>OVBL01000198.1:0-1383526 GCA_900406555.1 Pseudoturritis turrita | reverse complement strand
GTTGCGTAAACTTTTCCTTTTTTTGGCTGGATCATGTCAACAGACTACGGCAAAGAAGAAAATAACTTCCTCATTTTCCTTTCCTCAAGTGCTGGATATGGGATCCAGATTGGCAGAGTCTTCTCAAAACGAGCTGACATACGATCTCTCTGCCGTGTTAATCCACAAAGGAAGCGCTGTGAACAGTGGACATTATGTTGCTCACATAAAAGATGAAAAGACTGGCTTGTGGTGGGAATTTGATGATGAACATGTGTCAGAACTGGGTAAACGTCCATTCAATGAAGGTTCTTCTTCAACTCCACAATCCGAGAGTAATGGTACGGCTAGTAGTGGGAATACCACAGATGTCATTCAATCAGGCTCTTCAGACATTAGGTCTGCTATTAAGTCAGAGGTTTTCTCATCCAGTGATGCTTATATGCTGATGTATAGTCTTAGATGCGGTAAACAGGAAAATCAGGAAGGACATAGAGAAAATCCTATCGACATAACCAAAGGAGAAGTTGATAGTGTTCAACAGCTTGAAGGTGGTTATCTTCCGTTACATCTTTATGAATGGATCAATAACATGAATGCATTATTCCTTGAGAGTTGCAAGCAATTTGATTTAAGAAAGGAAAGAGAATTGAATGCTTTGACTGAAAGGAGGCAAGAAGTACGGACAATACTTTCAGAAGCTGCTGTTCAGTCACTTGAAGAACAATATTTTTGGATCTCCACAGATTGGCTTCGTCTGTGGGCTGATACCATTTTGCCTCCGTAAGTAAAGCTCCTCATACATGCATTTGTTGTTATTCTCTATATACCTGTGCCAACTGCACTGCTTTCAGCATACAATGCATTTTAATCTGCAACAAAATATCACGACTTTCAAATGCATCATCTATGATTTATCAGAATATAATGGCGACTTTTGTACCCCACACCAAACTTCTAGATATTGTTTTCCCTTTGAAAGTTTGTATTTGATTTCAGTTTTCAGTTCTAACTGGTAGTGGTAAATTCGATTTTCTATATAGCAAATCAGATCACATCCACACTTTCAAGTGTTCTTGATCATATTTGTTCTTGTACGATGTAGCGCTTTGGACAACACCCCTTTACTGTGTTCCCATGGGAAAGTTCTTGCCTCAAAAGTTAATTGCATGAAGCGTATATCTGAACTTGCATGGATCAAGTTAGAATCAAAGGTATGCATTATACTTTGTGTGGCTCATGGTTAGTTCCTTTCCTTTTTTCAGGACAGAAAGTTTTCTTTTTCTCAAGTTTTGCATCAGCTGCCATCATTAACCATTTGTCAGACAAATTCATAGTTTCTAGATTCCAGTGGACAGACTTCTGTTCTGGTATCATGTACTAGAATTCTTTGCATTTTTCTGATGCTGTGTTATATTTCTGATGCAATCATTTTCTCTTACGTTTAGTTCAATGGTGGACCAAAGTTAGGGAAAGGGGACTACTGCAGGGACTGCCTTATGGATGGTGCTCGCATGGTTGTCTCTTCTGACAGCTATAGAGATCGAAGAACATTCATGAAAAACGTAGCAAGTGATGTTCTTTCGGGAAAGTGTGAGGACGGAATGTATTATATCTCTAAAGTATGGTATGTAATCAAGTGTCCTGTAATCCATAGGTTTATGATAATTTTCTTATTTGTGCGTGTTGACAGCTCGATGCATATGCAGATGGCGCCTTTATTTTATGGAGCACTTAATTACTATTATTTTGCGGGGTGTTTCCACAGTTAGCTGCTTCTATAATAGATGCCATTGGGACTCGCGCTAACCTACTACACTGAATCTTGGTTTCAAAAAAATCTAGCTCCTTCTAAAGAGTAATAGCATGTTTCCAGGTTGCAGCAATGGATAAAAAGGAGAAACCTTGATGCTCCCAGTGAAGCAGATGCGGGGCCCACAAATGCAATTACATGCATTCATGGAGAGCTGATGCCAGAGCAAGCACCAGGGGCCAAAAGAATTCTAGTTCCAGAGAATCTCTGGTCATTCCTTGTTGAAGATGCTCTAAAAGTGATGCCAGAAGATACTTCGGGTTGTCCTTGTTTCCCTTTGGACTCCAGCCAATGTTGTCATTGCACAGAGGAACTTTCTGAGGTTGCATGCCTCGAGGATTCATTAAGGTTAGTTATTATTTTTGTTGGTCATGATACTCTTAAATATTTTCTTACCTTCTATCTGATGCAACAGAACATTAAAGGTCAAGCAGCGCCAAAATCACGAGAAGTTAGCCACGGGAAAGGGTATACCATTAACGCTACACAGCCGATATTTCTTGTTGCCTTCTCCGTGGCTAGTGCAATGGAGAAGCTATATTAACATGACTGGAAAAAATAGTTCTTCAGCACCAGAGCCTGAACTTCTTGATGGAGTCATTAATACTCTCAAATGCAAGAAGGTAAGATATATTGCTCGGCTTGGCAGTGAGTGGGTTTTTAATTTACTGGCAGTTAGATATTGTGGGATAAAGCTCTATATGGACAGAAGTGCTTACTCTAAATCGGTTTCCCTGACAGCTTTCTCTGTTTCCCTGATATTGTGGGATAAAGCTCTATATTGATATGTCTTCATAAACGCGTGAATATAACCTGTTGTTTGTCAGCAGGCCTTATTTCATCTGCCCACTACCAATTTTGTGCATAAACTAATGATTTGTTCCTATGGTTGTTTGTTTCAGCACACACGACTCCTTGAAAGGCTCCCTGAACTTGTCAGCAGACGTGGCTCATTTTTTCAGAAAAATCCATCTGTAAGTGCATCAGCTACCGTGAGATGATTCTTAATCTATTTTGAAACCGTTTGAAACAATAAAGCCAATATCGGAATGGGAAACTGATTAGTGTTCATCAAGTACACAGGAGAGGCTTCAAGTAACACTTGTCACGTGAGCATAATAACTTGTTTCTAAGTAAGGATAGTATAAATAAGAGATTAATCAAGTGAGGAGACGTGTCTGAGAGTTTTGGGACTGGTTTTGGGACTTGGGAGAGTTTAGGGTCTCTAGAACAAACCCCTAGTTACTGGTTCTGATAGTTTGGTTCTGTGGTGTGATTGTCGTTTTAGTGAGAGAAATAAAGGGAATCATGTTCTGAATTTAACAAATTGGTGTTGTGATTGTCGATTCAGTTTACATCCTCTCTCGGGTTTCCTGGCTGTTTTTAGTGTCAAACACAGACATAAGATGGGTTTCCTGGCTGTTTTTAGTGTCAAACACAGACATAAGATGGGTTTCCTGGCTGTTTTTAGTGTCAGACACAGACATAAAATGGGGAACTCTGACTTTGATCTAATCTCTAGTTTCTTGCACCATTTTTCTAGACAGACAAGCTGACAATCATCCCTGAGCTTGATTGGAAATATTTCTGTGAGGAGTGGGGAGGGATCATGGAGAATGGAGTATCTGCTCTTATTGAGGTTGTTAACAATACAGATCAAAGTTCATCCCAAGACGTCATTGATCTTGAGAAGCATTCTTCTCCTGATGATAATATGGACATTGATGCTCAACAGCTTATTCTCAAGACATCCCCAGAGGTATTTGCATTATTGTGTTTCAATACACGTAGCACTTATGTTTATCTTGAGCCTTTTAATTTGTCAATATTTTGAGCTTGTGATATTACATTGAATGACAATGTTGGCTGGCTTTACGCATTGTTCCATATATGAGTTTCAGATGTTTTACGGTGTGCTGTTTATTTCTTAAAAGCAGATGTGATCATTTGCATTTACATTGATTATCGTATGACTTCCATGAATAGAGTCTCATTTAACAGGATCTTTTGTTTTCGCTAGATTTGTGAGGAATGCATAGGAGAGAGAGAAAGCTGTGAGTTGATGCAGAAACTTAGTTACTCCGAGGGAGATGTATTTGTCTGTCTTGTGCGTGGAAAGGAAGCTCCAAAAGCAATGTTAGAGGCATCTGACACCAGCTTTGAGGTGGATCGGCGTACCTCAAAGCGATCTCGGAGAACAAATTATGGAAACCTGACTAGTCTGAAAGTGTCGGCAACAACGACCGTGTACCAATTAAAGATGATGATATGGGAATTACTTGGGGTAAGGTCCTTTTAGACGTGCGTTTTTGTTTCAGTAGATAACTTGCGGATATACAATGGCATGAGGCTTTAATAATATGCAGGTGATGAAGGAAAACCAGGAACTTCACAAAGGCACAAAAGTGATTGATCAGGAATCTGCAACCCTTGCAGACATGAATATATTCCCTGGCGACAAGCTTTGGGTGAGAGATACCGAGATGCATGAACACCGCGATATTGCTGGTAACCAAATTTACTATTATTTCGCTGTAGCAAATTGTGCCCTATTACTCTACTTAGTGAGATTGTCCACTAAAAAATAATCATCCTGATGTTTCAACAGATGAGTTATGCGATAAGAAAACAGGGGCTCAAGATATCGAAGAAGGGTTTCGAGGGACGCTTTTGACTGCAGATATCTCTTCTGAAGCCTGCTAGAAATTGTATTTTGAGATCAAAGTGTAAAATCAGAATGCCTGAGAAAGAGTCATTGGACATCTAGAGGAGGTGAAAATCACATAAGCTACTTTCTTAAAACTCTAATCTCTTATCCGTGTCTTATGCTTGTGTTTCTCAGTAGTTGTGCAGGAGACGGACAGACATTTTTGGGACAGTTTTTGTAAAGGCAAGGGGGCTTTGGAGGCTTTATTTTGTGTGTATAAACAAATCCAAAGATTGGAGAAAGCTTGCAAATGCACAATTTGTAGATTTTCAGGCTTATTGTGGATGGATATTTGAAGTTACTCAGGCTTTTGTGTGTGTTTTTGCTGCACCCTGTCTTAAAAACCTTTTGTGACTTTATGCCCAAATCCAAATATATATATGATGAACCAACTCATGAATCCAGACGTTGCTGTTTTTTTTATTAGTCTGAATTCTGAAATTTTTGTTCATTAGATTATAGATTGTTATTCGATCTCTCGACCAATGTGGCTCATTACTTCCTTTCACAAACAGCCAAATAAACAAAATAAATAAGACTGGGCTAGTTTATATTTTGATCAAGATGAGATTTTAACATATTTGTATCATGTTTCTAATGCATTTGTCATACAATTGTTGTTGAATTGGTTGATTATTTTGCTCTTAAGTCAAACTGTGGTTATTTCTATCATCCAATTTGTGTTGCAAAACTCCTCTATGCTAATGATCAAATCAGAAGAACTTCAAGCCAAGACTGGTACTAGAGAGAGTCCTTTTACTTTGCTGTATGCAGAAGTAGCCCAACGGCTTATCACAGAAAACATTTACCTTGGTAAGAATCTACACAAAGATCCATGTTCCTGAGCATATCAAGGACTTCGATAAATTTATAACTATTTTGAAATGAAAAGAGTCAAACTTTATTAGTGCTTATGTGCATATTCAAAGGCAAGTTGTTTTACAGAAACTAAAACGTGAGCGTACCGCGTTATACAAAAGAGTTAAAAGTATTCGTAATCAAATCCATATTTACAAACATTCATCCGATTTACTCGTACCTTGATCGCTCTTTGGTTTGGCTCAGTGGACACGAGTTGCTCCAGATCCACTCTTGGATTTGGAGAGAAGCAAGTCTTTGAGCTGCTTGTAGTTTCTCAGCTCCTCTAGTGCATCTGATGTACTTCGAGCCATGGAAAATTCAGATTCTGTACCTGACACTGACACCGAACCTTCTCTCTGAATACCAGACATTGACGCCATGTAAGTGCTCGAGTCTTGTCTTAATGGTGGTGCTGTCTTCAGCATGTGAACCAAAACTCCAACTGCTGCGTCCTGTGACTTCCTCCCTATAGGTAGCGACTGTGATATAGAGCTCGAAGTTTTCCTCCGGTCAAGACTTTGGCTGCACCGAAAACATTGCAAAATCGTATGTCATTATATCACCAAAGACTATAAATCCCAAGAAGTGAAATTGACAGCCAAAAAATGTAAAGAGACAGTAAGAAAGGGCAGGTTTAAGGTGTCAATGTCAACAATTTCACATTCAGTTACACCTTCGCGCCTTACACAAAACAGCCAAAGGTATTAGTGTTTTCTTTATGACATTTTTTCATTGTCTCTGTGTAAATATTTCAGAAAACTAATCCCAAGGGGGTAAAGCCAACTACCTGTACTGAAGTCCTGACTCGTCAACATCGTCGAAATCAAAAGGGCATGAACAATCAGGATCATCCAAATCATCTTGGGAAGATAATCTACTGGGGCTCCTAGAAAACCCGAATCTTGGTGAGCCACTCGAAGACAGAAGTCCTGAGAAGCGTCCTGAATCGTATTTGCTGTCCTTTGTCAGCTAAAGATTTGATTCAAAATAAAACACCATGTCAGGTGAGGCAATGCAAAACATTATGAATTTATGATCTCACACTTGCATTAAGCAAGACACATAAAAAGTAAGAAGAATAACCTTCTGGGCAGGGTAATGGTTCATTAATCCAGAAGGAGACTCTCCACTTCTCGAACTCTTGTACAATGCAATCCCAGGCAAAGAGTCCTGCGATGAAGGGGAGCGTCTCGTGCTTTTGGGGGAAAAAGGAGGGAGTGGATTCCTACTTGGCTCAGAGAAGTTAGATGAAACGTATCTATTGAATGTGGCTGAAGAAGGAATGGTCACTGGAGCAGTCCCTGGCCTCACATTAATCCGTGGGCTATTACTCCCTGAAATGTATCTTGGAGTAGAAGGAGAACCCGATGGCGAAAAAGGAGGTGAAAGCTGGTGATTGTCACCAAAAGCATCTGTACGTGACCATTGGAAATCGTGTAACCCGGGTGAAAACTGATGCGAATAAGCAGGCGAAAAAGATTGGTTTGGTGTTGCGTAATGAGCTGGAGGTCTGTGAAAGCCGCTGGTCCAGCTATGCGGACGTTCAGCAGATGAACTAGTCAATGGAGGACGACCAGCTCTAACTGGAAAAGATGTTCCTTCAACACTTTGCCCTGGAGAAGGGAAAAACCTCATAGGATCTGTTGCAGGACTCCCTACATAATCGGTTATGATTCTTGGAGGCAATGTGATGTGAGCACCGAGATTGAAATCAGACAAGTCAGAACGGTAAGTAACGGAGGCGCAAAGACGACCAGGAGGCACTTCAACTGGTGCAAAACGAAACTCTTTCATTGTTTCTGTCACTGGACCAGAGAATATATCACTGAAAGACGAAACCTTGTAGATTATGTCATAACCAGAAGAGGCAAGAGACGAACTCAGCTGCTTAGAGACACGATACGCAGGGAGAAGCCGTGTCTGGGCATAAAGAGATCGCAATAGAATGATAGATTTCTTGTAAACCTTCTGGTAAGGTGTTGAAGAATCAGAATGCTGAGGAGACATAATCAGTGGATTCTCATACTGAACAACCCAACGCTCGATCACAGTCTCGGCTGATCTTAGAGCGGAATGGCCATGATCATCATCCAAACTATCACTTGAAATCGGATGAACAAGTATGATATCAATGATCATAGAATCCAAGATGTTCCTATGCCAAGAATGCAACTTCTCCAACGCTGCAGGACGATCTCCCATCACGAGATTGAACCATTTATCGCTCTTTTTGACATTAAGACCCGATAAACGCTCACGAGTACGACCACGGGATTGCAACGAAGGGATTCTAGAATCGAGGACGATGTGCAATGCCTTTGGGAAGAAGTGTGAAACAATCTGCTCTAATCTTCCAGTATCCGATGGCAGATTATCCGGAAAATCCATGTCGACACAAACAAACCCCACCCAAAACTCACAAAACCCAAATCGAACAACACAAATTCCTAACAATATCACAAATCCCCTTTACGGATATCCAAATCGAACAGTGATCGAGTGAAATAGAGATCACGAATCGAAGGGAAACAACAGGATCTTATCTAGAACGGCGATTAAGATAAACAAATCGTCAGGATAATGGGAAGAAGAAATCGATGCGAGTGCAGCAGAAGCTGAAGGATCAACAGATGAAGAAAACAGAGAGCAAATTCGATAGCTAGGTTACCGTGGGAAAGACAGAGAGGGGCTTATTGGAGCTTCGGAGACGTCAACGATAACGTAAAGGTCACAGAGACGATGATGAAGAAAAAAGAGTTTCAGAGGTTGAAGAAACACACACGATTTCAGCAAACTGGAATATATTATTAACGTCACTTATTTAAAGAAAAGAAACTATTAATATTAATCTAATTTCGCGTTTCGTGAAGTGATTAGAGTAGCAGGTAACCAATGCGAAAGTGCCACGTCTTGCTTTTCGTCCTACTTTTACGATTTTACCCTTCGCTTTTCACCTCAATTACAAAACCGGAATCCCTCGCGCTTTTCTGGTAGAGGCGGTGAATGCTACGCGCAGACAGTTAACGCTGACTGCTATTATATGGGCCTAAAATTACACAATAGGCCCAATAATTGTGTACACTCGGAACATATTTAATTTCAATCAGCCGTAAATATTTTGGGGATTATTACTTCATGGATTTTAATGAATTTGGAAATCAAAATAAAATAAAGTCCTATGTTATTCAATTATTAAATTTTAAATTTTTATTAAAATCACATATTATTTAATATCGAGGAGTTAAACATGGATTTGATTTCAAAATGAATTTTAATAAATTTAAGAGTAATTTCATGTTAAAAATATAAAGGTTGGAATTTTTAGTCAAACCTTATTATTTTGAATTTGATTTAACAAAATAAACTTTTGTTCTTCTTTTTTTCCTAAACACACTTCATCAATTTCTCATATCATTTCAATATATCCACAATTCATCATTCCAACGTATGATAAAATTTAGAGAAATTGGCAACAATAACAAACAAAAAAATTATAACTTACCCAATAACAAACCCCCCCCCCCCCATGTGTCCCTAATCTTAACTCCATATTTTAGGGTTTTGTGTTAGTTCTCTAATTTTTTTTTTTTGTTATTAAGCAAATTGTCTCTAAAATTTATATATTTTATGTTTCTATTGTATAATAATCAAATTTTTTGGTTCATGTGTTTACCCATACTATAATCATAAGTTACAAATTCACTTTTAATCGAATAAAATAAATAAATTATCGAAAAACAAACTGCAATTTTCAAAAAAAAAAGATTATTGTTTATAATTTTGTTTATATCACAATATATAAATCAGTTTATTGATTTTATAATGTATTTGTTTGATTTCTAAATTCAGTTTCTTTGGTTTTCAAATCCATTTTATTAGATTCTTAAATCCATTTTATTTGATTCTTAAATTCACCAAATCCAATTTATTGATCTTGAAATCAAAGAATTTTATATGAATTTCCAAATACTCATGGATTTCAAATCTATTAAAATCCATCATCCAATAAATGCCTCTTACTCGTTTCTTTTGTCTAAACATGTCATCTATGTATACAAAATTATCACCATGGAATATGGAGCTATAAACCATGTATATCCCTATAAAAATATGGCCTGTCTAATTATACATAACTCAAAATTTATCGTAAGTTTTTATTATATTGATTGAAAATAGTGATTATATATATAGATATATTAATATATATATATATATATATATTAATATATATATATATATATATCTTATTTTCTTAGCATGATCGTATATTTACATATATATATATATATAGGAAGTTAGGAACTATGTAAAACTCATAAGAACAATACTTTAGGATTCCTGGTCACACCAATTTTCGGAATGAATTCAGTTGTATTATTTCGTAAGTAAGTTTTATTATGTATCTATATTTTTAAGTTAAATAACATTTTATATATAATTTCATAATCATAGCCGTATCTAAAGTTCTAAACATGTGCGAGAAATGTATTTGCACATAAACCTTGATAAACCAATAGAAAAATTGATGTATGTAAGAGCCCAAAATAATTTTTTAAAAATTAGGTGTAATTAGGGTCCATGTTTGAAATATTGAACAGGGACCATAATTTATTTTCCTATTTTTAATTTGACCCGGCCATGCTCATAATCGAAAACTTTTTGGCGACTGATGTTGCCGACATCAAATTATAAATTCACAACTGATAAAAAAAAAAAAAAAAAAAAACCTATAATGACTGAAGGAATTTTTTTTTGCAATGTTAATATCTTTAATGCATGTTTTACCTGGATGAAATACTTTGGCCCTTCGGGGGCATCAGTTAGAATTGGATGAAACACTGTAATGATTGGATTCTGACGTCACCTATTCCAAGCCCTACTAACTCAATAATCAATATACACCACATACATACATACATCAGATCAGATTTTTTTTTCTTTTTTTTTTTGAAACTTGAATTTGTGTAATCCACGGCACTACAATTCGATTATTATATTAACACATTAATCGTATTAGTAGTTATCCATTTACCAGTGTATGATATCACATAAACGAGAATTTGTTTATTAATTTCCAGACTAATTTTACCACATGGATAGATTGGCAATTTCCTAATAATGTTTATAATTTTTTTCTATTTAAAAATTGAATAAAAACATAAATCGTGATATAAAGAAAATAATATTGAACAATATTTTTAAAACATAAAAAGTATGTTTTTGTTGGGTGGTCTATGTTGTTCTTTAAAACTTTAACTTGTTTATTATTTTTCCATAGCATACATAAGCCATGAGTGTTTATAAGTTTTAAGCAAGGGAGAAAATGTTGACCCAAATAAATTAAAAGAGAGGAGAAAAGTAAAATAGGAACAGATACATTGAACCTGGACATGCTAAAGCTACACAAAACGCCTATTAATAAGATATCATCAAACCCTAACACTCAAAACAAAGAAAGAAAGAAAGTAAATTACAATCAAATCCTTTACACTTTGAGATTTCAATTGAATAATTAATGGGGAAAGAGGGAGGCTACGTGACGGTGGCGGCGGAAGAGGTAGAGGAGCTACGGAGGAGGAACATGGAGCTGGAGAGAGAGGTGGAGGAGATGAAGACGGAGATGGTTCAGTTGTGGCGGCGGACGGTGGTGGCTGAGGAGGCCGAGGAGAGACTCTGCTCGCAGCTGGCGGAGCTGGAGGTCGAGTCTCTAGATCAGGCACGTGACTATCACGCTCACGTACTCTTCCTCATGGATCAAATCTCTCGTCTCTCTTTTTCATCTTCCGTCGTTTCTTCGTCGTAGATTTACATATAAATTTATGTATGGTTGTGTAGTATATGTATACAGACACGTTTGGTATATATGTGTATAAAAATCGATGGATATATTTTATGTTTTCAACATAAATGAAATGTTGAGATCCATTTGCACAATTTGTCTATTTTGAGACCAATTACAAAAGTTCTTATGGGGTTTTCTTGCGAACCAAAGAGTGTTTTGGACTGATATCAGGGGTAATTAGTAATGAAATAGTAATTTTAGTAACCTATAATTTTACTAGTTTGAGGCTTTAAGCGGATAGAAAATCTTTAACATATATCACGTAACTATAAAAATAATTTTAAGTTGACAAAAAAAAAAAAATTACAGAACCATCGGAGGTTCGGAGGAGAAGACACGGGAGTTTTAAATCCATATCGGATTCCTATGTTACTGTTAAGTGTGTTTTTTTAATTTATGGATCTGTATAAAGTATCTTATGGAAATGAATGTATAAAGTTTTTTTGGGTAGATGAGTTTCATGGAAGTTTTTTATAAATTTAGGGGTTTTTCTATGGTCAATGGAAATGAAACAGTAGAAAGACTTTCATGAAACCGTGGGAGAGTTATATGATTTTCCATGGAACAATAATGTAAAGTTTTATGGTTTCCAAACTCATGGATTTTCAACTCATAAATCATAATCAATTGTAAATTAGTAAATTGATACATATTATATATATATATATATATATATATATATTTAAATATTTTTTTCCATTTTTGAAATAAGATATATTCTTCATATGTTCTTTTAACCATTAATCTTGATAGAAACCAATATAGAATTATTTTCAGTTTAGATAGATCGGATTACGTACATTCAATCGAGCCGATTTTAAATCATATCGATCGGCCATTTTCGAGACATTTTGATATCATGTTATGTTCGTTTCATGACTTCCAAAACGCAAAACATGAAATTGTATAAAGTCTCCATTGATTGAGAATCACTTTCCATTTTCTATTCTCATTTTATTATATAATTCATTTAGTGCAAGATAATTATGTTATGAGGTGTGGTGCTGGCAAAGATTAAACTTGTAGGTAAGCGTGACATTCGATTTTGACGTGAATTTTTTTTTTATTATTATATTAGTTAACTTTCTAGATGATGAGATAATTAGCCCCTAGCAACTAGCAACCGACGAGGAATTCCATGCCTAGATACTAAATTTTAACACCCTTAATTTAATCGATGACCGTACCGGACTAAACCGATCACGCCAGAAATAGATTGAATTGAATCTTTAAACCGAAGTGAACCGAAAAGAATGTATGTGATTAGCGAAGAATAAACCGGTGTGTTTTATCTTTTTATCAAAAAGACAAAAATTAACCGGAGAAGAGAGGAGATACATTGAACCTGGACGTAAAGGAACTCAATCAAATTGTGTCTTGTAATCATCCCTCATTCGGATTTGTTCATGTCGTGATCCTTGTTGGAATTTTTTTAATAATTGTAGAAAATAATATTCTTGATTTTTTTTCATTTTTTGTGGCTTTTTCTTATGTTAATTTATACGTAATTTTAATATTTCTTTAAAAAAGGGATCCACCATTATTCGATTTATTTTGTCTCCGATATCGACCGTCGTATTTGACTGTTTATCAAATTATAATTTCCTATATGATAATAATGATTCTCAGTGTCCATGCATTATTATAAATAATAACGAACAATCTTTAGTAATTGTTATCACTCTTTGTGACCACGTTTTTGAGAAAGTTTAAACGTTAGCCTAAAGTAATGTGTTTAAAGAAGGAACAAACTATTTATCTAAGAATTAAATACTAATCGCTATGTGTTTCATTGGTGTGACGGCAAGGGGCGGATCTACAGTGTCATGAGGTGTGCCACGTGCCCCACACTAGTTATTAACATTTATCCAAGTGACAATTGTTTGTCTTGATCTTTTGGCTCATTTGGCAATGAATGCCCATAGTCCATGGAGTTCGTTGCCCTTATTTGTTTTTTAATTATTATTATTTTGAACAACTCATTATTTGTTTGCCACATCCTTTTCTTTATTCACTGTTTTTATTGTATCTAGGATTGGCTGCATTTTCTTTATTCTTTTTATTATTATTTTTCAAATAAACCCATGTTCTTTCCTTGTTCTTTCTAGTTCCAGTTTTAAAAAAATTTCTTTTCCCACTATAAAATATTAATACCTCCATATTAAAAAATGTTAGTAAAATTAGTAAACAATATTATCTCCTTTTGTAATTTATTTAATATTTTAGAGTTTAAATTTGTGTGATATTGTTAAATATGTTAATTTAAATCGTATTTTTTATATAAAATTTACATTTTTTTCTTTAGTTATAACTATGCATTTTTCTCAATAATAAATTAAAAATATATATTAAAATATTACTAATATATGTAATTAAGTATATTTAGAAACCAATAGAAATATAGAGTGTATTCGAAAATTTTGTGTTTTTTTGGATTTTAAATTTAAAATATATTAAAGGTGAAAAATTATATTTATTTAATATTTTTATTATGTAAATTTCATATTATTTACTATATGTGATATGTGCTCCACATAAATTAGTTTTTTGGATCCGCCCCGGGTGACGGCCATTGACTTGGGAGAACTAGAGAAGTGGTCCAATGGAGGCACGACGAAATGGAATCTGACAATTACTTCGACGTTATTTGTGACGTTACCTATCATTTTATATACTCTTATCATAATAATACTCCACGACGTTCACCGGTTCGTATCATTTGAATATCAAATTCTCATATTACTACTAAATAAATCTATATATAATAATCATTATTAGAATGAACTAATTATATAAAAGAATGGTAGGAAATGAATTTTCAAATATGTGTTAAATTTAATATAACTAAAAGTTCATATACAAATATAACTGGATTAGGATATACATGCACCAACATGGATATGTATATTAATTTGTGAAAACAAACAAATTGAGTTAGATTAGACTTTGGAGAGATGATGGAGAACCACTGGTTCCCCAATGAACAGTCATCCTCTTCCTCGATTTGTCTGGCTGGTGTTCTCAACTAGCCTCCACCTTTCCTCCTGATCCACCAGATCTCTCTCAATTCCCTCCTTTGCCTCGATCCCCTGCTTTGACTTCTCATCCTCTTCCCTCCCTTCCACAAACTGCTCATGTCATGGAGCCTGTTGGCATTGGATTTCGCATACAGCCTAAAATCTCCAATTGGTGATATTTCGTACAGAAGCTAGCTCGGAAGATACGATTCGGTTCGTATAGAAGTCAGCTTGCGAGTACGAACCAGTTCATATAGAAGTCAGCTCGCGAATACGGCCTAGTTCGTATAGAGTCCAGTTCGCAAAAACGGCCCAATTCGCAAAAGCAGAGGATATGGGCCGAGAACCAGCTTCGAGTCATATTGAAGGAGCACGATATGCGGATTCGAGAGAATCAAAGAAGACGCGTAACGTACGCGATCACAGAAATAAAGGGAATTAAATACGAGATTGAGGAGGGAGTGTGAAAGTCGAAATTGTAATCTCGTATAAAGTAAAAAAGTTGTCAGAGGAAGGGGACATTCTGGAATCTTGCTAAAAAGCTATACGCAATAAAACTATTTTCTTATACGATTAACTATCTCTTATACGATTCGCAATAGTTACGTTACTCTTCATCCGAATTCAATCTTTCGTCTCCAAGTTATTCATCTTTCTCAGTGTGATCCGAATCGATTCAGATTTAGGACTCACAGAGCCTGTGAAGGGTGGCTCACCACCTGTTCCTTGTCTCTCAAAGGATCCACTGAAGGCTGTAATCTCTACCTCTCACCTAATGGAGATTGAAACTCTGGAATCTACTACAGTGACCTTGGGGACAAACCCTAGATCTGGTACTGTTCATCTCAACTCTCTTATTGATTCTTTGGACTTTGGATCTCTTGCACCATCTGTTCGTGTTGAGATCCCCTCTCAGTCTCATGCTAAGGACCCCTCTCCAATTGAAACTGCTGTAAGACTAGCTTCGGTAAATACTGTAACCCCAGGGCTTGATCTTGGCTCCTCACCAGCAGAAGCTTATACTCCCAAAGGTATGCCTTTTATCTCTATTTCTCAAACTTGGGCTGA
Organism: Pseudoturritis turrita; assembly: GCA_900406555.1. Classification (NCBI taxonomy): domain Eukaryota; kingdom Viridiplantae; phylum Streptophyta; class Magnoliopsida; order Brassicales; family Brassicaceae; genus Pseudoturritis; species Pseudoturritis turrita. The sequence goes on along the minus strand of OVBL01000198.1, from coordinate 1,368,239 downwards.
AAGGGCCAGACAGCCAGATGATAGATCACCTATGAGTGTGACTAGTGCTACAATATCCCCAAATGGTGTTCCCAGAGTTAAGGTTCATGATGCTGTGTTTACTAGAGGAGCTAATGCTCATAAGGAGTTTCTAGTAGGCTATTTCTTCGGTAAACCACCTCATGTTGGACTCATTCAGAGTGTTATCAATCACATGTGGGGAAGAGGCAAAAAGATTGAAGTCCATATTGACTACCTTGCTATATCAATGTTAGTAAGAGTGTCAAATGACTTTATCCGAAAAAGATCCTGGAGAAGAAGTATAGGCATATTGATACCTTTATGTTTGTTGTTGTTCCAAGGACTACATCTCCATCTTCTGTCCCTTCGGAGTTGACTTCTCTCCCTATTTGGGCTCATGTTACTGGTATTCCTTTCGACCTAAGGACCCAGGAAGGTCTTTCCTTTGTTGGTGATGCTCTCGGCCTACCAAAGGAAGTGGATGGGTATAAAAAAAGCATAACTGGCCTAAATTTGGCTCACATCAAGGTTAGTGCTAACCTCTCAAAGCCACTACCTACCTCTCTGGAACTTGAAAGAGAGGATGGTCAGATAATTACCTATGAAGTCTTTTATCCATGGGTTCTTTCATCATGCTCCCACTGTAAGAAAATGGGTCATAATATCAGATATTGTCCTCGGATTTCTCAATAATGGGTCCCTGTGGAAAAGTCAAAGGCTCCTCAGAATGATGAATCAGTTGTTAGACCCCATTAGGAAATCTCTCTATCTCCTTTAGAAAAGTCAGCTGCTCTTTTCCCAGTGGCCACCTCCCATGGCAAGCACTTAGACCAAGGTGTTTCTACCTTTGCAGTCCCTGTAGAGGTATCTTCCATCTCCAAGTCCACCACTGAGGTTAGGTTTATTACCCCTCCAAGTAGCCTTTCCTCTTGCCTGGACTCTCTAATGGTAATTGATGAGCCTGAATTTATTGTTGCACTCCCTGTACATTCAAAACTAACTCAAAAAGTGCTTGACTTTATTTCTGGTGCTTCCATTACTACACCACTTCTTACCCTTCCAAATATCTTTATCCCAGTCACTACTAAAAATCTACTTTTAAACATATAAAACATATCACCAATACCCCCTTTTTGGTCTTAAAAACCCTTTTGCCACCCTCACAATCAACCATGAGCCTGCTGGCCCTATTTCTACATCTAACCGCTCTATTTCTCCTGCTCAGGAAGATCTCCTACATCCAGGGGTGTCCTCTCCTAAGCCTCTATGAATACAAAAACCTTTTTTGGAACATATGTGGCCTAAATAACTCAGATAAGCATCAACTTTTCGTAAAGTGGCTAAGAGTAAATAAGCTTATCTTTGGTGCTCTTTTGGAAACACATATTAAATAACCCTTTCTAAACCAGTTAATGACTACTACTTGTAATGGATGGAGTTATACCTCAAATCATAGTTCTGATGCAGAAGGTCGTATTGTGTTGATCTGGAAGTGGCCTACAGTGGTGAGGATCCTTCAACAATCCAGACAAACACTCACATGTGAGATACAAATTCAGAATCAGAGGCCTTTTATTTTTGCAGCAGTTTATGGCTCTAACCTCAGCAAAGAAAGAGAGCTACTTTGGAAGGAACTAATTGACTTACACCTCTCCACTAATAATAGTGGTGTGCCTTGGGTTATTAGAGGGGATTTTAACCAAATTCTCCATCCTACTGAGTATTCTCAACCTGCAATAAACCACTTGACAAAGGAAATGGTTGATTTCAGAGATTGCCTCTTACATATTGGAATGTTTGATCTGAGATTTCGTGGTGTGGCTCATACCTGGACAAATAAGAGGCCAGCTGGCCCTATTACTGAAAGTTGGATAGGCTACTGGTAAACAATGCTTGGCTTGGTACTTATCCTAATAGTATGGCTACCTTCTCTGCCCATGAGTTCTCTGACCACTCTCCTTGTTGTTTGGATATGGTTGTTCCCTTACCTACAACTGACACCAAGCCTTTTAGATTCTACAACTACCTAATTAGGCACCCTTCCTTTTGCAATGTAGTTGAAACCTCATGGTTTGAAGGGGGAAACTGGGCTATGGATTTATCGTCCCTCTATGTGAAACTTAAGGCTCTAAAGAGGTTTCTCAAAGCTCTTAACAGAGATAATTTCTCTGACATACAACTCAGAGTCTCAGAGGTCACCAAGCAGTTAGAATCAGCTCAGACCCATGCCCTAAACAACCCCTCTCAACAATCTTTCCAAGAAGAGAGACATATCCAATAGAAATGGAGGTTCTTGTGCAGTATTGAAGAATCTTATTTCAAGCAGCAATCAAGGATTCAATGGCTCAAAGAGGGTGATCTGAATACCTCTTAATTTCTCAGAATCACTGAGATGAGAAACTCCTTAAATGTTATCCGATCCTTCAGCCTTGAAGATGGGACTATTGTTTCTGATGCCCAAGCTATGAGTAACATAGCCCTAGACCACTCCATGTATATTCTAGCTCTGGTTTTCCTATCTCCTTTAACCATATCTGTCGAATGGTTTCATGACCTCTCCAGTTTCCATTGTAGTACTGCTTTCCAACAAAAAATGGCCACTTTTCCAACTCCAGAGGAAATTCACAGTGTGCTGATGAAGATAAATCCCAATAAGGCTCCTGGTTCTGATGGCCTAACATCTGATTTCTACAAGGCAGCTTGGCCTAATTTTGGTTTTGAGATCACTAATGCTATCATGAAGTTCTTCCACTCTGGTTTTCTTCCTTTGTCTACAAATGCTACCATTTTAGCTTTGGTCCCAAAGAAACCATGAGCTACTGCCATCACTGATTACAGGCCCATCCCATCTCCTGCTGCAACACTGCTTATAAAATGATTTCAAAAGATGCTTGTTAGTAGATTAAAGCCCCTACTCCCTGAGTTTATTGTGCCTAACCAAACAATATTTGTTAAGGGAAGACTTCTAGTGGAAAATACTATTATAGCTTCTGAAATTGTCCAAGAGTATCATAAAACAAGACCCCTAAGAGGATTACTATCAAAGTTGATATAGCTAAGGCTTTTGATACAGTCAGATGAGAATTCATAATATGTTTGCTCAGAGGTTTAAGTGTTCCAGAGCTCTACATAAGATGGCTTCAGGCTTGCATATGTAATATTAGGTTCACAGTGGGCTACAATGGGAAGATCAATGATTATTTTAAAGGAAAAAGAGGTCTTAGGCAAGGAGACCCCTTGTCTCCTTACCTATTTTTTTCTAGCTATGAACTACTTGTCCCTTCTACTTAACCAATATGCAGAAAATGAGACTTTCTCCTATCATTTTAAGTGCAAATAATCTAAATTGACACACATGTGCTTCGCAGATGACCTATTGGTCTTTGTAGAGGGAAGCCTTTCTTCTGTTAATCAGGTCCTGAGCATCATGAATAACTTCAGGGAGAGGTCTGGACTACTATTAGCATCCATAAAACTTGTTTTTCAGTGCTGGCCTAATACATGCCGAAATAACCCAGATTTGTAACTCCACTGGTCTTTCTCATGGCTCCTTACTTGTTAGGTATCTTGGGGTCCGATCCCTCTGTTATCTAAGAAACTAAATTTTGTCAACTGTTTGCCTCTTATTCAGAGGATTAAGGAAAGGCTGAGTATCTGGACCACAAAAACTCTCTCCTTTGCTGGTAGAAAGCAGCTTCTTTCCTCAGTTATCTATGGGATCACCAACTTCTGGACTTGCTCTTTTGTCTTCCCAAAAAGGTGTATTGAACAGATTAACTCCAAACACAAAAAAGAAACGAGGCCATTCTTGGTTTTCTAACAAGCTTCTCAAGTATAGGGATTTAGTTTATCCCTGGATCAAAACTGTGTTGAATATGGGACAAATTGCTTGTTATGTACTGACAATTGGTTACCTTATGGGAAGCTGAGAATTTACCTTGGTAGAGATGCAGGTTTGTCTTCGGGTATAAGACCGGATGCTACTATTACATACCTCTAGCGCAATGGACAATTGAAGCTTCCTCCTGTTAGATCAGAGCGTCAGGTCAATCTCCAATTATACATCTCCACTATCCAGCTCTTTGACTTTGTGAACTTAATTGAGTGGTCGGTCAATGGTACTGTTACAAATTTCTACTCTACGGGAATCATTTACAATAGCTTAAAAGACCAGGTTACCTGGAATAAGGTTGTTTGGTTCTCAGGAGGAATCCAAAGGCATCAATTCCTTACTTGGCTTTTTGTTCTGAATCGATGCTCTACGAAGGATCGTCTTTTAGCTTGGGGTCTTCACAAGAACCCGACGTGTGTGCTATGCAATTCTGGGGCTGAATCTCGCGATCACCTCTTCTTTGAATGCAGTTTCAGTCGAGCACTATGGGATGAGATCTCTAGGTGTTGTTCCATGCCGAGTCATCGGAGTTGAAGTCTTACTTTGGGCACTCTTAGCTCCATCCCTTTGCGTTGCAAGACAAAAGGACAACCTTTTCTCTGCTGGCAAGCAACCATCTACTCTCTCTCTGGACAGAGAGAAACCATCGGATTCATCGCAACTCCTTCAAGCCGGTTCATATTCTTCTGAAACAGATTGACTTACAAATTCGAAATAGAGCTTCTAGCTTGCGTCCGAATCGTCCAAGCCTAGCTTAAAATCTCCTACAAGCCTGGTTTGCTACGCAGACCCCCAATTACTCTCACTAAGTTTGCATGTCCGATCAACAATCTCCAAGAACCCTAGGCATTCGATCTACTTCCATTTATTGTCTCTGTTTTGGGCTGTTATGTTTTGGGTTTGGTATTAACTGCTAGTTGCATCTAGCCCATTCCACTTACATTTTAATTTTTCTGGTTGAGCGAGGGTCTAACTAGAGTATCTAATTACTCTTTTGTAATGGGCTTTCTAAAACCCCACAATATTTCTCTTCTTTATGCTTTTAAATAGTAAAACGATTCTAAAAAAAAAACATGGATATGTATACCAATGGGTGGTGGCAGAGCCGGTCCTGAAAACTCTTGGGCTAGAAACCTAACAAATTTATGGGCCTATTAATTAATAATTATTTTAAAAATAAAATAAAATAATACTCTAAAAATGGAAAATGTTCCAACCTCCCACTTTTAACTACACTCCTTCATGTATTGACCAGCTGAACTACTAAAGTATTTAGGATCAATTTGGCATAACAAATACATATTTTACGCAAGGTCGCAAGCATGTGCTTGGGCTGCTTCTCTCCAGAGCCGGCTCTGGATGGTGGCCTAGTGGTAATACAAGAAGGTTGGTTCTCTTGTGCATTGGATTCAATTCCACATTTATTGTTTAAATCGGAATATCTAAAGTCTGACTTCGAATATCGGAGATATTATGGATCGAAGACCCGGAACTCCCACTCTTTATAAAAAAAAAAAACATTGATATGCATAGATATTGTATTTTTTTTTTATAAATTAATGTAATAAATCATATCAAAAATATGTATTTTTATTCTTTCTATTTAGTAGGTTATCCGTTATTAGTGTATCTAATATTTATCATCATTTGTATGGTAAACCTTCACATATTTTGTTTTAAGTATTAAAATTTTTAATATTGTCTTAAGAAAATTCGAGATGCAAATATTCAAAAAAGAAATAGAGATAAATTTTGGTTCTAGAAATTTGGATACCCTAATTAAATGTTGGGATAAGGAACGAGTATTCGTTTATGGCTCTGAATGGTAAAAATGAAACATGCGGTCTAAAATATATGTTTGAATGATGAAAGCGGATATCATGTGATAAGGAACGAATATTTAAATAATAATAAATGCCCAAAAAAATCTGAAACACAAATAACATATAAAATAATTTACTCAATGGTATACATATTTATAAAAAATTATATTAAATTTAAAATTACAATAATTTGTTATTGCATTTTTTAAGATGCAATTTTTAATTCAATGATAATATATATAATTTTTTATTACTGCAATATTATTAAGTGTTTTAAGTACAAAATAATAAATAAAATATTAATAAGTACAACATATAGTTATTTATTAACATGCATATTTAATTAAAAAACGTAAATATCATGTTAATTATGTTGAGCGTAGATAAGACAGAGTTTTAAAATACAAGTTTTCGGAAGAACTCTTTAACGACTTAAGTTAAAAATTAGATAAACAATATTGAGCCCAATTATTGCGACAAAACTCTCTCCCAAGTTAGCTCTAGCGCCACATTTCATAGATTTCCGATCTCCCTCTCCGGTGGTCGGTTTTTTTCACCGCCACCGTGAGAGGGTCCGCCTTACCTTGCTCTTCTTCTTCGCGGCCTCCTCGATTTGGGTTTTCTTGCAGTCGGTTCAGATCTGGTGGTTCTTCTATCGATTGGGGTTTGGAGTTGAAGTCGAATGCTGTCATTGTTGTTTGGTCTTATCTAATGGTCAGTGTCGCTCGATGCTCTCTCATTCTCGTCTCTGTTTGCTCAAAGATGGCGGTAGGTTCGGGATTAAAAGCTCCGATGACTTCTCTGTCGGGTTGGGCCTTCTTCGGTGGATTTGAGTTTTTGATTTGTGGGTTCTGTAGCTGTGAGTCTCCATTGTCTAGGTTTAAAGGTAGAGTTTTTAGCAGTCTCGTGTCTTCTGAGGACGAGACACTCCGGAGAGTTTTCGTCGGCGTCCTCCTCCCTCCTGCCTCTTCCTGTTCACAGCGGCGACTCGCTTGATTCCTCCTCCTGCCTTATTGGTATTGGCTAGAGATTTTCTCTTCCGATTAAATCTCCTGCTTCTATCTCTTAGGGCTCCCTTGTTTGCTCGACTGTTTCTTTTCGAGGCTTGAATGTTGTTGTCCCTATTTATGTGTATCTTCTTCTGGTTTTGTTTGCTTTCCCCTGCTCTGGCTTTGGAGTTGGTTTCGGATTCTGTATTAGGTGCTGCTTTAGATTTCTACTTTTGGTGTTTCTCTTCTTTCTCCCTGCATCTGATGTACTACATTTTTTACCACTTTCTAACGCTTGTTTTTAGTCTTTATCGAGTCAAAGTGTGTGTTTTAGAGTTTTTAGTCTTTTATTGAGTGTGTGAGGTCTTATGATGTTTTTGGAGGGAAACAAGTCATTATGGATGCAAAAAGATGCATGGTAGAGGTGGTTGAAGTTTGTTATACTTTGAAAAGCTTCTTAATGTTGGATCAAGCTTAAAGTTGGACACAAGATGGCCAGTTGAGTTAGCTTTCATTTGGCAGTGGTTTGAAGTCGATTAGATAATTGGAGAAGAAGTTATACTAATTCTAGTGAAGACATATTTTGCTGGAAACTGCCATCGGGCATGCCCATCAGACAGAACAGGCCGATGGCAGAAACCAGATTCCAATACCCAGAATTCTCACGTGTTGAAATATGCTGGAAACTGTCATCGGGCATCCCCATCGGCCAAAACACCCCGATGGCAGAAACCCGATTTTGTATTTCGCCTGCAGTTTTTCAGATCCGACCCGACTTGACCATGATCGACCTAGATCCGATTTTTAGACTAATAAAACCCTATTTTCATCCACTTTTCCGAACATACTTTATTTTTCTCAGATTTTTGGATATTTTTCTCTGTGAGCTTTGAGAGACGAATCTCTAACTCTGCATCTCTAGAGAATATTTCTGAACCCTAGTTATTATTCTTTAATCTAATTATGCAAATTCCTTTTATCCCTTTGTGTTTTCTCTGCAATCATGTCTGAGTAGTTTCATAGTTAGATTTTAGGGTTTCAAAAGGGATTTCATGAATTGCTAAGTTTTGGATTGTTAGAATAGAGATTTATCCAAGAATTCTTCATTTATTGTTGTTCTTATCGCTTAAACTAGATTGAACACCTAGTTTATGATATTATGTTGTTTAGCGCACCAAAAGTGTTTGTTTAAATGCATGAATGAACATAGATGAGCAAAATATCCTTAGCCAACGAAAGTTGATGTTAAGGTGTTTTGTGAACATATAGAACTTGAACTTTAATGCATGTTTAACTTCCTGAATTCAAACGACAGTTTAGGATCTTAGGTTTTTAGACATAGTGATTGATTCTACGACAGTAGGTTGATTATAAAATCATAATTCGAGCTCTAGAACGGTGTTTAATTGCTTCTCTGTTCGATATTCTATCTCTGGAATTCTTGATTCCCTGCGGATTTCCCTAAAGTCTGACGCTTTTAATCCATAATTTTACATCGTTTAATTGCTTTCTCATTTACATTATTGCTTTCAAGAAAACACAAAACTCATATTGTGTTTTAGCTTAGCTTTATTCTCATAGGTTTATTGAGTAACACTTGGTCTTTGTGGATTCGATCCCTAAAATACTATTTCGTTTGTTGTGCACTTGCAGTGATAATTCTAGGATTAAAACTATGTGCATCAGCATTCTAGGTAGTTGTTGGTTGTTGTTTGTGGTTCTAAGGATCTCTCAGACCTTGTCGCTTCTTTCTTCCCCATCGTCGCCTCCTAGTTTTGCAATTCCAGAGGCCACTTCCTTCTTAGACCGGTGCCACTTCAAAGTCTGATTTTCTATTGAAATTTAAGCTTGGTTGTTCATGATGCAAGCTTGTGTTTGGTTTCCTATTGGGGTTAGTCCTCTTGAGGTGTGTCTCTCTCTTTTTTATCATCTTGTGGGGTTTAACGTCGTCTCCAGGTTTTCTCTCCACGCTTCCTGGTACTCTTGCGCCTCTTGCTTTGACAGAAAGTTGGGGACTAGTATTCGTTTCATCATCTTTATGTGGTAGGGTTTGCGCTGCCTGGATTGTTGTTATGTGGCCTCTTAGGGTCTGGTTCTCTGGCCTTGGTTTGTGCAAACACTCGGGTATTTGTTTGGTATTGGCTACGCTTTTCTGTGCAACTGTGGTTGAGATTGCTTCAGTGTGTTTGATGTTTTCTCTTGATCGAGTTGCTGTCTCGTTAGTCCTGGTTTGGTGACGTGGCTTGCCTTCTTCACTGCGATCGAAGGTTTTGTGTTAGTCCTTGAAATTGGCTCTCTTCTTAGTATATGTACTTCTCTCGGCATGTAGGGGTTAATGTACTGATTTGAGAGTAATGCTCGGGTTACTTTTTTCCTATGCCGCGATTGTAGCTCTGGTCCGTTAAACTTTTTATCTTCTGTGGCTGATCGACAGTAACTGTTTCGAAATCGGACATATATACTTTTTAGTATCTTTTATGCTTTCGTATAGATTTATACTTTACCATTGCTTTTATTGTTGTTTTTTTGTTATACTTTCCCATACCGTAAATTGTTCACTAAAAAAAAGTTTTGGGAAGAAAAACAGTACCTCTCAAGAAGGAAAACAAATAGGAGATAATACAAATAGAATTTAACTGGGAAAAAAAAAGATTTCAGGAGAAAAAAAATAAAAGTTTTTAAAATAAATATTTGTAATAGTCATGCATAACATGCGTCACGTGTTGTTACTTTTCTAAAGAGAGACGACAGAAACTGATTTGAGTAGAAAAAAAATAATGAAAAAATCGAGAATATGAAATACATTGAACCTGGACACCTGATGATCCCAAAGACCAAAACGCATAAAAAACGCTTATTAAAAGGAGCTCAGCAACACAGAGGCAGCACCCCCACCCAAAATCGATTGTTTTCTACATAAAAAAAAAAAAAGAGAAAAACAAATTGCAATTGAAATTAATGGCGAAAGAAGGAGGCTGCGTGACGGTGGCGGCGGAAGAGATGGAGGAGCTACGGAGGAGGAACAGAGAGCTCGAGAGAGAAGTGGAGGAGATGAGGACGGAGATGGTTAAGTTGTGGCGGCGGACGGTGTTGGCGGAGGAGGCGGAGGAGAGACTCTGCTCTCAGCTCGCGGAGCTGGAGGTCGAGTCTCTGGATCAGGCGCGTGATTATCAGTCTCGCGTGCTCTTCCTCATAGACCAAATCTCTCGTCTCTCTTCTTCTTCCCTTGAAGTTGTAGTTACGAATTCGTAGATTTATGTCTGTGAAAATGGCTAAATCGATGCCAATTTTTAGTTTTTAGTTTTTTTTTTTTTGGTGTGTAGGAAATCTAAAACCTCTCTCAGGAGGAAAACTAGTTTGACTTTGATGTAAACAAAAAAAAGTAAAAGTTAAAACTAAAAACACAAGTATTTTTAAAAAAAAACTAAAATTTCCATTTTCATCATAACATAATGGTATAAAATTTCACAATTTTGTACCTAACGAAAATAAAACGGCGACTGGAAAACTTTATATCAGATTTTTGTACGCCCATGGGAAAACAAGAAAATAATTTTTTATAACAAAAAAAAAAAAAATCAATCATCAATTGAAAATCACAAAAAAAAAATTAAAAAAAATAAATACCAGTTGAATGACGGTTTCACTCAATTAAAAACGAATAATTTGGGAAATAAACATGTATTTTTTCTGTTAAAAAATCAACATTTATTTTACATCTTCCATGTCATTGTTATTCGTTGAATTTTTTTTTGTCTTTTTCCATATATTATTGGTGAAAAATCGAGAAATCACTTTTTAAACAAATTAAGTACTTATCATAATTGACAGAATGCCATATTTTCCTTTCTTTTTTCGTAACTATGTACAGTAGAATTTTATCCAAAAAAAAAAAACTATGTACAGTAGATGACTGCAAAGTATGACCTATTATTTTTTTTGGAAAAATTATAATTATTTTTTCCTTGATAAAACCGCATTAAAATGGACATTATTGTATTCATGCAAAATAATGTCATATTGTCCTTATTTGACAGAATGCCATATTTTCCTTTCTTTTTTCGTAACTATGTACAGTAGATGACTGCAAAGTATGACCTATTATTTTTTTGGAAAAATTGAAATTATTTTTTCTGGAAAAATTAAAATTATTTTTTCCTTGATGAAACCGCATTAAAACGGACATTATTGTCTTCATGCAACTTTAGTGATTACGACAGTGGGAGAGACGTCTCATCAAGTTTCTTTCGTGTATTATGCTTTTTCTTCTAATGAAGATATTTTGATCCAACAATACAATAATTAAAGTAAATGGAGTTGCACAACATCACAAAATATCTTTGGTGATTGGCCAAAATTTTTATGAGCAAAATCTCAATGTTCACTGTTAACCCCCCCCACATCCACCTATATATGATCATCTTATTATCATACAAAGCATATTCCATTTTTTTTTTAATTGAGAACCAATCATCTAATTCGCTTTGTGACGAAATACTTTAAATATTAAAGAGAATCAAACATTGATAGTAGAAGCAGAAGAATCTAACAAAGAGGTTCTTCCTAGAAAAAAACATTACATTTGTGTTTGAAGATCCTTGCCATCAAAACAGATAGATTCTGGTGATGACCATATAAACAAAAGGCTCAATTACTACTTTCCTCGTTTGCCCTTTATCTCAGGGTCCCTGTACTCAAAACAACAGAGAACGGTTCGATCCAATTCAGTAATTTTAGGTATTCATGTCTTTCATCAATGGAAGAGCAGAGAAGTTGGTTTCGAACCTCTGGATATGGTCTAGTATCAGAAGCCTTGGCCCTGGTGGGATGCTCACATCTCTTAGCGCGCTTGATTCATAATTCAAAAAGCAACAAGATATTACTCTTAGTTGCTACATAAACGAAAGCTTGGAGTTTGAAGGGATGTATATTTATACCTATCGGTGAGCAATGGCAAGGTGGGATCAGTTAGAAGTCCCTTCTTGAAGTTCTTCTCGTATTTCTCTAGACCTAGCTTCAATAGCATGGTTCTTGATCGAGTGTAAAATGGGTCGTCGGGGCTCGGTTTAGAGAATCTTTCTCCCAACTGAGGAAACAATAGGGAAAAAATGGGGGTAAGAACTGATGCTTATGTATGATTCATGAATAGAGTTCCCACTATTTGATCACTCGCCTTAAAAAATATTCCTTGAAAAACAGCAAAACCAGCGGCGGTGGTGATTGCGTTAATAGGTTGTCCTTGCAAGCCTTGGCTCACCAAAGAGTATGCGAATCCAGATCCTAATGCTGCGACCACGCTGCAAAGTTTAAATCATTACTCTCTAAAAAATTCATTGTCAGTGATAACCAAATCGCAAGTTTGCATAGATAAACTTGAAACAAACATGCCATCGAAAACCATCAGCTTCCATGAATAAGTTTTAAGACTAATCTCGGATATCAAAACCTCAGAGGAGCAGCAAAAATCTTACTTAATCACAAAGACTTGATTCAAAATATCTACTCACGGTAGATACAAAGAGGTCTATGATCATGTGAATGAAAATCTCATACGATCACAAGTTTAATCAAAGACTGAGAGGGAAACTTATTTTCCATTCGTGTCGTATTTATCAAATCTAACCAAACAGTGACCATAAAAGTGACAAGAGCAAAAACATAAACAGCGAACCTAAAAATGCCTAAAGACACAGCAACTATACGTGTTGGAATTGAGACACTTACGCAGACTCAAGATCTTCTTTGCCTCTAATCCGTTTCATTACACACGCAATTCCAGCATTTACACCAGTAATGGCAGCAAAATTCCGAGCCTGGACCCATGGACCACCCACAAGAGCCTACAAAATTTCACAACAAAAAGAGTCTCTTCCATCAATTTACAATAGCAATTGGGGAAATCACATGGATTTACTTTGCTCGAAGATGAAGCCAAAACCTGAGCTTGCTTCATTGAGGCCATCGCTTGAGGGTCAACGCCGGACTGAGGCATTTCAGGGGATAGTGTTCCCATGAGACCTCCGATGAAAGCTCCCTGTACGCCGCTCATGGTGGAGACGACGGCGGCTTCCACCGGCAGAGATTGCTTCGACAACCACGTCTTGAAACCAGTTTCCACTTCCTTGAATTTAAGCTGCAACTGCTGAATCGGATTCTGCTGATCGTTAAACAAGCTCGCCATCGCCATCATTTCTCCACCGCCCCTCCTCTGCTCTCCTCCTCCTCCGCCGCCTAACCCCATTTTTACTTCTTTTTTTCTCTCGCGACTTTTTCCTTCTCTTCTGCTTCTCGTCTTATCTCCCTCCCTCCTTCAATCTCTATTGGGTCTTTGTTATAAGATTTGATGGGCTTTTCAGGCCCATATATCTTCTTCTTCCTACTTATACGATTTTGCGTTGAACCTGTGTTTCTCGGGAAAACGACCAATTTATACTCAACAATTGGCCGTGGTTATAAACTGAACATGAACTGCATACCTGTACAAATTCATACATCAATTCATATAAAATAGTTAAAACATACATTGACAAGTCAACGTCACCGAGTCATCACCAATCAGCTGTCACATCTGCTGAATCATCACCAGTCAGCTGCCACGTCATTAAAAAAAAATCTATAACAGAAATAAATAACTATGGTGTATGAAGTAACTATTATAAAATATTATATTATTATAGAGGCGATAATCTACGCACTATAGGATATTATAAGTATATATATAAAAGTTGAAATTTTAGAGTAATCATGCTGATAACGTGTTATAAAAAATATTTGAGATTTTATAATGAAGATAAATATAATAAAAGACGAAAATTTTATACCCAATGAAAAAATGGGATACTGCGAAACAGAGAGAGTGATTATGAGATGTTGAAATGTTGATGAAATGTTGTTTACAAAATTATGAGATGATCGACTTCTTATATAGAGGTAATGTTACTATCTGACTTTTTGTAACATCTTTCTATTTTTGATTTGAGAAATAAACCTTTTTGTAGGGTTTTCTGAGAAATAAACAAAGTGATGATTATGGTGTTTCGTTACAATAATTCCTTTTACTATTTGACTATTTGTATTTAACCCTGATGCTTCTTTAACGTATTCGCTATCTCTTCATCTTTCCCTGATACCGTTGAATAGGTTATTCATGGTTTGATGTAAATGATTACATATCAATGTGTAAAATTCAATTTTATATATACTCGAGACTTTTCTTCTTGCTTCAAAAAAGCCAACTCTGGCATCGATGAGAAAGAAACAAAGGAGTTTGAGTTTTGGATTTGCTAGCGTGCACAGAGTTCTCCGAACATAGAGCCCGTAAGAGTCTCATTCTATTTTTAAGATTCCCATACTTCAATTTCCCGATATTTCTCTATTTCTTAAACGCAATTGGTAGTAGATCATGTTTCGTAATACTTTTTCATGAGCTCAAACAAGTGCTTGCTTGCTTATCGTTAGACCTTCTTTATAATTTACCTCAAACATGCGTTGTCTTTATATTGATACTAAATCCATTTCTATAGAACCCTAATTTTATTCTTCTTTTGTATTCCTAGGTGAGCAAGCAAGGTTTGGATCATGTAGCTCATGTTTACAAATATTGTTTCATACCAGTAACCAACTATAATATTATTCGATTCCCTTCCTTGAAATATGCTTTGAATTTGTTTACACCTTCACTCTAATAACTAAATTCATCCTAATCCTATAATTTTGCTTCATAATATGTGATGCATCTACACCCTAAATATGTGAGTTTTCCGATCCAAACTCTGCCAAAATGATACATGCCATGTTATAGCTTTATTTTATGTCAAGTAGGAGGGTTATTACTATGTGTCCGCTATCTAATTTGTGTGTTTTTATAGGTTTGGGGAATTCTCAATATGCAGAAAAGGTACAAGAGATTTTGACTACGTAGTAGTAGCTGCTTTGCTCGTGACCCTCAGGTGCTCTCTGCTTTTTTTTTTTTTGCCGGTCAAAACCCAATTTGCTCTATCTTCATGGGTACATAGCGTGCTTTAACACTAACATAAGATGGAATGAATTTTTGTTTACCTCAAATTCTCTCTCACCTAAAATTTTGATATTTAGGATTGCTTACATAAATTACTATTTCTTAGTTTCAAATTGGATTAAATGTTGTGTGTTTTACAGTCTTCATACCCAACAGTCTCTTGATGCACTAGAGTTTGTGTTCTTAAATCTATATTCTGCACTTAACTTCCTACCCTATGAGGTGTTTTGATTTTTATTGAAACTTACTTACTTCCTTTGCATTGAAAATGTTTGGAAACTTAACTTATGTTCCCCACCGTAAAAAGTGAAGAGAGTTAGTTTTTGGGTTCGTGGATTTGTGTGTTGCATTTTTTAAAATTTATTGTTTTAGAATTTCAAGTTTAGAATATTTCTTAAATTATAAAAAAAAAAAAAAAAAAATCTCCAGTGTAATCTGACGGCCTAATGTAATATCTCAACATATGCAGCAAGAGCAATGTTGACTACGAGTGGTTTGCTCAGATTAAATTTAATTCATGGAAGGATCTGCTGTCAAATGGCAAGCTCTAAATATTATTTTCAAAGTTATTTTACGTTGACAGAAATGGGATTCACCTTCGGGTCTTTGTACACATCTGGTTAAGACTTTCTTAAACAATAAAAAACCTTTTTTAACTCGGATGAAAATGTTTCAAACGGCCTACCACACAATTCTCAGAGTTCAAGGATCTTTTCCATGAATGCAAGTTGTCATGATGCTTCTTCAACACTTGGTTTAGATTACGAAATATTATTTATATGGTACTTTTAAGAAACTACTTTCAACTATAAATTAAGTGATGAGCCAGACTGTGATGTATCTATGTAGTCACAACAAAAGCTAAATTTCGATATCTTTCATGTTCCATTGTATTTTACAAAAATTTTAGTGGTAGCCGTGATTTCATAGTTTTATATTTTTGGATGAATTTCATATTTTTAAATCCTTCATCTAGCACTTGAGTAAGTGTGTGCGTGAGTCTACAATTTTTTTACCTGTTAAACTCATAAACATATTGCTTATTTCTTTCGTTCACACTTATTAGTTCTTACTTTTTGGGTGGAATCAATCCTTGGATAAAAATCATAAAATTGACCAATAGAAACTCAAGCTTACATGTTTGTACGAGAAAAAGAGAGCAAGAAGTTGTGTTTAAAGGAGATTACACATGCTAAAGTTGAACTCAAATTTATATTTTAAGTAATAAAAATTTATATTTTGCAAATAACTAATTTTGTTATACTATCAATTACAGCACAAATATAAGATTAACATTAATGGTTGAATGTAAAAATGAATTTTAATTATAAAAGAAAGTTAAAGGTATTGTCACGGACTCATGGATACTGATTATATCATTCATTGTTTTATGTAATTTCATATATTTCTATTCACAGATATTATAAACATAAATAAGTTATTTACTTTTGACAAAATGAACTACTGACCTGAAGAAAAAATAGTTTATTAATTAGATTAAAAATTTTAATTTAATTTTATTTACTAACTATAGCAGTATTATTGACTCCCTTAAAACGCATGAAAAACTATAAAGAATTGTAAAGCTAGGAGTTTCAAAGAAACAAGAAACAATACAAAATTAGGTTTTTGTTTTTGATATGCAAGACCCTTTTAAAAAGATGTAATCATCAAGTAGAACTAGTAGCTCCACTTTGAGACCATCTCCTGAATGTGGAAGCCACCAAGTTCTTTCCTGCAAGTAACCCTAACCTACAACCTCCCCACCGCCAGCCACTGGTGCCGACTCCTCAACCACCGTGTCAAGACCTCTTTGATCATCCTCATTTACCATGACCGCGCCTTTGGTTTCATCACCATCCATACTCACCACCAATGTCCTCCGCTCACGCAGCCACTCCCTAACTTCACCTGTAACCACTCTACATTTCTTCACCTTCAGTTTCACCAGCTTCGGACAGCCTAAAGCGAGCGCCTTGATCCCGACATCCAAAATCGGACATCCCTTGATACAGAATTTCCTCAATGCCGCACATTTCTCCGCGATGCAAGCAATCTCTGTATCTCCAATTGTACCACTTCCACAGAGAGCTAACCGTTCGAGTTTCCCACAGTTGGAAGCAATGGCCGACAAGCTCTTGTGGGTCGCATTAACACCGATAAGTACAAGCTCTTGCAAATTCAAGCAGTGTTTAGCTACATCCATCAGACCTTTATCACCGATTCTCCTAAACCGCCAACCGTCAATGTGAAGCTTTCTCAGTAGCTTACATCTCTCTGCAACACTAGTCAGGCACACCTTGCCGTTTTGATTATGAGTATGATTCGGACTTGATGGATCCGAGATTCGGCTGTTCGGTTTATTTTAACCTGGATTAATTACAGAAGAACAACACTTAACTGGGATTTGATAAAGAAAATATCAAAGATCAATTAGAATATGCTCAGTTTTTCCCAAGTTGAGGAAAACAACTTAATTCATAACAAACAGAAAGGCACAGAGACCGACTTATATGCTGGATTTGAACAACAAAAGCCGAACTCTTAGGTTAAGATATTAGACTTTAAAGGGAAAAAAATATCACTATTTATGATTCTAGCTTTCGAGGTCCTGGCTAGAGAGGTTCGTACGACATACCAAATCAAAGGTTTATTTCTTATATTTTGCTCTAAATTGGATATAAACAATCATTGTTATAATCATTAGCTTAAAAAAAGGGAGAAATGTTTCCGCACTGTACCTTATAGCAGGGGACGGAGTCAGCTATTGATACTTTGCCAACTTTTTGGGCAGAATTCTTGGAGATTCCAGGAGATCTAGCACTCACATCAACCATCACATGTATATTTCTTTCACCTTTTAAGATATGATAATGCATTATAAAATCTACCTCAGATTTTTCTCATTTACAACATACCTACATAAGTACATAACACTTTCTCTTCTCACTGTTACCATCACATGGGGAATGCAAAATTATTTGACGTTCTTTTCCCCCTAACCCCTGGAGTTAAATACTATAGCATGGATATATCATATATGGTATCACTTTTTAACCAGACTATCAATGAAAACCACTAGTCATATAATTTGAAATGTTGGTCTGGACCTTTTGCCTATTTTACACAGCTCGAACTGCGGGAGTCTCAAAGATCGATTTATAACAAACACCAAGATTTTGATGCCTTCACAATGATTTTATTAAGAAAACATAATTCAAATTGCAGAGGAAAATACCTTCTTAAACATAATAAGTGAAGAACCAGTAGTTGTACGTATATGCTGATAACTACCAAGATCATTTTGATGTCTTCACAATGATTTTACTAAGAAAACATAATTCAAATTCCAGAGGAAAAACCTTCTTAAACATAGTAAGTGAAGAACCAGTAGTTGTACGTATATGCTAATACGTACCAGGATCATCCTATTCCTCGTACTCGTCCTCATCACTAAAGTCATCTCCAAGGACTTCCGCTCAGCAGTTGTTGCTTGTCTTCGCCTTCTCCAAGTGGTGAGTTGATGGATAGAGAGAAGGTGAAGAAGATAGTAACTATTGAGCGGGTAAGTCTTTGGAGATTACCATAGCGGCGATGATAAAGATGAGAAGAAGAATCAAAGGGAAATATCTCTACTTTCATGCAGTTCTCATGGCAGCAAGCGAAAGTCCAAAATTCCATTGATGTAAGATGTCAAATACTAGTTGTCTTCATCAGCAAACTTACGTTTGAAAAAGATTGTACCTAGTCAGAGATGTTGGAATAAAAAGACAATACCAGATCCTCAGACACTTGAAGAGAGAATGAAAAGCAAATAACTGGGTGATACAGAGGCTATAACTTGCAACATGAACAAATTAAAACAAAGAATTTGATATTTGCCAAAGTTTATCTCATGCAAAATTACCATGTTATTTGCAAACGTATTTCTTGTTTATTATCTTTCTTCTCTACAGTCCTTCCTCTGCTGTCTAGAATAAGAGTTTACAACTTCTAATGAATACACCAAGCGCGTATTTGCCCGCTGAGCACAAACATGGATGTACCTACACATAAAGGTTTAAGCTTCCAATTGTTAGACTTTCTCCTCAAACACGGAAAATTGAGAAACATAACGGTCAAATCATTGTACAGAGACTCGAGAGTAATGGCAATTAAACTCTCCTGGCATGGCAACACTAAAAAACCTGCACAAACAGAAAAGAATTGCAGGACTTCTAGAGCTCATCAATCAAGGAAAAGAAGAAACTTGGTCTTGAACAAAGTATAGGTTGCAATCATGTTTCCATTGAGAGGATAAAGGAATATTCTACAGGATGACAAACCAAATCAATTCATTTTCTTGAAGAATCTGGTCGAAAGTTACACTGCATTGGTCAGCAATGTGAAATAAATCCTCTCATAATAAACTTACAGGAATCACCAACGGTATCTTGTAACTGTCGAGGCTAACCAAAAGGTCCAAAACAAGATACACAGCTAAACAAATGCTGAAACAAGCGTGTTATTCTACTTCACCTAATAATATGAAAACAAGAACGTCCAGAAAAGAGCAGCAGAATTATGAAGTCTCTCCTACGTTAAATACTACATAGAGTTCAACAATACTAAGATAAAATGCTTCTTCAGACAGGGAGCTACCCCCTAGTCTCCCTGGAAGAGCACGTGAATAATGTCTCTTATTGCATAGTTGTCCGAATGAAAAAGAAAAGGAAGTTATTCTAGGTGAGATAAAGAAAAGCCTCTCAGAGATAGAAAAGATCTAATTCATCTCCATTCCATCTCCAGCTTGGCTGCAGATCGGGCTCACAGCAGCAAAAGACCTCTCGAAAGGAGAAGAAGGAAATCGACGACGCTTAATGCAGCTTTCAGAGGGTTGACTCTCATCATCAAGCTTCCTCCGGACTCCTTTAACCGCCTGTTCCTCAGCCGACGAGAGTGGGAATATCCTGCCACTGGCTCGGCACAAAGAGTTATGGTTATCATACAGGATCCGTTGGTTGCAGTTCTTGTCACAGACATGATTCAACCCAGTTAGTTTGCAACGGTACATGTTCCCACAAACATTCTCATTCTCGCATTTCCAATCACATTTGTGACACGGGTTGGGTCCATCGCGACCCAGTATAGCAGACAAGTAAATAACATTGGCAGAGCCAACCATGGGAGATTTTCCAAATACCTCCATTTTTTGTTATCAAGTGCACAAGAAAATTGCTTCAGTTCTCCAAACTCAAAAGCTTCAAACCGTCTTCACACTCTGCATGACCCAAGAAACCCAATGAAACGATCAATATCAGCACAAGGTTAGGCGCCATGTGTAATCTCTGATTTCCCAAAGATCACATAAATTTCATTCCACAAAGATACTTCATGCAGTCTAATCTTTCATTAACTTTAGATTAAAATGTGTTCTTCATGGAGAGTAGATACAATAAATTGAGGGACCTAGCAAGTGAAATACAAAATCAAATTCACCTAATCTAGTCTATCGGATTTTGCTATTATCACATAAGATAAGCTATTGCCATGAAATGTCCGTATCCTAAAACCGAAATCGATCCACTATATAAATAATTTCCCAAATCGGGATGAGATAAATTCGCACAAAATCAATCAACCAGACCTAATCGCATAATGTATAGCTAAGAGAAAGAAAGAAAATACACAGAGAAAGGAAAAAAGAGAAACAGACCTGATCAGAAGCAGCAATTCCCAAACCCTAATTTTGACTCGGACTGAATAATAGCTGGAGAAGAAAGTCTCTGAAGAAGACGATGAAAGGGTAATTTAACCATTTATAGACCAAACTCGCAGTGTCTTGTAGTAACAGATAAAATCTAACTCCGTTACTAAACAAACGGTTTTACTGGGGCCTACCTCATCTGATTTTTTTCCACTTGTTTATGTTTATTTCCTATTTTAAAACATTTTTACAGATTTACTTCTGCTAATTTATTCATTTTGCCCTCAATTTCTTATATTTTTCTTGGCGGTGAACGAGGAAGCTCACGTGTCGATTAATTAATTGGTTATAGATCTACTCGTATATTTCTTAATAAATATGGTATTTATTAGGCGTGGGGAGTAAACGGTATTAATATTTAGTTATTGGATATTTATAGAGGAAGACGGCAGAAAAGGACAAAAGGGTCAGAGAAAAAGGTAACGGTAACGGTGACGGACGTGAAGTACTGTAATCAAGTACGAGCAACGAGAGGGAGATGACTTTGGCCCACCTAACGTCACCCGCCGTTCTTGCTCTTTCACTCTTTTCTTAATTACCCCCAATTTTTTATTATCTCAAAATTAAATTACACTTGTAAAATAACCATTGAGATTGATATTTATTAAATTTAAGATTTTTTTCTCACCATAGTTTTTTTTGTTACAAAAACACTGCTAAATATTTATTTTATTTTTCGTAGGACTTATTTGATATTCATTATCCATGTACATAGATGAGTTCGTCGTAACTCATACGTTGTATAGCTGACGAGGACATCAAATCCAACCTTATTGAAGAAGAGTTCAATGAAACTAAAAATGAATTTTCGGATTCATCTAAATGCAAATATGATCTAAAAGATGAAGTTCACGAGCCCAAGATGAATAAGGTCCGTCCCAATGCACATTGGCATGTCTTTACCAGTCTCTCAAAAGCACATACTATTGAAAATCCAAGGAAGACGGACCTAAACAAGCTCAAGATCATGCAATCATTCCAATGGTCCGATAAAGACATATTGGCCTCTCTCGAATGATTCCAACCCGACCATGAGGAGTTAAGCCCAAAATCGACTTGGTTCATATTTTTGACCCATCAAGAACCCACGATGAACCAAGGATCAACCCAGAACGGTTCAGACCTGACCAGAACCAAGATTACAAACCATGTGATCCAAAACTGTTCAGTTTTATACATTTCCTTATTTGGATCAATGCAAACTTATCTTTGGCATCCATAAGACTTTTCATATGATCTAAAGGATCCTAGTAGTGTCTTAAAGTGCACTAGCAAGCAGGAAATCAAGTGAATCACTCCACACCTCAACTTTCCATATCCGGCGCCAATTAGAGTAAATATCGATCAATTGGTATATCTCTTTGTATTCAAATCAGCTGGATTCGAGACCTTCTACCCCATCCAGAGACTCCCAAGAATCCGTAGATTCATGCCCAAGTTCTCTACATACAAGCACCTTCACATTTCTCATACTTGGCCAAAAATCACCCATAAAGACCATCTCAATTATTCTCTTTGATTGATTCTTACATTTATGTTGATTTATATATATATATATATATATATATATATATATATATATATATATTTTATACCGTTATTGCTAGCTGATCACAAGCCTATACAAGCTCAGCTCTTACCATTGTAAAATCACTATTGAATTGAATATAAATTGAGTTTTCACTCACTTTAAGCTTCTAGCTTGTTTCTCTTTGTTTTGCTAAGTATTTTGGTGGTTTATATTGCTTAGAAAATGTGCGAACCTCTGTCTTTGTGTGGAATCATTTAGACTTAGATTTGTGTTCTTATCACAAAGGCTTTCCGCACCTTTGTGTGGCGAACTTCACCCATCAAACTTGTCAGTTTTGACATCCTTATGATCATTAGACTTTGGTGGATTCCAAACTTACATCAATAGCTAAATAAAACGAGCAAATATTAAAAACTAGTATACAATCAAATGAATAATGGAGTAAAATCACAAGATTAACGATCAATGATCTATTATCAACAAGTCAAATTGTTTGGGAGAAATTAATATATTTTTTGTCTGGCGAATTTTCATCTCTATTAGTTTTCCTTTTTTAATTATATCTCCATTACCAATAGAAAATTTGAAACAGGATCTTAACGAAATAGTATCTTTCATCGTTTTCGATAGAAAAAAGAAGCAAATATCTTATTTAACACACGATAAATGGCAAAATTGGCTAAAGAATAGTAAAAATTGATAGACTGAAAATGCTTTTTTGATTATATGGATAATGGTGCATGACCGTTTTAAGTTGATGAAACCATTTGTCTGGTTGATTTTGTTAACGAACGAAACCTCAACATGTTAACTAGCTATATGGAGGGTTTATTTCATGGTCGTCTTTTTAGAGGGACTATAGTCATTTAGGTCAAAGAAGTTTGAGGCAAAAATAAGTATATGATGTCTTTGGATGTTTTGAGCCGCATATGCGCTACACTGATGTATTTAACGAGTTCACATCTTTACCGACAGATCCGGGTAATTTTTAAAATTTTATTGTGAAAGATATATTATTGCAAGTGTTGGTATTTAATAAAGAATTTCTAGTAAACGCGAGTCATCAGCTTTTATTGATCACGTCCATACCCTTTAACCACACAGTGGAAATAAAATTTCCTAAAGAAATGTTGATTATAAAATTTTATGAAGCAAAACTGATTTATATTTAATTGAATAAAAGAAGAATCATTGTGAAATACAAAGAACAAACAAAGCCAATTAAATCAGGTAGTAGCAAATCAAATCAAGGTAGCATACAACAACATTCAAAATATTTTCTTTTTAATTGAGCACCAAACCTTTTCTTTTTAATTGCATATCTTTTTTCTCAAAAAAAAAAAAACAACATTCAAAATATTTTCACAGATTTAATCAATCAAACAGTGACAACGACTTCTTTCTCTTCCTTTTTACTCTCCTCCTTTACTGGTTCAGCCTCAACCGCTTTCACGGTTTCCACCGCAACCTCAACCTTTTCCGGGACAGCAACCGCCTCTACCGCTGCCTCATCCTTTTCTGTTGCAGCCGCTACGTTCTCCACTTTCTCAGGTGTTGCTGCAGTTACACCAGCAGAAGAAAACTCTTCCACGGATGCTGCAACCTCTGGTTCAGCAACAGGAGTTGCTTCCTTGGTCGGCTCGACCTGAGTGGCCTCCTTAGCTTCGACAGAAGTTGTTTCAGTTGTCTTAGTCTCTGTCTGGTTCTGTTTCTCACCGCTTTCTTCTGTGTTGTTCTCCTGTACCAAAAGACCATAACCGGTTAAGTCCGGTTCTGTTTTTATTTTTTAAAAAACACACAAAACCTAACATTTCATGTTTACCTTGGCTACTACGGTTTCAGACACAGCCTTGTTAGGAACAGAGTTTTCTTCGTTGTTCATGTCTGATTCCTTGGGTCTACTCGCACAGCCACCCATTATTTATTTTGAGATTTTTTTGTGATTTTGGTTGGGTTTAGGCTGTGGAGTGTGAAAAATTTACACAAGATTTTATTTTTCTCTTCGATTTATTATTGTCGACCCGAGGATTGAGCAAATGAAGAGAACATAGTCAGGGTTATATAGATGAAGATGATTCCGATTTTTATGGAGAGCTTTTCGTCTATTCTTTTCTTTTTGTGTTGAACATTTCAAATTGAGGATGGCTAAGATTAGAGTTATTTACAGAAGGCTTTTTTCTTTTGGTCAAAGTTATTTACAGAAGGTTAGGATCTTATTTTAGACTACAGCAGAGATTAAGGAGTAAATTTAGGGGTTAATAAAAAAGCTTAATTGATATGCCCAAACGCAATAAAGTTTTGTGGACCTCTCGTATCTTGTGCCTTATCTGTAGTCGTTCCTCTTAAGTAATAGTAGTAATATTTCGTGGAAAAATATGTACTGCTTTTTTTTTTAAAAAAATTCGGCTCTTTTTAATAAATTGTAAAGAAAGATGATTTTGCCAATCATAATATATATATTGGGTTATATGTTGCCAATCATAATTTATATTGGGTTATATGTTGCCCTCTCTTAGTGTGTTTAGTCAAAAACATTTTTTTTTTGTTAGCTTGTAATAATATCACATCCATATTGAAAAGGTCAAATTATAAAATGATGAAATAACAAGGGAAATTGGCAAAAATAAACAACAAAAACATTAATTCATAAACTAACCAATTTTCTCATTTTTTCTCTCTATCTCTCTAGGAGTGGGACGATTCCAGATATTCTGAAATTTCAAGATATCTGGATCTGGATCCGTGGCCAAAATATCCGGATCCGAATATGTGGTGTCCGGATATCCAGACTTCGGATATCATCTTTCAAAAATACCAGATTAGAACTGGTGATCATCTTTAAAAAATAAAATCGAATCAACGTGAAAATTATAACTAAAAATCAATCCGAACAAACGATCAGTTAAATATTTTTCATTTAATAATTATGTAATCAATTCTTCAGCTTTATTTTATATTTTACAATTACACAATTCCGAATATGATAGTGAAATACATTTTTTCTTTATATTAGTCATTGCCTATATTTTACTTTGCACTTTATTATTCTTCCACAAAACCGAGAATTATAAGAATTGAATAACCAAGAGATGACAAAACTTGAACATATATACTAATGTAGATTTTTTAAGATGCAATTTTCTATGAATTTAAGTATGTCTGAGTAGGTCTGGGATTTATAACAGAACCGAATTAAACCGAGATTTTTTATTTTTGGTTCTGGTTCGGTTACTTAAGCCGAATCGATTGACACAATATTAAAATTGATTAGGTTTTCGGTTAGGCTAAACCGATCGGTTTTTCAATTTTTTTTAAACCGATTTATATAAAAATTTAGACCAAAATTCAAATATATTTTTAAAATTCCGAACCGAACCGAACAGAATTACCCGAATATATCCAAAATTATCCGATTTTAACCGAATTTAAACAAAATTTTAAAAAATTTGATAAAAAAAAATATCCGAACAAACCGATAACCAAACCGAAAATTTTTAAGTTATTTTCGGTAAAATTTTTAATAATCGAACTAACCGAAAAACTGAATTAATCGATCGGTTCAGTTTGCTTTAAACAAAATCCCATGCCTATTCCGAGAATCGAAAGACAATTTTGAATTTTCCAAAGCCTTAAAAGCGAACCATCCGAGAACTCAACAAGTGAGCTCACACCGAAACTTCCTTTCCCTATTTCACGTGTCATTATATGATTCGTTGTCTGACACATTACTTATCCTCTTTTTGCACATGTCATCAAATTCCCTGTTTTACCCCTGCATCATGCTGAATACTCAGCGAGTCGACTTCTTATTAATCTCTGGCCAAGGGTAAAATCGTACTTCAACGATTTCCCCTACCGCGTAACGTACTTGGTTTGGCGCGTGTACATACCAATTGATCCCACGCGCCGCTATCATCATCTCTCTATAATTTCTTCTGAGCCAAAGGACCAACAAAAAAATCAAAGTTTACATCTTCTTCTTCACTTTACCTGATCGTATCCGATTTTAGGGTTTTCGCGTATCTGTGAATTTTTATTTGTTTTCCTCTTCTTGATACCTTCGAATCGCATCTACGATTAAAAAAAATCTGGGCTTTTTGTTATTCGTATCTGGGAATCTTTGGATATTGGGTTCTTCTTCTTCTCCCCCGATTCGTCAAAAGTCGCATCTATGAATCAGAATATTGAAGTATTATCGCTGGATTCGCTACCAGTGGGATTAAGATTCCGTCCAACGGACGAAGAGTTAGTCCGTTACTATCTCCGCCGCAAAATCAACGGCCACGATGACGACGTCAAAGCCATACAAGAGATCGATATCTGCAAATGGGAACCTTGGGATTTACCTGGTACCTAACTTCTTCTTCTTCTTCTTCTTCTTCTTCACTTTATTCAAAATTTACACACTTTTTTCTAAAGACGGGAAATCAGAAACTCCACAAATCGAATAAATTTAGCAATTTTCTGGACTGTAATGTGTTTACTAAAGTTTCAATCTATTCGTGTTTGGGATAATGTTATCGATTTAGTTTTTGAGTATTTGTGATTGTAGAGATTCACTCACATATGGCCACATTCAAATCTTTAGTTTAGTGACGGAAATTTGATTAAGAGCTTGTGTTGTGGGTTTTTGTTGTAGATTTCTCTGTGATCAAAACAAAAGACTCAGAGTGGCTCTTCTTCTGTCCGTTGGATCGGAAGTACCCGAACGGAAGTAGACAGAACCGAGCAACTATCGCCGGCTACTGGAAGGCGACTGGAAAAGACCGGAAGATAAAATCTGGTAAGGACAGCATTATTGGCGTTAAGAGAACTCTCGTTTTCCACTCTGGTCGAGCTCCCAAGGGAACACGAACCAATTGGGTTATGCACGAGTATCGAGCCACCGAGAAGGACCTTAGTGGCACCAATCCTGGCCAGGTAAATAATGCACACATGTTGAGGTGTAACCATTGAAAACCAAATTGGCTATGTAACTTAATCATGTGCTTTTGTTGATATATGTGCAGAGTCCCTTTGTCGTATGCAAATTGTTCAAGAAACAAGAGCTGAATTTAGTGGAAGAAGATTCGAAGTCGGATGAAGCTGAACCTGCTGTCTCGTCTCCAACCGTTGAAGGGTCTAAGTCTGAAGTATCTGTGGTCACTAAAACAGAAGACATGAAACGTTATGACATTGCGGAATCTTCTCTTGTAATCTCTGTCGATTCTCATGGTGACGCTTGCGATGAAGTTACAACTGCCGAGGTGAGGACATTGAAGAATTTTCTTAGATGATTGTCTTAGTGTCGGTTTGCAAGTTAACGACTTTTATTTTGATCTGCAGCTTGTAGCTTTCGATTGGGATCCGGAGTTGGAGTCCCTGGATTACAAGATGTTCTCCCCATTACACTCTCAAGTCCAATCTGAGCTTGGATCCTCTTACAACCCATTCCAGTCTAGCTCAAGTGTTTTTTCAGGGAACCACAACAACAGCTTCCAAATTCAGACTCAGTACAGTAAAGACGAAGTAGATACATGTATATCCGAGTTTCTTGATTCAATTCTTGGGAACTCAGAAGAGCTTCCAGAGAAGGAGAAGTATGTTTTGCAGTCTGGGTTCGACGGTGGAGTGCCAGATCAGGTTCGTGGACTATCCTCAACATTCAACACCATTTGTATATACATTAAGAAAAACAGAAATCATAATTAACTCTTATTAATCTACCTGATTGCAGATTGCACCAGCGTATCAACAGAGCTCGGTAGGTGACATGAGCAATGATGTTTCAGAAACAGGTATCAAGCTTAAGACTCGGCACGCACAAGCACAATGCTCAGGCTATACCTTTGAGTATATAAGGCATGGAAATGCCTCAAGAAGGTTGCGTCTGCAGAGTAACCTTAATGGTATTAACTCGAAGAATCCAGAGCTTCAAACTATCAAGAGAGAGGTGAGAATAACAACCACATTCACATGAATTACTCGATTTCTTGGTTTTTTTGTTTCCATGGGATGTGGTTTCGCGTAGCAAATTGAAGTCGAACCGTGGCATTAGTATGTTAACAAATTGATGCTACACAGGT
Organism: Pseudoturritis turrita; assembly: GCA_900406555.1. Taxonomy (NCBI): domain Eukaryota; kingdom Viridiplantae; phylum Streptophyta; class Magnoliopsida; order Brassicales; family Brassicaceae; genus Pseudoturritis; species Pseudoturritis turrita. The sequence continues at coordinate 1,340,176 of OVBL01000198.1, read as the reverse complement.
TGATGACAACACGGCCAGAGAAACTATAAAGAAAGGATGTGGAACGCTAATGAGATCAAAGAACAAGACCGGTTTCTTGTTTAAAAAGATTGTGTCCGTGAAATGTTCATACGGAGGACTTCTTAGGGTGGCTGTAGTCACGGTCCTGTTCTTGATATCAGTCTGCAGTCTAACCGCAGACTTCCGAGCTCCCGTGATGATCTGAAAACTGAAACCTTATTGTGTATAGAGTGCTCCGGTTCTCTTTTTTGCTCTTTGTTGTTGGTTTCCATTTTCAGCGTAACCGGGGACAGTGTATGAGGTATATTATGTTTATATACATGTATAACGTTATGATGAGAGAGGTCCAAGACTCTAGCTAGTGCTTTGACTTTTATTAGGGTTCTTCTTAGTTCTTACATAATTAAGGTTTGTTTAAACTCGTATTTTTCATTATGACAATGCAAGAGCAAAGATAACTATTCTCATTCTTCTTGAGTTTTAGTCCTTCTCCCTCGAAAATAAGTTTTTATTTTAGTTTTAAAGGCTGCTCTAAAAAGAGAGACCATTATACTTGAGCTACATGAAATCCTAATAAATGTTGGAGATATATTGTCTTCTTCTTATTTGTTGCTATGACTCTATTGATTGTTTGATGAGAACTAGTGACTCCAATTTCTTCTCATGTCTCCATACAATGATACAAATGGTCATAAGAAGAAGATGAAGAGGATGCCAACATGTCAAAGAAGAAATTCTTTCATGCTTGAGCCAGGTTTTGTTTCTGAATACATTGCTATTTGCTACTCATTCTTATATGCTCAAGTCTCAATATAGTCATCAAAAACATGTCCGGAAAGTAGATAAGAGCCTAATCGATGTCATTAAAAACATGTCCGATGGGTAAACAAGGGCCTAAACTTATAAACATAGATTATATAAACTCGTGGCAGAACTTGTTAGCTTCAGGATCTCACTAATTGTGTCACGTTTATACAAAGAACATCACCAATCTAGTATTGGATCAATCAAAGACTAACAACAGCAAAAAACCTACATTAGTTCTCTAGAAATCAGATGTAAGACTAAGCATTCAAACTTCAAGAAATCTTTTGGGGGCTTAATCTTATAAAAACAATGAGCAAAGCCAACATTATATACCTTGGGATATATGATAGATTCTTGAATCATCAGCAATTAACCAATCTTTGCTCATTCCAGGGACAGCCTTGGCTTTCTCCCAGCATTTTTTCTTTTCTTCCAGTGGGAAATCGTCTCCACCACTGCTACGACTACAATCTTCGAAGACTCCATCGAAAATGTTGTCATCCGTGAAGAAAGTATAATAACAAACACCAATGAGTGTCAATGTATTCCCAAGTAAAATCAAGTTTCTGGAAACAAGTTGTGAAAAATTGAACTTGAAATTAGGGTTTCAACGTCACCACCGGGATCAAATGATTCGAGAACACCAAATCTCTAAGAAGAGTACACAATAGGAACACGGATCCTCGAAAAGGAACTACCAATGTGGAGAAAAAAAGCTTACCTTTAGCTTTGATGACTAGTTGCAGAAAGGGAGAGATGAAAAAATAGCTTTGATAACCAAACACGCCCTAGTCACTGCAGAAGCAGCATCGTCGTCGCTTGAAGTTGGGTGCTTTCTTGGCTGCGTGATTAGTTGCAGAGGACCCTTAATTTCGGAGCCCTTTTTGAATGTAAGTTGTAATCAATTTGATTTTCGATTGTTTCTCAATTGGGTTTTCATTGGTTCCTTGTTTTGCTTCTATGTTCTGCTTTCTCGTTATGTCAGTGAGTTTCTGGTTTCAGGTGTTGGACTGTTTGGCTACTACTAGAACTGGGGTTTCGAGCTTAAAAGGTTTCACATAAGGAGTTAGTGTTTGGAATTATAGTTATCTATCAAGTTATCCAACGATGTCTGTATCAATCGGTGTTCTTCTCTCTCACTTGTGTATTTTACTTGTTTGCAAAAGTTTGGCCTTTTCACCTGCATTTGAGCAGTCTTCCCTCTCACTCTCAGGTCTGAAAATGGGGTTTTAAAGTTGGTTTGAGCTGAATTTTTGTTACGGTGATTATGGAAGAAGCGAGCATTCAGCTCAAAGTTACGCTCTACTGCCTGTTCAGCTTATAAATCATCTATGTACTGGAGTTGGCACAAAAGCGAATCAACCTCTTGTTCCCCTCTAATCTCAGAGAGCCTGACATTATGGTAACCCGTCGCTTTTGCTGTGTTCAATTTTAGTCTCTAAATACTTTTACTTTTCAACTTGTTCAAAGATTTTGGCTGCAATGATTCTTATGTAACTTGTTTCTTTCCTGGTCAGGTTTTGGATGCCTCATGGGAACATGCCGGATGAGCAAAGATATCCAATCCTAGAGTCTCAAGTAAGAATATGTAACAGTTTTGTAGATAACTAAAGTAAATAAGCTCAAGTCTAGAAACGGATAAACCGGAAATGTAACTTACATATTTCAGATTGATTGTTAAGGGTCCAAAATGGGTCAGGAGAATAAAAAGGCCCATTAAGAAGCTTCCTAGTCACGATTAGCACAACACTCTCTTCTCGGGAGAAGACGATTGTTGGTTGGTGGTTTTAGCTATGGCGGTTTCTGTGGAGTACACACTAAACCCATATTGGCCTTAGTCTCTTGCGATCTCACTTCCAATTTTAGATTGAAAGATCTCACTGTGTAAGTCTCCAGTGTCTCTTTCGTATATATATTTTGGTATTTTCCCCGCTTGATTCATAATTCTATTCGGTCATTAGGGTTTTGGTTGATTAACTTTTAGCATTGCCATTGAATCATGGTATTTGTAGTTGGAACCATCGAAATTGTCTCTTAATTTTGATATTTCGGAACAGCGAATTAGGGTTTTTCTTTGAACGCCATGATTGTTATGTTCTCGAGTATACGGTCAACGAGCTTCTTTTTGAATGTTAGAATTCAGTCTTTTTTCCTGAAAATGCTCTTTATGTCGTTAATCTAATTATAATCATTCTTTTTAGCTTTCTTCAGTAACTCAAATGCTATTAATGGTATAAATTCTTGCCTTCTATATCCTTCTTAAAAAAGTTATTTCCTTTGTCTGATTCTTGCCTTCTACTAAGAAAATTCTTGCCTTGTACTAAGAACTTCTCCTTTGTCTGATTGTTGGTAGATGATGATAACTAGACAGGTTTCTCGTACATGTCCATTGAGATATATATATCTTTGATTTTTTTCTTTTCTTGTGTTGGTTAATTCTTGTTTGGTTAGTGACTCTGAGCATGACTTATTCCTCACAAGCATAATCAAGGTGCGGAAGGAGTCAGACTTTTGCAATTGCAAGCTCATTTATAGATTTTCCTTTTATTCTTCAATCTCCTATGATGATCTCATCTGTTAGGTTGTCGATGCCTGATTCTAAAGTGTTTTGCATGACATCTGCTTATGTTTTGGTCTTTATCTTCATGGTGTTTTTTGAATCATAGTTTCCATATATTCCTAACTTGTAGATTTAGTTGTGTGGTCTGATTACTGAGACTCAGAAATAATATCTGCTGTTACTTATCAGCCGTTTCCTGATTTCTGAAGTTGGTTTATTAGTTGGAAGCTTCTCTTGGAATTGGAGGTGACATGACTGTTTTTTTTAATTTTACTTTTCAGGAGAATGGGGTCAGAGGGAAACAATAAGAACTCGGTCGTGACACAAGTAAGCATTGGTGGATTTTGGGAGTCCACTACTGCAAAAGAACTTACAGATTACCTTGAAGATGAAGTAGGACTCATTTGGCGATGCAGATTAAAAACATCTTGGACTCCTCCTGGGTCGTATCCTAATTTTGAGATGGCGGACACTTCAAATATACCCAAAATTGATGATTACAAGAAAGTGGAGCCTCATGCATTTGTCCATTTCGCAGTTCCTGAATCAGCAGCTCGTGCCATGGATGCTGCAGGGCAATGCAAGCTCATCCTGGATGGCCAGCCATTAAAAGTCAGCTTGGGGCCTAAGAACCCATATTCCCTTAACCAAAGAAGAAGAACGACCACACCATATAAGTTGGCTGGCGTTTCAATTGAGATTGGGACCTTGGTTTCCCGGGATGAGTTTCTTGTTTCTTGGAGAGCTGAAGGGGTCAATTTCCTGGTAGACCCTTTTGACAACACGTGCCGGTTTTGCTTCACAAAGAGCACTGCGTTCGCTTTCAAGGACACATCGATGCATGCTGTGATAAATTGTGATTTCAAGTTGGAGTTATTGGTGAGAGACATACGAACAGTGAGGCAGTATAGAAATTTGGATGGCTTTGTGCTTCTTTTGCAGCTAGGTTCGTCACCCCGTGTCTGGTATAGAACTGCGGATGATGATATTTACGAAACTGTCCCTGCCGATCTCTTGGATGATGATGACCCTTGGATCCGTACTACTGATTTTACCCAAACTGGAGCAATTGGTCGATGCCTTTCATATCGAGTGCTCATATCTCCGCGGTATGAGAAGAAATTGACAACAGCCTTAGATTATCTAAGGAAGCGGAGGGTGCAAGAGGAACGTGTGAGGTGGCCTCCCAGGATTCGTGACGAGCCCTGTTTTGGGGAGCCTGTGTCAGATCATTTCTTCTGCATTCATCACAAGGAAGGGATCTCCTTTGAGATAATGTTCCTAGTAAATTCGGTGTTGCACAGGGGTATTTTTAACCAATTTCAGTTGACTGAGCCTTTCTTTGATCTTCTCAGAAACCAGCCTAAGGATGTCAATATAGCTTCTCTCAAGCATCTTTGTACCTATAAACGACCAGTTTTTGATGCGTACAAGAGGTTGAAGCTTGTTCAGGAATGGATTCAGAAAAATCCAAAGCTTTTAGGGAGTCATGAACAGTCTGATGATATCTCTGAGATCAGAAGGCTAGCGATTACCCCAACTAGAGCTTATTGCCTACCCCCAGAGGTTGAGCTCTCCAACAGGGTACTCAGGAAATACAAAGCTGTGTCTGAAAGATTTTTGCGCGTAACTTTCATGGACGAAAGCATGCAGACCATGAATTCAAATGTTCTCTCTTACTTTGTTGCTCCGATTGTGAAGGATCTGACATCAAGCTCTTTCTCTCAGAAGACCCACGTTTTTAAAAGAGTAAAGACCATATTAACAGATGGGTTTAAACTATGTGGTAGAAAATACAGTTTTCTAGCTTTCTCGTCCAATCAACTGAGAGACCGCTCTGCATGGTTTTTTGCTGAAGACGGAAAAACAAGAGTGTCAGATATAAAGAAATGGATGGGGAAGTTCAAAGACAAGAATGTGGCAAAATGTGCTGCTAGGATGGGCCTGTGCTTCTCCTCCACGTACGCCTCTGTAGATGTCATGCCTCACGAGGTTGACACCGAGCTTCCAGAAATTGAAAGAAATGGGTATGATTTCTCTGATGGAATTGGTACAATCACACCTGACCTTGCTGTCGAAGTAATGGAGAAACTTAAGTTGGATGTGAACTGCACCCCCTGTGCTTATCAGATCCGTTATGCAGGTTTCAAAGGAGTTGTTGCTCGTTGGCCATCGAAAGGTGATGGAATCCGGTTAGCTCTTCGACCCAGTATGAACAAGTTCCATTCTAAGCATACCATCTTGGAGATCTGTTCCTGGACCAGGTTTCAACCTGGTTTCTTAAATCGGCAGATAATTACCCTCCTTTCTGTACTAGGTGTACCGGATGAAATATTCTGGGATATGCAGGAAACCATGCTCTGTAAACTGAACCGCATCCTTGATGATATAGATGTGGCATTTGAAGTTCTCACAGCATCATGTGCTGAACAAGGAAATACTGCAGCTATCATGCTAAGTGCAGGTTTCAAACCGAAAACTGAACCACATCTGCGAGGAATGTTGTCTTCAGTCAGAATTGCACAACTCTGGGGCCTCAGGGAAAAGTCTCGTATTTTTGTTACTTCAGGAAGGTGGCTAATGGGCTGCCTAGACGAAGCAGGGATACTTGAACAGGGCCAGTGCTTTATCCAAGTCTCAAAACCGTCTATAGAAAATTGTTTCTCCAAACATGGGTCTCGTTTTAGGGAGACAAAGGCAGATCTGCAAGTAGTCAAAGGCTATGTAGCCATTGCTAAGAATCCTTGTCTTCACCCGGGGGATGTAAGGATTCTAGAAGCTGTTGATGTACCCCAGCTGCATCACATGTATGACTGCCTTATCTTCCCTCAGAAAGGCGATAGGCCTCATCCAAACGAAGCTTCTGGCAGTGACCTTGACGGGGACCTGTACTTTGTGGCTTGGGATCAGAAACTCATCCCTCCCAGCAGAAAAAGCTGGGCCGCAATGCAATATGATGCAGCAGAAGAGAAGACTTTGGGCCGTCCTGTCAACCACCAGGTCAATATCTCCTCCCCCACTTTTCTTTTCGGTTAACTTAGATGCTGATGCTTAAGATAAGGTGGATAGTTTAGTCCAGTACAACTCTCTGATGTTTCTGAAAGTGTAAATACTGTTTTTTGGATGCTTGTAGTGATTGTTTCTGCTTGCTTCCTGAGTTCATAGATTGCATGGTATAGGTTATAAACTGCATACATGTTCATCCTGCAGGAGCTAAGATGATGACAGATAAGAAAATTTCGTCACATATTATTGGTTTTGATTTGACTCTTCAGCATGCCTCACTGTGACATTTTAGTTATTTTTATTTTTATTTCACTTGTGTAATAGTATCATGATGCTAGCGTCTACCAACCTAGTTATGATTTCTTTGTTTAGTTTCTTTTCTTTGCGCTTGCAAAACAAAGTCTTGGGTAATTGTTCGCTTTTGTTACAGGATATAATAGATTTCTTTGTAAGAAACATGGCGAATGAGCAATTGGGTACAATCTGCAATGCACACGTGGTTCATGCTGATAGAAGTGAGTATGGAGCCATGGACGAAGAATGTTTGCTACTAGCAGAACTAGCTGCCACCGCAGTTGATTTCCCAAAGACAGGGAAAATCGTGACAATGCCGTTCCACCTGAAACCAAAACTCTACCCAGATTTCATGGGAAAAGAAGACTACCAAACGTACAAGTCGAAGAAAATCTTGGGTCGGCTTTACAGACGGGTAAAAGAAGTTTACGATGAAGATGCAGAAGCTTCCTCAGAAGAAAACTCAGACCCAAGTGACGTCCCTTATGACACTGATCTTGAAATACCAGGATTTGCAGATTTCATCCCTGAGGCATGGGGTCACAAATGTTCTTACGACGGGCAGCTCATTGGCCTTCTCGGGCAATACAAGGTGCAGAAAGAGGAAGAGATTGTGACGGGTCACATCTGGTCCATGCCTAAATACACAAGTAAGAAACAAGGCGAGCTGAAAGAAAGACTGAAACATTCTTATAATTCCCTGAAGAAAGAGTTCAGAAAAGTATTCGAGGAAACAAACCCAGAATACGAAAATCTCGGCGAAGAGGAAAATAACTTTTTGTATGAGAAAAAGGCTTCAGCTTGGTATCATGTCACCTACCATCCCAAGTGGGTAAAGAAGTCTTTAGAGCTGCAAGATCCAGATGAGTCGTCTAGTCATGCAGTGATGCTGAGCTTTGCTTGGATTGCAGCTGATTATCTTGCAAGAATCAAAATCCGGTCACGGGAAATGGGAAATATCGACTCGGCCAAGCCTGTTGATTCTTTGGCCAAGTATCTTTCTCAACGTCTCTAAAAGTAATGTTGGAAGCCGTAAGGCCACTCTGCCATGTATCTCTGTAATTCAGAGATACTTCAATGTATATATATATCTAGTTTGAATGTGCTCTGTGATCTTCAGGAAACTTTGATAGGGAAAAAAACTGCTTGCCGTTGTTTGTGGTTATGTATTTTATGCATTTTATGTTGTGGAAAGACAAATGGATTGGCATTTTGTTTACCTGGGAGACCAGAGAAGTGAACATGTGAATGCTCAAAACAAGAGGCACAAAGTTAATCAATGTGCTGTTTTATCTTCACATATCCATCCATTTTAAAATCTTCAAAATTTTAATTTTTGATGGAGTCATGTGCGTGGATTCTAAAATTTCTGCAGAATACCTTGGATTTTGTTTCTGATCATTTGTTCATTAAACTCCATCTACGAGTCATTTCAAATCTATTAAAAAACAAAAATTTCCAAAATCTTTTAATGTTGAATAACACTGGATTTTAATGATGGATTTAAAATCTTTTATTGAATAACACCAGATTTTAAAATCTTTAAAACACGATTTACAAATACCATATCCAATAATACCAGATTTTAAAATAGGATTTATAATCATTGATTGAATAACAGTGGATTCTGCTTAGATTTAAACTCCATTAATATCCATCATTGAATAACACCCCCTAAATGTTGGCTTGATTTCAAATGCATGCCTTATTTCTAAGTTGGTGACTTCATCTGTACCGGGTTGGTTTAGGTCTGGCTAAGGCTGGTTGGTTCTATTGTTTGTAAAAATTGGCTCTCCTTGAAGGTTGTAGACGTTATCTTTCATTAATTAATCGCATTTTAACAAAAAACAAAAAATCTAACTTCTTTTAATTTAAGTGACGAAAATCGCATACTCGGTTTATCATTATAAGCTAAGGACCACAACCAATAACCGATTTGTTCCTCCCACTCTCTGTCCAAGAACGAATGTTCCCGCCTCTCTTTCAGTCTACCATCTTCATAAGCATCCCCCGTTGGCTCATCAGCAACCTGATGGGTTTGGGTATCAGAGATCTTTGAATCACCAGGAGCATCACTCTCTTCAGAAGCAGCAGCAGCAGCTTCAAGAGTCACTCTGGCTTCCTCAAGCTTCAGAGCAATCTCGGCATCAGAATAGCCCTGATCAGCAAGCTTGTCTTCAAGGATAGCAAGCTTAAGATGAATCTGACGCTTACGGTCGTGCTCGAGGATGTCTTTGTTTGGTTTCTTAGATAAACCAGCAGTGCCCTGATCATCCTCAAACCCTTTTCCACCATTAACGGGCTTACCACCAGTCCTAGGCCTCACGAAAAACTTGTTCGTCTGAACGTAACCATTAGTTCCTGATCCTCTTGCGGTCTGTAACCCTATTCCGTTGTACATCGTTCAACTCTTTCTCTATGAACGAACTGCAACCGAAATCAAACCCTAAAGCGAAGAGATGTGTTCAGATTCAAATCGAAAGATCTGTCGATACGAAGAAACCCTAAAACGAAACGAATCACAACCTCAGACCAAATAGAATCTAAGAAACATCGATTTGCTTTAGGCGTGCGGAGACAGATGAGACGACGAGGAAGATAAAACTCTTCTCAGACAGATCAAAAGGAAACGGAGAGGTTTTAACTGAGCTCGATTTTGTTCCACAAAAGCTTACAAGGCATCAAACGAAAATGTAAATATTAGATAGGCTTAGTGTAACACCCGTGATCCGTTTTGTATATTTGGTTCGAGTGGCGGGTCGAGTTTGGTATGATCACTGCTTGGAAAAGCTAAAAATTTGCCTAAGGCATGTTGGGCCATGGCGTGTTGGACATTGGGTCATGATTTTGCCACCCTTGGACCGAGTTTTAACAAATGTTGACTAATGGGTCTTGGATCACGAAATTGCCACCTTTGGGCCGAGATTTCATTAAAGGGATGGTGGTTTGGGCTGGTTTGGTTCGGTTTGGTTTGAGTGGTGATATATATACCCAAGTTAGGGTTTTTCACGTGGGTGTTAGAGATTTTGCAGCCGTTTGAGAGTTTCTTCCTCCTTTGGCCGTAAGAGCAAAACCGTGAGCTAAGGTGGTGATTCTTCAAGGAATTGGCGTGTTAGAGAGCTAAGGTTTGGGCGAGTTCATCGTTGGTTCTTCACGTTCGAAGTTTCTAGGTAAGATCGATAAACCGTGTGTTCCTTCGATCCCTTACCTTGCTTGTTTAGTTCTGATTTTGATGTTGGTTCATCGAAGGAAGTGAGATCTCGCCGTGTGTGTGTGAGGGTGTGGTTTCACGCAAGGTTGGGTGAAGTTGGTGGTGTTAGTCGAGAAAAATCAGACTTGGCGTGGATCGTCTCTCGGCTAGGGTTTGATTCACAAGTTGGTTCATCCGCGTGGTGTAGTCGGGTGGATCGTGGTCGAGATTCTAGGTATGGATCTATTGAACCGTGTGTGTTATCAATCCATTGCCTTGGTTGTTTCTGATCCGTGTTGTCTTTGGTTCGGAAAAGGTGGTTTTAGTGTTCACGGTCGAGGTTGGGTCATCCGTGTGCACTGCCGTGTGTACCAGGGACTGTTTCCGTGAGTACCAGGGACTGTTGCCGTGTGTACCAGGGACTGTTTTCGTGTGTACCAGGGACTGTTTCCGTACGTACCAGGGACTGTTTCCGTACGTACCAGGGTCTGTTTCTGTACGTACTAGAGACTGTTTCCATACGTACCAGGGTGTGTCCGCCGTACGTACCAGGTGTGGTTTGCGTGTGGTTCGGGTAAGGTTCATAAACCCTAAAATTTTATCGAACATTTGTTGTTTGTCGTTTGGTTTGGTCTTAATAAGACGTTTGTGGTGTGTGTTTGTGGTGGTTTAGATTGGGTGAATCTAGGTGTACGTTTACGGCTTCTTTTGGGCAGAGCGTACTCGGGAGAGATTCATCAATCGTTTGTTGCTAAGGTGAGTTCGTAACCGTAGCTAATGTCTAGGGTTGTTTGTATGGCTCATGGAGTCTTGTTTGTGTTTGAGGTGATACACTCTGGTGTATGTATACTTATGTATACGGTTTGGTACGTTCGCGTACGGCAGATACACTTCGGTGTATAGGTATACTTACGTATACGGTTTGGTACGTTCGCGTACGGCAGATACACTTCGGTGTATAGGTATACTTATGTATACGGTTTGATGATAGTGTGCACACGTAATCATGTTTGGTGTTTGATCAACACGGTTTGGTACGTTCGCGTACGTTTGATGTTAGATGTTTGATGTTTGAGGTTAGATGTTTGATGTTGAGATTGGTATGATGTTACGTTGACATGGTGTGTGTTATTACGTTGATATGGATGTTAAATGCAATAATGACTTATGAATGTTGTATAAATAATGTTGGATGTTAGCTGGTGAGACGGGATGACCGATCTCACTAAGCAAATTCGTTTGTTTATGCCCCCTTTCATGGTGACAGGTAATGGAAGTGGCTAAGGAGTACGCGAGACAAGGCTGGAAAGGAGGGGATGGATTAGGACGTGGTCATGTTATGTTTTAAGCATTCGTTTGTTATTGGTTGGCTTGATGGCATACGTTGGTGGGTTTATTATTGCTTAAGTTGGAACATGATTCTCGTTTATTAAGGTGTTAGTTTGAACCACTATTGTCTATTGAACCATGTTTGAATTTGAAATAAAGTCTCTGATTTCTTTCATGTTAAACGTTATTTCCTATGCATGTTTGTAAACCCGCTTAGGTTGTTAGTCTTCCGCTATTAAAATCGAATATGAATCATTTGTTAAGTATTGGCCGAAATTTTTACTAAGTATAGTACGGTCAATTGTTTGTGTTCGCTGGTATCTTAACCTCGGGTAGGATTTATGGGGTTAGGGTGTTACAAGTTGGTATCAGAGCGCGGTTCATTCTAGGATTGTTGCATGGGGTTTTAGTGGGCTGTCTAATCCATCTTTCCAGCTGTCTCGCGGTAAGTCTTGGTGTTTGTTGTTTGTAGATGTGTTGCTAAGTTAGTTCATCACTAACTTGGTATATATCATCTGGTTTGGTTTGTAGATGGCTAAATGTAACAACAGAAAGGCAAGGAGTACTGCAGCAGCGGCAACAACCGCGAGTAACACTGAGAGCAGTGTGGCTAGGAGTTCTGATCATGGTGAGGACCGTCAGGTTGATGATAACGTTGAGATGGGTCAGAATGTGGAGAACGTGGGTGTTAATGCAGCAAATGTTCAAGCTGCAGCAGCTGGTCCGACTCGGGAGGAGTTTGGACTAATGCTGGGTGCGTTGACCCAGATTTTGGCAAGGTTGCCACAGGTTGCACCAGGGCCTGCTGTTGTAGAGGCACCAGTGGGGGTGGTACCACCAGTGGATGTGGTACAACCGGCGGTGGTTCAAGGGGCGGTTGGTGTAGTTCTGTCCTACCTGACCATGATGGAGCACATGGTGAGATTGGGAACCAAGAAGTTTGAGGGTGGTTCTGATCCGGTGGAGGCAGACGAGTGGAAGTCGAGGATGGAGAGGAACTTCGTTTCTATTCGTTGCCCGGAGGATTACAAGAAGGACATTGCAGTGCACTTCTTGGGTGAGAAGGCCTACGATTGGTGGATGGGTGTATCCGGGAGGATGCTGAACCCAGATTGTTCGTGGGAGGTTTTCCGTGGGGAATTTCGGGCTAAGTATTTCCCACCGGAAGCAGCTGATCGTCTGGAGAGTGAGTTCTTGGAGTTGCGTCAGGGTAGTATGACCATCCGGGAACTTGAGGTGGAGTTCAACAGGTTGAGGAAGTATGCTGGACGACATATGGAGGATGAGGACGCTCGTATCCATTGGTTCACGAGGGCGATGCAGATTGACCTCCGTAACCATGTCAGGATGAGCAACTTTACTACGCTTACCGAGCTAGTAGAGAAGGCAGCAGCTTTGGAGTCTGGGTTGGACGAAGAAGCAAGGCAGCTCGGTATGGTGAAGCAGACGGTTCCAGCAGCACCGTATACTAAGAGTGGAAACGTTTCCGGGCAGAAACGGAAATGGGATAAGCACAAGAGTGGGGGTAAGGTGACCTCTACTCGGGGTGCATGTCCGAAGTGTGGAAAGATGCATCCAGGTCCGTGTAGGATGGCATCTGGAGGATGTTTCCGTTGTGGCAGTACAGAACATAAGCTCAGCGAGTGCACGGCTTAGAAGGCGTGCTACCATTGTGGCGAACCGGGGCATATCAGGCCCAATTGTCCGAAGCTGGTTCAACAAGGTGGGAGTCAGCCGTCGGCTAAGAGACAAGCGGTGGGAGCAGCCGTGATGCCAAGGGTGTACTCGATTTCGGAGGATGCTATTGATCCAAGTTCATCTCGTCTGATTTCTAGTTAGTACATCTATCTTGCCTGGTAAATTGCGTTTGAGTTTATAGTCTGCGTTTGTGTTTGGAAAGTGCGGTTGCCTTTGCGTTGAAATTGCTGTTTGCATTGTGTTTGTCGTTTGTTGGTTGAGTCTTAGCATTCTAAATGAATGCGTAGGGACTGTTTGTATGGGCGGGTTAGCGACTCATGTGTTGTTCGATTCTGGAGCAACACATTGTTTTGTTACCCTGGGGTTAGTAGGAAGGGGAGGGTTCGTGAAGGAACCAGTGGAGCAGCTGGGAATGGTCCAAGCAGCAGGTGGACAGGTGATGATGACCTACGGAATGGTCACAAATATCTCGGTGATGATCGATGGGATCGATATGCCGGCAGACTTGAGGGTTTGTCGTGTCAAGTTCTACGATGTGATTTTGGGCATGGATTGGCTCGATAAGTATAAGGCGCATTTAGACTGTCACCGGAGGCGTGTTTGGTTCGAGAAGGGCGACGCGAGAGTTGTGTTTCAAGGGATTCAGACTTCACCGAGCAGTTTGATCGTGTCAGCTATCCAAGCCGGGCAGTTGATCGAGAAAGGGTGTGAAGTCTATCTGGCTACCATCACTACGGGTGATGAGGGGCCGATTGCCGAGTTGGGAGAAATTCCAGTGGTGAGGGATTTCGCGGAAGTGTTCGAGTCGTTGACCGGACTACCACCGGCAAGGTCAAATCTGTTCACCATTGAGTTAGAGCCTGGTACGGCTCCGATCTCTAAGGCACCGTACAGGATGGCGTCTGCTGAGATGGCCGAGCTGAAGAAGCAGCTCAGTGAGTTGGTAGACAAGGGTTTTGTTCGTTTGAGCAGTTCACCGTGGGGAGCACCGGTATTGTTCGTTAAGAAGAAAGATGGGAGTTTCCGGTTGTGTATCGATTACCGCGGGTTGAACCGGGTAACCGTGAAGAACAGGTATCCTTTGCCAAGGATTGATGAGTTGTTGGACCAACTCAAGGGTGCTACCTGTTTTTCGAAGATCAATTTGGCTTCGGGTTATCATCAGATTCCGATAGCCGAGGAGGATGTCCGTAAGACCGCCTTTAGGACGAGGTACGGTTATTACGAGTTTGTGGTGATGTCGTTTGGGTTGACTAACGCACCAGCAGCGTTTATGATGCTCATGAACAATGTGTTCCGGGAGTATTTGGACGAGTTTGTCATCATCTTTATCGATGATATTCTGGTGTACTCGAGTGACCGGGAAGTACACGGAGTTCATTTGGAGAAGGTGTTGAGCAGGTTGCGGGAACATAAGCTGTTCGCCAAGTTCAGCAAGTGTAGCTTCTGGAGATTGGGTTCTTGGGTCATATCATCTCTGACAAGGGAGTGTCCGTTGACCCAAGAAAGATCAAGGCCATAGAGGAGTGGCCAAGACCGCAGAATGCGTCTGAGATAAGGAGTTTTCTCGGATTGGCTGGGTACTACAGGAAATTCGTGAAGGGATTTACTAGTACGGCCAAGTCTCTGACACAGCTAACGGGAAAGGATGTTCCGTTCGTGTGGGCGGCTGAGTGCGAGAAGAGTTTCTAGACACTTAAGAGGTTGCTAACCAGTGCACCGGTGTTAGCATTGCCCGAGCCGAGTGAACCGTTTGTGGTTTATACAGATGCTTCAAGGATGGGTCTGGGGTGTGTTCTGATGCAGAAGGGTAAGGTGATCGCTTATGCGTCTAGGCAGCTAAGGAAGCATGAAGGAAACTACCCTACCCATGATCTAGAGATGGCAGCGGTGGTTTTTGCCTTAAATATTTGGAGATCCTATCTCTACGGTGGTAAGGTTCAGGTCTTCACCGACCATAAGAGCTTGAGGTATATTTTTACTCAGCCCGAGTTGAACCTTAGGCAGCGTAGATGGATGGAGTTGGTTGCAGATTACGATTTGTCTATCGAATACCATCCGGGTAAGGCCAATTCCGTGGCCGATGCACTAAGTCGTAAACGTGCAGTAGTGGCTTTGGAAAAGGATTTGGAGTCGTTGGTAAGCATGGTGAGTGCTTTGCGCCTAGCATTTTTGACTGATGAGGTTGAACCGTTGGGTTTGGGAGCAGCGGATCAGGCAGATTTGTTGACTCGTGTTAGAGCAGCTCAGGAAAAGGATGAGAAGTTGAATCAGGCAGCTCAGAATGATAAGACCGAGTATCAGATTTCGAATAATGGTACGATTCTGATGAATGGGCGTGTGTGTGTTCCTAGTGATAAGGTGTTAAAAGACGAGATCCTTAAGGAAGCACACCAGTCTAAGTTCTCCATTCATCCGGGAGCAACTAAGATGTATCGTGACCTGAAGAGATACTACCAGTGGGTAGGAATGAAGAGAGATATTGCTAAGTGGGTTGCGAGTTGTCCGACGTGTCAGCTGGTTAAGGCTGAACATCAGGTTCCGGGAGGTTTGCTAGAGAGGTTACCGATTCTCGAGTGGAAGTGGGACATGATCACGATGGATTTTGTCACAGGTTTACTGATGTGTGACGGTAAGAATGCTATTTGGGTCATCATGGACTGATTGACCAAATCAGCACATTTCTTTGGTTCGAGTGGCGGGTCGAGTTTGGTATGATCACGGCTTGGAAAAGCTAAAAATTTGCCTAAGGCATGTTGGGCCATGGCGTGTTGGGCCTTGGGTCATGATTTTGCCACCTTTGGGCCGAGTTTTAACAAATGTTGACTAATGGGCTTTGGATCACGAAATTGCCACCTTTGGGCCGAGATTTCATTAAAGGGATGGCGGTTTGGGTTGGTTTGGTTCGGTTTGGTTTGAGTGGTGATATATATACCCAAGTTAGGGTTTTTCACGTGGGTGTTAGAGATTTTGCAGCCGTTTGAGAGTTTCTTCCTCCTTTGGCCGTAAGAGCAAAACCGTGAGCTAAGGTGGTGATTCTTCAAGGAATTGGCGTGTTAGAGAGCTAAGGTTTGGGCGAGTTCATCGTTGGTTCTTCACGTTCGAAGTTTCTAGGTAAGATCGATAAACCGTGTGTTCCTTCGATCCCTTACCTTGCTTGTTTAGTTCTGATTTTGATGTTGGTTCATCGAAGGAAGTGAGATCTCGCCGTGTGTGTGTGAGGGTGTGGTTTCACGCAAGGTTGGGTGAAGTTGGTGGTGTTAGTCGAGAAAAATCAGACTTGGCGTGGATCGTCTCTCGGCTAGGGTTTGATTCACAAGTTGGTTCATCCGCGTGGTGTAGTCGGGTGGATCGTGGTCGAGATTCTAGGTATGGATCTATTGAACCGTGTGTGTTATCAATCCATTGCCTTGGTTGTTTCTGATCCGTGTTGTCTTTGGTTCGGAAAAGGTGGTTTTAGTGTTCACGGTCGAGGTTGGGTCATCCGTGTGCACTGCCGTGTGTACCAGGGACTGTTTCCGTGAGTACCAGGGACTGTTGCCGTGTGTACCAGGGACTGTTTCCGTGTGTACCAGGGACTGTTTCCGTACGTACCAGGGACTGTTTCCGTACGTACCAGGGTCTGTTTCTGTACGTACTAGAGACTGTTTCCATACGTACCAGGGTGTGTCCACCGTACGTACCAGGTGTGGTTTGCGTGTGGTTTGGGTAAGGTTCATAAACCCTAAAATTTTATCGAACGTTTATTGTTTGTCGTTTGGTTTGGTCTTAATAAGACGTTTGTGGTGTGTGTTTGTGGTGGTTTAGATTGGGTGAATCTAGGTGTACGTTTACGTCTTCTTTTGGGCAGAGCGTACTCGGGAGAGATTCATCAATCGTTTGTTGCTAAGGTGAGTTCGTAACCGTAGCTAATGTCTAGGGTTGTTTGTATGGCTCATGGAGTCTTGTTTGTGTTTGAGGTGATACACTCTGGTGTATGTATACTTATGTATACAGTTTGGTACGTTCGCGTACGGCAGATACACTTCGGTGTATAGGTATACTTACGTATACGGTTTGGTACGTTCGCGTACGGCAGATACACTTCGGTGTATAGGTATATTTATGTATACGGTTTGATGATAGTGTGCACACGTAATTATGTTTGGTGTTTGATCAACACGGTTTGGTACGTTCGCGTACGTTTGATGTTAGATGTTTGATGTTTGAGGTTAGATGTTTGATGTTGAGATTGGTATGATGTTACGTTGACATGGTGTGTGTTATTACGTTGATATGGATGTTAAATGCAATAATGACTTATGAATGTTGTATAAATAATGTTGGATGTTAGCTGGTGAGACGGGATGACCGATCTCACTAAGCAAATTCGTTTGTTTATGCCCCCTTTCATGGTGGCAGGTAATGGAAGTGGCTAAGGAGCACGCGAGACAAGGCTGGAAAGGAGGGGATGGATTAGGACGGGGTCATGTTATGTTTTAAGCATTCGTTTGTTATTGGTTGGCTTGATGGCATACGTTGGTGGGTTTATTATTGCTTAAGTTGGAACATGATTCTCGTTTATTAAGGTGTTAGTTTGAACCACTATTGTCTATTGAACCACGTTTGAATTTGAAATAAAGTCTCTGATTTCTTTCATGTTAAACGTTATTTCCTATGCATGTTTGTAAGCCCGCTTAGGTTGTTAGCCTTCCGCTATTGAAATCGAATATGAATCATTTGTTAAGTATTGGCCGAAATTTTTACTAAGTATAGTACGGTCAATTGTTTGTGTTCGCTGGTATCTTAACCTCGGGTAGGATTTATGGAGTTAGGGTGTCACACTTAGGCCCAAGACGATTAAATTATGTTTCGTATATTTTATTATATAAACTAGGTGAATACCCGCGCGTATGCGCGAATTTTTTGTTAATATGTTTGTTTTAAACTTAAGTGTTTGGGAGTTTATTTTGTATTTGGTTTCATAGTAAATACTTAATTTGTTTATTTTTTCATATCTTTTAATTCTTGTAGCATAATAACTGTTTTTAGTTTTCATAATATTCAGATTTTATGATTTTATAAATTATGAGATCACTTTT
The DNA here is from genome assembly GCA_900406555.1 of Pseudoturritis turrita. Lineage (NCBI taxonomy): Eukaryota > Viridiplantae > Streptophyta > Magnoliopsida > Brassicales > Brassicaceae > Pseudoturritis > Pseudoturritis turrita. Next base: position 1,322,211 of record OVBL01000198.1, on the reverse strand, counting down.
TATCATACCCATCTAAATGTTTGTTTTTTGAAATGTGCTTCAAAACGTTTTTAGCCTCATAGTCGCAAATGATTCACATATGTTTTACTTTAAATTTAGTAGACACCGACCGAATACCTAAAATTTTAAAGATTTTTAGATCCAGATTCGTCCCAAAAAACATTTATTCAAATCCATATTAGCTAATTACATGGATCCGATCCGGCCTAGTTCAACCCAAAAAATCATAGTTCCTGAATGAGTTGAAGTATCGGTAACTCGGATCCGATCCGGATAACACTTCAATTAACACCAAATTAAAGTTTATTTAAGCAAATTAGAGTATTTTTTAGAGTGACAATAATAAATGTGTATAAATGTTATGGAAATCAATTTGAAATGTTTTGTATGCTCATTTCTATTTTTTGTTATTTAATATTTTATTTATCTTTATATTTTGTAATTTAATATTATACTTTTAGTCATTTTTACCTATTTTATCGGATCTAGACCAGTTCCAATTATCAAAAAGATAAGACTTGTAAACCAAATTTTGTTGGATCCGGAATCGAAAACTGGATTACCATTTTTTTGGACTAACTCGAGCAAATCACAGATCCGATGTCAGATACCAAATATTTTACCCACCCGTAGAGTCTGATATTTAATAAAAATATATTTTTGTGTTAAACCATTACTGTTAATTTTATATTTGTGTTGTATTTGATAGTATAACAAAATTAGTTAATGGAAATATCTTAATTTATATTAATTAAAATATAAATTTTGAGTAGAACTTTAACATGTGTGTACTCCCTTTTAAACATAAATTTCGCCATTTATTTCCCGTATAAACACGTAAGTTTGAGTTTCCATTGATCAATTTTATCCAAGGGTTGAATCCACCTAAAGAGTAAGAACTACGAAGTATAACCTAAATAAATAAGCAGTATGTTTATGGGTTTAATAGCTAAACATATACAAAGTTACTCAAGTGAGGGATGAAAGATTTAAAATATCAGCTTCATCCAAAAAGATAAACTATGGAAATCACGATTACCACTAAAATCTTTGTCATATACTATGAGATATTAAAAATATCCAAATTTAGTTTTTGCTACAACTACAAAACACATCACTCTGTGGCTCATCACTTAATTTGTAGTTGATAGCAGTCCATCCATAGCCAAATATATGTTTCGAAAAGTACAATATAAAACACATTCTGTAGCCTAAACCCAGTGCTGAAGAAGCATCATGACAACTTGCATTCATGGAAAAGATCTTTCATCTCTGAGAGTAGTGTGGTAGGCCGTGTAAAATATTTTCAACATAGTAAAAAAAAACTTTCATTTATTTATTAAAAAATTGGGCTACATCCACCCGAAAGTGGAAAGTCTTAACCGAATATGTACAAAGATCCGAAGGTCGATCCCATCTATGGCAGAGTAAAAGAAACTTTGAAAAGGGTGCTTATAACTTGCCATTTAACAAATCTCTCCTTTAATAACTTAATTATGACAAAAACGCAACCATTGTTCTTCTTCCATATGTTGGAATATTACATTAGGTAGGGTTATACCTGATATATAAGGTTTTGTTATATCCTTGAAGTACTGTAAGACAGTAATTTTTTTTAAAATGCAACACACAAATCCACGAACGAAAAAGCTAATTCCTGTCATTTTTTTTTAAGGTAGAGAACATAAATTTCCAAACATTTCCAATGCAGTGGAAGTTAGTAAGTTTCAATCAAAATCAGAACGCTTGATCCCCTCATATGAAACTCCATGGTAGGAAGAGTGCAGAATACAGATATAAGAACACAAACTATAGAGTATCATGAGCCTGAAGACTGTAAACACCCCAAAATATTGAATCCAATTTGAAACTAAGAAAAAGTAATATATACGCAATCCAAAATATCATAATTATAAGCGAGAGAGAATATGAGGTTAAGTATCTGGTTTTGTATCTCCATGTTATAACCTTTAAAAAGTTTGTCTTGAAAGGTGCTTGTAAACCATCAAACCTATTAGCCAGTTTACCAAAACCCGATGATGGGTAATGTCGGAAGAGGTATTGAGGTTTCATAAATTTGGACCAGATAATAATGCATCTATTAGAGAAAAAAATGAGTAAGATATATAAAAAAAGGGTGAGTAAAACAAATATCATCTCTTGCGTACAGCTCAAATACATAAACAAAAATCATTCCATCTCATCTTAGAGTTCAAACAAACTATATAGCCATGGAGATAGAGCATATTGGTTTTGACCGACAAAAGAATGAATACAGAAAACATGAGGGTTACGAAGAAAACTACTAATTAGTCAAACCATGTGTACCTTTTCTGCATATTGAGAATCCCCCAAACCTATAAAAACACTTAAATTAGATGTTGGTGAAACTCACACATATAATAAACTTCCTATTTCCCATAACATGTATCATTTTGCCGTGAGATTGAACGTTAAAACTCCCATATTTAGGACCTAGAGGCCTCACATATTGTCAAGGAAAATTTAAAGGATTGAGATTAGTTCATTTATCAGACTGATGGCGTACAAAAATTAAAAACAAAATCCAAGCATAGGAATCGTATTCAAGCAAACGGACTTGTCCTACCTCATATTGGCATGTTGTGGCGAGGATGTTGGTAAGTGATATGATGTTATTGTTGGTTACTGGTATGAGGTAGTATTTGTAAACATGATCCAAACCTTGCTTCCTCACCTAGGAATATTAAAATTAGGCTTCTCAGGAATTGGATTAGTATCAATATATAAACACAACTCAGGTTCTATAAAGAACGTCTAACGATAAGCAAGCAACCACTCATTTGATCTCATGAAAAAGTATGACTACCAATTGCGTGTGAGGAAAAAGGAAATATCGGAAAATAATAAAGGCCTTTTCAAGAAAAAAACTGAAATGACATGATTGGTGTAAGAAAATTCAGAGCGGAAGTGAAGTAAAAGAACCTTAGAAATAGAATGGGAATAGTATAAGCAATGACAATTTCCAGGGCAATCTCAGATTTTAAGCTTTTGTAGCGAAAAACGAATGCATACGCTACATCATCAATGTCTTTGGATAGGTAAAAATATGGAAACAATCTTCAATATTATGTGACTAAAAATTTAAAATAAGCACCAACCCATTATTTGACGCCATTGAATCCTATGTGGCACTGTAGGTTTAAACAAAAGAAGAAATTGTGGGATACCATGTTTGACAACTATGATGCTAAGAAAGCATAGTTCTAATTTCCAAGTTTTATGATCTCTTAAGTCTTATCAAACAAAACTTGATCAATTTCATGATTCCATTTATTTCACATGCATATACTAAAACCAATAAATCTAGAATCTGACAAGGCCTGGAATTTAAGTAAGGAAGAACAAAACAATTAAGTTATTAGCCGCAACTACAGTTTCCATATTCGGTTGTTTCTCGATATAGTTCATGAGTTTAATACTCAATCTTGCCGTAGATGCATAAATTCAAACTTAAAAACAAATTAACACCAGTAAAAGAGAAAATTCTTATGATTTACCATAGCGAGAATTACCTAGCAAACCTAAATATCCAGCATTTCCTTGCATATAGCTGTCAAGCTCTTGATATCCTTTGGTGCCTTTCTCCCAAACCGCTTATGTTGAGATGATTGTATATGCTCGTGATATCCAAGTATTGTTTCACCTATTCACATTAACAATCACATCCGAGAGTTTTAAGAAGCAAAAACTAAAAGGCAAACAAGCATACACAAGTCAACAATCCAATTTCAAAAAGAAATTTAAATGGCAATTGTGAAAACACAGATCAAAGACTTTACTCCGCAAGTGCTTATCTTACTTACCTATCTATAAGCACTACACGTGATCCAAAACACAAGACATTAAACTCCTAGATGAAATAACAGAGCTAAAGGTAAGACTTTGGATAGCATTTCGATTACACCTACCAAGAACAGTTTCAACAAATAACTGCCAACTACAAAACCAATCATTTGTACACACATTAACTAAAACTTTGCAACAAATTAAACTAAAACTAAGATAGAGAGTTCCATAATTTCAATGCTTTGATGCATTTCTAGTTATTTAAAAACATAAAAACCGAGAAAAGAAAAAGCACAAGCAATCGAGGACATGTAAACCAAATCCTACTTGAACCGAAACCCTAACTTCATCACATCCGGGGAAACAAATATGTCATTCAACAGCTCCAACACCAAAGGAAGATGAATCGAAGCCAAGTCAATAAGGAAAACATCGGAGTCATCATCCGAGTCATGACCGACGAATCCGCGTAGAACTACAAGCTGTCTCTGAATCCTGAGCTTCCTCATCGATTGTTCCAAACTAAATAATGAAATGATTCACAAGAATCCGATCAGAGCCCGGTGGTGCTTTAATTTTTCGAGAGAGAGAGAGAGAGAGATGGAGAGAGAGGCTTACCACGAGTTCAGTGATGCCGAAGCAAGGATTGCCGGATTTGTGGCTGTGAACATCGTGATGGCCGGCGTGACGAAGGCGGAGTGGCGAGGGGTGCATCGGTCTTCCAGGAGGTGGTTCTGAATGCCGCCGCCGCCGTGCATTGTTGTGCCGACCTTGTGAGAGACTGATGCTAACAGCGACCTGGATTCGGTTGGCGATGAAACCCTAGAAGAGGAAGAGTCAATTGTGACTCGAGTAGGATTTTTGTTTAGGAAAGATACAACGTGTTTTTTTTAAGAATCGGTCGATGTTATCGCGTGGTCGCCGGGAACCAAGAAGTGAAGAAGGAAAATCAGAGGTCCTGGTTGTCGATAAGTTTAGGTTTTTGGAAGTGAGGGAGAAGAAGGAGAGAGGCGATCGAGTTTGGATCGAGAGAAGCGAAAGACCAAACGTATTTTTTACTCTTTTTTTTTTTTTTTTGCAGGGACAAGTGTCGATCACAGAGGATGCCAGGTGTCCACTCCTGGAGAGTGTTGGCCACTTGTTATATATTAGATTAGATTAGGATGCGTTCCATGTGAGCGTAACACATATACAAAATTGTAATTCACAGATCGTGACATGTGTTAATTTTAATTAAGATTGTGACACGTGTCAATATAAAAAATATAAATTTTATTTTTCTACGTTATTTATTTTTAAATCAAATTATAATGTAATTAAAAAGAAATAATAGTCTAAAAAAAGAAAATAAAAATATGATTAAAAAATTAAAAGGAAATAGTAAATCAAAAAGACTAAAAAAAAATTAAAACAAATTATTTCCAATTTCTAAAAGTATTAATGTGACATATGAAAAAATGATATTCATGAGATTACAACATGTATCAAAATTTTAATTTTGATATAATTTCCATATACCTTTTACAATACTTTTTAATTTCTTTACTTATATGTTTTGTTAATTTTCTTACTATTTTTTTAATACTATCGATATATATTTGATAGAATGCATTATGCATATATTACTTTGATATAATTTTTTTTGGTATTATTGATTGACAAGGAATGCATGGAGTAAAAATATGGTTTTAATATGATGGAAGAAGTAGATGGGTTGTATTGCGAGATGAAATACGTGGAGTTGAAATCCAGTTTGAAATAAAGTTACTAATCAACATCCACAATAAGTGTGCGAGTAACCAATTAAAATCTAAATATTTACATCAATAAGATTTAACATATATTTCTTACATTTTCATAAAGTTTATCTTTATAAAATTTAATCGATTACCGACCACGGGTGTTTTACTTTGTTTTTATCATTTATAAATAAGTTATAATTAAAAACACCGCGTATTACGCGGGTCTTAATCTAGTAGTTAATAATCTAGGACCCGCGTTATAACCCTTGTTCAAAAATGCCATTGCCGCGGCCGCTGAAGCCGCGATTAAATGCTCAGCAGCGATCGGCCGTCATGATTTGGTATTCTCAACTACTTATTCGGAAATTTTATGAAAACTCGGGTTTTTTTGTGTGTGTGTTTGAAATATGTTAGTATATAAAAGATCTATAAGTTTGAAGTGTAAACTACATAAAAATGCAAAAATGGATGATTTATGTTAAAAATCCGTTGGCGGTTGCAAATTAGGGTTGCTGGGTCAAAATGATAGAACTATTCTTCATTAAAGAAATAAAAAATGAGATAAAAAGCAAATCTCAAAACTCGAACCCGAATAAAGATGGTCAAAATCTCTTTAATATCCGATGGCCATGTCAACTTATTCCTAATGTTGCTTAAGTGATATATATATCTATCCCAACATTAAAAAAAGATCAAAACTAGTTTCCGATTAATTTCTGATAAATTTTTAATTTTTTCGCTAGGCGCTAGGTTCATCTAGATTGGCCGATTAACGCCTAGCAAATTTTTGAATATTAATTATAATCATATGTAGATAGTTTAAAGAAGTAAGATGTAAATAAAAATAATTGGCAAAAACAAATATAGAGGCTAGTGTTGTGAAACATTATAAAATATTAAATTATTTTACACATACTCATTAACTTTTTTTTTTTTTTGGTTAAAACACACATACTCATTGACGATAGTTAAAAATCACATATTTGTGAGCATATTTAGACACGAAATATTAAAAAGAAGAGCATGGACGGAATAAATACCCAGATTTATAGTATCTGTTGTCATCATAAGCAACTTTTCTTTTTCAAATTCTCGGGGGAAAAAACATATACCGAATCTGGAGAATTAATCGAATAACACCCCAACAGATGCAAGCATCTCCATCTAAGATGCATCAAATTGTAAAGTGCTACCTTAATTTAAAATACAAAGTGTATTTTGCAATTGAACTCCAACTATTGTCCACCAAAATTACTTTTAACCCTTAGCAATGATACATATACACAGGGACATTTGTGAAAGTGAGTTTAATAGTAGAACTTATATGACTCTTTACATTCAAACACGTATTCCTTATTTTCATAGTAATGTTATTAGTTTTGTCAACTTAAAATAAAAATTTCCATTTTGCTGAAAATTTAGAAAAGTAAAAATCCAATTTCCTTTTTTCTAATAGTATAATTAGTCTTTTTTTTTGTTAGTTAATGTAATTAGTCTTGTGAACATCTAATTAATAATATACATGTTCTAATTAATAATAGAGTATTTGCACTCTATGACAAAGAACTATGGCTTAATTGGTGATATAACTAAACACTATACACAACACTATGCTAATTTCATAAATCCGATAGAGCTCCTATCAATATACTCTGCATGCTTTCGAGTATATGTCAGAAATGATTAAATGTATATTAAAAACAGAAAGAGAAAAAGAAGGAAAATATCTTGAGAAGTCTCTTTGGTGTCTCTTCATTTTGAAAGGTTTTTCGTATCGAAAATCAGAAACAAAATTTAGGCCGAGTAAAAAGAGAAAGCGAATACTCTGAAACATCTGCAGACAACAACTTATATTGCGATGATAAGATAACATCGTCTTTCGATTTTTCTATGGTTTACTATCTAGTTAACTCTTAATAATATCATTATATTCCAACTTAGAAAATTGATATTTTATTTTTCTGAATTTCGATGATGATGTAATCAGTTTTGTTAACATTATACCAAACTTTCCATTATACTAAGTTTTGTTATCATTTTTTATAAAGTTATAAAATCTTAAAATTAAATAATTGACACGGGTCAAAATCTAATCGATGAACGGATACATGGCATGACATGATCTGATGTGTTATAATTTTGCATACGTGTCATGCTCATATTGAACGCGTTTAACTTTATATAATAAGATTTCTTAATCATGTAAAAACATATATTTGTTCTTAAACTTCATGAATAAAAACTAGAGAGTTTTATCTACTTTTTGAGTGTCCACTTAAACAATACCAATTTTTTTTTTTAAATATTTATAAATTAATATCTATTATATTTTTCTCACTTATAATTAATATAAAAATTAAAAAAATTAAGTAAAATTAACGAAAATTAATAGTATTATAAATATAATCTATGAAAATTTTTATTTGTAATAATTGTTTAGAGATTTTTTAATTAGTAGGTCCAACCACTAGGGGACAAGACTCATGCGCAGTCAACAAATGCGTAAAGGCAGAGAAAAACATTATGATGGGGTGTAATCCGACAACTCTCCGACACTGAAGTCATCAAAAGGGCAAGATGATGGTGAAAAGACCACATGGAATGGCTCGGAGAAAAAAAAAGAGGTCGGAAAACTGGAAAGAAGAAGAAATGTGACATCGGGTCGAACAAGGAATGATCCACGGTGTATCATCACGTTTAGTGGAGAAATTTTGCGGCAAGACAGAAGAAAACATGGTATTTAGAGAAGAAACGATCTAAGTGTGACTGGAAAGATTGCCGGAAAATGGACGGAAAATGACCGTGATAGGTCAGAAAGAGACCGAGTCTCATAAATATCGAAGAAAGGATACGAGTGTTTAGAGGGAAAGTATAAGCTTGGAAATTTAAGCTGAAAGTAAACGTTAGGTTTTTTTATGGAACGAATATGGTATTTATAGGGTTTTACCTGTCCGGGTCAGAACACCAGACTCCGCGTCCTAAGTCGGATCGGGCCTGGGTCCATCGTTTTGCTCTGATACGATGCACTCGAGTGCTTTTCACCTATCACATTTGTCTCCATGTATTAGCCATCCGACAATACGACTTTAAAGTGCAGAGTTCACTTTTATCGTATATGGTGCAGTGTTTGACGCGACGTGTCGGACGCCGAGAAACTCATCGAAATCAGTTTTGTTGGTTTTAATAGTTTCGTGGAGCAGAAACCGACTGTTTTTAATTTTTATGTACTCTCAAACGATAGTTTTTTACAATTTAAGAGAAATCAAAAGAATTAGTTTAAGATAGAGTAAAATTGTTGAAGTAGAACACACTAAGATTATTCATCTCTTCATTCATTGAGTAATCAAACGCACAATGCATAAAAAAAAACCAGGCTCACAAGGGTTGGAGAGAAGGAAAAAAAAAAACCTTGGAGAGCACAACCTTAATCGTTTCTGAGTCGACAATTTAGCGAGAGACAAGGATACTTGCTAATTTACACGTTATAAGGCTTTCCCTATAAGGCCTGGACCATTAAGAGGCCCATTAAGAAGCTTCTATTCCGATTAGCATTGACATTCTCAACCAAACTTGAGCTGCAGCGACACTTTTCTTCTTCACCAGTCTCTTCCACTTTTTGGGGGGGAGAACAAAACGATGGCGGATGGATTTGGCTATGGCGTTTTCTCTGGAGTACCTTCCCCGTTTTGGCTTTCTTCTCCGTCTCCGCATCCTCCAGCTTCTGCGCCGCCGTTTCTGACAAGCCATCCGGTTGAATCCTATGATCCAACGCAAGGAGGGTTTGATCCGATGACATCTCATGGCTCTTATTACCGATCGCCGGTTGATTGGTCGAATAACCCATCGTATCGTGAAAATCCTCTCTCTCAGACTCCTTCTTCATCGTTTTACGCTGACAATAGTCGACCCGGTATGATTTCAATCCCCTTCTGAAGAAAATTTGGGGGTTTATCTGTTTAATGCTACTGTGATGGTTTCGAACTGTGGATTTGAGGAGAGATCAAAAAATTTTGGGTCTGTTTTGATAGTTTGATCGGTTTTGCTTCAATACATGTTAGTTTGATATGAAAATTATCTTGTAGTACTGAAACGCACATGAGTTTACTGTGTATTGGAGCATTGGTTCTAATTGGTTTTTCGTGAAAGACAACATTTTAGTTTTTTTGTTTTACGTTTTAACGCAGAACGGATATGTGTTTGCAGGAAATTGTGGTCCGAGGGGTGAAGATTCTTATAAAGACATGTTCTCACCGGGTGGATTTTACTCTTCAAGGGAATCATCATCTGATTTTGTGCCATTTCCCACTGAGAATTTCTCAGAGAGGCAACGTTTAAACTTTGTGCCTACCTATAACTCAGCTGCGTTGGCTCCAGTGTCTTCTTTAGCAGAGATGCTAATCAGAACTTCTCAGGAACAATTTTTTAAGCCTATCGCGTCTTCTGGCGTTTGTGCTTCTAGCAATGCTCTTGATGAGAAACGTCCCGGGAATTACCATCCTGGCTATGATAAACCTGGAAGTATGAATGCTGTCCCTGGTCCTCCTGTGGAGCCTCACTTATCTGTTACAGATGGTATTCCATCTTTACCAATGTCGAGCTTGACAACACAAGCTCTCTTTGATGGAAGTCAGACTGGGATTCATTTAGGAGATGGAAGATCATTCCCAAGCAGCAGTGGTGTTGGTAGTTATGCCCCCGAGAATTTTATAGGAGTTCAATCCAACTTGCATGGTTCTTCTGTTGAACCAGTTAACTTCGATGTGTTGCTTGGATATGGTGAAGCCACTGGTCATATTAAGCCTTTGTCCGAGAATCCAGATTTTTGCTATCGGATAGTTGGCTCGCCAGGTTCCACCAGTCCCCAATCTTCCCACCCGCCACAGTTTAATATCAAGTCCTCGGGTTCAGTGTTTAAGGATAAACTAGATGGTAGTGGTGTCTCTTCCCTTTATCAGAGGCCAAATACTTTGGTTGCTGACAATGAGAATGGTATTTCTGAAAGTTCCTTGAAGAATGCGATAGATGAGCCTAGATATTGGAGCCACTTCATGGTATCTTCTGAGGGACCTTCAGCACCCACTATGTTTTCTATGGGAAGTGAGTCATGTGGTGCAACGAAAGCAGATAGTGGGAATGCTCAATTTGCTGTCAACTATAATAAAACCCCTTTCGAAGGTAGTGCTAATCAACCTAGTGAAGATGCTCAAGCAAACCAAAAGCCATGTAAGCTCCAGGAACAAATGTTTGATATAATGAATAGAGATAAGAAGACCACGTTGTTGACAGATCTGGGTATCAAAGGGAGTAGTAGATCGGATGCAGATGATGTCTCAACTGGCCGATCACCGGAAAGGCATTTATGTGATCAAGGAGATTTCCCATCCCCGACTTCTTCTCCAAGAGTTTCTTCCGTGGTTAATGCCATGCATAATCTGTCAGAAGTGCTTGTTTATGAATGCTTCAACAATGGAAGCTGGCTGAAGCTGGAACAACTAGAGAACCTTGATAAAGTAGTAGACAATCTCACAAAGTGCTTAAAGAAAATCACTGGTAATAAGACATTAGCAGGGGAAGCATCACTTCCAACTCAAGCTATGCATGATTCCTGTCCAAACGTGGTTAACCTTAATGAGGTATGTGATGCAGCTCGACCCTGGCATTTGTGAATATATCGTAGGTAGAAGTTAATAAATAAATTTTTGCATGCTGTATGAGCTGATGATTTATTTCTTATGAGCACCACTTGTGATGACTACAGTTTTCACATGAGTTCTTGATTTGTGCCATGTTCTGGACCCATTTGGTGTTTGATAGAATGAAACACATTGCTTGTTCTTGTTTGCTGTTAGTTGCTTAATGGTGTACCCTTTCCAGGCCCCGGAGGTAGTTGCTAAAGACTTTCAGGGGTTTAACGTCAAGCCAATAGACAGCTTTGGCTTCAAAGAGTCGGTGGATAAGAATGAGATGACCCAGGTATTTACTTGCATAGTATTTTTGCATTTCACTTGTGAACTCTTGCCTACTGAATCTTATCTTTGCAGAGTATTAAAAACATACTTGCTTCCAACTTTCCTGATGGTGAAGAAAACCACCCACAAACTCTCTTGTACAAGAATCTCTGGCTTGAAACTGAAGCTGCCTTATGTTCCACAACTTGCATGGCTCGGTATCATCGGATCAAAAACGAGATTGGTAATCTCAAATTGCAGAATAGAGGTTGGTAACTTTCAAACTAACCGGTCTCCTTTGTCTGATAGTATTAGTGACTAGAGCTGCATTGCAAGAGTATTTCCTCCACAGTCCTGTCATAGATGCCACTGCTATGCTTCATTTCTTATAACAGATAATCCACAGGCAGTTAAACACTAAAAATGCTGGTAGAGGAGATTAGGGTTTAGGATGCTGTTGCTCTCGGGTCCTTTTCGGATTCAAGTAAATCATCTGTAGACGATCACTTTTGTATCTTTCTCTAAGAATTGCAGGTGGTAGTTGTTTTATGGATCAGATTTAACCCGGCTATCAGTCAATTTTGCTTTAGATATAGTATAGAAATGCTTACCCTGCGCATCATCTTGCGAATAACCTTCAAAAATATCTGTTTAACCTGTGTTTTAACCGTTCATCTTTTGCTTTCTTTTCTCAGAGATCTCTGCAGATGCATCAACTTTTATGCAGGAACCTTTTCTTAACCCCCAGATATCGGTTCCCATCATGAACAATGTGGAGGAGGAGACAACTGAATCGCTCATCAATCACAGAAGCAATTGTGGGAAAACTGCAGTAACAATGAGTCATGATGCACCACAAAGCTCTAGATTCAACTCGGATTCCGTGGATGCAGTATTATCGCTTATGTCCAGAAGCTTTATGGGTGGTTTAGAACAGAAAAATCATGGAAACTTCCCTGATGCTGCAACCTCTGGAAAGATACCGGACGCGATACAGCAGGAATCCCCTGCATACACGACAGAGGAAAAACATAATGATGTTATAGACAGGTTTCAGATTCTGAAGCATCAGGAAACAAAGCGCAAACTCAAGTCTCAGAACTGCCCAGATTCAGACATTGATGTTATAGATCGTTTTCAGATTCTGAAGCAGCAGGAAACAAATCGGAAACTCAAGACTCAAAACTGTCCAGAGACAAAAATGGGTGACCAGGAGGACAATCCAGAGGCTTCAGAGATGGCTAATACTGGCAGAAACAGCCATGTCAGTGATGTTATGGATAGATTCCAGATACTGAAACGTCGGGAAGCTGAACAAGTGCAGAAATCTCTCAATAGCTTGGATATAAATTCAGATTCTGACAATGACCAGCCAAGAAACAAAGCACAAATGGTTGATCATCTCTGGTCAGCCTCGATGATGACAAGACATGGAGATCCTCAGATCGAGACATGCGTCGATAATGAGCCCTCTGCATCTGGAAAAGGCTACGAGAGCCCGGCCTCGGATTGGGAACATGTCCTCAAGGATGATTGAGTATTGGAACTTCCTTGGATAAGAAGTTTCGATCCTTTTATGAAGCTTGTTATTATAAATAAAAAAAAGGCTTTATGGAACGCCATATGAAAACGTTTGTGTATGATAAGGAATGAAACTGCGTGGAGTGGTATTGCTGATTTTCAAAATATGGTGTAGTTTTTAAGTTTTACAAGTAGCGAATCGCTCTTTTAATGTTCTAAAAAAAAAGAAAACGCAGATTTACAGGATGTCTTTAAAACACCCCCAAACTAAAGACTTTTGACACGAATAACACATGATAATGATTAAAAACTACTCTTAGAATTTATAAGAAGACACCCCTAAACTTGCAAGTATCTAAGCACTAGAAACACCCTCCTACAAATAGCATTTCCTTAAAAAACTCTGATTTTACATGAATTTCATCTACAGAAGTTACCGAGCTTATTACACTCCAGTGCTTCAAAAAACACACCCAAATTTGCGCAACTCTCACATGGACAGCCATGTAATTATAACCGACATAGTTAATTATGTTGGGATATCAATCCAAATCTAATATTTAAAGATTAGACAAATATATTCTAATATATAAACCAAATCCAAATCCAATTAGAGCAATATAGTAAAAATACATAAGTCTAAATTTTAGTCAAACTAGGAAATTATAAAAAAAAAATTTCAATTGGAGAACAAGATCTCATCACTGAAGTTACATATTATCAAAATCATCTTCAAGCGGAGATTCAGTGACTATATCATGTGGAGTTGGTGTAGCAGAAACACCTAAAGAACTTGCCCATTTTCTACTCTGGTAATCTTTGTAAGCATAGTCAAATTCTTCCTAAGTTTTTCAATCTTCGACTTAGAAATAGTAGGATCCACAGATTCATAAGCTTTTTCAAGCACTTGCACTTTCAGTCTTGGATCTAAAACAGCTCCCATAGCCAAAATGATATTGTAATCTTTCTAGTACTTGTCAAATTTATCTTGCATTCTTTGAACCATTCCTCTTATTCCAGCATCATCACATCTAGCATATTTCTTCAACAACATCTTTATCCTCCATACTTGTGTGAAGTACAGATTGGATGTAGGATACTTAGAACCTGAAAAGTATGGTATTAAGAGACTCCAAATCCATTCTGCACTTAGAGAAAACATGTTAAGCTAGTCTGTCACTTAGAGAAAACATGTTAAGCTAGTAGGATTAATCTGCTTTTTTGAGAAATTAAAAACTGATTTCACAAATACAGTATAGAGAGAAGGCATGCTTGCCGGCCATTAGAGCTTCAAGCCAAAGCAAAAGCTTTACTTATCCTTTCCATAATAGGATAAGGTCTTTACTGGAATATACGCTAATCGATTCTCATCACTATGTTTCTTAATCACATTCAGACAAAGCTTTTACACATGAAGACATGTTCATTCATAAGACTTAAACTACAAAAATTCCCCAAATCTTAAGATCGAAAACAAAGAAAGATCTATAACTTACAGAGACCACAGACCAAGAGAATCGCGGTGGTTCTCGCCGGAATCTTCTTCGCTCTCAAAACAGAGGTTACGGGTCTCGCCGAAATCTTCTTCACTGATAGATTACGGGTCTCGCCGGAATCTTCTTCGCTAACTAAACGCCGTATCTGTTCTTGTCTTCGTCGTTCGCATAAACAAAACCCTAAACCCTAAATGCAAAAACGACGACGTTTTTTATATAATTCAGAAGAAAAAAACATAAACGGGTACCTTTTTATTTCACGGGTGTACCCGTTTAGTTAGCGGGTTTCAATGGGCTAACCCTGTTAGAATCCGTTTATTTTTGCACATTAATAAACGGGTCACGGCCAATTTTTTTATACTGGTATTAACATCACTAGGTGAGACAGAAGTCATTCTCACAGGGACACGAGAAGTAACAAAGGTCTAGGGTTAAGCTTTTTAATTATGGCAGAAGCCGAACGTCCTCGGAAAATCCAAAAGAGAGTTTGTGAAGACAGAATCAGTTCGTTGCCCGACGATTTGCTCATACACATATTATTGCGTGTTCCGACCAAAGATGCAGTGGCGACAACGTTTTTGTCTAAACGATGGCGATTTGTCTGGACGATGTTGCCTAAACTTGACTACAAAGAAACCAATAACAAGACTTCGAAAAAAAATAAAGAAAGCAAAAACAAGAGCGTTTGGTGGTTTCTTGACGAATCAATGCGATTTCACAAGGCACCTTTATTACAACGTTTGCGGATTAAGCTCGGTCCACAATGTCCTGTTGATGTTGATGTCGTAAAGTGGGTTGCAAAAGCAGTTGATCGTCGCTTGCGTTGGCTATTTTTCTCGCTCCTCTGGAATGGCGAGCCGACCAGAATGCCAAAGAGCCTTTACACGTGCAAAACCCTTGCGATATTGACCCTTTCCCGCAAGATTCTCGTGGACGTTCCTTGTCCAGTTTCTCTCCCATCGCTTCTACAACTTAATCTTCTCTCTGTTGTGTACAAAGACGAAGATTCTCATGTTAGGCTTTTATCAGGTTGCCCCGTTCTCAAGCGTCTGAAGGTGGTTCGACTTGATGATGATAGTGTGAGAAAGTTCAGTGTGAAAGTGCCTTCTTTACTGAGGTTAACGTATGAGAATACGATATTTCAAGAAGCTGAAGACGAAGAGGATACTGAGGGGTCTTTGGTTATAGACACCCCGACTTTAATGTATTTAGACATCTTTGATGGTATGGGACACTCTTGTTCCACTGAGTATATGCCTCATCTTGAGACGGCATTTATTTGTGTTGATTTCTACCCTGATGGCAACTTACTAAGATCTCTTTCTTCGATCAAGTATTTGGCGTTAGCTGCAGACATTCCAATGGATCCGTGGTGTAACGCCGTTAACTACTCTCGACTTATAAATTGTAGTATAGATCTAAATGACACAAACTTTTGTGAATCACTTGTGGTTTTGCTCTCTAATTGTCCTAAACTTAAAGTGTTTACGGTCGACAATAATTATGAGATTGACGGAGATGAGAATCATGTTCCTGTTTTGTGGAACCAACCAAGTTCTGTTCCCAAATGCTTGTCGTCTCATCTCGAGATCTTTGAATGGAAAGGATATGAAGGAAGAGATGATGAAAAAGAACTCATAAGATACATTCTAGAAAAATCCAAGTGTTTAAAGACGGTCGGAATCTCGTTGAAGTCAACCTTGAGTACTGAAGAGAAACAGAAGATGATTGAGGAGTTAGAATCCATGCGTAGGGTTTCAACGTCTGAGCTTCTATTCTCTGCAGCTCGAATGTTATTCAAACGTTGATATGATGACCAATAACTTCGTAGCTGTTTGCCAGAAGATTTTGTTTATGTTAGAGTTAGGATTTTGTTTTAATGAGAGGGTTGAGGTGTTGAACCTCTTTTAGCATCATCTCTGCTAAAATGTTTCGTGTTATGATGAAATTACTTTTTTTTTTCTATTTGTCAGATGATGATGTTTCTAAATCCTAAAATTTGGAAGTTTCTCCAACTCTTATTCTTCTAAAATGTTACTGAAACGCCAGGAAGATGAACAAGTGCAGAAATCTCTCGACATGCCTGAACAAAGATTCAGATTCATGGGTGAGGTTAAGATTATGGTGGAGGTGGAGCTGGATTATAAGCCTTTCGCTCAGAGGATTACTTTAGATGATAAAAATGTACGATATCTATGGTTGATGTGGAGTATTCCTGGATTTCCACAAAACATGATAGATGTGGACATCTAGGACACAAGAACCTCCCAAGCTACTTCTTATGTTGCCATACATACTGTGGAATATGTTTTCTCAACTCATTTCTCTCAATCAAGAACCTCCCAAGCTACAAACGAAACGAGGCTCCGAGTATCCTTGGTAGTAATTAACACTCCACGCAGTTTCGTCCCTTGAGACTATCATCTCACACAAACATTTTGATATGGCGTTCATGTCGTTCCTGAAAAGTTTCTTCTTTCGTCTAACAATTTCATTAATCTCAAATCGAGACAAATTATTACATAAAGGCTGATTCGAGATAAAGATGGATTTGTGTTTTGCTTCTTCGCTGGTCTTGTGTGCGTCTGAATCTGAATTTTTTTATTAAAAGATAATTCAATTTAAATTGCAAGGACAAAAATTACAAGGCTATGACATAAATCATAGAGTTCATGATAGTAGTTTAAGAGATAGATGCTTAAGCATACAATTAGCTTGATTTTAGGTCATCGAAAATTAAAAAAGTTTAGGAGAAGAGCTAAAGAAACAACTGCTCATTTGAGATTCCTAGTATTGTGGACCACGACCACCTCCGCTTCGACCTCTACGACAATGGTTTACGCGTCTACCTTGATTGATCCGAGAAGTTAGCGATTAGCGACCCGCTCCTACAAAAAAACAAAAACAAAACAGATTTACAGAATATCTTTAGAAACACACCCAAACTAAAGTATTGACACAAATCACCCATGATATATACAACCAGACTCTTATAATTTATAAGAAGACACCCCTAAACTTCCACGAATCTTCAAAAAGCATTTTGTGCAGTTACATTCTTGTTGTGTTGAAAAACAAATTACGTTTGTGGATTAAACTCGGTCCACAACGTCCTGTTGACGTTGATGTTGATGTTGATGTTGATGTTGTAAACTGGGTTGCAAAAGCAGTTGATTGCTGCGTACGTAACCTAGATTTCAGCCTCCTCTGGAAAAGCGACCCGATCAGAATGCCTAATATCCTTTACACTTGCAAAACGCTTAAGAAATTGGCTCTCTCCGACAAAATTCTCTTGGATGTTCCTTCTCTGGTTTCTCTCCCATCACTTACACAACTTGATCTTGACTGTGTTGTGTACAAAGACGAAGATTCTCATGTTAGGCTTTTATCAGGTTGCCCTGTTCTCAAGCGTCTGGATTCGATATGCTGATGTGGATGTCGATGATAATGCGAGAAATTTTAGTGTGAAAGTGCCATCTTTACTGAGTTTAAGTTATTTGTTAAGTCAAGTAAATGAAAATGATACTGATAGGTCTTTGGTTATAGACACTCCGGCTTTAAAGTTTTTAGACATCTCTGATGGTTTGGGACAGTCTTGCTCCATTGAGTATATGCCTCATCTTGTGAAGGCATCCATTGATGTTTCGTTTAACCCTGATGACAAATTTCTGAGATCTCTGTCTTCGAGCAAGTATCTTAAGCTATCTGCACGTATGACAATGGTTCCATGGTGTAAAGCCGTTAACTACTCTCGACTTATAGAGTGTCATATATATGATTTTGACCCAGCTGGTGTGAATCACTTGTGGTTTTGCTCTCTAATTGTCCTAAACTAAAAGTGTGTACGGTCGACAATAATGATAAGATTGACGGAGATGAGAATCATGTTCCTGTTTTGTGGAACCAACCAAGTTATGTTCCCAAATGCTTGTCGTCTCATCTCGAGATCTTTAGATGGAAAGGATATGAAGGAAGAGAAGATGAAAAAGAACTCATAATATACATTCTACGACACTCAAAGTGTTTAAAGACGGCCAGAATCTCGCCGAATTCAACATGCAATCTTGAAGATGAATGAGGAGTTAAAATCTATGCTTAGGGTTTCAACATGATCATTGCTTCTCTCTCTCTCTCTCTCTCTCTGCTAAATCCTAAAGTTGAGAAGTTTCTCAAACTTTCTGTTTCTTTCTAATTTTCACATTTTTTTTTCTCCAATACTGTCGGGAAAAAAAAAACATTAAAAGTCAGATAATACAGAATCATCATAATTCAATACCCGAAAGGACAATAATCCGATTTCCTGACAACTTCAAAAGTATTCAAAAACAATCAGCAAGTGAAGAAAGCAAAGAGATTCATTCTCTTCTCAAGTAGTGAGTTCCATTATGGCACTTACAATGTCTCCGTCGTGACCCTTGAGTGCCTTAACCGCTTTGCTGCGCGAGACTCCAGCCTGAGTCATGACCAAGTCAATGTCACGAGCCTCCACACCGGTCTCATCAACTTCCTCTTCATCTTCTTCCGCCTGTGCTTCTACCGTGGCTTTTGATGCCTCTGCTCTCTGAGACGTGGCTCCAATTTCAGGCATCCTAAATTGTTGAGCGGCTTGTGTTTGAAGCTGGGAGCTCAAGTCCTCGATCTTGGCCTCACCGAATATAACATAGGTTTCTGAATGCGGGCTCTTGAAGACATCAGGTTTTGAGATGAAGAAGAGCACCTGGGGGAACATTAAGAATCTGTATGGTTAGAATGTTGGGCGCATAAAATAAATCTAAGGTAGTGAAAACAGAGAATGGTTTTGGGTTTTACGTTTTTGGTTCTTTTGATGGTTACTCGGCTAACACCTGTGACTGGTTTCATACCGAGCTTCAACATGGCCTTCCTGCTCTTCTTTTCACTTCTGCTCTGCTTTGAACTTCCGCTTACACCTGCAATAAACTTCAATCAACTTCAAGAACGATTCGGAATGTTATACACCATGGATAGTACAATATTAGGATCTCTATAATAACTACTCCTGAATTATTCATTCTTTCGAGAGTCAAATTGTTCCAAGACATGTTGGAGTTATCCATCAATCTATCAGCAAAGTGATATTCATCTCATAAAACCTCAATTTATATTATAAATCCACCATTTCTAAATAACTATCAAATAAATTATTTGAAGACCGGATTTGAAATTACGGATGTGAAAACCTAAAAATTCAGAATCACCTTGAGCGTCCTCGTCTTCCTCTTCTTCGTCGTCATCATCATCCTCTTCGTCATCTTTTACATCTTCTACAATCGGTTCATCAGTCTGAAAAAATCCCCGAGCGTAAGACTTACAAAAACACCATGACAAAAGAAAATTACAAAATCGTACAAAGAAGAAAGTCTCACCTGAAGCTTCTTCTCGAGCTCTTCGGCGATGGCAGCAGCAGCCGCCGGTTGCTCAGGTTGTACATCGGAGGATTCAGTGACTACCGCAGGAGGAGACATTTCTTCCAGAGAGATTTTAGGGTTCCGATTGGATTTTCGTCAGCCAAATGGATAAGGGATCGGTGCGGTGAGTGAGTAGTGATATGATTCCGCAAGATCTTTAGGTTTTGTTTTGTCGTTTCCTAATGGGCCTTTTATTGGGCTTTTCTCCTTTATTAGGCCTGCTTTTGAAACCGGGTCGGGTTAATGTACTACTCGTTGAATATTCCTCAAGTCGGACAAATCGCAGTGACACTCGAGGGAAGAAGAAAAGTCGTTCTGTAACTTTCCCGAGAAAATTGGAGATGTTGTGAAATCATATCAATCAGCCATTTCGAAATCTTCATAGTTTTTTTGTTTTTGTTTTTGTTCTGAGAAAAAAATGGAGAATTCAGGTCAGGATTCGCGGTCTCGATCGGAGACAGCCGTCAGTTACGATTCTCCGTATCCCCTATATGCTATGGCTTTCTCTTCTTCTCACGGCGGCGCTACGGCCGGAAACCATCGAATCGCCGTCGGAAGCTTAATCGAAGACTACAACAACCGCATCGACATTCTCTCTTTCGACTCCGATTCCCGGACCGTTAACGCTATCCCGAATCTCTCGTTCGAACATCCTTATCCTCCCACCAAACTCATGTTCAGTCCTCCCTCCCTTCTCCGCTCCTCCGCCGGAGATTTACTCGCTTCCTCCGGCGATTTCCTCCGTCTTTGGAAAATCGACGACGATTCTTACACGGTGGAGCCCGTCTCAGTTCTCAACAACAGCAAAACGAGCGAGTTCTCCGCTCCGTTGACATCATTCGACTGGAACGAGGTTGAGCCGAAACGACTTGGGACTTGTAGCATCGACACCACCTGCACGATTTGGGACATCGAGAAATGCGTCGTGGAGACGCAGCTCATAGCGCACGACAAAGAGGTCCACGACATCGCCTGGGGAGAAGCTAGGGTTTTCGCATCGGTTTCGGCCGATGGATCTGTCAGAATCTTCGATTTACGCGATAAGGAAAACTCCACGATCATCTACGAGAGTCCTCAGCCGGATACGCCTCTTCTTAGGCTCGCTTGGAACAAGCAAGACCTTAGATACATGGCGACGATTCTTATGGATTCTAATAAGGTTGTGATTATGGACATTCGATCTCCAGCTGTTCCTGTTGCTGAGCTTGAGCGGCACCATGCCAGTGTGAATGCAATAGCTTGGGCTCCGCAGAGCTGCAAGCATATATGCTCGGCCGGAGATGACTCGCAGGCGCTCATTTGGGAGCTGCCGACTGTAGCAGGGCCTAATGGGATTGATCCGATGTCGGTTTATTCGGCAGGCTCGGAGATTAACCAGTTGCAGTGGTCTGCTTCACAGCCTGATTGGATTGGCATTGCCTTCTCTAACAAAATGCAGCTGCTTAGAGTTTGAGGTGAGAGTTTCAATCCTTAATGTAAAGAATAGCAAAATGGATCATAGGCCCTTGTTAGACCTAAGTTAGTACGAGGAAATTGAATCGGTTTAAATGGATGATACCACTTCTAGGCTTTGGTTCTAGTAACATTTGGTCGGAACTCCTATCTCCTAGGTTTGTGTGGTACTTGCATGTTTTGCCATTACAGATATCATGTGACTCGGGAGTTAGGTGAACTTTGCTCCTCTACGACAAACTCCACTTAGCTCTCTCAAGCTTTTGTTAGTTTCTTATCCAAAGATTTGTGTTCTGTAAGTAAAAAAATGAAGCAATGTGAGTTTTGCAATAGATTACTGCTTAGTTCTCCTGCATTTGATTGGACCATTAGGGTTATTATACGATATACACGCCTACTCGACTTTCTTGTGTTAATGTCTTTGTTCTTGCCCTGCTTGCTATTGTCTTATACCCTAAATCGATTCCTTGCAAGGATACCTGGAATAATGTTTTGCTGTGATGAGCTTTGTTTCGTTCACTCTTTAAGATTCTAAGTGTGCTTAAAAGAGTCTGTTCCAAAAAAAAAAAAAACCACTCTTAGGTTAATCTTTGGTGTGTTTCAGGTTAATTTTGTCATGTATAGATTTGCATAATCAAATCAATTGTTTTAATACATCAAATCAATTGATGTGGCTGCGGATGCAAAAGCAATCAACTGAGTTTAGGCGTAGGCGTAGGCGCAGTTAGAGCAGAATGTCAAAGTTCCAGATGGTAAAAAGACATGTTGGATCTCTTGGCAATTCTCTGTATCTATCTCACTGTAAATATTCTGTAATATAGTTTGGTTAACTAAATATGATCTTTCTAGCTCTTTTGTGTATTTTTGTTTTTAAATGGTTTTTTTGCCTTGATCCCTCCCAGTTTAAAGCCATAACGAACCTACATAACTCAGATCAGTCTTGTGTTTATTATCTTTACCAAATCGGGAAGACCCGAAGAAAGAAATTGAAAGGGCATACTTGCTAGAAAATAAGTTTTAAGTGTACATTCCCTTTCTTTATGTATATGGGCCATGAAGTTCCAGACCCATATTTTGTATGGGCCGCACGTGCGATCCACGTGCCCAATTCAAAGTATAATTGCCGGTTGAGTTCAGAAGCCCTAACTCAATCGAAGCCCTAAGTTTCCGTTTCAGCAAGAAGAGCAATTTGAGTTTACAGGTTCGGCCTCTGGTTCTCTCTCTGTCCTCTTGCTTTTGAGTCAAGTTTTTGTTATTCTGTTTCATGATTCTCAAGTTTAGAATCTGAATCGATACACTGTGTTCTGATGATTATGATGAATTGATGATGATGTGTTTTGTAGAACAAGCAAACAGTTTATCTACAATGGCCACCGGTGAGCTCGCATGTACTTACGCCGCTCTTATCCTCCATGATGATGGTATCGACGTCACCGTAAGTCCTTTTATCTTCTTACGATATCTTCAATTTCTTGTGGATTACTGTATGGAAATTGTAGATTGTTACTCTGTGCCTTTTGATTGTCTAGTTGCTGATCTCAACCTTTATTAGGCTCAATCTGTCTTTAATAGGATATCCTATTATAGAGTGTTTAACCCTAAAGTGTTAGGAGCCTTTTGAAGTGGCTTTGGTCCGAACCAGTAGCTTTTTTTAATACCATCATGAGATTTCTCGCTTCGATATGTATACTTGACATTGAAGCTGATATTTGTATCTGACATGCTCTGATTCTGAATCAGGCTGAGAAGATCTCAACACTGGTGAAAACAGCCAACTTGAACATTGAATCATACTGGCCTAGTCTCTTTGCCAAGCTTTGCCAAGATTGCGTGATTTTGCAAAAATGGATTTTGCAATTTTGGCGCAAAAAATTCTAAAATTTTGATGACAAAATGAGATTCTATGATTTTGACGCAAAATTGAGATTTATTCGTTTTGGCATAAAAGCGAGATTTTCTTGTTTTAACGCAAAAAAGGGATTTTGCAGTTTTGGAGCAAAAACGGGAATCTGTATTCTTTTAGCACAAACGAGATTATGTAGTTTGGCGAGTGACACGCCATATAAATTCTTTAATGAAATATAAAATTTGAGAGAGGCGATTATAATCGAAAAGGTATATAACGAAAAGATTCAAATATTAATGTAACTCTTTACGAAAAAACGGTTAAAATGGAACAGGTATGTAACGAAAAAGTACCTAACAAAAAGTTTTAATGAGGAGTTGCAAACGAAAATGCGCAAACGAAAAGACACAACCTTACGTGCACGAAAAGGTACATAATAGAAGTTTATCAATAACACAAAACCATATAACAAGAAGATATAAGTGTTAAAAGATGTACTTTTTATGAGACAAGCGATTAAAATCATAAATCCATGTAAATGAGAAGTT
This sequence comes from Pseudoturritis turrita, assembly GCA_900406555.1. NCBI lineage: Eukaryota > Viridiplantae > Streptophyta > Magnoliopsida > Brassicales > Brassicaceae > Pseudoturritis > Pseudoturritis turrita. Next base: position 1,298,404 of record OVBL01000198.1, on the reverse strand, counting down.
TAAACGAAAAGTTGCAAACGAAAAGACACGATCGAAAAAAATGCAACCTTGCGTACAAGAGAATATATGTAACTGGAAATTTTAACGTAAAGTCGCAAGCGAAAAAATCATAAACGAAAAGATGCAACCTTACGTATAGGAAAAGGTACATATAACGAGAAGACACAAACGAAAAACGCAACCCTACATATATTTTATAGAATTGCTATAAAAGGCTCAATGTGAAAAACATTTTTTAGTATTGTTATTATTAATAGACTAAACTATGCTCGTAATCAATATATAATATATATATTTTGATATGACTCGTAATCAGTAACTCCAAACTACGGGATTGATCTATTTTCTTTTTGTGACGTATCATCTCAGGAGGGGGTCAAGGAAGAGAGTGACGATAACAATATGGTATTCGGCTTGTTTATCTTGAAGCCATGTTCCTTTTTTTTTTTTTTGTGCTAAAAATCCTTTGTTTAGTGTAATCGGAGATATTTTTTTTAGAAACATGCATTTTTGCTTGGCTTTTATTTTGCACATTTTGATCCCATTTTCATGAATTTCGCCTTTGTTTACATAGGAGTAAAATAAGTTATCATATTGACCAAAACAGAGCACAAGAAGATGATATGGATTTAAGACCACTCGTATGATAAACCTTCTTCCCTAGTAATAATATTGGGCATAGTGTTGCAACGCACCTAAAAATCTTAAACCTCAATTCATTGAAATTGACATGTGTTTTAATATCAACTAAAAATTGAAAATCGTGGAAGGTCTGTGTCGTTACTACTTTGTTTATCGAGACTCTACTCTAGGGTTCACAATTGGGTCGTAACTGAAGAATATATTAACCGGATCCTCCGTACCAACATTATATATATATATAGAAACAAAAATATTTTTGTCTATAGGGTTTCAATTAACAGAAGTGTTTTCACCATGAAAAAACGGCAGAAGCATGTCTCCAAGGAAGAGAATCCCCATCCATACTCGATCTTCTTCGACATCAGTTGAGAATTCAGAGCCGTTTCCAATTGATCTCATCACAGAGATATTCTCCAGATTACCGGCAAAATCCATGGCGAGGTTTCGTTGCGTGTCGAACCAATGGGCTTCCATTATCCGTCGTCCATATTTCTCCCATTTGTTCTTGACGATGTCTTCGGCTCATCCGCGTCTCTTGTTCACCTTCCAAGTTGACGGTAAGTGGCTCTTCTTCTCGGCACCACAACCTATAAATCCAGACCAGAACTCGTCTCCTGTGGTTGTAGGTAGTCACATGTGTTTCCCTGCCAGAACACGTTCCTTTCAGATCTATGCCTGTCCGCGGCTTGATCTGTACTAACGATACATTGGTCAAACGTGGTTGTAATGATTTGATGATATGTAACCCTAGCACAGGACAGTCCATAACATTACCCAAAGTGAGAACAAGTAGGGTTCATGTGAGAACCTAAGTAGGATATGATCCAATCAATAAAGAATTCAAGGTATTGAGCATGTCACTTTGTAGAAGACTTGATAAAACCGCCGGGGAGCATCAAATTCTAACATTAGGAACGGAAAAACTGTCGTGGAGAATGATTGAATATTCCCTACACCATTACCCTCATTGTGGTGGGATATGTATAAATGGAGTTCTGATGATTATGATGAATTGATGATGATGTGTTTTGTAGAACAAGCAAACAGTTTATCTACAATGGCCACCGGTGAGCTCGCATGTACTTACGCCGCTCTTATCCTCCATGATGATGGTATCGACGTCACCGTAAGTCCTTTTATCTTCTTACGATATCTTCAATTTCTTGTGGATTACTGTATGGAAATTGTAGATTGTTACTCTGTGCCTTTTGATTGTCTAGTTGCTGATCTCAACCTTTATTAGGCTCAATCTGTCTTTAATAGGATATCCTATTATAGAGTGTTTAACCCTAAAGTGTTAGGAGCCTTTTGAAGTGGCTTTGGTCCGAACCAGTAGCTTTTTTTAATACCATCATGAGATTTCTCGCTTCGATATGTATACTTGACATTGAAGCTGATATTTGTATCTGACATGCTCTGATTCTGAATCAGGCTGAGAAGATCTCAACACTGGTGAAAACAGCCAACTTGAACATTGAATCATACTGGCCTAGTCTCTTTGCCAAGCTTTGCCAGAACAGAAGCATCGATGAACTCGTCATGAACGCTGGTGCTGGTGGCTCTGCTGCTGTTCCCGTGGCCGTTTCTTCTTCCGCCCCTGCAGCTGGAGGAGCCACTCAAGCAGCCCCAGCGGCTGACCAGAAAAAGAAGGTATAGTATTGTTCTCTCCTTACTATCTTTTCATTATTATGTTCATAACAGCTGTAACCATTAAGCTATTATAAACACTAATCAATGGTCATATATGTTCTCTTGATGTATCATCCTTAGGAGGAGGTCAAGGAAGAGAGTGAGGATGATATGGTATTCGGCTTGTTTGACTAGAAAGAAAAATTAGAGATTTTTGATGTTTAGAATCAGGTCTTTTCAGTCTAGTGTTTTTTACTTGGCATATGTTTATCATCCCAGTCTCATGACTCATGAGCTTGGAGCCTTAAAATATTTTGGGTTTTTCAAATAGTGCTAGAAACTCATGTTTGAGAACCTTCCAATGGAGGTGCTCTTACCAACACTAACACGTGAATAATTTTTCTTTTGTTTGATTAATATTATTTGGGCATGATTCCCTAATTTGGTATTACACTAATCTGGCCACCATTTCTGATAATGAGAGACAGCCAATCAAGAGCTAGAAGAAGATGTACTAAATTTTGGCAGAAAGCTATATGCTTTTCTTTTTCTTATTCGTGACTATAAAGACCAAAATCCTAGAGACCAGAGTTCCTTTGGGTTTTTCCTCTCTTTTTTTCTTCATAAAATTTGTTAAACACGCTATCGGGGGCCAGCGATATAAACTGATCTATATGCACATATATCACAGTTACTAACACTATTATAAAGACCCTAAATTATAATGTCCAAAGTAAAAAGGCGTGAACATATTTAACCGCAGCAATCATGGAATTCTTCTCCTTTGGCCAGCTTCTTAAACAATGGAATTGCACAAGAATCACTCTTATTCCCAAATGCTGACAAAATCACAGATTTCATACTAATCTGCTGCTGCAATATATCTCGAGGTCTCGAAAACTGCTTACATTGTAAAATGGTGCATGTTGATTAAGAATGTTGTATTAGTTTCAGAGCTTGGAACCTGAGTATTTCGTCTCTCTCTTTCATTGACAACATGTTTTTTTTTTATGGGAAAGAAACTTCCTTCCAATGCATAACTTGTGTTCTTAATGCTTTTTATTTATTGTCTAGTCTTTGTCATGAACAAAGAAATATCAGGGATCTTCGTTGCAGGCTTGAACCCTTTGGAAAATTGCTTCATTTGGCCTCCCCAACAGTTCTTTCAGTTGATTTTAACCTTTTAAGTCGATCCTTAAGCATTAATCTGTGTGATTTAATTTTCTTTTGTGTCTTTTGTCTTCTTGCATTTGGTGTCCAAATTGCATGTAAAGACAATTTTATCTTTATCACATAAAACAGACAAATTTATCAAAATTAAGAAATATATATTATTATATCAAATATTCAAAAGGTGTCGATCATTTGCTTCCCATGACTCAACTTATGTAAGTAGAAGCAGCTTTTCAATTACTCTAGAAAAACCTTCAAGTCCTCTCCGCAGCCACTCATATCGACACAGCTCCAATGCTTCTTTAACATTCAACTGAACATTTTCGAGTAATCGCAAAGTTAATAAAATCATCAGTCATTTCAACATTATACTTCCTTATGTTAATTGTTACACATTTGAGTTTTGAGTTTTGAGTTTTACCCATTTCCTCTCGCGATTCTATAGTTCTGGCCAATCTTCGAGTTCTTTGGTTACCTACTTACCTCTACTGCAAACATATATCCTTTGCATCCACCAAAACATTCATCCTCCATACTGCTACTTTTGCTTCTAAATTCCCAAACTCCTAAAGAAACTTGTTGAAACAAAGGACCAGAAACATCTAATCTAACAAACTTTTTCAGTGTTTTGTTCAAAAAGTTGAAAATTTACTCTAATTTGAAGCTCTTTGGGGTCACCAAAACCAATGCTTTTTTGAGATACTGAAATTGCCGAGATGAACAAGAAGTAGATAGAAGGCAAACCAAAGTGAAATAAAAGTGGGAGATTATTGAAGTAGAGAGCTTCACCATTTTGGTTCTACGATTCTTCAATGGAGTGTTTGGTTTTTTTGGTGGACTAAAGAATCACACTGGTTCACTTGGAAGTAAATAAGATGAAAGGATGCAAAGGCAAGCGAAGCTTCTGTTTCTTTTGACTCAATTTGCTTAAATTGCAAGAAGAAAAGACAAGTTAGAAGACTAAATACTATAAATGAATATGAACAGATTGTAAATGAATTCGACTACTAACAAAGTGCTTTGCACAGATCTAGATTGCTCTAGGAATAAAGGACTCCGCCAACAGATCAACACTGGAAAATTTCGTAAAAAGTTTAAATTACTTGTTTCGCTCTTATCAACGCTCAAGCCTGAAAATCTTACACCCCTTAAATGAAACAGATTACAAGTCATCATCGTAATCAAAATCACTAAAACAAGATTATTTCTACCAAACTTGAAGAATCTGAATCGCGGCTATGTAAGGAGAATGATTAATAGAAACGGGACCTACCAGAGTGAATGATATTGATTCTGAAATTTTGGGTGAGGCGTAGCAGAGGAGATCTATGAGTTTGACAAGGAAGAATCTTCTGCTCAAATTGCGGAAATTACACGGCCACAACGGCAAATTAAGCGCGACGATGAACAGAGAGTTGCCGACAACGATTTTAGAAGCATTGATAAAGGTGGCGAGACAAGACTTTGACGAGACAGGAGCGACAAGGAAATCCACGATGATCAATACCCAGTAATTGTTTTTTGAGAAACTACTTTAGAATTTCTTCAATAAATAAAAACGAAAAATCACAACTCTTCATCGGTGAAACGATTTGTAGATCTGAAAGGGTTCTTATGTTCTTCATTGGAATCTCTTCAAAGTGAAACAGGTATCTTTTCGCAACTTTTCCTCATCTTGACCATCCAATAAATCTGAAAAATGATATCAACCGTTAGATGCGACTTTTTTTCCTATAAAAAAAGTGTGATGTCATCAATCTCAAAAAACAGGATTGCTATTATATATAGATACAGCGAGTAGATTCATGTTTCAACAGACTTGGGCAAGTATGAGGGCCAATATGTTGGCTTTCAAGAAAACTCAACCTGGATCTTGCATTTGGAAGAAGCTCTAGGCAGCATTTGCAAATCCGTGGTGAGTCTCAACTTTTCCTTGTCGTCTTTTGCGGAAGCACAAACTTTAACGAGCTCAAGACATGAAAATCCCTCCAAAAAATGCTTCATTTGGTCCAGCTCTTTGATATCACCTCCGTCGTACTTTATTAATTCTAGGACCTTCACAGGGCATGACGATAGACGAGAACATTCCAAGAAGCATTCGCATTGAGTTCCATCTACATTGTATTTGTGGCGTAAGGGACCCTGAAGCAAGAGCAGGTTTATTAGAAATTGTAAAGTTGCGTTTTGTCCAACAATCTTTTGGGGTTTTGGATCATACCTTGATGACGAGAGTATGTAAATTTGGAGACTTGTTCAATAGAGACAGTACATGTGAGCCATATAAACAGAAATGCTGGGAATATGAAATAGATAACTGAACCAGGTTTTTGAACACAGGCATTGCTTCACGGAAAATCCCAAAAAACTGAAACAAATATAAAAATGAACTAGTCATCATCAACCAATTGCAAGATTTTGGATTAAAATCTAAAGAAACATTTTCAGAGAGAAGAAAAACAATTACCTCCACAGTTTGAGGAGTAAATAACACGAGGATCTTGACATTTCTTAAACCCTTAATCAGATTCGAAGGATTGTGATCACCCAAAGAACTCACAAGCTCGAGGTTAGCTTGAACAAGGGAGTCAAGATTAACAACCGGATATTGATGCTGAAAACCACTGAAATGTAAGAAGAGAAGACTGGGATGATCAAAACTCATTATCCCTGAATTTTGACTATAACATCGAGTAGTAAGTTGCTTGAGAGTCAGAGAGGACAGGATTGGAGAAAGTTTCCAAAATTCACAGCAAATCTCATTAATGATGAGTTCCTCAAGTGAAGTGCAAGCAGAAATAAGCTTCTCAAACGCTCCAAGATGTTCGAAACGACCAAGAGAGAGAGATAGAGACTTGAGAGCTGGAAGAGAAGCATCCTCAGGAACCATAGGAATATTAAAATGAGAGAGATTCAACTTAGCAAGCGTCTTGCAAGCGAAAACCTGGAAGAGTAGTGATGAATCTATATCTCGAGCATTGATGTCAAGTTTCAAGACACCACGGTTGAGCACATTAAGTATCCAACGCTTCCAAAGAGCTGACTCAACATGGCATCTCAGAGTGAATCTCCTAATGGCGGAATTCCCCGACACAGCCAACACTCTATCCACGAAATCGATGAAATTTTGCTTGTGAACATTCAAATCCATTGGATCGGTAAGGGCGAAACGGAGATTAGGTGTGAAGACAAACATATCTCGCCATCTCTTAGATAGAAGGGAAGTTGAAGCAGCTTCTTCAATCGAGAGGAAGGACAAAATATGCACAATAATCTCATCTGGTAGATTGCTTATCTTATCCATTCTCTCTACAAACCCTAGAGAAAACCGCAGAGAGGCTACAGAGCTTCAAAGGAGAGGAAACATCAAATTAAAAGCAAAAGATATGACAAAACCTCAGCACGGCGAGGATATGGATTCCGATACACTCGCCAGTTTCACCGATTGTGATGAAGACGGCAATCAAGAAACTTTCTCACTACTACTCACAATGCTTCTTTCTTTTTGTGCATCTCTAATTTGATTGACCACATTTTATATTACTAATACTAGGTCTATAATCTGCACGAAATCACGTAGAAACTCATTTTGAAGATATATTATTTCCGTAATTTTGTTTTTCCGTCTAACAACTTCTGTAATTTTGTTTGTAATACAATTAAAATGGTAAAATGATTGAACTTTTCGTGTTTATTTTTGATAATTAAATATCATCAGAGAAATTACAAAAGGAAAGAGGTTGTAGATGATTTTAATTTTGATCTGCATATATTGTGATAAACGATGAGGAAATCATGAGATGTAAAAATCTAGCACACAATTGATCATCAAGTTGTTAATAAAAACGAAATTTTTTCAGTTTTGGAGCACAAACTAGATTGTGCTGTTTTAGAAGGAAATTGAAGTTCTGCTATATTCACGCAAAAATGGGATTCCGCGGTTTTGAAGCAAAAATGAAATTTTCTCGTTTTAGAACAAAACTAGTTTTTCGGTTTTGGATCGAAAACGGGATTATGGTTTTTTCGAATAAAAAGGGATTCAACGATTTTGGAGTAATAAAAAGATTCTAATATTTTGACGCAAAATTAATATTTACCCTTTTTGGGCAACAAAAAGGGATTTGCTCGTCTTGACGCAAAACCAGAATTTTACAGTTTTGGAGGAAACAGTAAATTTGTACTTTTTGGAGCAAAAATGTAAGTCTGTAGTTCTAGAGCAAAATCACAATTCTGCGGTATTGACAAAAAAACATGATTCTATTGTCTTGGAGTAGAAAAGAGGTTTCGCGATTGTGAAGTAAAAAGATAAGTATGCAATTTTGACGGAAAAAAAGTTCCGCCACTTCTGTTGTTTTTGCACAAAAATGAGATTTTGCGGTTTTGGCACAAAACCTAACTTCCATAGTTTTGGCACAAATATGAATTCTGTGGGTTTGCACGCAAAACAAGATTTCACAGTTTGGACGCAAAGTGAGATTCCACGGTTTGAGAACAAAACACGATTCTTTGACATAGAATAGGATTTCCCGGGTTTGATGCAAAAAAAAAGGAGAGAATTCTTTAATTTTGACAAAAATATAAGATTCTCAAATTTTGATACCAACACGGGATTCCGTGATTTTTGCGTAAACGTGAGATTTATCCGTTTTGATGCAAACAATGAATTTTTTTGTTTAAGCGCAAAAAATGAGATTTTTGCAATTTAGGAGCAATGACAGGATATGTATTTTTTTTTAGGAAAATATTGGATTCACGGGTTTGGAGCAAATATTGGATTCCGCAGTTTTTGTTCAAAATTTAGATTTAGCCATTTTGGCCCAAAAGGGGGATTTCCTCGTTTTAGCATAAATAAAGGATTTTCCAATTTTGAAGCGAATAGGGAAATTTGTGTTTGTGGAGCAAAAATTAGATTCCAAAGTTTTTTTTAGCAAAATCAGGGTTTTGCGCGGTATTAACGCAAAAATGAGGTTATGGAGTTTTTGAGCGAAAAACGACGTGTCACGCTTTTGAAAAAACAAAATTCCACGTTTTGGAAAAAAACGAGAATCCAAGATTTTGGCGCAAAATTAAGATTTACCTATTCTCGCGCAAAAAAAAAGATATCTTCATTTTGGCGCAAAACAAGATTTTGCCCTTTTTCTTTTGGAAAAACGAGATTTTACTCTTTTTCTGCATTTTTGGAACAAAAACAAAATTCTGTAATTTTGGAGCAAAAATAGAATTCTACAAGTTTTGGAGAAAAGGGGGATTCCACGATTTTGGCACAAAATTAAGATTTATCACATTTTGGTTAAAAAACAGGATTTTGCATCTTTGAGCAAAAATGGGATTCACGATTTTAGAGCAAAAACTGAATTTCGTGATTTTTGCGAAAAATAAGATTTACTCAATTTTGTGCCAAAACGAAAAATCTCGCTTTGGTGCAAAAACCGGATTATGTTGTTTTTAGCGCAAATAGTAATTTTGTGGTTTTTGCGCAAAAACGAGATTCCATGGTTTTGATGCAAAAACGGAACATTGTGTTTTGAAAAAAACCCGGATTATGCAGTTTGGCGCAAAAATGGATTTTGCAATTTTAGAGCTAAAACAAGATTGCGTGATTTTGCAAAAATGGATTTTGCAATTTTGGCGCAAAAAATTCTAAAATTTTGATGACAAAATGAGATTCTATGATTTTGACGCAAAATTGAGATTTATTCGTTTTGGCATAAAAGCGAGATTTTCTTGTTTTAACGCAAAAAAGGGATTTTGCAGTTTTGGAGCAAAAACGGGAATCTGTATTCTTTTAGCACAAACGAGATTATGTAGTTTGGCGAGTGACACGCCATATAAATTCTTTAATGAAATATAAAATTTGAGAGAGGCGATTATAATCGAAAAGGTATATAACGAAAAGATTCAAATATTAATGTAACTCTTTACGAAAAAACGGTTAAAATGGAACAGGTATGTAACGAAAAAGTACCTAACAAAAAGTTTTAATGAGGAGTTGCAAACGAAAATGCGCAAACGAAAAGACACAACCTTACGTGCACGAAAAGGTACATAATAGAAGTTTATCAATAACACAAAACCATATAACAAGAAGATATAAGTGTTAAAAGATGTACTTTTTATGAGACAAGCGATTAAAATCATAAATCCATGTAAATGAGAAGTTTAAACGAAAAGTTGCAAACGAAAAGACACGATCGAAAAAAATGCAACCTTGCGTACAAGAGAATATATGTAACTGGAAATTTTAACGTAAAGTCGCAAGCGAAAAAATCATAAACGAAAAGATGCAACCTTACGTATAGGAAAAGGTACATATAACGAGAAGACACAAACGAAAAACGCAACCCTACATATATTTTATAGAATTGCTATAAAAGGCTCAATGTGAAAAACATTTTTTAGTATTGTTATTATTAATAGACTAAACTATGCTCGTAATCAATATATAATATATATATTTTGATATGACTCGTAATCAGTAACTCCAAACTACGGGATTGATCTATTTTCTTTTTGTGACGTATCATCTCAGGAGGGGGTCAAGGAAGAGAGTGACGATAACAATATGGTATTCGGCTTGTTTATCTTGAAGCCATGTTCCTTTTTTTTTTTTTTGTGCTAAAAATCCTTTGTTTAGTGTAATCGGAGATATTTTTTTTAGAAACATGCATTTTTGCTTGGCTTTTATTTTGCACATTTTGATCCCATTTTCATGAATTTCGCCTTTGTTTACATAGGAGTAAAATAAGTTATCATATTGACCAAAACAGAGCACAAGAAGATGATATGGATTTAAGACCACTCGTATGATAAACCTTCTTCCCTAGTAATAATATTGGGCATAGTGTTGCAACGCACCTAAAAATCTTAAACCTCAATTCATTGAAATTGACATGTGTTTTAATATCAACTAAAAATTGAAAATCGTGGAAGGTCTGTGTCGTTACTACTTTGTTTATCGAGACTCTACTCTAGGGTTCACAATTGGGTCGTAACTGAAGAATATATTAACCGGATCCTCCGTACCAACATTATATATATATATAGAAACAAAAATATTTTTGTCTATAGGGTTTCAATTAACAGAAGTGTTTTCACCATGAAAAAACGGCAGAAGCATGTCTCCAAGGAAGAGAATCCCCATCCATACTCGATCTTCTTCGACATCAGTTGAGAATTCAGAGCCGTTTCCAATTGATCTCATCACAGAGATATTCTCCAGATTACCGGCAAAATCCATGGCGAGGTTTCGTTGCGTGTCGAACCAATGGGCTTCCATTATCCGTCGTCCATATTTCTCCCATTTGTTCTTGACGATGTCTTCGGCTCATCCGCGTCTCTTGTTCACCTTCCAAGTTGACGGTAAGTGGCTCTTCTTCTCGGCACCACAACCTATAAATCCAGACCAGAACTCGTCTCCTGTGGTTGTAGGTAGTCACATGTGTTTCCCTGCCAGAACACGTTCCTTTCAGATCTATGCCTGTCCGCGGCTTGATCTGTACTAACGATACATTGGTCAAACGTGGTTGTAATGATTTGATGATATGTAACCCTAGCACAGGACAGTCCATAACATTACCCAAAGTGAGAACAAGTAGGGTTCATGTGAGAACCTAAGTAGGATATGATCCAATCAATAAAGAATTCAAGGTATTGAGCATGTCACTTTGTAGAAGACTTGATAAAACCGCCGGGGAGCATCAAATTCTAACATTAGGAACGGAAAAACTGTCGTGGAGAATGATTGAATATTCCCTACACCATTACCCTCATTGTGGTGGGATATGTATAAATGGAGTTTTGTATTATCCAGCTTATCAAGGCAACGGGTTTGCAAAATCTTTTATGGTCGTTTGCTTTGATGTTTTTTTTTTTTTTTTTTTGATAAAATGTTAATTAGAATACCAAAGGAACGGGTTCGTCACATAAGCTTGGCGAAGCTACAATTTTCCAAGAGGCCAAAAAATATAAAAAGCCTAATCGAAACATGGTGACAGAGCTCACAAACAAATCGGAGAGCAATTACTCATAAGTGGACCATAACGAGAGAAGGTTTGAGAAGGTTTTCCTGTGTAGGCGTCCGAGGATGATATCCTTAATACATATGTCAATCTGCTTGAACATGTCTGTGTGCGTCAAAGTGGGTCCATTGTGAGTGCGAGAGTTACGTTCTTTCCAAAAGTAGAAAAACGTTGCTTGAATTGCTAACCTTCGGAGGGTTAATCTTTTCTTTGAAATAGGGGCAGCTAACCAAGCCATAAGATCTGACCAATCTCCAAATGTATGGCCTCCATTCCCTAATTTGTTGAGTAAGAGATCCCATACCTGCTTGCTGAAAGAGCAATGAAGCATCAAGTGGTCTCTAGTTTCATCATTTTGATTGCAAATTCCACAGGATGTGGTGGTGTTAATACCCCATCTAGCCAGCCGATACCTCACAGGCAGTCTATCTAGGTGCATAACCCAAAAGGTAAACGCATGCTTAGGAATGTATCCCTTAAACCAAACACTTTTAGACCAAGCTAAAACCTGTTTTCGAGGACGTAGCTCTTCCCAAGTGGTTGCAGAGGAGAAGTAGTGATTGCTTGACCCATTGATGAACCAATAATAAGAGTCCAGTCCCAAAGAAGAGGACGGAGTCTCGGTGTGGAGTAGTGTGTTCCGCAGGGTAGATAATGCAGGATTTCGGGTTCTCATAGAGGGAAGTCTCCAGCCGGAGGGGTTGCTAACATCCGCAACCACACTATCAATATGGATACCAAGGAGACGCGGGCCGTTATGACCAATTAGATCTATTAACGGGCCTGCTTCCAACCAGTGATCAAACCAGAAGCTAGCCGAGTTCCCATTGCCAACCGAGCATCTTATGAAATTCTTTGCCACATGATGGAGCTTGAGAAGCGATTTCCATATCCAAGAGTCATTATTACCAGGTTCTGAATTCCAAAAACTATTGCCTTTGAAATAATGGTTTCTCATCCAAGCCACCCACAAGGAATCTGTTTTTGAGAACAATAGCCAAATCAATTTTAAGTTCAGGGTTTTGTTTCATACCTCAAAGTTTCGCAGTCCAAGTCCCCCTTCCGCCTTTGGCAAACATGTAGTTTGCCATGAAACCTTACAACCACCTTTCTTAGTAGTGTCCCCCGACCAGAGAAAATGAGAACACAGACTTTCAATTGACTTAATGCATGCTTTGGGCAGGATAAATGCCGAAATCCAGAAGTTGACAGTGCTATAAATGACAGAGGAGATGAGTTGTAACCTGCCAGCAAAGGAGAGGGTTTTAGTTGTCCAATGATTAAACCGAGAGCGAACCGCATCCAGCAAAGGGGAATACTCAGATTTGCGCAGCTTCCTATGTATCAAAGGGAGACCCAAGTAACGAAAGGGAAATGTCCCAGTAGTGAAGCCCATCTCAACAATACCGCCTGCCTCTTCAGGGTTTTGACCAGCACAATATATTGCAGATTTCTCTCTATTCATTTCCAAGCCCGAGAGCCTGTGAAAGATCTCCAGAGCATTTGTAATACCTCCGAGGGAGCTACAAGATCCATCAAAAAATATCATAACATCATCCGCAAAAGCAAGGTGAGAGACTGCGAGTCCAGAACCTTAGCAAAAACTTCCATAGCAATGACAAACAGATAAGGTGAGAGAGGATCTCCCTGTCTTAATCCTTTTGAGCCTTTGAAGAAACCACATAGATCTCCATTAACGTTTATGGAGAAGCTTGTTGTAGTAATACATGCTTTGATCCAATTTACAAATACGCGAGGCATGTTTGTATCACTCAGAACTTGTACAATGAAGTCCCATTTGATGGAGTCAAAAGCCTTCCGGAGATCAACTTTCAACACCCCTCTCCTAGAGACACTCTTCTGATTGAATTTCTGAACTAGCTCTGAGGCGAGGAGGACATTTTCAATGAGTAGTCGACCCTTAACAAAGGCAGATTGAGATGGTGAAATCAAAGTTGGCAGAATGCTCTCCAATCTTCTTGCAAGGATTTTTGAGATTACCTTGTAGAGGACATTGCAAAGAGAGATAGGCCTGAAATCAGAGATTCTGTTTGCGTTTACCTTCTTCGGTATTAATGAAATTGCAGTACAATTCCATTGCTTCAAAATCTGGCCAGAATGGAAGAACTCCAAAACCGCGTCAGTTACCTCATCACCTATGAAAGACCACGCTTCTTTTAAGAATTAAGAGGTGTACCCGTCAGGGCCAGGAGATTTGTTACTCGGGAGAGCAAAAATTTCAGCTTTGACCTCAGCAGGAGTGACACCAGCCATCAACATATTCCGCATATCCTCTGTGCAGTGGAAAGGAGCCAGAGAGTGGAGTAGACGACTATCATCAAAGGAGGTAGGTTGAGAGTTACCTCCTAGACGACTGTTGTAGAAACTGACACAGTGAGATGCGAGATCCTCTTGCTTTTCAATTCTTGACCCTGAATGATCTAACAGATAATGTATCTGATTTGAGGATTTCCTCGCTGCTAGCATCCGGTGGAAGAAAGCAGAATTACAATCACCATTTGCAAGCCAATTAACTCTAGATCTCTGACACAAAAACCTCTCCTCTGCTAGGGCAAGTTCTAGCCACCTAACATGCGCCCTCTTCTCTAGAGCTGCCAACTGGATAGACGGATCTTGGAGGAAGTTGTTTTGGCAAATTGACAAATTTTTAGCCGCATCTATAACTCTCTTCTCCAGACCAGAATAACTGTCTCGATGAAAACTTCTTATTGTCCCTTTTAGAATCTTGAGTTTCCTGGAAAGAGAGAACATAGAAGTACCTTGGATGTGCAAATTAGCCCACGAGGTAGCCACTGTCGCAAGGAAGTCTTTGTTATGAAGAAGAAAATTTGCAAACTTAAAAGGTCTTCGCTTCCCACGCTGGTGAATACCAAGACTGTAACAACTTGGGCAATGATCAGAGAACTCTGGATCTTTGAATTCACTAAAAGAGAGGGGAAAAGTGAGCAACCAATTGTCGTTTACCAGCACCCTGTCAATCTTCTTTGCGATAGGGTTTGCCTCCTGTTTATTCCACCAAGTATAATGGTGACCTCTAGATGAGAGATCACAGAGATTAGCCATGTCTAAACAGTTACGAAAATCCTCCATACCTCCTGTAATTCTAGAACCTCCAGTCGATGCATCAATAGGATTAAGGGCTTGATTGAAGTCACCGAGGATGATCCAAGGCTTAGATCCAACAGAAGCGCTAGAAGCTAGTTGGACCATGTCACTCCACAACTCTTTTCTGCCCTCTCTACAATTTGCTGCATAAATAAAATTTGCTTTGATGTTAGGTCTGAGGAGTTAAAATTTATTCACAAAACTGTGGAACAAAATGTTGTAATGTGGCCGTCAACTCTGATAAATTACAAGGGTAAATTAGGTGCAATTCAATTTGATTCGGTTGGCTTTTTTAGTGGAAGAACTACAAGTCTTGAGTTGGAGGTACTAAATGATGCTGAGAAACATATATGGTCGAAGAAAATCTACACATTGCCACCTTTGTGGAAGAATCTAGTTGTGGATGATACCCGGTTAAACGTTGTCAGGATGACTGGTAATGGTGAAATTGTGTTTTCCCCGCCCATTATATACGATACTTTCTATATTTTCTACTACAATGTGGAGAGGAACACAATCGTAAAAGTTAGGATTCAAGGAATTGAAAATTTTAAGAGTCAATACATTTACACCTTTATAGAGCACGTTGGAGACATATATCCTACGTAAGTGGTTAGGATTTAATAAGAGTTTTATAACTGATCTATGCACGTTAAATAGTTTGGCTTCAAAGTTCGCATCAGCTACGGAGAAAAAGGAAGGTATTATTGTCCCTCGTTCAACCCTTTTATAAAAACTGATCTATGCACATATATCACAGTTACCGACTATTATAAACACTAATCGGTCGTAATCATTATTTCTAACTAATGAAATGATTGTTTTTTCATCTTGTGATGTATCATCTCAGGAGATCAAGGAGGTGAGTGAGGATGACATGGTATTCAACTTGTTTAGCTTATTTGTTTTGATATTTTATTTTATCTTTTGTTTACAAAACCAGTCTATGTTTACTCGACTCAAGTTTATGAGTCTCAAAAATAGAGATTTTCTTCTTAGAAACATATGCCTTTTGCCTAACGCTTTTACTTTCCACATTTGTCTCTTAGTTAATTTATGTTCATGCAAGGATGTGGTTTGTAATCTCTTATCTAATATTTAATTAACCCGCAAAGCAAATTTTAAATTATTTATTTTATTAGATATAACTTTCACATCATATATAGCACTGATCTCTAAGAGACGCTCTTTTGGAGCCTCCTTCCAGAGGAACCACTTTCTTTCTTTTGATCTCATTCTAAGCTCCCCAAAAGACTGATTAAGTCATGGACCACCTTATTTGGTTGATATATAGCCACCATATTTTTCGAATTGTATATCCAATATATTCATAAACCAATTAATCAAACCAAACCAATTGGATACGCCAAATTCTGGTTTTGCACCAATCACGGAGTACATGGTACTCTCCAAAACAATTGGGTAAGGTGCATTTTTCATTGAGTCATATTTAAATTAATTTCTTGTTCAGTTTCGGCTTTAAGTATAAAATGAACGTTTATTGGTGTAGTCACTGATTCATGGTGAATGTCTCCAACACTTTCAGAAGATAATTTAAGTAAGGACCTTACGAAAGAAATTCTTATTTTTTTCTTTTCATGATACCTGCCTTCTTATTTCATAACTCACCTTGTTCAACCCATTATATATCTTGTTCTTTATACTTTAAAGTATGGGATCTCTTTGATTTATATTCTTTCTCTTACATTTCCTTCTTATCACTGCTTTCGTGCCTTGGAATATGAAGTTCAAATCGATTACAAAATTGAATACAAGGTATCATCAGTGCTATCTATGATCGATAAATATTGTCTCGTGTATATTAGAATAAATTAACCACTAATGCAAACAAGATCATGGGCATATCAACTAGATAGAGATGAACACCAAATATAAAATAGGGTTTTCTGCAAAAAAAAAAATGCATCCAAATGACACGTTTTTGAAATTCTACACACAAAATTTTAAAAATGCAGGTTAATCCGTCAGCCACCAATCAATACGCAATATAACTCTCGAATATATCAACATCTGTGTATTTTTTAACAAATTCAAAAACGATGTCTGGAAACAAATTTTAAACCAATAAAATGTAAAGTCTAGTGTTCAAACATTTGAGCGCACCAACAAATATGAACTACTTTACCAATTGTGCCATTTGTTTTTTTCGATACGAACGAAACTAGTTGTATACTATACAACTCCTGTAAAAACAAAATTTAGCTGGAATCGAAGACGAGGACGTCCACAACCATTCAAGCAACGGCTGAGCTAACGAAACCACAGACGACAGAGATAATAATCTCGTTCTTGCGCAAGGGACTATAGACTATAGGTTTTGTAAATAACCTATAATCTCGTTCTTGCACAAGGGCTCAATCACAACCTTAACAATAACACCACTAACAATAATACTAAACATCTGTTTCATAGAGTGGTTCATACTCCACTCTCGTCTTCTTCAAGACTCACCACTATCTCTCTCCTCCTCCAATCATATTCCTTCGAATCACAGCTTACATAGCTTTTTTTGAATTGTCACTGTTTCTCCGATTCGTCAAATTCACAAAAAACAAGACGATTCTCGAATCTTTTGAAGTGTTTGATCGGATCCACAATGTCGATTTCGATATCAGTTACGGAGATCAGTGAGCTCCTTTGATTCAAGAGCTCGCTAGAAGTAGAAACAGATCATCATCTCCATCGCTAAAGATTACAGCTTTCACATCTCCTTCAACTGTCTCCGTTGAATTCGAGCTCTGATTCACATAAGAGAATCTCATAATTTTTTCCGGAGAAACCAGAGACTCTTTCGAAATCAAACTCTTGAACATGGAAATTCTGTTTAACCCAACCTATTGGCCTCTCTCTCTACTCCGATCATCGGATAAAGACGCAATCGCTGTGAATTTTCCAATCAGCTCCATCGTCTCCCGTTACCTCCCATTGATCCGTCGTTTCCTCAACCAAATCTCTCTAAACATTGTCGTTTGTTCAGACAGAAGCTGTAGTTATATAACTAGTTTTGTTTTATGTGAAGAAAACAAATGGCATAATTGAGTAGTTGGTTAAGAGGTTCATATTTTTTGGGGACATGTAGGTTCGAACTTTTGATTTTACAAATTTTTTTATTTAAAATTTGTTTTCAAAACGGCTTTGATTCGAGGGTTTTTTTTTTGTTTGAGAGAAACCATATAAAATAACTATACCCAGAAAGTAAATATAGAATATCCATACCAATATAAAATAGTCATACAACAACTTAGGGTATCTAATCCGGTAAATCCGAACCGATCCGAACCGAAATAGAATAATATGGTTGGATATCGAGTATCCTAAATAACTGTTGGATATAGTTTTTTAGAACTCGCCGGGTTTTGGTTTGGTTCGAATAATACCCGACTTACCCGAATAATCAAATATAGCAGTATGTATACTATATATTATATATTATATGTAATTAATAAATATTTGTGTATAATGTCCATAGCCTAATAAAATAACAAAATCTAGTCCATTTAATTATTTTTGCTATATATATATATATATATATGTGTGTCACAATAAACCCAAAACTTTTTTCTTCTAATAAAAGTTTATGTTTCTATACACTTTTCTCTAAACAAAAATTCTTTTAAAAGTTAAAAAAAAAAAATTCATAGTTAATTATTATATATTAATCTTCTTTAATTTATCGTTTATGTATGCTCTAATACTTACAAAATTAAAAATCCAAAATCCAAAATCAAAACTTGAATTTATACAATTTTAAATTAAATATCATAATTATATTCTGTTCGGGTTTAAACTAAAAAACCCGAAAACCGAGTAATTTCGAATTGAACCGAACCGATATAGATATGGTTTTTGTTTGGTAACTATTTTTCTTTACCGAATAACCCAAAACCTGAACAAATCGAATCGAAACCGATCCGAAACCCGGATTGAGTACCCTTAACTAGAAAATCGAATAAATAGACGATATAACAAGGACTCTATTAGGAACCCATGATATTGTATTTATTATGAAAGTTAAAAGACGAATTAGCTTCGATATAAAGTTTTAAAGGTTTTATGAAATTCAAAGCACTTGCATAATAAGCTTTACATTCTCTTATGAAGGTGTAAATGTTTTGAACCTTAACAGGGAAAATACTTTGGTTTCAACTTTCATAATAGAGTTCATTTCACCGGTATCAGTAATCTCGACAATGTATATTTCAGTTTCCACAACTAAATTCTTCCACGTAGATGGTAATATGTGAATATGCATAAACCATTTATGTTTCTCAATATCGTCTATAACCCACAACTCAATGCTTGTAATTATTCCATTCATAAAACCAAATGAATTAGAATGAAATACACCTATAATATACCGTTGTATTTTGTGAGAGTTAAAACAATTGTAATTCGTGCATAGTTTCGTTAATAATAAACTTGAACTTCTCAAAACTAACATCACAACAAACTTCTCTTAGAACTTCAAGTTTATTATTAACAAAACTCTAAATTCTCCACTCTCATAAATCATAGAGGTAAACTAGGATAACTGGTTTTATAGATGGAAGAACTACAAGTTTTGAGTTGTGATCGAGGTATATAAAATATTGAGAAATAGAAATGGTGGATGGATATTCACATATTAATGCTCATGTGGAAGAATCTAGTCGCGGATACCGAGATATACATTGTCAGGATAACTGGTATATGGTAAAATGGTGTTTTCAGCTTGTATTCTATATGGTTTTTTCTACATTTTCTACTTTAATATGGAGAAGAACTTTATCAAAAAGTTTAAAATCCAAGAAATTAGAACTCTTAAATATCAAAACATTTACACCTTTATAAACTATATATGTGAAACTTATTAGTAAGTGATTTATACTTCATAAAAACTTTATATCAGAGAAAATTTCCTTCTAAGTTTTCATAACTACAATATCATAGGCTCTTAATATAGTCCTTGTTGTATTGTGTATCTATCCGATTGTTCGATGATTGTATGATTTTTAATATTTACTTTGTGGTATGAATATTTTTTATTTTTTATTTTGATAATATAACTTTATATTTAATTTTGATAATATAACTATTTATATTTACTTTGATGATGTTCATCTCTATCTAGTTATTATGCATCCGAAAATATTTTTATTTTCTATTTTTGTAAATAACCTATTTTATTTTTTAGCAATATATTTTACATTCCAACAAAAAAATAATATAGTGGGAATGAATTTTTGAAGAGTTATATATTCTTCTTTATGTTATCTATAGTAAACATGATTGAATAACCTAAAAAATTAAAGCTTCCGAAAAATCTTCACCAATCCGGTGTAAAAGCACAAACCGTAAACGGAAAGAAATTTTAATTACAAATGACAAAGGTAAATGAAAAACACAATGTAATCGAGATCAGAGAAATAATTACCTCCTCGAACAACATAATTGTGAGAACCTCTTCGAGTAACACCTCTTAAGTAGATTAACAAATGTTTTTTAAAATGCATTTGTTTAACAAAATATGTATATTTGGCATATTTTGTTTTGTTTTTGATAACTAGGGAGTGATCCGTGTATTTTACCATCCGACTAATCTTTTAAGGTGAGTGTAACCGTCAAGTAGCACTCTCACTGAGTTTTCTAATGGTTCTAAAGCATAACACCATTTCGACTGGCCAAATCAAAATGGTTAGATAATTTCACGCTTGAGAGAAATTGATCTTTGGCCTAGACCTACAGGACAACTCCTCCCCAAGTAAGAACCACTAGCCCACTACCACTTTGTTATATATATGACATTTTTACGCGGATTAAAAACCTATCTAACTATACTAATATCTCATCTTGTTATATAAAGCAGGATGCGCTTAACGTGAGCATGACACGTAGGCAAAATTGTAATTCACCAGATCGTGACATGTGTTAATTTTAATTAAGATTGTGACATGTGTCAATATATTAATATAAGAAATATAATTTTTTCTATTCTACATTATTTATTTCTTAAATCAAATTGTAGTGTAAGTAAAAGGAAATAATAGTCTAAAAAAAATAAGACATATTATTAAAAAAATTTAAAAGGAAATAATAAATCAAAAATATTAAAAGAAGAAAATAAGACAAATTATTCCTAATTGTAATATAACTAAAATGAAATAATAGTAAAAAAAAAGAAAATAAGACATATTATTAAAAGTAAATAAAAAGAAATAGTAAATCAAAATGACTAAAAAAAGAAAATAAAACAAATTATTTCCAATTTCTAAAAGTATTAGTGTGACAAAAAATTGATATTCATGAGACTACGACATGTGTCAAAATTTTAATTTTGAAATAATTTCCATATTTTTTTTATAATACTTTTTAATTTCTTTACTAATATATTTTGTTAATCTTCTTACTATTTGTTTAATACTAATGACATATATAGACATAAATTGTATAGAATGCATTATGCATGTATTATTTTGATATGCAAATTTTGGGTATTATTGATTAACAAGGAATGCATGGAGTAATAATATGGTTTTAATATGATGAAAAAAGTAGATAGTTGTATTGCGAGATGAAATACGTGGAGTTGAAATCCAGTTTGAAACAAAGTTACCAATCAACATCCAAAATAATAAATCAAAAAGACTTAAAAAAGGAAAATAAGACAAATTATTTCTAGAGGAATTCTTTAATATACCACTAAAATATGTTTTTGTTCCAAACATACCATCACTTAGTTTTTTTCCCAAAAATACCACTAAAAGTTTTGTTTTTCCAAAAATACCACAAACACTAAAAATGAGTTTTAAGGGTTTATAATTTAAAATTTTGGATTTGAGTTTAGTATTTTAGGTTTAGGGTTTAGTTTTTAGGGATTAGAGTTTAGTTTTTAGGATTTAGAGTTTAATTTTAAAGATTTAAAGTTTACTTTTAATATAGTTGGTAGTTTATGCTATTGAGGTATTAATATATTTAAATAATTTTTTTAATCATGTTGATAAGTGCCAACTCTACAATCTTTGCCAAACAAATTTTGAGTTTTAATTCATTATTATTTTTCAGGCTTTTATGTTTTCTTTACAAAGAGTTTCGTTTAAATTTAGAGTAATTGCAAAGAATACCAATGGATAAATCTTTATTTAGTTTTCCAACAAAAATACTATTTGACAATAATTTAATATGCGAAACTTACATTTATATTCCTACCTTCTATCCCTACCAGAGCAAGCGTGTAGAATAAGCGAAAGGTAGTCTAGGTAATAGCGTATAGTCTAGGTAGTAGCTTATGGTGCATAGAGGATTAGTATGTGTCAGCCGATCCAATAGAAATTGAGTTTTTTTTTTTTAATTATTAATTATATATTTTCGTGTTAAAGCAAAGGGGGAAACCCATAAGGCCAAAATTCCCAGAGTTTTTAGCTGCACACAAAAAAAAATTCTGCTAGCAGCATCAGGTGAGGAAGTATATCGGAAGAACTGGTGATTGCATGTCGGCGCAGAGGGTAGAGGAAGAGGTAAAGTTCTCGATTTCTTTAGAATTATTAGTTGCTTTATTAGAATACACAATTGAACAATAAACCGAGACTTTTAGATCACACTGTAATTGCAAAAAACTTCATCAATCTTTAATCTCTATCTAACTTTATTTGCAGATGGGAAATCTCGAACTACCATCTCGTATGTTCGTCGCAGGACAAGAGCCCCTTGGCGAGCGGGTCAACGTTTATCAGAAATTTGATATCGTCAGACGATTATAACAAATATACTTACAGGCTACGTAATATGATAACATGATAATTTTACGTTTATCGTGTTAACTCAGTTGTCATATCATTTAAATGAAGATCGTGAAGTCTCTGAAAAATTAACACGATAAAAATTATAATATCAAGTTATCGATAATATTAACTTGCTAACACACGGTTATTATGCAAGTAACGTGGTAAACAAGTAAGTATATCATATACAATAACATGTTATCTAGAATGTTAACTTGCTAACAATCATCATTGTTATTTCAACATGCTAAAAATAATATCTGATAGTTAATTGGTTAGTAGTTAAATGTCCTAACTAGTTATCTGGATGCAATACTGCTTTATAGACATTCAAATAGGATAGCTCTTACATTGCAATCGCTTAGTTGAGACGATTATAACAAATATACTTACGGGCTACGTAATATGATAATGCGATAATTTTACGTTTATCGTGTTAACTCAGTTGTCATATCATTCAAATGAAGATCGTGAAGTCTCTGAAAAATTAACATGATAACAATTATAATATCATGTTATCGCGAATGTTAACTTGCTAACACACGATTATTATGCAAGTAACGTGGTAAACAAGTAAGTATATCATATAATATAGCATAATAATCCAGTTATCATATAATATACTATGAAATTATTGTGTCATTCTGTAACAAGATATTTATTAAGATATAACGGACGGTCAGATCTCATTCTCGAGCCGCCGATTGTGTGATATTATTACAGGCCAAATCTTTCGCATTTAATGTTGTATATGCAGCCTCATTATATAGTGTAGGGCTATTGTCGATATTTCTCCGAAAAATTAATGTCAAATACTTAATTATTATTTTATCATTGTTACTTTCCTAATAATTCTAGTATCTATGGGTACTTACTTCGTAGTCCCTTAAATTTATAAAAATTTTGTTCTAGATATTTAGTGTGACTTTTTCAAAATAATATTATATTACCAAATCTAACAAATAGTTGGTAGTATATTGAAAAAAGACTATGTTGTTTAGAAGATAGAAGAATAAAAGATATTTTTTTGTCAACGGTAAGAGATACTTTTTGTAAAAAAAAAAAAACCTATAAATCAATGTCTTATTATTGTAATTAGAATTTTATAAGAAGAAATACAAAAAATCAATTATTTAAAACATTAACTTCTTATTGGTGACATAAAAGAACAGTTAAATGGTAAGAAACTTTAAGTTGGTAAAAAATATCGGAAAAAATAGAGGTGGTAAGAAAGAAAACAATACAAATATAAAAATCAGACAATTAGATTACAAGTGGTAAGAAAAACAAAGGAAATTTTTTAATAGAAAATCATATTTTGAATTTTAATTGCACAGAAAGTCACATTGAAATATTTCTTGCACAGAATATCACTTACATAATATTATGACGAAACTGTCATTCATATATTGGTGAGAGAGTTGCTGAGTGATGTGACATTTGTGTACGTACACAAATTAAAAGTATTTATCTTGTTCGTATACGCAGACAATTACGTACACAAAATATGTGGTATTAAGTGTACGTACACAAAGTATTTATTTTATTCATATACACAGATAATTACGTATACAAAATACATGATCGTTTGTGTACATGTACACATGAGTATTTTGAGTACGTAGTTTAAATAAGCAGAAACATTATGTACACACATGTATACGTACATCAAACATGGTCACACATGAACAAAATAAGCATTGAATGTATGTAATCAAAGGCGTATATAGAGAAAATGACGTATGTGTACGTACACAGATGTCACATCATTCAACAACTCTCTCACCAATATATAAAAGACAGTTTCATCATGATATTGTATAAATTATATTATGTGCAAGAAATATTTTAACATAACTTTCAACGCAATTAAAACTAAAAAATGTGACAATCAAATGGGACATGGATGTTTACAAAAATGACAGGTACAAAAGACAATAAAGATGGTGGTACAAAACAAAAATGGTTCGTTTAAAAGCTCAAAATGTGGTATGTACCATTTTAGTTTATACCGTCTCAAAGACTCTTCTTACACGATTATTGTTTATGTTATCAATCGGAGATGACAATGCGAACATGAGTTCCGATTGGTAATACTGCAAAAGTAAAAATAAAAAATAAATTAGAAAAAGATAATTAATTAGAAAAATTCCAAAATTTTGATTTTAGACAAATTTTTTTTTTTAGATTTAAGATTAATCTGAGAGAAAAATGATAGTGAATGGATGTTTCTGAGCGTGTGTGTCTGTTAGTTTTTAGCAAAAAAATGAAATTTCAAAAACAAGGAAAATATATATGAATTATCTAAATAAATGTCATTAAATTGAAATGATAGTACGAACATGAGTTTCGTTTGGTAAATTTGCATCTGCATAAATACAAAAAACGATAAAAAAGAGAATTTATTTAAAAACCCAAAATTTAGATTTAGATAAACAGTTTTTGATAATTTGAGATTGATTTTGAGAGAAAATGATAGTAAATGGATGTTTATGAGTATTTTCTGTTCGTTTGTTTATAGACAAAATTAAGGAATTTTTTAAAAAAATTTAGAAGACAAGAAATAATCTCAACATCCAATGAGATTTCGACAAAAACATGCATTATCTAAGTAAAAGCAATGCCATTTTTTGTGAAAATTTCAAAAATACTTCTTTTATGATGTTATTTTACAAAAATACCATTTATTATTGTCAATTTTCAAAAATACTCCTATATACATTTTCATAAAATCATAATAAATATTTAAATTTTTAAACATTCATAATAATGTAGTTATGATAATAAATAATGTTTATAAACATTTATAAGTTATGTTTTAACATAAAAAAAAATTATAAACATTTATATACTAAGTTGAAAAGGGGTATTTTTGAAAATATTTTCAAATAATAATATTTTTGAAAAATCATATCACAAAAAATATTTTTCAAAATTTCTCTTTTTTGTACTACCCATGCATTATTATTGGTACAACTTGTACTGCTCAAACTCAATTTGTACTACCACATTAAAAATCTAAATGATTTTTTTGTTAGTTTTTTAAGAAAATAAATAAATAAATAAAAATACGTTTTGTAAAACAGAAATGGAGGAATTTCAACGAATGAAAATTACCAACTTTATTGTAACGAATGAAAATCGAATTTATTGTAACGAATGAAAATCGAATTTATTAGATCATTTGACTAAATAATAATTAAATGTAATATCGTTTGGCGAAGCACTTTGTAAAAGAAAAACATAAGTATAAATTAGAGTCTTATTCTTTGTCCATAACCATTTTACCAAAAGAAATACACATAAGCAATTATAGGAAAAACATAATGGCGCAAAATCAATAAATTTATTTGTGGTTAACAATATAGTGTATATATAGTATATTTTTTTTATATATATATATTGTCTAAAAAGGCAAAACAAATATATTTTATAATTATATATAATTTATATAAGGTTACAAATCTAAAAAGTTGACATTCTATTAATTTGTTTTAGAAACAAAATAGAAAATATTTTTGTGAAATATAATTTTTAAATACAATAATTTCAATTTTAATATTTTACTAGAAGAAATACACATATTAAATTATATATAGAGAGACACACACACAAGCAAAGATGGGATACTTGCAAAAATAACTCAAAATTTGGAGTCAATTGCAAACATAACCCCATTTCCCCCCTCTTCTTATTTTACCACTTTTTTACAAATAAATCCCTAACTTCCATACTTAATTTGTTTATGGAGAAAAGTGGTACCTTGGAGCTAGTGGAGTGGTGGCTCGCGGAGAGAGTGTCTAGAAAGTTCATGGTCCTCTTTATTCATGCTTGTTTTGTGTCACTAGCTTGACAAAAGTTAGGCTTGGAAGAGTTCCCAAGGGCGCGTTTAACGTCACTAGCTTGACGGTTGCTTCCTCTTACTCACTCCTTCCTTGCATGTTTCTTACTCTGTACGGAGAGGTTAGTTTTGCATTTGACAAAAAATTCGAACAATTAACCAGGAAAAACATTAATTCGCAGACTTCGCGTGAAATCTGCGACTTATTTAATTAAATAGTAGACTTCGGGTGAAGTCTACTATTTATTTAATTCGAGATTTTGGTCAAACACAAAACTAACCTCTTTTCGGTGCATACTTCACGAGAAGTCTGCTCCAAAAAGTCAAACTTTGGTCAATTGCAAATCTAACCTCTCTTTTTCGGCGCAGACTTCACCTGAAGTCTCCTTTCGGGAGCAGACTTCAGGTGAAGTCTGCGATATTTTTACGGGTTTCCGTGTATTTGCGCAGACTTCAGGTGAAGTCTGCTCTAGAAAGTCAAACTATGGTCAATTGCAAAACTAACCTTTTTATTTTGCAGATTTCGAGTGAAGTCTGCTCTTATAAAGTCAAACTTCCGGTCAAATGCAAAAGTAACCTATTTTTTACTGAGGAGACTTCATTCGAAGTCTGCAAACTCTATAGACTTCGGGTGAAGTCTACTCCACGATATGCCTTAATTGCAAAAGTAACCCAAAGATACAGACTTCACCTGAAGTCTGCTACGTAGACTTCAACCGAAGTTTATATTTTAAAATTTATTAAAAATTCATTTATATCTTATTTATAGAGATTTTTTTTTGATTTTCTTGTTCTCACATGTGTGTTAGTGATTGTTGTTGGTTCTGTATGAGTTGGACATGTTTATGTGTAATATTGATGGGGTAAATCAATTTTCTTGTTTAATTAGACTTTTAGCACATTTGTGTAGACTTCAGATGAAGTCTATAGAGTTTGCAGATTTCGGGTGAATTCTGCTTCGCAATTACGATCGCTAATGTGTTTTTATATGCTTTTTTTTACAGATAATGGTTCAACTACCTGTTGTTTATGGAGAATGGGTTATGGAAGATAGGCCGTGGCAATTTGTGGTGGATAATCAGAGAGGAGGGAGAATGTTCTTTTTAAGTGATAGTTGTACACATTGTGAACTTGTTGAAATGGCACAAGATGATTATAAGCTAGACAAAAAATATGAGTTGGTGGAGATCACTTATTCATTACCGGAATCAATGTTGCAACATATGGCTCCGGATACACCTCCTATGCATGTCACAAATGATAGACAAGTTCAAAATTTGATCGAGCTAAGTAAAACGTATGTTATACGTCTTTGTGTCTCGAGTCGCTTCGAAATGGATACTGCCAATAATGACGACGTGGATGGACTTGCGGACGGTGATTGTGATGAATATGCAGATGAAGATACGGACGAAAATGCAGAGGAATGTAAAGATGAAGATTTGTGTGGGTCTGATGCTGGTGATGTTATTAGTAATTTGGATGATGATGCGAATGGAGATGATGGTATTGAAGCTACTGATGGTATCGATGAGGATTACAGTGAGTATGGAAAAGTGAAAGATGAGGATGAAGATGATATCTCATTTGATTTCCTTGGAGGAAGATCAAATACGACATGGTCCGATAATATATTTGTCAAACAGAGTTTTGCTAGCCAGGATGAGTTGTTAGAGAATTGTGATTGACGGCGGTGATGTTAAGATTTGCATTCAAAGTATATAAGTCTACGAGAACTCTGTTCGTGGCTACATGTTGTGTGAAAGGATGCAGGTGGAAACTCAGAGCAGGTGTAAAGAATGAAGCAAACCGGTTTTGGGTGACAAAGTATTTGAAAGTTCATACATGTTCACTGGCGGACCGAGTATCTCACCGTAGGAAGTCAACTCCAAAATATATTGGTAGGTTATTTATCGAGCGCGTTGGAATAATCGATGGAATTACGCCGCAACATATCAAAGATTCAATGAAGGTGATATTTGGTATGAATCTGGATTATACCACTTCGTACAGAGCATTGATATATGCCCAAGAATTGGTGAGGGGAACAGCCGAACATGGATATGAAAATCTGCCATCTTATTTACATCTAATCCAGAAAGCCAATCCGGGAACATGGATATGAGAATCTGCCATCTTATTGGCGAGAAGATGCTTTAAGTCTAACAACACGCCATAGTCGGGTAGTTGAATACTTGTTGACGATTCGTGACCATTACGCGTCTACGATGACGGTGGAAAGCATTGATAATTAGCAATTCTATGTGAAGGGAGGAACACGGGATTGTATTGTTGATTTTCGAAATAAAAAGTGTGCATGTGTCTTTGATATTGAGAAGATACCTTGCTCACATGCTATTGCGGCTATGATAGCGACTGATCAAGATGTGTCTACGGGTGTTTGACCGTCCTACGCGAATGACTGTTTGTCTGCGGCATACTCGGAAAACATTTATCCCAAAATGACGCCTTAAAAGGTCCTGAAACAGTACCATGTCTGCCTCCTTACATTAAGCCTCGTCCTGGTAGGAAGAAGAAGTCGAGGTGGCAAACTTGGCTAGAAATCGAAAGGATGAAAGGCACAAAAATGCGGAAGATTCACAATCAATACAATTGTTCTAAATGCAAACAAGCAGGCCATACTCGACCAAAATGTGTAAGTTAATCTCATCTTGCGATTAATACCATCACCTTTTTTTATTGTAAGTCATGCGATTGACAGCGGTTAATCATGTTATAACATGTTTGTCTTGCTTATTACAAGCTTTTGTTCAACATTTCTTGTCTTGTTTGAACATGGTATTACATAAATATCTGAGTTTTTTTGGATTGCATTTGCTAAACAATTTCTTGTCTCCTTTTTTTTATTGTAAATCATACACTTGTATCGTTCCATAAAATCTAAGATGACGTAGAAAACAAAGGAAGGAAGCAAAAGAGCAAAAAGTGGTTGAGAATCAGAGTTACATCATTAGCCGTAAAAAATAAAGTACAAAATCCGAGTTACATCCCGCAATAGTAGCGAAAAAATAAAGGATATGAGTTTTTCTTACATCTACAAAATATATGCAAGAATCCTAAAAGTTAAGCGGGATTACAAAAGTATATAACTCGGTGGATGGGGTATTAGTCATATAGGTCCAACAAGTTAAAGGTGCGTGATTCCGTACCACGTATGTTAGTCTCGTCGAATATCTCAGCCGCAAGCTTCTCCCTAATAGCAAAGATGTTGGCATCACACAAGATCGAAGTAAATGAAATGCCGAGAGCATGACATTCAATATATTTCAAACAATACACTCCACAATACCCACTTTGCACGTTTTTTGGTACTCTTTTAATCCGCTCATGCGTGAATGGATCATATGGATACTTGTGTCTTTCCTTTGCTTCATGATTCGGATAATTTTACCTTTGCTAGAGAGCAAAGATCCAACTAGGCGTTTAAGCTTTACATTTATAAAGCCTTAAACAAAACCACAAGTGCATGGTACACCGAGGTAGTATTTAAGGGTCGATCCCAAGGGACTAAAGCTTGCATACTAGAGATGCGAGAAACAAACTAAGCTATAGCAAATGTTTTTCGATTTTTGTTTTGGTTTAAAAGATAAATAAATACAAGAAACTAAAATGCAAGAAGTAAAACAAAGAAAAAGATTGGACCTTGAGATAAACTATCATGTGAATGGATTTACAATCAAACATTAATGCAAAAGGTTTAATTAAACACTATCCTAGACAATCGAATATTCATTCTTTAGGTTAATCCACGCCAATGGTAAAAACCTCTTTCTCTAATCACATTCAAGATATATCCGCGGTTAAGCATTCCATCTCAATGATTAGACAAGCATTAATATACTTTCATTTTGTCGTCACAAGAGTTCATAGAACCACCGTCAAGTAGCTATGTGACCCAAGCTCACAAAAGGTTTGGTTCAAACATTTCCACAAATACCTCTCGGGTGTGAAAATGCTTAAAGATCTAGATTTTGAGTGATCAAGTCAAAACTAGCATTAAGAATAACCTAAGTGAAGGATCTAACAAGGATCAACCATAATACTCATCATCTAACTATCAAAACATCATAATCTAGCACCACTCATTGTTCAACAAAAGAGAAAATATGGATCATGGGCAAAGGTAATTGATTTGGAATGACTAGTGACTAATTAATGATGCTAGAACAAACAAGCATGTTCAATTCCATGACAAGGATCACTCACAATAGACTAATTCACTTTCATGACATTAATCCATTTATTGATCATTTAATTAAGCTAATCTTCCAATTGCAACCAAATGATCAATAATCATTAAGTTCAAGTCCCTAATGTCAACTAAGCACCTTAAGCATCAATTCTCATTGGTTAAGAATGAAAAACAAGGTTAGGATTTTCTAAACATTTCATCGAACACCTTCCGGGCATGAAATGTCCATGATCTAGAATTTGATCAACTAAGTCTAATCTAGCATTAAACACATCCTAAACCATATAAATCACATGAAACTAACTCTAAGCATCATTAATCAACCATAAATGAACCTAATTCACCTAGCTCATAATCCATGAGAAAACTAGTTCCTAAACATAAAGAAGAGTAAAAGAAAAGAGATAAACATAAGAGATAGAGATGAAGAATCCTTCACTAGAGTGGCATGGAGATGAAGATCAATCCAAATCATCAAGAGAAGAAGTTTGGATATAAATCCAACGCTAGAAAGAAGAAAACTTAGGTTTTTCTGTTCTAAAAACATATTTATAGGTCCTAAAAACGTTCCTGGGTCAACCCGGGTCGGATCTGGGTCAAACCAAAAAAGTCAACATAAAAACGGAAAGTCAACATAAAAACATTGATCTGATCAACCCAGATTTCGAGTCATGGGTCGATCAGATTGCACGCAGGAAGGTGGTTTCTGGCCATGTTTTGATCGACCCGTTGATCGACCCAGCTGGGTCGCTCAAGCTGACATGTCCTCACTAAATTACCCATAACATTTTTACCATAACTCCGAATGACTTGAAACTACTTCCATTGGAAAGCTAACTCAATTTTGTATCTCTCCACCAAATTTGAGACTAATCCGATCAGAGGAAGACCTTCAACAGAGATAATCTTTGAGCCAATTCGGACTGCTACTGCATATTTTTGCCCATCCTTGTGTTTTCTTCACTCTCCTTCATGCTCTTCCAACTTTATTTGGTTCCTCCAACTCCTTAACCTTCATTGTACCGGAAAAATACTAAAAATACAATGCAAATGCATAATATGAAGCCTAGGACTCTAAGACTTGTTATATTCTATATGAGACTCAAAATGACAAAAAATATGCAAAATGCAAATCTAATGACTATAAAAGCTAAGGAAATTGTATGCTAAGGATGCTAAAATATGAATGCATCAACTCCCCCCGGACTTGCTCTTTGCTTGTCAAAAATTTCCTTTTTCTGGCGCAAAAAGGCTTGGATCGATCGATCTGATGATTGTACGATCGATCTGAGCTTCTCACGTCGATCCAAAAAGTCTTGGTATATTGGATCGATCGATATAGCCTCATCAGATCGATCCAAAATGTTATGATGCTTTGGCTTGAGACTTGGATCGATCGATCCATATGTGGATCGATCGATCTAAGTCTTTTTCTGCTACTTTGCTCTAATCCTTGCTCCTTATGCCTCTTTTATCATCCAAACATATTCTGACCCTGAAAAGACACTAAAACCATAGAAACAACTCGAAAAATCGTTAAAAACATGTTAGAATGCGTAAAAATGCAATACATCACTTGTCCTCAAGCAAACAAGAAAGAATAATCCGAAGAAGAGGTTTGAAAATGGAAACTAAAATCCAAAAGAACTAGTGAAGCCTTCCACGTGATGTCCTTAGAAAATGCTAGAATATTGCATGAACATATCTCTAATCAAGTGTTACAACGTGCTCATCGCAATTCCAATTTTTTATTTTTATTTTACTTTAGACTCAAGACTAAGCTTCCACTTGCTATCATATCAACCAATTCTTTCACATTCAATTAGGGATTTAAGTGTGATCTCGCTAAAGGGCATTCAATCAAATTCAATCGGCTTGGTGGAAAGAGGCTTATGAAGTACTGGTAAGAGGTGGTTCAAAATATTTGGTGACTTACTCTCAAAGAAAAGTAATGTAAAACATCACACAAAAGCAATGGAGAAATGGAACAATTGATGCATACAAAGAAAAACTTCCATTCTACCCAAACCTTTTGTTTTGAATCCTAAATTCTAACAAAGTCTCACATTATTTTTCTTCCTTGAGGTGAACCAAATGCTCTCATTAGCAAGATATGCTTATCAATCAAACCACAATTTTTTAATTCTTTTTGCCTTTTACAAACTCTTAAGGGATTTTATTTTCATAAGACTCTTTTTCCTTTCTTTTGCTCCTATATAATTTTCATGTCCTTTTCTATTCTTGTTTTCAAGTTGAGTAGACAATCTTAAAGCATTTTTGCAATATACTTAGAGTCACTCACATTTTGTTCTTTTCCCTAGAGTTTTTCCTCTTTCGTTTTTTTTTTTCACTCACAATCTCTCACCAAAACCCAACCACCAATGAAACACATCACAAACCCTCCTAGTTTTAAAACCTTACAGGGCAAGAGACTAGCCTAATGGAAGACTATCTTTGTCATTCCCTTCTTACAAGATTTTGCATGTGTATACATTTTCAAGAAAAGGCCTCACTCAATCAAACAATGAAGGATGGAAGAAAATATTTAAGGTTAAGGTAGAAAACCATCCTAAATATGAGAATGGCCATTCGGGTTAGTAAAGAGTAGCAAAAATGGATAAGAAAACCCGAATATTTATATCAAAACCATGCAAATGCATTTCAAGCCCCTAAGCGAGAAGATTAGATTCAATTAAAGTCCAATAAAATAGAATCGATGTCAAATCAAACAAGCATCAACGAAATCAAGAGTTTTCAAGCGGAAAGATCAAAACACATGAAGTTCCAAATTTTCAAGAATGTTTAAGCAATATAAGATCATTCACAAGGGCATCACTTTGAAGGCTAAACATAGAACTTTACAAGGTAGATTCATCATCGTTCCCATGCATATGAATGCAAACTATATGCTTTAGACTCAATCCTATTATGCAAGATGACATGTAAAACTACAAAAAAAAATTTGTTGTTGAAAATTTTCGTTTATTTTAGAGTATTCACAATGCAATGCAAGACTCAAAGTGAAAGAAAAACAAAACAACTAAAATATGCATTAGCAACCAATGTCTCTCCCCCGGACTTACTTCTCACCGTCTCGGTGAGAAAGTAAATACAAAGAAAGAGACAAGACGCAAAAGAAGAAAAATATGAAATGAAAATGGTATTTACAATGGAGAAAAGTGGTACCTTGGAGCTAGTAGAGTGGTGGCTCGTGGAGAGAGTGTCTAGAAAGTTCATCGTCCTCTTTATTCATGCTTGTTTTGTGTCACTAGCTTGACAAAAGATAGGCTTGGAAGAGTTCCCAAGGGCGCATTTAACGTCACTAGCTTGACGGTTGCTTCCTCTTACTCACTCCTTCCTTGCATGTTTCTTACTCTGTACGGAGAGGTTAGTTTTGCATTTGACAAAAAATTCGAACAATTAACCAGGAAAAACATTAATTCGCAGACTTCGCGTGAAGTCTGCGACTTATTTAATTAAATAGTAGACTTCGGGTGAAGTCTACTATTTATTTAATTCGAGATTTTGGTCAAACACAAAACTAACATCTTTTCGGTGCATACTTCATGAGAAGTCTGCTCCAAAAAGTCAAATTTTGGTCAATTGCAAATCTAACCTCTCTTTTTTGGTGCAGACTTCACCTGAAGTCTCCTTTCGGGAGCAGACTTCAGGTGAAGTCTGCGATATTTTTACGGGTTTCCGCGTATTTGTGCAGACTTCAGGTGAAGTCTGCTCTAGAAAGTCAAACTATGGTCAATTGCAAAACTAACCTTTTTATTTTGCAGATTTCGGGTGAAATCTGCTCTTATAAAGTCAAACTTCCGGTCAAATGCAAAAGTAACCTATTTTTTACTGAGGAGACTTCATTCGAAGTCTGCAAACTCTATATACTTCGGGTGAAGTCTACCCCATGATATGCCTTAATTGCAAAAGTAACCCAAAGATACAGACTTCACCTGAAGTCTGCTACGTAGACTTCAACCAAAGTTTATATTTTAAAATTTATTAAAAATTCATTTATATCTTATTTATAGAGATTTTTTTTAGATTTTCTTGTTCTCACATGTGTGTTAGTGATTGTTGTTGGTTCTGTATGAGTTGGACATGTTTATGTGTAATATTGATGGGGTAAATCAATTTTCTTGTTTAATTAGACTTTTAGCACATTTGTGTAGACTTCAGATGAAGTCTATAGAGTTTGCAGACTTCAGGTGAAGTCTGCTTCGCAATTACGATCGCTAATGTGTTTTTATATGCTTTTTTTTACAGATAATGGTTCAACTACCTGTTGTTTATGGAGAATGGGTTATGGAAGATAGGCCATGGCAATTTGTGGTGGATAATCAGAGAGGAGGGAGAATGTTCTTTTTAAGTGATAGTTGTACACATTGTGAACTTGTTGAAATGGCACAAGATGATTATAAGCTAGACAAAAAATCAGATTTGGTGGAGATCACTTATTCATTACCGGAATCAATGTTGCAACATATGGCTCCGGATACACCTCCTATGCATGTCACAAATGATAGACAAGTTCAGGAGTTGATCGAGCTAAGTAAAACGTATGTTATACGTCTTTGTGTCTCGAGTCGCTTCGAAATGGATACTGCCAATAATGACGACGTGGATGGACTTGCGGACGGTGATTGTGATGAATATGCAGATGAAGATACGGACGAAAATGCAGAGGAATGTAAAGATGAAGATTTGTGTGGGTCTGATGATGGTGATGTTATTAGTAATTTGGATGATGATGCGAATGGAGATGATGGTATTGAAGCTACTGATGGTATCGATGAGGATTACAGTGAGTATGGAAAAGTGAAAGATGAGGATGAAGATGATATCTCATTTGATTTCCTTGGAGGAAGATCAAATACGACATGGTCCGATAATATATTTGTCAAACAGAGTTTTGCTAGCAAGGATGAGTTGGTTAAAGAATTGTGATTGACGGCGGTGATGTTAAGATTTGCATTGAGAACTCTGTTCGTGGCTACATGTTGTGTGAAAGGATGCAGGTGGAAACTCAGAGCAGGTGTAAAGAATGAAGCAAACCGATTTTGGGTGACAAAGTATTTGAAAGTTCATACATGTTCACTGGCGGACCGAGTATCTCACCGTAGGAAGTCAACTCCAAAATATATTGGTAGGTTATTTATCGAGCGCGTTGGAATAATCGATGGAATTACGCTGCAACATATCAAAGATTCAATGAAGGTGATATTTGGTATGAATCTGGATTATACCACTTCGTACAGAGCATTGATATATGTCCAAGAATTGGTGAGGGGAACAGCCGAACATGGATATGAGAATCTGCCATCTTATTTGCATCTAATCCAGAAAGCCAATCCGGGAACATGGATATGAGAATCTGCCATCTTATTGGCGAGAAGATGCTTTAAGTCTAACAACACGCCATAGTCGGGTAGTTGAATACTTGTTGATGATTCGTGACCATTACGCGTCTACGATGACGGTGGAAAGCATTGATAATTAGCAATTCTATGTGAAGGGAGGAACACGGGATTGTATTGTTGATTTTCGAAATAAAAAGTGTGCATGTGGTGTCTTTGATATTGAGAAGATACCTTGCTCACATGCTATTGTGGCTATGATAGCGACTGCTCAAGATGTGTCTATGGGTGTTTGACCGTCCTACGCGAATGACTGTTTGTATGCGGCATACTCAGAAAACATTTATCCCAAAAATGACGCCTTAAAAGGTCCTGAAATAGTACCATGTCTGCCTCCTTACATTAAGCCTCGTACTGGTAGGAAGAAGAAGTCGAGGTGGCAAACTTGGCTAGAAATCGAAAGGATGAAAGGCACAAAAATACGGAAGATTCACAATCAATACAATTATTCTAAATGCAAACAAGCAGGCTATACTCGACCAAAATGTGTAAGTTAATCTCATCTTGCGATTAGTACCATCACCTTTTTTTATTGTAAGTCATGCGATTGACAGCGGTTAATCATGTTATAACATGTTTGTCTTGCTTATTACAAGCTTTTGTTCAACATTTCTTGTCTTGTTTGAACATGGTATTACATAAATATCTTGTCTCCTTTTTTTTTATTGTAAATCATACACTTGTATCGTTCCATAAAATCTAAGATGACGTAGAAAACAAAGGAAGGAAGCAAAAGAGCAAAAAGTGGTTGAGAATCAGAGTTACATCATTAGCCGTAAAAAATAAAGTACAAAATCCGAGTTACATCCCGCAATAGTAGCCAAAAAATAAAGGATATGAGTTTTTCTTACATCTACAAAATATATGCAAGAATCCTAAAAGTTAAGCGGGATTACAAAAGTATATAACTCGGTGGATGGCGTATTAGTCATATAGGTCCAACAAGTTAAAGGTGCGTGATTCCGTACCACGTATGTTAGTCTCGTCGAATATCTCAGCCGCAAGCTTCTCCCTAATAGCAAAGATGTTGGCATCACACAAGATCGAAGTAAATGAAATGCCGAGAGCATGACATTCAATATACTTCAAACAATACACTCCACAATACCCACTTTGCACATTTTGTGGTACTCTTTTAATCCGCTCATGCATGAATGGATCATATGGATACTTGTGTCTTTCCTTTGCTTCATGATGCGGATAATTTTACCTTTGCTAGAGAGAAAAGATCCAACTAGGCGCTTAAACTTTACATTTATAAAGCCTTAAACAAAACCACAAGTGCATGGTACACCGAGGTAGTATTTAAGGGTCGATCCCAAGGGACTAAAGCATGCATACTAGAGATACGAGAAACAAACTAAGCTATAGCAAATATTTTTGGGTTTTTGTTTTGGTTTAAAAGATATATAAATACAAGAAACTAAAATGCAAGAAGTAAAACAAAGAAAAAGATTGGACCTTGAGCTAAACTATCATGTGAATGGATTAACAATCAAACATTGATGCAAAAGGTTTAATTAAGCACTATCCTAGACAATCGAATATTCATTCTTTAGGTTAATCCACGCCAATGGTAAAAACCTCTTTCTCTAATCACATTCAAGATCCGCGGTTAAGCATTCCATCTCAATGATTAGACAAGCATTAATATACTTTTATTTTCGTCACAAGAGTTCATGAAACCACCGTCAAGTAGCTATGTGACTCAAGCTCACAAAAGGTTTGGTTCAAACATTTCCACAGACACCTCTCGGGTGTGAAAATGCCTAAAGATCTAGATTTTGAGTGATCAAGTCAAAACTAGCATTAAGAACAACCTAAGTGAAGGATCTAATAAGGATCAACCATAATACTCATCATTTAACTATCAAAATATCATAATCTAGCACAACTCATTGTTCAACAAAAGAGAAAACATGGATCATTGGCAAAGATAATTGATTTGGAATGACTAGTGACTAATTAATGATGCTAGAACAAACAAGCATGCTCAATTCCATGACAAGGATCACTCACAATAGACTAATTCACTCTCATGACATTAATCCATTTATTGATCACTTAATTAAGCTAATCTTCCAATTGCAATCAAATGATCAATAATCATTAAGTTCAAGTCCCTA
Source organism: Pseudoturritis turrita (assembly GCA_900406555.1). Lineage (NCBI taxonomy): Eukaryota > Viridiplantae > Streptophyta > Magnoliopsida > Brassicales > Brassicaceae > Pseudoturritis > Pseudoturritis turrita. Next base: position 1,260,441 of record OVBL01000198.1, on the reverse strand, counting down.
ATGTCAACTAAGCACCTTAAGTATCAATTCTCATTGGTTAAGAATGAAAAGCAAGGTTATGATTTTCTAGACATTTCATCGAACACCTTCCGGGCATGAAATGTCCATGATCTAGAATTTGATCAACTAAGTCTAATCTAGCATTAAACACATCCTAAACCATATAAATCACATGAAACTAACTCTAAGCATCATCAATCAACCATAAATCAACCTAATATACCTAGCTCATTATCCATGCGAAAACTAGTTCCTAAAAATAAAGAAGAGTAAAAGAAAAGAGATAAACATAAGAGATAGAGATGAAGAATCCTTCACTAGAGTGGCATGAAGATGAAGATCAATCCAAATCATCAAGAGAAGAAGTTTGGATATAAATCCAACGCTAGAAAGAAGAAAACTTAGATTTTCTGTTCTAAAAACATATTTATAGGTCCTAAAAACGTTCCCGGGTCAACCTGGGTCGGATCCGGGTCAAACCGAGAAGTCAACATAAAAATGGAAAGTCAACATAAAAATATTGATCTGATCGACCCAGATTTCGACTCATGGGTCGATCAGATTGCACGCAGGAAGGTGGTTTCTTGCCATGTTTTGATCGACCCGTTGATCGACCCAGCTGGATCACTCAGGCTGACATTTCCTCACTAAATTTCCCATAACTTTTTAACCATAACTCCGAATGACTTGAGACCACTTCCATTGGAAAGCTAACTCAATTTTGTATCTCTGCACAAAAGTTGAGACTAATCCGATCACGGGAAGGCCTTCAACAGAGATAATCTTTGAGCCAATTCGGACTGCTACTGCATATTTTTGCCCATCCTTGTGTTTTCTTCACTCTCCTTCATGCTCTTCCAACTTTATTTGGTTCCTCCAACTCCTTAGCCTTATTGTACTTGAAAAGGACTAAAAATGCAATGCAAATTCATAATATGAAGTCTAGGACTCTAAGACTTGTTATATTCTATATGAGACTCAAAATGACAAAAAATATGCAAAATGCAAATCTAATGACTATAAAAGCTAAGGAAAATGTATGCTAAGGATGCGAAAATATGAATGCATCACTTCACATGCCTCACGAAGTAGATAAGGAAACATGACGGCTATAGGCTTCACTGCCTTGGAAATTACCACATCACTTGCGTGAGACACAATACTGTCCCATACAACAAGGTGTCTCTTTGGAATTGAAATCCACGAGCCACCCAATGATCACTACTTATGTGTAATGGGAAGTATATATCATCCACTTCAACCCCCCAAATCTTGTTTATTCTGCAATAACCTGGTTCTGCACCTGTATAATAATCAAACGCACCAGCAGGTAAGAGTTTACCAGAACCGTCTTCATTTGCAGGAAAATCAACAAAGTCCTTGTGCTTGGCAATCCACATCGTGCCTAAAAGAGTATCAACGAAACAAATTTTTTTGCTCCTAAACCACTCTGGATGTTTCGAAAACCGAAGCCTCAGTAGATTTATCCCAGCATCCATGTGCTGCCTCAATAAAACAAAACAGAATGGTTATAATAAGAATGGACTGCAATAGAAGTCTTCATTTGAAGTCTGCATTTGAAGTCTGCATTTGAAGTATGCAATAGAAGTCGGCAATAGAAGTCGGCAATAGAAGTCGGCAATAGAAATCTGCAATAGAAGTCGGAAATACCATGTCTTTTAGCCATTCTGTCGATGTTTGTAGACACCAAAACCACTATGGAGAACTGTGTTTCACTAGCTTCGGGTAATCCATGTATACCATTAAAATGTAGTTTATTATTAATTAGAGAATACATAATATGATAAAGCTTACTTACAAGAAGTTGTCCTTTACTTACGGATCAAGTTTCAACAAATCGTCTAGCACCTTCACATTTTGCGTATCAACGGGAGCAAAAAGATCATATCCTTGTTCTTTTGGAATGACGACCTTAGCGGTTCTATTTCCTATAAAAGGGGGAACCTGTGACGGAGCAAGCTTCCTAAGCCTTTCACTCTTTGCCCGTGCCAAAAGCAAGGGTGGTTTTTGAGCCGAAACATAATCTATAGGTGGTTTTATTTTGTCAACAATCATAACACTTGGCTCGGCCCTATTGACACTCTTACTTGAGCTTCGTGACTATTTGTTTCCATGTTCACAAACTTGCTCTGCAATTTTGGAGTATCAAAGTTAAACATTGTACTAAATGAAAACATATTATGCAAACCAAAGTATACTTAACATAGAGAAACAAAACACATAACCAAGGTTCAAACAAGAAATGTGAAAATTATATAACGAGTGTACTTAACATAAACTTAAACACAAATACTTCAAATAACATGACACATATTAGACTACTACTTTTTTCCTGCTTTAGCCCTTTGGTTTCGCCTTTGGCTTTTTCGATCTTTAGCCTTTTGGTTTTTGGGAGAGGATTTGGTACTAATCCCGACATCAGGAACATCAGGAAGGGTGTTTTCCTCATCATCATCGTCGTCTTTGTCCTCAGCTGGAGCTCGTGGAGACACTATGGACTGTTCAACAGCTACTACCTTATTAGAAAGGGCTTTGATCTTCTGTTCACAGCGACTAAAACCATCTGTTATCTTCGTTGACAACTCTGTAAAGCAAACATCAAAGTGTGATTGTAGTCTCTGTACCAATGACACCGGATCCTCATCCCCACTCTAAGAAGTAAATGCACGAGACCTCTTTCGGCTTTCTCCGTTCGAATGAAGGCTGAGGTTTTCAGACTTCACATTACCTGTTTCACACTTCACATTATTGGAGACCTAACCAGATGTCAGAAAAAATCAGAGAATAAGGCTGCTTTTGTTGTCCAGAGTACCTGTTTCAATCTTCACATTATTGGAGAGCTTAATACCCTTGGTTGACCAGTGAGATTTGGTCCACTTCCAGCCTCCAGCACCATACTTGACTTTCAAAATGTTGACAATCTTCACATCTTCTTCATCATCATCCCATAATGGGAACATTTCATTGACAGTATCCTTTAGAACAAAGTTGTTTACACGGGCCTACAAAAGATAGAACATGTAGAGTTAAACCATTTACAATAATTGGAAATTAGAGCATAATTTAAACAAAATTAGGAAAACTACCTGTTTTAGCATATTTGTTTTGACATTTTTTCGTCCTCTGGATCTTTTGAACGCAAACAGCAGTGGAGTTGAGTTATTTGGAAAGGGCTCACCAAATTCAGATGCATAATCCGGTAGAGCAAAGTACACCCACACTTGGAGAACTTGTACAAACCCTTCGATCAAATACGTCTTCGTCAAGTCTTTAACCTTGATAGACTCAATAAGGTTCTTGAAAGCGACTCTTTCCCACGGGTATTCCTCAAAAGCTTCTAAATCCATCACTAGCCTAGCCAAGTTAACCCGTGTGGGTGTTGTACCTTTCCGTGCTTCAATGTAACTAGCATAGATGGCTAGATATCCCAACCTCATGCGCTCTTCCCTTGTCCATGATTTACATAAACTACACGCTGCTGTTAACTCATCAGTACTTAGACGACCCATCTCGATACCCACACCAAGAAGCTCCCAAAATTCTTTCATCTTGTCCATAACCTCTACATTCGGGGGTTCCAGATTCGCAACATACTCACAGTTGAGACCGGTTAGATATTCAAACTCATACAACGAAAACCTCATCGGATTTACACCAATGAGACTCCATATCTCATTCGGCTTCTCGCACTCTAGCTGAAAACTTAGTATATGATGTACCAACCTCGATGCCGAAGCAAAATCCAGAGCGTGGAACTTTAGAAACACACCCAATCTCGAGTTCATAAGCTCTGCCCATTCATCTTCTTCTAGTGATTCGGCTAGAGCGTTAAAAAGCTTTGCATCACCACTATAGTAGCCTATGCTTTTAGTCGGACAGGGATCATCGCCTTTCGTAAAAAATCTTAACGGGAATTCTGGCGTAGTCATTATCGGAAAGGACTTCTAACACAACCAATCTGCGCATCAAATTATTAGAGAATTAAAGTCTGCAAAAGAAGTCTGCACCTGAATTCATTGGAACAAGTCTGAAAGTGAATTCTATCTGAGAAGTCTATTGCTGAAGTTTACGAGTGAATCCTGTAAAAAGAAAATACATATCCAAACTGAAAAAATCGGCCACGAAATCCAAAAAAGCACAGTCAAACTGAGAAGGTTTCCAAAAATACAAAGAGATGAAGAAAAACATAAAGGAAACAAACCTTCACAATTACGAACATGTTCAAAATTCGGAGTGTTTCTCGAATTCGGAGGGAGTGAGATCTGCAACTCGAAACCGGAGTGATAGAAACAAGCAGATATGGGAAATCAGACGGCGACGAGAATCAGATCTAAAAGAGGAAGAGGCGTTACCGGCGGAGGAAGCAAGGGAAAACGGTGGAAGACGAAGGAAAAGAAAAAGGAGTTACCGTTTAGAATCAGCGAAGACGACGGAGACAACGGAGAAGACGGAGACGGCGGCTGGTGACGCCGACAATGGCGAGAATGGAGGACAAAGGTTTCGGCGGCGTGAGTTGACGCCGTTTGAGAGAGAGAGAGTGTGGAGGTTTTTTTATTACAAATTTAGGGTTCAGTAAGTTTCGTTTATATATGGAGGTAAAAACATTCAGTTAGGTTAATAGTCTTTGGTTTAACAGACTTCACCTTCGGTTAGGTTAATAATTTTTGGTTTAGCAGACTTCGTTTGAAGTCTGCTAACCCCTAAACTCTCTCTGAAACCCTAAACGCTATGCAGACTTCATATGAAGTCTGTAAATTGGTACAGACTTCACCCGAAGTCTGCTACCCGAAAACCTGAATCAAATATTTTCAATGGATTATTCAAAATCCTAAATAAAATTTATATCAAACATTCAAAATGTTTAATATATTCACAATTTAATATTTTTATGCAAATTTAATATTTTATATTAAATAATTATAAACCCTAAATCTAATCCTACATGTAAAAAGATGTTTCCAACTTATAATGTCAAACCAATACACATGTTCCGACTTCTTAATTCGGAGACATACGCAAAATCATATACATAACTCAAAATTTAACATCACCTTATAGTTAACTCAACTTTTAAAATCAAACCCTACACTACAATCTCTACAAAGTTGTTTACTCTAAACCATAAACCATAAATACAAATCCCTAAACCTAGACCATTACTACCATATAGTCATCAAACTTATAAATATCAAACAACAATAACTACCAACATGTTATCACATCAATATCTAAACATATGGTTATAAACAAGCTTATTTGGTATCTCATGTTTTCTTTTAGTATTATTTCATTATTAATATGTATTTCATTTATAATCTAATTTTTCTTTGTTGGTTTAATTTGATTCAATTTTATGAAATTTTAATATTTATACTTGACAATTGTTTATAGTTTGGTTATGAATATAATTTTTTAATCAAATTAATTTTTGTTCATTTATAAATTTAAATATTATATGTAATTATGTAGTAGACTTCTTTTGAAGTCTACAAAGTGCAGATTAGACTTCCTGTGGAGTCTACGAGTTCGACTTCTAACTAAAGTTTACAGAGCAGACTTCTCTATTACGTTGCAGACTTCTCGAGGGTTAAACCAGTAATTGTGTGCTGCATTTTTTTGTTTGGTCATAAGGGGTGTAGTTGTAATTTTACTACCCCTTTGGGTTACTTTTGCCAAACATGAGATAAAAGGTGTATATTTTTATTTAAAATAAATTTTTGAGTCATTTTTAGCAATTTTCCCAATAAAGATTACCAAATCTATTATATAATAAGAGAGTTTTCTCTGTTTTTAAGGTGTCAACATCATCATTTTAAAGGTTCCACATCATCAAAAAAAGTAATTACATTGAAACTAAATTAAATCATTCCATAAAATTATTCATTCTTCTATTTATTGTCTTCTATTATTAATTAACACACAACATAAAATTTTTAAAAATGAAATAAGAAAATACAATACAAGAAACAATAAATAGAGATTAAAAGAATTAAAATAGAAATTTAATTGAATATATCAAATTTTTTAAAAATATTATTATATAAATTCTTCAAACTTTAATTGAATATATCAAATTAAATTTGTATTTAACAAAAAGATTATTTTTCTCTCCATCTAAGATTTCTACATTAAAAAAAAAAATTAAAGTATATTCAATAATGTATACTTAATCCATGTCTATTTATATTTATTATTGCTTTTAATAAGTACGAATTTAAATAAAAATATAAAAACACAAAATAATGAAAAAACAAAATTAAAAAATAAAACACAAGAAAAAATAAATAAAGATTAAAAAAATTAAAATAGAAATTACGAATAAAAAAAATACATATTGTTATATAAATTCTTCCAATTTTAATTGAATGTATCAAATTAAATTTTTATTTAACAAAAAAAAATTAAAGTATATTGAGAAATTTTAAAAATGCCACTTTTCAAAAATGTCATACTTCTAAAATCTTTTCAAAAATGCCACTAAAATTATATCATTTACTCAAAATATCATTTATGTATGAGTTAACTATTTTATGTTAGGGTTTATGGTTTGTTAGGGGTCAAACCGACTTTTAAGTTTTATGATTTTAGGGTTTAGAGTTTAAAAAAATCTTTAATGAGTGATATTTTTGAAAATGGAGAACTTATGGTGGCATTTTGAAAATTGACACACCAAAAGTGATATTTTTGAAATTTCGCTAGTATATTCAATAATTTTTACTTATTCCATGTCTATTTATATTTAGATACTTTTTGAGAAATGCCACTTTTGAATAAAATAAAATAAAAATAAAAATTTGAATTTATTGTTGTTTTTAAGAAATGCCATATATTTATTGTTGCTTTTAATAAATATGAATTTAAATAAAATAAAAATAAAAACACAAAATAATGAAAACGAGTAACAAAACGAAATAAAAAAAAATATAATATAAGAAAAAAATGAATAGAGATTAAAAGAATTAAAATAGAAATTTTGAATAAAAAAAATCATATATATAATTATATAAATGTTTCCAACTTTAATTGAATGTATTTAATTAAATTTAAAAATAAAATGATATACTGTCACATTATTTAAGTAAACCTTTAGATTTTTTTTTTAAGGTATTGATTTATGAATTCGAGACAAATAATTTTTTTAAGTTTTTTAGCCCAACTATAATTTTATTTGGTTTTCTCTTTTTGGAAAGTTTGTTATTTGGTTTGGCCATATTTGAATTCTTTCGCACAATTTATTTTGATTTTACAACAACAAATAAGTAAATTAGTCGGATTTACTTTGAGTACTCTTGAATATCTTTTTGTATTTTTTGAGTTAATCAATATTTTTAATTTTTTGTTTTGCTAAAATCTAATAAAATAATAAATTAACTATATATATATATATAAGAAACACAAAAAATGTAAAAGAAAATTACATAATAAAATGAATTATTTTCCAAAGATCAAAAATAAATAAACTCACGAGACGAACATAAAAGAGAAAAATAAATTATAAGTAATCATACTATAGAGAGATTATAAAATATTTGATAATTTTTATTTTCAAAATCTTAATCGGTCATTTAGATAGCATGATTTATCCAATGGTCAATTTTAAACAAATATATTTTAAATAGTAATTATCGATATCGAAGTTATTGATAATCACTTCATATTTTCATGTAGTATAAATAAGAAAAATAATTTACTTATTTCACATCAAATATTCATAAAATTGTAAAACAAAAACTCGCGCATCGCGCGAATTATAATCTAGTTTGCTATAATGAATTAAAATAAAAGTTTACTAGATTTTGGCTAATATATATATTAGTCAAATCTAATAAATAGGAAACAATGATTTTAAATAAAATATAGAGCGCGAAAAATATATATTAGTCAAATTTAATAAATTGGAAACAATGATTTTAAATAAAAATATAGAGCGCGAAAAAACCATTATTTTTTCGCGGGTAATAATTTAATATATTAGACAAATTTATACGTTCAAACTATTATTTGGCAATTAAGTATTTCCCTTATCTTTAAGAACAAACAGTGATAAGGTAAAAAAAAGAAAATGATAAGGCAAAAAGAGAATCAGTGACTCAGGAGAAATAACTGACAAAATAAAATAGAAGTGGTGGAGGAGAAAGAGCAGAGTGTCCAAATATCGCTTTTGTCTTCTACTGACAAAATTTGTTTGTGTTGATTGACAAAGTCGTTTATCTCCTCCTTTTCAGAGTTGAAACAAAAATCTTAAAACTCTTTTACACTATTGGAGGCTTTGTCATATTAGCTAGGGCTTAGCGCCGTCATGGAGAAAAGGCAGAAGCAAGTTTCCGGGGAAGATCTCTTTGTCGGAAGAGAAAACTGGAAGACGATCCCAATCGATCTCCTTATTGAAATATTCTCGAGATTGCCTGCTAAATCCGTAGCGAGGTTTCGTTGCATGTCGAAGCAATGGGCTTCAATTCTCCACCGTCGAGATTTCACCGAAATGTTCTTGACAGTTTCTTCGGCTCGTCCTCGTCTCTCGTTCGCCTTACAACACAACGGTAAGTGGCTCTTCTTCTCAGCACCTCAGCCTCTATATTCAGACCAAACTTCGTCTCCTTTAGCCGCCGATCATTACAAGCCTTTCCCCACATATTTTTCCCTTGAGATTTGTGCCCCTGTCCGTGGCTTGATCTGTACTAAAAGTAGGAAGCCCATGATCTGTAACCCTAGCACAGGACAGTACGTAGCTTTACCCAAAGCAGCATCGATAGGATCTGAGGTGAAAACATTTTTTGGGTATGATCCGATCAACCAAATTTTCAAGGTATTGTCCGTGTCCGAGGGTTTTCGAGTTTTGACATTAGGAACGGGAGAACTGTCATGGAGAATGATCCAATGTTCGATACGCCATTTCCCTTTAAATGCTGGGATATGCATGAATGGAGTTTTGTATTATTCAGCTGAGTGCATTGGAAACGGGAATCTAAACCCTTATATGGTAGTTTGCTTTGATGTTAGGTTTGAGACGTTCAAGTTTCTAGCCGTGGACAATGCAATTTCGCGTTCTACTATGATCAATTGCAAAGGTAGATTAGGCGCAATTCAGTATGATTTTCCCGGTTTTATTCATGGAAATGCAAGAATTGTCTTGTGGGTTCTAGATGATGCCGATGAACAGATATGGATGAAGGATATCTACGTATTGCCCCCTTTGTGGAGTGATCTTGTTGCGCAAACTCGTCCATACATTGTCGGGATGACATGTACAGGTGAAATTGTGTTATCCCCATGCTATACTCTATCCGATCCTTTCTGCATTTTCTACTACAATGTGGAGCGGAACACAATTGTAATTGTTGAAATCGAATTAGGGATTGAAGCTTCTAAGCGTCAAAGGATTTACACCTTTATAGACCATATAGAGAATGTGAAGCTTATGCAAATGCTTAGGACTTCATAAGACTTTATAACATAGCTATGTAGTTTGGCGTCTAAGCTTGGGCTCTTAACTACAACCCTTATTGTTGCACCTGTCTCTTTTCGTGTAGTTTACAACTGTTTGATTTTTGTATGACTGTTTTATATTTATTGAAAAACTTCATCGTTTTATGTAAACTGTCTCCATGAGGATCAATGGTTGTTGTGAACTATATTGTTTTAGCTATTTTAAACTATATTGTTTCATTTTTTTTGTTTTTTGATAAAATAATTCTACTGTTAGTTGTGCATTTCCGACAACTCTCATTCACTTTCTTACCTATGTGACCGCTGAAGCTGTTAGTGATGTCCATTTGTTGATTTAAATTGAAAATTTAGGAGAAAAAGGGTAAGATATAAGTCTCGGATCGCATAAAACGATGTAGTTGACGAAAATAACTTTCCAAACTGGTAAGGATACCGGTGAACCGAAACCTTAACTCGATTATTTAGGACACTCTATGTATGATGCCAGTGTTTAATTTATGGTTTGATTGGTGCAATTAGGTCAATTTTGAAGAAGGGCATCTCTGATCATGTTGAAGCAAACATGTCAACCTTGTTGACATCCAAAAACGGTATGTCGATTCTCTTAATTGCTAAAGCATGATAGTGAAGTGAGTTAAGGAATTTTGTTATCGTAGATTAGTAGGAGAACAAGGATCGATTACTCTTGGGTCCACTTTGGTTTAGTACGAACCGGACCAGTTCTCTTCGATTCCATTGTCAACCTTGACCAAGGTAAGTTAATGAGACCAACCTTACTTGCAGAGTTGTTCCTAGGTTTGCATAGATCATAGGCGAAATAATAAAAAAAAACTTTGATTTATATACAAAGAAATTTTCTTAAATAATAACCATCATCATCTCAAATAAAAACAAAAGTTTACAAAAACCAAAATATTAATACTAAAACATAATTTTCTTCCCTTATTTCCTACAAAATCACTAACCAAATTTTCAAAATCAACACTTTAAACTAGTTCCCTTTCGATAGACAAGATAGCCAAGTCACTCAATTTCTCTTGTGACATACTCGAAAATAAGATTTTATCAACTTCAACTTTGAAAAACTTTTTTCAGCAGATGCAACTGAAACTGGAATTGTCAATAATATTCGATAAGCGATCCATGCATTCGGATAAAAATCTTCAATCTTTTTCAAAAAGTCCAACACTTCAATTGGCCTCTTAGTTTCTGCTGGTAAAGCTTCTCTTAGAACTTTTAGTTCAAAAACAGATCATTACCAACAATATCTACATGCTTCCCATGGTTTAGAGAATCTTCAAGATTTGTACATGATATCATCAAACTTTCATCGCTCGCTGACTGCAATTTCTTTAAATCAAACAAAAAACCAAATATTTGTTCATACCTCTGAAATTGTTCAAATCTTGTCTCAAGCGAGTATAGAGCTTGATCCATAATCTGGATGAAGTAATCAATTCTAAAGCTCTCCTCTGGTGATAATACCACACTTCCTTCAACTTTTTCTGAGTCTTCACCATAATTTTTTTTTTCTTTTGATGACTCGTTTTGCTTTGTTGGGGAATACAGCCTCAATCTCCATAGAATCTGCAATTTCTTTAGCTTTCAATTTTGCTTTCTCAAAACCTAAATCTTTATACTTTTGAAAATAAGAAACCAGCCCTTTTAGTTGAGAGATAACAACATCTATATTCATGTCTTTTGATTGCAAAGTCTTACTGACAATGTTCACAACAGAAAGAAGATTATACCAAATAACAAAAGAAACCAAGAACTCAAAACTTCCAATTCCATGTGTTTCACTTGTTGCCAGACACTCAGCGTCGCTCTGCTATTTCGGATCATCACTATTCTCAGCAATGTAAACTAAAGCGTCCATAATTTTAGGAGCTTGAAATCGTATTGGCTTAACACTTTCAACATGACTCTCCCATCGAGTATTGGACAAAGGCTTGAATGTTAGACCTTCCACTTTATCTTCAAATATTTTCCACCGCTTATTCGAAGATGCAAAGAAACAATAAGTACGCTGAATAATTCCAAAAAATGAGATTACCTTTGAAGAAGTAGTTGCCATATCACAAAGTGCAATATTAAGACTGTAACAACCACAAGGTGTATAAAACTCCCTAGGATTAATCTCAAGTAACCTTTTTGTACTCCTTTATGCTTTCCCTTCATATTAGAACCATTGTCATAACCTTTTTCCCTCGCATCATCAATTTTCAATTCAAAAGCAGCCAACACAGCTTGAAGCTTACCAAAAAATTCCTTCTCCAGATGTATCATCAACTTTCAAAAACGTTAAGAAAAATTCTTCGATCTTAGTTGAAGTGGCTGAAACATCTACACACCGAATAATGACAGTCATTTGTTCATGATGGCTAATATATGGAGTGCAGTCAAGAATGACAGAGAATTACTTTGCACCTTGAATTTTCTTGATGATCATAGCTTTTATCTCATTAGCTAACAAAGCTATCAACTCATTTTGAATTTTGTTGCTCAGATAATGATAACGAGATTCACCTTCTTTAAATCTTCTAAGATGTTCTATCATCACAGGATTAAAATCATCCAGCATCTCGATTACCATCTTCTCCAATCTTTTCATTGCTTCCACGAAACACTAGATTTTGTTTAGCAAGAGTCTTTACCACAGATATTATCCTAAACAAGACCTGCCTCCAGTGAATTCTCTCTTTATTCATTTCATCTTGAGCATATTCATCAATGGTCTGATTTTTCTGCAACCTGAGCTCTAACTCCACCCACTGGTTCATGCATACAATGTGTTCCCAGCTAGATTCATGCTCTCTAAGCCTTTTCAAAATATTTCTCCAATCACTGAAACCCGTAGATACCAACTGACCTTTGTCATTCCGATTGAACAATTTACAACAAAAACAAAAGATTTTGTTTAGTTTTTTTGAGTAAACTAACCAATGCCGATCTTGTTTTCTTCCAACACTCGTTTCTCTTATATAGTAAAAATGCGAGAAATGCCTCTTAACACCATCTTTTGGGAAGCTATAATCAATTGGCAGTCTTTTTGCCGGACCTTGCACAGCCATAAAATCTCTCCATTCATTCCATCCTTTTTAATTGTTTTCCAGTTTCCAGGATCCTACATATCCAAAAATTCACAATTCTCCTTGACATCATCACCTTTTTCATATTCCTTCTTATCCTCATCCCTTTTTAAATTCAAGTTTTCCTCATTCACTGCATTCGGATTCTCTGCCTCAAAAACTGTTTCTTCTCTCTGATACCCAGCCATATTCTCATCCACTCCATCAGCCATATTCTCATCCACTTCATCATCTCCAACAATCTCATGTTGTTCATCATTATCTTCTACATATTCATCAAGAGTTTCAGATTTTTTGAAGTACCTGAATAAACCATTCTCTTGAGATTTCACGAGTTCTTTCGCTTTTTCTTCCTTGTTTTTTCTGCTCCACCAGGTTGTCTTTTTATGCTTTTCGGAAGCATGCTTCTGATTTAAAAAAGAAAAAGAAATTAAGGTTATGATACTTATTATGTGTTTATTTAATCAATTAATCATGTTATAGATTGTTAAAGTTTATGCATAAAACCCATTCTGATAAAGGCACTACGATTCTACGAATTGCAATCACAACATCTCTATTCTAAAGAATAATCAATTATACATAAAGACTTTACGTTTTACCTAATCCAATCCACATCTCAAATCAAATCTCTCTAAAATTTATAAATAACAAAACTATAATATAAAAGAAACTTACTTAACTGTTGATTGCAAACAATGACGAAAAAACAAAAACTGTGGAAATCTCTTTGATGGTGAAATCACAAGTGGCCGACGTGCAAAGAAGATGAAGGGTTAATTACCCTAATCTTTTTTCTTGTTTCTAATTTTAATTAATAATTTGTTTTAGTTTTAATTTGGAAAGACAGCATGGCGTTTTTTCTTTTTTTTTAAAGACATCGTGCCTTTGTTTTATTATTTGGGCCTACTCTAATGTTATTATATTAAAAATATTTGAAAGTCTTGATATTTCTCTAATGTTATTATATTAAAAATATTTGAAAATCTTGATATTTTATTTAAAAAATAGGCCGGAGGCGAACATTTCTAATTTATTAAGAGGCACGGCTGCTTACTTGTTAAGTTAATTAATATCCTATATTTGTAGATAAAAGGTTAGGATTGAACCAAGACAGAAATGTCAAGTGGGTAGGAAAAGAAATACAAGGATTGGTCATGAGATGAAGTATGTTGGGTCCTTGATTAAGGAATTATGATTTTCTTGGGAATCAGAAAATACTGCTAGGATTAATGAATTAAGATATGGGATTGCGGAATGTAAACTTACGTGATGATAAACGTGGAATTAAGTAAATGATTTCATCTCACATTGATGAGTGATCAAGATTAATAAACTGAATGTGAAACCTTAATTAGACCAAAAAGGGGCTACAGAATATCGGTCATAATAAATTATGAATGGTAATAGTAAAAGTGGATGACCAAAAGAGGAGCTTAGGGGGTAGGGACTATGGCCCAAGGCAGGGTTAGTGAATTGGGTATGGATTTTATGGACCTTAAAATAAAGGTTGGATGAGATGTCTGTGGTGCCAAACTACAAGTTTCTATCATTCAGTAGTCCTTCGTGTCTTCTTACACCTCACCAAGTAGTAGGTACGGTCAAGGACTTGCCGAATCACGGAAACTTAAACTTTGGGACCATTGATATCTTATTAAAACTTTCCTTGTATGGTACATAAATCCATACCAAAGTCACTAACCCGGCCTTAAGCAATAGGCCCTATCCTAAATTCCGCTTTTGGTCAATTACTACTTTTACTATTACTTGAGGTTGTCAAACTAAGAAATTACGACTGAAAAGACAGATACTGAAAATTTTGTGGGTAAAATGTACAAGGAAAAGGTTCGTTAAGAGACCAAATTAATAGGGGCAAATCAAGACAACATCTCGACAAGTTGGAATCACAAGTGAAAATGTTAATTGTTTATGAAGATTGAAGATAAACAGAGAAAGTTTGAAAATAAAAAGAGAATGTTTTTTTTTGGGAATAAAATGTTAATTTATATATAAAAAGGAACGGTTTTGTTACATCAGTTTGGCGAAGCTACTGATTTTCAAGAGGCCTAAAAAACTATAAAAAGCCTAATCGAAACAGGTTGAAAGATCTCAGAAACAAATCAGAGAGCAGTTACTCATAAGTGAACCATAGAGATAGCAGGTTAGAGAAGTTCTTCCGGTGAAGACGAGCGAGGATGATATCCTTAATACATATATTGACCAGCCTGAACAGAGCGGTATGCGAGATAGCAGAGCCATTGTGCGGGAGTTCCTTTCTTTCCAAAAGTAGAAAGCAGTAGCTTGGATCGTTAGCCTTCAGAGAATTAGTTTTGGTTTTGAGATAGGGGCAGCTAACCACGCCATGAGTTTAGACCTCCAAAAATTTTGCCTGAGTTTCCAAGTTGGTTGGGCACGAGATTCCATACTTGCTTGCTGTAAGGGCAGTGTAACATCAGAAGGTCTCTTATTTCAGAATGCTGATTGCAAGGGCCACAAGAGATGGTTGTGTTAATACCCACACGCAGCAAGACGGGACCTCACAGGGAGCCTATCAAGGCGCATAATCCAAAAGGTAAAATATGTTTAAGAATATATCCCTTAAACCAAACAGCATTTGTCCAAGTCAAAACCTGGTTTCTTGGTTGGAGTTCTTCCCAAGTGTATGAAAATGAGAAGTGTGTAAAAAGAGAATGTTTGAAGATTGAAGATAATTAAACAGATGAGTAATAAAGCGATTGGAGGAAAAATAACCAGAGAAAAGAAACTGGAATTCATATTAGTGATTACAACCACTTTTAGTTACTTGTGTTAGTAACCAAAAGTTGGAAATCCAGAAAGGAGGATACAATGTTCGTGATCACAAATCAAGCAACTAAAAGAAAACTTAACTTATTTGCGATGGAAGATAGCCTTTGTAAGTTGTAACAAATTTGCGAGAAAATTGCTACACACTGTAAATACTTAGTAAATCCTTCCCAAATTTGCAACGAGAAAATGGCTGCAATTCCGTCGCAAACTTGCGACGTATTTGCGAGAGTTAAGTGACGAGGCCAAACACTATCGTAACTTCGTTGCAAATATACGACTAAATTGCGAAGCCACACACCATAGCAAATTTGCGAAGGAATTGCTACGAGTTACGAGTTTGTTAGAACGCATGTTAAATGAAAATAGCCGTACGATGGCGTTTGTCGTTGCAAATCCACCACAAAACCATCGTAAATTTGTCGCAAATTAAGTTCATCGCAAGTCCGTAGCAAATGCCTCACAGAAATCCATCACAAATCCACTGTTTTCTTGTAAAAAGATGAGATAAGTTTGGTTGACAAAATCAAAAGTTTCGACCTCACTTGCAGCTACAACCGTTTGGTGCCTGAGATGGAACATCCATAGCTAGAAAATTCAACATATATGAGCTTTCCTTTTAGCATAATGCCCTAGGTGTGGTGCTTTTGGTTATTAGAATAAGGCGTAATAACCTCAAAAGAATTATTAATCATTCTTTAGAGCATCTCTAACAAAGACCTCAAATCTTCATTTTTGAGGTTTTTGGTTCTCTAACAACAATTTCAAAATTTGAAGTTTAATTTTTTTTACATTTTAGTCCGTATAATTATATATATTTTAAAATAATCATATAAATTTATTTTTATATTATTTAAATTCTTACAAATTTGTATCTCATAAATATTTAACATATACTACATCAAACAAGTTTTACACAACAACAATATTACATCAAGCAGATTTAATACAAAATAAAATAACACAAGAAATTAAAATTATATGAACATAAATATTACAAAAATTAAAATACTACAATAACTAAAACTAATATTCAGATAAATTTGATCCCAAATGTCCAAGGTAATTTTGTTTGTATTATTTTTAATGTATTTTATAGTTATTTATAAATATTTTATGATCTTTATTAATTTTGATCAATAGAAAAGACTAAAATAAAAATAAAAAAATTTTAAAGTTTTATTTAAAGTTTTATCATTGGAAAACAACACCCTCGAACCTCAAATTTGAAATCCTGGTTGGAGATGCCCTTATAATTCAAACACGCAACTTCTTATGATTCACATCACTCTAATCAAAAGTCTAATGAACGCTTTGTTCTATGTGTATACTCAGAGAGGAAATGAAAATGGAGGAAGAGGAAGATGAAGAAGATCACATTTTGTGTCTCTTTAAAAAATCATAAACGTTTTTTTAATTTTATTTTTTACAAGATAAAAAATGAATCTCAACATCCAATGAGATTTCAAAAACAAGAAAAATATAGAAATTATCTAAGTAAATATCATTAATCTGAGATGATAGTACAAATATGAGTTTCCTAACACTGCATCAATACAAATTAAAAAAAATGATTAGAAACGGAGAATTTATTTAAAAAACTAAAATTTAGATTTTAGCTAAAGAGTTTTTGATAATTTGAGATTGATTATTAGAGAAAAAGGATAATGAATTGATGTTTTTGAGTGTTTGAGTTTGTTAGTGTAGAGACAAAATTTTGGATTTTGTTTATAATTTTTAAAAATTTAGAAAATAAAAATGAATCTCAACATACCAATGAGATTTTGTCAAAAAAAAAAAAACATATGCATTATCTAAGTAAAAAAGCAATTCAACTTTTCTTTTGTACTACCCCATTATTATTAGTACAACTTGTACTGGGCGACTTGTACGAGTTTTGTGTACACCTGGTTTTACTACAAATAAGAATAAAATCATCATAAAACCATGAAAATGAAATTTGGAAAAAGAAAAACTTACTATTTGACATTCTAGGTAATTAAAACTTAGAATGTCACATTCTAAGAATTTTTTTTTTGTTACTAGTACAACTTGTACGTACTGCGCAAACTCAATTTGTATTAGCATATTAAAATCTAAATGGCTTTCTTGTTAACTTTTTAAGAAAACAAATAAATAAATAAAAATACATTTTGTGAAAAGGAATAGGTATGATCATTGTCTTCTTAGCTTCGTTTCAAATTAATTTTCTTACCAAAATAAATACAAAAAATAAAATTAGTAAAAATTTATAAAAGCGCAGATAAAGACTAACGGTCTCATAAACTACCAACTTTGTTGTTATGAATTAAAATCGAAATTTATTAGATTTGACTAAATGATAAATGTGATATCGTTTGGCGAAACAATTTGTAAAACAAAAAATGTATAAATCACAGTCTTATTCCTTGTCCATTAACCATTTTACCAAAAGAATACACAAAAGCAATTATAGGAAAAACATAAAGGCGCAAAATCAATAAATTTATTTATGGCTTATAATATAGTACTGTATATATATATATAGTCTAAAAAGGCAAAACAAATATATTTTATAATTATATATAATAAATATAAGGTTACAAATCAAAAAAGTTGACATTTTATTAATTTGTTTTAGAAAAAAACAGAAGATACATTTTGTGAAATATAATTTTTAAATACATTGTCTTGCATGTTAGTTTATTTTCAATTTTAGTATTTTACTATAAGAAATACACATTCAATTATATATATATACACACACACACACACACAAATAAAGATTACTAATTTTGCTATAATGAATTAAAACAAAAATTACTAGATTTGACTATAATATATATATATAGCTCACTGGGATATAAATATATATATGGAAACAATGATTTAAATAAAAACATAGAGCGCGAAAAAATAACGGTTTTTTCGCGGGTAATAATTTAATATATTACACAAATTTATACGTAAAAACTATTCTTTGGCAATTAAGTATTTCCCTTATCTTTAAGAAACACACATTGATAAGGTAAAAAAAGAAAATGATAAGGCCAAAAGAGAATCAGTGGCTCAGGAGAAATAACTGACAAAATAAAATAGAAGTGGTGGAGAAGAAAGAGCAGAGAGTCCAAATATCGCTTTCGAGGCTTTTCTCTTATACTGAGAAAAGTTGTTTGTGTTGAACTCCTTATTGGAGGCTTTGTCTTGCTAGGGCTTTGTCATATTAGTTAGGGCTTAGCGCCGTCATGGAAAAAAAGGCAGAAGCAAGTTTCCGAGAAGGATCTCTTTGTCGGAAGAGAAAGCTGGAAGGCGATCCCAATTGATCTCCTTATTGAAATATTCTCGAGATTGCCTCCGAAATCCGTAGCGAGGTTTCGTTGCATGTCGAAGCAATGGGATTCCATTCTCCACCGTCGAGATTTCACCGAAATGTTCTTGACAGTTTCTTCGGCTCGTCCTCGTCTCTTGCTCGCCTTACAACACAACGGTAAGTGGCTCTTCTTCTCAGCACCTCAGCCTCTATATTCATCCCAAAACTCTTCTCCTTTAGCCGCCGATCATTACAAGCCTTTCCCCACATATATTTCCCTTGAGATTTGTGCCCCTGTCCGTGGCTTGATCTGTACTAAAAGTAGGAAGCCCATGATCTGTAATCCTAGCACAGGACAATACGTAGCTTTACCCAAAGCAGCATCAATAGGATCTGAGTGAAAACTTTTTTTGGGTATGATCCGACCAACCAGATATTCAAGGTATTGTCCGTGTCCGAGGGTTATCGAGTTTTGACATTAGGAACGGGAGAACTGTCATGGAGAATGATCCAATGTTCCATACCCATTTACCTTTACTTGATGGGATATGCATCAATGGAGTTTTGTATTATTTAGCTCGGTGCATTGGAAACGGGAATCCAAAACCTTTTATGGTAGTTTGCTTTGATGTTAGATTTGAAACGTTCAAGTTTCTAGCTGCGGACAATGCAATTTGCCGTTGTACTCTGATCAATTGCAAAGGTAGATTAGGTGCAATTCAGTATGATTGTATTTGTTTTTTTTCATGGAAACGTAAGAATTAAGTTGTGGGTTCTAGATGATGCCGATGAACAAAAATGGTCGAAGCATATGTGTATTGCCCCATTTGTGGAGGGACCTAGTTGCGGAAACCTGGCTATACATTGTCGGGATGACATGTACAGGTGAAATTGTGTTATCCCCATGCTATACTCTATCTGAACCTTTCTGCATTTTCGACTACAATGTGGAGCGGAACACTATTGTAAGAGTTGAAATGGAATTAGGGATTGTAGCATCTAAGCGTCAAAGGATTTACACATTTGTAGACCATATAGAGAATGTGAAGCTTATGCAAATGCTTAGGACTTCATAAGACTTTATAACATAGCTATGTAGTTTGGCTTCTAAGTTTGTGCTCTTAAATACAGCCCTTATTGTTGCACTTGTCTCGTTTCGTGTATGTAACAACTGTTCTGTTTTTGTATGACTGCTTTATGTTTACATTGAAAAACTTCATCTCTTTATGTAAATTGTGTCCATGAGGATCAATGGTTGTTGTGAACTATATTGTTTTAGCTATTTTAAACTCTTCTCTTCATGAGCAAGCCATTTTGTTTCTTCAAGAATTCTACTGTTAGTTGTGCATAATTAAACGTAGAATTTGATCCCTTCAAGCCAGATTCTCCGAAAGAGAGGACACATTTTATCTCAACAAACACGTATGAAACTTCGATCTCCAACACAACTAAAACATATGTAGAACTTGGTGAATATGTGGGCATGTAATAATGATGATGCTCACGATCCATCGCAGGATAGACATTGGCGGTTACGAAGAAGGAAAGTTAATCGATAGCCAGACAAATGAGCTATTTACATTTCTCTGTCGCCTTTTTAAAGACGGCACCTTATGTTAGTTTAGATTCATTTGGCGGTGTTGAATCTTATTATACAAAGTATGAGGCGATCGACGTCAACGTGAGCGTGACACATAGACAAAATTATAATTCACATCGTGACACATGTCATTATTATTTTAGATTGTGACACGTGTCAATATATTAATATAAAATAATATAAATTTTAAAAATAAATTGTAAAATAAGCATATTTCTTATAATATAAATTTAGATCAAAGAAAATTGTAAAATGATCATATTTTTTTATTAGATTATTAAAAAAAAAAAAACCAAAAAAAAAAGTAAACTTCGAGAAGTAAGTTAATCCAACCATACGATGCCTCTATTTATTATAGCTACTTATAATATATATGTTTATTACGTAGTTTTTATATACGATTTTTGTTTAGGTAAATTTTGATATTATTTAATTATTTATTTATATATACAATTATGGATATTAAAAAAATTGTTTTTGGTGTACTTACTATGTTTTCAGATTTAAGATTGAAGTAACCGTTGATGACGGACGTAATTATGCAACTTTTTCATATGGGATGAAGATGTTTCAAAAATCACTGGAACAACTGCATCAAATATAATTAAAGAAGATGTAAGTATTATGTATATATAGTCCAGTGGTTTGAGTAAGGGTTCATTAATATTTCTACACTAGGAAGTATAGAGTTTGAATTCAGGAGAATGCGATTTATCCAAATTAATGGAGGCAAAATTTACTGGAGATTTTCAGCGTAGTGCAAGTAGAGCCGTTCGTCGTGATCCAATATGTTCGGCGTGGTCCCGCATATCAAGATTAAAATTGTCCGATGAAGAATCATCAATGTAGTTGTTCTAATAATTTGTGATAGTTATTATTCCAGACGTTAATATATATATATATATATATATATATATATATATGACCTGGAAAAATATTTGACTTGGAAAATAATTATTTAAAAGAAATTTGGTATGTTTGTCAATTTTTACATATGGGCACAATTTCCTAATTAAATAACTATAGATTTTCTCTAACTAACAATTCATTTCCAATCCTTTATAAAAAAAAAAAAAACAATTCATTTCCAATTCATATTTGAAAGGCTTATATTTTAAAACTAATTTTGCTGTTTGGATTTACTAGTATGGGAATCATACTATTATATATTATGTTATAATTAATACGATATATATATTTATTAGTTCTTATTATTATCAATTGACTATATATATGACTTTCCAAGCCATGTGTCGGTTAAATATAATATTATTCAATTTTTTAAGAATCAAATAAATTACAAAAAGTTATTTCATTGTTGAAAATTGTTGATGGTCTTCAATGAAGATTCGGTTTGGTTTAGGTCATGTAGGTTTTATGGTTTCTGAATAATGGTTTCTACATTAGAATTTTGGTTTCAATTTATATTAGAATTTTAATCAAATATATCATTTTCAAATAAATTTAGGTTCAATATTGAACTTTACTTTTTTAAATTTAATATCAATTTTCATATTAAATAAATTATAAAATACTAACATTGATAATTATCAGTTTCGTATATCTTTATAACTAAAATAAGAAAATTAATATATAAAAGATAAATTATTTTAAAAAGTGTATTTAGTTAAGTGATTAAAAAATTATTTTTGCGGCCATTTTTACTAGAGTTCGACTTCACTTTCCTGTAAAAAATTGAGAAAATGATTCAATATGCTAAGTGACAAAAAAAAAAAAATCATTCAAAAAGAGTGTTTTAAACAGTACTTATTTATTTAATTAATATATATAACTCACACTTATTTTTATTGTTTCTTAAGTACGAATAAATATGAATTATGATTAATTTAGTATATGCGGATTTAAAAAGTCGCTAGGAGTGTATTATTTTAAAATGAATGTCATTTTTTTAAAAAAAATTATTAAATTTTATATCGATTATAAGTTTTTTTGACAGAAATGAATGTCATTTGTTATCAAAAGTCACAAGTTATTCAATGTTTTGTCGTCACATTGGCGGATGTCACGTGTTCTCGTACTTTTTGTCTTCCCAAGATGGCTTATCTCTGCATGTCACGTGTGAGAACAAGACGTTAGTTTCAAGTTTAAAACTTCACACACGTATGGTACATTTAGATATTTTGAGATGAGTATGCATGGGATCCTGGTCTTCTTAATTAGGGGTAAACCAGATCCTGATAGTGGGATCGGTCAGCATGTTTGGAGTGATCGGTCAGTTTGGAGTGATCACTCAGTTTTTAATCCTATTCTGTGGCAACCGTTTCGTTGCAGCATGTTTGGAGTGATTGGATTATGTGACCACATCACTCGTTGGAGGAGTCGAAAGATCTAGTGGCCCTACTAAATTATTTGAGTCATTATAGAATCAGACATATGCAATTATATAGTTAGAGTAAACAATGATGCAAAAAATTAGCCTAAATTAATTATAAACTTTCATTTTAAATAAAAAATAATATTTAGCCCAACTTATATATATAATGGCAAACCCATGTTTTGAGATTGATGACGTCACACTTTTTTTATAGGAAAAAAACTTCAATCTAACGATTAGTATTATTATATTTAAGAATTGTACGGTTGAGATTAGATTTGCTTTGCGTTATTTGAAAAGAATTTTTCTATCTAAGACCATTTACTATGGACAAGTTGAATAAAAATATTCAACTTTTGAATGCGTGCAATGAATCTGTTAAAAAAAAAATGTAAAAGAACGTGGATTAATTTCTGTTAAAAAAAATCAACTAGTTGAAATAAATAAAATTGGAGACCACAACAGCGACGTGGCATCTTCTGAAAGAGCGTGTATTGTACACGCGTGAGGCACGCGTATGAGTGCACAAAAAAACTGTCCCGCAAAAGTGATATAGATTGGGACACATGTTAGATTATTATTGGCTATTAAAATTCTAAATATTTTTATCTCATTTTAATTATTCGAAATCAATTATTTACGGTAGATTATTATTTTTTATATATAATTTTATACCAAAATTCGTCATTTTTTATTTTCTATAAATAGATAGTTGTTTCATTTGATTTGAACATAGAAAAATCTCATTTTTTACTATATTTTTTTTAACCTCTAATAAACTCTTGTTAAAAAATTTTTTAAGTCTTTATGTATGATTTAAGAGTTTTATTTTTTTGTGAATTGAATCTATTATACTAATTAAGTTATGTGTGTTTTATTAATTATGTCTTGTGTTACCAGTATATTGTATTGAATTTCGAGTTTTTTGTAATTTTATTTGTTTTAGTAATGATCATTTCTTGTTTTTATTACTTCCAAGGTTTTTTATCTAATAATATTATTAAGCTAGAATTTTTTTTTTATCTAACTCTTATTTATTTTAATTTAATTTCAATTGATAATTGTTAATAATATGTAATCACAAAAACATTTAAAAAAATAAAAATATGAAATAAAAATGGTGGGGATAAACAAAATAATTGTAAATGATAAAAATTGAATGGTTGTTGAATTATTAGGTGGAAGAGAGAAGATTATGTAGAATGTTAAAAAATAATAATAAAAAGATGTTGAAAACAAAAATCATAAACGAAATGTTGTGATTCTTCATTAATGCAATAATTGTTTCACCAAAAAAACACAAATTTTCAGGTGAATCGTTATGATTCTTCGTCTAGATTTATTAAAATAAACAGAACTAAAAAAACATTTTATTGTCATTTCTGATTGCTTTTTTTATCGGGCTGTCGTCGCCGTAATCTTCGCCTATCGCACGATTCGCACCCGACTCTCTATTCGCCATTGCGGTTGAATTTCCGTGCCGTAGTTACTGTTGTCTCCACTAATCAACGATGTTGCTGTTGTCGCCATTGCCGTAGTCTTCCCCGGTCTCCACCACCGCCGTAGTGTAAATTGTGAGTTTCACTGTTGTTTCCTTGGTTCAAGTTCATATTGATTGTGTAGAATATTGGTTGTAGATTTTTTCCATTGCCGATGTGCTTCATCATGTCTTATTATTTTACTATCCATTCACGTGACGTTTACATGTACCATCGGTATTTCCAAATCTGATTCTCTCCAGTTTATGACACATCTTTAGTTTGATTTTGAATTTGACAATTGGGAACAAAATCTATATCTGATTCTCTCCAGTTTAAAAAGTTTGTTCCTCGAACGTTTGGGAACAAAATCTATATGAAATCTTTTTCAAATCGTATTTCGCATTTAGGGATTTCTGTATATGAAACTAATGCAACATATATGATTTCTGAAATTCCAATGATGTAGATCGATTGTCATGCCTTTGTTAGAAGGAAACATCATTGGAATTTCACATTCTTAAGGTATTATATTTTGTTTTTTCATATTTAATGTAGTTGTTTACTAAATTTTATTAAATTTTCTTCTTTGAACAAGATAAGAAGTTATATCTTTGCTTACACGCTCCTTCTATGACATAAATTTAAAATCCTTCGCAATTTATTTGGTCGTACAATATTTCCTCATTCCCTGCCCACATTCCAGCTTTCAAGCATATTTTATCTACTTATAAATCTCTATCATCTAAAAATAAAGGTAATATATAGTCGATTTTGATTATGTACATGTTCATAATGTGTTAGAATTTTCTGGTTTTAAAGTCATGCAAGGTTTTAAAATCAAAGCAAATTCAGATTTTTGAAAGTTAATGGCAGCGTAAGCATATCAAAAATCTTTCCAATGTATCGAATGCCAATTTTTGACAAATTTTTTAACATATCACGACTGATTTTACCTCTTTTTCTCACAAATTTTTGGTTAAAACAGTAGTACAGTGTTTAGTTTGGAGACTTAAAATTTCGCTGCGTTGTGTTTGCTCCTACAAGTTATAGAGATATGTATTTCTCTACGCTTTAAAATCTTACATTGTTTCTGGAAATGGTTCTGTTTACCATGAATAATTATTAAATTTTAAGTACATGATGATCATTTTTTTTCTTACCATTGCAGCAAAATATTATCTCGTCCAGCAACAAACCTGCATATAGTTTCGTCCTCTTTGTTAAGGTAGTACATTTAACTACTTGTTAGTTAATGTAGCCGTCTATTACATATATATAATACAATAAAAGTCTTTATGCTTCTTTCCACAATACTACAAGTTATACTTTTCCTCAATTCTCGATCTTTTTGACTTGCAATTATGTGGATTATATGGCTGTTTTTTCAGTGTTACATTATTCTTTGAAATGGTGCGTAAGTGGTTGGGATTGTCGTTGGTTTACTTAAGCACATATAAGTTCTGGATCTTTTCCTTTGAACTTAACAGTTCGAGAGGGATCTATCATTACGTAATTTCAATTATGCTTGCCAGAAAAATTGTTCATATATAGTTGCCATATTGAAAATAGACCTACTTCCCCAGCGCTAAACGGGGTCATGTGTTGATTCCCCTATGTGTGACTTTATATCATTTAATTTGGCATAACTATAGAATTTTAAAAATTTATATTTCCAAAGTAAAAGGGCTTCCATCTGTACATTTATTCAATTTGTTGTTTCGTGTTTTGTGGATCAAATGGATCACTAACTTTCTCTTTATAAGATATGATATTAGAAACTCTTACTTTCATTTTTTTTAACCTTTCAGAAACATATATAACAAATAAATGTTCTATATTGATCACACTATCTCGTCAGCCTCTGTTCTGGTCTTTTCTGGTTTCTTATGAAAAATTTCTTGTTGTTGAATTTTCTTCGTTATTATTGTTTTGATGAGTGTATGACATTTTCGTGTGTTTATATGATATATTCATGTGTATGTTCGCTCTTAACAGGGTTATGACGTTAAGAGGTTTTCAATAAAAAGAAATATTCCATCAAGTCTTAATAGATCATTCAGTATCACATGTGAAAATCATGCGAGTTATACGAAGCCCATATTTTTAATGTTAAGTTGGATATCTTCAGTATAATAATCATTCAAATTATTTGTTTCTAATTTTTTTCTCTTCACATGATCTATTAATCTAGAGCTACAGAAATATTAAAGCGTCTCTGTCGTTGATTTTACAGTATTTTCAGCCAAAAATTAAATTCTGGCTAGAGAACCATAAGGATTTGATGTTTTTTGGATGGCTGGATTATCAATATTTTGGTCTTTTTCAATTATCTAGCATCAGGTTTTTCTAAGTCAATAATTAATGTTGTGAATGGTGGTTGGTCTTTTATTTATCTACATCAAAGAGGCAGAAAAAGGATAAAGAGTTTGCAACAAATGGATCATGTTTAAATGAATGTTTTTATGGAATGAAACTAATAAATTATTTTTTTCTGCACCGTAATGCATAGATTTATTTCCTAATCTATTAATAATAATAATCTTAAAAAATGAATCTTAGGGTTGTGTCCTTTCATATCCTAGAGTTGCGTCTTTTCGAGGGGTTGTGTCCTTTCGTATTCTAGATTTGTGTCCTTTTGTATCCTATATTCTAGGATAGCGTTTTTTCGAAGGGTTGTGTCCTTTCATATTCTAGATTTGTGTCCTTTTGTATCCTATATTCTAGGGTTGCGTCTTTTCGAAGGATTGTGTCTTTTCGTATTCTGGATTTGTTTTTTTTGTATCCTAGGGTTGTGTCCTTTCGTATTCTAGATTTGTGTCTTTTTGTATCCTATGCTTGTGTCCTTTCATTTCCTAGGGTTGCGTCTTTTCGAAAAAATTCTCGTATTCTAGAGTCGAATCTTTTCGATATAAAGGACTGTGTCTTTTCGTAAATAACCGTTTTATAATTAACAGTACATTCTATGGTTGCGTCTTTTTGGTAAAATATTTTCATGGTCATTTCCAATGGTCGTTTTTTTGCTTAGGTTTGTGTCCTTTCGTATTCTAGGGTCGCGTCTTTTCGATAAAACCTTTTCATGGTTATTTCCAAGGGTCGTGTTTTTTTTCTTAGAGTTGTGTGCTTTCATATCCTAGGGTCGCGTCTTTTCGATATAAAGGTTGTGTCCCTTCGTAAATAACTGTTTTATAGTTAATAGTATTTTCTAGGGTTGCGTCTTTTCGATAAAATATTTTATGGTTATTTCCAAGGGTCGTGTTTTTTCGTTTAGGGTTGTGTCCTTTCGTATTCTAGTGTCGCATCTTTTCGATATGACCACTTTATGGTTATTTCCAATGGTTGCGTCTATTAATAATAACAATTCTATAAAATGAATCATAGAGTTGTGTCCTTTCGTAAATAACCGTTTTATAGTTAACAGTATATTCTAGGGTTGCGTCTTTTCGATAAAACATTTTCATGGTTATTTCCAAGGGTCGAGTTTTTGTGCTTAGGGTTGTATCCTTCCGTATTCTAGGGTCGCATCTTTTCGATATAAAGGGTTGTGTCCTTTCGTATTCTAGATTTGTGTCCTTTTGTATCCTATATTTTAGGGTTACGTCTTTTCGAAGGGTTGTGTCCTTTCGTATTCTGGATTTGTTACTTTTTGTATCCTAGGGCTGTGTCCTTTCGTATTCTAGATTTGTGTCTTTTTGTATCCTATGCTTGTGTCCTTTCGTTTCCTAGGGTTGCATCTTTTCGGAAAAATTCTCGTGTATTTATTTAAAGTTGCGTTTTCTAGCATTTGTGTTTTTAACTCTATATATTTGTTTCGTTTACCATTTACATATTTGTTTCGTTGACAATTTTGTTGATTTATGACTACTAATTTAAAAATTTACTCAAATCATTATTATGATAAAAAATGTCATTCTATTATTTTTAAATTATTATTACTCAAAAGCATTGATCTTTTTACTGTTCTAGAACTTCCTAAAATTCTTGATTTGTGTAAAGAATTTTGGAACTCTAATGAACAATCCTAAAAAATGAATCATAGGGTTGTGTCCTTTCATATCCTAGGGTTGCGTCTTTTCGAGGGGTTGTGTCCTTTCGTATTCAAGATTTGTGTCCTTTTGTATCCTATATTCTAGGGTTGCGTTTTTCGAATGGTTGTTTCCTTTCGTATTCTAGATTTGTGTCCTTTTGTATCTTATATTCTACGGTTGCGTCTTTTCGAAGGGTTGTGTCTTTTCGTATTCTGGATTTGTTTCTTTTTGTATCCTAGGATTGTGTCCTTTCGTATTCTAGATTTGTGTCTTTTTGTATCATATGCTTGTGTCCTTTCGTTTTCTAGGGTTGCGTCTTTTCGGAAAAATTCTCGTGTATTTATTTAAGGTTGCGTTTTCTAGCATTTGTGTTTTTAACTCTATATATTTGTTTCGTTTACCATTTACATATTTGTTTTGTTGACCATTTTGTTGATTTATGACTACTAATTTAAAAATTTACTCAAAGCATTATGATGATAAAAAATGTCATTCTATTATTTTTAAATTATTATTACTCAAAAGTATTGATCTTTTTACTGTTCTAGAACTTCCTAAAATTCTTGATTTGTGTAAAAAAAATTTTGGAACTCTAATGACAATGCAGATTTTATGAGTAGTTTCAAATATAATAAATTAATGAAAATTCCAACTATATTTTTCTCGAAAATGGGTGGTGCATGTAGTGAGTTTTTAGATTTAACAATTCTCTACGGAAACATTGATTCTTTATATTTGAAAGCAGTTTTTTAACTTTAGAATTAAGAAACTTTCCTTTTCTGATTAAGTTAATATCTTTTAACTTAATTGATTAAGTCTATTTTAGTCAATTGATTGTTAGTTTCCACATTTACTATTTTCAATTATTAAATGTCGCATATTAGTCTTTCATTTTTCCGTTCTTGTCTTTTTTTTTTAGAGATTATATTATATTTTCTATATCTTTACAAATCATTGTTAACAGTTTCTTTTTTTACATTTAAGTTGCATTTTTTGAATAAATTTTTGTGTTCTTTTTCATCAAATATTTTAGATTTTATTTTTTTTTAAGTTATATGTAGTAATGTGTTGATTTTCTGATAGTTTTATTTGTGTACAATAGTAAATTATTTATATTATTTTTAATATATATTTTATTTAATTGTTAAAACCTTAGAATTAAGAAACTTTCTTTTTTTAATTAATTTAATTTCTTTTACTATAGTTAATAGAAAACCATGACATAATTTCTTTATCTCCTAAACTATTTTATATTACCATAACTACTTTAGAATTTTAGAATCTTTTCTAATCCAACCATCGATTAATTTAGATGCTTATTAAGTTATATGTAGTAATCTGTTGATTTTCTGATAGTTTTATTTATGTATAATATTAAATTATTTATATTATTTTAATAGATATTTTATTTAATTGTTAAATCTTTAGAATTAAGAAACTTTCATTTTCTGATTAACTTAATTTTTTTTGTTATAGTTAATAGAAAACATGACATAATTTCCTTATCTCCTAAGCTATTTCATATTACCAAAACTACTTTAGAATTTTTCCTTATTAACATAATTTCCTATTACCAAAACCATGACATAATTTTCTATTACCATAATTTTTTTAACTATCGATTAATTTAGATGCTGCCGTGGAATGTTACTATTGGTTGTTTTAAATCCTATGTGGACAGCCTTAGAGGATGCTTATTAAGTTATATGTAGTAATATGTTGTTTTCTGATAGTTTTATTTATGTACAATAGTCAAAAATTTATATTATTTTAATAGATATTTATTTAATTGTTAAAAACCTTAGAATTAAGAAATTTTCATTTTCTAATTAAGTTAATTGTGTTTGTTATAGTTAATAAAAAACGTGACATAATATCTTTATCTCCTAAGCTATTTTCTATTATCAAAACTACGTTAGAATTTTAGAATTATTCCTTATTAACATAATTTCCTATTACCAAAACCATGACATAATTTTCTTAACTATCGATTAATTTAGATGATCACGTGGAATGTCATTATTGGTTGTTTTAAATCCCATGTGAACAGTTTTAGAGGTTAATAGTTTCAACTTTTATATAGTATATATATATATATATATTTTTTTTTTTTATCTTTTTACTTCTACCAGAAAAATATTTTTAAAAAATGTTTAAGATGTTAATATCTTTGTATTGTTACATTTTTACTGTATATTTTTATTTATTATCGTGCTAAATAATTTTTTATTTAAAATTTAATAAATAATATTTTCCCCCGCGGGTTTGAGTCCTAGTATATATAATAACAGATTACGAATTTTGCAACAATGAATTAAAATAAAAAATTATTAGATTTGACTAAATGAAAATATAGTATTGTTTGGGAGAAACCGAGTTATTTTTTTCAACCTCAATTATTATAAGCGCCGATTGGTAATCAAAGTCAGGGCAAAAGAAAAATAATAATTAAAACTTCAACTTTTAGTCTAGCACGGAAGCAAAAAAATCCATTCAAATTTTTAAATAACGGGGAATCAAGAGAAAGTTAATTTAAAAATCTTAAAAATGAAAGTTTTGTTAATTGTTCTTAAAAAAAATGTAAAATACGTAAAATTCATTATTTTAAAAACGTAAAAACTTGAAAAATAATCATTATTATCTTTTGATAAAGTGTGTCTATTTGACACTTTTCAACTAGATTAAGAAATTATTCAAATGTATTTGTATATGTGTTGGAGATAAAATAATTTCATTTGAGTTAAATGAATCGTTTGATGCCACATATTTCAAGGTTTCGGCGGGTTTTTTAATTTTATTGGCGGAGCTTAATGTATTTGTATATGTGTTGGAGATAAAATAATTTCCTTTGAGTTAAGCGAATCGCTTGATGCCACATATTTCAAGGTTCCGGCAGGTTTCTTAATTTTATTGGCGGAGCTTATCTTTATATAAAACCTTAGAGATATTTGGGCCTGAATCAACAATGGCCCAAAATAATTTGATGGATAGGGCCACCTGAGACTGATCCCTGTCCTGGGTGTCGCATTCCGTTATCCGGAGTGATATGGGTTTGGAACTGAGTGGCCAGACGAACATGTACCCCTTATCAGCATCCGGAGACGGCGCTCGGAGCCCGAGTTCTCGTATCAGGAACTCGGGTTAGGTATGAAATATCTTTTTTAGGCACTAAGTTCAAATTATTTCGAATGATCTAAATTAAATCTTTAATCCAAGGGTAAAAACTTTCACCTTATGCATGCTAGGGTAAAAAGCAAGTGTTCCATACTCGGAGAACGATTAAAGCACAAATGAACTGATTCCGAGAGAGCACCCTGGCATCAGACCCGCCGTGTCAGACGCTGCCATACAGGGCGATCAGGTCCAATGATACAGAACCGTATTGTCGGTCAAGTGGCATCAAGAGACAAGGAAGTTAGGTGAAAAGAACTCGAGTGCTTCGTACTAGATCAAACCAAGAAGTTCAAACCCGACCCAACTAAAGACGCGGAACCCGGTATCCAAGCCCGGATAGATAAAAGTCTATAAATACTACTCTATTTCTTTCATAAAACGGATTCGAATCTTCCCCTGAAAAAACATACACAGAGTCCACTTTCTCTAGAGACTAAGACTCATTCCTTTGAGCTCTTAGTCTTTCTCCGGCTGTTTAGGGCCATTCACTCCGGATATCTCTTCTTTTCCAGTCGTTTCTTGACCGGACTCTCTCCGAACATCCTGATTTTCTCTTTCTACCTCACTCTAAATTTCTTACCACCAAACGTTTAGACACTCCGCGGACCATCCCGTGTTCGGTCCGGAATCACTCATTTCTCTTCTTTTTCGTTTTCCGACCATCTTTTCCTTGCTCTCCACGAGTACTGTGGTCTCTTCTCTTCTCTCTCTTTTGCTCTTTTCTGACTTAAGCTCGGAGAACCGTTGGAAAACATCCTCTAATCGTGTTTTTCCTGGCCTTCACGTGTTTTTTAATTGCACAGAAGCGGGTCCTAATTGTTTATGAGGACAAAAAATCCATGAAACAACATGTATATTGTAAACTACCAACTAGGTTCTAATGAACTAAAACTCATCATTTATTAGATTTAGGGGTTGATTGGTTCACCCGCTACCACCCGCAAACGGCGGTTGCGGTTGGTAGTGTTTGACAACAATCAAAGAAACCGCTCCATACCGCTACATACCGCTCTGTACCATTTTATATCGCTTGGAACCGCTCTAAATCAAAATCTCCTTCCCACGAGCGTTTGCGGTTGCGGGCGGTTGCAGGTGGTTGAAAAAATATTATCTTAAATAATAAACTAAAATTTACAAAAAAAGTTATTTAAAAATTTTACTTTTTATATCGAATATTATCATATAAAATTATATACAGTACTTGATATATATTTTAGTTAAACTAAAATAAACTTGTAATTATAAAAAAGTTATTGTAAAAATATTATTTAATTATTCTATAATTTATTTAAAATATATAATTTAAATTTTTTTATAATAATATATTTTTGATTTCAATTTTAATTTTAATAATTATAAAAAATATTGTTGTATATATAAAAAATGTTCCAAACATCTTTAAAATTTTATATTTAATTATTCTATGATTTATTTAAAATATATAATTTTAATTTTTTTATGATAATATATTTTTGATTTTTATATAAATTATATATTATGTGTATTTTGGTAGTTTTATGTAAATTCACTATCGCACCCGCTGTAAACCAGTCATAAACGTTCGGCAATGCACCCATTTCCAGCCGCTTTACCAGTCGTATAAATTATCCAATAACGCTAGAAACCACTACCGTCCACTTCCACAAACTCCCACAACCGCATCCACTGCGTTTAAACCAGTCAGACCCTTAACTAAATGGTAAATTTGATATAGCTTATGATAAAATTCACACTAAAAATTTAAGAAAACTTTCATGGTAACTTTAAAAAAATTAAAAGCTAAGTTTTGTTAGATGAATAATAAAATAATTTATTTTGTTAACTTATATTCAATTTTAGTATTTTACAATAAGGAATACACATTAAAAAATTATCAAAAATTATGAGAACTAGGTGAATACCCACGCATAAGCGCGAGTTTATTTACATACATTTTTTTTAATTGGTTTTAAAATTTGATATTATATATCCAAATTGTTTTAACATTCTTATAAAATAGGGGTAAATTCAGCCGTAAATTTCATTGGAAATGTGAAGTGTTTGTTAATCTACTATAATTCTTAATCATAAACCAAAAGATATTGACTCACATATGTTTATTTTTTTGTTTTGAAGCACCTATATCAACCCATTATTTTTTTAAAGAAATTTGTTAAGAGTTTTATGAACAAAAATTTCAAGACACTCATCAAATTTGATTCGACCAAAACCAGCTCGAATGCAAATCTCTTTTGTTTATATTAAAAATAAGTTAACGATGGCATACCCAAAAATATTTTTGATATCAAGCAAAAAAAATAATTCATTGTAAAAGTAGATGACATCGTCATCCATTGTAAGGCCGTAGCTTTGTTAAAGTTTACAATTCTGCCATCATAGCTTGAAGATAAAAACAAAGCAACTTATCAATGATCAGAAATCATGGCATTGACCTAGTCAAGTCAACTAAGTCTGGAGACAAGTTTGAGGTTTGGAGCATCATTTCATGTTACTGGTAAACAAAGGAGCAACAAGAAACCCACAAAGAAGCAATAAAAATCTATACCTCATTCCATAGCCAATCTCTTGGAGTGCCTTAGAGGCAGTCACCATTAACATTTTTTTGGATAAGCGTAAAAGACTTTGAATCAAGGACTTTGAATCAAGCGTAAAAGGGTGATTAGAGCAACAATTTTCAAAAGTCGAGGATAAAATGAATGACAATATGCTTTCCTGATCAGAACATGGGAAAGTGTTTATATATATATATATATGAACATACCCAAAAAAATTCTGGCTTTTCAGTCAACAATTTTAACTTGCAACTTGAATCGGATACTTGTGCTTCTTCTCCATCTTGCCTTTACTTTTCTAGTGAAGAAAACAAGCTCAGCTCGATAAACAAAATTCAGTCCTTCTAGATTAAAACCATTGCTGCCAAAAGCACCAAGCTGACCATTCTAAGGATAAAGTGAGCGAAACTTGACTTTACTAACCAAGAAAACAGAAGGAGACCACAATGACGATTATAAGCGTATCTGAGAAAGTGCTAGCTCCTTAACCTGAAAAAGTTATGGCTTCTCAATAGCTTCACAATCATATTCCCATTATGTTATTTTTCTACAGAATCCAACTCTGAGAAGAAATCATCCTCAAGAGAACTAAATAACACATGTAAGTGCGTTGACCAAATCCTGAAAATTGAGAAATATCTGAAGAAAATAGGCTCAAAATCCATGTCAAGAGCACAAAATTATCTTCTCTGAATAATCTATGTTCTGCTTAACAAGGGTACCTACATCGATTCCGAGGTATAACACTGTCGAGAATTATGAAATGTGCGGTAGAAGAGTTTAATTCCTACTCAAGCTAGTCAGAATCCGCTCTCCATCCTCGAAAACTTCATTTCCTAACAAGACAAACCAAGCAACTAAAACCTTAATAATAGATAATTGGCATTGCTAAAACCCTGACAAAAAGGAAAAAGATGAAACAAAACATCTTATGTCATATATAGGAAAATGCCGAGTTAGCCATTACAAAAAAATTCATTACCAAGTTTCAAATATTTGTATATATATGGAGGTGCAGATATTACAGGAAAAATAACAATTTATGTACAATTTCGGCTTAAAAATGAGCTAAGAATTAAATCAGCTCGATAAGTTCTAAATATTTAACATAAATCTAAAGAAAACACAATTTAAATATTTCTTAAATAATGTTCTTATCTGATTTTTACTTAGAAGATTATGATAACAAGGTTTCAAAACCACCAGCTAAACTTTATCAAAAAAAAAAAAAAAATTTGGATTTTCTCTAAAAAAATTTATAACATGATTTATGAACATTTAGAAATTTGTATTTTTATAAATGACTTTATAAACATATAAAAGATGTACTTTTTGAAAATAAAAACAAACAATGGTATTTTTGAAAATTGGTATCATAAATATGATTTATATATACACATACATAAAAAACATAAAGAAATAAGTATATATATATATATATATATATGTGTGTGTGTGGGTGTGTGGTGTGTATATATACACAATAGACTGCTAACTTTGGTGTAATGAATTAAACTAAAAATTTATATATATGGCTAAATAGTAAATGTGATATTTTTTTCTACTTTAGTATTTTACCAAAAATATACATAAATAAAATCAGTTACTCAGAAATTATAATAACTTAAAGACATATTATCAATTTAGCCATGTGTTAATTTGACAAAGAACGTGGAATTGACACTTTTCAACTGGATTAAGATATTACTTAAATGTGTGAATGTCTCAATATCGTAAACTAACAACTATAATGTAATGAATTAAAACTCGAAATTAATTAGATTTAAATAAATGGTAAAATTGATAATTTTATAAGAAAGCACATTCAAAATCTATAGATTTTCTTGTTAATATATTAAAAAAAAAAATATGTGTTCTAAAAGAAACAAAAATAAATCATTTTCTAATTAATTTATATTCAGTATAATTATTTTAGCATAAGAAATTATACTATTTGTGGAAAAAAACAAACGTATGAACATAGTCTTATTTATTTTCCATTTATAATTTTACCAAAATAAATACACATACTTAATTATTCAAAAAAGAAAAATAAGGCGCAAAAAAAAACTAACGGTATGTGTGGGTAATATAATATAGCGTATACATATATGTATATAAAGAGACAAATATAATTGTCTAATTATATCTAAATAATATATATATATAAGGTTAAATATATATATGTTAAATAAATCAGATATATATATATATATATATAGATAAGGTTGTTATCGTTGTAGAACATAAACCAAAAGGTGGCTATTGAAAGTGTTGGGGTTTCATTTCTCAGCCATGAAGAAACAGAAGCATCACGTCTCCGAGGAAGAGGTTTGCTTAACCATCTCTTCAACGAATAGATTAGGAGAAAACTCGGGTCTGATCCCAATTGATCTCATCATTGAGATACTCACGAGATTGCCTGCGAAATCCATAGCGAGGCTTCGTTGCGTGTCAAAGGACTGGGCTTCCATTCTCTGCCTTCCATATTTTACCGACCGGTTCATGACGATGTCTTCTGCTCGTCCGCGTCTCCTTTTCACTTTCCAAACTGAAGGCAAGTGGTCATTCTTCTCGTCACCTCAGCCTCTGATTCCAGTCGACCAGAATTCGTCTCCTATAGTTGTCTATAATCATATGCATGTCTTTAGAGACCATTCCTTTGGAGTTTGTGTCCCTGTCTGTGGATTGGTATGTAGTAAAGATGAATGGGTCTTAGGTGGAAAAAAAGATTCAAGCATGATGATATGTAATCCTAGCACAGGACAATTCAAACCTTTACCCAAAGTGAGAACGAAGAGGGGTCGGGTTATAACCTATATTGGGTATGATCCAATCGAAAAACAATTTAAGGTGTTGTGCATGACAGTTTGTGTAAAGCCATTTATTCATAAAGCCGAAGAGCATCAAGTTCTCACTCTAGGAACGGGAAATTTAAATTGGAGAATGATTGAATGTTCTGTATCCCATCACCCTCAAGATAATGGTATATGCATCAACGGAGTTTTATATTATTTAGCTGAGGATAAGGGGTCTAACAAAACTTCTATGATAGTTTGCTTTGATGTTAGATCTGAGAAGTTCAACTTTCTTATTAACGAAGCTCTCAATGATTTAGGTTTTCCGTCAACTCTAATAAATTACGAGGGAAAATTAGGTGCACTTCATCCTGATTCATTTGGTTTTATGAATGGAAGAGCTACAAGCTTTGATTTGTGGGTAATAGACGATATTGAAAAACATAAGTGGTCGAGGCACATTCATATATTGCCGCCTATGTGGAAGGATCTGGTCGCGGAGACTCATGTTTACATTGTTGGGATGATTGGTACAAGTGAAGTTGTGTTCTCTCCATGCATCTTGTCCAACCCTTTCTACATCTTTTACTTAAATATGGAGACCAACTCTATTACAAGAGTTGAAATCCAAGGGATTGAACCTCTTGAAGGTCAAAAGATGTATACCTTTATAAACCATATGGAAAATGTCAAGCTTATTATGTAAATTCTCAACATTGGAGCTAATATTTTCCTCCTAAGTTTTTACAAGTCTGATATCATAGGCTCTTAACAGTCCTTGTTTTATCATGTATTTTTTCCATTGTTCAGTTATGGTATGACTATTTTATATATATTTAATGTTATTATGTCCATTAATCTCTTATTTACATTAGTGGTTTAATAAATTCGGGAGCATTATTTGAACTAATTTTTAGCTGTTTAAACCCTTTTTTTTTGTTTGCTAAGAAGGTAAATATCATTAATAATGAAAGAGTTTAGGATTTACATAGAGATGGTCTACACATTTGGTTCCTTGGCAAAAAAGATAAAAACATACACCAACAAATCATAAACAAGAGATACTCACTGCAGCCAATGCCCCATGAGATTGCTGAATTTCTTTCTATGTCTTCGTGCGTTGATGGTGTTGATGATGAGCCGGTTGATTTCATTGAAGATAGCGAGCGGTAGTATCGAGTGGAGATTGTTACGCTGTTTCCAGATGCTGTAAACTGTAGCTTGAGCAAGTAACTTCTGGAGAAGCGAGGGAGAAGTTGGCACTCTCCTTTTTGTCCAAGCAATAAGATCCGACCATGAAGAGAAGCTGCGAGGAGTTAGATGGAGTCTGACATTAATCTTGAGCCAAGCTGTTTAAACTTTAAACTCTTCGCATATACTGTTTTAGAAACACACCCTTTTTGTACAATAGATCTTACAATTTTTCAACTTTTAAATTATACTAAAAACGTATCCTCACATTAAACGCTATGCTTTCTATTTTCTTGCACACCACAACCTCTTCTTTTTTTACAATGGACCTTATACTTCATATTTGGATTTTTTTTTTAAATATTAAGTTATGCGCATCTTTCATCATCTCTTCAAAAGGTTCCTTATACCTTCACATGTATGATAAATCGTACACTCTTTTTTGAGTTAATCAGTTATCACAATTTTCAAAAGCAATGTGGGGTTGCTAGAATCTTAGCAGCTAAGAACAAAAACAGCTCGAACAATAAAATGTTCAGAGGTGTTGTGAAGTGCATGAAAACATTCATAAACATAACACGATTGATAAATTGAGATTAGAATAAGAATTAACTCTGCAAACATAATTGTGAGAATCTCTTGAAAATAAATTTAGCGATAATCTTTATAAAACGGATGAAGTATAAATTAACGATGCTTTCTCTTTTTAATTTTTTTAGTATTTTAATTAATATATATATATATATATGGAAACAATTTTTTTTTTAAAGCGCGAAAAAGTAACGGCTTTTTTTACGGGTAATAATTTGATATATTAAAGAGATTTATACAAACTGTTATTTGGCAATGTAGTGTTTTCGTTACGTTTAAAAACACACTTTAATAAGGTTTTTAAAAAATGACAAGGCCAAAAGATAATCAGTGGCTCAGAAGAACAAAGAGCATCTAATGGAGGTTCTAGGAGGGTTTCTATGAGAGTTTCTCCTGTTAAATAAAAGGGTTAGAGTCCGTTCTCATTTGAGAATTTTATGAGAAATCTATTCTTTAGACACAGGACATTATATCATGAATTGGTTCTGTTTTTTAAGTGACATATCAAATAAACAATAGTTTAGAATAATAATTAAATAGTTTGTATGTTATTATTCTATTTTTATTTTTATAAATCATAAAATAAAATTATTTATCTATCTAATTTTATTATGCATGAGTTTAAATTATATATTAATATTATTTTTTATTTGATATTAATTAAGGTTAATACAATAATATGAAATTATTATTATTTTAGTTAATATAATAATATTAATATATTAAAAAAATATCTGAAATTTGAAATATGAAAATTATATTTTGATATTTTGTTAAAATCATGATCATTTTTATTTTTTCCCCGTATATATGTACATCAACAATTAAAAGCTGATTTGGTTGAGCATATATGGTAAAAGTTTGGCACATCATCAAGTGAAGATTAGAGCGAAGTTAATTTTATCATTAATCATTGGTTTATATGTTATATATGTTTTCTATAATTTTAAGTTTTATTTATTTATAAGTTTATGTTATGTAATTTTATGCTTAATTGTGTTATATCAGAAAATATAACTTTTTGGTTATATTATTTATAATGTATTGCATTATTAATATTGCTATTAAAATTAACAGTTTTATTACATTTCCTATTATAGATGAAAGAAATAAATATACTAGTTAGTGTAATTAAATATATTTAAAATGTAATTTGATATGTTTAAAAGAAATATTAAGAAAATATATTTTTTTAAATATTATTTGTATTAATATTATATTGGTGATGTTTGGGATAAATTTACTCTCTTAGTTTAGGCGAATCTCTTAGCGTCATTTGTGTAGTTGGTATTGGGTCGGCCCTAGGGGTATTTGGGTCTGATCTACAATAGGCCAAGTAACTGGGTGGGTTAGGCCACCTCTCTCCACCTCTCATTCCGAGTGGTGTGGCCACACCGCAGAGGATGAATCGGACTGGATACTGAGTGGTCAGACGTACATGCAAAGGAAGTAACCGGGGAGCAGAGCACGGAGCATGAGTTTCCGTATCAGAAACTCGGGCTAGTATGCATTTCCATTAAAGCGCGAATGTTGAGTTATTTAAGTATATTTGAATTGGTCAGCGGTCAAACAGTTAATATTATTTACCTTACGAATGTGATAGATAAAAACAGCTGGCCTCTGCTCCACATAACGATTAAAGCAGACAAAACTGATTTCAAAGAGTCTCCGGCGTCCGACCCGCCCCACTGGGCACCGAACATTGTAAGATAAAGTACTCTACACCACATGGTCGTATTGTCGGGCAGTTAGCACATAAAAAAAAGGTGGTAGATAAAAAGTACTCAAGTGCATCATACAGGACAAACCAGCGGACCTGGACCCGACCCGACTTGGGACGCGATGTCCGGTATCCTAATCCGGGCAGGTAAAACTCTACAAATATCCTACTCATTTCCTAAAGAAAGATAACTCTTACTTCCTAAAGAAAGATAGCTTTTACTTCCTGCTTAAGTTTCTAGGTCGATACTATTTTTCTCGAAACACTTAAGCCTTTCTCTTCCATTCTTCTCAGTCTCAGTTTTCTTCCGACCTCGTACGGTCATCTCTCTGGCTACTTCTCGACCATCTCTTCGGTTATATTCGACCACTTCTTTCACAAAATACTCTTTTTCTCGATACCTCACCACTAAATTTCTCTACAAAATCGTGATGATACATCGCGGATCATCTCCTGTTCGACCCGGTGTCACCCACTTATTTCTTCTTCATTTTCCGACTTTTTTATTTTCTTTCCACGCCATTCTCCGTGGTCTTTTCATCAGACTCGAGCATTGGAGAACCGTCGGAAAATACCACACCATCGTATTTTCTCAACCTTCATGCGTTTGTTGATTGCGCATGAGACTTACTCTAGTAATTTCATCCACATATTAAAAGTCCCTGGCACTGTCACTATCACGTACCATTTTATATTTGGTATATATTCCCATTTTTAAATATACACACTCTTATGTTGATATTGAACACGATTTTTTTTTTTAGGGAAAAATATTGTTCATAATGAAATTAATGTTTTTTCTTTGTTTCCTATGAAATTGAACAGTTTAATTCTTGAAAAATATTGCTCATAATGAATATTGTTTTTTCTCTGTTTCTCTAAGAAAGTGAACAGTTTACTTCTTGAAATCGAATATATATATATATATATATATATATATATATATATATATATATAACTTTTTGTTTTGTTTAAGGGGATTACAAAAGAGGCACGATTATAGATTTATATAGTGCATGAATTGTCAATCAACTGTCTTACAAAGCAATATCTCTCAGTTTGAAGAAGTTTAATCGTAACTTTTTTTTTTATACACAAGTTTAATCGTAACTTTGCTCTCACGAAATGTCATTCTTATGAATTATCATTCATAAGTAATTCCATTGAATTTGTTAGTTTTTCCGTTCGTTACCTTCAATTTCTCTTATTTAAAAAATATTTTTACATATAAAATAAAAGTAAACTCAATCAAGAGAAATTAGGAAGAATAACCAAAAATCCTACATTGGAGGAGTAAGACCACTCTGAAGTTAAAGTACATAAGATTTGGCAATGGTGGAGAGTACATTCAAGGTCGTGCCTACAGTGTTGTAAAAAATGTATTTGTTTCAGGATTTCGATTTTAAATTAATTTTGAAGGACCCCAAATAAAATAAAAATAATTTTAGTATAGTAGTTAGAGAATATTTTTATTGATATTCCATCTGAATTCAAAACCGATTCTTATATTAAGAGAATAGGCTTTTTTAACATTTTAAACTTTGTTTTTTGTTTTTATTATGTTATATCGTTTTAAATTAGATTATTATTATTGTTATATAAAACAAAAACCCATTTTTTAAATATGCATCAACCTCCCATTTTTTAAATATGCATCAAGCTCCGAAAAGCCTTGGCACGACACTAAGTACATTGATGGTGAGGCGACATCAGAAAATATTGTGTTAATCATGGAATATAGATGATGAAAATTAATCCTGAAACTCCCCAACATATAAAGATGACTTTGAATGAGCGTGTAAAAAGCATAACGATACAATGTAGATTGCCTAAAAAAATTTGGACATATGCAATCGATACCGCAACTTTCTTCACTATATGCTCCTTTGGGCTTCGTAATCCATGAAAAATCTTGAAGCGGTGACAAAGTAGACATTGTGAAAGTATTTGATTGCTTAGCTTATATTTATATGATGTTTTTGTGAGAAGTAACTTTGATCCGAAATCTAAGAAATAGTACTTTCTTGGTTATGGTGACAACAAAATTGATTATCGGTTTTGGGATGATCAAAATTGAAAAATAATCCGAAGCAAAAATTCATATCTTTAGCAAAAATGTGTTGTACAAGAACAAGCCACATAAAAGCTCGTAAAGTAAAGAATCAGCAAAATGTTTATTTTATTGGGAGATATTTTGGCACCAGAGTTGCAACAGATACACATCAACAAAAGAGCAGATTGCTTAAGAATAAGAATGATGATTCTTGAGTTATTTTCATACCCAAGTTACTAGAATAACGCCGACCAATCAACTGTTAGGTTTATCAATCATTCAACTACATTTTGCCTATATTTAGAGATAAAAGGAAAACAAATAAAGATAGACAAATGTTCCAACAATCCTTGTCGCCCAGTCATTTCTTACCATTAGATTATTATCTCACAAAATTCTTTTCGTTTTGAAAATTCTAGTTTGTAAAATGTAGTTAAATAAAAAAATCATTATCTCCATTAAATTGTAATATTTGTTCTTCTAAAATATTTTTTTCTTTTAGATTATTGAATTATATATATGAATATGACAATATATAGATTTATTTTGGCACACATTGAAATCTTATAAATATAAATATATTTAAATTTATATGAAATACATCTATTAACTATGACATGATTTTGTTGTCATCTTTATTAACTTGTTTAGATATTGATATTATAAAATTTATCATCTAGGTAATATATATATATATATATATATATATATATATATATATATATATAATTTTAAGAGTGAACAACTGAATATTAATGGTTGACTTGTTTATTAAGTATCTAACACTACTAGTTGTGTATTTAAATCTCTCTCATACAGACAAAAACTTCTGTCGAAAATACCCCTATAAACTTCAAACAAGAGATAGTTGCAGCGAGCATTAAATGTGATGTTGACATTAATTGTTAGAAGATGAATGTATCTCAGATATTTTGTGTCTTAGGGAGATTCAATTAGATTTTGTGCAAAAATTATGCTTTAAATTTATTTTTTTATGAGAGAGAAAGCAAGGGTTGCTGCGACAAAGACGACATCCTCGGCGATCAGAGTAGAGGTTACCGGAGCCGAGGCAATAAAAACCGCATAACTCGGAGATAAAACGACAACGAGATAGATACAATGGGTGTCGTGAGGAGTCGTAGGAAGATTTGAGGCAAAAATCACGACGAGGAGTTGAAGCTTGACGGAGATATTCATGTGCTTGTCGAAAGATGTACGGCAAAATGAATCTGGTTCCGACGAAAAAGCTAACGATTATAGTTTTAGAGAAGAACCATATAAGGTTTTAGATGGTTAACGATAAATTTAGTGTGTTAAAATATGTCTGCATGTAAATGGTTATTGACACGTAATTTTCGTTGTTAACACGAAATTTAAAATGTTAACGTATAAGTTTTCAATTTGAACGTGATTGATCTCATACTTTATTAAAAATAATATATGGATAACTCAATTAATATCAATGTAACGTTATATGTAAAACTCTATTATTTATCCTCTAATATGAAACTTATCTTTGTTTATGAGATCATTCAAATTCGTATGTGAGGAATGTCCAAAGACAAACATACAATAAGTGTGGATATTTACAAAAATGTATTGTTTAACAAAAATCTGGACCTTTACATTTATTGGTATCACACTAAAATAATATTGAACTTTGTAAACTTTTAAATTACATATGTAAGTAGCATAAAATATGTTAATTAACTATTTAAAAAAAAAAAAAATTTAACAAGATAACATCGTATATGTCTTCACCACCATCATCGTAACTTTTTTTTTTTTGTAGTTGTTATCAGTCGTCACCATCGTATTTTCAACAACATTTGCAGCAATTATTGCATTTCCGTCCATCACACCAGAACTTCAATCGCATTTACTGCGTATAGACAATATATATATTGTGAGTATCTCAAAATCTGTTGAATAAATGTTTTGCAAGATGTTGTCGACCTGATCTAATTTGAAAGGTATTGATGCTACAAGTATCATGTAACTTAATTAGCAAATTAGTAGTGTAAAATAGTATGGTCAAATTAATAGACCAAATGTATTTTTATTATCTTGCTACAAGGAAATTAGTTCTATAATTTTGTAGTTAACGTGTAACATACTAAGTTAGCAATGTCAAAAAAACAATAAGGTAAATGGGTACAAGTACATTATCAGCTTGATACAAACAAAGTTATGTCTAATGTATTGATAAACTGTAATGTATAAAATAAAAAGTACATATATGCAGTACATTTTTACCTTGCAGCTTATTCCAGTACAATTGAAAATTGCATGTGACGAATGTCCAAACACAAATCATATATCATGAGTATATATTTATAAAAAACATCGTAAAACAAATATT
Organism: Pseudoturritis turrita; assembly: GCA_900406555.1. NCBI lineage: Eukaryota > Viridiplantae > Streptophyta > Magnoliopsida > Brassicales > Brassicaceae > Pseudoturritis > Pseudoturritis turrita. The sequence continues at coordinate 1,215,905 of OVBL01000198.1, read as the reverse complement.
TACCCCTGTGCATGTTTTAGTAACACATCAATATGAAGCTAAACTTTAAATATCATAAAATATATTAAATAACAACATGAAGAGAAAAAAACTTATTTTAACAAGATAAAGTAAATTAATACAAAATGTATTATTATTCTGATGAAAATGAACTTACCGACAACATAACCAGAGGTCATGGCATCCGTACTAAATTATAACTCATAAGTGTGAACTAAACAATACTTTATCTCGATAACTCAACTAATATCAAGATAACTTATATGTTAAGTATGTAAAACTCTATTAGTTATCCTCTAACATGAAACTTATTTTTGCTTATGAGATAATTCAAATTCGTACATGACGACTGTCCAAAAACAAACCATACACCATGCGTATAGGTATTTATATAAAAAAAGTGTCGTTAAACAATTATTTGGACCTTTACAATTTTTAGTAACACACTAAAATAAAATTAAACTTTGTTAACTTTTATTCTCGTCATCCTCCTTAAACCAACTGGTTAAAATCATATCACTTTATCAGGCTAACTAAATAGTTATCCTCTTCCTTTTTTTTTTAATATATAAACCAACATAATTATATCTAACAATATAGTTATCATGTAATGTATTAAGTCAGCTGTAAAATAATGTAGCAGTATAAAATAGTATCATCAAAGAAATAGACACACAAGTGTATTTGTTATCCCGCTACAAAGGTTATTAGCTGTCTAATTTTATAGTTTACCCGTAACGTAGCGATGTATAAAAATAAGGTAAATAAGTACAAGTGTATTATTATCTTAATACAAAAAAACTTAGCTGACTAATTTAAATTATTGAACCGTTATCTCCTTTTCCTCAACGACTATGAGGCTAGGATTTTCCTGGATGGCCGGTGCGTCCTCTAACAAGACCAACTGCAACACATGAAATAATCTTATCACTAAACCAACGACCCACGTCTTAATATGCTTGAAATGAATCCTCTAGTATTGTGATATAATTAGCTTTTTGTACCAAATCCAATTTATAAAACTAACCTGTCTGATTTATATTGTTAACTATAATCTCATTTTCCTTAACGACTGTGAGGCTGGAGTTTCCTCGATGGCTGGTGCATCCTCTAGCAAGACCAACTTCAACACATGAAACAATATATATTCTTGTATAGTTTTATAGTTATATTCTTTTGTATCAAATAAATAACTTATGTGTCTAACTTTGTAATTACTTTGAAATGTGTTAACTTAGCGGTATAACAACCTGGATACCTTTATGTAATTGAAGCATTTGGATCTTAGAGCATTTATTCTCACTAAATCAATTTGTGAGAATTATTATCTGCTGCATGAAGGGAAAATTATTATCTCAATACAAAAGAAAATTAGATGTCTAATTTTATAGTTAATATGTAACGTACTAAGTTAGTGATGTAATAAAGAATAATAAGGTATATTTACATAAGTGTATTTATTATCTCGCTAAATAGTAAATTAAATGTCAAAATTTATAGTTAACCCATAACATAGTAAGTTAGCAATGTATAAGAGAACAATTGGTAATATGGTACAAGTGTATTACTATCTCGATATAAAAAAAACGTACATGTCTAATTTATATTGTTAAATTGTAATGTACTAAGTTATAGATATAAAATCAAAGTATTTAAATGCAGTACATTTACCTCGCAACTTACTTATTAACTATATATTCTATATTATTTATCGAGATAATAGTCGTGTGTAACTGTTAAAATATAAATTATCGGCATCACTTATATTTTATCTTACCACATCGTGGTCGTGGTTTGTTATCTCCATGAGATTTTGCTTACAACTGTGAGCTTGACTCATGGTTTGAACAACATATCCTGGATCGTTTTCTCCTCGTCACGTTGTTATATATCACAATAACATTTCATCAAAATTTTGGATAAAATTGACCTATTTTTTTTTGTTTTTTTGATAAAATGTGAATTTTATATACCAAAAGCTGGAAAGATTTTGTTACAGGATGCTCGGCGGAGCAAAATGTTCATCAGGCCCAAAAAAATAAGATAAAAAAGTCTATTTGAGAACAAGAAGTGGATAAAAGAGCCAAACGTTATGTTTTACTATTCATAGGTGAACCATTGCGAGAGGAGGTTCCGGAAAGGTTTCCGGTGGATCCGGGCAAGAATGGAGTCCTTGATGTTGCGATCAATCTGGTTGAAGATGACAGAGTATGGAGTGGAGATAGAATTATGAAGTCTGTTGTTTCTCTCTTTCCAAATGTGGAGAATCAAGGATTGGACTACAAGCCTCTTCAGAGTGTTGCTCAATGAGGCAGAGGGAGAGGATAACCAAGTAATAAGGTCATGCCACTCAACAAAAGAGAGGAGAGGTTGGTCAAGTCTAGACAGTACCTTGTTCCATAGTTGTGAGCTAAATTCACAGTGGAGAAGTAAGTGATCTCTTGTTTCAGCTACCAAGTTGCAAGTACAACAAGCCGTTGGTATGTTCATTCCCCAAGAGGCTAACCGAGTCTTGACCTATTTTGAGCAAAATATAGTTGCAATATATCAATCTGTACCGGCGGCAAGCATACACGGTGGAAGGTCTAAATCTTCCATCTGCAAAATCAGTGTGTCGGGTTTGTAATTTGAGCAGAGAAATCGAAGAAAATTGTAGATTTGACTGAATCGGTAAGCAATCGACATATACTAGGGGTTTTGAAGAGCAACGATGGCAAAACCGCAACAGCCGCAACAATGAGATAATTATTTTGAAGGGATATTTCATCATCTGTGTAAGCAAAACACCTTGTCCCCTTGTGGAGACTTCTTCGGTGTATCGTGCCAACGGTGGCGATTAGTGGAGAAGCCTGGAAACTGGAAACCCTAGACACACAACTCTTCGGTCCCCCGCTATCTCTATTCTTCTAGATATTTTAATTTTGAAATTAAATGTCGTATACGATAATATCCATAAAACAATTTTACTATTTATCTCTGACACGTAATAATTACCTAAGTAGTATCTAAACATAGGTACTCTATTGGGTTTATTACCATTATAGACACTTTTGAAAAGATAATTAACAAAACAGACATTTTGAAAATGTGACACACTTTTAGCACTGTTCCTTTTTTCGTAATACCACTATGCCCTTGAACGAGATGAAATATGTGCATCTAGTTGGAAAAAAGGGAAATATAGTTATATTGTAGAAGATCTGGACCGTTGATTTATTAAAATAAGTTTAGATCATGAGGCTGTAATTAAAACATTTTAAAAGTAACGCTTCTTTTTTGTTTTTTCTTCCTTCTTCTTCTTCTTTCCTTTGAAGTTGAACCGAAGAATTTGTTTCTCTCTTAGTAGAGGTGTCGGATATCGGAGCAGCTACTGAGATCCAAAAAGAAGGAGCAAGTTAAATGGGTGTGCGGATCTGGGTTAAATTACCAAAAATATTTCTGAAATCTTCCCGGAAAGCGAAACGCTTCGGAGATAGAGGATGGTGACTCGGTTACCCTCACATTCACACAAGCCCTGGAAAATCTGTGGATTTGAGCTGTCGAAGAAGCTCAAGTGGTAGCACCATAGTTTCCACACGCCTCCCAATTCGGAAACCCCAAATTGTTGCTCTTTTGGCCGAGAAAATCCTAGATTTTTAGTGATTTTCTCGGGAAAGCTACAGTGAAAAACGTACCGGACCAGAAGCGATCATGAGTCATCACAGAACGAATTCAGATTTGAAAGATGATATTCATATCAGAAAGAGTTCTTGCTGGAATGAATTCAGATCAGAAACAAAATTAATCAATCTATTTTGTTTAGACATTGTGGATATTATGTGATGGACAATGTCTCTTGAATATGTTTGTGTGGATTATGATGGATATGGTCAAAAGAACACAACTATGTATATGAGAATAGGTTAGTTACGGAAATTGGAGATTGACTACCCTTTAATAATTAAAAGTGTGATCAATTTCGAGATTGACTTTAATAATACAAGACATCAAATTGTTCGGCAAACATCATTCTGTTAATCTGTAGCAACATAACTACAAACCATTATTCATGTATCAATTTTCACAAACTTCATTTTATCAAAGGCCACAGAATTGTATGACTATATCATAGTAGAACAAACCGTTCAAGTAAGAGAATGCTACAAAATTTAAATCACATTGAACTTTTGAATGGTGAAGACCGGTGATGCTCATGAAAGTCCATGTTTGTTGGATCCTTCTCCAAAACCATGGAAGACAAATCAACACTTGAAATGGCAAGAACATCGTTGCAAAACTTACAAAGAAACACTAAACATGGTATGTACTCTCCATTGTTTTGTTAGGGATAACATGTCCACAAAAACTTGTCCAAGTTTTTATGTCCATATCAACTTGTCAAGCATAGGCCACCTGCAAACACAAAGAGAAATCTAATGTCAAGGCATTGATAGTTCACTCCGAACCAACCACAGTTTTCGTGTACGTATGAGTTTTTCACTAGTAGCAACTATCAAAAACTCGAGACATTCAAACATGGAGAAATGTCCAAATGGAATACACACTCATTATTATTCATCTTTACAGCCCCTAATTATTGCCCAAATAGAATACACCGCGTGGACAAGACTTCTTGATACTGACAACGATTTTTCGATGTTTCATAGGGCATGCCAACCATAATAACCACACGGACTACAATGTGTGGACAATTATTAATGGACAAACATAGAAAAAATTATGCATCGTATCACCATTACAAACATAGAAAAAATATAAACCACATGAGAATGAGTGGTGTATGCTTAAAACTTTAGAGAAGTAACAAAACTAACTCAGACTTAGCTTCTAATTTAAGACTCTTGGATGAAATATGTCCATTTGGATATGTCCAGTTAGTTACAACCAAATGTTCAAAACCAAATGGACGATGTGTGTGATAATGGATGGGTTATCATGGACACTCTAGCCTCCTGTTATTAAACATGTCCATTTGTCATTGTAAACGTGGACGGGTTATCGTGGACACTCTAGCCTCTTGTTATTAAACATGTCCATTTGTCATTGTAAACATGGACGGGTTATCGTGGACACTCTAGCCTCTTGTTATTAAACATGTCCATAATCGAATGGCTGTAAACCAAATGTTCATAATCGAATGGACGGTGTGTGTAATAAAGGATAAACGAAAATATGTCCATTTGGAAATGACAAAATGTTCTGCATCAAACTTGACAAAAACCACAAATACCTAAGAATGGACGCTTCCCTTCTCGAACATCTGAGCCAAGTCTCTGCGACAAAACCACAAACACCTTATATGCATTGTTCCAGATTATGAAAAGGAGACTAAAACATCCAAATGATGATTACCTTCACAAGCAGCAAGACATCCTAAACATCTTCAACAAGCAAAGCAGATCTACGATGAGAGCCAATTTAAAATCAAACTTTCAATTTAGGGTTTAAAACTAGGATGCGTTCTAAACCAATTTTTTGGCATATTTAAAAGATCATAACTTTCAATTTAGAGTTTAAAACTAAGATCCAGATTCAAGAGCATTGACTGAAAATGTTAAACCCTTTCACCATATCGATCTACTAAACAAAATAATGGGGGATAACAAAAAAGAAGAAGGAAGAAGCAAATCTGACTTGAGCATCGGAGATAGTGCTGGGAGATTTGAGCAATCGGAGATAGTGCTGGGAAGTTTGAGCTTGCCGTATTCGGTGACGGGCATGGTGAGGTAAATACACAAAATAACACGACAAACTTAGAACAAAAACCAAAGAAACGATTCTTTGATTGCTTACACTGTCTTGGTTCTGTCTTCCTCAACAGTTTAGGCTTTCTCGATGATTTCTCCGGCTTGACTTCTTCCGGTGTTGGAACCGCCGGCTTCTCTTCTTCCTTATTTTCTTCTTCTTTAGTTTATTCCACCGCAGATTTCTCCTCTTCTGTTTTATCTTCCTTCGCCGGCGTCGGAGCAGTGAATTCCCATTTGTGTAAAGCTTCCATCGTTTTTCGTCCGCCGTGAACAATAGTAACGAAACTGTAAAAGGATTAGTTTAGTTTAGAGAGTAAACGAGGGTTAAGTTTTGAGAAGGGTAAAATAGATATTACATCTAAAGAAAGTGTGTCAATATTAGAAAGTGTTTATAATGTTAAATAAGTTTTAAAAAGTGTCTCTACGGTTAAATCCCTCTATTTAGTTCGAATTTTATAATTTTTTAGTGGATTATTTGGGTCGGTTCGATTGGTCTTTTCCACTGCTACAGTACGGTAAATAATGCATGTTTCTTCCACTTAATTTTTACTTCTTCCATTTGATAGTGCAATTGCTCTAATTTTAATTGATAAAATAATATACGTAAAGTTCATTATTATACTTACAATTTTATAAAATTATACTTATATAATACACATCTTTGAATTAATAAAGTTTATTATACATAAAATTTTGGTTATGGCCAGATTTTGTTTGTCATATTTATTAATTTGGTTCAGAGATTGATTATGATCAGATTTATATAATATACATATTTAATTTTAATTGATAAAAAATATACCTAACCTTTATTCCTTTTCTCTTAAATCTAGTTTATTTTGACACATTTTAAAATATTATAAATATTATATTTATGTGAGATACATCTTTTAATTAATAAAAAAATTATACTTACAATTTTGGATATGACCAGATTTATCATCTATATGATATACATATTTAGCTTTATTTGATAAAATAATACACATAAAATTCGAATTATTGGAAGAGTAGATCCAAAGTCGGTGTTGGTGTTTCTCAAAATATGGGTTTAACCATCTCCCGACGAAAAAAGACTATACACCATCTTTCTTGCCTGCGATACCAAATGATTGTAGGAACCGCAAAAATCAGATTAAAGAAATGTGAATTAAGATATAAATTAAACGATATATAGGAAAACGATTTTGAAAACAGACACAGATGTGAGATATGATCTCTATCCTTAGTTAAAAAAATTTCCCACAGTGTGGCGGATTTGTGAGATTCTGAATCCCAGGATACAACTGTGTTAGACTGTAGTCGCGACACTCGACTATAGAATCTGCGAACTAATAATCTACGATACACTCTCGAGACTTACGTAGAAAAAGAGAGAGAAAGATTGTTGTTTTGTTTCTGTTTCAGAAAGCGAATGAGTGTATAAAATGAGAAGGAAAGGAGGTTGTTTATATAGCCGAGTAAGAGAGTGGATCAGCTCCACCAACATAAATGGAAGGCATAGATCATGGACAGTAATCAAAAGGCGCGATAAGAAGGTGTGGGGCACAAGACTCGGAGCTGTTTTGATACTGAAGGAACATTTTGATTTCGTTTTTGAGTTCAAAATGTGTTGACTTTGTGCTGACTTTGACCAAAAAAATCTGATCATCTTGGTGTCCAAGTGCCCTAAGTGCCAAATTTAAAGCCCACGACCCATGAGCCACGGCCGTGCCGAGTCGAGCGAGCGGCAGCGGCGCGCACGTTTGGCTTAGCCATCTCTCTTTCTAGGTGCACACTTTTGAACTTAGAAATGCGATAAAAGCATTTGGAACCATTTGGAACAACATCAATGCAAACTCGCCAACCTTCGTGAATCTTATGCGCATTTAGCTGTAACATTTTATTTTGGTATGTATCTGTTGAAATCCAAGGGATTGGACTTGTTAAGGGTCATCAAAACATGTAAGCATTTATAAACCATGTAGAGAATGTGAAGCTTATTATGTAAGCGATTTGAATTTCATAAAAACGTTATATACGAGATAGTTTTCTACTAAGTTTTCACAAGTACAAAATTTCATAAAAACGTTATATACGAGATAGTTTTCTACTAAGTTTTCATAAATACAATATTTCATAAAAACGTTATTTACGAAATTTTCAGGTATGGAATAAAGTCCTAAATCTCAGGTTATTTTGGCTAATCTTCTCCAACAGTTCATCTCTGTGGGTTGCTTGGATAAAAGAACATAAACTCAAAAGGAAATGTTATTGGTCTTATGAACCTAAGACCTCTGACTCTTGGATTTGGAAGTTTCTTCTCACCCTCAAACCTTTGGCAAAGAGACACCTTAGCTGTAAAGTTAATGATGGAAAATCAGCTAGTTTCTGGTTTGATAATTGGTCTGACTTAGGACGCATTATGGATTATGTGGGAGAATCTGGCCCGAGGCTTATGAGAATATCAAGTGAAAGTACGGTGGGACAGGCCTTCACCTCAAATGACTGGCAAGTTCCCTCTAGATCCAGGATTATTCACATCCGCAACGTCGTGAACTCCTAAGGAATTCTCAACCTCCAGACAATAGGTGTGGCTCAGATGTTTACTCTTAGGGAGAGACACACAACTCTAAGGAGTTCTCAACCAAGCATACTTGGGATATCATTCGGCCTCTGAAACAACTAAGCCTTGGTTTAAGGTGATTTGGTTCAAGTTTGGTGTGCCTAAACACTCATTCACCTTATGGACATCCAATCTAAATAGACTACCCGTCAAAATGAGGTTAGCAAACTGGGGAATGAACATAGATCCTATGTGTACATTCTGCTCTCTTCAACAGGAAACTAGGGACCATTTGCTTATCCAATGTGACTTCTCAGCCCAGATATGGCAGAAGGTTCTCACTCGATTAGGAGTCCCTACAGATACCTTTCAATCGTGGACCTCTATGATCTCCTGGCTATTAGCAACATCCAGAATAGGAAGCTCAACACTTATGAAGAAAATTGCTGCTCAAGCAACTGTCTACGTGTTATGGAAAGAAAGAAATTCCAGGATCCATAATAGCACTTCTCTCACTACGGAATTCATCTTCAAGGTGATTGATAGATCCATAAGGGACACCCTACTTCCTAGGAGATTTTGCAAAGGAGGCAGCGGCCTTCTCTCTCAATGGTTCACATTTAGCTAATTGTGTACCAAGTTCGTAGCTCTTCGTAGCCCTTGTAGTTATTCGTAGCTCTAATTTAGCTTCTTCATGGCTTTTTAATCTTTTTTGGGCCAAAGAAGTATTTTGCTATTTAGCTCATGTATCATCTTTTCCATTTGGTGATAATATTCACATTTTATCCCAAAAAGGTACAATATCGTGTGATCTCAAGACAGTCCTTGTTGTTTCATATATCTATCCAAATCCAATTGTTAGGACGTTATTGTATGACTATTTTATATTTTCTTTGATTGTATGACTAATTTATATTTACTTTGAGGGTGTTCATCTCTATGATCCTATGTCCACGATGTTAGCTGAAGATTCCAAATTGTTTCACACAACCACTAAGTAGAGACGGGTACGAAACATGGAACATGATTACTTGTCTACGGGATGACCACGGATGAGCGGTACAGTCAAAGGAGGAAATAGTGGCCATTTCCACACATTACTTTAGGGACCTCTAACCCCTTTGATATTGACACCGCCTTAGCAAAAGTTCGAATGTTATTACATATAACATGAATGATGAACTGACGCGTCCTATTGGCACCTTATTTGTGATACACCCTGAGAAAATACCAGGTCCAAACGGGATGACAATGATTTTTTACCAGAGATTCTGGGCTGTTCTTAAAGAGGATGTGATACGTATTCCTCTTACAAGGTACCATAGTATCGGGCTTAAATGAAACAAACATTTTCCTAATCCCCAAGAAAGATATGCCTCAGGAATCACTCATTTTCGTCTCATAAGCCTTTGTAATGTATGCTATAAAATTATCTCTAAACTTTTGTGTTAGAGAGTAAAGAGAGTTCTTCCTAACCTTATATCAGAGACCCAATCGGCCTTTCTCATGGGGAGACTGCTCACAGACAAATATCCAGATAGCCCAAAAGATGTTACATGCCCTTAGGAAAAACCCAGGAGGCAGAGTCAAACGGATGGCCATTAAGACTGATATGAGCAAGGCATATGATCGTGTTGAGTGAGACTTTGTTGAAGCGATTATGTGCAAGTTGGGTGGTTTATGAGATGTATCAAAATAGTCTCATACCACGTACTGATCAATGGTCAACCTAGGGAGAACATTCTCCCAAAGAGAGGACTGCACCAAGAATATCATTTATCTCCCTTTATCTTTATAATATGCACTAAATCGCTCATCACGCTCCTCAAAGAAGCAAAAGAAAGAGGGAAGATCACTGGGATGCGGGTAGCACGCGTCAGCCCCCTAGTATCGCATATTATATTTGCTGACAATTGCCTCTTTTCTGCAAATCAGAGGCCCGAGAATGCAGTAAAGTCATGAAGATTCTCCAGACGTATGGCGTCATGACAATGTATTAATCTGGCGAAATCCTCGGTATTGTATGAAAAATGAGTCACATATGCGAATAAGGTAGCCTTAAAAGTTGCTCTTGGTATTTATTTGGAAGGCGGAATGTGTACCTACTTAGGTATCCCCAAAGATATTAGCGGCTAGAAATGCAAATTGTTTGCTTTTGTTAAAGATCGACTTCAAGGTAGGATGAATGGTTGGTTATCAAAGTAGCTCTCTAAAGGGGGGGGGGGGAAGTCATAATTAAGGTCGTTTCCTTACCCCTACATACTTACATTATTTCAAGCTCCTTCTCCCCATCGACATTTGCGAGAAACTCACGAGTGCCATAGCCATATTCTTGTAGAGCTCGGACCCCAGCCAACACGGTATCCAATAGGCTAAGTGGAATAAAATGTGTACTTCCAAAATTCACGGAGGTGCTGGCTTTCAAGCAATCCATGAGTTTAATTTAGCTCTTTTGGCTAAATAGTTATGGCGGTTAATCCATTACCCGGACACGCTATTAGCTAGGGCCTTATGGAAAGTTACTACATATATAGTTCACCTCTCCAGGTGACATCAGAGGACTCCCCGTCATATGGTTGGAGGAGCATTATCACGACAAAACCATTGTTAGCCATGGGGATAAGAAAAAAATACACTCAAGACTAAATACCAAAATATGGAAGGATCCATGGATTCCGACTATTCCAGCCAGACATGCACGTTCTAGAGCTCATGTGGTGCACCCTCTTTTGATAGTGAATAACCTGATTTCAAAGGAAAATCGTTATTGGAATGTGGATATCTTGGAGGAATTTATTACTCCATAAGACATACGACTCATTAAAAGTTTGGTTGTCAGCCAAACCTACCACATGAATGAGTTATGCTAGCAACATTACAAGAAAACATGCCCACTTGCGGGGAAAATTTGCGACCACATTATGTGGTCGCAAATTTGCGAGGCGTTTGCTATGAATTTGTGATTGTGATCGCAAATTAGTAGCAAATTTGCGTGGAAAATTTTCGTCACCAACGAGTCGCAAATATCTGCAAATTTGCGAGGTAAATATCGTTTGTAGCAAATGCCTCCCAAATTGTGAGTAATTTGCGACGAAAAGAAAGGTCATAGCAAATGCCTCCCAAATTGCGAGTAATTTGCGACGACAAGAGTTCCACTAGCAAAGACGTTGCAAAATTGCCAGGCATTTGCTGCAAAAGATATTTTCTAAGCTTGGCCTCTGTGGGTGCATGAGTTCATGATGGGACCTATCACAAATATAAGAACCGTTAAGATGTATTGTACTCGCAGATTTATTTTCAATACATTAGCGCATGGAAAACGAAGGGCCAATGCAAATTATGGTATCCATGTCCCAGACGATACCAACTTCTACGGTATCCTGAAAGAAATCGTAGAAGTCGAGTATGTTGGTATGATGAATCTTAAATGCGTCTTATTTCGATGTGATTGGTTTGATCCAAATATTGGGATTGGCGTAAGATCAAGCGAATTCGGAGTCGTGGATGTCTAGGGACACATGAGTTACACTACCAAGTTCGATCCGTTCATTTTAGCATCTAAGGCGGAGCAAGTAGTTTTCATTCCTTAACCTCATACTCGGGTCCGACGTGATCAGAATTGGTTGTCCATTATTAAAGTTAATCCATGGGGTCGAATTGTCGGGGGCTTAGTTGATGATGATGATGATCTACCGCCCGTTCAACCTGAAAGGATAGAAGAAGTTTCCATTCCCGTCGATTCAAGCAATGATATGACTAGAATTGACCCACTTTATAGGGGACTTGAAGTCATATGCGAGGAATCTGATGGTCAAGCGGAGTCAGACGAGTTTGATGAAGAGGACGAAGTTGGGATGATGACAAAGAAGACGAAAATGGACAAACTTACTTTTCCGATCCCGATGAATAACTTTAAGTATCGTCTGGTTTAGTCATCGGGTGTAGGAATTATGTATAGTGTATTTTTTAAAAATAAATTAAGTACAAATTGCGACTAGTTTGCATCACCTAGTCTCAAATTAGTAGCAACATATAAAATTTACGATTAGTTTGCGACTACAAGACGCAAACTACTCGAAATTTGTACTTAGTTTATTTAAAGAAAAAATACACGATATAATATTATTTTTTGTTCATATTTAAAACTCATTTGCTTTTAAATCAATTGAATAATACACTATTTCTATATGATTTCTATATTACCCTAAACCCTATACGCCATAACCCTAAATCATAAACCCTTTTATGTTAAAATATATAGGCCAGTTGAATAAACCATAGAAGCCATAAACCCTAAACCCTAAACCCTTTTTACGACTCATTTGCTTCGACAACTTGCAAAAATATAAAACTTACGAGTCATTTGCGACAACGCGTCGCAATTTAGTCGCAAAATTGTAATAGCCAAATTCCCGACACTTCCGTAAGTTTCATATTTGTAGAAGTCGTGCACTTGAGACATTTGGGTAAGTTTCATATTTGTAGAAGTCGTGCGTTCTCGATATATAAATTTCTCAGACAACATCTACATTTTGGTTGAACCTAGAGATTAAGTATATAACTATATACGTAATGTATGATGAACCAATCAATTTTAATAAATTGTGGAATCACTTATATAATTATAGCATATTTATATGTATGAACTATGTGATAACCCTAAACCCTAAACTCTTTTTTTTCTTGTTTTATTATGTTAGTCGCAAATCTTGGTGGTAATAAAAAAATAACCTTTTTTTAGGTTGCCGCGTGTTGAAAATTAGACCAGATTTACTACGCGTTTGCCACGTGGCATCGCAAATTGGTCGCAAATATGGGCGGTAAATACGATTGGATGAAAAATATGGTGCATTTTGCGACTATATTGCGACTCATTTGCGATCCCTTATATTTTTATATAAGGCAGCCGAAATCTCCTTGCACTTTGCTCATTCCCTTCACTTCCTGATCTCTCTATACTTTACTCTCTCTCTCTCTCTCTCTCTCTCTCTCTCTCTCTATCTCTCTCTCAAAGGTAATTCCGAATTTTTTTAAAAAAATTATAATTTTTGCTTTAGAATGGTTAGGAGTAGATTTAGGTATGGAATACATTGGTGTAGTTTTTAGATATTTAAGTGGATAATTTTAATATAAGTATGGAATTTTAGATTGAAGTGGAAAATATTAAATTTGACATATAGTATTTTTAAAATTATTAGTAAACATATTTTTTATATAGAATTTAATTATTATTTTTTTATTGCAGATGGGTGATACGCATAATGAGTATACCGATTTTTTATCCGCCTCAGGTACACCTGTACCGCGACGTGGCGGATCTCAGTCACGACATCGAGGTCCTACATCGACTCTTCCTATCCCGGATTTCATTCCGGAGACGCAACCACATCATCATCCACCAGCAGATGGAGATCATGATCAGCCACCTGAGGCTCCACAGTTCGAGCATATGAGGCTGGAGCAGTTTCTCGTTAGTCCCGCACGGGCTTTTCTAACGAGATTGGATCCACATCTTTCCCCGGGGACTTTGTGGTAAATATATATATAAAATTTCATTTATTAATTAACAATTTATTTTTAAAAATTGTTTATAACATAATTTTTTTTCTTCAGGTTCGGGTATAATAAAGTTGGACAGGCTATTAGGAAATTGATCGAGCGGGATTTCAAAACCCCGCACCCGAGTTGGAGCAAGGTTCGTCGGGAGACGAGGGATATGTGGTTTCACACTTTCACGGTAATTCTATTTCTAATTTTATTTCTATTAATAATTTAATTTATAATTTATACTAATTTAATTTTTGGTTTTTTATAGCAAAAATACATATGGGATGTCGAGATCACGGGATAGGTCCGACTTGCTTTCGATGACAAGGCGATGCATCGCCTTACTGATCAGGTCGGCTGTTGAAAAAAGAAATGGACGGAGGACCCCGAGCATGCGATGCCAGAGTAGTTCAACCCGACGGTTTGGGCGGGTCTCGTTGACTACTGGCAGTTGCCAACTTCCGAAGACACAAGCAGCAAGTGTCGGGCCGCGCGTTACACCAAGGTTGATGGGAGGATATTTTGAGGCATGTCTCGGGGCAGTTGTCATTTGTAGAACAAGCGCGCAGTATTTTAAGTTGATTTCAATTTATATAGTTAGAATTTAAAAAACAAATTAAGTTAAAGTAATGCACGAATTAACATATTTTTACCATTTTTCAGGCACAGGCGAAAGGTGCTCCGGCTACAATGCCCACGATTTGGGAGAAGACCCACAGACGCAAGGACGGAACGTGAGTTTATAGACGGGTGGAGCAGCTTCACGGCGATGTGACTGCCCATGTCGAGGAAATCACATCGCAACCCACTCTCGATGGTCAACCCGTCCAGATGACCCCAGTTGACGTTAACCGCATCGCCTCTCAGATAATGAAATTCTCAAACAAACTTTAATTACTAATTCATATATAATTATTTAAGTATTGATTTTTTTCTTTATTAAATGTTATTTTACAGCTAGCTCCTCGTACAAGAAAATGGAAGATTGCTTTCATGGGTTCTATAACGACGGATGGCGAGGAAGTTCCCTATTGCCCGATTTCGACATACGCCACAGACCCGATTAGAGATAAGAAGCTAGAGATCGCAGAATAAGAGATCAGATCGCTGAAGAAGCAGCACAACGCCTACGATATGATGTTCGAGTTACTTGGGGATACGAACTCGGTGATTCGGGATATACTGATGAAGAAGAAACAAGCAGCAATTGGAACATCTGGAACATCGGAAGGTTGTGCTTCGGATTTTCATGATATCGATGATTTCTAGTTTATTTATTTTCGTTGTACTAAATACTCATTTTTATTTAATATTAATTAAATTTAAATTTTATTTTTGTTTTTTATTACTTTATTATTATTTTTTTTTATCCGAAAAACAAAACAAAAAAAACTTTCAAGGGGTACAAATGTCTCGCAATTTTTCCTCGCAACTGCCTCGCAATTATTCCCCGCAAACTCCTAACTCCTAGCAAATTTTAACTCGCAAATCCCTAGTAAATTACTCCACGCAAACTCCTCGTAAAAATTAGACGTAAACAGGTCGCAAACATAGGACTCGCAACCGCCTCGCAAAATGTAATTCCTCACAAATATATCTCCTCCCAAATGCATTGCAAAACCACCCTCCTCGCAAATTCGTCGCAAAATATTTGCGACGAATTTGCCACCAAATTTCTCTCCCCGCACATTTTGCGATGATTTTGAGACGATTTTTGGTTTACGACTAGCTCGTTGCGATGATTCTTATTTGGTCACAAATCGGCATGTTTTCTTGTAGTGCAATATTCCAAGACATGAGAGTACTCTATAAAATCTGGTTATTGGATTGCGAGGAATCTGCTGAACCTACCCAAGAACTGAGGCTGTACAGAATCTAGCATTCGGAACCTCCAGGTTCATGCATGGAAAATAAAAGCACCTCATAAGATTCGACATCTTATTTGGTAAATATTGTCGGGATATATAGCGGTTACCAAAAGTCTAATTCATCTGGAAATGAGATGTGATAACTATTGTCCCCGATGTGGAGCTTCGGATGAATCCCCAAACCATGCCACATTTGAATGGCCACCGGCTTTGCAAACGTGGGCACTGGCCACAACACCATTAGCTCATGGGGTCTTTCCTTCCTCGGTGTTATTCACTAACATGGACTATCTCTTTAGGAGAAAGCCGGACGAAGGAAATCCTAACAGCAACGAAGACCCGTATCCATGAATTATTTTGTTCCTCTGAAAACCTCGAAACGATAAACTATTTAGGGGGATCACTCTTGAACGGGTTAAACATTCTGAAGCGTAGTGTCATGCGTGGCACGAGGAAAATGGTGGAGCTGTGACACTGAAAATATCAGGAGGGCCACAAAGACCTCAAGCCTGAAGCCTAAGGAAGATTTGCCTCACTGATGAATCATGGCATCCAACGGAGGAGTTCAGTGGCTTACGTGGGTGTGGGTTTCTATAGAGGGGACTCATTGACTCATGGGCGCAAGGAACCAACCACATGCGAAGCTCGAGGCACTCACGTGAGCTATGAAATGTTTGCAACAGCATACCGTTCAACAAGATTTCGGAACATATTGCCAAGATGTCATTAAAATGACCGAGAGACCGCATAAATGGTCAAATTTCTCAACGGAGCAGAAGGAATTCAAGAGAGTCATAAGGCTGTTTAGCTCTTTTCGTTATCATTTATTCCACGCGCAAATACTCTTTAGACTGACCATTTGGCCCGCCTAACTAGATTTGTAGGTTGTCCCCCTGGGAAACTACAAACACTACCATGCGCGGCAAGCGCCACAAAATGGGGGCTCCGACTTGGAATCCCAGGTTGTCCCAGACCGGCGAATGGTTACTTAGGTGACGAGTCAGGTAAACCGGATCCAACGGAAGCGCGCTCCAGCCAAAACCGGACAAACGCCGGCACGGTCAGTAAAATTCCTCAGAGGGAGTATCCAGTTCGAAACTCCGCAAAGACAATAACACTTAACCATATTCTGCCCAAATCATTTGCAGGAAAGAATCATCAACCGCATCCAAACATGACAAGGTCCCACTTCCAGCCTTTTCTCCAACAGGAACAAGTCGGAGAGTTGGGAACAATTGTTGGGGGTAGCTTTACACCTCCCAATAAGGAGTTGCCACGCCAGCTAGGAAGCATGGAGTCTCCTTTTCTGGAGTAGACTAGATCTGCTACCAGGTGTATGTGACAGAGTAGGTTTGCTCCAGGGCGTCCATGAAAAGTTAAGTCGGCACTAGCTTCACCCACCGCCGCACGGGAACAATGCCAACCAACCTACGAAAAGCCTGGACGATGTGACTAGACATTGTGTCTTGACCGAGTTAGAGGCCAAGTTAAAAATAATTCTTCTATAAATACCTAGAAAAGGACCTCCAAGAGGGGGAGGTTGGGCAGGCCCGGGGAATCCTTCGAAGGAGATGGAAGGATCCTTCGCAAATCTGGGAATCCTTCGGAGATGGAAGAGAAACGAACAACACACTAAAGGATATTCCCTTGGAAGATCCCGGAAAATCCTACTTCTCGGGAGAGAGTACCAATCCCGCTCTCCGTAAGATATCCTATTCATTCTCTCTCTCCACACCATAAATGACAGACGGTGATCATGATCTTCGGACATGACACCAAATCAAACGCATACGTACTTCCCGATTAAACTCACTCTCTAGTGGATGTCTGACTTAACCGTCGGAGAGTCTGTCCCCTTCTCGTCTTTTCGAAAACCTTCATGGCGATGTTACTTGTGTAGGTACAATCACATCCCCGGAAGACCAACATGGCCCTCTCCCGGAGACAATATCTATGAGGGACGCGTCTCTCATCCCCCAAAGGACGAAACTCCTACCCAGTGCTCCCAAAGCTATTCTTTAAAAACATCCCAAAATCTATCGCATGTAATCTACGATCCCGTATGAAGGATTTGAAATCCAACCCGAACAATATTAATACCTCTATTTCATAAACTACCAGCTATATATTTAAATGAATTAAAAACTCAAAAATCTTTCCGTTATCATTTATTCCGTGCGCAAATACTCTTAAGACTGACCATTTGGCCAGCCTAACTAGATCTTAACCTTCCATTGTTAGCTTTGTAGGTTGTCCCCCTGGGAAACTACAAACGCTACCATGCGCGGCAAGCGCCACAACATGGGGCTCTGACTTGGAATTCCAGGTTACCCCAGACTGGCGAATGGTTAGTTAGGTGACGAGCCAGGTAAACCGGACCCAACGGAAGCGCGCTCCAGCCAACACCGGACAAACGCCGGCACAGTCCGTAAAATCCCTCAGAGGGAGTATCGAGTTCGAAACCCCGCACATGCAAGAATATTTAACCATATTCTGCCCAAATCATTTGCAGGAAAGAATCATCAATCGCATCCAAATATGACAAGGTCCCACTCCCAGCCTTTTCTCCAACGGGAACAAGTCGGAGATTGGGAACAATTGTTGGGGGTAGTTTTACACCTCCTAATAAGGAGTTGCCACGCAAGCTAGAAAGCATGGAGTCTCCTTTTCTGGAGTATACTAGATCTGCTACCAAGTGTATGTGACAGAGTAGGTTTGCTCCAAGGCGTCCATGAAAAGTTAGGTCGGCACTAGTTTCACCTACCGTCGCACGGGAACAGTGCCAACCAACCAATAAAAAGTCTGGACGATGTGACTAGACATTGTGTCTCGACCGAGTTAGAAGCCAAGTTAAAAATAATTCTTCTATGAATACCTAGAAAAGGATCTCCAAGAGGGGGAGGTTGGGCAGGCCCGGGGAATCCTTCGGAGGAGATGGAAGGATCCTTCGCAAATCTGGGAATCCTTCGGAGATGGAAGAGAAACGAGCAACACACTAAAGGATATTCCTTTGGAAGATCCCGAAAAATCCTACTTCCCAGGAGAGAGTACCAACCCGCACTCCGTAAGATTTCCTATTTATTCTCTCTCCCCACATCATAAATGACAGACGGTGATCATGATCTTCGGACATGACACCAAACGAAACTCATACCTACTTTCCGATTAAACTCACCCTCTAGTGGATGTCTGACTTAGCCGTCGGAGAGTCTGGCCCCTTCTCGTCTTTCCAAAAATCTTCCTGGCGATGTTACTTGTGTAGGTACAATCACATCCACGGAAGACCAACATGGCCGTCTCTCGGAGACAATATCTATGAGGGACGCGTCTCTCATCCCCCAAAGGACGAAACTCCTACCCAGTGCTCCCAGAGCTATTCTTTAAAAACATCCCAAAATCTATCGCATGTAATCTACGATCCCGTACAAAGGATTTGAAATCCAACCCGAACAATATTGATACGTCTATTTCATAAACTACCAGCTATATATTTTAATGAATTAAAAACTCAAAAAATATTAGATCTAGCTAAACGGTAAAGATGATCTTGTTTATGTGAAAATCACATTAAATTCAAAACTTACATTTTGTTAAAAAAAACAAAATATATATGCTTTCTGTAGAAAGAAAAATATTATCTTATTATTTTATTTTTTAATTATAGTATTTTACCGTAATCAATACACTTTATTAGTTATTAAAAAATATAAAAGTGCAATAGATAATAACGGTCTTTGCGCGGGTAATAATATAGTTATATATATATATATGTATATATATTAATTAGATTACCAATTTTGCTATAGTGAAATAAACAAAAAATTTATTAGATCTGACTCAATTATAAATGTGATATAGTTTGGAGGAAAGTCGAATAAAAATCTATAAAATGACATTTTCAATTGTAAAACTAATGTGTTAAACGATTCTTTTTGTGAAAAAAAATATAAATCATAATCTTATTTATTTTTCAATTAGCATTTTACCCAAAAAAAAATATACAGAATTAATACCCTAAAACACAGAATCGATTATTTATAAAAAATATAAAGGCGTGAAAAATAACCGTATGTGTGACAAATAATATAGTACATTTTTTTAACTTCATAAATAATATAGTACATAAAAGAAAAAGATAATACGTACACCTATATATATATATATATAATATTAAAATCGTTGAAGATCATAAACACAAGGTCGCTGTTGTGTTGTTTATTGGATAGGAGTTTGTTTCATTTCATGCACTGTCTGCCATGAAGAAACAGAAGCATCACATCTCCAAGGAAGAGGTTCGCCTAAACATCTCTTCAACTAATGGATTAGGAGAAAACTCTGGTCTGATCCCAATTGATCTCATCGTTGAGATACTCTCGAGATTGCCTGCAAAATCCATAGCGAGGCTTCGTTGCGTGTCAAAGGACTGGGCTTCCATTCTGCGCCTTCCAGATTTCACCGATCTGTTCTTGACGATGTCTTCTTCTCGTCCGCGTCTCCTTTTCACTTTCCAAACTGAGGGTAAGTGGTCTTTCTTCTCGTCACCTCAGTCTCTGATTTCAGACCAGAACTCGTCTCCTGTTGTTCTCGATAAACATATGCATATCCCTAGAGACCGTTCATTTGGAATTTGTGTCCCTGTCTGTGGATTGCTGTGTACTAAAGATGAGTATATTTTAAGTGGAAGAAAGGATTCAAGGATGATGATATGTAACCCTAGCTTAGGACAATTCAAACCTTTACCCAAAGTGAGAACGAAGAGGGGTCGGGTTATAACCTATATTGGGTATGATCCAATCGAAAAACAATTTAAGGTATTGTGCATGACAGTTTCTGAAAAGCCCTTTATTCATAAAAGTGAAGAGCACCAGGTTCTCACACTAGGAACGGGAAATTTGAAATGGAGAATGATTGAATGTTCTGTATCCCATTACCCTCACGATAATGAGATATGCATCAACGGAGTTTTATATTATTTAGCTGAGGATACTGATTCTCGAAAAACTTCTATGATAGTTTGCTTTGATGTTAAGTCTGAGAAGTTCAACTTCATTATTGATGAAGCTCTCAATGATCTAAGTTTTCCGTCAACTCTAATAAATTACAAAGGCAAATTAGGTGCCATTCATTCTAAATCATTTGGTTTTATGGATGGAAGAGCTACAAGTTTTGAGTTGTGGATTATAGATGATATTGAGAAACATGAATGGTCAAGACATGTTCACATATTGCCGCCTCTGTGGAAGAATCTAGTTGCACATACTGAGGTTTACATTGTTGGAATGATGGGTACAAGTGAAGTTGTGTTTTCTCCATGCGTCTTGTCCAGCCCTTTCAACATTTTTTACTTAAATATGGATAGAAACTCTATCAGAAGAGTTGAAATCCAAGGGATTGAACCTCTTAAAGGTCAAAAGATTTTCACATTTATGAACTATATGGAGAATGTGAAGCTTATTATATAAGTTCTTAATTTGAATTTCATAATCAGAGCTAATTTGCTACAATATCATGGGCTCTTAATCCTTGTTTTATCCTGTGTTTTTCTCATTGTTTAGTTATTGTATGACTGTTTTATATTTATTTTGATGATCGCTTCATCTCTGTCTGGTTATTATGTCCATGCTCTTGTTAACATTAGTGGTTCAATACAGTCGAGAGCAATGTTTCTTCTAAGTTTAGTTGTTTAAACTTTAAACTCTTCTCATATATTTTACATATATTTTGGAAGCACACCCTTGTTTTATAGAGTACAGTTTACCTTAATACCTTAATACTAAATACTGAGTTAGAAACACATTTGGAGTCAAGGAAGATGAGCTATTGGAAGATGATGTGTTGGTGACGCTTGAAAAAACTGGAACCATGTCCATGTGGAGAGTAAGGATGGTGAGGATACTTTGTAAAGCGTACGTGTAGACCAATATTTTGTGCATCGTCTTCATGACATCGTGAATTAAAACAGCAGCAGTACTTGATTCCGATCGATGGAGCCTGTTCTCGCCAAATCACTTACATGCTAGCTTGGATTGTGAGTTGGGAGATCCGTCGCATCCAGATTTGTAGAAAGAGGAGCTGTCTTGACCCACACCATAATGTCTTCAATCTGCATTGGTATGACGCGTTGGATTGAGGAGAGAAACCTTTACCGAAGTTCATGACTAAAACAGCAAGAGAGAATATCCGATCATGATGCTTGTCGTCTTGATCACACGATTGGAACGCTTTTTTTTTTTTTGACAAGAACGCCTGTTTGGGGATGAGACGTTTATTCTCTGTATAAGAAGAGCAGCCTTATCTTGGTGAGTGACGCCACCGGATTCACCACATCATGGGCATATCAAAATATTTATTTGTGATGTTCGTGTGATGCTTAAACTTTTTGGTGTAAAAGTTGTAGAGATAATATTATCACCATACCTTATTGTCTAATATTGTATCTTCCATACCTTCTTCCACTTTGTCTTCCACTTGTTCCTCTTCCTCTTACGCTCCTCTTCACTCTCTCTTAAGCTCCTCTCCACTTCCTCTTTGCTATATATATTTGTTGTATGTTGTAACACATTAATATCAATCACAATCATGTAGTTCAATACATCAGAGTTGTCGGTATTGCAACTTTTTGGGATGAATGATAGTGGTGAAATTGCGTTGTCTTCGCCCGTTTCTTATGATCTTTTTCTACATTTTCTATTACAATGTGGAGAGGAACACTATCGCAAGAGTTGAAATCTAAGGGTTAATTTGGACTTCTTAAGGATCAAAACATTTATACCTATATAAACCATGTAGAGTTTGTGAAGCTTATACAAGTGCTTTAGGAATTAATAAGACTTTATAAAATACAGTCCCTATCTACAATGTTCGCTAATTGGATATTGTATCTACCAATGCTCATTTTTCAGTGATGGCTCTTGTAAGCTTTGGCTGTTTAAACTTTAAACTCTAAAACTCTTTTTTTATGGGCAATCCACTTTGTCTTTTCATGAAGGGTTATCTAATCATAATAACGTTAAACATTGTTTTTGTTTGAATTTATTCAATTTATGAAAAATTACTAACTAATAAATTTAAAATGAATTGAAAATATGTCTGAATCAAATCTCTTAATATTTTCTCTTATCATATATTTTAAATAATATTTTGTTAAATAGATAAATATTTATAAAATGCTACTTAATTAGCAGTATTAGCGGTATATATATATATGGAAATATTGTGGTACAGAAAGTTTTAAAATAATTGAATGACTATATATCTATATGAATAAAGTGAAATAATAAGCTGTATTTCTAATCCACGTGAGTGAAGATAAAACATGAGAAAACTTTTGTTGTCATATGCATGATCAATCAACAAAGTTTTCCGAACATTCGAAATAATGCGCCAACCATCATGATAATGGAATCTAGGGATCTCGAGAGAAGATGTGGGAGGTCCATGTGTGATGGCAGTCAGATTGTTACACAGACCATCTTCTACCTAGATTCGCCTATTTGTGGTCATAGTTTGTGGGAAATAAAAACATATTCCGTAGAAAAAAATTGGCAACCCACTTTTGTAATATATATCAATTTTAGAACTGCCTTTAAAGATTAATCCTTTTCAAAAAAATATCAATTTCCCAATTAATGTGATATTTCTTTTAAAAAAATGTATGATAAATTTTTAAAAACTCTACATAAACTCGTAGCTTCTAGAAAAAAAAAAGTTAAACACTAAACGTATTTAATATCACTTATCTATTAAAGAGTGATTCTCAAAAATATCACAATTTTAAGTTTTTGTTCCAAAAATATCACTACTACTTTTAAATTTCCAAAAATAGAACAAACTCAATATCAAAATGACTCAGGGTTTTTTTCTAATGAGAAAACCTAAACCCTAAATTGGAAAAGAAAAACACAGACATAATGTTTTAGTTTGTTTGTAATTTATTTAAGGTAAACAAATGTTTTCACACAATGATTTATGCTATTTTTGGAATTTTAAATTTGGCGTGCTAAGTTTAGAGCAAAAAATCTATATTAAACTAGAGTGAAAATGCTGGTACGAATTTTTGATAATTTAGACATTTTGTCGAATTGAGGAAGCGTGTCGGACTTCTTTGATCGAGGACAGATTGACCTTTGGAGAGCAAACAAAATATGCGCTTATCAACAAATGCTCACGAAATTATAAAACGCCGGTGTGGTGTTTTCTGAATACACTCTAATTAATGTTCAAATTATAGCTAAGACTATCTAAATTGTAAAATGTTGAAGGTGCTTTGAAGTTTATTAAACATCCAGAACACAACACGATAGACCAATTGAGATTAGAACGTGAATCAACTTTTTCCAACAACATAATTGTGAGAATCTCTTGGAAACACCCTCAAATACAAACTAACAAAATGGAAAAATAAAATATTGCATCTCATTCGTAAAGAGTATTGTTTGGGATATTTTTCATTAAAAGATTACTTAAATTTTATGATACTACTTGTCTATTTAATAAAATAATAATTATAATAATATAATGAATTAAAACTCAATTTTCTTAAATATATTTATATGTAAAATTATTTAAAATTCACCTCTAAATTATAAAATATCTTTTAAAACAAACAAAAAATAACTATTAAACGATAAATATTTCATTTCTTTTTATTCATTTTAATATTTTAACCCAGAAAAAATATGTAAACAATTATTTAAAAAATTTAAAACACATATTTTGCTTCCTCCAACATTCCACATATGATTGAGACCAACTTTGTAAGCATTACTTTTTCTAGATAGAAGACGAAGATTAGTTTGCACAAATACAAAATCTTCCGCTCTTTGTGGAGCAATCTTGTTTCTTGTTGCAAAATATATAAACTAGTAAGTACTTCAATTCCTTTCACAACGTGAGAATGAAAAAGGTTATCCAAACAACTTAAATGTTAAAGTTTGAAACTTTGTTGCTGAAGCTCCATGAGTGTTTCATATTCTTCATAGTAATTAAGTTTTTTTTTTTAAGTTACCAAAATACCAAATACATCCCTATGTTTCAAAACTATTTACTTATTATGTTTTTAAATAATAAATAAGTTTTCGTCGTGTTTTCAAAACAGAATCGAGCGTTTCCATCGCATTTCCAAATTAAAATTTAATTAGAATCGCGTTTCCTCACGTTTCCAAAAATTTCTGATTTCGAAACGTTTCCGAAATGAGAAATGGACCTCTGAGGGAATTTTCATGAAACCTAGCCCATAACACACTTTGATTTCGTAAACAACCAAAAAATTGTGGCCAAAATGAGAGAATCGGTAACAATATCTTAAACTGGTTTTTTCGTAAAAATGATATTTTATATATATTAAAAGGATAATACATAGTCAGCATACAAAGAATTATACAATCATTGAGGTGGGTACAATTTGGAAGAATAAAAAACAGAGTTTTCTGGTCCTTTCTTTGCTAATATGTCAGCAGGTACGTTATTTGATCGTTTTGTATGTAGGAAGAAGCATAAAAAGAACTTTGTACTCCAGTGTAGAATATCATGACAAATGTTTTCAACGTTGAAATCTGCTACTTTTCCATGAATAATGTCAATGAGTACTTGATTGTCTCCTTTGAAACATATAGAGTTGAAACCCATATGGACCAAGATTGTTGCATTGCAATAAGGAGAGCTTTAGCTTCAACTTCCAAAAGTGACTCTGTTATACCCATTTTTGTCGAACCCCAATAAAGAGATATTTCGTTGTTTTCTCCAGTGATCCAGCCAGCTTTTGATTGATGAGTAGTGTGAAGAAAACTCGCATCGAAGTTACACTTGTATGTCGTTAATGTAGTGCGTCTCCATGTGTTGTTGTTCATTTGCCGAGGTGGAGGTAAGCCGTCAAGATTATGAATTATGTTTTGGTTGATTCATTTCCACTGTCTTGATCCATTCCATTACATCCGCAATTGCTTCTTGTGTAATACGTTCTGGTCTTACATGTTGTTTTCTGAAAATTAAGTTACATCTTGATTTCCATATCCTCCACATTATCCAGAAAGGTAGTAACTTGTGTGTGTTTGAGACATTCTGATGATGATGTAGATCAAGTATGATAGTTAATTGTTCTTCACACTGTTCATCCAAAGGCTTCCAAGGGATATTAGTCATACGCCAAATCATTACGGAAATAGGACATGTGAAGAGCATATGAGCAATGGTTTCCAGTCCCGCTCTTCAAACCTCTTTCCCGGATTTCGTTTACTTGTTTGCTTGCGGACAAGCAAAAGGCAAGTTCGGGGGAGTTGATGTTTGGTGTTTTTACACCGTTTTGAGTTTATGTTTTCATCATTTTTCACCCTCTTTTGTGTCATTTACACCATATTTTAGTATTTGAGTCTCATTTTAGTTTTCACATGCATTTTAGAGTTAGGATTTGTTTTTGTGCATTTTGGTTCTTGTTTTGGTTTGATTTAGGTACATTCGGAGTTCTTGGAGCTATGTGGATGCGTTGGAAGGCTTGGAAGTGGATTGGAGTTGGAAGAATGTACCAAAGGAGAAAAGAAAATAAAGAATTGCCGAAAATACATGACCAATCGGTCATGGCCGATTGATCCTACCCGAGTGAGCTTGCAAGAAGTCACTGGTTTTTGGAATGTGCATCACAATCGGTTTTGAAGCCGAGTGAGATGACACCGAGTGAGCTGCACACAGTTGACTTTTCTCGAAAAGTGTTGACTTTTCCGGTTTGACCCCGATCCGACCCGGTTTGTCCCGGGTTGACCCGGAAACCTTTTTCTTAGAACATATATATATATATATATATATATATATATATATATATATGTTTTAGACACAAAAATACCCTAAGTTGGATCATGTTATTTCTCTTTTAAGCTTTCAAACATCTTCTCATGTTTTGTGTTTGAATCTTTGGGATTATCATAATCTAGTGAAGTTTCCTTTTACCTCTATCATTTCTTTTATGATTATACATTTTATTATGTTTATCTTTGAGTTTAGCATGATGATTAGTGAGTAGTCTTTTAATGGGTTTTGGGCTTAGTAGATTACGGAGGTTTAGTGGTTGATTAGTGATGCTTAGGCTTAGGTTCTCTTGATTTCTAAAGTTTAAGGTGTTCTTAATGCTAGATTTTACATGATCAATCAAAATCTAGAACATGATCATTTGTGCCCGGAAGGTGTTCGACAAAATGTATAGGAGAACCTTAATTCTTAATTTTCGTTCTTAACCAATGGAAATTGATGCTTAAGGTGTTTAGTTGGTTATATGAACTTATGCTTAATGATTATTGATCATTTAATTGCAATTGGGAAATTAGCTTAATTAAATGATTAGTAAATGGATTATTGTCATGGAAATGGATTAGTCTACTTTGTGTGTTTCATGCCATGGAATTGATTTAGAATTGTAGCATCATTACTTAGTCATTGATCATCCCAAGTCAAATGTTTTGCCCAAATCCCATGCTTTCTTATATTTGATCAAATTCTTGTTTGTTGACTTTACGGTTGACTTTTGCATCTTAATTTGCTTAACCTTGAATTGCTTTGCTTTGATCTTGTTTAGTATTTATTTAGTTGTTTAGTATTGTTTATCTTTTATTTTGCATTTTCATTTCGCATCTATCACTTAGTTTCGTAATTAGGACTTTGAAAAAACGAAAAAATATCATTAGCTTGGCTTAGTTAATTACTTGGATTCCTAGTGTAGTTATTCTTAATTCCTTGCGGTTCGAACCTATGCTATGCTACAACAATTAGAGTGTGTTGTTAGCTAAGTCTAGGTATAAATACAATTTGACACACATCACTGATCTCGGTGGTGTTATTGGTATCCAATTTTCTGAGCCTTATTGAAGTTTTATCACCAATGATGTGTCGAATGCCTCTCTTGATTAAATTCAG
The DNA here is from genome assembly GCA_900406555.1 of Pseudoturritis turrita. Taxonomy (NCBI): domain Eukaryota; kingdom Viridiplantae; phylum Streptophyta; class Magnoliopsida; order Brassicales; family Brassicaceae; genus Pseudoturritis; species Pseudoturritis turrita. Next base: position 1,188,300 of record OVBL01000198.1, on the reverse strand, counting down.
ACCTGCAAATATAGAGCTCCATCCGTATGATTGGTTTACGCGTTACTTAGCATCTAAAATTGAAGTATCTTTAAAGTATCATGCTTTCGCTTTCATTAATCTGGCTAACAAGGTATGTGGATGTCTTAAGATTCTCCACGCTTGTTTTGCAAGTAAAGCGTCATTAAATTTAGCCAAATCTCTAAAACCAATGCCTCCTTTTTATTGACAATTGCATTTTCTTCCAGGCTACCCATGGGAGTCCCCTGTTTCCTTCACCTTTCTTCCACCAAAATTGCATCAACAGACTATTGATTTCATCCGTTATGTGGGATGGTAATTTAAAGCATGACATTGAAAAAACAGGCATTGAGATTGCAACTGGTTTTATTAGAATTCTTTTCCTGCTTGTAATATAGGAATTTGGCACTCCAATTCGTTTTTTTTTTCTTTACTCTGTCAATAATATATTCGATTTCTTTCTTTTTGCAACCGAGTTGTTCCAGTAAACCGATATATTTACCACCTCCTCCTTGCTTTTGGATTTCTCCTCCTTGCTTTTGGATTTCCAGAATTACTTTAAGTCATTTTTGACGATCTCCAGGTATGCGTGATCCGAATGTGATCATTGACTTCGATGGATTTATTTGTTGGCCAGAATATTGTTCATACACTCTGAATACTTCTTTGATAGCTTTGACATTCCGAATATTTGATTGGCAAAAGAAAAGGGAGTCATCGGCAAAGAGTAAATGAGTGATAGCCGGGACTCCATTTCCGATTTTAATGCCTCTAATTTTGCCGTTGTTTGCATTTGAGGCAATATCTTAAACTGATTATCTCTTTTCTTTTGCAGCGACACTTTATTTTGTCTTATTTCTCCTTTTTACTTGTTTTGAAGAAAATAATAGAAAAGAGCAAATCTCGCTTTTGGATTCTAGGGTTTAGTGCCGCCATGGATAAGCAATTAGTCTCCGAGAAGGATCCCCAAACCATCTCCCGAAACGCGATCCCAACTGATCTCTTTATTGAGATATTCTCGAGATTTCCTGTGAAAGCCGTAGCAATGGGCTTTAATTCTCCACCGTCGAGATTTCACCGATCTCTTCCTGAAAATGTCTTTGGCTTGTCCCTGTCTCTTGTTGACCTTCAAACTCAACGGTAAGTGGCTCGGCACCTCAGCCTCTAAATCCTGACCATAACTCGTCTCCTGTAGTTGCCGTTCGTCACATGATTTTCCCCACCGAAGATTGTTCTACTGGGATTTCTCCTCCTGTCTACGGATTGCTATAATTGTAGTAGAGATACGAATCCAATGATTTGTAACCCTAGCACTGGACAGTACATAACTTCACCCGAACCGACATCTGAGAGATATAAGGTGAAGACCTTGATGGGGTATGATCCCATCGACAAGCTAGTCAAGGTGTTGCACGTGTCCGAGGAGGATTATCGAGTTTTGACATTAGGAACTGGGAGAGAACTGTCATGGAGAAGGATCGAATGTTCGAAACCCCATTTGGCTTTACCTGATGGGATATGCATCAATGGAGTTTTTGATATTATCTAGGCCTTGGATTTCGAAGACCTGCTATGGTAGTTTGCTTTGATGTTAGGTTTGAGAAGTTCAAGGTTCTAGCTGTGGAAGATTCGTTTTGGGAGTCAACTCTGATAAATTGCAATGGTAAATTGGGTGTAGTATTCCCTGATCCTTTCTACATTTTCTAGTTTTCCCTGATCCTTTCTACATTTTCTACTATAATGCGGTGAGGAACACTGTCGTAAGAGTTGATGTTTAATTAGGGGTTGTAGCTTCTGAGGGTCACAAAATTCACACATTTATGGACCATGTAGAAGATGTGAAGCTTATGGAAAGTGCTTAGGACTTTATAACAGTCCTTAGTGTTGCACCTATATCTCATTTCGTGTAGCTGTGTAGGTAACAATTGTTATGATTGACAGTTTTTTTTTTTTTTTGCGTGTGTCTGTGTACTATGATGATTGACAAGATTCACGGTTTCGGCCAAAAGGCTCTATTGATTCCCTAAACGAACAGCCCAAATCTTACTGGGTCATGAACTCATGAGTTGCGTCCTAAACCCAACTGTTATGCAATTACAGTATATCATCAAATGATTTTGGAACAGGAATGGTTTTTGGTTTTTTTAATCTAGAAATTTATCGTGTATTTTTTTCCCACTGTTACATATGACTTTCATGTTAAGTTTCCAATATGTTGATTGTATAATGAAGATCTTATAGGACCTATCGATATCTATCATAAACCTTGTTATCGTCTGATAAATTTCCTTTCGTTCCGAAAGAAAAATTTAGTTTTTTTTTTTTTTTTGATAAAATCTTTCTATTGAATTGCATGAAAATAAATGTACAAGGATATGATTGTTTAGATCATATAGTTCAAAGAAGTTGTTTAGAAGAAAGATAAGTAGCATACAAGAGAGTAGAGTTAAGAGTGAAGAGAGGAATGAGTCTTTGACATTCCTAGAGAGTTGGTCCGCGGCCTCGGCCACGTCTTCCACTATTTCCGCTGCCACACACCAAGGTCCATTGCATTTCTTGGACTTTTTGTGAAGTTATGGGCACAATAGTGGCAGTGGCTGTAGCATTAGCAGTTGATTCAGAGTTTGTTACAGCCGCTTCTACAACTGGGACAACAGTAACAACAATGGCTTCATTTAAAGACTTGATATCATCGACTTTGGATTGCAATTGTAGAAGGCATCTCGGCTCCTTATGGCATAATGGTCCACATCTATCACATTTAGATGGAATCCAAGAATAATCTACATCCACCAATGAGATAATACCTTTCATATCCATAGTTGTAATCTTATGAGGGAAGTCTTTATCTAATTCCACCTCGACTAATATCTTAGCTTTTCCCATCAACGTTGGGTCTAGCGTAGGTTTTTCAGTGAGCACTGGTTCTCCTAACCCAGAAGCTATCCAACTAATCTCAACATTTGAATACAAACAGCTTGGGATATTTTTCAGAGTTACCCAAATAGGGACAGAGGTGATTTCAGGCATTGCTAAGGTTGCCTCAGTAGTCTAAGGGGCAACAAACAGTAAGCACTCATCAACATGCCATAGGCCACGTTCTAGAACCCACAACTAAATTTGGTTATGAAAAATAAGGGCTTCGAAAAACTTCTATGAAAAGAAACACAAGAACAGAGATCCGAAGATGGTGTTTTTATTCAAGCCGTTTAGAAAGCTGTTTGCAGAGAAAAATAACAAGTGTTTGCTAGGTAAAATTGCGGATCTCTTTTTCAACGGGGTACATGTCTATTTATACAAGAATGAGTCGGTTAGGCCTCTTCCTAAACGATAAATGAAAAATTCCTTATTCTTCAGGATTTTCTTTCTCGGGTTTGCCTAAGTCGGTTCGGGTGTGGGTTTCTTACTTTGACTTTTTACCTCGATCCACCAAACTCTTTTGGCTCGTTGCCTCGGCCCAACAAGATGTTGGGCTCGTTGTTTTGTTGGGTCATCAGAGGTCCGGCTCGTCGCCAATATTTTGGCTTGTTGACGACATTTTGGCTCGTCGCCGACGTTCTGGCTCGTCGCCGATGTTCTGGCTCGTCACCGACGTTCTGGCTCGTCGCCGACGTTTGGGTTCGTTGCCGACGTTCTGGCTCGTCGTTTACCGCCAAAGTTGGTTCGGTCCATCAAAGCTCCTGCTGGCTTTGGCTAGGCTCACCGCATTTGGCTAGACCCAAAATCTTTACTTAACCATTTTCTGCAACCAATCTCGATGGGGTGAAAATTGACCCCAACAGTTAGCCCCCCAGCTCGTCAGAGCCAGTTGTGATGATGACGAGGTGAAAGTTGGTCATCTTCGAGATTGACATCCAAGATTTCTCTTACGTTGCCGAACCACTTTGGTGAAAAAGTTTGCCAAACCGTTTTTTGCTCGACATACTGCCGGGGTGACATTATTGCCGAGGCGTGTCTTACCGAGCCACACTGGCGCGTCATGTTTCCCAGCCATCTTCTTTTTGACATGACGCTGAGCTGTTTAGGCATACGTTGTCGCTGAAATACTTTGGCGTTTGTATTGCCGAGCCATTTTGGCTCGCGTTGTTATCAGGAGACGGGTATATTTTTCATAGCTATTTTGGCTCGTCATGGTGTGAAGTTTCTTCAGTGATAATGTTACCGAGTCATTCAGCTCCTCCCATTATCGAATTGCTTGTTGTCTGGCTGCGAGCCATCTTTGGCTCGGCATTATTATCGAATTGCCTCGGCAGTCGACGATGCCGTGCCGTCTGGGTTGTCTGGCTGTCGAGCCATCTTTGTTTGGCATACTACTGAGCCATCATGACATGTTGCCGAGCCATATTGCTGAGTTTGATCTGTTTTGGCTCGTCAACAAATACTGGCTCGGTAACCAAATACCTCAATCTCAAATCATAACTTTATCGGGAACCACAAACATTTTTGTTGGTTCCCGAGGTTGCGTGGTGTCACGAGCCGAGTTTTAATCGTCTATATATTCATAATCTTGTTCCACTCCTCATAACTTACTTCTCCAAATTTCCGAAAAGACAGGTAGCTTTCTTCTCTCTCTTCTTTTCTATCTTTTTATATTTAAGTTTTGGCTAGGTTTATTGTCGATCTCTTCTTTTCTGCCACCGAATCTTTGAGTTTTCTAACCTAAATTCTAACGTGGCTCGGCGGTTCCTTAATTTATTCATCCCATCTTCAAACTCCTCTGGTGACTTCTTGTATTTTCCAATCCATCTCCATACTTCTACGGCGAGTTAACGAATTTCCCGATCCATCATCATCTGGATCGCGGTGCTGCCCAGATCTTTCGCGTCTCCGAGCCAAAATTTCTCCAGTGTTTGCTAAGTATTTAGCGTGTTTCCGAGCCAAGGTCTCTGATGTCTTATACCGCCAAGCTGGAAGATTGCGTTGGTTCGGCAAACTCAGCTTCACTGCTATGTCGTAAGATGGTGTTGTCCCCTAAGGTTACCGAGCCAGTTGAACCTGGTTCTCCGCTGGCCCGGCTTCAGATTGATATCCCGTCTTTGGTTGATAATACTTTTTATGCCGAGGCGGATATCGAGGCAAGCTTAATACAGAAATCCCAAGAAATCAAAGCCGAGCCAACAGAGTGTAGTCTTGACGAGGCCGAAAAGGTACGGTTGGAGAGGCTTTTTGCGAGCCAACAAGCTAGCACATCGACGAGGCGAAGCCTAGAAAGAAAAAGGCTCCTAAGAAACGAGCCGACCCACCTGGTTCGTCTTTGTGCACTTCAGAATCCTTGGAAGCATTAAGGCATCGATTCAACATTTCAGAAGACGTTGACTTGATTGTTCCTGCTCCAACAGACCGAGCCGAGGCTCCACCGCCTGGGCATTTTATTCTCTATGAGAGTTTCTTTTATCAAAGTCTACAGTGTTTCCAATCCCTGGATTGATCATCCGTTTTATGTCCAAGCATGATTAGCGCGGAGCCAAATTCCTCCTCGGGGGATGCGTGACTTGGTTGGGATCTTGGTTCGAAGCTACGAATGCGATGTGACTGTTCGTATTTTACATCTTCGGCAGTTCCTTGAATTTCATAAGATTAAAAACTCCAAAACTATTATATCTCTAATAAGAAGAAAATAAAGATTATTGAAGGCTTCCGAAGCAAAGACAGCGACTGAGGAAGCTACTTTTTCTTTTTTCCTATTAATGACGCCACGATGGAAGTCGAATGCGTCCGCCATGTCAAAGCGGAGTGGGGAACTATCGGTGGGAGAGCCGTAAATTTTTAGAAAATCTATCTGAAGTTTATCCTGTAGCGAGCTGGCCAATTCTTTTTCTTGTTTTTGCAGTTCGGCAGATTCTTCCACATTTCCCAGAGGACACGTTTACTCTTCGGGACACACTTTCTGCAGGGAAGTGTCACTGGGAAAATCACTTTTCCCTGAGGAGAGTTGAGAAAGTCCGAACTGTTTTTACCGGAGTCGAAGTATCTGACAGCTCGGAATCTGAATCTTTACCCCAGAATTTTCAAGAAAACGTCATGGGAAAAAGACCAACGATTCGAGACAAGCAAGCATTGAAAGACAAGGCGAAAGGAGCCGCCAGCCGAGCCGCCGAGGTTTCTAATGTGGTTGCTCATACCACCGAACCAACTACCGAGATGACAGGAAAACGGATGCCGAAGTGAAACAGAATTCTCCTTCTGAGCCTCCAGCTCTTGATGCTGAAGCAAGGGAAGTTGTTTCAGCTCTTGTTACGGCTGTCAGGCCTTCCGTTTCGGTTATATCTCAACATAATGAGGACAAAAGGTTGACTCCTCACAAATGTTCCGCCTTTGAAGCAGACGAAGGAAAAGCCAAGGAAAGACAAGGGAGAAGACAACACCAGAAACCTGCCGAACCTGCTTCCACCGAGCCGCCGCCTATGTCGTTTAGGCACGAAGGATCCGAACCAATCTGTAATGACGAGGCAGCCTCGGCAATCCTCTTTTCAAAGGTTCGCTGCTTAGGAGACAGACGACCGCCTCTTGATATGCTGTCCCATGGTGATCTGTATACTGACATGTCGCTCCGAGGCACCAAGGTATATTTGGAGATTGCATAATTTGCTGAGTAAAAAAAAAAAAAAAGTACTAATAATATTTCCTTTCTCATGGGGTCTTTCCTTTCTCGGTGTTATTCACTAACATGGACTATCTCTTTAGGAGAAAGCCGGAAGAAGGAAACCCTAACAGCAACAAAGACACGTATTCATGGATTATTTTTTTCCACTGAAATGCTCGAAACAATAAACTATTTAGGGGGATCACTCTTGAAAGGGTTAAACATGCTGAAGCATAGTGTCATACGTGGCACGAGGAAAATGGCGGAGCTGTGACACTGAAAAAATCAGGAGGGCCACAAAGACCTCAAGCCTGAAGCCTAAGGAAGATTTGCCTCACTGATGGATCATGGCATCCAACGAAGGAGTTCAGTGGCTTACGTGGGTGTGGGTTTCTATAGAGGGGAGTCATTGACTCATGGGCACAAGAAACCAACCACATGCGAAGCTCGAGGTACTCACGTGGGCTATGAAATGTTTTCAACAGCATACCGCTCAACAAGATTTCAGAACATATTGCTAAGATGTCATTAAAATGACCGAGAAACCGCAGGAATGGCCAAATTTCTCAATGGAGCTGAATGAATTCAAGAGAGTCATAAGGCTGTTTAACTCTTTTCGTTATCATTTATTCCGTGCGCAAATACTCTTAAGACTGACCATTTGGCCAGCCTAACTAGATCTTAACCTTCCATTGTTAGCTTTGTAGGTTGTCCCCCTGGGAAACTACAAACGCTACCATGCGCGGCAAGCGCCACAACATGGGGCTCTGACTTGGAATTCCAGGTTACCCCAGACTGGCGAATGGTTAGTTAGGTGACGAGCCAGGTAAACCGGATCCAACGGAAGCGCGCTCCAGCCAACACCGGACAAACGCCGGCACAGTCAGTAAAATCCCTCAGAGGGAGTATCGAGTTCGAAACCCCGCACATGCAAGAATATTTAACCATATTCTGCCCAAATCATTTGCAGGAAAGAATCATCAATCGCATCCAAATATGACAAGGTCCCACTCCCAGCCTTTTCTCCAACGGGAACAAGTCGGAGATTGGGAACAATTGTTGGGGGTAGTTTTACACCTCCTAATAAGGAGTTGCCACGCAAGCTAGAAAGCATGGAGTCTCCTTTTCTGGAGTATACTAGATCTGCTACCAAGTGTATGTGACAGAGTAGGTTTACTCCAAGGCGTCCATGAAAAGTTAGGTCGGCACTAGTTTCACCTACCGTCGCACGGGAACAGTGCCAACCAACCAATAAAAAGTCTGGACGATGTGACTAGACATTGTGTCTCGACCGAGTTAGAAGCCAAGTTAAAAATAATTCTTCTATGAATACCTAGAAAAGGATCTCCAAGAGGGGGAGGTTGGGCAGGCCCGGGGAATCCTTCGGAGGAGATGGAAGGATCCTTCGCAAATCTGGGAATCCTTCGGAGATGGAAGAGAAACGAGCAACACACTAAAGGATATTCCCTTGGAAGATCCCGAAAAATCCTACTTCCCAGGAGAGAGTACCAACCCGCACTCCGTAAGATTTCCTATTTATTCTCTCTCCCCACACATAAATGACAGACGGTGATCATGATCTTCGGACATGACACCAAACGAAACTCATACCTACTTTCCGATTAAACTCACCCTCTAGTGGATGTCTGACTTAGCCGTCGGAGAGTCTGGCCCCTTCTCGTCTTTCCAAAATCTTCCTGGCGATGTTACTTGTGTAGGTACAATCACATCCACGGAAGACCAACATGGCCGTCTCTCGGAGACAATATCTATGAGGGACGCGTCTCTCATCCCCCAAAGGACGAAACTCCTACCCAGTGCTCCCAGAGCTATTCTTTAAAAACATCCCAAAATCTATCGCATGTAATCTACGATCCCGTACAAAGGATTTGAAATCCAACCCGAACAATATTAATACGTCTATTTCATAAACTACCAGCTATATATTTTAATGAATTAAAAACTCAAAAAATATTAGATCTAGCTAAACGGTAAAGATGATCTTGTTTATGTGAAAATCACATTAAATTCAAAACTTACATTTTGTTAAAAAAACAAAATATATATGCTTTCTGTAGAAAGAAAAATATTATCTTATTATTTTATTTTTTAATTATAGTATTTTACCGTAATCAATACACTTTATTAGTTATTAAAAAATATAAAAGCGCAATAGATAATAACGGTCTTTGCGCGGGTAATAATATAGTTATATATATATATATATATATGTATATATATTAATTAGATTACCAATTTTGCTATAGTGAAATAAACAAAAAATTTATTAGATCTGACTCAATTATAAATGTGATATAGTTTGGAGGAAAGTCGAATAAAAATCTATAAAATGACATTTTCAATTGTAAAACTAATGTGTTAAACGATTCTTTTTGTGAAAAAAAAATATAAATCATAATCTTATTTATTTTTCAATTAGCATTTTACCCAAAAAAAAATATACAGAATTAATACCCTAAAACACAGAATCGATTATTTATAAAAAATATAAAGGCGTGAAAAATAACCGTATGTGTGACAAATAATATAGTACATTTTTTTAACTTCATAAATAATATAGTACATAAAAGAAAAAGATAATACGTACACCTATATATATATATATATATAATATTAAAATCGTTGAAGATCATAAACACAAGGTCGCTGTTGTGTTGTTTATTGGATAGGAGTTTGTTTCATTTCATGCACTGTCTGCCATGAAGAAACAGAAGCATCACATCTCCAAGGAAGAGGTTCGCCTAAACATCTCTTCAACTAATGGATTAGGAGAAAACTCTGGTCTGATCCCAATTGATCTCATCGTTGAGATACTCTCGAGATTGCCTGCAAAATCCATAGCGAGGCTTCGTTGCGTGTCAAAGGACTGGGCTTCCATTCTGCGCCTTCCAGATTTCACCGATCTGTTCTTGACGATGTCTTCTTCTCGTCCGCGTCTCCTTTTCACTTTCCAAACTGAGGGTAAGTGGTCTTTCTTCTCGTCACCTCAGTCTCTGATTTCAGACCAGAACTCGTCTCCTGTTGTTCTCGATAAACATATGCATATCCCTAGAGACCGTTCATTTGGAATTTGTGTCCCTGTCTGTGGATTGCTGTGTACTAAAGATGAGTATATTTTAAGTGGAAGAAAGGATTCAAGGATGATGATATGTAACCCTAGCTTAGGACAATTCAAACCTTTACCCAAAGTGAGAACGAAGAGGGGTCGGGTTATAACCTATATTGGGTATGATCCAATCGAAAAACAATTTAAGGTATTGTGCATGACAGTTTCTGAAAAGCCCTTTATTCATAAAAGTGAAGAGCACCAGGTTCTCACACTAGGAACGGGAAATTTGAAATGGAGAATGATTGAATGTTCTGTATCCCATTACCCTCACGATAATGAGATATGCATCAACGGAGTTTTATATTATTTAGCTGAGGATACTGATTCTCGAAAAACTTCTATGATAGTTTGCTTTGATGTTAAGTCTGAGAAGTTCAACTTCATTATTGATGAAGCTCTCAATGATCTAAGTTTTCCGTCAACTCTAATAAATTACAAAGGCAAATTAGGTGCCATTCATTCTAAATCATTTGGTTTTATGGATGGAAGAGCTACAAGTTTTGAGTTGTGGATTATAGATGATATTGAGAAACATGAATGGTCAAGACATGTTCACATATTGCCGCCTCTGTGGAAGAATCTAGTTGCACATACTGAGGTTTACATTGTTGGAATGATGGGTACAAGTGAAGTTGTGTTTTCTCCATGCGTCTTGTCCAGCCCTTTCAACATTTTTTACTTAAATATGGATAGAAACTCTATCAGAAGAGTTGAAATCCAAGGGATTGAACCTCTTAAAGGTCAAAAGATTTTCACATTTATGAACTATATGGAGAATGTGAAGCTTATTATATAAGTTCTTAATTTGAATTTCATAATCAGAGCTAATTTGCTACAATATCATGGGCTCTTAATCCTTGTTTTATCCTGTGTTTTTCTCATTGTTTAGTTATTGTATGACTGTTTTATATTTATTTTGATGATCGCTTCATCTCTGTCTGGTTATTATGTCCATGCTCTTGTTAACATTAGTGGTTCAATACAGTCGAGAGCAATGTTTCTTCTAAGTTTAGTTGTTTAAACTTTAAACTCTTCTCATATATTTTACATATATTTTGGAAGCACACCCTTGTTTTATAGAGTACAGTTTACCTTAATACCTTAATACTAAATACTGAGTTAGAAACACATTTGGAGTCAAGGAAGATGAGCTATTGGAAGATGATGTGTTGGTGACGCTTGAAAAAACTGGAACCATGTCCATGTGGAGAGTAAGGATGGTGAGGATACTTTGTAAAGCGTACGTGTAGACCAATATTTTGTGCATCGTCTTCATGACATCGTGAATTAAAACAGCAGCAGTACTTGATTCCGATCGATGGAGCCTGTTCTCGCCAAATCACTTACATGCTAGCTTGGATTGTGAGTTGGGAGATCCGTCGCATCCAGATTTGTAGAAAGAGGAGCTGTCTTGACCCACACCATAATGTCTTCAATCTGCATTGGTATGACGCGTTGGATTGAGGAGAGAAACCTTTACCGAAGTTCATGACTAAAACAGCAAGAGAGAATATCCGATCATGATGCTTGTCGTCTTGATCACACGATTGGAACGCTTTTTTTTTTTTTGACAAGAACGCCTGTTTGGGGATGAGACGTTTATTCTCTGTATAAGAAGAGCAGCCTTATCTTGGTGAGTGACGCCACCGGATTCACCACATCATGGGCATATCAAAATATTTATTTGTGATGTTCGTGTGATGCTTAAACTTTTTGGTGTAAAAGTTGTAGAGATAATATTATCACCATACCTTATTGTCTAATATTGTATCTTCCATACCTTCTTCCACTTTGTCTTCCACTTGTTCCTCTTCCTCTTACGCTCCTCTTCACTCTCTCTTAAGCTCCTCTCCACTTCCTCTTTGCTATATATATTTGTTGTATGTTGTAACACATTAATATCAATCACAATCATGTAGTTCAATACATCAGAGTTGTCGGTATTGCAACTTTTTGGGATGAATGATAGTGGTGAAATTGCGTTGTCTTCGCCCGTTTCTTATGATCTTTTTCTACATTTTCTATTACAATGTGGAGAGGAACACTATCGCAAGAATTGAAATCTAAGGGTTAATTTGGACTTCTTAAGGATCAAAACATTTATACCTATATAAACCATGTAGAGTTTGTGAAGCTTATACAAGTGCTTTAGGAATTAATAAAACTTTATAAAATACAGTCCCTATCTACAATGTTCGCTAATTGGATATTGTATCTACCAATGCTCATTTTTCAGTGATGGCTCTTGTAAGCTTTGGCTGTTTAAACTTTAAACCCTAAAACTCTTTTTTTATGGGCAATCCACTTTGTCTTTTCATGAAGGGTTATCTAAACATAATAACGTTAAACATTGTTTTTGTTTGAATTTATTCAATTTATGAAAAATTACTAACTAATAAATTTAAAATGAATTGAAAATATGTCTGAATCAAATCTCTTAATATTTTCTCTTATCATATATTTTAAATAATATTTTGTTAAATAGATAAATATTTATAAAATGCTACTTAATTAGCAGTATTAGCGGTATATATATATGGAAATATTGTGGTACAGAAAGTTTTAAAATAATTGAATGACTATATATCTATATGAATAAAGTGAAATAATAAGCTGTATTTCTAATCCACGTGAGTGAAGATAAAACATGAGAAAACTTTTGTTGTCATATGCATGATCAATCAACAAAGTTTTCCGAACATTCGAAATAATGCGCCAACCATCATGATAATGGAATCTAGGGATCTCGAGAGAAGATGTGGGAGGTCCATGTGTGATGGCAGTCAGATTGTTACACAGACCATCTTCTACCTAGATTCGCCTATTTGTGGTCATAGTTTGTGGGAAATAAAAACATATTCCGTAGAAAAAAATTGGAAACCCACTTTTGTAATATATATCAATTTTAGAACTGCCTTTAAAGATTAATCCTTTTCAAAAAAATATCAATTTCCCAATTAATGTGATATTTCTTTTAAAAAAATGTATGATAAATTTTTAAAAACTCTACATAAACTCGTAGCTTCTAGAAAAAAAAAGTTAAACACTAAACGTATTTAATATCACTTATCTATTAAAGAGTGATTCTCAAAAATATCACAATTTTAAGTTTTTGTTCCAAAAATATCACTACTACTTTTAAATTTCCAAAAATAGAACAAACTCAATATCAAAATGACTCAGGGTTTTTTTCTAATGAGAAAACCTAAACCCTAAATTGGAAAAGAAAAACACAGACATAATGTTTTAGTTTGTTTGTAATTTATTTAAGGTAAACAAATGTCTTCACACAATGATTTATGCTATTTTTGGAATTTTAAATTTGACGTGCTAAGTTTAGAGCAAAAAATCTATATTAAACTAGAGTGAAAATGCTGGTACGAATTTTTGATAATTTAGACATTTTGTCGAATTGAGGAAGCGTGTCGGACTTCTTTGATCGAGGACAGATTGACCTTTGGAGAGCAAACAAAATATGCGCTTATCAACAAATGCTCACGAAATTATAAAACGCCGGTGTGGTGTTTTCTGAATACACTCTAATTAATGTTCAAATTATAGCTAAGACTATCTAAATTGTAAAATGTTGAAAGGTGCTTTGAAGTTTATTAAACATCCAGAACACAACACGATAGACCAATTGAGATTAGAACGTGAATCAACTTTTTCCAACAACATAATTGTGAGAATCTCTTGGAAACACCCTCAAATACAAACTAACAAAATGGAAAAATAAAATATTGCATCTCATTCGTAAAGAGTATTGTTTGGGATATTTTTCATTAAAAGATTACTTAAATTTTATGATACTACTTGTCTATTTAATAAAATAATAATTATAATAATATAATGAATTAAAACTCAATTTTCTTAAATATATTTATATGTAAAATTATTTAAAATTCACCTCTAAATTATAAAATATCTTTTAAAACAAACAAAAAATAACTATTAAACGATAAATATTTCATTTCTTTTTATTCATTTTAATATTTTAACCCAGAAAAAATATGTAAACAATTATTTAAAAATTTAAAACACATATTTTGCTTCCTCCAACATTCCACATATGATTGAGACCAACTTTGTAAGCATTACTTTTTCTAGATAGAAGACGAAGATTAGTTTGCACAAATACAAAATCTTCCGCTCTTTGTGGAGCAATCTTGTTTCTTGTTGCAAAATATATAAACTAGTAAGTACTTCAATTCCTTTCACAACGTGAGAATGAAAAAGGTTATCCAAACAACTTAAATGTTAAAGTTTGAAACTTTGTTGCTGAAGCTCCATGAGTGTTTCATATTCTTCATAGTAATTAAGTTTTTTTTTTAAGTTACAAAAATACCAAATACATCCCTATGTTTCAAAACTATTTACTTATTATGTTTTTAAATAATAAATAAGTTTTCGTCGTGTTTTCAAAACAGAATCGAGCGTTTCCATCGCATTTCCAAATTAAAATTTAATTAGAATCGCGTTTCCTCACGTTTCCAAAAATTTCTGATTTCGAAACGTTTCCGAAATGAGAAATGGACCTCTGAGGGAATTTTCATGAAACCTAGCCCATAACACACTTTGATTTCGTAAACAACCAAAAAATTGTGGCCAAAATGAGAGAATCGGTAACAATATCTTAAACTGGTTTTTTTCGTAAAAATGATATTTTATATATATTAAAAGGATAATACATAGTCAGCATACAAAGAATTATACAATCATTGAGGTGGGTACAATTTGGAAGAATAAAAAACAGAGTTTTCTGGTCCTTTCTTTGCTAATATGTCAGCAGGTACGTTATTTGATCGTTTTGTATGTAGGAAGAAGCATAAAAAGAACTTTGTACACCAGTGTAGAATATCATGACAAATGTTTTCGACGTTGAAATCTGCTACTTTTCCATGAATAATGTCAATGAGTACTTGATTGTCTCCTTTGAAACATATAGAGTTGAAACCCATATGGACCAAGATTGTTGCATTGCAATAAGGAGAGCTTTAGCTTCAACTTCCAAAAGTGACTCTGTTATACCCATTTTTGTCGAACCCCAATAAAGAGATATTTCGTTGTTTTCTCCAGTGATCCAGCCAGCTTTTGATTGATGAGTAGTGTGAAGAAAACTCGCATCGAAGTTACACTTGTATGTCGTTAATGTAGTGCGTCTCCATGTGTTGTTGTTCATTTGCCGAGGTGGAGGTAAGCCGTCAAGATTATGAATTATGTTTTGGTTGATTCATTTCCATTGTCTTGATCCATTCCATTACATCCGCAATTGCTTCTTGTGTAATACGTTCTGGTCTTACATGTTGTTTTCTGAAAATTAAGTTACATCTTGATTTCCATATCCTCCACATTATCCAGAAAGGTAGTAACTTGTGTGTGTTTGAGACATTCTGATGATGATGTAGATCAAGTATGATAGTTAATTGTTCTTCACACTGTTCATCCAAAGGCTTCCAAGGGATATTAGTCATACGCCAAATCATTACGGAAATAGGACATGTGAAGAGCATATGAGCAATGGTTTCCAGTCCCGCTCTTCAAACCTCTTTCCCGGATTTCGTTTACTTGTTTGCTTGCGGACAAGCAAAAGGCAAGTTCGGGGGAGTTGATGTTTGGTGTTTTTACACCGTTTTGAGTTTATGTTTTCATCATTTTTCACCCTCTTTTGTGTCATTTACACCATATTTTAGTATTTGAGTCTCATTTTAGTTTTCACATGCATTTTAGAGTTAGGATTTGTTTTTGTGCATTTTGGTTCTTGTTTTGGTTTGATATAGGTACATTCGGAGTTCTTGGAGCTATGTGGATGCGTTGGAAGGCTTGGAAGTGGATTGGAGTTGGAAGAATGTACCAAAAGAGCAAAGAAAATGAAGAATTGCCGAAAATACATGACCAATCGGTCATGGCCGATTGATCCTACCCGAGTGAGCTTGCAAGAAGTCACTGGTTTTTGGAATGTGCATCACAATCGGTTTTGAAGCCGAGTGAGATGACACCGAGTGAGCTGCACACAGTTGACTTTTCTCGAAAAGTGTTGACTTTTCCGGTTTGACCCCGATCCGACCCGGTTTGTCCCGGGTTGACCCGGGAACCTTTTTCTTAGCATATATATATATATATATATATATGTTTTAGACACAAAAATACCCTAAGTTGGATCATGTTATTTCTCTTTTAAGCTTTCAAACATTTTCTCATGTTTTGTGTTTGAATCTTTGGGATTATCATAATCTAGTGAAGTTTCCTTTTACCTCTATCATTTCTTTTATGATTATACATTTTATTATGTTTATCTTTGAGTTTAGCATGATGATTAGTGAGTAGTCTTTTAATGGATTTTGGGCTTAGTAGATTACGGAGGTTTAGTGGTTGATTAGTGATTGATACAAGCTTGAAGACTTGAGACAAAACCGGTTCGATATAGACAATTGGACTAAGGTCGCTCCTTGTCTAAATCTAGGATAAGGTGGAAGCGAGGGTGGATTGATGCGAACCACAATAGGTGTGAAAGCCTACTGATACTTCAAGGTTTTCTCAAGACTCGGACTTAGCTCACGAGACAAAGAGAAGAACAACTAGGTTTAGAACCAAAGGAAAACGTTTTCTTTATTGATAAAAAGGTGAAAATTCGGACTACAAGTGCAAGGCATTATATAGCCAGGTTCTCAAGCATAAAAAAGGAAAAACACAATAAACCTGCAAGAAAGAAAAAGGAAAACACAATAAACCAAAAAAGGAAATAGCCGTTAGGCTTTAAACACAAAATAAGCTAAAAATGGTAACATGATCTCTTTTAGTCTTCAACTTGGATAGGTCTTCTCTTGAGCTCCTCCAGCTGATTCGTGGGCTTGCTAGGCTTCTCCTAATCCCAAAGAAACTGTGGTAAGATGAGTTTCACGTTTGGGCTTGAATAGGACCCATTTGGTGTTATCGACTATTAAAGGATCCACCAGACACGTCTTCAATGCGGGGCCTTTTATGGGTGATTGGTAAGGCTGCTTGACATGATCTTGAGTGTTCTGAAAAGTAGACTCATAGAGCTTTTGATCCATAGGTGGATCATCTCCTGGAACGTTGTGGTCAGGTTGTGACACTTGGTTGAACAGATCCATCAAATGTGAGCTCTCGGATGGCATTAGTTGCAATCCTTCAAACTGATCAAGCATGATCAGTCCTTCACGATCCAGCTGGTCCAAGAACATGTTGAACTTCTTTTCCAGGCTCTTACTCCTGGTCCTTGTCATTGGTCCGCTTGGTACAAATGGAGCTTGAATGACTTGACTTGGTGATTCGATGTCCTCATCACTCCCTCCCTCTTCAAGAGGTTTTGTCCCCAAAATGTTATCATCTGTATCAAAACGAGCCAAGTCAGAAACATTGAACGTAGGAGATACTTGAAACTTACCGGGAAGCTCCAGCTTGTAGGCGTTGTCATTGATCTTCTCCAAGATTTTGAATGGGCCATCTCCTCGGGGTGAAAGCTTTGAACTCCGTTGGTGCGGAAATCTCTCCGGTCTCATATGCAACCATACCCATTCTCCAACTTCAAATGTGACTTGCTTTCTACCCTTGTTGGCAGCCTTAGCACGTTGTACATTGGTCTTTTCTAGGTGCTCCTTAACCTTCAAGTGAAGCTTCTTAACCTGCTCGGCTTTTCTTTCACCATCTAAGTTCAAGAACTCAGCTTGTGGCAAAGGTGTAAGATCCAAGGGAGTGTTTGGATTGAATCCATAGACGACCTGAAAGGGAGACATATGAGTAGCACTATGAACAGCCCTATTGTAAGCAAACTCAACAAAAGGTAAAGCTTCAAGCCAAGTTTTGAGATTTCTCCCTATGGTGGCTCGGAGAAGAGTTCCGAGCGTTCGGTTGACCACTTCAGTCTGGCCATCAGTTTGTGGATGGCAGGTGGTGGAGAATAGCAGCTTGGTGCCTAATTTCTTCCAAAGGGTCCTCCAAAAGTGGCTGAGGAACTTTGTGTCCCTATCCGAAACAATCGTCCTTGGTAATCCATGTAGTTTAACCACTTCTTTAAAGAAGAGATCCGCGGTTTGAGTTGCATCATTGGTCTTGGCACAAGGGATGAAGTGTGCCATCTTAGAGAACCTATCTACCACAACAAATATGGAGTCCTTGTGCCTGATCTTTGGTAAACCTAGCACAAAGTCCATAGATATGTCAACCCAAGGTAAGGTAGGAACGGGTAAAGGCAGATACAAACCGTGGGGTTGGACCCGAGACTTCGCTTTCTTGCAAGTGATACATCTTGCACAGAAAGTCTCCACTGTTTTCTTAAGGTGTGGCCAAAAGAAATGCTCTTTAAGCATTGAGAGAGTCTTGTCCACGCCAAAATGTCCCATTAGTCCGCCTCCATGTGCTTCTCGGACTATAAGCTCTCTTAGTGAACATTGTGGAATGCATAGACGTTTGTCTTTAAAAAGGTAGCCATTATGTATATAGAATGATGCATAACCTCCTTTCCCAAGGTTCTTATAGCTTTCTGCAAAATCAGGGTCAGATTCATACAAAGGTATAATCATTTCAAAGCCAAGAACCTTAGCATCCATGGTGGTGATAAGCGTATGTCTCCGAGATAATGCATCAGCCACCACATTGTCTTTGCCCTTCTTGTACTTGATGACATATGGGAAAGTTTCTATGAACTCTAGCCACTTAGCATGCCTCTTCTTGAGGTTAGTTTGCCCCCTTAGATGCTTCAAGGTCTCATGGTCCGTGTGTAGATAGTGTTGCCAAATCTCCATGGCTCGGACTAAGGCGTACAGTTCCTTGTCATAAGTGGGGTAGTTGAGGGTGGCTCCACTGAGTTTCTCACTAAAGTAAGCAATGGGTCTGCCTCCTTGAGTAAGAACAGCCCCGATCCCTAAGCCTGATGCATCACATTCAATTTCAAACGTTTTAGTAAAATCGGGTAAAACTAAAATAGGAGCATTAGACAACCGATCCTTTAGGCCTCTGAAAGCCTCTTCTTGAGCTTCTCCCCATTTGAATCCCACGTCTTTCTTGATGATGGCAGTGAGGGGTGCGGCAAGGGTGCTAAAATCCTTAACAAACCGTCGGTAGAAGCTAGCCAACCCATGGAAGCTCCGGACTTGACTAATGTTTGTTGGTGTAGGCCATTCTTGGATGGCTTTAACCTTCTCTTGGTCCACTCTAAGGCCCTGTGAACTCACTATAAAGCCTAAAAACACAAGCTCATTAGTGCAAAAAGTACACTTCTTCAAGTTGGCATAAAGGCCTTCTCGTTGAAGCGTTTTAAGGACTTGCTCCAAGTGAGCTATATGATCAATAAATGTGCGGCTATAAATGAGTATATCATCAAAGTATACTACTACAAACCTACTGATGTAAGGCCTTAGAACTTGGTTCATTAGCCTCATGAAAGTGCTTGGTGCATTGGTGAGTCCAAACGGCATAACTAGCCACTCATAAAGACCTTGCTTGGTTTTGAATGCCGTTTTCCATTCATCACCTTCTTTCATTCTCACTTGATGGTAGCCACTCCTGAGATCAATTTTAGAAAACACATTAGACCCAGATAGCTCATCAAGCATGTCATCTAACCTTGGTATCGGATGTCGGTATTTGATCGTTATGTTGTTTATGGCTCGACAATCCACACACATCCTCCAAGTTCCATCTTTCTTCGGCACTAAGAGGACGGGTACAGCACATGGACTAAGGCTTTCACGCACATAGCCTTTATCCAATAGTTCCTTCACTTGTTTCTCTAACTCCTTAGCCTCCTCCGGATTTACTCGGTAAGCAGTTCGGTTAGGCAAGGGTGCACCTGGTACAAAATCAATTTGATGCTCAATTCCTCTTATGGGAGGTAGGCCAGGTGGTATCTCTTCTGGAAAGGTCTCAGCAAACCGGTTTAAAAGTTCCATAACTTCTGCGGGAAGTTGTTGCTCCAACGCGCTAGAACCTGCACTCAAAGCTTCCTTAAAGATCATTAGCAATACCGGTTCTTTGCAAGTGATTGCCTTAGTGATAAAACTAGGCTTGATCAGTAAGTTGCTCTTGGAGGAAGTGTCCTTCTCCTTAAGCATTCTCATTTGAATATCATGCACTTGCGATGGCGTAAGAGGTGTCAAGTTGTACTTCTTCTTGTCATGGACAAAAGAGTACATGTTGCTACGCCCATGGTGAATGGTATCCTTATCAAACTGCCAAGGTCTACCAAGAAGAAGGTGGCCAGCTTGCATAGGAACCACATCACACAAGACTTGATCCGAGTACTTTCCCACATTGAATGGTACTAGCACTTGATCCGTGATCCTCAACTCAGCCTTGTCATTAAGCCATCTTAGTTTGTATGGATGAGGATGTTTAGTCCTCTCAAGACTGAGTTTAGTGACCATATAATCACTCGCAACATTAGCACATGAGCCTCCATCAATAATGAGATTACATACCTTGTTTTGGATGGTACATCTAGTATGAAAGATGTTCTCTCTTTGAACCGTCTCATCCGGATGAACCGTGAGGTTCAAGGCACGTCTTATAACAAGAGACTCTCCATATTCTGGTTCACAATCAACTTCATCAGAGTCTACTCCTATCATCTCAATGTCGCCTTCATCTTGAGACTCGTATTCACCCGCATCCGTGAGAATCATCACTCTTTGGTTTGGACATTCTCTAGCCATGTGCCCCCTGCCCTTACACTTAAAACAAGTAATGTCACGTGTTCTTGAAGTGTTTGGGTTAGAAGACTTACCTTGAGTAGGCTCAAATGCTTTAGACTTGAATCGTGAATCGATAGCCACCGCCTTGCCTTTATCCGCGTCCTTAGGTTGAAAGGACTGGTAGTTTTGTGGCTTAGAACGATTTTGATCCCATGGTTGAGTGCTCTTAGCCTTGCTGGTGACCGAAGACTTCTTTTTGATGTGTTGCTCGGCTTGAATGGCGTGATGCAAAATGTCCTTCAAGTCGTGGTACGGAAGTCTATCAACCTTACGGCTAAGTCTCTCATTCAAACCATCTAGGAACTGAGCCATGATAGTCTCAGCATCCTCATCAAGCTCTAGACGGTTCCTTAGGTGTTCAAACTCCTCAAAGTACTCCTCCACACTCCTAGTTCCTTGGGTAAGTTTCCGAAATTTCTTCTGGAGGTCGCGGTGATAGTAAGCTGGGACATATCTCTTCTTCATGAGTTGCTTCATCTCTCTCCAAGTGTAGATTTGAGGTGAGTGACTCCTTCTTCTATCAGAAACCTCACGATCCCACCAAGAAAGGGCGTGATCTGTGAGTTGAGCTATGGCTAAAGCTAGCCTCTTTTGCTCGTTGTAATCGTAATAAGCAAAGATGTGCTCCATTCTCTGCTCCCATTCCAAGTATGCTTCAGGATCAACACGGCCAGCAAAGGTGGGGGCCTTAAGCTTCATATCCATGGTGTTGCGTCTTGGAAAGTCATCTTCGATCTCCTCTGGATTATTGTTCCTCTGGTCTCTTCTTCTCCTCTGATGTTGCTGCTGCTCCTCCTCGGGCATATGATCAGCCTCTATGTAGTCCTCTTGGTCATGACCCCGTTGGTTGCGCCTTGCTTGATCATTAGCTCGCGGTTGCTCAACTTGGTCGAGCCTTTGCTCCATAGTTCGGAGTTGTTGTTGAATCATGTTCAACATTTGCATCATGATGGTATTAGGATCTGCCTGCTCTCCCTGATTTTCTACCATGGTACCTCACAAGAAAAGATCACAAAGTATCAAATTCGTTTAAAGATGGCAACGTATAAACAAGGAATAAGCAATGATCATCAACGAGTTTCTACACAACCAAATCTGATAAAACTTAAACCAAGGTTCTAGAATAGTTTAATACACCCAGCGAACGCTTTAAAACCAAGGGAAAATCGAAATGGATCAAACCTTTTGTAATGTTATTCGATCTAATCCTATAAAAACAAGTCTGATTTTTTTTTTTTTGTGGGGGTTTTATGAGAAATTAATTCACGAAACTGAAACAAATGCAAAAGAAATCAAACAAAAGTCAAAGAAAAAGAAAATTGAAGTACACAACCTGGTTGTTCAGGAACTTCAGCTCTGATACCAAAAATGATACAAGCTTGAAGACTTGAGACAAAACCGGTTCGATATAGACAATTGGACTAAGGTCGCTCCTTGTCTAAATCTAGGATAAGGTGGAAGCGAGGGTGGATTGATGCGAACCACAATAGGTGTGAAAGCCTACTGATACTTCAAGGTTTTCTCAAGACTCGGACTTAGCTCACGAGACAAAGAGAAGAACAACTAGGTTTAGAACCAAAGGAAAACGTTTTCTTTATTGATAAAAAGGTGAAAATTCGGACTACAAGTGCAAGGCATTATATAGCCAGGTTCTCAAGCATAAAAAAGGAAAAACACAATAAACCTGCAAGAAAGAAAAAGGAAAACACAATAAACCAAAAAAGGAAATAGCCGTTAGGCTTTAAACACAAAATAAGCTAAAAATGGTAACATGATCTCTTTTAGTCTTCAACTTGGATAGGTCTTCTCTTGAGCTCCTCCAGCTGATTCGTGGGCTTGCTAGGCTTCTCCTAATCCCAAAGAAACTGTGGTAAGATGAGTTTCACGTTTGGGCTTGAATAGGACCCATTTGGTGTTATCGACTATTAAAGGATCCACCAGACACGTCTTCAATGCGGGGCCTTTTATGGGTGATTGGTAAGGCTGCTTGACATGATCTTGAGTGTTCTGAAAAGTAGACTCATAGAGCTTTTGATCCATAGGTGGATCATCTCCTGGAACGTTGTGGTCAGGTTGTGACACTTGGTTGAACAGATCCATCAAATGTGAGCTCTCGGATGGCATTAGTTGCAATCCTTCAAACTGATCAAGCATGATCAGTCCTTCACGATCCAGCTGGTCCAAGAACATGTTGAACTTCTTTTCCAGGCTCTTACTCCTGGTCCTTGTCATTGGTCCGCTTGGTACAAATGGAGCTTGAATGACTTGACTTGGTGATTCGATGTCCTCATCAGTGATGCTTAGGCTTAGGTTCTCTTGATTTCTAAAGTTTAAAGTGTTCTTAATGCTAGATTTTACATGATCAATCAAAATCTAGAACATGATCATTTGTGCCCAGAAGGTGTTCGACAAAATGTCTAGGAGAACCTTAATTCTTGCTTTTCGTTCTTAACCAATGGAAATTGATGCTTAAGGTGTTTAGTTGGTTATATGAACTTATGCTTAATGATTATTGATCATTTAATTGCAATTGGAAAATTAGCTTAATTAAATGATTAGTAAATGGATTATTGTCATGGAAATGGATTAGTCTACTTTGTGTGTTTCATGCCATGGAATTGATTTAGAATTGTAGTCCTAGCATCATTACTTAGTCATTGATCATCCCAAGTCAAATGTTTTGCCCAAATCCCATGCTTTCTTATATTTGATCAAATTCTTGTTTGTTGACTTTACGGTTGACTTTTGCATCTTAATTTGCTTAACCTTGAATTGCTTTGCTTTGATCTTGTTTATTATTTATTTAGTTGTTTAGTATTTTTTATCTTTCATTTTGCATTCTCATTTCGCATCTATCACTTAGTTTCGTAATTAGGACTTTGAAAAAACGAAAAAATATCATTAGCTTGGCTTAGTTAATTACTTGGATTCCTAGTGTAGTTATTCTTAATTCCTTGCGGTTCGAACCTATGCTATGCTACAACAATTAGAGTGTGTTGTTAGCTAAGTCTAGGTATAAATACAATTTGACACACATCACTGGTCTCGGTGGTGTTATTGGTATCCAATTTTCTGAGCCTTATTGAAGTTTTATCACCAATGATGTGTCGAATGCCTCTCTTGATTAAATTCAGACCTGCAAGTATAGAGCTCCATCCGTATGATTGGTTTACGCGTTACTTAGCATCTAAAATTGAAGTATCTTTAAAGTATCATGCTTTCGCTTTCATTAATCTGGCTAACAAGGTATGTGGATGTCTTAAGATTCTCCACGCTTGTTTTGCAAGTAAAGCGTCATTAAATTTAGCCAAATCTCTAAAACCAATGCCTCCTTTTTATTGACAATTGCATTTTCTTCCAGGCTACTCATGGGAGTCCCCTGTTTCCTTCACCTTTCTTCCACCAAAATTGCATCAACAGACTATTGATTTCATCCGTTATGTGGGATGGTAATTTAAAGCATGACATTGAAAAAACAGGCATTGAGATTGCAACTGGTTTTATTAGAATTCTTTTCCTGCTTGTAATATAGGAATTTGGCACTCCAATTCATTTTTTTTTTCTTTACTCTGTCAATAATATATTCGATTTCTTTCTTTTTGCAACCGAGTTGTTCCAGTAAACCGATATATTTACCACCTCCTCCTTGCTTTTGGATTTCTCCTCCTTGCTTTTGGATTCCCAGAATTACTTTAAGTCATTTTTGACGATCTCCAGGTATGCGTGATCCGAATGTGATCATTGACTTCGATGGATTTATTTGTTGGCCAGAATATTGTTCATACACTCTGAATACTTCTTTGATAGCTTTGACATTCCGAATATTTGATTGGCAAAAGAAAAGGGAGTCATCGGCAAAGAGTAAATGAGTGATAGCCGGGACTCCATTTCCGATTTTAATGCCTCTAATTTTGCCGTTGTTTGCATTTGAGGCAATATCTTAAACTGATTATCTCTTTTCTTTTGCAGCGACACTTTATTTTGTCTTATTTCTCCTTTTTACTTGTTTTGAAGAAAATAATAGAAAAGAGCAAATCTCGCTTTTGGATTCTAGGGTTTAGTGCCGCCATGGATAAGCAATTAGTCTCCGAGAAGGATCCCCAAACCATCTCCCGAAACGCGATCCCAACTGATCTCTTTATTGAGATATTCTCGAGATTTCCTGTGAAAGCCGTAGCAATGGGCTTTAATTCTCCACCGTCGAGATTTCACCGATCTCTTCCTGAAAATGTCTTTGGCTTGTCCCTGTCTCTTGTTGACCTTCAAACTCAACGGTAAGTGGCTCGGCACCTCAGCCTCTAAATCCTGACCATAACTCGTCTCCTGTAGTTGCCGTTCGTCACATGATTTTCCCCACCGAAGATTGTTCTACTGGGATTTCTCCTCCTGTCTACGGATTGCTATAATTGTAGTAGAGATACGAATCCAATGATTTGTAACCCTAGCACTGGACAGTACATAACTTCACCTTGATGGGGTATGATCCCATCGACAAGCTAGTCAAGGTGTTGCACGTGTCCGAGGAGGATTATCGAGTTTTGACATTAGGAACTGGGAGAGAACTGTCATGGAGAAGGATCGAATGTTCGAAACCCCATTTGGCTTTACCTGATGGGATATGCATCAATGGAGTTTTTGATATTATCTAGGCCTTGGATTTCGAAGACCTGCTATGGTAGTTTGCTTTGATGTTAGGTTTGAGAAGTTCAAGGTTCTAGCTGTGGAAGATTCGTTTTGGGAGTCAACTCTGATAAATTGCAATGGTAAATTGGGTGTAGTTTTCCCTGATCCTTTCTACATTTTCTAGTTTTCCCTGATCCTTTCTACATTTTCTACTATAATGCGGTGAGGAACACTGTCGTAAGAGTTGATGTTTAATTAGGGGTTGTAGCTTCTGAGGGTCACAAAATTCACACATTTATGGACCATGTAGAAGATGTGAAGCTTATGGAAAGTGCTTAGGACTTTATAACAGTCCTTAGTGTTGCACCTATATCTCATTTCGTGTAGCTGTGTAGGTAACAATTGTTATGATTGACAGTTTTTTTTTTTTTTTGCGTGTGTCTGTGTACTATGATGATTGACAAGATTCACGGTTTCGGCCAAAAGGCTCTATTGATTCCCTAAACGAACAGCCCAAATCTTACTGGGTCATGAACTCATGAGTTGCGTCCTAAACCCAACTGTTATGCAATTACAGTATATCATCAAATGATTTTGGAACAGGAATGGTTTTTGGTTTTTTTAATCTAGAAATTTATCGTGTATTTTTTTCCCACTGTTACATATGACTTTCATGTTAAGTTTCCAATATGTTGATTGTATAATGAAGATCTTATAGGACCTATCGATATCTATCATAAACCTTGTTATCGTCTGATAAATTTCCTTTCGTTCCGAAAGAAAAATTTAGTTTTTTTTTTTTTTTTGATAAAATCTTTCTATTGAATTGCATGAAAATAAATGTACAAAATAAATGTACAAGGATATAATTGTTTAGATCATATAGTTCAAAGAAGTTGTTTAGAAGAAAGATAAGTAGCATACAAGAGAGTAGAGTTAAGAGTGAAGAGAGGAATGAGTCTTTGACATTCCTAGAGAGTTGGTCCGCGGCCTCGGCCACGTCTTCCACTATTTCCGCTGCCACACACCAAGGTCCATTGCATTTCTTGGACTTTTTGTGAATTTATGGGCACAATAGTGGCAGTGGCTGTAGCATTAGCAGTTGATTCAGAGTTTGTTACAGCCGCTTCTACAACTGGGACAACAGTAACAACAATGGCTTCATTTAAAGACTTGATATCATCGACTTTGGATTGCAATTGTAGAAGGCATCTCGGCTCCTTATGGCATAATGGTCCACATCTATCACATTTAGATGGAATCCAAGAATAATCTACATCCACCAATGAGATAATACCTTTCATATCCATAGTTGTAATCTTATGAGGGAAGTCTTTATCTAATTCCACCTCGACTAATATCTTAGCTTTTCCCATCAACGTTGGGTCTAGCGTAGGTTTTTCAGTGAGCACTGGTTCTCCTAACCCAGAAGCTATCCAACTAATCCCAACATTTGAATACAAACAGCTTGGGATATTTTTCAGAGTTACCCAAATAGGGACAGAGGTGATTTCAGGCATTGCTAAGGTTGCCACAGTGGTCTAAGGGGCAACAAACAGTAAGCACTCATCAACATGCCATAGGCCACGTTCTAGAACCCACAACTAAATTTGGTTATGAAAAATAAGGGATTCGAAAAACTTCTATGAAAAGAAACACAAGAACAGAGATCCGAAGATGGTGTTTTTATTCAAGCCGTTTAGAAAGCTGTTTGCAGAGAAAAATAACAAGTGTTTGCTAAAATTGCGGATCTCTTTTTCAAAGGGGTACATGTCTATTTATACAAGAATGAGTCGGTTAGACCTCTTCCTAAATGATAAATGAAAAATTCCTTATTCTTCGGGATTTTCTTTCTCGGGTTTGCCTAAGTCGGTTCGGGTGTGGGTTTCTTACTTTGACTTTTTACCTCGATCCACCAAACTCTTTTGGCTCGTTGCCTCGGCCCAACAAGATGTTGGGCTCGTTGCTTTGTTAGGTCATCAGAGGTCTGGCTCGTCGCCAATACTTTGGCTTGTCGACGACATTTTGGCTCGTCGCCGATATTTTTGGCTCGTCGCCGATATTTTGGCTCGTCGCCGACGTTCTTGCTCGTCGCCGACGTTCTGGTTCGTCGCCGACGTTCTTGCTCGTCGCCGACGTTCTGGCTCGTCGCCGACGTTCTGGCTCGTCGCCGACGTTCTGGCTCGTCGCCGATGTTCTGGCTCGTCGCTGATGTTTGGGTTCGTCGCCGGCGTTTTGGCTCGTCGCTTACCGCCAAAGTTGGTTCGGTCCATCAAAGCTCCCGCTGGCATTGGCTAGGCTCACCGCATTTGGCTAGACCCAAAATCTTTACTTAACCATTTTCTGCAACCAATCTCGATGGGGTGAAAATTGACCCCAACAGTTACCCCCCAGCTCGTCAGAGCCAGTTGTGATGATGACGAGGTGAAAGTTGGTCATCTTCGAGATTGACATCCGAGATTTCTCTTAAGTTGCCGAACCACTTTGGTTAAAAAGTTTGCCGAACCGTTTTTTGCTCGACATACTGCCGGGGTGACATTATTGCCGAGGCGTGTCTTACCGAGCCACACTGGCGCGTCATGTTTCCCAGCCATCTTCTTTTTGACATTATGCTGAGCTGTTTAGGCATACGCTGTCGCTGAACTACTTTGGCGTTTGTATTGCCGAGCCATTTTGGCTCGCGTTGTTATCAGGAGACGGGTATATTTTTCATAGCTATTTTGGCTCGTCATGGTGTGAAGTTTCTTCAGTGATAATGTTACCGAGTCATTCAGCTTGTCACATTATCGAATTGCTTGTTGTCTGGCTGCGAGCCATCTTTGGCTCGGCATTATTATCGAATTGCCTCGGCAGTCGACGATGCCGTGCTGTCTGGGTTGTCTGGCTATCGAGCCATCTTTGTTTGGCATACTACTGAGCCATCGTGACATGTTGCCGAGCCATATTGCTGAGTTTGATCTGTTTTGGCTCGTCAACAAATACTGGCTCGGTAACCAAATACCTCAATCTCAAATCATAACTTTATCGGGAACCACAAACATTTTTGTTGGTTCCCGAGGTTGCGTGGTGTCACGAGCCGAGTTTTAATCGTCTATATATTCATAATCTTGTTCCACTCCTCATAACTTACTTCTCCAAATTTCCGAAAAGACAGGTAGCTTTCTTCTCTCTCTTCTTTTCTATCTTTTTATATTTAAGTTTTGGCTAGGTTTATTGTCGATCTCTTCTTTTCTGCCACCGAATCTTTGAGTTTTCTAACCTAAATTCTAACGTGGCTCGGCGGTTCCTTAATTTATTCATCCCATCTTCAAACTCTTCTGGTGACTTCTTGTATTTTCCAATCCATCTCCATACTTCTACGGCGAGTTAACGAATTTCCCGATCCATCATCATCTGGATCGCGGTGCTGCCCAGATCTTTCGCGTCTCCGAGCCAAAATTTCTCCAGTGTTTGCAAAGTATTTAGCGTGTTTCCGAGCCAAGGTCTCTGATGTCTTATACCGCCAAGCTGGAAGATTGCGTTGGTTCGGCAAACTCAGCTTCACTGCTATGTCGTAAGATGGTGTTGTCCCCTAAGGTTACCGACCCAGTTGAACCTGGTTCTCCGCTGGCCTGGCTTCAGATTGATATCCCATCTTTGGTTGATAATACTTTTTATGCCGAGGCGGATATCGAGGCAAGCTTAATACAGAAAGCCCTTGAAGAAATCAAAGCCGAGCCAACAGAGTGTAGTCTTGACGAGGCCGAAAAGATACGGTTGGAGAGGCTTTTTGCGAGCCAACAAGCTAGCACATCAACGAGGCGAAACCTAGAAAGAAAAACGCTCCTAAGAAACGAGCCGACCCACCTGGTTCGTCTTTGTGCACTTCAAAATCCTTGGAAGCATTAAGGCATCGATTCAACATTTCAGAAGACGTTGACTTGATTGTTCCTGCTCCAACAGACCGAGCCGAGGCTCCACCACCTGGGCATTTTATTCTCTATGAGAGTTTCTTTTACCAAAGTCTGCAGTGTTTCCAATCCCTGGATTGATCATCCGTTTTCTGTCCAAGCATGATTAGCGCCGAGCCAAATTCCTCCTCGGGGGATGCGTCACTTGGTTGGGATCTTGGTTCGAAGCTACGAATGCGATGTGACTGTTCGCATTTTACATCTTCGGCAGTTCCTTGAATTTTGGAAGATTAAAAACTCCAAAACTATTATATCTCTAATAAGAAGAAGATAAAGATTATTGAAGGCTTCCGAAGCAAAGACAGCGACTGGGGAAGCTACTTTTTCTTTTTTCCTATTAATGACGCCACGATGGAAGCTGAATGCGTCCGCCATGTCAAAGCGGAGTGGGGAACTATCGGTGGGAGAGCCGTAAATTTTTTAGAAAATCTATCTGAAGTTTATCCTATAGCGAGCTGGCCAATTCTTTTTCTTGTTTTTGCAGTTCGGCAGATTCTTCCACATTTCCCAGAGGACACGTTTACTCTTCGGGACACACTTGCTGCAGGGAAGTGTCAATGGGAAAATCACTTTTCCCTGAGGAGAGTTGAGAAAGCCCGAACTGTTTTTGCCGGAGTCGAAGTATCTGACAGCTCGGAATCTGAATCTTTACCCCAGAATTTTCAAGAAAACGTCATGGGAAAAAGACCAACGATTCGAGACAAGCAAGCATTGAAAGACAAGGCGAAAGGAGCCGCCAGCCGAGCCGCCGAGGTTTCTAATGTGGTTGCTCATACCACCGAACCAACTACCGAGATGACAGGCAAAACGGATGCCGAAGCGAAACAGAATTCTCCTTCTGAGCCTCCAGCTCTTGATGTTGAAGCAAGGGAAGTTGTTTCAGCTCTTGTTACGGCTGTCAGGCCTTCCGTTTCGGTTATATCTCAACATAATGAGGACAAAAGGTTGACTCCTCACAAATGTTCCGCCTTTGAAGCAGACGAAGGAAAAGCCAAGGAAAAACAAGGGAGAAGACAACGCCAGAAACCTGCCGAACCTGCTTCCACCGAGCCGCCGCCTATGTCGTTTAGGCACGAAGGATCCGAACCAATCTGTAATGACGAGGCAGCCTCGGCAATCCTCTTCTCAAAGGTTCGCTGCTCAAGAGACAGACGACCGCCTCTTGATATGCTGTCCCATGGTGATCTGTATACTGACATGTCGCTCCGAGGCACCAAGGTATATTTGGAGATTGCATAATTTGCTGAGTAAAAAAAAAAAAAAAAATACTAATAATATTTCCTTTCTCATGGGGTCTTTCCTTTCTCGGTGTTATTCACTAACATGGACTATCTCTTTAGGAGAAAGCCGGAAGAAGGAAACCCTAACAGCAACAAAGACACGTATTCATGGATTATTTTTTTTCCATTGAAATGCTCGAAACAATAAACTATTTAGGGGGATCACTCTTGAACGGGTTAAACATGCTGAAGCATAGTGTCATGCGTGGCACGAGTAAAATGGCGGAGCTGTGACACTGAAAAAATCAGGAGGACCACAAAGACCTCAAGCCTGAAGCCTAAGGAAGATTTGCCTCACTGATGGATCATGGCATCCAACGGAGGAGTTCAGTGGCTTACGTGGGTGTGGGTTTCTATAGAGGGGAGTCATTGACTCATGGGCACAAGGAACCAACCACATGCGAAGCTCGAGGCACTCACGTGGACTATGAAGTGTTTTCAACAGCATACCGCTCAACAAGATTTCAGAACATATTGCCAAGATGTCATTAAAATGACCGAGAAACCGCAGGAATGGCCAAATTTCTCAACGGAGCTGAATAAATTCAAGAGAGTCATAAGGCTGTTTAACTCTTTTCGTTATCATTTATTCTGTGCGCAAATACTCTTAAGACTGACCATTTGGCCAGCCTAACTAGATCTTAACCTTCCATTGTTAGCTTTGTAGGTTGTCCCCCTGGGAAACTACAAACGCTACCATGCGCGGCAAGCGCCACAACATGGGGCTCTGACTTGGAATTCCAGGTTACCCCAGACTGGCGAATGGTTAGTTAGGTGACGAGCCAGGTAAACCGGACCCAACGGAAGCGCGCTCCAGCCAACACCGGACAAACGCCGGCACAGTCAGTAAAATCCCTCAGAGGGAGTATCCAGTTCGAAACCCCGCACATGCAAGAATATTTAACCATATTCTGCCCAAATCATTTGCAGGAAAGAATCATCAATCGCATCCAAATATGACAAGGTCCCACTCCCAGCCTTTTCTCCAACGGGAACAAGTCGGAGATTGGGAACAATTGTTGGGGGTAGTTTTACACCTCCTAATAAGGAGTTGCCACGCAAGCTAGAAAGCATGGAGTCTCCTTTTCTGGAGTATACTAGATCTGCTACCAAGTGTATGTGACAGAGTAGGTTTGCTCCAAGGCGTCCATGAAAAGTTAGGTCGGCACTAGTTTCACCTACCGTCGCACGGGAACAGTGCCAACCAACCAATAAAAAGTCTGGACGATGTGACTAGACATTGTGTCTCGACCGAGTTAGAAGCCAAGTTAAAAATAATTCTTCTATGAATACCTAGAAAAGGATCTCCAAGAGGGGGAGGTTGGGCAGGCCCGGGGAATCCTTCGGAGGAGATGGAAGGATCCTTCGCAAATCTGGGAATCCTTCGGAGATGGAAGAGAAACGAGCAACACACTAAAGGATATTCCCTTGGAAGATCCCGAAAAATCCTACTTCCCAGGAGAGAGTACCAACCCGCACTCCGTAAGATTTCCTATTTATTCTCTCTCCCCACACCATAAATGACAGACGGTGATCATGATCTTCGGACATGACACCAAACGAAACTCATACCTACTTTCCGATTAAACTCACCCTCTAGTGGATGTCTGACTTAGCCGTCGGAGAGTCTGGCCCCTTCTCGTCTTTCCAAAAATCTTCCTGGCGATGTTACTTGTGTAGGTACAATCACATCCACGGAAGACCAACATGGCCGTCTCTCGGAGACAATATCTATGAGGGACGCGTCTCTCATCCCCCAAAAGACGAAACTCCTACCCAGTGCTCCCAGAGCTATTTTTAAAAAACATCCCAAAATCTATCGCATGTAATCTACGATCCCGTACAAAGGATTTGAAATCCAACCCGAACAATATTAATACGTCTATTTCAAACTACCAGCTATATATTTTAATGAATTAAAAACTCAAAAAATATTAGATCTAGCTAAACGGTAAAGATGATCTTGTTTATGTGAAAATCACATTAAATTCAAAACTTACATTTTGTTAAAAAAACAAAATATATATGCTTTCTGTAGAAAGAAAAATATTATCTTATTATTTTATTTTTTAATTATAGTATTTTACCGTAATCAATACACTTTATTAGTTATTAAAAAATATAAAAGCGCAATAGATAATAACGGTCTTTGCGCGGGTAATAATATAGTTATATATATATATATATATATGTATATATATTAATTAGATTACCAATTTTGCTATAGTGAAATAAACAAAAAATTTATTAGATCTGACTCAATTATAAATGTGATATAGTTTGGAGGAAAGTCGAATAAAAATCTATAAAATGACATTTTCAATTGTAAAACTAATGTGTTAAACGATTCTTTTGTGAAAAAAAAATATAAATCATAATCTTATTTATTTTTCAATTAGCATTTTACCCAAAAAAAAATATACAGAATTAATACCCTAAAACACAGAATCGATTATTTATAAAAAATATAAAGGCGTGAAAAATAACCGTATGTGTGACAAATAATATAGTACATTTTTTTAACTTCATAAATAATATAGTACATAAAAGAAAAAGATAATACGTACACCTATATATATATATATATAATATTAAAATCGTTGAAGATCATAAACACAAGGTCGCTGTTGTGTTGTTTATTGGATAGGAGTTTGTTTCATTTCATGCACTGTCTGCCATGAAGAAACAGAAGCATCACATCTCCAAGGAAGAGGTTCGCCTAAACATCTCTTCAACTAATGGATTAGGAGAAAACTCTGGTCTGATCCCAATTGATCTCATCGTTGAGATACTCTCGAGATTGCCTGCAAAATCCATAGCGAGGCTTCGTTGCGTGTCAAAGGACTGGGCTTCCATTCTGCGCCTTCCAGATTTCACCGATCTGTTCTTGACGATGTCTTCTTCTCGTCCGCGTCTCCTTTTCACTTTCCAAACTGAGGGTAAGTGGTCTTTCTTCTCGTCACCTCAGTCTCTGATTTCAGACCAGAACTCGTCTCCTGTTGTTCTCGATAAACATATGCATATCCCTAGAGACCGTTCATTTGGAATTTGTGTCCCTGTCTGTGGATTGCTGTGTACTAAAGATGAGTATATTTTAAGTGGAAGAAAGGATTCAAGGATGATGATATGTAACCCTAGCTTAGGACAATTCAAACCTTTACCCAAAGTGAGAACGAAGAGGGGTCGGGTTATAACCTATATTGGGTATGATCCAATCGAAAAACAATTTAAGGTATTGTGCATGACAGTTTCTGAAAAGCCCTTTATTCATAAAAGTGAAGAGCACCAGGTTCTCACACTAGGAACGGGAAATTTGAAATGGAGAATGATTGAATGTTCTGTATCCCATTACCCTCACGATAATGAGATATGCATCAACGGAGTTTTATATTATTTAGCTGAGGATACTGATTCTCGAAAAACTTCTATGATAGTTTGCTTTGATGTTAAGTCTGAGAAGTTCAACTTCATTATTGATGAAGCTCTCAATGATCTAAGTTTTCCGTCAACTCTAATAAATTACAAAGGCAAATTAGGTGCCATTCATTCTAAATCATTTGGTTTTATGGATGGAAGAGCTACAAGTTTTGAGTTGTGGATTATAGATGATATTGAGAAACATGAATGGTCAAGACATGTTCACATATT
Source organism: Pseudoturritis turrita (assembly GCA_900406555.1). NCBI lineage: Eukaryota > Viridiplantae > Streptophyta > Magnoliopsida > Brassicales > Brassicaceae > Pseudoturritis > Pseudoturritis turrita. Next base: position 1,154,377 of record OVBL01000198.1, on the reverse strand, counting down.
GCCGCCTCTGTGGAAGAATCTAGTTGCACATACTGAGGTTTACATTGTTGGAATGATGGGTACAAGTGAAGTTGTGTTTTCTCCATGCGTCTTGTCCAGCCCTTTCAACATTTTTTACTTAAATATGGATAGAAACTCTATCAGAAGAGTTGAAATCCAAGGGATTGAACCTCTTAAAGGTCAAAAGATTTTCACATTTATGAACTATATGGAGAATGTGAAGCTTATTATATAAGTTCTTAATTTGAATTTCATAATCAGAGCTAATTTGCTACAATATCATGGGCTCTTAATCCTTGTTTTATCCTGTGTTTTTCTCATTGTTTAGTTATTGTATGACTGTTTTATATTTATTTTGATGATCGCTTCATCTCTGTCTGGTTATTATGTCCATGCTCTTGTTAACATTAGTGGTTCAATACAGTCGAGAGCAATGTTTCTTCTAAGTTTAGTTGTTTAAACTTTAAACTCTTCTCATATATTTTACATATATTTTGGAAGCACACCCTTGTTTTATAGAGTACAGTTTACCTTAATACCTTAATACTAAATACTGAGTTAGAAACACATTTGGAGTCAAGGAAGATGAGCTATTGGAAGATGATGTGTTGGTGACGCTTGAAAAAACTGGAACCATGTCCATGTGGAGAGTAAGGATGGTGAGGATACTTTGTAAAGCGTACGTGTAGACCAATATTTTGTGCATCGTCTTCATGACATCGTGAATTAAAACAGCAGCAGTACTTGATTCCGATCGATGGAGCCTGTTCTCGCCAAATCACTTACATGCTAGCTTGGATTGTGAGTTGGGAGATCCGTCGCATCCAGATTTGTAGAAAGAGGAGCTGTCTTGACCCACACCATAATGTCTTCAATCTGCATTGGTATGACGCGTTGGATTGAGGAGAGAAACCTTTACCGAAGTTCATGACTAAAACAGCAAGAGAGAATATCCGATCATGATGCTTGTCGTCTTGATCACACGATTGGAACGCTTTTTTTTTTTTTGACAAGAACGCCTGTTTGGGGATGAGACGTTTATTCTCTGTATAAGAAGAGCAGCCTTATCTTGGTGAGTGACGCCACCGGATTCACCACATCATGGGCATATCAAAATATTTATTTGTGATGTTCGTGTGATGCTTAAACTTTTTGGTGTAAAAGTTGTAGAGATAATATTATCACCATACCTTATTGTCTAATATTGTATCTTCCATACCTTCTTCCACTTTGTCTTCCACTTGTTCCTCTTCCTCTTACGCTCCTCTTCACTCTCTCTTAAGCTCCTCTCCACTTCCTCTTTGCTATATATATTTGTTGTATGTTGTAACACATTAATATCAATCACAATCATGTAGTTCAATACATCAGAGTTGTCGGTATTGCAACTTTTTGGGATGAATGATAGTGGTGAAATTGCGTTGTCTTCGCCCGTTTCTTATGATCTTTTTCTACATTTTCTATTACAATGTGGAGAGGAACACTATCGCAAGAGTTGAAATCTAAGGGTTAATTTGGACTTCTTAAGGATCAAAACATTTATACCTATATAAACCATGTAGAGTTTGAGAAGCTTATACAAGTGCTTTAGGAATTAATAAAACTTTATAAAATACAGTCCCTATCTACAATGTTCGCTATGTCATGAACCCATTAGATGAATGCCCATTATAGACCCATATTCTGGAATGTTCTAGATGACTTGGTGACCAAGCTAAAACCCTATATTGTATTCCTATATATACACTTTGTTATTCATGGAATAAGACACACCAATATTTTCTCTTATCTTCTCTTTGTTTATAACACGTTATCAGCACGAAACCCTAGCTGTCTGAGCACGAAACCCTAGCCACTTGAACAAAACCCTAATCGACGTTACCTCTATTATTTGACGTTTTCGTTCTTTCTCCGACGTTCCCATTCTTTCTCCGATGTCTCTGATCGAGTTTATTTTATTGACATGATAGAAAAAGTATGGAATTGTGATGGTGTTAGTATGATTATTACTTAGTCACGATTTAATAAGATGATCATAATAATATTTTATTGTGAGATTCAATTCGAGATGGATGAACCAGAAGTTTCATCATCTCGAGGGAGAGAATTAGAGAGTCTCACATAGTCAATAAGTGACATATCCAGAAGATTATGTTCACTGTTTGATTATTAAAGTTCACTACAAGTAACATATTCAGAAGATTATGTTCACTAAATTCTTTGGAACAATTCTTAAGAAAATATATGATCACCTGAATGTGATATTACGTAAAACTAGTTGAGATTAGTTTGAAAGTGGATACAACTCAGCTATGTTCAGAAAAGTTTATATGATGTGGAAAAAATATTACTAATACAGAGATGCTAGAAAAGACATACTCTACCTTTCACGCAAATAATATCGTCCTGCAGACAAAATACCGTGAAAAGGAATCTTGAACTTATATCTTGTCTCTTTAAGGCTGAACAAAATAATGAGCTATTGATGAGAAATCATGACTCATGTCTAACTAGTTTTGGTCTATTCCCCGAAGTGAATATGACATCTTATATAGGAAAGAAAAAGATCACACTAATAACATTAACCGAAAAAGTGGCTATAGAAGTGATCCTGAATGTGGATGTGATATGGATATGGTCAAGGTCGAGGAGTTTCTTTGAAGAACTCATATTCTCACCAGAAGTGAGAAAATAAAGATGGTAACAAAAGAGATAATTCTCTTATCTGACGATGAAAGAATCTAGTGGGAGTACTATATCTGGTAGTATAAAGTTTATTGAAGGCTCCGGAAGAGCATATGTATTATTGTCTGTGGGAACGCCTTTTGAAATCATTGATGTGTTATACTCTCCCAAGTTTGAAAAGTTAAAAGAATGTAAGATATAATACATAACCCAAGTTGGGTATGTTGTTGATTCTGAGGTGGGATTCCATTCGAGATGGATTGACCTGAAGCGTCATCATCTCGAGGGGGAGAATTAAATAATCATTCGTAGACAATAAGTGGAACATCTAGAAGAATATGTTCACACTCAAAATAGACTTGATGAATCGTTTATAAAGTAAATCAAAGAGATTTCAAGTCCAACAATGTTGAGACAATAAGTGAAGGAAATGTTGAATACCTTCAAATCACGAGTATACCCAAGGCAGTAAAAGATACCTTGCATATATAAGAAAAAGACTAGACAAATAAAATTTGCCGAGGAAGTGGTTACTAAAGTGATTGTCTCGGTCTCCGTTCTCTGACAACTCCTATCGCTGGCTTTGGAATTTCCAGGTACTCGATTTCTAAGCTCTTGACCTCGTACTATGTCTTTATGGTTTTAGTCAAATTAATCTCTAGGATTTTCTATTCTAGATTACAGATTTTATATCATTATCTTGTTTATTGCTTTATCGACATAAGCTTCATCATCAAAATCCATGCTTGATTATCATGGACTAAAAAAAAGTTATTTTGGTAATGATATCCCCTAAAGGGAGTAAGTGATTAATAGTGAAAGTAAACCAGAAGTTTACTAAGAATTTAAATGTTTGGCTTAACCGGATTGGTCATCCTGGTTTAATGATGATGCGAGAAATTATGGAAATTATATGGACATTCAGTGAAGAACCAGAAGATTCTTCCTAATGATTTATTATATTTGCTTGCTCAGAAAGCAATATGATAATATGACTTTCACAATCCAAAATAATTTGGAATCTATCAATTTTCTGGTAAATATGCAAGGAGACATTTATGGGCTGATCACCCACTATGTAGAATATTTTAGATACCTTATGGTTCTAAAAGATGCATTGAGTTGATGGACGCATTGACTCGATGGACGCATAAAGTTGATGGATACATCGACTATATTGCCACATTTATCCTTGTTATCAAGCCGCAACTTGGAGTTGCAAGGTTACTTGCTTAATTGATTAAAGTACGAGAGTATTCCAGATTTTTATCTAAAGGCAAGTGGATTTGATAATGCTGGTGAAATTATGTTTAAAGCATGATTATTACATGTCCATTGGAATGAGTGTTGAACATTCAGAAGATCATGTTCATACACAAAATGGTTTAGAAGCATTGATTCGCATCAAGCCAATGAGTAAATAATAGTTCTCCCCATCATAATTGGTTTTGGGTTAGAAACCAAATATTTCCCATATGAAAATCTTTGAATGTCCAAAATGCTCCACCACAGTGTTCTAAGATGGGACCTCAAAAGATGATAAGAATATATGTTGGATATGAATGACGACTAAGTATCTAGAGCCATCCCAGAAGGATTTATTTAAGGCTCGATTTGCAGACTCTCATTGTAATGAGTCAGTTTTTCCAACATTAGGGGGAGAAAGTAAACAGCTGGAGAAAGAAATAAGTTGGAATGAATTATCAATGATCCTCGGACTAAAGATTGTATATTAGAAGTCCAAAGGATAATTCATTTACAGAGCTTAAATTAGCGTATTAATTACCAGACGCTTTTGTTGACCCAAATAGAGTGATAAAGTCACCTATACCAGCTGTATATGCTCTAATTAGAATTTATGTCCCAGAAGGACAATATCAAACTGCTATTGAGTCTAAAGATCGCATGAAGCGTGATAGACCTATTTGGTTCCAAATATAAGAATCCTCGGAAAAGAAAAGGAGCAGAAATTGAGAATGACCAGATCGAAGAAAGAAAGATTCTTGAACGATCTCCAGGAGAGAACGAAGGATCTCTAGAAGAGATTTTATACATGACAAAGAAAGAAATTCAGGTACCTGACAATGAAGAGATCTAGCTAGTTATGTCATGTCTGAAATAAGATGGAACCGAAAAGCAAATCGACGTCGTAATATTTTTGCATGCTATGAGCAGTTGATATTATGAATAAGAAAGAGGATCATAAGAAAAGTCTATTGAAAAGTGTACACAAAGTAATGATTGGCCAAAATGGAAAGGAAGAAATAGACATATAATCTCTTGCAGAAAATATTTGGACCAGTAATCCGTGCACCCGAAGTGTAAAACCAGTGGAAGATAAAAGAGTCTCTGTGTGAAAGAATAGTGAAAACAGTGAAATTATGAGATATAAAGCACATTTGGTTGAACAAAGATTATCACAAAGATAATAAATGTATTATGAAGAGATATATTCTCTTATGGTGGATGCATTTACTTTTAGATATCTAAGTCTGGCAATAAGAGATGGAACACTGGATAATGATATTTATATGCAATCCTTGAAGGATATAAATATGAAGGACATAATCCCTGAAGGATTAATGATATCATGAGAATGTTCCTGAGAACTCTACTCGATGGAATGAAAAAAAAATATGTAGGATGGGGTATAATCATGTAAATATGTACCCATGTTGATTTATCAAAAGATCAAAGGGATTCTTAATTTGAATATCATCGAAACTCCGGCAGAGTTATCATAAGTAGTACGATGAAAATAATATATGATAAATAACCATTGTATAATGATATTTATATGAAAGTCCCAGAATGATTTAAACTGCCAGAAGCAAAATTCGTTCCGTGCAAATTTCGGGCATACCAGATTTATGTGAAACACCTGATTTCTGTGAAGAATCAGATTCGTACGAATCTCGGACAGAATCAGTTCGTGCGAATTTCGGACAGAATCCGTTTCGTGCGAATTTCGGGCAGAATCCGTTTCGTGCAAATTTCGGGCAGAATCTGTTTCGTGCGAATTTCGAGCAAACCTGAATATTACTGCATAATATTAAATCGATCTCTTTGTGGATTGAAATAATCAGGGCGTATGTGGTATAATCGCCTCAGTGAGTACTTAATAAAGATAAGGCTATAAGAATGATCTTATTAGTCCATGCATATTTATAAGGAGATTTGGGAAATGATTTGATGATTTGAACATCATTGGAACTCCTGAAGAGATTTTGTATACAGTTAAATATTTGAAGAAAGAATACAAGATGAAAGATCTTGGAAAGATAAATTTTGCTTGGAATTACAAATTTAACATCTAGTGAAAGAGATGTTATATTGAAAGATCCTTGCAGGATTTTATATAAGAATACTCACATATATTTGGTCCTGTAGTACCACACTTAAACTGATATTTAAGAAATTTATCGATCTTTTCATGATTTAAAGATGAGATTTTGTATGATAGAAATGAAAGGATGCTATGGACCAGAAGTCCAAATGATCCGAGAGATAATATGACAATTATACGAGTTTTTTCATTAAGGTTATGCTTATATTAATTCCCAAAAGATGATATATATGTTCAGAATACATCTCCTGAAGAAGATGCTTCCAGGGGGAGGAATATATATGATAAAGCGTGGTTGTACTCTTTTTCCCTTATCATAGTTTTTATCCCATTGGGTTTTTCTATGAAAAGGTTTTTAACGAGACAACAAAGAACACGCAAATGATAGAGTAAAAGGGGAATGTCATACATTAATGATATCAAAAGAGATAATGAGAATGATCAAGATGAATCATCTGAAAGACCCATGAGCTGCAGAAGAATGGCGATGTACATGTTCTACAGATTCGTTCAAGCAAAACTTTGGCGGACTTATTTTCCAAGACACTTCCAACTGCTACTTTCAAGAAACAAGTTCATCATTTGGGTGAGTCGTCACAAAGATCTCAAGTTATGCACTCATCAGGGGGAGTAAAAGTGCGTTGCACTCTTTTTTCCTTAACCATGGTTTTGTCCCAATTGGGTTTTCCTGGTAAGGTTTTTAATGAGGCAGCATCTTATGCGCATTAGGGAATACTTTTACTATAATGGCATCCAAGGGGGAGTGTTATGAACCCATTAGATGAATGCCCATTATAGGCCCATATTCTGGAATGTCCTAGATGACTTGGTGACCAAGCTAAAACCATATATTGTATTCCTATATATACTCTTTGTTATTCATGGAATAAGACACATCTCATATTCTCTTTTATCTCTCTTCTTTGTTTATAACACGCTAATTGGATATTGTATCTACCAATGCTCATTTTTCAGTGATGGCTCTTGTAAGCTTTGGCTGTTTAAACTTTAAACCCTAAAACTCTTTTTTTATGGGCAATCCACTTTGTCTTTTCATGAAGGGTTATCTAATCATAATAACGTTAAACATTGTTTTTGTTTGAATTTATTCAATTTATGAAAAATTACTAACTAATAAATTTAAAATGAATTGAAAATATGTCTGAATCAAATCTCTTAATATTTTCTCTTATCATATATTTTAAATAATATTTTGTTAAATAGATAAATATTTATAAAATGCTACTTAATTAGCAGTATTAGCGGTATATATATATGGAAATATTGTGGTACAGAAAGTTTTAAAATAATTGAATGACTATATATCTATATGAATAAAGTGAAATAATAAGCTGTATTTCTAATCCACGTGAGTGAAGATAAAACATGAGAAAACTTTTGTTGTCATATGCATGATCAATCAACAAAGTTTTCCGAACATTCGAAATAATGCGCCAACCATCATGATAATGGAATCTAGGGATCTCGAGAGAAGATGTGGGAGGTCCATGTGTGATGGCAGTCAGATTGTTACACAGACCATCTTCTACCTAGATTCGCCTATTTGTGGTCATAGTTTGTGGGAAATAAAAACATATTCCGTAGAAAAAAATTGGAAACCCACTTTTGTAATATATATCAATTTTAGAACTGCCTTTAAAGATTAATCCTTTTCAAAAAAATATCAATTTCCCAATTAATGTGATATTTCTTTTAAAAAAATGTATGATAAATTTTTAAAAACTCTACATAAACTCGTAGCTTCTAGAAAAAAAAAAGTTAAACACTAAACGTATTTAATATCACTTATCTATTAAAGAGTGATTCTCAAAAATATCACAATTTTAAGTTTTTGTTCCAAAAATATCACTACTACTTTTAAATTTCCAAAAATAGAACAAACTCAATATCAAAATGACTCAGGGTTTTTTTCTAATGAGAAAACCTAAATCCTAAATTGGAAAAGAAAAACACAGACATAATGTTTTAGTTTGTTTGTAATTTATTTAAGGTAAACAAATGTTTTCACACAATGATTTATGCTATTTTTGGAATTTTAAATTTGGCGTGCTAAGTTTAGAGCAAAAAATCTATATTAAACTAGAGTGAAAATGCTGGTACGAATTTTTGATAATTTAGACATTTTGTCGAATTGAGGAAGCGTGTCGGACTTCTTTGATCGAGGACAGATTGACCTTTGGAGAGCAAACAAAATATGCGCTCATCAACAAATGCTCACGAAATTATAAAACGCCGGTGTGGTGTTTTCTGAATACACTCTAATTAATGTTCAAATTATAGCTAAGACTATCTAAATTGTAAAATGTTGAAAGGTGCTTTGAAGTTTATTAAACATCCAGAACACAACACGATAGACCAATTGAGATTAGAACGTGAATCAACTTTTTCCAACAACATAATTGTGAGAATCTCTTGGAAACACCCTCAAATACAAACTAACAAAATGGAAAAATAAAATATTGCATCTCATTCGTAAAGAGTATTGTTTGGGATATTTTTCATTAAAAGATTACTTAAATTTTATGATACTACTTGTCTATTTAATAAAATAATAATTATAATAATATAATGAATTAAAACTCAATTTTCTTAAATATATTTATATGTAAAATTATTTAAAATTCACCTCTAAATTATAAAATATCTTTTAAAATAAACAAAAAATAACTATTAAACGATAAATATTTCATTTCTTTTTATTCATTTTAATATTTTAACCCAGAAAAAATATGTAAACAATTATTTAAAAAATTTAAAACACATATTTTGCTTCCTCCAACATTCCACATATGATTGAGACCAACTTTGTAAGCATTACTTTTTCTAGATAGAAGACGAAGATTAGTTTGCACAAATACAAAATCTTCCGCTCTTTGTGGAGCAATCTTGTTTCTTGTTGCAAAATATATAAACTAGTAAGTACTTCAATTCCTTTCACAACGTGAGAATGAAAAAGGTTATCCAAACAACTTAAATGTTAAAGTTTGAAACTTTGTTGCTGAAGCTCCATGAGTGTTTCATATTCTTCATAGTAATTAAGTTTTTTTTTTAAGTTACAAAAATACCAAATACATCCCTATGTTTCAAAACTATTTACTTATTATGTTTTTAAATAATAAATAAGTTTTCGTCGTGTTTTCAAAACAGAATCGAGCGTTTCCATCGCATTTCCAAATTAAAATTTAATTAGAATCGCGTTTCCTCACGTTTCCAAAAATTTCTGATTTCGAAACGTTTCCGAAATGAGAAATGGACCTCTGAGGGAATTTTCATGAAACCTAGCCCATAACACACTTTGATTTCGTAAACAACCAAAAAATTGTGGCCAAAATGAGAGAATCGGTAACAATATCTTAAACTGGTTTTTTCGTAAAAATGATATTTTATATATATTAAAAGGATAATACATAGTCAGCATACAAAGAATTATACAATCATTGAGGTGGGTACAATTTGGAAGAATAAAAAACAGAGTTTTCTGGTCCTTTCTTTGCTAATATGTCAGCAGGTACGTTATTTGATCGTTTTGTATGTAGGAAGAAGCATAAAAAGAACTTTGTACTCCAGTGTAGAATATCATGACAAATGTTTTCGACGTTGAAATCTGCTACTTTTCCATGAATAATGTCAATGAGTACTTGATTGTCTCCTTTGAAACATATAGAGTTGAAACCCATATGGACCAAGATTGTTGCATTGCAATAAGGAGAGTTTTAGCTTCAACTTCCAAAAGTGACTCTGTTATACCCATTTTTGTCGAACCCCAATAAAGAGATATTTCGTTGTTTTCTCCAGTGATCCAGCCAGCTTTTGATTGATGAGTAGTGTGAAGAAAACTCGCATCGAAGTTACACTTGTATGTCGTTAATGTAGTGCGTCTCCATGTGTTGTTGTTCATTTGCCGAGGTGGAGGTAAGCCGTCAAGATTATGAATTATGTTTTGGTTGATTCATTTCCATTGTCTTGATCCATTCCATTACATCCGCAATTGCTTCTTGTGTAATACGTTCTGGTCTTACATGTTGTTTTCTGAAAATTAAGTTACATCTTGATTTCCATATCCTCCACATTATCCAGAAAGGTAGTAACTTGTGTGTGTTTGAGACATTCTGATGATGATGTAGATCAAGTATGATAGTTAATTGTTCTTCACACTGTTCATCCAAAGGCTTCCAAGGGATATTAGTCATACGCCAAATCATTACGGAAATAGGACATGTGAAGAGCATATGAGCAATGGTTTCCAGTCCCGCTCTTCAAACCTCTTTCCCGGATTTCGTTTACTTGTTTGCTTGCGGACAAGCAAAAGGCAAGTTCGGGGGAGTTGATGTTTGGTATTTTTACACCGTTTTGAGTTTATGTTTTCATCATTTTTCACCCTCTTTTGTGTCATTTACACCATATTTTAGTATTTGAGTCTCATTTTAGTTTTCACATGCATTTTAGAGTTAGGATTTGTTTTTGTGCATTTTGGTTCTTGTTTTGGTTTGATTTAGGTACATTCGGAGTTCTTGGAGCTATGTGGATGCGTTGGAAGGCTTGGAAGTGGATTGGAGTTGGAAGAATGTACCAAAAGAGCAAAGAAAATGAAGAATTGCCGAAAATACATGACCAATCGGTCATGGCCGATTGATCCTACCCGAGTGAGCTTGCAAGAAGTCACTGGTTTTTGGAATGTGCATCACAATCGGTTTTGAAGCCGAGTGAGATGACACCGAGTGAGCTGCACACAGTTGACTTTTCTCGAAAAGTGTTGACTTTTCCGGTTTGACCCCGATCCGACCCGGTTTGTCCCGGGTTGACCCGGGAACCTTTTTCTTAGCATATATATATATATATATATATATATATATATATATATATGTTTTAGACACAAAAATACCCTAAGTTGGATCATGTTATTTCTCTTTTAAGCTTTCAAACATTTTCTCATGTTTTGTGTTTGAATCTTTGGGATTATCATAATCTAGTGAAGTTTCCTTTTACCTCTATCATTTCTTTTATGATTATACATTTTATTATGTTTATCTTTGAATTTAGCATGATGATTAGTGAGTAGTCTTTTAATGGATTTTGGGCTTAGTAGATTACGGAGGTTTAGTGGTTGATTAGTGATGCTTAGGCTTAGGTTCTCTTAATTTCTAAAGTTGAAAGGTGCTTTGAAGTTTATTAAACATCCAGAACACAACACGATAGACCAATTGAGATTAGAACGTGAATCAACTTTTTCCAACAACATAATTGTGAGAATCTCTTGGAAACACCCTCAAATACAAACTAACAAAATCGGAAAAATAAAATATTGCATCTCATTCGTAAAGAGTATTGTTTGGGATATTTTTTATTAAAAGATTACTTAAATTTTATGATACTACTTGTCTATTTAATAAAATAATAATTATAATAATATAATGAATTAAAACTCAATTTTCTTAAATATATTTATATGTAAAATTATTTAAAATTCACCTCTAAATTATAAAATATCTTTTAAAACAAACAAAAAATAACAAGACAGAATAGTGCAAAGATGATCATTTGTAGGGAAAGAAGGAGCAAGAGCAAAAAAGATGTGAGTAATCCAAATCATGGAGTAATGACAATGTCATACATTTCTTTTGACCATTAGATTAAGATATTTGTGATTTTGTATTAAACAAATCTTATATTGGGCCCAAAAACTATTAAAAGAATTTGATCCAAGAATAATTTGTTAATTGGACCTACGGTTCACCAAATCCGAATCCATATTCCAAACCCGATTCGCCCCGGAGCATGCTCGGTTTGGATTTCCTCTTTCTAATACACCATAGTGTACTTAGACTTCTCCATATATATACAAGAGGATATCTCTTCATGTTTCGAATGTGGGATATTTGTTAGTTTTTATACATAGCCAAATTATCAAGTTTTACACGTTTTCCAAGTCATTGGACCAACATTTCTCATTCAAACACACTTCGCTTTTTTACAAATGAATACACTATGTTATAGTGTTTATGGCGACGATTCCATCGTGCCTAGAATCCGGTCATTCTGATGAATGTCTCCACCGGAAAACGCACCTGAAAATGGTCTTAAACCAATTCGTCAAAAAACGAGTTCCAACAAATATTGCCTGCGAAATCCGTAGTAAGATTTCGTTACGTGTCGAAGCAATGGTCTTCAATTCTCAGTCGTCCAGATTTCACCGAACTGTTTTTCACCAACTCCTCAAATCGTCCGCGTCTCTTGTTTACCTTACATATTGACCGTAGGTGGCTCTTCTTCTCGGCTCCTCAGCCTCTAAATCCAGACGAGAAATCATCTCTTTTAGTTGCTGATTGTCACATGTGCTTCCCCATAGATTATTATTCCTTTTGAGATTTTTGAGATTTTTCTTCCTGTCTTTGGATTGGTCTGTAATAAAGATTGGAATCCAATTATATGTAATCCTAGCACAGGACAGTACATAACCTTACCCAATCCGACAACGATGAGGACTGAAATGAAAACATATTTTGGATATGATCCGATCGAAAAACAATTCAAGGTATTATGCATGTCGATTGAAGCCCATAAGCATCAAGTTCTGACACTAGGAACAGGAGAACTGTCATGGAGAATGGTTGAATGTTCCACGCCTCATTTTCCTAAATGTGTTGGGATATGCATCAATGGGGTTTTATATTATAAAGCTCAGGGAAATTGTTTTATGATAGTTTGTTTTGAAGTTAAGTCTGAAAAGTTCCAAGTTTATTACCAATCAAGCTTTAGATTAGGTGCGCTTTCGGGTGGTATGTTTAATACTAGAACTACAGACATTGACTTGTGGGTTCTAGATGATGCAGAGGAACAGAAATAGTCGAGGTATATCTACTTATTGCCGTCTTTGTGGAAGAATGTAGTTGCAGAGGCATGTTTATACATTGTCGGGATGACTCGTAATGGTGAAATTGTGTTGACCTCACTCCGTTTATATGATCATTTCCACATTTTCTATTACAATACAGAGAGGAACAATATCCTAAAAGTCAAAATCCAAAGGATTGAAGCTTTTAAGGATCGGAAGATTTATACATTTATAACCAATGTCGAAGATGTGAGGCTTATGGAAGCGCTTAGGGCTTCATAATTATAACAGCTAGTTTGGTTTCTAAGTTGGGGCTCTTAAATACGACCTCTATCTCTAAGCATAGTTATCGACTGTTTGGATATTGGATGATTAATTTATGTTTACTTTGAAAGACTCCATCTCTTTTATTTAAAACTAGATTAGGATCCGCGTTAACACGCATATAAAAACATTAAAAATTGTGGATATAAATATTTAAATTTTAATTAGCAATTCTATAAATTATAAAATATTTTTAAATACTATTTAAACGTGAATTTTTTTTTTTGTCAATAAATGCGAATTCAAAAATTTCATAATTTTTATGTCCTAATTCACGTCATGCGAATCCAAAATATATATAAACAGAGTTCAAATCATATTCTTAATAACAAAGAAAAAATTATATTCTTATCCCTTATGAATATTTATTTAAATCAGAAAAGACTAAATTTTATGTTAGTAACTTCATAAAAAACCTATAAATAATTTTATAAAACAAAACATCACATAAATACATGATTGATAATTGTATATCATTGATGTCATTTATTTAAATCGGAACAGAGTAAATTTTATGTTAGTAACCTCATAAAAAACCTATAAATAGTTTTCTTAAATAAATACATGATTGATAATTGTATATCATTGATGTCATCGTTTTATTTATAATAGAGATTTATACCTGCCAAATCTTATACACTATTATAAACTATAAATATATTATTTGTATTTTTTAACTTACATAAATTTCTATTTTATACAATTCCCTTTTTCTAACATTGGAAAGTACCAATGTCGTCATAGATCGAAATTTTTTATTTTCTTTGTGATATTCTATAACTCTATTGATAAAATAAGTATGCTTATAGATTTCGTTTTCTGGCACGGTTGTGTATATCTTAAACTTTTAAATTGAGATTTTTATATTCGTTCTATTTTTTGTTTTTCAATTTATATCTCTTTTTTTTTTATCATTCGTCTTTTTCTTTTTTAATTGATATTTCTATTATATATTTTTTTTGTTTTTTTATGGCTTATGTCATGTTTATATTCCATTTTAATTTTTTTTTGTTAGTTTGGACTATTAGAAATTTCTTTTTTACTATTTGGTTAGTTACTTGACAATTATTTTGTTAGTTTTCCATTTTTAGTTTTACTTTTCATAATTAATTTAAGTATTAACACATGTCATCATCTGATCAATATTAGACATATGTCACGATTTCGTGAATTATAATTTTGCTTACATGTCACACTCTCGTTGAACGCATCCTCCTTTATATAATAAATATAAGATATCTCGATATAGTTAAAATATATTTACCAAATTTTTTATTAAATATATAAAATCATTTTAAATGCTAAAATGTTTTTCTTTTTTTTTTGATAAAGGAATGCTAAAATGTTACTCAAGAAAATATGAAAACTATAACTAATGTAAGAAGATTTTGTGCATGTTATAAAACAAACACATTGTAAGATAAATTTGGTTTTTCTTTTAAAGAAAATGTAATCATGCTCAGGAAAAGCATTTGATGTAAAGATTGGGAAATTTCAATCTATGATAAATTACAAGGGTGGATTATGAGTACCTATCCGATCGTTTCTTCATGTGTTCTTACTACAATGTCGAAAAGTACACAATCGTAAAAGTTGAAATCCAAGGAAATGGACATTTTAAGCGTTAACACATTCAAACTATATAGAGCTTGCTTTCTAGGCTCTCATAACAGGATCATGGGATCTTTTCGGATGACAGTGGATATATTGTTCTTAGCAATATACGTTTCTTCTTATTCAACGCTACATTTTCTTGCTCTTCACAGCATCCTTTCCACGGTAGACCTTATAGTTTTCAGTTTCGCACATCACACCGGACTTTTTTGCACGTTATATTTCTCTAGTCTAATGCCCTTTTCAAATAAATTTCATGTTTGCCAGGATTTTATAGGCCAAGGACGAGAAAATGTCGAACCTTATAAAAGCTCAGAGGTGCCGTGAAATTCACGGAAACATGAATAACATAACAAGACAGTGTAGTGCAAAGATGGTAATTTGTTAGCAAATAAGTAGAGAGAGAGGGGATGATGAGCGTTATCCAAAAAGAGCAAATACAACAAATGACACAGAGTGGATCTTTGCCTTGAGAATTTTCGCACTCTTTTTCTTCTGGCCATTTTCACCGGCTAATAATTCACTCGCTGCCTTCGCGAACCTAAGAAAAGAGACCATTTTTAACATGTTTCAGATTGGTCTGTTTGGTCTTTTGCCTACACATTTCACCCTATAACTTGGGTATATTTTCAAAAACGATTCTAAAATGCAGCTTATTTATATATATATATATACCTTGGCAGGAGATTTTGACAGAGACCTCGACCTCGACCTTGATCTCGACATTGCCCTAAATTGTAAAAGGATCACAGTTTATTATAGGAGAAATGAAAGAACAATCAAAATTATCATCGACAGTGAGGTAAAGAAGACAAAAAAAAGGGAAAGAACTTGCCTAGGGGGACTCTTCTTCTTGTCAGGCGACGGTGATATAGATTTTGATATCGATCTGGAAAGGGATCGCCTTGGTGATTTACTGCAATACAGATTGATAATTACAAAACTCCTTTTTAAGTTAAAGAAAATGGGAGATATATCATATAAGGCATAAGTGAGAACAAACACAATACCTCAGATCCTTCCTTGGGCTCTTGCTTCTGCTAAGGCTGCGGCTACGGCTACGGCTGCGACCACGACCTCGGCTACGGCTTCGGCTTCTGCTTCTGCTTGGGCTTCTTGATTGGGAGCTCTCATATTTCTTAACCTGCATATGAGCAGAACACACAGACATAACATGAATAACGGTCAAAGAGGGCAAACAAATAAATATAGATAATTAAGACTGCAAAGAGAAATGATACCCGAATATAAGATCTAGCCCAGGGGTTTCTGAACTCTGTATCATCAAGCTTCCTTATCTGAAATCGCAATTTTTAAACATCAGAAATTGTACAAATCACAACTTGGTATCAAGAGGGCAGAACAGAGTGAACTTACAGCATACTTCATGTCATCATAATTGGTGTAGTCGACAACACCATAAGTTCCTGATCATTATTAAAGAATGTCATGTGTAAGAAAAAGGCAACTATAATATCCAAACAAAAACGCTGCTCAAAGCTGAAAAAAGTAAGATACTGCTAAGAAGTAAGCCATTTTAATTATTTTGAATCTTTAACTGGGATAAGAAAGAGTAAACTAAAACGCACCATCACTGTCTCGAGTGACCTCAGCAAAGCACACATCACCAGCTTTCCGCATATGATCCTGAAATGATAGTTTTAATATGAAAACAAAGACTAGGGAGAAGAAACCAAAATGCTGCAGCAAAACACTTAAGTGTCATCAGACCTTCAAATCTTGCCATGAAGCAGATGATGGGAGCCCACGTACAATAACTGCAAAAAACCATCCAAGAATATATAGAAACACTCAGAAGAGGTGAAGATTCAACCAAACTTTATCAATACATATTTCTCATAGCAAATTACACGAACCTCGGAATTCAGAGTGTCGTGAGACGCCAAACCGGGCAGATCCACCACCCCCACCACCTCCACCACCATAGCCACCACCACCACCATAGCCACCACGACGATCACTTGAAGACTGTCCTCGACCACCATGGGCAAGCTCAACCTACATTCATAATGATTAGAAAATATGGGGGAAAAAAATAAAAACGTCAAAAGATAACGAGCGTTGTGAAGCAGCCAGAATAGGCGGGATTCTGCTGTTGCCGCCAAATAGTAAGGAAGTAGCGAATGTATAATTACCCTCAAACGACAGCCGTCAAAGTTATAGCCATCACGGCCCCTGATTGCATCTTCAGCATCCCGAGCATGCTCAAACTACAAACATCGAACACAGAGAGCTTAGTTGAGTGAAAGTATACCTTGTAAAAATTGGTTTAAAACATAAACTTAAGACAAAGAAGTGTACCTCAACAAAGCAATAACAAGGAGGTCGAGGTGGAACCTTCAATTCGATATCCACTATGCGGCCATACTGCAAAAGAGAGCATTAAATACCATATCTAGTATCTTCAATCTATTATAAGAGTAATGATTCAACTGGAGATAATCCATGAAAAAATCTCTGTAGAACAGTTGGGGATATCTTGGAAAACCAATTAAACCAAACAAATAACCAGAACTGACCTTGTAAAAGAGATCTTCAATCTCATGTTCTCGAATGTCGCCTGGCAAGTTACCAACATAGATCGACCGAGAAAATCGACCACTCATTGTTTGCAAATGTTAGAACAAAGCAAACAGGTAACTGCAGATATGAATAAAAGGAAACAAATAAATACAGGACCAAAGTTTACTGCAATAGACAAAAAAGTCTCCACTCAGAAAGCTATCTGTTTAGCCTCAGCATTTAGAAGAGATGGTAAGACCAACATATATATGAAGCAAACCAAGTGAGAGCAATCCTCGGTCAGAGCAGTGCTCCACAAGCTCCAAATGCTTATTTGCTCCAATGTGCTCCAAAAGCTATTATAAATTTGAAATATATTTTCTCCAGATCGTCCCATGAATTTTTGCAGTGTTTAACTTGTCCCAAAGTGAGCAAGAATCTCCAAAAATAATAATAAAAAACAATATGAAACAAGTCCACATTGATCTCCCATTCCCTCTCTATATCCCTATGAACCATTGCAATGCTCATGTTCCAAGCGCTTGCCATCTATCATAAAGAAAGCATGTGTCATGACATCATGTAACATAGATTCATACATCTACCTTATTCAGCTTCCCAAACTCAATTGCTATTCCGTTCATATACGGCCAATTTTTCAAAAATGTTTTAGTCCACAAACTGCCACTACACAATCTCCTTAAAGAAATAGTTTCAGATTTTAAACTCTTCCCTCGGTATTTAAACTACGCAGGAGAAACTAAATAAGAAATCCCTAATATCATACTTTCTGGTTAGTTACTAAGACAGTTTCGTAACTAAAACAATTCTGAAATCAATCTATCTTATTGAAAGTAAGGTCTAAAGTTAAGAAACGAACATTCCTAAAAGAACAACAGAAGCTATGTCCAAAGATACAGAGTCTAGCATAGAAAAGAGAGAAGACCTCTCAATTGCCTAATTCACATTAAACGACTTAGAAAGAAACTCAATAAAATTTGTCACAAAAAGAAAAAGCTAAAAGTCTAGACATCTCTAAACAGACAAAACAAGAGTTTCAACTTAAGTTTAAAGTCAAGAACACTACCCACACGACCAAAGCGAGAACATTGTCTATCATAGGAAGCTTCTCCGAAACAAAGAAGAGACTTTATATTCTCACGGCGACACAAGGAAGGCCAACGAAATATACCATGAAACGACCACAAACACCAAACCATCGGATTCAAATAAAAAACCAAACTTTGAATTCGAATTCGAAAATTAACAGAGAGAGAGAGAGAGAGAGAGAGAGGAGCTTGATGACACCGTACCGGAGATCCGACGCAGTCACCGGAGCAAAGATTCGAGGACCACCTAAGCCAGAGATACTCGAAATTGAGTAAGGAGATGATGAATAAATAAGTCCGCCGCGAAACGTAATCTAGGGTTTGCTCGTTCTTTCTTGTAGCGTGAACTTATTTGAATTACCGAAATTACCCCTACGTGTGTTCTTTAGCTCTTTTTTATTTTTTGGTCCCTTTTTAATCAATCTGTTTACCAATAGAACCTCCAAATTATATAATTAACCAAAACCCCTCTTTCCCATAATTATTTAGTGGGTACTGGTTACAATGAGTTTTTGTGAAAAATAAATCATTCTTTTTCTTTAATTAGTTTCCAAAATTGAGGTGTAACCTAAACTATATTTTTTCTGGAAATAAAAAGTAATAATAAAACCAAAAAAGATGGTTACATTTTAACAATGTGTTGCAAGCAAATTTATGGAGGTCAGGCCTGTGTGAAGTCGTTTCTGGACGAAGAATCATTAGAAGAAAGTCTACTTTACCTGAAACAAGACAAAAGTAATGTGAAAATTACCAATCACGAGATAGAATCAGCAAACTAATCAAGATGAGTTATTTCAATAATGTGAAATTCCAAAAGATTGCGATTTTCACCTTCATACAACTATAAAGAAGACATTTTTGATGATCTTCACTCATCATCATCGTCTTCTTCTTCGTCATCATTATCATCATCAATGGAATACAAACCCTCAGATTCTTGTTCGTATATCTGAAACTCTCCATCACTCCCATCGTCAACACCAAAGTCTCCATACAAACCAGCTTCACTCGTTGGAAAACTATCGAATAAACCTTGAAGATACGTTCTGGAGCTGTTCTCAGTATCAAAATCTTTTAATCGTTAAGGAAACAGCGAGTCAAAAAAGGGTGTTAGAACCAAAAACAGAGCTTTAAATTCCTAAAACTCAAGAATAGGCTAAAGTTTGAAGGATACATCCATGGGAATCAAGAGATATCTCATTGTCTTCTGGGGCCTGCAAAAGAAGACAGTAGAGAGGAACAAACAAACGGTGAATCCTAGCAGATGAAGAAAAACAACCAACAATTCCCTTTTACACTTATGTTACCATATCCACTTCTTCTTCTTCTTCTTCTTCTTCTTCCTCTTCATCCAGGTCTTCATCATCTCCATCCTCGTTAACATTAACATCAACATCTTCATTTACGGTTTTACGCTTTCCAATATCTTCAGTGTCTGCAGATTAAACTACTATTTAGTAGCTGTTACTTCAGAGTCTTCAAGGAAACAACGTTCAATGGCTAACGGCAAATAAGCATAACACGTGATATGTGTCAAGATAATGTTTACCTCATTGCAGAATTCTTATTACACACATTTCTATATAATATATATTTATGTACATACTCGTAGAGCAGTATGACCAGCCAATTTTTCCTGTCAGTTTCACTTAGTTTTTGAGGCCATCGAGCTTCTGTTAAAGATTATGAACTCCAAAAACTACTTTCTATAAACGCGAAGGCATAAGGGTTTGAAACATTAGGAAATACGCTGGACGCACATCACAAAGCACTCACTAGACTTCCTAAAACGTTAAAAGAGATTAAAACACAATTTTGTCGATGATCTTACCTTTAGTTGCCTCCCGGTGCTTCACTAGAGATGGTTTAAGTGTCTCTTTCTGGATTTTTATTTTTTCTGACCTCTCAAACTCTTCTTGAATGGATTTAAATACATCTTCGTAACCTGGCTCAGGAAACACAGACACAAACCTTACAGCTACACGGAGTCTCAAAGTATCAAGCATGGCTTCTGAGAACCATCCTGTTTTATGCTGCAAACAGAGAAACGAATTACATCATAAAATTTGAGGACTTGCCAAAGTTTGTCTATTAGCGCAGATGCGTCACTTTGTGTGTGCTTAATCTTTAACCCAAAGAGCAAAAGACCATAATTCATGGGTATTGAAATCATGAACAAAAGCTAAGCTGAGAACTCACGGTACAAGTAGTCTGCTTGGGAAGCTTTCTTATCTCTCGCTGGATGTACTCGTCGTCAAGTTCAAACAACTGCAGAAATGTTTGGCATTTAAAAGGAAATAACTTAAAAGCACAAATGTCGTTCCAGCTTGGCTTTGAGCTGTAGCAACAAAAACAAAGAAAAAACATATAATCAGACTTTTTCCTGCATTAATCCGATGGTTCAGTTGCAAATTTCTCAATCATGCTAAATCTATGATACGATCCTACAACAATTATCTTAGAATGCTACAGAGAGTATTCAAATGGCTGTCATTCATGTAGGAAGGGATCACCACAGTAATAGAAAAAGACTTACTCGTTAGTTGCATTGGCATCGCAATAACTCCGTAATTCAGGTGGAACCCTGAATTCCATTCTCTGATATCTGAAACACAATATACAATGGAGATTATAGGTGAAAATCAATCATTACGCACCAATCTGTGTGTATCACCATTTCGCCTAACAAATGTCATGAACCATACAATAGGAATATATATAAATCAATTTCTTAGAACTCACACACGAGACTCAGGATCGTTCCGAGGATCATAGCCTCTTTTAATCCAGAACCTAAGAAACGGACCACCGGAGAAATAATACGCAGCCCTGAGCAGAAACCTACAGAGAACACACCAAGTTGATAAATGTAGTACAAAAAACACCTCAGTATAAGAAACCCGTACTAAAATCGCTGTCTCACCTGTTTAACATATGATGAGTACATTTAAGACCTTTATCAAGTAACCGTTGAACAACAGAATCTCTTGTCCAAATAGGCCGCTCTTCAAACAATGCAGACACTGCTACCTGCCATTGCCAGTGGTTGGAACTGGGAGCAACAAAGTCTTCCCAGTTTAGTTTCTTTGGGATCTGTATGAAAGCTAAGGATAGACCAAACAAATACGGCTCTTTCTACTCGCGGCATCCAAATGAGAAGATGACAGAATTGGAAGAACTAGTATAATAAAATAAAAAGGATATCTTTGACACTGAAATCAATTGCAAATACTTGGCCAATATCAATCTGCATCATAAAAGAAAATAGCATGATGTATATCAATTAGCGAATAGCAACCAAAAGTGAACTACAAGTAAGCTGTCATGGCATCTTCGATATCCAAAAGAGAGCAGAACGAATCAAGTATTCTTGATGGTTCATAGGAGTGAAACCGAGAGTTTTTACATGCTTCAAAAATTTTACCACTGCATTTGCAGGATTCAGATATAACTTTTCCAAATTAACAACTAGCATGCCAAACCTTTAGTATAAGACGTCAACAGTCTGTATTCAGTTATCTAGAAAAGTCGGATGTTTTCATTTCCTTATTTTACCTCATAAAAGTTCTGAGTCGCCGCATCATCTTTCTTTTTGGGACCAGATGTTGCCGGAGGTTTCAACCTGTAATCACACAAGAAAATTGAAATCGGCACAATAACTGAAATCACTTCGATCAACTAACTTTTTCTTCATCTTTCGACTACAACTAATCTATTCAAAACTAAGTAAACAGCTTACGCCACAGAAAAAGAAAGGAAAAAGTTGAAAGAAATAGAAAAAGGCAGTGTAATCTTACACCAAGTTGTCTGGTATATCTTTAGGTGCAAAGAACTGTGGCAATAACATCATTACATCTTCATCAGCCAGGTCCATCAAATCACTGTTTCCTGCATATATCAGATATTATATAGGTGATCACACCGGAAATTTGCAATATAATGACAAATAGAAAATAAATGCAAGTGACCTGCAAGGGAATCCACATCCATCCACTTTCTCTTTTTCTGCTGCGCAATATCCGCGTGAATAGGTATAACATGCTGATAGTCAGCCATGCCTACACAATGAATAAGAGGAGAAACTTTTGAAACACTATAAATGTGAGATATCAAGCCAATTCTCATGTACAAGACAAATTCAGATGCACTAGAGGGGAGCTACGCTCTTACCATCGAAGTGAAATGATTCAGAAACATGAGCTACAATATCTGCACATATAGCTGGACTAGCTTCCTCTAAACATACATCACTAGTGGCAAGAACAGGTTGACTTTCAGGTTTCTTGATATCCTGCTTAGAGATTTTCAACAAAAAACCATTGCAAGGACGTTGTTCACCCAATGCAGGATGTGCATAAGGATCTTCAGGCCGGAAACGCAGCTCAAGCTTGTTTGATATCGATTCCCTTGCCTACCCAAAAACAAAAACAAAAATAACTCAAAACTGAATAAATCTTGCAGCAATAAAAGCATAATCTTGCTACTAACCAACATGAACTCATAAATATCCGAATCCTACCAAGAAATTCATCTTTCTAATTTTGAATCTGAGATTTTGTGTTGATTATAGCTATAAGGTATAGCCCTGGCCCTGGCCGTATACCAAGGCTATAACAGCATATAGACTATAGAATCACTGTAATAACATATAAAGACAATTTCAGTAAAAGAAAAGTCTTTTAAGGCGAAATTAATGGATTTACTTGTGTAATTCCTTGGATTCCTCCGAGAGTCTCGATTGCTCGGGAAATAGAAGATGGGTATCCAGGGAAGTTCACTACAAAGGCCTCCTTGCTTGGCAAGGTACCTGAGATTGTTCCGTCTTCTATGATTCCCATTCTTGTCTCTTTACTGTAAATTACAATAAACAAACGGATAAATCCGATGCCTTTCTAGCCAATGCAGCACGATGTGGGATTATAAGTTTTATATATATATATATTCCCATTGATTTCACTTATTATATGTGCTTCATTGTGTTTTCTAATCACAGTCACAGACCCAGAAAATTAGAAAACGAGGCCTGAATTTCAAAAAATCATCGGAAAATCTCTAATTCCCAGATTCGGACTCACCGGAAAAAAAAAACAGTAGTTGCGGATGATTGCTTCAATATCGTCTATTTCCCGACATCGGCGACGGCGAATTTTCTGGCGGCTTCAAAACCCTCAAGTTTTTACATATTTTGGGCTTATCCCAATTGTTAAACGACGCCGTTTTCTAATAAAATCACAAAAATAATGAAGAGATTGATTATTAAGGATCCCTTCGTCATCACCGCAAGTCGAACTTGGGTCTTCGTGCTGAATATTCTCTCGTGGATTCAAAACCCTAAATGATCATAGTTTTTTAGGGTTTAGCCCATAATTAACCGACGCCGTTTTAGAAGTCACAGAAAATAACAAAGACAATATTTATCCACTAGCGAGCACGTTGACTTTTTTATTAAAAACTCGGGAAGAAATAAATAAGTTAAAAAATAATTGAGGATCTCTTCTGCGTCACTGCGGATTCGAACTAGGGTTTCCGTACTGAATCAAAATCGTCAGTTTCGTTGTCAAAGCAAAACCAAGTTTTTTCCCTCCAAATTTCAGTTGATTTTCCAACGAAATTCTCTGGGAATTTGATGGTTACTTGATTCCTTCAGAGTCTTTTTTTTTCACGGCGGACGGAGAGAAACGATGGCGTCGCGGTTCCAGGAAGCGTCACTGGTTACTTCGCCGTCGTATCCTAACGCCGTCGTTTGGTCATCGGAAAATCTTATCGCCGTCGCAGCTGGCCACCTCGTCATCATCCTTGTGAGTCTCTGATTTGGTTTTGAGGTTTAATTTTGAGTTCATTTGAAAATTTATTGACGAAATCTTAATTTGTCAGAATCCGGCGTTGCCTGCTGGACCTCGTGGATTGATCACAATCCCTAACGCTGAGCCTTATCAGATTGGTCTTGTTCGCTCACAAGGTTTGTTGTTTACTGCTCAATTGTGGGGAAAAAAAAATCATTTCTTTGACGCCAGATTTACAGAATTTGGTCTACTGTTTATGAAAATTTAGACCAAATTTCAAAGTCCTGCTTTTATGTTTGCAAATTCTTCTCAAAAATGATATGTGCTAGCTATCAGATTTGCAGTGTATTGCCACTGTTCGGTGTTCAAGAAGACTCTTCTTCGTGAATCTGTGTTTGCAGATCAAATTTTCATCTGCTTTTTTGCTTTAGTTATCAATCAAAGTTTCGGATAACATTTTACTACCAAAATGCTTCTTTTTTTGGAAACTTCTCTAAGTGAAGATGTGTTTTTCAGATTTGCTAATTGGTGGACTCTTACCTTCGAGTTTGAAGCGGGAAAGGCATCCCTGTGTTCGATCTCTGTCATGGTCTGACATAGGAATGTCTCTAAATCATGGGTATTAGTTTCTGTCAACATTTTCATTTTGTTTAATCTTTATTCCCTAAATTGGTGATTCAAATAACTCTGCTCAGGTGTTTACTGGCCGTTTGCACAGCAGAAGGAAGGGTTAAGCTATACCGACCTCCATATTTTGATTTCTGTGCTGAGTGGATAGAGGTAAATCATAACTTTTCTTTTGCCTTTTTTAAGTAACTTATGCATTACAGTTGCTTTCTCTCTTTCGCAGATTGTTGATGTATCTGATTTGCTGTATGAGAATCTATTAAGTATGAACTTTGGAGAGTCCAACAATCCTTCTACATCGTTATCTAAGGTAACTTGTATCTCCTCACTAACCACTTTTCAGTCAAAAAATGTATTAACCATGAAGTAGAAAGGACTTCCGCAAACTGTGTCTGTGATCCTATAAGGGATGTGTAGATGATTTGTAATTCGTACTCTCACCTTTACATTTAGCGAAAGACTCGTCATAACAAATCGTTGATATCTTTTGTTATCCTGTATTAACGAACAGTTATGGTGGAAGGTATTGGTCCATCCATTTTTGTTTTGCATTTTGATGTAATTGTTATTGTTTATCTTTAATTTTTATCATTGACTGATCATGCATGACATAACATTTCAATCCAAATAAATGATATCATTGCAATGATCTCCTCTCTTTTATCACAGGAACTAGTGGTGCAACTTCACCATGAAGAGGATGAAAGGAATTCAATGCTGAAGGCACGCAAACGAAGAAGAACAAGCCGAGACAACATGTAAAGATCATTTTCTTTCACTCTTTTCCTCAGATACATACTACTTTGTTTTGAGAAATGCTTTTTCATATATTTTTTTCTGTTTTGATCAGTTTACTAACTTACTTTCATCTGTGACTACGGTATAGCATCTTGCATGAAAAGAGTTTTACAGATCGAGCATCATGTTCCAAGCAAGATAGTCAAACGGTGCATAATGTACTGCCTCATTTCTCTTCACTAGCTTTTTTTTGTTGTTGTTTATTGCTTTGGAAAAACTCTATCTTGATTCCTCCAACTTATTTCTGTTACTCTCTTTTTGGTATTTTCTGAATTAAGTTTCAGATTCTAACTCTTTTCCTGCAGATTGAATCTTATCCGTTGCTTTCGTGGAAACTCTTTTTTTGCTAGAATTAGTCATTTCATCAAGAAAACTAACATCTTGAGTATATTTTATTTTGTAACTCCCTCCAGTATTCTTTTCAATATAACATGTGTGGATTTAAATTCTTTCGCTATTGATTTGATGCATATCGACTCTTGTCATGCTTTGAATTCCACCTCGATCCTTTATATGCATTGTTCACACCACATGGTTCTTAGAAGTTTTGACACTCTCACTCTCAAGTGTCATCTAGTAAGAATCAAATCTTGCATTGTACTCATAT
Source organism: Pseudoturritis turrita (assembly GCA_900406555.1). Classification (NCBI taxonomy): domain Eukaryota; kingdom Viridiplantae; phylum Streptophyta; class Magnoliopsida; order Brassicales; family Brassicaceae; genus Pseudoturritis; species Pseudoturritis turrita. The sequence goes on along the minus strand of OVBL01000198.1, from coordinate 1,128,108 downwards.
CTAATTTGATTCATTATGTTCCCAGGTACTTGAGATCGAAGCATATGAACAGGCAAGCAATGCCCACCACTGTCACTCTTTACCTAAAGCTCCAAAAAAGTGCAGTCGAGAGATAAGTCCAGACAAGTATGTTTCTCGTGAGGCATTATTATCCTCTCTTTCGGTCGCCTGGTCATCTCTACTAAGATTGTCATCAGAAGGTTCTTCTTGTGAGGATATGTTGAGATTCTCTCTCTTGGCAATTGGTTCAAAGTCCGGTTGTGTTTCCATATGGAAAGTCCATGCACCAGAATCCTATCACATTGAACGTAGCAATGTATCTCCCATCGTGGAACTTACTGCTATAATTCAGGCCCATAGCTCATGGGTTTCAACAATGAGTTGGGGAGTTTTTGGCTCTGATTCTTCGAATCCGCAAGTGGTGTTGGTTACTGGGAGTTGCGATGGTAGGTAAGTTAGTGTTATATTACAAGAAAAAACTGTATTGTAAACCATAACAAAAAAATGCCATCAGTGAATGGATAACTGTTAGAAATTTTTGAAACTCTCACTCTTGTAAATAACCCATTTCAATGTCCATTCATTTGCATAGGTTTCTCAAAGGGAAACCCTTGTTGTAACATTTTCATTTCATTTCTTAATTTCCACACTTTTTGTAGTGTAAAGATTTGGATGAGCAACAAAGAAGACTTGCAAAAATCTGTTGATGAGGTCTATAAATCTTCATTTTTTCTGTTGAATCAGGTAACGTGTTTTTTTTTTTTTCTCTGTGTTCTACTTCGTCTGATATTCTGATTAGGAACAGATTGAGTATAGCTTTTTTGTGATTTCGGAGTTGATTGTCATTGGGAGCATCCTGGACTTTGATTGTGATCCTTTTGTAGTTTTTTTGTAACTAAAGTTGGCTTCATATTCCATATTGTGTCTATAGATCAATGTGCTTTTTGAAATTTTTAATCATCCCAATATTATTATCCATTTCCTAGTGTACAGGACTATCAGCTTATGTCCCTTTTCGGTGTAATTACCATCTATTCAAATGTACAAGGCTCTTTTCATCAAGCAAACATAAGAGTTTTATGTTTTGACATTTTCCGGCTTTTTATAGGTTGTAACGGTGAATCCTGTTCCGGTTTCAACGCTTTCGTTTGTTGTAAACAATCATTCTAATGCAATGCACTTGGCAATTGGCAAAGGATCTGGTTCCTTGGAAGTATGGAAGTGCGAAATATCTACCAGAAAGTTTGAGCAAGTTGCTTCAACTAATGCTCATGACCAAGTGGTAAGTCTTTATTCTTTGACTATAAACCTTTTACAAAAGACAACATACGGGTTCGATTTATTGATATATATGTCAATGTCTTTTAGGTTACGGGTTTAGCTTGGTCATATGATGGCCGTTGTTTGTACACTTGCAGTCAGGTAAATGTTTATTTTCTGTAAGACCAGCTTTTATATTGGTCGTCTTCTGTGTGACAAACAAAAGGGATTTCTTTTGAGCCACAAACTGAGCTATGAGCTGCATTAGGATCTATCACTGTATTTTCTTTTTTTAGCTATATTCGTTGCATTAACTCTTTTGAATATTCCAGGATAATTATGTTCGGAATTGGATTTTAAGTGAGAATACCATCTCTGAAGTGCCAATTCCTGCAAACACTCCTGGTCTTAGTAGCACAGCTGATGTATGTGACTATGTGTTGTTTTAAATCTTGCCTCTTTGTTTCTCTTTTCCTCTGATTTATCTTTACAAACAATGAAAAAAATTATGCAGCTTCCTGATGATTTCCTGTCATGCCTTGGTGTGGCATTGTCCCCTGGAAACCTTGCTGTTGCGTTGGTATGATCTTCCCAGCAACTGGTTACCTGTGACTGTAAGCTATCAAGTTTTTTCAGAATTATAAAACTAAGACTTCTCTTGAAACTTTGCAGGTCCGCAGCTTTAACGTTGAACTCTTGAATCCGATGTACCAAGCCAGGTGATTGTCATTAAGAAACATTTCTTTGTCTTGCTCGTTACAAAACTTGACTGTTTGTTCCTTCTTGCCTTCAGATCGCAGAAGGCTGCTGTAGAATTCCTCTGGAATGGTGCACAACAATCCGGTGAGTCAGAAGATTCTTCGGAGACGATAACCGAAGCTATTCTGGGTTTCTCCAAGAACGAATTCGCATACTGGGAATCGAATTTGCTCTGGTCGTTGAAAGAATGTAAAGATTTAAATAAGCCTCTAGTTCTCTGGGATATGGTAGCTGCAATGTTGGCGTTCAAACAATCAATGCCGGAGTTTGTTGAGTTGGTAGTAACCAAATGGCTCTCTGTGTCATACCTTGGATTCCATGATGATATCCCCATGGAAGATCTCGTGCCAAAGATCTCCAAACGCTTCTCTACTGTTCCCTCCAGGCTATTACACATTCTCAATATAATCTCCAGACGTGTAATGTTATCAGAGCTCAAAACGGAGGAAATCAACAGAAAACTGCAAGGTCAGAGAACGAACAATGAAGAAGAGATTGATCTGTGGCTCAAACTGCTTGAGGAAAGCGAAAGAGAACTCCGAGAGAGACTGGTTGGTCTCAGTTTCTCGGCTTATCTAAGCGCTGAGTCATCTCTAGGTACTGTTTTGCCTTCCACTGGGAATTGGCGTCCAGCTGGATTGGCTCAGTTGCATCAATGGGTTGAGCTAAATCATGATATTGTCCCTAGTCAGCTCTTAACACTTTCCGCGGAAGTAAAATCTAGTCTAACAAGGTACTTGGGTAACATGTATGCTTCTTCCTTTTGTAATAGAGACTAAAATGTTCAGATTCATAACTTCTATGTTTCTAATTCATCACAGATCAAGTAACAGCACAGAAACCGCATTAGAGGAAGAGAAATGTCCTTATTGCGCGGCGCCAGTCCATTTCCACTCACCCGAAGAAGCTTTTTGCCAATCTCCGCACCAAAACAAGAAGAAGAGCAAAGACAAAGAGAGATGTGATCAAAGTCACGAGCTTGAGAGGTGTTGTGTCTCAATGCAAGTATGTCCACCAACTCCTTTATGGTTCTGCAAATGCTGCAACCGAATGACTTTAGAACTCGCTCCAGGGACCTTATTTGCATTGCCTTCGTTCCCGAGCGATCTCAAATCGCTTCCGCAATCTTACTTGAGCAATGTTGCCTCGAAACCATTCTGCATCTTCTGTGGAATTCTCTTGCAGAGAAAGCAGCCTGAGTTTCTGCTCTCTGCTTCACCTGTGTGATAACTTCATGGTTATTTATAACTTATAAGAAAACAAAAAGATTAAGTAGATAATGTATTTTATTGTTTGTGTAATTTTATATTTTACATATTACACTTTTAAGATGGTGAATCTGATCACCAATCTTTTCTTGTACCATACATTAACCAAACAAAAGTTGGTAATGGCACAGTGGCAAGAAGACCTTGCTGAGTAGTTGAATGTCCACAAGATTCACTAACATTTGGTAAATGGTAACATATGTTGCTAATTTGGAGATTTCCTGCTACTGTTTTTACGAATTTATAAATGTAGGCTTTTAATGTTAAATTAAAATAAACGTCACCTCTAACTTAACAAATTGGTATTTGCCTGTTAAAAATCATTTTTAGTGTTTTTGATATTTTTGAAAAAAAAAAAATTTTAGTTGTAATTTTGAAAAGAAAAAAAAAACTAGTGATGATATATTTGGAATAAAAGTTTGTTTTAGTAGTATTTTAAAGGATTTTTTTTGATAAAATAATACAAAATTTATTTTTGAAAGCAAACCCAATCCGAACCTTTATACAAAAAAATTGTTGGATAAAACAAAGTATTTGCCTGTTAAAGTCATATTTCAAATAAATGGATGGTTCCTGTTATATTTTCTTACTGAATTTTTTTTCAAATTAATGGTTTCCGCTATAATTTTTTCAGATTTATAGGAAATTATAATTATCTCTTGTCTTATAATTTGAGAAAAACAAAAGTCTAAACAAATTATAGGAAAATGAAAGGAAAAAAAAAGGTTAAAGCTAGTTTTTTCCTTAATTTATGTCATTCGATTTTAAATGATATTAAAACATTTGATTTTGTCAAGCAATAATCATGACAAATGAAACTAAAATATAATGGCATTGATTGTTTATTGCTGTAAAAACTGTAAAAAGCAAAATAAATGGAAACTTCGAAGTTACAACAAAGATCTATTTTACTTTGTCTAACATATCTCTATAATTTTCGGTCCACCATTACATTCAATAAAATGATGAGAGGCTTGAAGTTCTCGTTCTTTTTTTTTTTTGATAATTTTTTTTCATTTAAAATTAAAATCTTTTTTTTTTCCTTTTTTTTGACGACACTTAGATAATACAAAAAGACGATCGTGTTTGTGTCTCAAATTAGGGCACAAACTTTGTTATGTTCGTCTCGTGTTGCAATGGTGATTCCGGATTGACTCATATCTTTCACCGCGATGCTCTGTTCTATTTTATGCGGATGATTCAGAGTGCTCTGTTCTACTCTCTTACGGTTGGATCTGCAACCGCTACGAAGTTCTCTTTCTATGTGACTAGATGTACGCATCTACAAGGTCTATTACCATTGTTGATACCGTATAGGAATATAACTTCTTTGCAGAACAAAGCTATGGGAAACCAAACGACTCTGATGACCTTACTAAGAAAGAGTGTAAAAAAAATGTTTACAAATGCTGCTACAGTAGGACTAATTGGACCAACCGTGTTCTTCGGTATTCGGCTTGGGAGGATTACTCTCACAAAAGTCATTCTCAACTCTTTCCCTTTTTCTCAAGAATATCAAAATATTATAACTTATGAGATCACTTGTCTAGGTTTATCATACAAAAATAAGTTCATACGCCTTTCTTTTAAATGTTTGGTAATCAACAAAATTTAACCGGATCAAACTCGACATGGTCTAGAGTAGCTGATTGGCTTGGTCGCCGTCCGATACTAATACTTAATTTATGTCATTCGATTTTAAATAATATTGAAACATTCGATTTTTTCAAACGATAATCATGGCAAACGCAACCAAAATATAATGGCCTTGATTGTTTGTTGCTGTAGAAACTATTGAAAGCCAAAAAATGGAAACTGCGAAGTTACAGCAAATATCTATTTAATTTTGTCTAAGATACTCTATAATTTTCAATCCTACATATGGACAAGAGAAAATTATATCCACCATTACATTCAATAAATTTTTAGATAAGAAAATAATCAAAAGTTTATACAAGATTCTAGACATTTGAAATTGAACCTTTTTTGCACAATCATCATCATTATTGTTTGTTTTAGTTCATCTAATTATTTGTTTAGACCGATCAACTAGAGGAATGTTCATAACCCAATAAGATATATTGATAGAGGAGTCACAACAAAACTGTTTGACCCTTTTGTGGTTGTATGGCTTCTTATCAAAAAATATTCTAACCTTCTATACAGTGAGGCTTGTGAATATTATCATCAATCTGAGTATTATCCTTTGAAGATGTTGATAGTAAAACACTTTGGCATCAAATGTTGATAGTGGCTCAAATTTGGAATCTGATTGGCAATTTCTATCTCGTTTGGCAAACAACAACAGCTAGTTTTAAATTCTTTTCAATATACCTATTATTATTTTAACAATTTAAATAATTTTTTCTAGCTTTATTACATTTTCCATTTTAGTGTAAATCGATAGAAAAAATGAGGAATTTGTTTCCATAATTGTAAATATTTTTTCACTCAACATTGACCTTTCTTACCAATATCAGTTTGATTGTACGGCATATAGAGATCTATAATTGTAATTATATATCACAATCAAACTGATATAAAACTTTGAAACGATAGGAAAATATATAGTTACTACACCATAATTGTCATGACAATATTTGTCCGGTAAAGTAAAACCATTTCATAGTATACATTTGAAATAGTTCGAATAATTGAACACTACGTTTCTAATACCAAAAAAAGTTTCTAAAACCAAATAAATGAAAACTAAGTAGGAAATTCTTATTGAAAGGTATGATATTAAGAAAAAACAGAGTTCTAAGTGACACAATAGGTGTTGGAGAGAACAACTCCACATGCAGTAGGAGTTGAATTTTGCTCGCCGCCATCAACGTTCATTGTCTTCTTCCCACTTATATTTTTCATCTTGTTCCGGTATAAGATTTGACAATGAATTGGTCTAGTTTTTGAAAATGGATTAAAAAACGGTAATCTATTATTTCTTGATTCTTGATTCTTTTCCTTACTTTTCTCCTTGTAAATTGAATCTTAAAAGAAGATTATCATGGGAAACATATATCATTCGTAAAATTGATTATATATGAGTAGATGAAGCTAGTCATGCCATGATGAAATGTACAAAACTATTAATGATCTTGTTCTTCGATAATCCTTATTCCTTAAATACGTTTTAATAATATTTTTCAAAGGAAACCCAATGTTGTTGTACATAACTGCTATATCCCCTCCCTATTAGTCAAGAACCAAACACAACAATGTAAGAAAAACATTAAATTTAAAGAAACACAACACAATAATTTTGAGAATCTAATAGAGGGCTGATATACCAAACTTACGACTATTAATCACAAATATTCCCACCAAGAGACATGAAGATATGCAATCAAATCCAATATGGATTCAAAGAGGGAAAAAAATGTCATTGTTATTTGACCACATCAAGCACTCATTCTCATCATATGAGGAAAGTACAATGGAATCAAATTCTTATTTAGACAAAATAATGTAAATAGCTGTTGGATCAACTGCACATTCATTTTGAGAGAGATAAGGTACCTTATAAATCTAAAAATTTGTTTTGAAGGATCACCTACGTGACGGGAGCTTGAAAGCCATAATACAAAAAGAACATGAGAATTACCTCTTTTTCCTTTGCCGATTGTTCGTAGATTGGTGTGGGATCATCGCTATCTTCTTGGAATTGTTGTCACGTATGGCTCGGACAATTGATATGTGGTCTTGGATTTGTGTTGTGCTCTCATTCGATTTGCGTTCAGAGGATGTGTGTGATTAGGACCCAATGCCAGTCTTCTCAGATTTTTCGACTTCTCGGCAAGTTTGGTCGACCGGTTTGTTAAAAGTGTTTGGTCCAATTCTCATTGTCTTTTGCCGATCGTGCGTAGATTGGTATGTGGATCACCTCTATCTTCTTGGGGTTATTGTCGCTTCCCGGATCAAGACTCGGTGAAATATACTTTTTCGTATCCTTAACGTCACTTGTAGTCTACTTGCATTGTCTAGCCTCTAGAAATTGTTCTTATGTTTGTATTCCATGTTGTAATCACCCACCTGCTTTTCAATAGAATATTTTTTCTAAAATAAAATAAAAAGAAAAAAGAAAAAAAAAAGATGAGAAATTAATAGAATAAATTTAAAAACGCTTTGGAATTGTCATTCCTCCTAGGATGGAAAATTGATTTCACTTTGACATAATATTACTTGAAAATAATTTGATGATCTGAACAGTTTAAGCTTATGTGTATTAATGTTTTGTTTTAATCAATACAATAAAAACACAAGTACCTCACCTAAGCTTTTCCATATTATGAGAGATTGACATGTCATTAAAAATTATGTTTGAATTAAAAACAAAAATTATGTTTGAATTTTGCAAATCATGAGCTTTCATATATATATGTTTTTGATTTTTGTTTTAAAAAACTTTTAAATACTAGTGCATGATTTTTTTTGTTTTGGTTAAACTTCTAAATTTGTACTCACTATTTTATTGATCAAATCAATCTTTGACATTGTAACAAACAACTTTGAGAAAATCTATAATCTCAACCGTATTCAATTTATACAAAAAATATTTATATCTAAACCAAATGTTATGCAAGATAAAAAATATATTTAACTATATTGTATATATATCATATAATATATTTTTAATTTTTTTGATATATTAAAATGTTTTTTTTATATTCTAATCTCGCGCTAATGTTTGCCTCAAGTCAAAATCTAGGGTTTAATGGTTTGACAAAATTAACAAATGATTATGATGTAAATAAAAATCTTGTTGTTTTTTTTTTTTTTTTGTCAAAAAATCTTGAAGTTATAACTTTTGGTTTTGTGGGAAACGATAAACGAACAAAGGTAACTAAACGGCAGAAAGAAAATACTACATTTTATTTTCTCTTCATATTATGAATGTTATGTCAAAATCAAATTTAGATTTATAGTTTGAGATTTTAAGATGAGGATATATCATTTGAGAGGATTGATGTTTTGTCTAACAGAATGCGATAGGGTTATACTTTGAAATTCTCTTCCGAAAAAGTATATTCGCTTGAAAACCGACGAAAAGAAAGAAATTTTTTTTTTCACTAATTAAAATTAGTCCGGAGTGAGCTTCCTATATAGACAAGTTGGTGAGCCGTATGATGGGCAACTATCTCTAGCGGTTTGGAGATGACTCAACTGTTAGTTAGTATAGTTTGATTATTTAAGTTTTCTTTATGTATTTTAGTTGTTTTAAATTTTTTAGTAATTTATTAGGAACTTGATGTACAATTTTTTTAGGGTGCATTCAGTTCTTGGACGGAGATAAATTACTACTAATATTTTTGGGTTGGGAAAGTCTATTTTGCAGAATGAACCTATTATCGAGCCAGTTTTCCTTATTTATATAACTATATCTGAGGATGGACCTTGAGTAACATGTATTATTTATATTTAAAATCGTTCATTTACCACTAACATCTAATGATGTGAATACCATTATTGTGTATCTCCTTTATTTGATAAATGTATACTGAGAAAGGTTTCAACGGTTGCTATCCAAGCTGCAATGAACATTCAACATGGTGCGATGAAGGACTTATGCAACTTATTTTTTAGGTATGTAATTACTTCGATTAAAAATTATATGTTTTTTGTTTAAGGCAACGAAAAATTCTAGTCTTAACAGTGTTTTTTTAAGTAAAGACAATTTTCTACATTATCACCACTTTAACAAGATATATTACTACTCTATATCAAATCTAAAAGATCGTTATGTTTTTACCGTCTCAATTTCAAAAACTTAAATTTTTTTTTTTGTAAAGACATGTATAGTTGATTTGAATTTTCTATATATGCTACAAACAATAATTATATATAATTTTAAACATACAAAACAACTTAATATACTAGATTATCTAGTATATATAATCGCGTGGATAACCATCTAGTATTATATAGGATATACGATATGATGTTTGTCAAAACTATTTGTTGCGCACAACAACAAAAAAAAGGAAGGGAAAAGTTTATCAAAAGTATCTATTTAGAGTTGGTATGGAGCGAAATTAGAGGCCCAAATAATAAAGGCCCGTTGGAAAAGCTGAAGACGAGTTTCGTTTAGGGTTATGTGTATTTATTCTCAGGCAGCGGATCTTCTTCGTTGCGTGTCGATTTCTCCAAGTCGTTCGTTCTCCGCTTTTGCACGACGGTGACGGTGGTTATCGCGGCGGGGCTGTTTCTTGCCGGCTGAGGTATTATCTCTCTCGAAAAGCCTAAAGTATAGTCCTTGGATTTCTCATATTTATCGTATCGATGGATCTCTTGTTTCTGATCTTGTCTTTATTAGGTCAAGACTGAAATTCCAAGGAAAAAAATATGTCCAGTTCGACGCAGAATGATTTGCAAATCAATTCAGAACGAATAGTCAAGAGAATAGCACGTTACATTGCCAAAAACGGGTTCAAGTATGAGAAGAGGATGATGAACAACATAAAAAATCCGAGACTCAACTTTCTGAGGAGCCCAGAAGATCCCTTGCACGGATATTACAAGCAGAAGCTTAGTGAATACCTTTCTCAGATTCAAGAAAATGGAGCTATTGTTGATGATTTTGACGATGATGTAGCAACGAATACTAGTACCCAAGTCATTGAGCCACCTCCAGGTATCATCAGAAATGATATCGAGTGGATGGCGAGTTACATTTCCAAAGGGGGGTTGGTGGTTGAGAGGATGATGATGCACTTGAATGCAGAGGATGCAAGATACAGCTTTATGTGTAGGTCAGATCCCTTTCACGCCTTTTACCGGCAGAAGCTTACCGATTCTCGGAATCAACAAGACGGAGCTAATCATGATTATGATGCTGCTGCTAAGAAGGCTACCGAATACCGTTCTTGGAATCAACAAGTCGGAGCTCAACGCATTGTTCTGCCACATCTTCTAGAGTTTAGACTTCCTAAAGGGATGAATGTCAAGGAGTTTAGAACTATGAAGCTCACAGCGCAGTTTGGGGCTTGGTATGGCAACGATTTCTGGCTGGGGTTCAAGAACAGAGCTGGGTTTGAGTTTACGAATCCAACTGATTGCAGGTTCCCACGTTTCACTCGGTTTGTTCTCGAGTATTCGCAAGTATTAAAGCCCCACAAAGATTTGAAAGAAAAGGTGGGCAAGAGTGACGCTTATATGGCGGCCATTCATGATGGTTTTTTCCGTCTTCTTCAGCAGTGGGATTCTCTCCAAGAGATGAAATGGTGGGAGGGAGGGGTGATGTCTATGATTGATTGGCATGCTTCTCTCGAGATAGTTTTTGATAACAATGAAGAGCTGCCACCACCTGGAACTGGATCTGGAATGTCTCCTCCGGAACCAGAGCCAAAGAGACAAAAGTTTGACGAGCCAGGCCTTGTTCCAGAAGACCAGTTTCTTGCTCAACACCCGGTAATGTTTTCTTCAGGCTCTTACATGTCCTTTTTTTTTGCTTTCGTCTAATAATTAGGAGTTGTAACATTTTTCAGGGTTGGTGTACAATCAGGGTTTCTGTTGTCGATGTCGATGGTCGTGAGCTAGACATCATTGAGAAAACAGTGCAGTCTTTATCGGAAAACGTGGCGAGTTTGAAGGAGAAAATAGCTGAGGAGATCCGAATCCCACCAGAGAAACAGGTATTATTCAGAAAAGCCGGGTTGGTTGAGGACAGCAACAGGTCACTAGCACATTACAATGTGGGAGCAGGAGAAATCCTTACCCTGTCCTTGTGTATGTGTGGGAGAGAGAGAGATTTGGACAAGCCTTGTTGTTGCAGGGAAATGCTTACCAAAGCAATTGGTGAGATAGTGCTATCTTATAATTCTAGATTTAATTGATGTTATGGATATTTTGCAGCTTGTTAATCTTTTCTTAAAAGACGTCTTTACTTAATTATGTGTGATACTCATAGTCATTTTTAGTTTCTCCTTTATGTAGCTACTTAATTAATAATCTTGACTTCGCTTGGTTTCTCTTTTATATTTTATGCAACTACTACTATCAAGGTTTTAACAAATCAACGATTTGACAAGACTCGGCAGGTTCAAGTAGCTGTCAATAACTTATGAATATCATATTAGTAGTAAGTCGCGTCTTTGATATCAATATCTCCGATTTCTCAATATCGCGTCTTTGGATTAGTAGCAAGTCGCGTCTTTGATATCAATGTCTCAAATATAAATAGAGAAAATTTGGAAAAATATCTTTTATATTTTTAAATTTGAAAAATACATTTTTAATTTTTTTTTTTTAAAACTACACTTTTTAAAATATAAATTTACCATATTAATCTCAATAAACTAAAATATAATTTATATCTTATATATTTTTTAAAATAAAATAGTTTTTTTATGATAATATTATTTAAAATTGTAGTTTCGATTTTATTCATAAAAAATATATACTTATCTAAGATTTTGATGCTATCAAAAGTTTTGCATCTTTATGTTTAACTAGGTGGGTCCCGCACCTTGCGCGGAAAAATAAATACATTAGTATGTTAATAAAATTAAAACATAAATTTTTTGATTATCTATTCATTTTTCAAAAATACATATTTAAATTAAAAAAATCGAACACGACATTTTCGTGTATCGAATACTACGGAGAAAGATTTGAGAATCATAAAAATCAACTTAACCGACCTTATCTCGTATAATGATATATAACATATAATTTCTTCTATATTTATATGTAGTTGCAAATAATATGGATCTAATTGACTAAAAAAAGAGATTGGAAATACAGATATATAACTTTTGCGTAAATACCATATTTTAGAATAAATATACTAAAATATAACTAAAAAAAAAAATAGAAATGGATAATTTATAAATAGAACTAACGAAAATTTCAATTCCATAAAATAACTAAAAACTCAAAATCTTAGAGACTTTAAGATATTTTCTTATAAACCACATTCATTTTCTTCCATTCAAAACCACTCGTTTAAACAATACAATCCTATATATATTAATTAAGGAGACATTCACAAAATAAATCATAGCTGTCGTTCAAAGAAAATTTTAGGGGACATGTCATTTAATTTAACCAATCAGAACATTTCAATTAAAACTATATGCCATGGTGGAAATCTCTACATATTCTCATTAATTTTATAACATAAGCCCATTAATACATGTTTTACAAATTTTAAACCCAACTAAATGTAATATTTTAGACTTACCATATCATCTATTTTTAATTTTTTCTGATATATTAACAAACTTTTTATTCTTATATTTATAACAATATTATATAGTGTATATATGTATTTAGATTAATATACTATACAAATATTTTTATTATGATGTAGTCTATTATACATATTTAATGACACTTGCATATATTTACACAATTCATTATTGGAATATATATATTTTTTCATTTGTTATGTCCCACAAATTCATATAAATCTAAAATTTATCTGATTTATCGAATGCTCTATAATTTACACGAATAATGAAGATCAATTTTACACTTGAAAGATATTGAAATAAATAATATTTGCATATGTTTTGATCAATTTTACACATAAAATATTAATAATAATGACATTAACAGATTCTTGATCAAAAGTATTCAACTTTATTACATTTATGCACAATACATATCATTTTTGTATGTTTATAAATGTTAGAATTTATATGTTTTGTCATACACGTTTAAATATTAAAAATTTATATATATTAAAATGATTAGTCAACCTATTTAATCACTTAAGTACGAATCGTGTTAAATTTTGTATGGACGGATTTAAAGAATCGTTAGGACATTTATAAAAAAAATCTAAATTGTATTATTTTAAAATGTATATCTTTTGTTGTAAACAAAATTCATAATTAAATTAATGTTTTATGTTCGCATCGACGAATGTCTGTGTTGTCCCAAAATGATTCACACCAACTTATAGAGTTCAAAAATAATTTATTAACAATTTATTAAAAATAATCATTCACACCAAAATGATTCCTATAAAAATGATGCCACTTATACCATTTTGAATTTATTATTCAATTTTTAATTTTTAGATATAATTTTTAAAATCAGTATTCTAATTTTATAAGTAATTGTTATTTTTATATATAAGATTACAAAAAAAAATTTTGAAGATAACCAATTTCATTATTTTTGATATTTTAAGTTTTTTTTCTTATCATTGTTATCTTTTTTTTCCAGTGCCCACATTTATTATCTCAACGCAAATGTTTGTATTTATTTATATTTTTTATTAATATTTTTTTGAAGAAAACATTATAAAATTATTCATTAACATTGTAACATCAATTTATTTTTTTAAAAATAAGGGGTACTAAACCCTAACATGGAAATCTAAACCCTTATAAATGCACGTAAACATTAAAAATAATTCATAGATCCTAAATCCTAAATTCTAGCATCAAATCTTAAATCCAAATACAAAAACGTATAAATTGATTTTTTTATAGTAATCATATGCCATCAAATTCTTTGATTAGGGATATTAAACCCAAGCATGAATGTCTAAACCCTAACCATGCACACAATCATTGGAAATTATACATAGACTCATTTGATGGTTTACAGAAAATACATAGGCTAGGATTCAATTCCTCGATTCATCGTGATCCTCTATCAGCAATAAAATCTCCACATTATATCATTTCATAGAACAATTCGATCGATGAGTTTTAATTTGATTTTTTTATTCTTGTTTTTACATAAAATATTTGAAACACATGAGCTTACTGTTCGGATTTAGATAATAAGAATTTATATATATATATATTTTGTCTTTTCTTTCGGTGGAGCGTCTGGTGTTTTCCTCTTTAACGCTAATTGTTTGGATTAGATTTTGGATCCTCCGTACGGAGTCGTAGATTTCTTGCATACAACCTTAGAGTGTCCTATGGGAATAGTCAGAGAGCTCCTGGTACGTTGGACTTCCGTCCTCTTGGGAGATGAGAGGTGCGTCCGCCTAAGTTGCTGTCTCTAGTGAGATATTCACGATGATTCTCTGGAGATGCGTTGGACCATACATAAGTAATATCGCCAGGAAGATCTTTGGAATGATGAGAAGGGGTTTCCCTCTTAAAGACTCTCTGACGCCCAAGTCAGGCTACCACTGGAGAGTAAATTGATTCAAGAGGTGAGTGTGTTAATGAAATACATTAGTATGTTAATGAAATTAAAACATAATTTTTTTGGTTATCTATTCATTTTTCAAAAATACATATTTAAATAAAACAAATCGAACACGACATTATCGTGTATCGAATACTACAAAAAAAAAAAATTTAGAATCATAAAAATTAACTTAACTGGACACCTTATCTTGTATAATGATATATAACATATAACCTTTCCATATTTATATGTAGTTGCAAATAATATAGATCTAATTGACTAATAAAAGAGATTGAAAATATAGATATATAACTTTTACGTAAACACCATAACACCATATTTTAGAATAAAAATACTAAAATATAACTAACAAAAATAAAATAGAAATGGATATTTTATAAACATAACTAACGAAAATCTCAATTCCATAAAATAACTAAAAACTCAAAATTCTAGAGATTTAAATATTTTGATATAAACCACATTCAGTTTCTTCATTCAAACCCACTCGTTTAAAAAATAAAATTGTAGCATTTTAAAATGTTAAATTTGGTATGGACAGATTTAAAAAATCGTTGGGACGTTTATTAAAAAAAATATAAAGTGTATTATTTTAAAATGTATATCTTTTGTTGTAAAAAAATTCACAATTAAATGAATGTTTTATGTTCGCATCGATGAATGTTATGTGTTGTCCCAAAATGATTCACACCAACTTATAGAGTTCAAAAAAAAATTATTTAAAATAACCATACACACCAAAATGATTCTTAGGAAAATGATGCCACTTATACCATTTTGAATTTATTATTCGTTTTTTTAAATTTTTAGATCTAATTTAACAAATCAACACTCTAATTTTATAAGTAATTTTTATTTTGTATATAAGATTTAAAAAATTCATTTTGAAGACAACCAATTTCATTATTTTGATATTTTATTTTTTTTCTTTTATCTTTGTTATCCTTTTTCAAGTGCACATATTTATTATCTTTAGTCACCTCAAATGTTTGTATTTATTTATATTTTTTATTAATATATTTTTTAAGAGAACATTAGAAAATTATTCATTAACATTATACCATCAATTTGTTTTTCAAAAAATAAGAGGTGCCAAACCCTATTTCGAGAGCCTAAATCCTAAACTCTAGCATCAAATCTTAAATCCAAATACAAACACGTATAAATTGATTTTTTTTAGTAATCGTATGCCATCAAAATTTTTGATTAGAGATGTTAAACCCCACCATGAACGTCTAAACTCTAACCATGCACACAATCATTGAAAATTATACATAAACTCATTTGATGGTTTACAGAAAACGCATAGGCTAGATGTAAAAGATTCAAGTACTCGATTCATCGTGACCCACTATTAGTAATAAAATCTCCACATTATATCATTTCATAGAACAATTTGATCGATGGGTTTTAATTTGATTTTTTTTGTTCTTGTTTCTACATAAAGTATTTGAAACACATGAGCTTACTGTTCGAATTTAAACAATAATTTTTTTTTTTTTTAAATAATATGTTTTGTCTTTTCTTTCGAGGAATAATTCATAGTTCCGTTTGTTTGGGTTTTAGTGTTTATTTTATCGAAATCAAAACAGACATAATCCAAACAAACCTCTTCATCGAATAAAAACCTCAAAAACAGAGGAAACCTTGTTAAACACGAGAAAAAGAGTATATGTTCATGTAACAAATTTCTTTCAAACATAAAGGGTAAAAATATTATAAGGAGATATCCTGTTGAAGAGGCAAAACCTAAAAGAAGAAGTAGGATTAGATAACAAACTCCTTTCAACGAAAAACGAAAGTATGTAGAGATAATATTATTAGAAAATTACGATATAGAAAATGTCAAATTCTGGAAAAAAAAAAAATAAGAATTATTACAATAGTAAGAAGAAGAAAATGAATAGATCAAATAACTAACAAAAAAAATACAATTACTAAAAATGTATCTCATTACAGATTCAAGACATATAAACAAATTAATATTATTTTAAAATTTTAAAATAAATATTAGAACAAAAGTACATACCAAATTTAATAATAATAAATAAGATTTATAATAAACAATTTTTTGTTAGAAATAAATAACTGATTATTGTTAGAAATAATATAATATATAAAATACAGACTATAGTTACTTTGAAATTAACAAAAACGTTACAACCTATAAAATGAATACAACGATAATAATTAAAACAATAAGAAGACGAATATAAGATAAAAAGAATACAAGCTGTATAATAGAGAACAAAACACATAAATTTAAGAATAAATAAGAATAAATTATACCTCACAGAAGAGTTTAAAACCTATAAAAAAATACGATAATCATGAGTAAAAAATAAATAACGATTTCACGATATAATAAATAACATGAATAGTATAATAGATAACAAAACACATATACATAAACAACAAATATAAGAACGAATTATACCTCTAAGAAGAGATTATAACCTATAAAACGAATAGAACGATAATTAGTAGAAAAATAAAAAAAATAAACGAATAAACAACAAAACTAACAACATGCGCAGTGTATTATTCGTATAAATTATAGAGCATATTATATTATTGATATTCAAAGTTGGCTACCATCATAAATGATAACTATAATATAACAACAGTTGTTTTAGTAAGAAGAAGTTATGATATATAGATTAAATAAATAAGCATTAAAATAACAATTAGAAACACATAATGAAACTTATAAATCAGAAAGCATATATTAATACCAATATCAACAACGATAATTACGCCAGAAGTCAATAACATACAGAATAACACTCTGTAGGGTTTCAATTTTCAACACAAACTTTTGCTTAGAAAATGAAACATCTAGTAGCATGATATTTATAAGAAGATATAGAGACAACCTAATTTTTTTTAAAGTCCATCCACACATATATGGGTGAAGATAACAAAAAAATCGAAAACCAAAAGCCCAATATAAAGCTTTAGTTACGAAAAGTCTGGAAAACATTAAAATATTAACGTACAAATGAAAATAATAGGGCAAATTCTATATGGTGCAAAACTCTGATGATATTTTAATAATCATTGTAATATAATAAAAAAAAATTAACGTACGAATGAAAAATAATAGGACAAATTATATATATTGCAAAACTCTGATGATATTTTAATAATCATTGTAGTATAATGAAAAAAAATCAATAAAATATATTAAAAAAACAATAAAATAAGCATCAAAATAATGAAACAAAAATATAGAAATCCATTATTACGTAGGTTTCCCAACTTTGAATATCAATAATATAATGAGTATTGTACATATCACGAGTTAATTATATGGGCCAAGATTAAAAGAAAAATTGAAATCCAGAAGCCCAATTTAGACGATGGCAGTATATGTAATTAAAATGATTCATTAATGGCATAAGGGTAAAAACAGGTCTGAGAACGATTCTGGAGCCGCCACGTAGGATTTCGCACTTGCTAAATAATAGTATGATTGAATCAATGATCCAAGACCAACCCAATTTTTTGGTTATGATAATGGAAATTATGTTAAGTTTATTGGTTAAATTAAACCAATCAAAATTGACAAAAATGATTGGTTTGAAAATAAAAATCTAGGTTTCATTAAATGTTCATTTGGTCTTTTCTTAACAAAATGGTGAATGTTTTATATATATATATATATATATATATATATATATATATATATATATATATATATATAACGCATGTAAGTTTTTTTTAAGATAAATTTTGAAATATTTCAATGGATTTATCTAAATAATAAATTTTAAATTTTATTTAATAATTTATATTTATATAAAAAATATTATTTTTCGAATTTTAATTTGATTTATTAAAAATATAATTTTTAATTCAAATTAGGACAAAAAGTCTTATCACACATAAAAAGAGTTAGTTCTAAAAAAAAAGTTGTATTTTTCAAAATTTAAAACATAAATAGTTTATTTTTCAATTTTTCCCATATAAATAATTATAACCATATCAATATATGATCAAATGATAATTTGCTTAATAACCAAAAATAAAAAAAAATTAGAAAATTAACACAACACCCTAAAATGTGGGGTTATAATTTTTTGGTTTGTTATTATTGCCAATTTCTCTATGATCAATCAAGGGTGCACAGAAGCTATACATGTATATGCTCTCTTCTTAAACTTCATATCATACCACGTAGGCTTCCGATTTTGACCCGAACCAAACCAAAATCTGATCTTTCGGTTTTTGGTTCGAAGTCGGTTGAATTCGGCAGGATTTTGAATCATGTTTGGTTAGACAAACCTATCGGTTACCCATAATTTTTTTTTTAACCAAAATTATACCGAATCAAACCAAAACTATATATAAATCTGTACCGAATTAACCGGTTTTACCCGATTTTAGTCGAGAACACCCAAAAAATCGGTTTATTTCGGTAGAATTTCATTAACCGAAATAAACCAAGACCCAAACCAAACCGATTATTTATTCGGTTAATTTTTGGCATAATTTTTAATAACCAAAAGAAACCGAAAACCGAATTAGCCGGGGTGGTTCGATTAACCGAACTCACAGCCCTAATACTCTCTATAATGGATACCAATGAAAAAACCCATGAAACTTTGGAATTCTGCAACTTTAGCAGTTACAGGATACATGAAATGTCTCTATGTCGAAAAGATTTGGACTGCAAAGGTTATATCCAGAAGCCCAATTTAGACGATGGCAGTATATGTAATTAAAATGATTCATTAATGGCATAAGGGTAAAAACAGGTCTGAGAACGATTCTGGAGCCGCCACGTAGGATTTCGCACTTGCTAAATAATAGTATGATTGAATCAATGATCCAAGACCAACCCAATTTTTTTGGTTATGATAATGGAAATTATGTTAAGTTTATTGGTTAAATTAAACCAATCAAAATTGACAAAAATGATTGGTTTGAAAATAAAAATCTAGGTTTCATTAAATGTTCATTTGGTCTTTTTTTAACAAAATGGTGAATGTTTATATATATATATATAACGCATGTAAGTTTTTTTTAAGATAAATTTTGAAATATTTCAATGGATTTATCTAAATAA
Source organism: Pseudoturritis turrita (assembly GCA_900406555.1). Classification (NCBI taxonomy): domain Eukaryota; kingdom Viridiplantae; phylum Streptophyta; class Magnoliopsida; order Brassicales; family Brassicaceae; genus Pseudoturritis; species Pseudoturritis turrita. The sequence goes on along the minus strand of OVBL01000198.1, from coordinate 1,108,629 downwards.
TAAATTTTAAATTTTATTTAATAATTAATATTTATATAAAAAATATTATTTTTCGAATTTTAATTTGATTTATTAAAAATATAATTTTTAATTCAAATTAGGACAAAAAGTCTTATCACACATAAAAAGAGTTAGTTCTAAAAAAAAAGTTGTATTTTTCAAAATTTAAAACATAAATAGTTTATTTTTCAAATTTTCCCATATAAATAATTATAACCATATCAATATATGATCAAAGGATAATTTGCTTAATAACCAAAAATAAAAAAAAATTAGAAAATTAACACAACACCCTAAAATGTGGGGTTAAGACTAGGGACACGTAGTGGAGATTTTGTTATTGGGTAAGTTATAATTTTTTGGTTTGTTATTATTGCCAATTTCTCTATGATCAATCAAGGGTGCACAGAAGCTATACATGTATATGCTCTCTTCTGAAACTTCATATCATACCACGTAGGCTTCTGATTTTGACCCGAACCAAACCAAAATCTGATCTTTTCGACATAGAGACATTTCATGTATCCTGTAACTGCTAAAGTTGCAGAACTCCAAAGTTTCATGGGTTTTTTCATTGGTATCCATTATAAAGAGTATTAGGGCTGTGAGTTCGGTTAATCGAACCACCCCGGCTAATTCGGTTTTCGGTTTCTTTTGGTTATTAAAAATTATGCCAAAAATTAACCGAATAAATAATCGGTTTGGTTTGGGTCTTGGTTTATTTCGGTTAATGAAATTCTACCGAAATAAATCGATTTTTTGGGTGTTCTCGACTAAAATCGGGTAAACCCGGTTAATTCGGTACAAATTTATATATAGTTTTGATTTGATTCGGTATAATTTTGGTTAAAAAAAAAATTTATGGGTAACCGATAGGTTTGTCTAACCAAACATGATTCAATTCATAATTTGTATTATATGAATAAAATTCATAATTTATTTCAATTTATTTGTTTGTAATTATATAATTTAAATATGTAATTAATTTAAAATAAATTCATATTTTATTCTAAAATAACTAAATAGCCTGCTTTTGAAGCTATGGGGATGATTGGAAAATGCTCTAGATTACGGCCTTAATCCGAATAAAAAAACCGAATTTTTACAGCCTTAAACATGTATAACCGAAATTTAAAACAAACCGAATGAACCGAATAACCCGAATAAAACCGAACTTGTCCAATTTAACCGATTTTGCACACAATTTTTTTGATTTTTAGAAAAATATATAACAATTTCGATTCAATTCTGTAGAATTTTTACAAACCGAAATACCCGAAAACCGAACCGATTTGAATTTTAGAAACGTATGCAGATTGTGCCTTCTTCTTTGTCTCAGATTGTGCCTTTTTCTTTATCTCAGATTGTGCCTCTAATTGTTGCAAACTCCACATATTCACCAAGTTTGGTTCGGAGATGGAGAAGGAGAAAAAAATGTCGAGGAAGATGAAGTTTGGGAATTAGAGATTTTTGTCATCAGTACGACGTCGTTTTGCCCAATTTTTTTTGTCTTAAGGATAAAACGATGTCGATTCATCTGATCAATCCGACTCAGCATCTAAGTTAGTACTGTTAACGGTTAAATTAATCCTGTTTAAATAAATGTATGTATTAGCTTGTATTTTCTAAATTCATGCATGAATTTCAAATAATCTATGAGTGCATGCTTAAAGTTTTCAGGCTACAATTAGCGCACTTGCTCTAAGTTCGGGCATGTTTTAGCCGTTTTCCCCTTCCACAGCATCTCCAAATTACATGTCCTGCACCAATTGAAAAGAGAATGATTTTCAGTTTCGATTACGAAAATCACACAACAAACATATGCCTCCGCTTGCTGCCACATCTGACATTCATGCGATGACGGGTTTTCTTTCAGCCAGTAGTTTGATCGCCCTCCACATGTTAAATCATACAAGCAAATCACAGGTACAGAAGAGTAATTAAAACTTTTATACAGAAAACAGAAGAGTTCTATGGGCTGCTGTAGAAGAATAATGACCAATCTTGTATCATACATCAACCAGAAGCTGTAATGGCACAGTGACAAGAAGACCTTGTTGCTAAGTAGACCGTAAATTTGAATGTCAACAAGATTTGATTCTAGATTCACTCACATTTGGTTTAGAAAACCCGGTTATCAAAAATCTTGTAACATATGTTGCTAATTTGGAGATTTCGTGTTACTGTTTTTACGAAATAATGTTAACATACATCACCCTAACTTAACAAATTGGTATTTGCATGTTAAAGTCAAATTAACCTCTTCTTTGTTAACTATAAATTAAAGTTCTTTTAGGTGAGATTTGTGTTATTTAAAATATAATTGATTTGCTTATGTTCCATTTTTTATTCATATATAAACAATACAGGTTAATTAGTATCACAAAAAAGGAGTTGAAGTATAGAGTAACCCAGATAAAGATTTTATTTCTTGAGAAATAGCTATCAAAAAAAGATTGACTACAAAAACATGAAGTCAAGAACTAATTTTCATACTGTGATAAAAGAATTTTCCTGTATTTTTTGGTTATATTGATAAAGCAATACAAAATTTATTTTTAAAAGTATTGTGGAAAATTTAATGATGATAAAAAAAACGTAAAAGTATTGAATTTTTAATTTTATTGCCAAATTTTGCCTTTAACTTTGACTAGATCTACCAAAACAAATAGTCAACACAGTTTACCATTAACTATTAATCTGCAAAACGATATTGATACACTACCAAAGACCAATTCATCATCTCTTGTCTTACCAAAATAATTGATTGACTTTTTCTTTTTTTAGCGTTGAATGAGTTTTCATTATCTGCAAGCTAGTGATCACACTTGATGTCTTGAAGGAGTTGTTTTCTTCTGTAATTATGATACTTTATGAAATTCGATATATAAATTGTCGTAACACGTGAGGACTGATGAGGACCATTTATCAAAGAACTATGAGGAAGTAGAATTTGTCAATAACACGATTAAACAAACTATACTTTTTCCATATACAACATATAAATTTTATGGATGATGATACAAATTTACAACTTGAAATCTTTTCCAATGTAACTTTGAAGATTCCTATAATGTAAAAAAAATTGTTTACCGATTTTAGAACTAATTTATGTACGTTATTTGATTAGCTATATATTTCGCATGTTTATAATCTCATTTATCAATATGTTAGAAGCAAGAGGATTATTCATAAATAAAATTTGTGGTATCATACCATGATTGAACAAACTTTATTTATCCAATATAAGATATAAAATTTTAAAGATTAGGATAATTTATTGCAAATTTACAACTTAAAAATTTTCAATTTAACTTTGAAGATTTTATTACGTGAAAATATTGTATTTACTGATTATGGATGCTTCATTAAACACTAGTTAGGCGACTGGCTACCGTACAACATCTATACATACGTTTTTGAGAAGATATCATATACCGTCTAGAGGTACATTTACGAGAACATAATAAAACATATTTTTCTTTTTGCACAAAAAAAATTCGTAAAAATTATCTCATTTACCAATTTTCAAATAAAATGACAAACAACTAAATTCTAATCTTCATATATTTTCGTGTAATTCTAAAATATAATTGCCATCTAACTAAAAATCGATGTTAAAAAGTTTCTTTAATTATCGGATACGAAATTTTCTGATGTGACTCTGTAGTTTGATCAAATATCATCCATTCTAAATTGTTTAATTCTATCAAATACCACTTTGTATACGTGGCGTTTAAACATTGAAAAAATAAAATATTGTATAGGAGGCCGTTTTATTTTTACACTATAGATACATATTCTAATAACAAAACAAATACTCAGTATACAAGATATATATACAAGAGTAAATTTACGGGGGTTAAACAGACATTAGAAAAGTCTATGATAGAGTGAAATAGCTATTTATTGAGAATTTTTTTCGGAAAATGGATTTTGCGAAAATATGGATTAGTTGGATGATGTGGTGCATCAAATCATTTCAATACAAAGTTTTCCTCAACGGACAACCAAAGGGATATATAATCCCACATCGAAGACTGCGGCAAGGGAATCTTTTATCTCTGTATCTATTCATTAATAAAAGTTTTGAATTGAGTTTTAACATAGGAGGCAAAATGCAAAAAATTTGAGAACACTTCTGATTTTTGGCGAAGAGGATAAACCCATAAAAATGTGTGAAGTGATAAAAAAAAAAGCACATAATAGCAAATACCACTGATGCTTGGAACCGGTGAGATCCAAACATCGGAGTGAACTAACTCAAATGGGTCTGAAACAATAGAATTTGATTTAGAAAAAGGAAGTTTTAAATGTTTGCCTAATTGACAAGCTTCACAACATGGAGGAAGTTTGTCGTTATTACAAATAAGAGATTTTGAAGAAATCAAAGATTTGAGTGACTCGTTATTGACATGTCCGAGCCGTTTATGCTAAAGAGAGGGAGCAGAAGCGATTAGAACAGCAGGAGTTGTCGTCGGTTTATTGAGAAGCGATTGGGATAGGATAAAGATCTCCGTCACTTTCACTGCGGAGCAGAGTTCTCTTGTTTGAAGATCTTTCACAGAAAAATCAAAAGGATCAAACTCCACAGAACACCAATTGTCAATTGTAAACCAACGAACAGAAATGAGATTTTTTTATAATTTGGGGTGCGACAAGGACATTTTTGAGGGTTAGAGATCGAGAATTGGAAGGAAGGAAAGAAGAGCCAGAGGAGATGATAGGAATTTTTGATCCATTGCCTACTATAACTGAGTTTCCGGTGCATTGATTAAGAACAGAATGAAGCATGCCTGGAGGAAGCAAGGTGAGCGGTGGCACCGGTGTCCATGTACCAATTTCCGGCAGAGGGATCCGGCATGGTCATCGTATTAAAAGTTTCAGCAAAATCTTGTGTCGGCTGATAGATGGTTTTAGCCACGTTTGCTGCTTCATTAGTAGATGGGCCAGATGGTCGAGGGCCCATAACACCACGTTGATTAAAGGCCAATGGGTAAGTGTTCCATTGGGCAAACTGCTGGTTTTGCCAATTGTTGAATGGGCCTGACCAATATTGTGGAGAAGCCCAATTCATGTAGGATTGACGTTGCTGGAAGTTGTAGTTGTTGTTGCACCCCCTATCGCGATTCCCATTTTGGTGGTTGCCGTGATTGTTGTTGTACTTTGGCTGCTGCGGCGGTGGAATAGGATTTGTAGTTATTGCAACGAGAGCAGTGAAAGATGAAGGATGGTCTGAGTGGGTAGCTGTTGCTCTGTGAGATTTCTTCAATCTTGATTCCTCATCTTGAAGCATCGATTTTGCATCGTCAAATGATGGAAAAGGCTTCTGATGTTTGATGATATTGATGATGTTGTCAAATTTCTCGTTGAGACCATTCAACATGTACATTACCAGATTTCTATCACTCACCGGCGCATCAAGGTTTGAGAGCAAATCAGCAAGAGATTTAAGACTTTGGCAGTACTCCCGAATCGTCAAGTCTCCGATATCTAATGTACGTAATTCATTGTCAATTTTCATTGCTCTGGCTTCTTTGTTGTTGCGAAATTGATTTTCAATGCGCAGCCATATGTCTCTAGCCGTGCCACCCGTCTTGAAAGAGGATTTGAAGAGTGGAGGCGCCGGGGTACCATAGATCCAGAGTTTGACAAGACCGTGACGTTTGATCCAAGGCTGATTGTTGTCACCGATTGGAGTTGAAGTGCCATCAACATGTCCTAACACATCAAACGTGAGACAGTGTGTTAGAAACAGTTCTCTCCATGTATCATAATTGTGATCATCTGTATCTAAGATGAGAGGGATGTGAGATTTGATATTCGTCACTCCATAGGCTCGTTCAATCGCAGCAGGTGGTGCAGCCAGTGAAACAGAGATCCAGCAAACACAGAAAAGTTAAAAGAAAGAAAAGAAGAGAGGAAGAAGAAGAGGAGAAAAGAAAGAGAGAGAAGTAAATTTTAAGGTTCAGGAACGTGAATGCTCTGATACCATGAAAGTCTTTGTATTTCCTTGACCTCTCTCAAATGAGATTACAATCTATATATCGACTAAGTTGTTATGCTATACAAGGGATCTTCTAGGACCTAGTCAAAGATATTCCAACTATTTAAAATTCAGAGGTAACGGAATATATGACTTATTCTATCATTGTGTACGAAAGCATTATATCGGCTACATCCCTGGTTAGAAAAGGGCTAATTAAACGAGTTGGTTCCGGAAACACCATTTATGTATGGAAGGATCCTGGATTCCGGCTCAATACCCAAAGGCAGCCACTTGCAAAACCATAAACTATTACCCATCTTTGATGGTCAACCATTTGGTTGACCTCAGACGAGGACCTGAAAAATATTCGCAGTATTCTGGTGGAGGACATTTTTAGACCCGATTCATTCGGTTGGCATTATACGAAATCAGGAAAATACACGGTCAAATCGGGATATCAAATTGAATAAGTTAGTAGTATATGGACAAGAATATAACGTTGGGCCCAACTGTTCGACCCTTGTAAGCGCAGTCGTGGAAAATCCATTGCCCGCCTAAGCTAAGACATTTTCTTTGGCAAGTTATTACGGGATGTCTATCGGTCAGTGTAAATCTGAAAAATAGAGGAATAAGATGCGATACACAATGTATACGTTGTGGAATGGAAGAGACAAAAAATCATGCCATTTTTGAATGCCCCTGAGATTTCAAACATGGGCATTGTCGTCAATTCCTACGGCTACTGGAGTTTTCCCGGTATCTTCTGTCTTCACTAACATGGATTTTTTGTATTGGCGAGTGCCCCCCTGGAACTCAGGATCAGAGGGTTCCATGGATTATATGGCATATCTGGAAAGCATGCAATGATAAGGTTTTTAGAGGATTGGATGTGGATCCACATCTTATACTACGGAATGCGGAAACGGAGGCTTTGGTATGGGAGAAACCCAGTTCGAGGAGCAGATTCCTCTACCACACGATACTTGACTTTTAACAGGACCTCCAGCCAATATGGGGTTGAAATGCTATATAGATGGTTCATGGAGAGAGACAAACACATTCTCGGGCCTTGGATGGTTTGCTTTTCAGGACAAAGATGCAGAAGTTTTGATGGGAGCTCGGAGTCTGAGAATGAGTATTTCGCCACTACACTCGGAGGTTGAAACTCTGGTTGGGCAATGCAATGCTTGATTGCACATCAGAAGATGGAGGTAGCCTTCGCAACAGGCTGTTCTAATTTGGTGAAGATGGTGTCTACACTGACGAAGTGGCCGGCGCTTAGAATCCACCTCGACGAATTACTGAATCTAAAGGAGAAGTTTTCATTTTTCTCACTATCGCTCATTTCGTGCATCCTAAATTTAAAGGCCGACAGGCTTGCGAATAGTGTCATATTAGTTAATTTTGATGTTTCATATGTAAACTCGTCACCACCAAATTGGGTAACTGAACCGTGGTAATTAGGTTTTATAAGGTGTTGACAAAAAAAAATACACCATGTATATGAGGGGTGGGAAAAAATTTCGAATCGAGCCGAAATTCCCGAACCTGAACCAAAATTTCTGAAATCGAATCCGAACCGAATTATAAAAAACCCCGAATGGAATATAAATTTCTATATTGAATTACCCTACCCCGAATCGAAGCGAACCAAATTAACCGAACTAACTAAAATTCATTAAAAACTAATATTTTTAATTAAATATATATATATATATATATATATATATTTATATATACTAAATATTTACAATAATAATTAAAATTAATTAATTTAATCTCAAATGTGATCTCTAGAATCAAAAAAATTTGAAAACTAAAAAATCCGAACCGAACCAAACCGAACTATAATTTGATTCCAAATGAGATCTATTTTTTAGAAACCAAAACATCTGAAATCCGAAAAATCTGAACCAAACTAAACCGAATGTTCACCCCTATATATGACCGTACAAGTCGTATTTTTAACATTGATTGATAATAAAAAAAAAACCATTAATGTAACAAGATTATTTCTATTTGTTTAATATATCAAATCATATATCATATACATATTTATTGAAAAAACTTATAAATATTGAAAAGGAAGTTTATGAAAATAATTTAAAATTTTTAACCAATAATAGTTCAACTAATCAATGAAAACAATTATAATGCAGATTGCAAATTTTCAGTTATGAATATTATTGAAAAATTGCAATTAATAGATTATATATATAATTATACCTTTTTCTGTTTAATTACAAATGAAAAGGAGGAAGCTTCCTAACAAGTAAGAACATAAAGTAAAAGAGAGAAAATATTGATGAAAATATAAAATTTACAAAGGATGTCCTGAAGCCAAAAACTAAGTACTACATCTTAATTTTGAAGAAGGAAACTTAGAAAAGTATATAAATAGTTATTGAATTTTATTACCAAAGGGTCTTATATTCCTTTTATTCTAATCATCCCCCTTGGATTTTCCAAGTCTTGTCCTTTATTTTTTTCCCTTAAAAAGATCCATTTTTGCTTTGTTTCAGTCGCTCTTCTGCTCAAATTGATCTTTAAGTTGGGTTTTCTCCATTTATGGAATACCATTGATCGAGATTAACTCTCAGGGTTCGTATCAATTCATCATCTCTCTTCTCTCTCTCTCTCTCTCTGGGTTTGTTTTTGGTTCTTTCATTTCTCTGTCCTTCTCAAATTCTCTATTTTTTCTCAGTTTGGTTTATTTTGATGCAGAAATCGGCGAGTTCGTAAGTTGTTTCTGATCCTTTTCATTTCATCTCCTTTTTGGTCCGATCATGGCTGTCGCTGAGAATGCTGGTGTGAAAGTGGACTCTTCTGGTCAGAATTTAGACAGCAACACTGCTTCAGCAACCGAGACGAAGCCGCCGTGTCCTGATGATGATCAGAGCCCTAAATCTGATTCCTCTCTTGACTCATCGAATCCTCAAGCCGGCGATTCGACTCCAGAAACCGACGATCGGACCAATGACTCTGCCAAAAAGGGTAAGACCCCAAACGGGTTTAACAAAAATGGTTTCGAGTCGAAATCGGAGAATGGTGAAAACAATGGAGGGAGTCTCAAGAGTGAGATCAAACATTTGGCTGATGCGTTTTCTAAGCTGAATCCGATGGCTCAGGAATTTGTTCCTCCTTCACTGGCTCGAAGTCAATCTGGGGTTTTGGGAAATGGATTAGGGTTTACTAACAATTTTGCAATGCAACCTGTTCTTGCAGATGGGAATGATCATTTTGCCAGAAGGGTATATATATCTATCATCCTTAAACCTTCTCGCTGAATTTTGATCTCTGACTTTTCTTTTCTGGATAAAAAGTATGTGTTTTGCTATGTTTCCATGGGACAATCTTGGTTCTTCATTTGTTGTCTGGTTGCTGACTAAATAATCATTTTGTGAGTTTTGATTAATATTAGTATATACAGATTTTTACATCTCTGGAAAATGGATGTGTTTTGGTGTATGGAATGTCCTTTCTTGATTAGTGTGTGAATTCTGACCTTTGTATTTATCTTATCTTCTCTTTGATTTTGATGATACAGTGAGTTGTCGACAATCGGTAAATATAAAGTTTAGAGCTTTTGTGTGTTTTTGATTACCATGATTTTGCTAGCTTGTTTGTTGATTTAAAAAGCTTGTATGTTGATCAATCAGCAAATGTGATAACGGAAAAAGTTTCGAGCTTTACGTGTTCGCTTTCGTGTTTTTGAGTCTATTGCTTGATCATTGATTGAGAAGCAGTTTTACTTTGTTTGTGGTTTGCTAAATTTTACGTATTTGCTGTTTGCTTTTGCTTATTGCATTACACTCTGAGAAAATGGTTGCCTTTGCTGTGCAAATTTCCTTTTTCTGTTAATGAGTTTTGAAGTTCTCGGGTTTTAACTAGAAAGTATACATCTTTTCTGTGGACACATTCTTCAAACAATGGTATTATCTGCTAGATGTGCGAAAGGAAAGTAGGCAAAAATGTACTATGGATTATAATTGTGTGTTGGAGATAAATTTAGTAATTCGTGTGCTTCTCGTTTTACCGCTTGCTACAGAGAAGGAGTTTTGGCCAAGGGAAGCGAAGAATGAACAAAAGGACAAGCTTGGCTCAGAAGGAGGATGTGATCAAGAGAACTGTATATGTCTCCGACATCGATCAACAGGTAAAAAAAGTGAAGTTATTGGCTTTCGATAGCATTTTTGCCGTAAAGGAATCCATTTTATAACCACTGCCTCTCTTAATTTGTTTCGTTTGTAGGTTACCGAGGAGAAACTCGCAGGTGTCTTTCTTAATTGTGGACAGGTACTTAAATGATCTTTACTATTTCTTACATGTTTTGATTATCTGCGATAACTCGTTTCCTTATATGGTTTTTTGTCATTTTGGGATCGAAAGGTTGTTGATTGTCGTGTATGCGGTGACCCAAATTCTGTCCTTCGTTTTGCTTTCATTGAATTCACCGATGAAGGTACTTTTCACGTCAACCTTTCTTTACTAATTGAAATTTTTGTTCAGTACTGTTTCTTAACTAATCAAGAGATGTTGCCGCAGAGGGAGCTAGGGCTGCTTTGAACATGTCGGGAAGGGTGCTCGGTTTTTACCCTCTGAAGGTGCTTCCTTCCAAAACCGCTATTGCCCCTGTTAACCCGACTTTCCTTCCACGGGTAAGTTCATATAATCATGGCTAAACTTGGCTTAATCAAATCTCAATCATAATGGTGATTTCTTTCTTCCAGTCTGAGGATGAGCGTGAGATGTGCGTGAGGACTGTTTACTGTACCAACATTGACAAGCGGGTAATTTGATTTCCATTTGCCGTTTATTTGATGAGATCTTATCTTATTTGGAAACCATTAACTGCTCAAGTATTGGAGCTTCTAACTGTCATCAATGTCCTATTCTTACATTTGCAGATCACTCAAACCGACTTGAAAGGTTTCTTTCAAATGCTTTGCGGAGAGGTAAGGATTTTAGTTTGGAATGCAACGATTATATTACGCTTTTATGTGTATACTTGTGTTTTCTGCTCTGCAATCAATTTTTTGGTATATGTCCTTTTTAGGTTCATCGTCTGAGGCTTGGAGACTATCACCACCAAACCCGCATTGCTTTTGTTGAGTTTGCGCTGGTAATGCTCTTCACTTAGTTTTTCAATTAAAGTGTTCCCATTGTGGACATTATCTTTGGTGATTGAATGGTTTCAGCTGCTAGTTAAGATTCTACTATTTGCATTGCATGCCTATTTGATGCATTTAAAGAAACCAGGATTATCGTTTCTAACTTGATATGTTGCATTTCATAAAGCTTCTTACTATTTAAAGACCGTCTCAAGAGTTAGATACGTAAACTCGAATATGAAGTTTACATAAAAGGGTCCAAAGATTCAAACTTTCATTTTAGTTTCACTTTGAATTGTCAATGGAGATATTCATACTTTGCTCTGTTGTCTCAGGCGGAAAGTGCAATTGCTGCTCTTCATTGTAGCGGTATTGTCTTGGGCGCACTCCCAATAAGGTAAAAGATATCGACATTTTCAACCTGTCTTTTTCTTTTCTCATCATCTAGTTTTAAGTTTCTCATTCTATCCTATCCCCTTGATGTCAATTTTTGCATGGTACGTAGGTTTGTATTTTTAGGCGTTACTTAATGCAAACATGATATCGATAGATAGGAACTAATGGAAAGAAAGTGTTATGTCATATTCTCGACTTGGCTAGCTCTTTACTTAGATTCTATTTCTGGTTCATTTGCATTTCTTTCTCGGTGTGTCTGCATAGGTTGAAAATATTTCCATGATAAGAGTAATAATAGAATCTGGGAATATTGTATTCATCTTTCTATTGATTTATGTGTTCTTGAAGGGTAAGCCCATCAAAGACGCCAGTAAGGCCACACTTTCCCCGCGCTGAATGCAACTGAAATTATCCAAAACTCTCCCCGGAAACCCCAAAAATATACAGAGAGAGAGAAAGCAGAAGATAGAAGATGAAGAAGTCTAAAGAAGAAGAAGGTACTTGAGGCGTTTTATGTTTATACTTTGAACCTTTTAGTTTTATTTTGCTTCGCAGTCGCAGGGCCTGCCCGGTATCTTTGCACAATTCAAGAACTTGTTATCTAAACTTTCTCCTTTCTTTCTATAGTCTTTAAGATTTTATTTCTTCTTCTTCTTGAAATACCCTTTTGAATATTCTATGAATTATTTAAGACATTTGGAGAAATTGCCTCTCTCGAGAAGAAATATATTACCCTTCTTTTAGTTCTTAGTTTCAGTTTAGATCTTGTCTGCATTCAGGTCTAGTTTGATTTTCTTGTTCTGGTATTTTTACTTTCCCGTTGAAGTAATATAGTTTTCTATGAAAGTGCTCAAGCTTTTTACATAGAGTGTCTAAATGATAGAGTGTCTAAATGGTATCCGCTGAATCTAGCTGAATTGCAGAATTTGGCTGAATTTTTTGTGATTTCTTACGGAATATGGCTGAATTTTTGGTGATTTAAATGGTAAAAATTGAATCTGGCGGAATGTGGCTGAATTTTTTAAAATAAATAAATTAATTAAACTTAAGAAAATATTAATTAAACATTATTTTGTCAAAAATAAATATTTATGGTTATAAATGTATTAAATTTTACAAAAATAATGATATTTTATTTAGAAAAATATTTTCGTGTTTTATTTTTGTTTAGCAAAATTTACAAATATTTTTTATTCTTTACCACTAAAATTAGTAAAAACTTTCAAAATTTATTTATTTATAATATTAGGAATATATTAAACAAAGAAAGAAAAATTAAACATTTAAACTTAAAACATTTAAAAACAAAAACATTCCAAATTGAAAATACATTATTCTTAAATATATATTAATAATACTAATGATAGTCATCCCATAACATTCGTTTGATTCCCTCTCGTATTGTATGCATATAAGTTTCATTGGTTGTTCCTTCTTGTTATTGCTTCTGCATCTTCTCCATCTTTCCTGTTGTTACCAAGTTGTTTTCCTGGGATTTTGTTACCATGCAAAGCATTATCAAAGTCAAAGTCGGGAATTTGAGAAAGGCGAATGAAGTTATGCAATCCTGTTGTGCTTATGATTATATTGTTTTGTGTCTCGACGTCGTATCTTGAAAATTCTGATAAAATTTTCCTTTTTTTTTTCCACTCAGAATATTCGTTCGATCACTGAGCGGAGTCAATCTTATATCTTGTCTGCTCGCAAAATTTCTTAAGTATTATGATTTTTTCCTCTTTATATGGCAAAGTGGAGATATAGTTTATTTTTTGAATTTCCTCTTCTAATAATTCAATTAATAAAGCGTTTGAACTCCAACAACCATTTAGAAAAAGTCTACAATTTAAATTTCACATTTAAAAAAATTAAGAACATTTAAATTATAAAGTTAAACGTTTGACAAACTCTTTAAAATAGAAATCTACAATTTAAATTTCACATTTAAAAAAATTAAGAACATTTAAATTATAAAGTTAAACGTTTGACAAACTCTTTAAAATAGAAATCTACCATATTATTTTCGTTTGATGGTCCATCCATATCTCTTGCTCCACTCATCGTTCTTGTTCTGAAAATAATTTGTCTTTAGAGTTTTTACCAAATTGCACAAAACACAAATGATATTATATATATATATGTCTTAATTAAATATAAATGGCCATTATCAACTTATTAATAAAAAGATAAAACATATATTAGTTTTAAAAATTTATGTTAACTAATTATTATATTTTTATTAATATTTTTAAAAGCGGTTACTCGTGACTCATTTATTTTATTTGATTACAACGAATACAAATTGTTTTTCTTAGTTTGAATAAAAATATATAAAAAAATAGTTTTAGAAAAATATAACTATAATATTTATCTTACATATAGCAAAATTAACTATTATTTAGAGAATTTTTGAGATATGCCACTTCTCAACTGCCACTTTACAAAAATGATACTGTTTAAAAAAATTTACAAGCGTGTCACTCCATTTTTTCCATATCTCCAGATTACCCTTTGACTCATTTTAACCTAACTTTTTGTATTAATTTTTTCAGATCTTGCCTTCCAACTCGAGAATTCCTCTAAAATCGCCGTCTCCGATCTCAAATCTCTCCGTCTCCGTCTTCGATCTCAGGTCTCTCTATCTCCGATTTTGTCGTCTCCGAACTCCGTCGCGATCTCCTCTGAGAAGATTCTAGAAAGAGTTGTTGTTAATCTGGTGGTGCGTTTGAAGAAGAACATGGATCTGAGATTGGATTTGGTGGATTTGGGAAGAAGAAATGTTCGACCTGATTTGTTGAAGATCCGACCTATGTTAGGTCAAGAATGGTGAAAAGTCAACTTCCGGATAATATCCAGGTTATAAAACCTTTTAAATAGGTTATAAAACCTTTTAAACACCTTATAAAATCTTTTAAATAGAGTTTAGTTTTGAAGGTATAGCATTTGGAGTGTTTGCAGGAGGAGTCTTTTAAATACCTTTTAAATACCTTACAAAACTGTTTAAAAACATTATAAAACTGTTTAAAACATTATAAAACCTTATTGTTTCTTGTGATGCTTGACTTTGTTGTTTACATAGTCTGATCAATTCTTACACGAATACTTTTGTTCTTGTTTTGTCTCTATTGATGCATAAACTTGTGAGAGCACTTGGAGTATTTGCAGGAGGAGTTTTTTAAATACCTTTTAAGTACCTTATACAACATTTTAAATACCTTATAAAAATGTTTAAAAACATTATAAAACTATTAAAAAAACTCATAAAGCACTTTTGTACGCAGTTACAGAGATCAATCGTTTACAGCTTTAGAAGATGTCTATCTAACAGAGATTCTAACATCAAAACATTTTAATTATGTTTTAAAACTTACAAAATATTTTAATTACAAAATTGTAAGACAAAAATAAGGATCAAAAAGAAGAACATCGTTTAATAAAATTAAAGAAAAAAGTAGAAGAAGAACATTTAACAACAAAACTAACCCATATTGAAATCAACCCCAAATTGACAAATTAAAATTTACCCCAAATACAACTCATATTTATTAGTATATTCAACCAAATCGAATAAAAAATCCTAGATCTGTAATCCAAATCGAATAAAAACGCTAGATTTGTAATCCAAATCGAATCAAAAACTCAGATATGTAACACAAATCAAATAAAACCAGATTTGCGAGAATTAAAACCAGATCTGTAACAAAAAAAATGACGAAATCCGATCTAGATCTAGATCGATATGAGAGAGAGAGAGAGAGAGAGAGAGAGAGAGAGATAGAGATCTGTAACAAAAACCAGATCTGTAACAAAACCCAGATTGATATGCGAGAGAGAGAGAGTAAACAAAGTTTGATTCATTGCTTTTTTTACAGGGATAAAGTAGACAATTTGTTTCTAAAAAGTGGCACAAATGAAAATGGCCACATGGGAGTGACACGCTTGTAAAAGTCAATTTCAAATGTGGCATTTTTAAAATTGTACCTATTAGTTAAGCATCTTATATATTAATTTGTTAATATCAAACATTTATACATATTTATATTGTAAATTAAAAGAATATATGTAAACTTACCCGAACTCTTTATTTTGTTGATTCAATAGATGATGGAATAGATTATATATATATATATATATATATATATATATATATATATATATATATATATCGATTGCTCAAACTCTTTCTTTCAATTTTCTGGAAAAAAAAAAATTTCTTTCAGAACAATAATTTTTTTTCTTCGCGTGAATGCACTTTGAATGAGTAGGTTTTATATCCATTCAGAAAAAATCCTTGTGATTTTTATTTGTATTTTAGTGTTTTGTTTTTTTCTAATTTTCTGATGTTTTTTTTTTTCGTTTTGTTTTCTTCTCAACTCGTGACTCTTGTTTGGCAATATTTGTTTTGTTTTTTTCAATATATCCATACGTAAAAAACACACACAAATAATTCAGCAGCTTTTGTCATTTTCTTAATTTTTCATCTGAATTCATCCAATTTCAACTGGTGACTCAATATTTTTTCTCAGCTAAATTCCTCCCAATTCAGCCAAAATTATGTTACCATTTTACACCCATAATAAATTAGATATTACAGATTACAGATTTTGCTTAGAGCATCTCCAATGCAAAGTTCATTTTTGAAGTTTAAATGTGTTTATCTCGAAGGGTAAAACTTCAAATCCAACTTCAAATTAATTTCATATATTTTTTACAATACTTTTTAATTTCTTTACTAATATGTTTTGTTAATTTTCTTACAATTTGTTTAATGCTAATGACATATATGGAAGTCAAAATTTAAATTTTGATATAATTTCCATATATTTTAAAATACTTTTTAATTTCTTTACTAATATATTTTTGTTAATTTTCTTACTATTTGTTTAATATTAATGGCATATATAGACATAAATTTGATAGAATACATTATGCATATATTATTTTGATATGAAAATTTTGGGTATTATTGATTAACAAGGAATGCATTGAGTAAAAATATGCGGACAATATGATGGAAAAAGTATATGAGTTGTATTACGAGATGAAATACGTGGAGTTGAAATCCAGTTTGAAACAAAATTACAAATCAACATCCAATTCAGCCAAAATTATGTTACCATTTATACCCAGAATAAATTAGAGATTACAGATTACAGATTTTTCTTAGAGCATCTCCAATGCAAATTCCATTTTTGAAGTTTAAGTGTGTTTATCTCTAATGGTAAAACTTCAAATCCAACTTCAAATTAATTTGTATTTTGCATTATAATCATCGATTATAATTAATTAAAATCATAAACTTTTTATAAATAACTATAAACATACAAAATAAATATTACAACTAATATTAATTAATAAAACGTTACATTATAATTTAAAATTTCATATAAATAATAATAAAAAACGTTACAACAAATTTTACGTATAAATAATATTGTTGTTGTGTAATTTTTTTTTAATATTATGTAATATTTCTTTTAGATTGATATTTTTAATTTTAATTTAAAGGTGTTTATTTAATTTTATATGTGAAAATTTAAATTTATAATAATACTAGATTAGGATCCGCGTTGATACGCGGGTAAACATTATAAATTATTGATATAAATATTTAAATTTTAATTAATTTCCCGTTGAATTGCCAAAATATTTTAAAATATTACTTAAATAGGGATCTTAAATCATTAGAGATAAATTTATATCATATCTTGCGAATCCAAAAATATATAAAAGCAGAATTCATATCATATTCTTAATAACAAAAAATATATTTTTATCTGCTATGAATATTTATTAATTATGGGATAAAATTGTAAAAACAATTCAAATATTGTTGAGTTAGAATAAGAAAAAGTAAATTTCGTATTAATAACCTCATAAAAACCTATTAAAAAAATTTGAAGCATAGAATGATGCACAAAGCATTGAATCGTATTTTCCTGTTAAAAAAATAAAAACTTTGAACATGAATATATGTAGTAAATACATATATAGACAATGTAATAAGATACTAACCTTTTTCATCAAGTAATAGAAGTTCCACTCCCATGAGTACATTGTTTGTTTTCAAATTTATACCTTCCCATTTTCGAAGAACACGTACGATAGTACGACGATAAACACGATTTCGATCTAATTGATTTAAAGTAAAATAGTTTTGATCGATTTGTGGAAGTTTCGAATTCATAACTTGCTTGTTTTAAAATTGATTAAGAAAATAAAAAAGATTGAACACACAATTAAATTCTGAAAGATGTTGATATTATTATATAGAGTTTGGTCTACCAATAAGAAATATGGCATTGCGCCTTTTTTTTTAACGTAATGACATTTTTTTGTTCAACATAATGATATCTATACTTTCCCTCTTTTTCAATGACTTGTGTTTTGGGCATTTTTCCAAGTGGTATTTTAAAATAAAATAGTTTTGATCGATTTGTGAAACTCTCGAATTCATGACTTGCTTGTTTTAAAGTTGATTAAGAGTATAAAAACTGAGCACACAATTAAATTTTTGAAGCTGTAGATGTTATTATATAGATTTTGATCTGCCAATATGCATGTGAACATGTACGTAAGAAATATGGTATTGTGCATTTTTTTTTAATGTAATGAAATTTTTTTGTTGAACATAATGGCATCTATATTTTTTTGGGAAAATTTGTCCCAAAGCAAAGAAAAAAAACATATTTAAAAACCTAACAAAAAACATTCATGTGGCACAATCCTGGCTACTCATTTTAGAACTTTTGGTTAGGTATTTTTTTTTTTTTTTTTTTTGCTATTCAGCAAATTAACCATTTTCCCCTTTTTCCAATAGTTTATATTTTGACATTTTTCCTTTCTTTTTTTTATGTTAGGACACTTGGTTTATTTTTTCTCAATAATGTATTTTTTTTTTCTTTTTTTCTCGATTAGTTATGACATTTTTTCCTTTTTTATTTTATAAACGTATCGACATGAAACAAATTTTTTCTTTTTTTTATGACATTTTTTCTTTTTGACGGTAGGACATTGACTTTTCGTAATCTTATGAATAAAAAATTTGTCATGTATTACGCTAATACTTTTAGATATTAGAAATAATATGTCATATTTTCCTTTTTAGTATTTTTAATTTACTATTTCCTTTTCATGTCGAATAATATGTCTTATTTTCATTTTTTATTTATTTATTATTTTCTTTTAGTTACACTATAATTTGATTTAAGAAATAAATAATATAGAAAAGAAAAATTTACATTTTTTATTTTATTCATCTTAACACATGTCATAATCTAAATTAACATTGACACATATAGCGATCTGGTGAATTATAATTTTGCATATGTGTCGCGCTCACGTTGAGCGCATCCTGCTTTATATAATAAGATATGTGAAAATGCTTATAATATATAAAATTGTATGGATTAAAATGATAAACAATAAAATTAGTAAGATTATTTGTGTGATATATAATTGTATGAACTGAAATGCAAAAATAAAAAAATGGAACTTCAAATTTGAAGTTTTGAAGTTACCATTGGAATAAAAAAAACTTCATATTTAAAGATTTAATGTTTGCATTGGAGATATTTTTAATCCCAGGTTCTCCTGCGCTTACGCGTTGGGTTTTTATATGTGTTGCACATATTTTAATAAGAAATAAAATCTTACAATATTAATCTGCAGAGTGTATGATTTGACTAATTATATCAACTTATATAACGTGGTTTTATTTTTTATATATATCTAATAACCTCTAAAATGTTTGCAGAATATATGGTAAATTTGAAGAGTTTGATTTGTAAAAAAATTGTAAACCGATGTAAGATGAATATATATTTTGCATTTTTGTTTTGTGTGTTTTTTAGTTTTTACCCAATATATTAGTTCGGCCATAGAAAACCAAGATTGTCTGCAAACTATCAATGAATCACTAGAAGAATATGCATGAATTTTGTGTGTTAATTTTTTTGTTTTATTATCGCAATGTTTATTTTTATTATATTACTAAAAAATTTAGTGATAAAATTATGGTAGAAAAATGTAGTAAAATAAAATATATTTGAACTCTTTGTCGATATTCACGTATGGTTTAACTATCAGTGTCGGTTTAATTAGGGAGCTGGAGGTGCGACGGCCTGGGGTCTATCCCGTGCCCCATTATAAAAGGGGTTCAATTTTTTTTTTTAATTTCAAAAGAAATTATTTTTCTTTAAAAAACTACAAAATAAAATTTACGGAGAGTTACTATAATAACCTTGAAATGTATCAAAATAACTAAATTGAACACTATTTTTATAAAATTACTAGAATGTTTTTCGTGCCTATTATACCCTTAAAACCCTTTGTTAGGAAAAACGTATTTACGAAACTGCCATTACTATTATTTTCCACGTTGCATATAATTACGAAAAAACCAGCCATTTAATTACGAGTGTGCCACTAGAATTTTCGGATTACAACAAGTCTGCGAGTTAAGTCTGCCGTTGCAATGGTGGCAGACTTATGTAAAATATGCAGATTTGTTTCGCAAATTTATTTTCTTAGATAGCAGACTTATCTTTCGGCGCAGATATATTTTTTGATTGGCAGACTTGTTCCTCGAGTGGCAGATTTGTTTTGCAGACTTATTCTACGACATGGTAGATATTTTCTTGTCTGGCAGATTTATAGTGTATGACAGATTTGTTTGACAGACTTGTTAGTAATGATGACAGATTTGTCGGAGATTGGCAGAGTTATTGAGGTTTTTGGTAGCAGATTTAAGAAATCGCCGCAGACTTTTTACTATTGGCGACAGACTAATACAAACTTATTTCTTACTAGACTAGCCTTATAGTGGCAGCAGATTTACTTTTAGTGATAGCAGATTTTTTATTTTCACGGTAGATTTATTCTGGTGGCAGAGTTATGCTGTTTTTTAACAGCAGACTTATGTCTTACTAGAATAACCTTTTTTTGGCAGACTTATGTATATATGTTGTGGCAGACTTATTAACCAAAATCAAGCGATTTCGTGAAAATAACAGATTTCGTGAAATTACAGTTTTGGCCCAGAAAAAACCCAGAATTGCAAGACAACCAACATAGACATAACAGATCTAGGGTTGCCGCCATCGATACACTGTGAGCTCCTGGTCTTCAACCTCTTGCTCGATTTTTTTTTTCAATTTTTACAGTGTTTCACCCTCTTGCCGCCGTCGATACACTGTGAGCTCCTGGTCTTCAACCGCCGTCGATACACTGTGAGCTGGGTTATCTTCAATGGAGCAAATTGTTTTAGTTTGTGGTGAATGAAGTTTCCAGAAAAATCGATGGTACTTCCTTGTCGATAAAGAGCGCGGTTCTAGGATTCTGGGTGCAGATCGAGAGATGAAGTATGAAGATTTTATAAAAATGGTGTACGAAGATTATGGTTTGGATATGCAGGTTTGTCACATAGATTTGAGTTACATGTTTGCGACGAAGTCTTTGCAGAAATTATCACAAGATACGCCTCCTGTATTTGTCGGGAATTCTAGTCAATTTAATGGGTTTTTGCAACAAAATACAATTACTTTTCAGAAGCTGTATCCAAAAGTAAGCGGTTAAGCTCTTCTCCTACAAGAATTGGATCAGAAAATTGATGCGTCTCCGACATAGGTACCTCGTCGAGAATCTATGATGCAAGTTTCAGTCGAATGGCAGGCATGTTAGCATCACAAAGGCCATTCATATTATACCCAAGAGCCAAACACTCGATGTACTTCAAAGTATAGACACCACAATCACCAACTTGATAGTTTTGTGGAATACTTTTGACCCTGTAACTATTGAAGGCAGCTACACTCATTTTCTTCCTCTTCATTGGTGGTGTAACCTGCTTCATCAACAGTGGAATCATTCTTGCATATGGCTTGCATGAGTCGATGACTACGCTGTCTACATAGACTGAGCAGATGCTATCGTATATCTTCAGTTTACGCTTTAATAAGTTCACCTCAACAGCAACCCAATGATCCCCATTTACATTGTGTGCAATGTACAAGATATCGATATCATCTACCCATTTCTTGTTTGTCACAGCGAATGCAGGAGATTTACCATTGTAGACTTCAAAATAGCCTTTTGGAAACACCCAATTCTTCTCCTTCCCAATAAAGTCCCTCTTGTAGTCATGACACCAGAGGCTCGTGAACCACGGGTCAATGAAAGCAATCCTTTCACTTCGAAATGGCGTTGGATTTCGCAAAGATCTTTTTCGTAACATATGAAATGCAGCTACCATGTGCTGCAAAACATCAAATATTAATAAAATGAAGAGTAATTAGTCTGCCATTAAAATATTAATAAGTCTGCCATTACAATATAAATAAGTCTGCCATTACAATATAAATAAGTCTGCCATTAAAACATTAATAACTGTGCTAAAGTGTTTTACCTTATCACCCAACCAGCCGTACTGTTTATCATCTGCAGGCCAATATTGTTTTGGTGTCATTATTGTCAGATAGAATTCAACCCCTGCAATGCTATCGTCTAAAGGATTCTCCCTACAAATGGTAACCAATGAAGATAGTAAGATGTATTTTTACATGGTATCCATGAAATAAACAAGAAAGGTGACTTACAAATCTGTCTGCACGTAGGCCATCAAACGATCAACTTTTTCATTTTCGGCCTTTTCAAATGGATCGTAGTAAGCATCTGAGGGGACAACACCAAACATAAAGCGTTTAACTGCTGAGCTTCCTATGTATGGATCAACTTGGTTAGGTGCGAGGGTTAACGTGCGACAAGGTCGGCCCTCTTCGTCCTCATTCTTTGCCAAGTCCACAAGCTTGTCTAATGCACCATTCAATGTTTTCATCATCACATCATCTTGGTCATCAGACAGTTGATGAAGTGGTGATGATTGTTTCTTTGGTCCACGTTGTATCACTTCATGAGTGATATCCATACAGTCATTGTCCGCCTTTACCTTCTTAACAATATTTTGCTTCATGACAATATTTTGCTGCTTTCCTGCCGTATCATCAGTTTTAGCTTCCTTTTTTACTTTGCGAAGAACCTTTGCTTTGATTTTTGGGTTTCTGACGGCACATGCTATTGGGAACTCATCATATGATGTTTGCTTCATCTTTAATATCCAGGACTGTCAAAATTACATAAAATTAAAAGCCTGTCATAAAGCATAACCAAACACACAAACAAGTCTGCCACAAAGCTATCCAAACAAGTCTGCCACAAAGCTATCAAAACACACAAATAAGTCTGCCACAAAGCTATCAAAACACACAAACAAGTCTGCCATAAAGCTATCGAAACACACAAACAAGTCTGCCATAAAAGATATGCGGTAAACAACAAAGTATTAATGTACAACCAAAAATAAACAGATTCATAGGCTACATTCACTTCATAAATGTCTCTTACGTACCATAGCTTTATTTGTAGTAGACTCATCATCAGTACCACCATTAGATTCTACGTTTGCCATGTTCACATTAGGGTCTTGTTTCATCTCATTTACTTCATCTTCAATAGTACCAATCTTCTTCTCCATGACATCTAGACGAGCAACAACATTTTTGTCCATTGTGTCCACTTTACTGGTCAACACTTTGATCAATTTCATTAGCCCACTCTCAGTACCACTGTCACTTTTTTGGCCCATGCTTTTCTTCTCACCACATTCATCGAGTATTTTTTTCTTCTTCTTACGAATGTCTTTTGAGGGAATACTCATATCAACGAACACATCCTCCTCCAATTCCTTTTCACTTGTCTCCGGATTTTCCTTCTCCCTCTTCTTCTTATTTTTTTCTTTCTCCTCAGAGCTTCCCTCTTTAATTTCTCTGTCCCTCTTATTCTTCTTTTTCTCCTTCTCCTCATGGCTTCCCTCTTCAATTTTCGTGTCCCTCTCATTCTTCTTCTTTTTTTCCTTCTTATACTTCTTCTCTTTAGGACTTGCGTCATCACTTTTCTTGTCCATCTTCTTCTTCTTTTTCTTATCCTCATGACTTTTCTCATTTTTTTCTTTGTTCCCCATCATCTTTTTTTCATCTAGGGAGTTTTTCCATACAGTTTCATCTAAGCAGCCTTGAATAATATCTTGTAACATAGTATCAAGAGAATTATCAATGTTTTCACCGGTTTCGTCTGGCCAAACTGGATATATCTCCTCAAGAGACTTCTCCACCAAGTGTCTCACTCGAACCTACAATCAACAACATAAAAACTGTCAGAAATTTTTAAATAAATCTGCCACAATAAACAATAAGTCTGCCATAATATTACATAATCTGCTGCGAATAGTTTACATAAGTCTGCTGTATGAAAACTACTACTATAAGATAATGTTATATAAATCTGCTGCCAATAGGTTAATGTGTTATAGTAATCTTACATTTCCATTTTCCTTTTTATCCTTTGCCAATAGATTCTCAAAGTTGAAGCGCTTGCGGCTTGAACCCCATCGTAAAAGAGGAACTTCATTTCCATCTTTATGATTCCCATAAGTTTCTCCTAAAATCTGAACTGACTCGTATCCCCATACGAGCAAGACATGAACACAACCATGCATTGTGTAAGTATTTTTTTTGGAAACCAACCACTTTTATGGAGTCCATTAAACTCCGAAAACCAACACGGCCCCATGGAAAGCTTTCAAAAGCAACTGGATCCATTACTCTTTTGGCATACACTAAAGGGATTCTAGTAGCCCGATGTATCCCAAAAATCCCAACTCCCAATATAAACAGCAATGCCACCATTTTTCTCTTCTCATATGGCCATGTCCTGCATCTTACCAAGGCATCAACCAACTCATTCCAACAAGGTCCATTGCCTTCTTTGATACCCATCTCTTTCCAAAATTTAGTGTGATCAATGTCCACATTGTCTCCATCGTCAATCAGATCACAGTTTAGCCCTGTAATCTCAGAAAATTCATGCAAGGAAAACCGTATTGGACGACCACCAATCAGTGACCACATCTCATATCTCCTCTTGATGTACAATTGGTTGGTTAGAAAACGATGAACAGTTTTAGCAGCCCATATGAAACCGTTTGATGCAAGCTTTAGAATGACTCCAACTTGAGAATTAGTCTCAATGTCCTCATAAACATGATCCCCTACTTGATCTCTCAAATTTCCAAAATCACCCAAACTGCAACTGTGATTCATACTTCTATTTTGCAATGGTGATTTTCCTGGAGGATACAGTGGCATAGGATAGTCCTTCTTCTCACTAGATGATCCCATATCTGCAAAAGATGTAATATAAGTTAGGAACAAAACAGTCTTTAATCACATTACAAAAGTCCGATATAACAACACTCACACATACAATAACTCCGCCATAAGCCAAGGCATTACTCAAACAAATGAAATAAATCTATCACAACCTCCAAACATTTATGCTACAATAAATATTACACGACGAAATAAATCTGCCACAATAAACATATACACGAAATAAATCTGCCACAATAACACATCAGATGAAATAAGTCTGCCACAATCAACAAATGAACGAAATAAATCTGTCGTATAACAAATCTACCACCACATCCATATACATACGCGCCCAATTAAAAAAAAACAAAACTCACCGCAAATCTCAATATCGTTCTCGGCAACTTCTCACTGTCCACCGGAAAGATGAAATCGAAGAAATCTGCAAAAATAGAGTTAGGGTTTTTGGTTTATTTTTCCCATAGTTTTAATACCCGAAAACGAAATCAAGTGTTAAACAACACTTACCCGACGAAAATCGCGCCGAAACTACGCCGGAACAGTCGTCGTCGATTCCTAACCTAATGCCTCGATGTTGCTTCGTCCTTGCTTCGATGGGAAGATGAACCGTTTTTATTTTAAAACCCAGAAAAAAAGAGGAAGATAAATCAGAAAACTATGGATAGATGAAAGAGACGATAGAGATGAAAGAAAATCTCAAATCTTCGCCGGAATTTTTTTTTTCCACAACAGAGAGGAGATGAAAGAGACGAGAGAGAATAAGAGACTGAGAGAGATGAAGAGACGCTATAAAAAAAATTTCTATGTTGTTTTTTTTTAATATTATTTTAATGTTATTTTTAAAAAAAAATTAATTCATAATGGCATAGACTGTAATTATTAAGTTTAAATTTGGGTTATAAGTCTTTTGGCAAAATATTAAGGTCTTTTTAGTTAGACTTTGCTCATCAAAGTCATTATAGTAATAACCTAATTTTTCAAGGTTATTATAAGTAATTTCCCTAAAATTTATTTTACTAAAAGGCCCTGAAAACATTTCATTCTAGATCCCCGAAAAATCTTTAAGCGGACCCTGTTAACTATAACAATATATCACAATGCTAAGATTTAGTACTTATTGATGTTATAATGTTCAATGTAAAATGTAAATGTCTATGAGAATCAATTTTGGTTTTTAGCCTTATACATACTTCTGCGTTCCAAAATCGCCTTTTTCACATAAGAATTTTTTTTACATAAGCTATCTGATAAAAACTATCGCTGGAATCATATCTTTTCCATATATGGTTATATTTACAATTTATGGTTTGAATGTTTTGAATGGTAACATGTAATGCTGTGTTACAACTATATTATAATTAGTACCATCTCTTGTGTAACCAATCACTAAAGTAACATTACGAAAAATATTTTCACTATTTTATTATACTGTCATCTCTTATTACTATTTATACTGTTTTTAACTATATTATCATTTTGTACCGCTATTTTATACCATAAAAATATTATAACAGTTTGTGTTACCAAGAGGCACCGTATTTTTTGTATTTTCGAACTCGATCACTATCTCAAACGATCAAAGATATACACAAACAAAATCATGATAAACGAGTCAAACACCGACGTTAATGGTTCAAAAGAAAAATGATTATACGAAAGAAGAGAAGGAACAGCTTTCTGCACTCTCGAGAGATGCATTTCACATTCTTTCATGTTTACAATAATTTTTATTTCTGACACAAAGCTATCTAATTTATAAGCACAAAGCATCCCTACCTATTACTCTTCTTTTGTTTTCTTTATCTTTCTATCCATTATTTTTGTTTTATTTTCCGCTTTGTTATTCTTCTTATTCCAACATTTTTCCTCTTTCTCGGCCTTTCGGGATACAAAGAAATATATTTATGGACATCGTTTTGTGTTCGACCGTTACTTGTGATGGTTGCCGAACATGTACATGACAATAAATATAATCTATTCTAATTGTAGAAATACAAAAATAAATAACAACCTTGGATGGGGCCATTACTAAACTGACCAGATATTAAACAAAAACTAATATCATAAACTATCGAACACATAAGATCAATATATATATATAGATACGAGTTTCGAGTTTCACTACTTGTTGCATTTAACATAACAAAACAAATGTACATTTTCCGAACTTTCTAATATATAATAATACTACTGGGCAACAAAAAGGTTCTTGGTTATAAAGGAGAGTGTTCCTTCTTTAAGTAAATCATTCCTTTATATGTACTATTGCTATCAATGTGTTCCGTATCTCCAACAAAGTGTACAATATAATTAACATAGATTAAGCAGATACAATTGATCTTGATGGGGAAAACCGGCGGAAGCTCATGGTTCACGGCTGTTAAGAATGTTTTCCGGTCACGGGAGAAAAAATGCCCTAGAAGAAGAGACCGTCGACAAGGCAACGACCTCGTCGAAGAAGACGAAGACGAACAACAGCAACAAACGGTACTTCCTTCATTACTTGATTATAATTAGCTTTCTTTCGTTTTTTTAACCTTCATGAAGTCATACTATATAGTTTATTAAATACACTAATATTTATTCAATGTACTTTATCTTCCTTTTTTTTTCTACAAGCTTAGACAGGCATAATTAAAAATAAAAATAAAAATTTGATAAACAGATTTAAAACTTGGAAATTCGGGGCTTTACATCTTTTATTAACAAACATTATACTCCTACATAGTTAAAAACAATAAATATTTTGGTTGGTGCAGAAGAGAGGAAGAAGAAGATGGTTATTCAAGAAAGCTTCTTCTGATGATTCTTCTGCAACAGACGTCGGAATAAACAAAAATATCGCCGGAAACATTAACTCGGTAGCTGTTGACACGGTTGCGGCGGAGAAAACTGCATCTCCGGCGGCCAAGGAAGCCGTCTTTTTCTGTCGGACGTCTGTTTACCTCAAAAGACACTTGGCTGCTATTCTCATTCAGACAGCTTTCCGAGGATGCCTGGTATACAACATATTTACTAATATACCACCTATACTTTTACATCATTTGTAGTTCATCACTTAAAACTTAATTTTTGACAATAGTAACCACACAAACTTGAATATTAAACATTTAAAACATTGGTTTTTAATCATTTCAGACCAAATCGAGGTTTATTTATGAAAAAGATTGTACAGTATATATACCAGTTTATAGACGAAACAGAGTTTGATTTTGTTGACTTCTTTGACTTGTAACTCAAGGCACGAAAGGCGTTTAGGGCTCTAAAAGGAGTTGTGAAACTACAAGCCCTAGTGAGAGGCCACAATGTGCGTAGACGAGCTAGCATTACTTTGGTTCGGGTTCAGGCTTTGGTTCGGATCCAGGCTCGGGTTCTAGATCACCGGAAAAAGCTCACGACCAGTCCCGGCGACGAAACTGCCTTGTCTCGTGCTTTCACTAAACAAGTACAATTCAACCAAACATATATTTATATTTTATTATTTAATAATTAGTTTTTACGATTTTCCACATTTACTTTTGAAATTCTCTATATAAATATATTAATAGACAAACCGGTCTTCTTTTTGGGTTTACAATTCAAGATGTGGAGAACCACAGCGAGAGAAGCACATAGTGAAAGCGAATTAGAGGAGAAAAGACCGAGTAGATTAAACCGGTTCGGTTATCAAGAAACCGGAAGGAGAATGTCAACCGATCAGGCTACCGTTGAACCGGTCAAAATAGTTGAGATCGATACGTATAATACGTACTCACACCACCGAACGCCACGTGGAAACTCTTGCGTCACAAGGCAAGTCTATTCGATACCAAATTACATGTCTACCACTGCCTCAACCGTGGCTAGGTTCAGGCCACAAAGCGTACCAAGGCAGAGACTAAACCAAACTGGTTTAGATGACAACGAACCAAGATTAAAATTGGTTAGAAAACGATTGTCATTTCACAATGACACTCCGCCATCGCATGGTTACTTTTGGTACGACAAGAGAAACGATGCTGTCGTAAATTAACCGGATCGGTTATGGATAGCCGATTGAACCGATTATAATAGATTATTTTATTTTATGTATGTGTTGACCAGATTTTTTGTTTCCTTATCTGCACCAAACAGTTATCAATCTAGACTTCTTCAATGCTAATAGCCTAATACAACGTGACTATTTCGATGTCAAACATATTCTAAAGTCTGCAATTTTGTACCAACCGGATGTAAACCGGTTTGTTATGTTAGTAGATAGCCGTATTTAATTATTTTTCGCGTTTCGCATTCGAATGGCTGTGACCTATTAAGATAAACCGACCCGTTTTTATTAAAACTTGATATGATTTTGAATTTAGAGCCTTTTTACATATAAGAGTGTTATTTACTCTTAATTTCGATGATATCAAGATGTATAATAATATTATGACTCTAAATGGTTGCAATGGACATATAGGACTAAATTGCTTGTGAATTAAACATATTTTATTCATCATTTATAAATTTTAGTTCGCTTAAACAAAATAAAATAAATCCATTGTATATTAATTATATACTGTTTTTAATGAAAAAAGAAATTCTGTCCGCAATGATTATTATCCGTTTTAAAAATAATAAGACAACTATTCAAAATTTATAATAATTTTTTTATTATCCGATAACTTAATTTTATTTGAAAAGTTTTGAATATTCTTATCAAATCTTGAATTTCTACTATTTTTTAATTTTTTTTCAGAAAAGTGGAATAATTTGTTTTTAATTGTCCGTTAGTTAATTAAAAATTAATTAGAGCCAAAAATAATAATTGTCCAAGACAACACAGAAATGAAATCATTAATATCACACGTCACCACGCTCACGTGGCTATCGTAGAGGTCACGTTTCCATCGCTGTCTTTTTAGCAAACCACCGGCATTTTTCAACGCCTTCTCTTCTGTTTAAATTTTATTTAAAACTCAATCTTCAGCTCCATTTTTATTTTTATTTAATTAATTTTAAATTAAATCTTGCCTTATTTTTTTACTCTCTTCGGTCTTTCAAACATTTTTTTTTGTTGATCTCTGAAGCTTAACTATTCATCAACTTCGTCTCCTCACCGTCCGATGCTTTGACTTTTTTTCACGGATCAAAATTTGACCTCAACGTTTCCGGCAACGATGGGTCATTGTTACAGCCGGAACATTTCCACCGTCAAAGATGACGACGGCGACATCCCCGCCGGAGCCGCCCAGTTTCCGAATCGGTCTGATAACAGCCACCACAACTCAATTCCTCAGTCTCCGGTTGCGTCTGGTTCTTCCGAAGTCAACCCTTACACCATTAGTCCCTTTCAGAGCCCGTTGCCGGCGGGAGTAGCTCCTTCTCCGGCGAGAACGCCGGGTAGGAAGTTTAAATGGCCTTTCCCGCCTCCTTCACCTGCGAAACCGATTATGGCGGCTTGGAGGCGGCGACGAGGTACGGCACCGCAGCCTCGTGACGGTCCGATCCCTGAGGATAGCGAGGAAGTCGACCACGGCAGAGACGGCGGAGCAGGCGGAAGCGGCGGAGGCGGAGTTGGGGAGAGGTTAGATAAGAATTTCGGATTTGCTAAGAACTTCGAAGGGAAATACGAGCTCGGGAAGGAGGTGGGTCGAGGGCATTTTGGTCATACTTGTTGGGCGAAATCGAAGAAAGGGAAGATCAAGGGCCAAACTGTAGCAGTCAAAATCATCTCTAAGGCTAAGGTCTCTCTTTTTCTCTCTCTAATTGTGACAATGTGATCCCAAAATCACTGTTTCATCAAAACAGAAACACTGTTTTCTACAAATGTCTGAAATCTAGGAATAGTTATGATTTGAGTGCGAGATTGCCAAAAGTTGATGATATAATGTGTCAAAAGATGGTGAATTGGGTTTTGTGGTGTTTCAGATGACATCAGCTCTATCAATTGAAGATGTTCGTAGAGAGGTGAAATTGCTGAAAGCTTTGTCTGGGCATAGTCATATGGTTAAATTCTACGATGTATTTGAGGATGCGGATAATGTCTTTGTTGTTATGGAGTAAGTATGTTCTCTTTCATGCTTCGATGCATCCAAATTGTGTTTGCTATTCCTAAATAGTTAATTTCAATCTTATTGTGTTCAGATTCCTTTCTGTAATTTCTTATATTGCAATGAACATTAGAGTTGTAATAGTACCAGTGGTACGAGAAAGTTTAGGAAATGAGTTGACTTAAGAATCATTTCGATTTTGATTTCAGGTTATGCGAAGGTGGAGAGCTATTGGACAGAATTTTGGCGAGGTAAATCAAAACTATTCGTTTGTTCTGTTTTTCATTCTGTTATTTAGTTGGCTTTGTATTGCATATGGAGTATAATCTTGTACTGTCTAATATCTTACTGCAGAGGTGGTCGATACCCGGAAGGAGATGCCAAGCGTATTCTTGTGCAGATTTTATCTGCAACTGCGTTTTTTCATCTTCAAGGTGTTGTGCACCGTGATCTGAAGCCGGAGGTACACATTCTGCTTCAACCACTGTGAATATCATAAGTCGCTGTTGCTTGTTTCTTAGACAAATTATATACTCTTTTGTATCCAGAATTTTCTCTTTACCAGCAAAAATGAGGATGCAGTACTCAAGGTCATAGATTTCGGCTTGTCTGATTTCGTTAGATTCGGTAATGATCTATTTCTTTGTTCCTCTTTGACTCTGCTTCTAGAATTTTAGTTAGGGACTGAGGAGTGAATGTTTTTGTGTGTTAATCTTTCATCAGATCAGCGTCTGAACGATGTGGTAGGAAGTGCATACTATGTTGCACCTGAAGTACTCCACAGATCTTACAGCACTGAAGCAGATATATGGAGCATCGGTGTCATATCTTATATACTACTCTGTGGAAGTAGACCTTTTTACGGACGCACTGAGTCTGCAATTTTTCGCTGTGTGCTTAGAGCGAATCCTAATTTCGAAGATTTGCCATGGCCTTCCATATCTCCTATTGCCAAAGACTTTGTGAAAAGACTTTTGAACAAAGATCATAGGAAAAGAATGACAGCTGCTCAAGCTTTAGGTAAGTTTTGTAGCACTAGTGTAAAATTAGAGACATTAATCGGTGAAATGAAAACATGGGTATGATCAAATTTTCAGCTCATCCATGGCTTCGAGATGAAAACCCTGGTTTGCTTCTGGATTTCTCGATCTACAAATTGGTGAAGTCTTACATTCGTGCATCGCCTTTTAGACGAGCAGCACTTAAGGTGATTATCTGATAATCTTATAACTTTTGCCAATATCTTATTCTTTTATTCTTGCAAACATCATAACAGATGTGGCAAAATGGATCAGATCCATTAGCTGAGTCTCTTAGATCTTATCAACATTTTTCTTAGGATTCTTCTAGTCGCATTTTTCCATGCTAAAAGTTAAAGAAGAGACTCTTATGAAACAAATATTTCCTCAGTTTGTTCGATCCCAACTTTTGTTCTTGATAGAGTTGATTATCTGTGTCTTGTATATATTTTTATTTTGCTGTCACTTGTACCACAGTCTCTATCCCAAGCTATACCCGAAGAGGAACTTGTGTTCCTTAAAGCACAGTTCATGCTCCTGGATCCAGAAGAGGGAGGCCTGTACCTTCGCAATTTCACTACGGTCAGTGTGTGATTTCCACACACATCTTTCCTGGTTTAACAATAGCTTTTGATGCGATTGTTCTTCAATTGGTGAATCTAACATTCAAACTCTTGTGGTAAACGCAGGCTTTGACAAGATATGCTACCGATGCTATGGTTGAATCTAGGCTTCCTGACATTTTAAACATGGTACGTACTAACACATCGATCTTTTGAGTCCCAGCGTTTTCTAGTCTCTGCATAATTACATCTGTAATACTCTTTATGTTTTCCCTTTTGTTGATTGAAGATGCAACCCTTAGCACATAGGAAACTCGATTTTGAAGAGTTCTGTGCGGCTGCTGTCAGCGTTTATCAACTTGAAGCTCTTGAAGAATGGGAACAGATTGCAACTATAGCATTTGACCACTTTGAACGTGAAGGTAGCCGAGCCATTTCCGTCCAAGAACTCGCCGAGGTATTGTATTTAAGGACTACAATAATAATCTCTGAGATCTGTAAAACCGCTATCTTTCGCATGAACCTTGGGTTTGCGCATATGCAGGAGATGAGTTTGGGTCCAAATGCATATCCTCTGCTCAAGGATTGGATCAGGAGTTTGGATGGGAAGCTGAATTTCTTTGGCTATGCCAAGTTCTTGCACGGTGTGACTGTTCGAAGCTCGAGCACGAGACCTACTAGGTGACTTCTAACTTTGCAAATCAACCTAATTATTACAAACATGAAGCTTATTATACTGTCGATTCAAGGCAAAAACATGAACTGAAAAGAAAGGCATCTCTTATGTATTAAGCATTTTGTTATCAGAGGAACCATTCCAAACCACCAAACAAACAAACAAAAAAATATTTTTTTTTTGTTCTAATTAATGTCTGGTTTGTATAGAAAGAATTGGATGGGTTATTGTTGTTCGGTTCTGGTTTTGTTTATTGGAGGTGTAATAACTCAACGGTTTAGTGACGAGAATTTTTTTGTTTTTTCTATGATATATATATATTGATAATACACAATATGGTTTGTTTCCTCGTCGATAGTTGACGTCTTTCCCGTGCGCTGTCGTCTCACCCACGCCCGTCGAGGGGTTGACGGGAGAATCTCAACGTTCCGATATCCTCATGCGATGGCCTCAAAACGGTGTGGTTGAATTGTTCATGACACGCAAACTAACGGTTAAAGTGTTTACGAGACGACTTGAGATGTCATTCTAGAGACTTTCCAACATACATTCAAATCAGATATAGACCACATGTTATAGACATAGAGTCGAAAATCTGAACAACGAAATGAGTGATAGTTTTGGGTCGGGTCTTTCAGGATTATCCACAACCCAATCCGGTTTCTCATGAGTTTTATGGAATGAGAAATATGGGAAATCCCCAAACTACTCGGGATAGTTCCGAGGTTTTGGTGAATCTCGATCCGGAGAAAGGATCTTCAAATCTTTCCTTGTGTTTTTTGGTCTTTTAGAATTGTCTTTAGAAATAATATCTTTTCACGGATAGGATTTCTTTGTCAATATTTTCCTTTATTTAAGATCCCCTCCCTTGTATGATTTTGGAATATTGAGTTTTCGGGTTGACCCGGTGAGGTGGAGCTTCCGATTTGATGACTCATCTCGTCGACCATCAAGTCACCTCGGTCGGTCACCTAATCTTTTAGTGATGGCCGGCTGGATTCAGTGCCTCGAACGAGATAGGGGCCTCTTTAGTCATAGATAGACAATGCTAGCACTTACTTTTGATTTTGGGACCGCGTTGTTGATTTGTACCTTAGACAATCCTCAAAAGTGTCAGAGATATCAGAACGTTAGGATTCTCCCATGGACTACTGGTTTTTGTAAGTCATATTCTCGTTGGGGACTCGAAAGAAGAGGGGCTATGTGAGGGGAAACCAAATAATTTTATTTCGGTTCACGCTGATTCTATGTATCGTTTTGTTGGTTGGTCGATTTCTGAAATGGAAGAAATCACTCCAAAAAGATCTTCCTAGTGCCACCGTCTATATTTTCTACAATCTCGCTTTTCGGCGAGTGGTGTCTTTCACCGCCGTCGAAAAAGGATCCCATGTGTCGCTGCTTCTTCTTAGGTTGTTTGGTTCTCGGAAGCTCAAGGATTCTGTCTCATATATGGTTTTAGTAAAGTTCTGCTGTGGGTACCTCTTCTCGGCGGCTCCTCCGTTGGGCTCTGGATCGTTCTCAGCCGATGCTCTTCCTCTGTAGACGCTAGAGGACGGCGTCTCTGGTTTCAGCTTTTGTCGGGTTTTCGCCAGACTTTAGCAGAGCTGCTCCGTCGTGGGTCGTTTCATCGGTTCCAGTGCTGAGTTTCTGCTGTTGGGTTTAGTTGGTGGTTCGGCTAAGTCTCCTTTCTGCTCTGCTCGAGGACTACAAGATTAGATCTGTGGCCTTTAGCTCCTCCTCCTCTCCGTTCACCATTTTCTCTCGATTGTCGATGGCCTCGCCGCTGCTGAGTTTCTCGCCTTATCTAGGGCTCTCTCATCTCCGGTCCGGGTTAGTGTTCACCTCTGTTTAAGTTCCTCTCGTCTTGTCTGGTTAATTCTAGTCTATGTTGTCGTTGTTCGTGGTCTTTTATTTGTGGCTTCAAGGCCCTTCTAGGTGCTTCTTCCTTCTCCTCTGAGCATTTCTAGGACTTTGTACTGCGGTTAGCATTTTTTTGGGATTCATGTTTTGTTTCAAGAGACTTCCTCTTTTCTTCTCCTGCCTGTTTCTCTGAAGCCTCCCGGTGTCTCGCTTCTTCGGCCTTTGCTTCTCCATCTTAGCCAGGGTCTAGCGAGTGCCCATTCAGGTCACTGTTGGGTCTGCTTTGCAAGTTATTGTTTCCGGTTTCGCGTCAAAAGGTTCTTCGGAGGGTTTTGCTCGGTTCTGTTCAGGTTGACAATTCGGTACATTTGTTTTGTGTTGTGTGCTTGCGCGGTCTGATGCGTTCGGAGGGTTTGACTTGGCTTCGGATTTTGCCTCTTCTCGGCAAAGAAGAGTTCGTGTGACTGGTTTTGAGTGTAATTCTCGGGGTTCTCACTCCCTTTTTCTGCCATTCTGTATTTCGGTCAATGAGGATTTCCGCTATCTTTTTGGAATTCGTTGTCTCTTCCTGGTCCTAGAGTTGTGGTTTAATCCTTTTAGTATTTTTTTTTGCTATCGATTTGTTGCATCTTTGCATTGCCTTCTCTATATAATTGTTCTTATTTCGTATTTTATTATGCTGTAACCGATCATCTAGTTTTTAATAAAATGTTTTTTCTCAGTGAAGAGATACTCTTTACAAGAAGATTATACCTAATTTTGTTGCTCAATTATAGAATTAAAGGAACATTAATACACCAACCGCCGATAGCATTTCTCTCACATGCATAATGAGTTTAACTAACACTACAAGAACATAAAAATATTAAAAATTCAGATTCATACACGCAGTCACATTTATATCGAGTTCAACTAACACTCGAAGACAATCTAACTAACATTGAGACGGTGTTATTCGATGATTAATTTTAATAGAGTTTAAATCTAAGCAGAATTCACTATTATTCAATCAATAATTTTAAATCCTACTTTAAAATTTGGTGTTATTGGATATGGTATTTGTAAATCATGTCTTAAAGATTTTAAAATCTGGTGTTATTCAATAAAAGATTTTAAATCCATCATTAAAATTCAGTGTTATTCAACATTAAAACATTCTGAAAATCTTTGTTTTTTAATTGATTTGAAATTACTTGTAGATGGAGTTTAATGAACAAATAATTAGAAACAAAATTCAAGGTATACTGCAGAGATTTTAGAATCCACACACATAGACTCCATCAAAAATTAAAATTTTTAGGGGGTGTTATTCAATAATGGATTTTAATGGAGTTTAAATCTAAGCAGAATCCACTGTTATTCAATCAATGATTCTAAATCTTACTTTAAAATCTGGTGTTATTGGATATGGTATTTGTAAATCATGTCTTAAAATTTTTAAAATCTGGTGTTATTCAATAAAAGATTTTAAATCCATCATTAAAATCCATTGTTATTCAACATTAAAAGATTTTGGAAATCTTTGTTTTTTAATGGATTTGAAATGACTTGTAGATGTAGTTTAATGAACAAATGATTAGAAACAAAATATTCTGCAGAGATTTTAGAATCCACACACATAGACTCCATCAAAAATTAAAATTTTGAAGATTTTAAAACAGATGGAATTGACTTTAAATCATTGATTCAATAACACCCCCAAAAATTTAAAATTGATGGAATTGATTTTAAATCATTGATTCAATAACACCTCTTAGAAAATAAAAATAATACACTGAAAGACAAAATTAAAACTCACACCGGATAAAAAGACAAATGTGAGATGGAATCCTTTAATTGTCTTAAGACAAAACATTATATATATATACACACACATATAGTTTAGTTATATTATTATACATATATTTGAATAATTTGAGAAAAATAAAAAATAAAAGAAGCTATCAAACTAAATTATATATATATATTAAAAAATAAACTATATATATACTAACTATACTAATATTGATTAGGTTATTTGATTGGAAGGCACCAAATTTATCATGTCTATTACAAGGAAATATATTTTGGAGATTTTGACTAAGAAATTATCAAACATTTAAATTAGTGGAGATTTTGCCTAAGAAAATTATAAAACATTTGAATTAGTGGAGATTTTGACTAAGAAATTTTTATTTTTTTTTAAATAACTTCAATCGTTCACATTCTATTTCAACTTTTGTACATACACTCATGCCATAATAAGAGTTTGAACTAAGGAATTTAGAAAGAAAAAAATTTGAAGTCACTAAATTTTTTTTTTTTTTTTTGATAGAATAAATTAATAAGGACGAAAGGAATAATAATAAGGTTGTAAATGTATAAACTACAAACAAAGAAAGGTATAATATACATTGGATACTCTTTTTTTTGTCAAAAAAATGAAGACAAAAAGATTGATAACATACATGTGTTTATCCACGTACATATATATTTTTAAAGAAAAAAATTAATTTGTCTCATTCATTTGTTAAGAACTATTCACTCACTTTCCCTATAAAAAAGCAAGACTCTTGCACTTGTATAATGCCATCATCATCGTAATCATATTCACAATCATCATCATCTTGCTCTAGTTAGATGGCGCCGGTGAAGAGGAGGGTGTTTCAGACAAAGAAGCAAATGGAGGTGGAGCTGGCCAAATACACGGCGGATCTCTCCTCCAAATTCTGCAAAGAAAGAGGAATCTTCACCGTGGTTCTCTCCGGCGGCGACCTCATCTCCTGGCTCGGGTCTGTTTCAGGGTTTATATACAAAACTAAACTCTTTTATCACTCTTTAATACCAATCCCAAAATTTGTTTGATTCATCCAACAGGAAATTGTTGGAAGATCCTTATATTGGTTCAGTTGAATGGTCTAAGTGGCACATCTTTTGGGTCGACGAGAGGGTTTGTGGTTGGGATAATGCCGATAGCAACTATAAACTCGCCTACGACGGTTTTCTCTCCAAGGTACATATATAAATTATACGCAACAAAAACAATATATTAATTAGAAGGAAAAGTCTGCTTTTTTAATCAAGTAGGTCTTGGGCTAGTGACGAATTTTTGAACCTTCCAAAAGTTGTGTGCCATTAAGCCCTAGTTCGATTCCCACTTGGCAGGGAGACAAAACTTTTTGACGTAGAGATGTATAGGCCAATAACTCATCGATTAACTTAAAAAGAAAATCTATCTTTAAAAATGATTAGAGATGCTAAACCGGTGTCTTAATTCCATCAGATATTTTTGCAAATTGTAATCACAAACCAATTTTTTTTTCTTTCATTCGTCTTTCAACTTTCATGTTTACAGTTTATAATGGAAACTTTGATTAAAACTTCAGAAATTATGTGTTTCTTTTGATATAAAACACACCAAACGTTAAGGCAAGATAACAATCAAAACCTATACAACATAGATATATATTTGATATTTATAACAAATGTGGTATCAAAGTCGCATTCATGACAACACATAATCCTAACATCCAGGTTCCCATTCCGCCCGAAAACATCTACGCCATCGACAACGGACTCGGGGCAGAAGGCAACGCTGAGCTCGCAGCCGAACGGTACGAGGAGTGCCTCAAACAAAAGTTGAACCATAACATAATCCGAACATACAAATCCTCCGGTTTCCCACAATTTGATCTCCAGCTTCTAGGAATGGGACCTGACGGTCACATGGCCTCTCTATTCCCGGGACATGATCAGATCAATGAGAAAGTGAAATGGGTCACACACATAACCGATTCACCTAAACCGCCACCAAAAAGGATCACTTTTACCTTACCGGTTATTAATTGTGCTTCCTACAATGTTATGGCCGTGTGTGATAAAGAACAGGCTGATTCGGTTGCGGCTGCTCTTACTCATACCAAGGACTTACCAGCCGGTAAATTAACCGCGGATGTTGAAGTGGTCTGGTTCCTTGACCAAGCAGCTGCGTCTAAACTCCCTCATGGCTGGTGCTCCATCCTTTGATTAAAACGTTTTTCTTATTCATCTCACTGAATCGGTTTGGTTTGGTTCGTTTGTAAACCGCGTGTTGCTAGTACTTATGTTGTGCGTTTCGTCATTGGTTGAGGATGTTTAACCAACATGATCAACATTTGAATTAGGAAAAAGAATCCCCAAATCAAACTTTAGAACCCTAAATTGGTTCCTATCCTAAAATCGATTTTTAGGGGATAAAGAAAAATAAAGTATACATAATAAATGGTGCCAAGTTTTAGGCTCAATAAAAATTATGGTGATCGGACTACTCAACATCTACATCTACCTAAAAAAATAGTCGGGTCTGGATTATCCCTTGTTAAAAAAAAAAAAAAAAACTTATGTGTGTAATAATAATTGGTTTGGTAATTGCAATTGGTCCGTACGAGAGATTTATATGAAACCTTTCAACCCGATTTTGTGTGTGACTTTTGGTAATTATAGTCATCTTATTTTGGTTGCAACCTAAATTTATCATTGATCAACATGTCAGTCACTCAACACTTAGCTCGAAATAGTGATATATTATCTCGCACCGTCCCGTATTAAACAGTATAAAAAATCTATATTTATATCTGTGTATATATATATTTTTGTTACTATTTGGATCGTTTCGCACCTATTCCACTCTGCACTGTAGTGTCACCATTTGGATAAAAATAAATCAAAGGGGACACTGCAGTACGGGACGAAATAGGTGCGATGCAATCCGAATAGTAACACAAATACATATATACACATATATAAATATAAAATTTAGTTAAACACACATGTATAAATATATATTTTGTTAATATTTAATGTGAAAAAGGATGGTGCGGAGCATCACCATTCAAAGCTTGTCACCATTCGAAGCTTGTAAGTGTGTAGATATTAAATGTAGAGTTTCCAAGATTGAAGATAATAGTGACATAAGTAATGAAGTTTTGTGGACAACTTATGTCAGACACCATGATTGTGTCCACATCATGAAAGACACGAGTAGACAAAAGCGAGAACACGGATCTAATTCACATGATGGATCATATTATACGTATCTATATATTAGTTTTAACCACGAATAATTGACAAATACATGACACAACAAAAAATACTTAACATGCCTTTTTATTTTTTATTTTCCAACAAATTGTTATATTGGTTAACATGCTTTTCTTCGTCAAGAAACCCAATATTTGTTTTTTTTTGGAATTTAAAATCATTAGTAGTCAACGGTTGTGGAAGTTTTTTTTATCATGTGAAATATATGGTTAAAAGAAAATGGTGGACACTGATTGAATATCAAAATGTTTTAAGAGTACTATAAATTTATAGTCCTCATTTTAGCTTTTTAGATTTATTTAATTAACATTTGCCGAATCCCCGTTAGTGTAAGTGGTGTTACCACATCTACAAGTGTTTTTTAAGCACCTAAATTCGTCTCCAATTTTTTTTTGCAAAGGTTTGATAAAAGATACAGCCAAATTGTCGGGGAAAAAAGTTGTCTTGACATTTATATTTAAAATATCTTTAAAATATTTTGTTTAGGATAAAATAATCATTT
This sequence comes from Pseudoturritis turrita, assembly GCA_900406555.1. NCBI lineage: Eukaryota > Viridiplantae > Streptophyta > Magnoliopsida > Brassicales > Brassicaceae > Pseudoturritis > Pseudoturritis turrita. The sequence continues at coordinate 1,068,221 of OVBL01000198.1, read as the reverse complement.
TAGCTTAAACAAATTTTTTAGCACCACGTGTATCTAGTTTAGACGAATCTTTTAGCACCATTTGTATAGTTGATCTATTGGATCGGTTCTATGGATACTTAGACATGATCTACAATGGTCCAGATAATTTGATGGGTTATGCCACCTGTAACCTACTCCATCCTGAGTGGTGTGGCCACACCGCTAAGGCGCTAAGGATGATTCCGATCGGAAACTGAATGGTCAGATGTACATGTAGCAAAGGCACACGAGAAGCAAAGCACGAAGCCCGAATTTTTGTATCAGAAACTCGGGTTAGGTTTGAATTTCCTTAAAGCGCCAATGTTAAGGTGTTTGAATATATTTGAATTGCTCCATGGTCAAACAGTTAATATTATTCACCTTATGCGTGTAATAGGTAAAAGCAATGGGTTTCTGCTCCACGGAACGATTAAAACAGACAAAGCTGATTCTGAGGGCCTTCCTGACGTTCAACCCGCCGCGTCAAGCGCTACGATCGGTACGGTCAAGGCGTGCTCTGCCCCGCATGACCGTATTATCGGACAGCTGGCGAATAAAAACAAAAGTGGTAGGCAAAAAGTACTGGGAAAGATGGCTTGAGATGAGCCGGAAAGATGGCTTGAGATGGTCGGAAGAGACTGTGTCTCCATTGAACAAAAGGAAATAGGCTTTAGTGTTTAGAGAGAATAGCATAAACCTAGAAGTTTATGCCGGAAGCTGAATTTATATTTATGTGGGAAACTAGTAAGGTATTTATAGAGTTTTACCTGCCCGAATTAGGATAAAAGGCTCCTCGTCCTAAGTCGAGTTGGATCCGGATCAAGCGTTTTCTGACCATTTCCTTCACCAAATGCTATGTCTAGACTGTCTCACCCTCAAATTTCTTTACTTAAACGTGCTGATGCACCGTAGATTATCCCCATTCGGTCCGATGTCACTTCTTTCTCATTCCTTTCTCGTTTTATGACTTTTTTTCTTGCTCTCCACGTCTTATCCCGTGGTCCCTTTGACCCCTTTTCTTTTACTTTTTTTCTGACTTGAGCGCCAGAGAACCGTCGAAAAATACCTCCAATCGTATTTTTTCCAACCTTCACGTGTTTGTTAATAATTAAGAAAATAAAAAAAATTAGCATATGTGGCAAAATATCAACCATTATATTTAGGTTAAATTGTTAAGGTTTTAATTATAAAATTTTTTTTTGGTTATCGAATGCGATTTCCCCATTGGATCACGTACGTACCCAAAAAAAAAATCTTTTTTGAATATCTTACTCTCGCAAACGGTAGTTTGTAGAGTAACTCTCACGAAAGATGACGTAATGGCTGGCTTCATTACAAAGTGGTAGATTCTCAATATTATTTTGCTGAATTAAAAGAATATTCGTTAGCTGGTTTTTTTTTTTTAACATATATATTCCTTAGCTGGTTTAAGCATATTCTTTTATTTTCCAATTTTAAAAATAAAAAATAACATTTAAGTTTTTGGGCAACACTAATATATTTCAATTTATAGCTTGTCCAAACGAAGCACTTATTATAAGTGTCCTATATGGAAAACTATACATTTTCCCTTTTCTTTATAAAGCAACGGATCTAGCTTTGGTATTTTATCTTTTCCATTTAAGTAACATATCCACAACATTGAATTCACCAATCACCACAATATTTTGAATTTTAATTATACCATTTTTATAAAAAATTATTATGCATCTATGTTTTTACTTTGTTCAATATCAGATGTCATAAACAAAAGAAATCTTTTGATTACTGATAAATTGATGAGAGTATGAACACAAAAGTGTTTACGAAGAATTTAGAATAGATTCTCATAAAAATAAAGTTATAAGTTACATTGATTTACATAGAGAATGAACTCGACTTAATTTCTTAAACTAAGATAGATATAAGTGTAAATAATAACTTTACATAAATGTAAAATTTCTAAACTTAGATATTGATAATCTTCTAGAATTTTTTTGATAAATCCATAATTTTGATTAGTCATTTTGACCATTCGATCTCGGTCGATCTCGACCTCTCGATCTTCCAATAATTACCAACTAAAAAAGAAGAATTTTGTTAGACAAAGAGTAATTGCAAAGACTATCTATGGATAAAATAAAAATTAGGTAAATAGCATTGATAAATTGAAAATTAAGTAACTAAGAAAGAGAAAAATAATTAAACCAAAAATATCCTTTCTATTTTAAATAATTACAGAAAATGCTATTGACCTGAAAACCCATTTTTTATAGAATATGCCGGTGACACTGTTCATAATCTGGCGACACTATTCATTTTATGATAAAATTACAAATAAGTGGGTTAGCACGATAAGTTTATATTTCATATTCCCTATGAGATAATAACTGGATGAACACGACAATTTTCTATGAGATGATAACTGGATGAACTCGTTTAACACAACAATTTCATATTTTATGATATGATAACTGGGTTAACACGATATTATCTATGATATACTAACTTATTTAATATGTTACTTGCATAATAACAGTGTCGGGGGCAGCTTAAACTCAGATGAACAACGTTATCCGACGGGTGTTATCACGTTACAAGTGTCAGATATTATTGTTAGCATGTTACAAATGTCAGATATTATTCTCAGCACGTTAACATTCGATATAACATGTTATTATAAATGTTATCATGTTAATTTGGTAAGAGAATTCACGATCTTAATTTGAATTTTTTTTGCATGATATGACAACTGAGATAACACGATAAATGTAAACTTATCGCGATATCATATTACTTAGCATGTTAATCAATTAGTTATCTACTAAAATCACAGTCTGTTTTATGTATCCGGTGATGAATAGTGATCATCGATTTTTGGATGAACAATGTTGGTGGCGACGGATAAACAATGTCGACAGCAGATGAACAATGTTAGCAGACATATTAACGTTGGAAATAGAGTTTTCAGACCAATGACATTTTATGTAATTAAGCTAAATCAAAAAGATATTTATAGTTAACAAAAAAATATCTTTGTTAGTTTTTTATTTTTTTATTTATCACTACTATTCTCTTAATTTTTCACTTATCCATTGTCATTTATTAAATTCACCCTTATATATCTTTATGGTGAATAAAATGTGTATCATTAAAATAAATAAATTGTAAACAGTGTAATACATTTTCTATTATGTATTAATGTTTAAGATACGCTACTATATATACTAATTTTTTAATGTTTTTACTTTTTTCTTTTATCATAGTGAAAAATGAGGCTTTAGTCAAAAATAATAATCTAATTCGCGGAATTTGACATATATGTTTGCTGTAATATTGAGACATAAGAAAACTTATGATTGTTGTAAAAAAAAAGAAAATAAGAAAACTTATTTATAATGTATAAGTATAAAGAGATGTCAAATAAATAAATAGAAAATTAGTTTTTATCATCGAATCAAATTTTAATGTGGATGGTTCGTTTTATAAGTTGTGAAAAATTGTAAACCAAACTTCAACTTCATCAAACAAATCAATCTATAAATTCATCAAACTAACAAATAATTTAAAACTGAAATGGTTTTTTTGGGCCAAATGGAAGTACAATTACTTCAATAAGTTAAATATATCTTATTTTGATATTATCGATTCGGATACGAAACTAATACATTAATTTGGAGAAGAATGAATCATTTTGTAAATCCGTTAAAAATATGATCAATGTCTTAAAAAAAAATTATGGGCAAAATATCTAAAGCTTTTTGATTAAAATAAAAAACTTGGATCGGAGATATTTCTAATAATGAAATAGATGCAAATACATTAGAAATCTAGAGGATCCTTTTCCTATAAATATGTTCAACATCCTTTTTTTGTGTTAATGTTCAACATCCATTTGACATCATCAAATACATTAGAAATCTAGAGGATCGAGTTTAAGATTCCAAAAAATTACGATGTATACAACAGGTTCTCTTCTAAATCCTAACGATTGATTTATATCTTTACCACACACATTAAAAACTAATTTAGCAAAGTAAAAATAAATCATCTGATATAGCAATTTCTAAACATATATTTCAAAAATAAAGACGTGGAAAAAAAAATCCGGTAGGTGCTTATTCCTTTTTTATTGAATAATTGTCATAATTGAGACAATTTATGTAGATTCATGATTCCACCTAGAAGATAATGATAATAAACGCTTAATATAATTATAAGGTTTTATAATTTAGGAACATATCAACATCCATTTGCCGGTCGGATGACGAACGAGATGTATAGAATAAAGTATTATGCAAATAATAAAGATGGTCGAAGAGGTCAGACATACTAAATCTAATCAAATTTTATTAGTTTCTCTAATTTCGATTTTTTTGGCTCCAAATGGTAACGGTATGTTTTGCACCGTCCTACACTCAACAATAGCAAAATTTATATTTATATATATGTAGGTATACTTTTTAATATTATTCAAACCATCTCGTATCGCACTGCCACCATTTAAAATCTTAATCAGTTCAATTTGGTTCAACCAAAATATCTTATCTTCGTAACTAAAACTCAAATTAGTTATACAAAACATTAACTAAAAAAGTGGACCGATCATAGAAAAAAAATAGTGATGAATGGTTGTAAAATTTACTACTTTCTAGTTGTAAGAACATTAACTACTTTCAGGTTTTAATTTTTTTTTTTTTTTTTTTGCAAATTTTAATTTCATTAACTTAAACTTTCAGGGTACATAGAGAAAAGAGAATAACAAAATAACATCCTTTTTGAGTGCTACATCAAGACAACATACAATAGTAAAAGTAGATAGTTCTTCATAGAAGATTAACAGCGAATTCGTGACAAGGCTCGAATGCGTCGATAGAAACTTCACGGCAAAGCCGGAATATTGAAGCTTGGTCACCTCAAGATGTGACGTTGAAAACCAATCTCCGCCTCCGAGTTTCATCGAAACGAATCCGATTGCTTCTTCTGGCCCCATAAAAACCGCTACACAAGAAGACAAAATGGTGAGTATGTTGAAATTTTTTTTCCGGCATTGAACCCGGATAAAAACTACATTTCATAGAAAGTGGACATGATGAAAAGATTATCTCCCATCGAAGGGAGGAAAGGGGGGGGGGAAGTGATCTCTCTCCCGTGAAGGGAGTAAGGTGAAATCGATCTATCTCCGCAATAGGAGAAAGGTGTAACAAGGACTCTACTGGAAAAACCAGAATTGGATTGAGGAGGTTGGCCTTTTTGTCCATAAAATCTTTCTGGTATGAGATCCATGAAGCCCAAAATATGGGCCAGTCGTATGAAGCCCAAAGAAAGTGTCATGCCCATCTCGCCTAGGAATCTGCAGAAGGAGGCGTGATAGGCTTTACGGTTGCAGGCGGTGAGGAAGAAACACACGAAGGGGAAGCCAGCAATATGGAGCACGGCGGACAGGGTTGTTAGTGGTAGAATCATAGCGAATCTAGAAGCGACAGAGACTTTTTCCGGTCTTAACTCTGGGGATGCAGACGATAAGAGTGGCGGATCTATAAATGTCTTTGACCGATTCGAAAGGGTTTTGATGAAAGTCGTGGTCGGGAAGCGACAGGCGACATAAGGTCACTAGAGTCCAGCGGATCAGGAGGATTCGACCAAGAGTTCACCGGTGGCGGCAAATCTGGCCATGGCGAAGAGGAGCGCAGTAGATCTGGTGGTTACGAATGAGAGGAGACCACCGAGAGGGGTGATTTGTTCAACGATGACATGATACATCGGCTAGACAGGGCTCACCAAGGGTTCTTCACCGAGAGTGAGAGATTGAGATTGGAAAGGTTCTCGCCGGAAAAACTCGGACCGACGAAAGATAGTCGAGGCTATGCTTCAGAACTGCAGGGCTATGCTCCGAGAGGAAAAACCGATAGAGGAAGAGAGGTGGAGGTCCATGCCGGAGGGATTGATATTCAAGAACGGCGGTCTCGATCTCTGTGCCCGAGAGGATGAAACTAGGGCGAACTTCTCTTCATGTGTAAAATAAAATTTGCCCGATGGTTTTAGGCTCCGAATGGTAACGGTATGTTCTGCACCGTTCCGCACTCAACAATAACAAAATCTATATTTACATATGTGTATGTATATTTTTTAATATTATTCAAACCGTCCCGCATCGCACTGCCACCATTCAAAATTTTAGTCAGTTCAACCAAAATATCTTATCTTCGTAACTAAAACTCAAATTAGTTTTACAAAACATTAACTAAAATAGTGGACCGATCATAGAAAAAAATAGTAATGAATGGTTGTAAAATTAACTACTTTTTGGTTGTAAAAACATTAACTACTTTCAGGTTTTAAGTTTTCAAAAACTCATTTTGTTAGAGCTTTTCTAGAATTTAAGAAAATTAGATTTTGAGGTTTTTCAATTTTTAATAATAAAAAATGGATTCCTCGTGGATGAATAGTTTGGGTGTGATGGACTTCGCATTGAGTCGGCTAATGTGTTTCTTCGAGCAAAATCGGTCAATTGATGTTTCCAAAAGGTAAAACGGAATTACGGAACCCATATGAAACATGCATGGATACTTCTGGCATCCAGCTATGGTATTCTAAAACAATGGCATAGTCAAGAGAATATTCGGGATGAAGAATATGGAATGTCCTCCTGAAGATTTTTCGATTTTAATATTCATAACAAAATCATGAGTTTGGTTGGAGTACTTGAAAGAATGTGAAGAGAGAGCATTAAATTTAAACCATGTCGAGAAGTGGTTGATGACATAATTTACAAGCTTAGAAAAAAAAAAGAGAACCTTGGAACTCTTAGAATTATCCCGTGTTAGAAGTAGAGATGATTCAACACTAATATATAAGGGACATGAACTACTCCACTCATTGCCAATTAGTTTTGAGTGGAAAATCTATAATATAACATGGTATCAGAACGCAACAAGCCCATATAGGTATAACCGATCCAAAAGAAACGTGGGATTTGGTCCGAAATGAATATGAAATGAATGAGCAAAAAGGTCATCATCTCGAGGGGTATGTTAAAATATCTCACATTAGAAGTGGAGATTATTCAACAGTAGTATATAAAGGATATGAGCTTCTCCATTCAGTACCAATTGATTTTGAGTTGAAAACTCATAATTCCACATGGTATCAGAATCCAACAAACCCAAAACATATATAACTGGTAAGAAAAAATGTGGAATTCGGTCTGAGATGAATGAGCAAAAAAAACCATCATCTTGAGAGGACATGTTAGATGATCCTCATGGAAAGTGGAGATAACTCAACAATAATATATAAGAGATATGAACATTTCCTCTTATTGCCAATTGATTTTGAGTTAGAAGCTCATAATCTCACAAGCCCAGTTTGTTCACCCTAAGTAAGGTGGCCCAAGTAGAACATGTTACCGATCTTAAAGTGAGATTCAGTTCGAAATGGACCAGAAGAACTATCATCTCGAAGAGACGTATTAGAAATTCCACATCAAAACTTAAGATGAGATATAAGTAATATATAAAGAGTTAAAAGAGTCAGAATTTTCACATTCAAAATGAAGATAATTCAATACTAATAAATAAGAAAATTGATTTCTCTATTTATTATCCAACTAAATTTCAAGAGGTAAAAAACTAATTAAGGTGTGAGTCATTTCAATAGTAAAGTTTGGATCCTATGAAAATCATCTCCTCCAAATACTCTTTATTGTTTTTTGTGCAAAATAAATGGATATACAATACCATGATTCATATTTATAGACCGAATTTATAAAAAATCGAGTCAAATCGTCTAAAAACAAAACTAAAAACTCATTTTCAGTTAATCAAATTTTCTAAAAAGTAAAAACTATAGTTAAACACTAAAAGTTAATTAAATTACTATTCAAGTTTGTCAAATATCATTAACTATTATAATATATTTTTCTCAACATTTTTTATATAAGTATCGTAATTGTTATCCACATTTTTGCTTTATCTTTTTTTAAATATATCCAAAGACAAAAAAAGAAATACACGCGACTGCCTTTGTTGACCACACCTACCGGTATTGTTTTTCTCCTTTTTTGTTAATTTTTTCTTATTATCATAAATATCCTATAATTTTTTTTCTTAATATTTTATGTAAGAAATCAATAGTAATATCGATCACCTGAGTCAATTCGATCATAAGAAACTTTGCATCTGGGATATTCTCAAACCTAATCAAACAGCTGGTTAACGAGCCAAATCTTTAAGCTTAATATATAATCCTTATTTTTGCATTTGATATGTATTAGGGCATAGCATTAACTGTTTCGATTGAATAAGACAAAATATATTTAATGAAAGGTATAATCAGAAACGGGAGACATACAACAAAGTTTTCTATTTGTAAATGTAAGAAATCACAGCGTAGAACAATTTAATCAGTGTTGTCTACGGATTTTAATGATTACTGATTCTTTAATTTACATTTATGATTCTTTATTTATTTACTTCGTTATATTAAACAAATCAAAATGGCTACCTCGATTCCTAAACAAGAATAATATAGTATGAATAGAATTATGCTTTTTGAATTACTAATTCCATGTGCTTGATTTGGTCGGTTGGAAAAATGGGAATTATTTCATCGCACTAATTAGGAACCATTATCTCAAGATCGTTTCCAATATATCAAAAATATCTTTAACAAAGGATTAACGACCGTGATTGATAATTTTAGGATGGCGTTAAAAATTTGTAATCCAAATAGTTACACAAAAACTTTGAATGATTGCAGCAGACGTAATTGACTAAACTATTTGTAAACTAGACCATATTTATATTCATTATTTATAAATTTTATTTTGCAATGGTGCAAACATAAAAAAGGAAAAACAAATAAATTTGGTTCACAGTGGATTATTGTTCGTCTCAAAAATAAAATGGTTTAGTCCGCAAGCGATTGAGTCTATCTCGACTATTACAAGCATCCAAAACTTTAAACATAAAATAGGATACAAACGGTAAAAAATAAAATAAAAATAGTAGAAATAAATATAATGGATTTGATTGATAACTTTGTACCGCTCCAATAAAAAATATATTATTTTAATTATTATTAATCATAAAATAATAACAATTAAAGGTACCAAAAACAGTAACATTTAAAAATACCAAAAACGGTATTATTATCTCTTTTATACCGCTATTTTTGTTCATTTCTAACTATTCTCGCAACTTTCTCTTTCCATTAAAAAACTTTGACCGTATTTATCACTAACTAGACTCAATAATATATATTTTCAGTAAGTTATGCAGCCTATAATTTCTTTTGAGAAATTCTTAAAATAATACTAAAATATATTTTTGTTCCAAATATACTATTATTGAATATTTTTTTTCAAAAATACCACTAAAAGTTTTGTTTTCCAAAAATACTACAAACACTAAAATGATTTTTAAGGATTTATAATATAAATTTTTGGGTTTGGATTTAGTATTTAGGGTTTAGGATTTAGTATTTAGTTTTATGATTTAGAGTTTAGTTTTTGATGGTTGAATTTTGGTTTTAGTTTTGTGGTATTTTTGGAAAAAAAAAATTTTAATGGTATTTTGGAAAAAAAAAAATTAGTGATAATATATTTAAAACAAAAATTTATATTTGTGGTATTTTTGAAAATTACCTATTTTTTTATCATATTGTTTTAGTTTATATTTATTAATGTTCAAAAGGTAAGTGAAAATTCTAGTTTTTCGTACAATTATTTTTATATGACACACAATAAATCAGAATTAACTATTATCTTGAGTGGTTTTGTTTCAAAATATATATTGTTTCAAACTATTTTTTTAAAAGTAGCTATCGTTCAAAAATTTCAGTGGTCATAAAATTATCTAAATTTTTGTTAGTGGAGTACTTAATAGTAAAAAAAAAAACATAAATTCGAAAGTCAACTATTTTTATAGGAATATAATAAAAATTGAATTTATTTCTTAATTTAAAAATAATAATAATTACCCCAACTATTCTCTTCAACTCTGATAATAAATAGGTACGAATATGATCCAGATAATTAAAGCCAGATATGGTCCGAAATAGACAAGCTTAGAAAGAAAAAAAATGTAAAGATGAAAAGTAAGGAGCAAATATATAAATAATAAAAAAATTGGGGATAAAGTGACTAAAAAAGTTAAAACAGACAAAACGTAAGAAGATGGTAATAAGGAGCAAATAGATAATTAACGAAAAGAAAGGGGGCTAAATTATAAAATTGGAGGTTTCTGAGTTCGTGGGTCCATAAGAGAGAGAAACTAAAGCTTCCCAGTCATATTACTCCGAAGAGACTTTTTTTTTGTTTTTTGTTTTTTTTTTCTGATAGATTGTGAAGATAGAAATTCCAAGTAAGCCCACGTTTGTACAGAGAGAGAGAGAGAGAGAGAGCAAAAGTAAACGAGACGAAGAAGAAGAAGCAAGCAAGTGGTGGAAGTCGGAGGACGCGGCAGAGGATTTCTTTTCTCTATTTAGTTGATCGGTCTCCGGCGAAGAGGTGGTGTGTTGCGGCGGATGTACCTTCGTCTACGGCGACGACTGGTGTTGTGTGTTTTATTACCTTTGCCGGAGTTTTGAAGTTGTCGTATGCTTCAAGGTATTTCATCGGGAGCTTGAGTTTGCGGTATTGACCATTGACGGCCCCGATTGGTGATTCGAAGGAATATTCAAGTTTCGTGTTTGGGGACTTTGATTAGGTTTAATCTGGGGGAGAGGGGTATAGATGAAAGCTCTGCGAAGGATTCAAACGACGAACTCTTCGTCTTCTAATCCTTCATCGCCATTATCATCTCCTCCTTCTTCCTCTTCATCTTCGTGGATCCACTTACGTTCTGCTCTCTTCGTTGTTGCTTCTTCTTCTCCTGCCTCTTGTTCTTCTTCGGATCGGTTAGTCTTTTAACATCAGTTTTCTTTTGCTATTTTCGTCATTCCTTATTGGATTACATCCTAAGATCTCGATTGACTTCTTGATTGAATCCAAAGTTCCAGTTTTTTTTTTTTTTTTTTTTGCTGATGACTATTTTAGTATTGGTGGATAAATTATTGACATTTGTTTGGTTATTTCCATCGACTCAGAATGAAATATTTCAGCTGAATCTGACTTAGTTGGCCACACTGCATTTAAAGCATCATGGACATTTCTGGATATATTTTTTTGTTTCTGTTTCGTCTTCTCGAGAACAAGCTAGGCACATCTTAACCTCTGTTTCACTGTTTCAGGGCTCGTCTCAAATCACCATGGTCCCGTAGGAAAAGAAAACGGCCACTCAGATCTCAGCAGTGGAAACGATTTTTCACGCCCGATGGTAGGCTTCGTAATGGAGGAGTTGATTTGTTGAAGAAAGTCCGAAGTAGAGTGAGTCACAGCTTAAAATGGATCCACTTCTTCACAATCACAACCTTTTGCGGGTTGTCGATTTTAAAGAATGTTTATTTTTCCTTGTAGGGTATTGAGCCGAGCATTCGGCTGGAGGTCTGGCCATTCCTTCTCGGAGTGTAAGTATACAGTCAAATTCTATTCGTTGAATCCTATTGCAACAATTGCATCTATGAACGAGTAGTTGATTAATTAGAGGAAAAAAGCATAACTGGCAAAGGGAAGCTCGTTTTTTTTCCCGTTACGTTTTCTAATTTACTTTTCTACGAACAGGTATGGTTTTAATAGTTCCAAAGAAGAGAGAGTTACTATAAGAACGCGGAGAAGGTGAGAAAGACTGATTGAATCACCACTTGGGAAACTTCTTTTACTTCTACTCTTTTTATTCTGTTCTCTAGCCCATCTGTTTTGATTCTACAAATGCAGAAAGGAGTATGAGAGACTACGCAGGCAGTGCAAGCGGCTTCAAAAACACAATAACGGGACTCTTAAGTTAAACAGGGTCAGTGAAACTATGCAAGATGACTACGATTGGCCTCAAGTCCATGACAGTGACAGTTCATGTTCTGATGAAGTTGTCAGTGCCCGCGAGTCTCTCTCTAGCGACGAAGACATCACTGAAGATATCGGGCACATGAGTGAAGTTTCATGTATAGTTGAAAGAGACGGCAGCAGTTCAAGACGTATCACCAATGCTACTATCTCTACACTCAATTCCGAGTCATCAGATTCAGATTCTTCGGATGAGAGTGTAGTGGTACAGGTCTTTCAGTCTTCTGGTACTCCGGATGTGAATAATGCTTATCCAGCCAGCTCATCTATCCCCCGGACGGAAGAGGATTTTGTGACATGGCAGCGTATTATCCGTCTAGATGCCGTGCGTGCCAACTCAGAGTGGACCCCGTATTCCCCATCCCAGGCGGTTATGTCCGAGGACAGAGCACGTCGCGCCGCTGAAGCGGTTGGGTTAAAAGATTACAATCACTTGGAACCGTACAAAATCTTTCAAGCTGCACGGCTCGTTGCTGTTCTCGAAGCCTATGCTTTATATGACCCTGACATTGGCTATTGCCAAGGAATGAGCGATCTTCTCTCTCCTATTCTCTCTGTAATACTTGATGACCACGAAGCCTTTTGGTGCTTCGTCGGGTTCATGAAGAAAGCTCGTCACAATTTCAGACTCGACGAGGTCGGAATCAGAAGACAACTCAACATAGTCTCAAAGATAATCAAATCCAAAGACTCACAGCTTTACAGGCACCTCGAGAAACTCCAAGCAGAGGACTGTTTCTTTGTATACAGAATGGTTGTCGTGATGTTCAGACGAGAGCTGACTCTCGATCAGACGCTTTGTCTATGGGAAGTGATGTGGGCAGATCAAGCCGCGATCAGAGCCGGGATGGGCAAATCCGCTTGGAGCAGAATAAGGCAGCGTGCACCTCCCACGGATGATTTAGTGCTCTATGCAATAGCGGCCTCGGTGTTACAGAGAAGGAAACTGATAATAGAGAAGTATAACAGTATGGATGAGATTCTAAGGGAGTGTCATAGTATGGCAGGGCAATTAGATGTGTGGAAGCTCTTGGATGATGCACATGACCTCGTCGTTACTCTACACACCAAGATTGAACATTCCTTCTCATAAATTTTTTCGCTGGATTTCAAGATCCCGCGAGTGGTCTAAAAATTGTGGGGTTTTTGGTGAATTCCCTGGTTCCTTGCAGGCCGCATTGGCCCGTGAGTCTGAATCCTGGCCTAATGAAATGAGGCTAGAGATTGGAAGAGAGTGGTGAATAGGAAGAGGTGTGTGTAATTTAATTGAAAATTAATGTATGTGTGTGTTGTGAAGACTGCGAAAAGGTTGAGGGGCTGGTTTTGCAAATTCCATGTGGGGGGGGGGGGAGGGGGGTGGGGAGATTCTTTACTTGAGAAATCAATCAGGCTGCTTCATAAAATCATATGGAAGTGGAACTTGAGTTTCACAAGAATATGAATATGGTTGGAATATTAAACCGGAGAGGAGAATCTATATCCGGTTAAAGAAATATATATCACTAGATTAACGGAGTTTTAATTATAACTTATTTATAAATGATAAAAAATAAAGTAAAACGTGTCAGTAATCGATTAAATTTCATAAAGATAAAATTTATGAAAATATAAAAAATATATGTTAAATCTTGTTCTTTCCTTCTTAACGTCACATGGATCTTCAATCAGTCCATTGCTAGAGATAAACCTCGACATCACCCTCTCTTTCTCATCCAAAATCATGGCAGGCATTCTCAAAATGTCCCTAAGAGGCTTTAGATGGGTTTCCGGAAGTAGCTTTTCCATATAACTTACGAGCTCTGTTGTGGGGGCTACACTATCCCTTCTTGGAGCTGCACGTGTAGAGTAAAACAGTTATTGAACTTAAAATTCGATGAAGAAAAATACTTCAATTCATCTGTGATCCTTATCCAAAAGTTTTACAAGGCAATTATCTCCTACGTACAGTATTGAGATACCTTCTACTAGCTCAAGGCAACTGGAAAAAGGTTATATAAGCATCTGTTTGGACTACACCTCCTAGTTATACAAGCTAGGTGTTAAAATGAATATTACAGTGGAGACAATATTAGAATAAAACCCAAAATCTAACAAAAATTAACCTAGCACTACCAATATCCAGCAAACTCGTTAACATGGAATGACTTTGAGCTTAGCTTGCAAATAAAGAATTATGTCCACTTTTGACAGCTCTGGTGCCCAGAGAACATATTGCATCATGGTTCAATTGACAGTATCAAAAGTTGTAGATAAAAACCAAATTTTATCCCAGACAAAGAGAAACCACGAAAAGCTTAAAGTACCAAGAGCAAAAAGCAGAGAGAAAAAGAGATCTGAGAACTTTACCTGAAGAAGAGAACCTCAGGCGTACAGGTTGGGGAAGCCTCAGATGTCCGCTATTTATTTTTTGCATTCGGATATAGTTCTGCTTTTTTGTTAGACTTTGATTGGTACTTTGTTAAAGCTAGCTGATGCAGATCTTTCTTCCATGAGAGCTGAAACGCTTTAAACTGAAGGAGCCAAAATTTCTCCCTAGCTCTCAAGAGCCCTATCCTATCTGCAATTTTTTCTTTGACATGAGAATCAAACTGCCTTTGACCTATGCCAGGGAATCTTGAGTCATCAAACGAACTGAAATTTCTCGGAAGCAATTCATTAAATACTTCAGATGATTCAATGGCATATTTCTTATTGGAAGATAATAACTTAGCACAGAGCAAGTCATCATTGGAGGCCATGCTATCATCAGCAGAAGGAAGCTCAATAGTTTCCTGATTGGCAAAAGCAGATGGGTTTCTCTCTTTGGGAGAAGCAGCTGCCTTCATAGACGGTATTGGCAACATATCTTCATTGCTTTCGACAATGGCAAGAGATTGGGGTAGAGATTTAACTTCTACAGGACTATCTTCAAAAACATCAACAGGAATCTTGGCTAAAACAGCCTGATGAACAGGATCTCTCACCAGTGTTTCAGCTACAGAGGAAGCTGCTCCCTTAGGACCGAAACTACAAGAAGTTTCCTGCTCCTTGGGCACATTTTCACCTCCCTCACAAAGGTATGAACTGGGTACAACAACATGGATGTGTCTTCCACCTTCAAGCTTTAGCGTCTTATGTTTGTTTTCAAGCAGATCAATTTCCGATTCAGTCATCTCCACAGCTTTCAAAATATCACCTTTCCAGGCAAGTAATCTGTTCATTGATGTCAACTGGACAGAACTGGAATCCCCCGTACCAGGATCATCACTACCAACCAACTCATTAAGCAAACAGCCAAATCGATCCACTGAGATGTTATCGAGCTCCTCTATATTGATTGGAAATCGTTCAAGGTGAGTACTAGACACAGGACTAGGTGAACGACACATATTACTGACATCACTAGCAGCTATATCCATCTTCACAGATGATTTATCCGCAAACCCTGCAAACACCAAAAAAATTAGATGGGTATGTTACATTGTCCCTTGCAGAATATAAGTGAATGCATAAAAAACAAGTGGAAGACGTGATAGAAAGAGAGAAGGAAAATCAGTGTTTGCAAGATCGGATACATGACAGAAGAGCTCAAGTAATAGGAAAATGATGCAGATAACTCCAAATAGCAAGGGAATGAGAATAGCATGCAGAGTGATGTATTACAAAATGTACCGTACCTGGTGATGAACTGCATGCTACAGAGGATGGAGTTGTAGGGGAACCATAATCTGGAACAATGGCTGCTGTAGGACTTTTATCAGCAATATTTTTGTTCAAAGAATGCAGTTCCTCTGTACCGTTTTCCAACAATGTCATTCCATCTTCGTTTGTGTTAACATCAACTTTCTTTTTCTCGTATTTCGCCAGGCCCTCACCCCACCCAAGACGTTGTTTCTTTCTGGAACTCATCTCCTCCGTAAGATGAGTAGCTGTGGCACATGCAGTAGCATCTCCCGAAGAAGATTGAGTCACAGCAACAATTTCATCCATAATATTAAAACCATATTTTTACTCCATGCATTCCTTGTCAATCAATAATACCCAAAATTTTCATATCAAAATAATATATGTATAATGCATTCTATCAAATTTATGTCTATATATGTCATTAGTGTTAAACAAATAGTAAAATTAACAAAATATATTAGTAAATAAATTTAAAATTATTAACAAAACATGTCGTAATCTCATGAATATCAATTTTTTATATGCCGCACTAATACTTTTAGAAATTGGAAATAATTTGTCTTATTTTTCCTTTTTAGTTTTTTTATTTAGTATTCCCTTTTAATTTTTTAATAATATGTCTTATTTTCTTTTTTTGACTATTATTTCATTTTAGTTACACTACAATTATAAATAATTTTGTCTTATTTTCCTTTTTTAGTCTTTTTGATTTACTATTTCCTTTTTTTTTTAATAACATGTCTTATTCTTTTTTAGACTATTATTTCCTTTTAGTTACACTACACTTTGATTTAAGAAATAAATAATGTAGAGAAAGAAAATTTATATTTTTATATTAATATATTGACATGTGTCACAATCTCAATTAAAATTAACACATGTCACGATCTGGTGAGTTACGATTTTGCCTACGTGTCATATTCACGTTGGGAAAAATTTAAAGTAAAATAGCTTTGATCGATTTGTGGAACTCTCGAATTCATGATTTGCTTGAATGATGTATTTTTTTTATTTTTTTTCTCGATTAGTTATGACAGTTTTTTTTTTTTTGTTTTTAAACGTATTGACATGAAGAAAATTTTATTTTTTAATGTCATTTTCTTTTTACAAATTTTCTCTTTTACTTTTTTTTAATAACATTTTTTACAAATTTTCCCATTTACCTTTATTTAATGACATTTTTTTTACAAATTTTTCCAATTATGTATTTTTTTTCCTTTCTTTCTCGATTAGTTATGACATTTTTTCTTTTTTGTTTTTAAACGTATTGACATTAAACAAATTTTTCCTCTTTTTAATGATATTTTTTACAAATTTTCTTTTTTACCTTTCTTAAATGACATTTTTTACAAATTTTCTCTTTTACTTTTTTTTTAATAACATTTTTTACAAATTTTCCCATTTACCTTTATTTAATGACATTTTTTTTTACAATTTTTTCCAATTATGTATTTTTTTTCCTTTCTTTCTCGATTAGTTATGGCATCTTTTCTTTTTTTCTTTTTAAATGTATTGACATTAAACAAATTTTTCCTCTTTTTAATGATATTTTTTACAAATTTTCTCTTTTACCTTTTTTAAATGACATTTTTTACAGATTTTCCTTTTACATTTTTAGTATATTAATACTTTTCATCATCTCAATTACAAATTTTCTCTTTTACTTTTTTTTAATAACATTTTTTATAAATTTTTCCATTTACCTTTATTTAATGACATTTTTTTTACAAAATTTTCCAATTATGTACATTTTTTTTTCTTTCTCGATTAGTTATGCCACTTTTTTTTTTTTTTTTTTTTTAACGTATTGACATTAAACAAATTTTTTCTCCTTTTTAATGATATTTTTTACAAATTTTCTCTTTTACCTTTTTTAAATGACATTTTTTACAAATTTTCCTTTTACCTTTTTAGTATATTAACACGTGTCATCATCTCAAGTAAAATGACACATGTCACGATCTAATGACAAATTTTCTCTTTTACTTTTTTTTAATAACATTTTTACAAATTTTCCCATTTATCTTTATTTAATGACATTTTTTTTTACAAATTTTTCCAATTATGTATTTTTTTTCCTTTCTTTCTCGATTAGTTATGGCATTTTTTCTTTTTTTCTTTTTAAACGTATTGACATTAAACAAATTTTTCCTTTTTTTTAATGATATTTTATACAAATTTTCTCTTTTACCTTTTTTAAATGACATTTTTTACAGATTTTCCTTTTACTTTTTTAGTATATTAACACGTGTCATCATCTCAATTACAAATTTTCTCTTTTACTTTTTTTTAATAACTTTTTTTATAAATTTTCCCATTTACCTTTATTTAATGACATTTTTTGTACAAAATTTTCCAATTATGTACTTTTTCTTTTTTTTCTCAATTAGTTATGACACTTTTTTTTTTTTAAACGTATTGACATTAAACAAATTTTTTCTCATTTTAATGATATTTTTTTACAAATTTTCTCTTTTACCTTTTTTAAATGACGTTTTTTACAAATTTTCCTTTTATCTTTTTAGTATATTAACACTTGTCATCATCTCAATTAAAATGACACATGTTATGATCTAATGAATTATATAATAATTTTGGGTCCATTCTCTTTTATATAATAAGATACATGTATATTAATTATTATGGTTTGTGGTAAAGAGCATGTTGAGTTGACCGTACTAACGCGTTTGGTTTTACGGTCAACCATATGGGCATGGCATCTCTAACTTCTTTTTTTTCGTTTCTAAGTTTTGGTAACGGAACAAAGAAAATTGTATGTTTTAAAGAAAGAAAATTGCGGATTCTATAACTTATAAAATCACTAAACACTCAAACCAAGTCGAGGTATTTTAATATCTAACTTTGTTTTCCCCTGATTAGGAATGCTTAAACCCAACCGATCAGATTTTAAATACTGTCTGAAAAAATTGATTAAATTTAATCACAAATTTATAAATTTTATTTTGGATACGGGTAATTTCCAAAACACCATAGTTACTTATTTAGATTTAGTTATATATATAAAAGAATCCGAACCTAATTGAAATATAGAACATCATTTCATTTAAAGTAAAATTGAGATCACAATCCAAGTTTGTGAAGCCATCACCACCCCATAATGTGGCATTGGCTATATAACCATAGTGCCAAGAAAATACAATTTTGCTTGCTTTCCACTGAATTTTAAATATTTTTTTGGGAGTAATTGCCCTTTGACTGGATGTCCAAATTTACAAAAGACTTAAGCTAAGAAGATTGAAAAATTTATAGAGGAAAAAACAAAGAAACTCATATCATTATATGATATCGTAATTTAAAATGGCTCATATGCAATAAATTCAACCATATACAACCTACAATCGTATAAAATATAGTAGGAAAATAATTTTTATAAGCTATTTATAACCGCAAAGACATTACTTATTATTATATGTCACTTTTCTTTTTATACGATGTTTCCGGTGGAGAAGAAGAAAGACATTGGAGGAATTTTGTTTTTAAATGTTTGAAACGTACACCAAACGACTAAATCTAACGCCAATCAAACGTTATATATGTTAAGCCTCCACTGAAGTTTGTTCGATGTGAAATTTGACCGAAATTTCCTTCCATTTATTGTCTAAAAAATCTTTGGTTTCTGGAAGACAAGTTTGGAGTCGACAATTTAAATAAAATATTCTCGGTTGAAACTCATAAATTAGGTACATAAAGAGACTAATAAATTGCGACTTTTTTCTTCAAAAAATAATATGGAAAGAACGACACACTTATGTCGCATTTTTCTCCTCCTTCCCTCTATATTCTTCTCTTTTATGTAACTTGTGTTTTGCTCGGAGTATTCTAGGCTCTAGCAATTACACTTACATTAATAGTATCACAATGTACGAAATTTCTAAGGAGACTATAATATTTTAGTTTCAATGCGGAAAACAAGTGACTCATAGACGTAGTTTAGTAATTTGTGGTAGTATCGTCAATTTTTCACTATCAGAGTATCAAATTCAAACTTTGAAAAAAACATGTAAAATATGAACCACATTAGATAACACACAATTTAATGAAGTATCAGTCGGTTCTTTAACACCAACTATTAATTTTTAGGTTATAAAAAAAATATTTTCATAAACCCAATGTTTAGAATCAAACTTTCAACTAATCACTTTACTCAGCCTCGTTATCATGAGTTCTTACAGCTTTCGGATTGGATATCATTCGGATTATCGTATACCCTCTAGTAGTGGAAGGTTATCATGTGAGAATGACACCAGTACATGATTATAAATCTTAAATAAATTTCACTTGTTTTGGTAGATGAGATGGCAAAAACCACTCTTTAACCCCACTAAAAGAGAGTTCAATTCATTATGACCCTATTACAATCACAATTACAACCACATTTATATTTCTTTTTTCCCCCTCAGAACTTCTTCCTCTTATTTTAAGAGTTTTTGTATCCATATTTTTCCAAAATCTTCCTTTTTATTATAGATTTCCATTTTTTTAAAAAGTAAACAAATTTTCTCATAATATGAAACAATATTTATTTAATTTTAAAATATTGCAAAATTTATTAACGAAGGCCATGACAAGGACTATTGTATATCTAGACATTCGTGGTATTTTAGTTAGTAACACTTGTTGTGTCGTCGATTGAAAGTTTCTTATAAATAATTGAACCAAACAATTCGAATGATTTTTATTTTTCGTAAAGACAAATGAAATTCGAACTATAGAAGGTTCCGAAATTTATGGATAATATATTATCTTAAAAATATATTGAATAACAAACAAATCTTAGTATATATATAACACTATTTTCTTTCTAGATAATATATTATCTTAAAAATATATATTTTCATTTATCCTATCCTAATATATTATGTTGGTGTAACAATATATATAAAGTTCTTATGGTAATTAGATCTTAGCCAAACAGATACAGAGGAAAACTTTACTTGACTTCGTAACGTGTAGAAAATTTGCAACGAGGGAAGCTATCAAAACCTCGTTAGAATATTCAAACTGAAAACATGCCACTACGTATACGTTCTTCACAAATCTCTCTATATAACAACACATTCTCATACTCATTTCTTGGCAACCAAGTCATATTAACCAAAGCATTATATCAAAAACATTTCATACATTTTCTCTCTAAACGAATGGCTTCGGTTGTTTTCTTGATTCTAGCCATCGTTTTGAGTTTCGGAACTTCAGGAGCCACTTCTCGTGGTGGGCTCTTTGAACCTTCTGCTGCCATGGAGAAACATGAGCAATGGATGGCTCGATTCCATCGTGTTTACTCTGATGAATCTGAGAAAACGAATCGGTTCGAGATCTTCAAGAAGAACTTGGAGTTCGTCAAGAACTTCAACATGAATACGAACAGAACGTACAAGTTGGATGTCAACGAGTTCTCTGATCTCACCAACGAGGAATTTCGGGCGAGGTACATGGGGCTAGTGGTGCCCAAAGGTATGATCGGAATTTCACCAACGGATTCCACCGAAACGGTGTCGTTTAGATATGAAAATGTCAGTGAAAGTGAGACCGGTGAGAGCAAGGATTGGAGACAGGAGGGGGCCGTTACATTCATTAAGAAACAAGGCCAATGTGGTAATTTAACTATCATAACTTTGTTTTTTTTTATTTTTTTATCATAATGAATTATATTGGATTATTTATTTTGCACAAAAAGAAATTCTATTGAATTTAAACTCGGATGGTGATAGACACTAGTTCAAACCACTGTGCTACATGTTTTGGTCTATAACGACTTTTTATGTTCTTATCACATTTCTAAAGAGTGGATACAAAAATGAAACTGATGAAATGGTTCAGGATGTTGCTGGGCATTCTCGGCGGTGGCGGCTGTGGAAGGCCTAACCAAGATTGCGAAAGGAGAGCTTGTATCGTTGTCGGAGCAGCAACTGTTGGATTGCAACAGTGAGAACAACGGATGTGGCGGAGGGATAATGTCGAAAGCTTTCGAGTACATAATCAACAACCAAGGAATCACCACAGAAGATAATTATCCTTACCAGGGATCACAACAAACATGTGCTTCAATCACCGAATCAACGGATTCCGTTGCGGCTACCATCAGCGGATACGAAACGATTCCAAATAATGACGAGGAAGCATTGCTAAAAGCGGTGTCTCAACAGCCTGTTTCCGCGGTGATAGATGGGTCAGGGGAAGCGTTTATGCACTACTCGGGAGGGATATTCGACGGAGAGTGCGGGACGGAAATGAGTCATGCGGTCGCGATTGTTGGTTACGGGACGAGCGAAGAAGGGACTAAGTATTGGTTGGTGAAGAACTCATGGGGAGAATCTTGGGGAGAAAATGGTTACATGAGAATCAAGAGAGACGTGGATGATCCCCAAGGAATGTGTGGTTTGGCCACACTTGCTTTCTATCCACTAGCTTGAATCCTTATTATATTGTTCGAATATATGTAAATGGGTTTGTTTCACTGTAGTAGACAACACCCTGATCAATAATTGACCTTTTGCAGTCATATCTATTTTAAAACTTATGTTGGTGGAAGCATGTGTTTTTTTTTTTCTTTTCGCTGAATTATTTTTATTGATAGTGAAAATCTTACAAGAGTTACAATAGCCGGCGGCAAAAGATTAATGCCCCATAGGCTATACCGACGGATATCACATCCTCGAAACTGACGAACAACAAAGTTCTCAGTGTTTAAACCGGCGGACAAACAGAGATAGCCCCGGGAATTAGAAACCAATTGAAAGATACGATTTTCACAAAGAAATCTAGAAAAACGAGCTCCATTAAGAAGAAAGCAAAGGAAAGACGCTCGCAAAACCAAACGGAGTGTGTGGAGAGAACAAAACATGCGCGGACCAGCAAAGTTCCCAAAATCGCCGCCGAAACAAAGGGAATCCGCGAAACCTTAAACCCAAATACGACGAAAAGCCAAATCAATGGACAACGATCGCGAATCTAAACTTCTACCCACCTAATTTTCAACCTAAAGAGTCTAAAACAAGAACTCTGCATCCCTACACGAGGTTAGCCTTACAAGAACTGACTAAGGAAGACTACAGGCGAAAACTGATTATTGGCTATACTAAAAGACGGTGAAAGGAGATTGTAAAAAGATTCAAACGAATTAAACAGAGGCTAAACGACGAATACCCAACCCCGACGAGCAACTACACGCACACAATCCGAAAAATTAGCGAGATCAACCCAAACTCCTAAATAGCGAAAACTACGGATACTAGAATTCTAACACCATAACACAAACTAACCACACAAATCCAACCGAAGAGGCTGAATCCAGAAAACACTCAACTTTTAAATCATAAAAATGATATCAGCAAAAACCAACCCGATGGGTTTAAAAAAAAAAAACATCTCGTACTGAAATAGTTTGTAGTCGGTTCTCATTTATTGAATAACAAATTTTAGTATATATACAACATTATTTCCTTTCTAGATAACATCGTATCTTAAGAATATATATTAACATTTATCCTAATCTTAATACCTCTCGCGAAATTTTGTACACGTATCTTGGACAACAACTTCTCAAATTTCGGTCTACGAAACGCCTTGGTAAAGAGATGTGCAAGTTGATATTTAGTCGAAATATGTTTTGTAGTAATGAGGCTATCTTGAACAACATCTCGTACTTGAGTGACAATCAGACTTAATATGTTTAGTTCTTTCATGAAATACCAGATTTGCTACACTGTGTATAGATGCATGACTGTCGCAATACAAAGAAATGGGTTGATCATGATCCACTACAAGAAAACAGGCCAATTTGCGACTAAGATTGTGGTAGCAAATGCCTCGCAAATGGAAATTTGCGAGGCATTTGCGACCAAATAAGAATCGTCGCAACCAGCTAGTCGCAAACGAAAAATCGTCGCAATCTAGTCGCAAAATATGCGAGGAAAGAAATTTGGTCGCAAATGCCTCGCAAACATTTGCGAGGCGTTTGCGAGGATATTTTGCAAGGCATTTGCGAGGCAAATTTTGCTACTAGTTTGCGAGGATTATTTTTGCAAGGCATTTGCGAGGCAAATTTTGCTACTAGTTTGCGAGGACAATTTTTCTAGGCATTTGCGAGGCAACTTTTGCTACTAGTTTGCGAGGAAAATTTGTGAGGCATTTGCGAGGAAATATTGCGAGGAGTTTGTGGGGTTTGGACGGTCGCAAATCAATTGCAAAAAAATAAAAAAATAATTTTTTTTAAACAGAATTTTTAATTGTTTCGGAAATAAAATAAAAATAAAATAAAATTTAATTAATATATTACATAAAACGAGTATTTAGTACAACGAACAAAATAACTACAAATTATCGATATCCTGAAAATCTGAAGCTTCATGAAATTCCGAAGCAGAAGCTGAAGAAGAACCAGCTTCTCCTTGTTTCTTCTTCCTCAGCATCTCCCGAATCGCCGGGTTCGAATCCCCAAGTAACTCGAACATCATATCATAGGCGTCGTGTTGCTGCTTCAGCAATCTGATCTCTGCTTCCGCGATCTCTAGCTTCTTATCTCTAATCGGGTCCGGGACGTATGTCGAAACCGGGTAAAAGGGAACTCCCTCGGCATCCGTCGGAATAGATCCCATGAAAGCAATCTTCCCCTTTCTGGTACGGGGAGCTAGCTGTAAAATAAAATTTAATAAAGAAATAAATAAATACTTAAATAATTATATATGAATTAGTAATAAAAGTTTGTTTTCGTTACCTGAGTGGCTATGCGGTTTACGTCCACTGGGGTCATTTGGATGGGTTGACCATCGGGAGTAGACTGCGATGTGATTTCCTTGATCCGGGCAGTCACATCGCCGTGAAGCTGCTGAACTCGACTATCAATCCACGTACCGTCCTGGCGTCTGTGGGTCTTCTCCCAAATCTCGGGCATCGTAGCCGGGGCACCTTTCGTCTGTGCCTGAAAAATGGTAAAAATATGTTAAATCGTGAGATACTTTAACTTAAAGAATTTTTAAAATTTGAACTATAGAAATTGAATTCAACTTACAATACGGCGCGCTTGTTCGAAGAAGGACAACTGCCCCGAGACATGCTTCGAAATGCCTTTTCCGTCAACCTTGGTGTACCGCGCGGCCCGGCACTTGCTGCTTGTGTCTTCGGAAGTCGGCAACTGCCAGTAGGCAATGAGACCCGCCCAAACCGTCGGGTTGAACCACTCAGGCATCACATGCTCAGGGTCCACCTTCCATTTCTGTTTCCAGCGGCCGACTTGATCAGTAAGGCGATGCATCGCCTTGTCATCGAAGGCATCCCGAACCAGTCCCGTGATCTCGACATCCCATCTATATTTTTGCTATTAAAAATAAAAATTCACATTAGTAGAAATTTAATATTAGTATATACATTGTAAATTATAAATTAAATTATTAATAGAAATAAAATTATAAACTAACGCCAAATTAATAGCCCTTGCTTGACACACCTTGAGAACGTTGACACATATCCATCTGGGAATTTGACATCATCCTTAACCCACTTAAACAAACTATTCTTTGAGTCCAATGACAGCCGAAAAATAGGAATCGGTGCCCTACCATCGCTTGTAATGTGCAACTCAGGCCTTGCGCATATACAGGGAGATCCAAACGTGATTTCAAATTGTCTTTCGTTTTACCCGGAACATTCAACAACGTGTGGATGATATTTTCGAAAAAGTTCTTCTCGACGTGCATTACATCCAAATTGTGCCTCAAGAGATGATCCTTCCAGTACGGCAGTTCCCAGAATATACTTTTCTTATGCCAGTTATGATACTGCCCATACCCACCCGGCATATTAGCGGGGACACTGTACCAGTTACCCCCTACTTCTGCAGTTTGTTGAGCATCGCAATAATCTATTTGCGCTTCCAACTGTTCCCCTGAAAGATGAACCGGGGGGGGGGGACTTTGACGGTTTTGTTTTTCTTGAACAACTTCTTGTTCTTTCTATACGGATGACCCAATGGCAGAAATCGACGATGACAATCGAACCAGCACGTTTTGCGTCCATTCGTCAATTGAAACGCATCAGTCTGATCCAGACAGTAAGGACATGACAATTTCCCATGAGTTGTCCATCCAGATAACATCCCATAGGCGGGGAAGTCGCTTATGGTCCACATAAGCACAGCCTTCATGGTGAAGTTCTGGCGGTTTGATGAATCGAATGTTCGTACACCGACATGCCACAACTCCTGTAATTTGTGGATCAGAGGCTGCAAAAACACGTCAAGAGATCTTTTTGGATGCTTAGGGTCCGGAACAAGAATGCTCATGAACAAAAATTCTCGATGCATGCACATATCCGGAGGTAAATTATAAGGCGTTACTATGACTGGCCACAACGAGTATTGCCGACCAGACATACCAAACGGACTAAACCCATCAGTGCAAAGACCCAAATAAACATTTCTATGTTCTTCAGCAAAGTCTGAATGTACCGTGTTAAAGTGTTTCCACGCCTTCGCATCTGATGGATGAGAGATCACCCCTTCCTTACTAAAGTGTTCTGCGTGCCACCT
Organism: Pseudoturritis turrita; assembly: GCA_900406555.1. NCBI lineage: Eukaryota > Viridiplantae > Streptophyta > Magnoliopsida > Brassicales > Brassicaceae > Pseudoturritis > Pseudoturritis turrita. The sequence continues at coordinate 1,042,089 of OVBL01000198.1, read as the reverse complement.
AATTGCCCCAACAGTCTGCTCTGATTGGTATAATCGCTTCAATCTATCTGTTATCGGAAGATACCACATACATTGGAACGGCACCCTCGTGCGGCCACCTGTCTCTTTATATCTCGGTTTTCCGCAAAAACGACATTCCTGCAACTTAGCATCATCTTTCAAGAAAATCATACAGTTATCAATGCAGACGTCAATCATCTCAGACGGTAAACCAAGACTCGCGACCAGTCTCTGTATTTCATAGTAACTCTCTGCCGAGTTATTGCCCTCCGGCAAATACTCGTTAAACAATGCAGTCCATTTATCCATGCAATTTTCACTAATGTTATCTTCGCTTTTAATTGTCATCATCCTAGATGCTAATGACAATTTTGAAAGCCCTTCTCTACATCCTTCGTAGATGGGTTCATTAGCAGCGTCTAACATATCGTAAAACTTTTTAGCACTCGGGTTTGGTTCTTCAAAAGTATTATCATTAAACGAGGCAGTACTTTCATGAAATGCATCAGTAACCATGTCATGAAACCTATTCCCATCACTATTACCATATCCATATTCATTATAATCTTGCTGATGAGCATGCTGATCATAGTTATTATCAAAACTACTAGCGCCATCTTGATTGCCATGATAACTCGTACTTAAACTATCCGGAACATTAACTACAAAATCTTCTCTGTGCGCAAACCACACATAATAGTTAGGTAAAACCCCCCTCGTATATAAATGCTTCTAAATAGTGTTTGCATCATGATGATCAATGTTCTCGCACTTAACACAAGGACAGAAAATTTTGTTACCGTTTTCTACCGCGAATGACTGATGTGTAGCGTGGGTCAAAAATTGATCAAGACCATCTCTAAATTCTCTCGTCACTTCACCGGTATCTGGATCTCGCCGGTTGTACATCCATGCCCGAACCGTGTATATCTCATGATGCCAAGATATGATCCGATTATCGACCTCTCCACAAAAAATATCGGATTTATAGTGTGTTTGCGAAATAAAATATTTTTGTGAGTAGATTTGGGATGTTTGTGATATGATTTTCGTCTCCCCCATAGCTTTCTATTTATAGAGGATCAGCCATTTTTGCTACTCATTTGCGACCAACCTTTGTTACTAATTTGCTAGGAAAAAATATTTGCAAGGCATTTGCTAGTAATTTGCTACCCATTTGCGACCAAACAATTAGTAGCAAAAAGCAGTTGGAAATCATTAAAAACGTGGGTAACTACTTTCTAAATATTCTCGCAAATCAGTCGCAAATCTTAGAAAATATCTGTCCCCGTAAATGCCTCGCAAATTTGCAACGTGTTTGCTACGAACTATCTTTTTGTCGCAAAATTAGTCGCAAATTTGAGGATATTTGCGACGAAATTGCGACGTAAATTATCCAAGCAAATTTGCGACTAATTTGCGACTCCAGACGCAAATTCCTAGCAAACGCCTCGCAAATTTGCGACCTCAATATTGGTCGCAAATTCTCCTCGCAAATTGGCCTGTTTTCTTGTAGTGATCATAGAAGAAAGTCTGGTGAAGGGCCTTTAACCAATTGAGTTCGCGAAGAGCGTAGGCCATGGCCCGATATTTAGTTTATGCGGAAGAACATAAAACCGTTTGTTGCTTTTTGTCCTCCACAAAATTGGTGAATCACCTAAATAGATAATAGATGCCGAGAGTGATTTTCGAGTATATGGGCAAGCCGTCCAATCAGAGTCACAATAAGTAGTGATAGTTGATATATCATGGTTTTCACCGGTTTTCAACCATGATATCCATTGTTTTATCGAGTCAAAGTGTGCTTTTAAAGTCTTTTGTTTCTTTTATCTAGTCTTTATAGGTTTTAAGTCATTTTGGAGGAAACAACGGAATTTCGGGTGCAGTTGGACTTATGAAGATGTGGTATCATGATGAAGCTTTTAAAACCTGGTGTTATTTGAAAGGTTTTCATTGATTAGATTGTGATGAAATTTGGAGACAAGATAGCCACTTGAGTTAGATTTTATTTGGAGGTGGTTTGAAGTCATTCCGATCAACGGTTAGAAAGTTATGCCATTTTTAACGAAGATATGTCAATCTGGCGAGTATAAGAAGCATGTGCAGGAGATGAGACCAGAAGGAGAAAGATCGATCCATCCAAATCTGGATTGATCTATCCAAACAAATCTGGCTTGCAGGAATTTTCCAGACCAAGCCAGATTGATCAATCCAAATCTGGATTGATCCATCCAGACAAATCTGGCGCGCATGAATTTTCCAGACCAAGCCAGATTGATCCATCCAAACTTGGATCGATCCATCTAGACAGATCTGGCGTACATGAATTTTCCAGATCGAGCCAGATCGATCCATCCAATTCTGGATCGATCCATCTGCTTCCCAGACGAAAAAGGCAAATTCTGACTTTCCTTTTTATCCCCAGAATCATCCAAACTCCACCAAATCCGACCCTAGACCTATATATACTTATTTTAAGCCACTTTTGGAGGCTACACTTTTTCTCTACACACTTTTATTTTCTACACAAGTTTTTAGACTTTTGGCTTTTGGAGTTTGTAAGCTTTGGGGAGACAAATCTCTGACTCTACATCTTTGAGAAGATGTCTGAACCCTTTTGGATTTCTATTTATTTGATCATGAGTTTTTCTTCATCTCCTTCTTGTTTCTCTGCATCATGTCTGAGTAGTTTCATAGTTAGGTTTAGGGTTTCAAGGGAATTTATAAATCATTGAATCAGACATAGATAGGGTTTTATCATATTGTCTTCACCTATCGTTGTTCTCATTGCTTAGATTAAATTGATCACTTAATCTCTGATTTTAGGTTTAATCTATTCATCAAAAGTGTTATAGATTGCTTGATAGAACATAGGTGAGCAAATTGTCCTAAGCCAATGAAAGCTGATGTTAAGGCAATTTGTGAACATATCAAACCTGCTCGTTAATGCTTATTTAGAATTCTAAGATCAAACAACAGTTTAGATTCTTAGGTTACTAGATAAAGTAATTGATACCACGACAGTGGATTGGTTAAACATTCATGTTTGAGTTTAAGACTACGCTTATTATTCCCTGAATAATTGTCTGGTTCATGATCTCTTAATTCCTGCGAATTGCTCTAGACTTAACGCTTGTTTTTAATTGATTTTACATCGTTTTTATATTGCTATTTTGTTTCACTTTTCAACAAACAACCATATTGTCATCTTAGCTTAATTTCACTCATATCTATTTGTAGCGTTTCACTTGCAGTGATATTTTAGAGTTAAAACTCTGTGTATCAAGTTTTTGGCGCCGTTGCCGGGGACCAATTGCGTTACCTTCGAATTTAACTTTGAAGTTTAGACTAAGATTTACTAACTTTCTTTCTTGCACGTTTCAGGTGTATGCAGAGAAGAAGCAAAGGAGCTGACAACCTTTTCAACTTCGATAACCAGGAACTTGCAAGGTTAGAAAGGGAGAATAGGAAGACAAGGTCGAATCAAGTCACAATGGGTGATCAAATCGACAACAATGCACTAGCTACTGCAGCCGAACTTCAGAGGCTACAACAGCAGGTGCAATAGTTGCTACAACAGCAACGCCAGCCTGCAATTGGGGATGCGGACACTCTCTACACTTTCTACCAGAACAGGGCTGCTATCTGTCCACCAGCCATCGCTAGGAATGACTATGAGATCAAACCTCAGATGATAGGGTTGGTAAAGCAGCACGTGTTCCATCTGTTACCCGCTGAGAATCCTATGGACCACATAGAGAACTTTGAGGAGATTTGCAGCACTACCAAGTCAAATGGGGTACCCGCCGATTATATTATGTGCAAACTTTTCCCCTTCTCTCTGGCGGACAAGGCATCGAGATGGCTCAAATCTCTACCTCCTGGGTCGTTGACCACTTGAGATGAATGTAGAGCCGCTTTCTTGGATCACTTCTACACCAAATCCAAGACGGCTTCGCTGAGGAACAAGATCACTACCTTCCAACAACATTCAAGAGAGTCTTTCTGTGAGGCTTGGGAAAGGTTCAAGGAGTATCGCAGAGAGTGCCCACATCATGGATACTCGGATGGGCAGATTCTTAGCATCTTCTATGATGGAGTCGAGTGGGATTACAAGAACGCGATCTCAATGCTGCTAGCAATGGAGACTTCATGACTCAGAGTAAAGAAGGAGCCTACCAACTGATTGAGAACTTGGCTGCAAGTTCCAACAATCGTTGTGCTGAGTATGACAGGTCTAAGCGTGTCAATAGTGTAGAATCTCATAAGATTGATGAGCTGAATGAGAAATTGAATCTGCTATTGAAGGCGAGTCAGAGAGGCGTGCAGTTTTGTGAAAGAGAAGCAGATGCGGCTTTCTGTCAGGAATTTGCTGAAGAAGGGACTAATGAGCTGCAGGAAGTGAATTATGTGAATAGACAAGGGTTCGTACAAAACAAGGGGTTTAACCAGAACTACAAAAATCACCCAAATCTGTCATACATGAGCACAAATGTCGAGAACCCTCAAGATCAGGTCTACCCACAACAGGTGAACGCTCAAGGTCAACAATTTCAAGGAAAATTGACCGTGCAAAACACGGGCGTCACTGCTTTTCAGGGGTTTACAAGACAGACGGGCGTGCAAAATAAGGGTTTTCAGACCAACTCTTCTCAGGGTTTTTCGGGAAATCAGTTTGTGCAAAATCAGGGCCATAACAGATTTCAGGGTGGATTTCAGCAGAAGCAGCCATTCAACAATTTCCAACCGACAACATTAGCCCCATTCCAAGTTTTCACGAGCTCCGCGAATGACTCTGGTGATGATCTCAAGGTTCTTATGCACCGGCTCTTGCTCAACCAACAGAAAACTGCTAGCGAGATCAATGTCAAGGTGGATAGCATGTACAATGATCTCAATGGTAAGATTGAATCTCTCTATACTCCTGTGAAGAAACTTGACACTCAGGTAGCTCAGATCTCAGCATCAGGCAAGCGACCACCAGGGACTCTTCCAGGAAAAGTTGAGACAAATCCCAAAGAGCACTGCAATGCAATATCAGGTCAGAGTAAGATGGAGATTGTACCGGTACCGCTTAAACCAGAAGAAGTAGAAGAAGATGCGGATACATCCCTCGAATCCCATACCCTCAAGGACTGAAGAATCGTATTGACAAAGAGAAGCTAGCTGAATTCAATAAGATCGTTAAAGAGCTTTCTCCTGATGTCTCGTTTGAAGAAGCACTTAGAGGTGATCCTGCATATCGGAAATTTGCTAGAGATACCAGAGAAAGCCTTACAGTTGTCAAGGCCCTCTTTGTTGAAGCAAGGAATACACCACCTCCTATGAAGATATTGCCTAAGGTGGAAGATCCTGGGAAGTTTGTGGTTCCATGCTCTATTTCAGGAGTTGAATTTGAAGAAACTCTTTGTGATTCTGGATCTTCTATTAATCTCATGTCTAAGGCTATTGCAAAGAAGCTCGGGATTACTGAGATGAGACCTGCTCAGATATCTCTCAAATTTGCAGATTCTTCCACCACGATTCCACATGGCACCATTTATGACTTACATGTTCAAGTAGGAAATTGTCTTGTTCCTACTGATTTCTAGGTGGTGGAGATGATTAAGGATTCTGATATGTCTCTGATTCTTGGGAGACCGTTTATGGCGACAGTGGGTGCAGTTGTGGATTTGCCTAATAGAAGAGTCTCATTCTCCAATATTGACAAAAAGGTCTTCTACAAAGTCGTACCCAATAATGAAGCAACCAAAATTGCATCTTGTGTGACCATTATCAGTGGGGAGAAGTTGTTAATCGAGACAACGAAAGAGCTTGTTGCTAAAAGTGAGGTCAAGGAAGTCCTGGATGGAGACCCTCACATCGTCAACAAGGAAGCTCGTCAAAAGAACAAGGCCAAGGAAAAGGTGAAGAGCCAAAGAATCAAGGGAGATTCTCATATGATTTTGGTACCTTTGAGGTGTGTTGGCGACACGATTGAGTATAAGGTGAAGTGCAAAGGAACTTCAAAGCCTTTCTCCAAGGTTAGAGCTATTCTCACTCCAGAGTTTAAAGAGAAGGGTGCAGAAGCTGTGAAGGAAATGTTGAGCAGGGTTCTAGAGTTTAAGATGACTGATCGGGGAACTTGTTTTGGAGCAAGTTCTCATGCCCATCTTTCTGACTGATACATGAGACCGAAGTCAAGCTAATGACTCAAAACAAGCGCTTTGTGGGAGGCAACCCACCGGTAAGTGTACATACTTTGTTTTTCAGTTATTTTCTAACTTTTGGTTTTGGTTCTAAGTGTTTCAGATTTCTTTTCAAAAAAAAAAAAATCGTGCAAAAACGGGGCAGATCGACAAATCCGGGCCAAGGTACGTTTTCTGTAAAAAAAAAAAAAAAAAAAAATTTCTTTTCTTTTATTTTCATCTTTTGAGTCTATTTTACTTTTCTCTTGATTTAGTTTCACACCGGAACGGTGTGAAGTAAGTCTGGGGGAAGGTATTTATCGTTTACTAACTCTATTTTCTTTCTTTTGTTTTCTCTTTAAGTCAGTCCAAGTCAGTTTATTGAGTCAAATCTGTTGGAAACTATTATCTTTCTCTTGGTTTAGTGTGTGACTATTTCATCTGAGTGACCATTGCTGCAGAATCAGTTCAGATTCGACTAATGAAAAATCTAAAGGTTGACCAGTTAACTAGAGACGTCTATATTTCCAGCAGAATCCACTAAGCCCGAGCTAATTTCTGAGCTCTTCCTTTTACCTCATCGATGTGACTGGTGTTCATAGGGCTTGACTCCTCGTCCATACCTTACAAATGCATCTTATGTGAAAAGTGATGGTACTCCTCTCCCTTATTCTAAGTTAAATAAAAGCAGTAAAGATGAAAGGATTTTCTTTCGAGTAAAGGGTTAGGAAAATTTCCGGCGATCGCATTATTTTACTTCGAAAGGAATGATCACACAAAGGTTGGCAGCGAGGCTAGGAAAATTTCCCGTGATACCATTATTCGCTTACACCTTTGAGATAAAAAAGAGAAGAAAAGAAGAAAAAAATGATGAGAACATAATAAGTCTGGGGGAGAGAAAGAGTACCAAGGATTATATGGTTGGTTTGTCATGGTATTGTATAGGAATGAGTCTAAAAGTTTTTGGCATTGAGATCATCAATGAGACCCAGCGATGAAAGGCTTATGGACAATGCTGCGAAATTGTGGGTTGAATCTGGGAGGCTGCGAATGTCTGCGGAGAAGTACATGGTGGTTCGATTTGGATTGGTCTTCCAGTATGTGGATTATGAGTTGAGTAGTCATTACAACGCTCTGAAGAGAAGGTGAATTTCCGTGTTTTCAAACTTTTTTCAAAAACTAAGTTCTTTCTTTTGCTTGAGGGCAAGCAAATGCTAAGTCTGGGGGAGTTGATATATCATGGTTTTCACCGGTTTTCAACCATGATATCCATTGTTTTATCGAGTCAAAGTGTGTTTTTAGAGTCTTTTACTTCTTTTATCTAGTTTTTACAGGTTTTAAGTCATTTTGGAGGAAACAACAGAATTTCGGGTGCAATTAGACTTATGAAGATGTGGGATCATGATGAAGCTTTTAAAACCTGGTGTTATTTGAAAGGTTTTCATTGATTGGATTGTGATGAAATTTGGAGACAAGATAGCCACTTGAGTTAGATTTCATTTGGAGGTGGTTTGAAGTCATTCCGATCAACGGTTAGAAAGTTATGCCATTTTTAACGAAGATATGTCAATCTGGCGAGTATAAGAAGCATGTGCAGGAGATGAGACCAGAAGGAGAAAGATCGATCCATCCAAATCTGGATTGATCCATCCAAACAAATCTGGCTTGCAGAAATTTTCCAGACCAAGCCAGATTGATCAATCCAAATCTGGATTGATCCATCCAGACAAATCTGGCGCGCAGGAATTTTCCAGACCAAGCCAGATTGATCCATCCAAACTTGGATCGATCCATCTAGACAGATCTGGCGCACATGAATTTTCCAGATCGAGCCAGATCAATCCATCCAATTCTGGATCGATCCATCTGCTTCCCAGACGAAAAAGGCAAATTCTGACTTTCCTTTTTATCCCCAGAATCATCCAAACTCCACCAAATCTGACCCTAGACCTATATATACTTATTTTAAGCCACTTTTGGGAGGCTACACTTTTTCTCTACACACTTTTATTTTCTACACAAGTTTTTAGACTTTTGGCTTTTGGAGTTTGTAAGCTTTGGGGAGACGAATCTCTGACTCTACATCTTTGAGAAGATTTCTGAACCCTTTTGGATTTCTATTTATTTGATCATGAGTTTTTCTTCATCTCCTTCTTGTTTCTCTGCATCATGTCTGAGTAGTTTCATAGTTAGGTTTATGGTTTCAAGGGAATTTATGAATCATTGAATCAGACATAGATATGGTTTTATCATATTGTCTTCACCTATCGTTGTTCTCATTGCTTAGATTAAATTGATCACTTAATCTCTGATTTTAGGTTTAATCTATTCATCAAAAGTGTTATAGATTGCTTGATAGAACATAGGTGAGCAAATTGTCCTAAGCCAACGAAAGCCGATGTTAAGGCAATATGTGAACATATCAAACCTGCTCGTTAATGCTTATGTAGAATTCTAGGATCAAACAACAGTTTAGATTCTTAGGTTACTAGATAAAGTAATTGATACCACGACAGTGGATTGGTTAAACATTCATGTTTGAGTTTAAGACTGCGCTTATTATTCTTTGAATAATTGTATGGTTCATGATCTCTTAATTCCTGCGAATTGCTCTAGACTTAACGCTTGTTTTTAATTGATTTTACATCGTTTTTACATTACTATTTTGTTTCACTTTTCAACAAACAACCATATTGTCATCTTAGCTTAATTTCACTCATATAGATTCGTAGCGTTTCACTTGGTTCTCGTGGATTCGATCCTTAAATACTACTTCGTTTGCTGTGCACTTGCAGTGATATTTTAGGGTTAAAACTCTGTATATCAATAGTAAAACCGCTGTCAGCACGCAAGAGAATGTCTTGTGCCGGAGAGAACCGTTAAGATATCGAACACGACGAAGAGTAGCTTCCCATTGAGATAGTAAGTGGACCACATAACTCAAATCTGGACGAGTAATAGTTTAGATAACATCGTATAATTGGTTGTCCTTTATTGAATAACAAACAAATCTTAGTATATATATAACACTATTTTCTTTCTAGATAATATATTATCTTAAAAATATATATTTTCATTTATCCTATCCTAATATATTATGTTGGTGTAACAATATATATAAAGTTCTTATGGTAATTAGATCTTAGCCAAACAGATACAGAGGAAAACTTTACTTGACTTCGTAACGTGTAGAAAATTTGCAACGAGGGAAGCTATCAAAACCTCGTTAGAATATTCAAACTGAAAACATGCCACTACGTATACGTTCTTCACAAATCTCTCTATATAACAACACATTCTCATACTCATTTCTTGGCAACCAAGTCATATTAACCAAAGCATTATATCAAAAACATTTCATACATTTTCTCTCTAAAAGAATGGCTTCGGTTGTTTTCTTGATTCTAGCCATCGTTTTGAGTTTCGGAACTTCAGGAGCCATTTTCTCTCTAAAAATTTTTATTTTTTAATGTCATTTTCTTTTTACAAATTTTCTCTTTTACTTTTTTTTTTAATAACATTTTTTACAAATTTTCCCATTTACCTTTATTTAATGACATTTTTTTTACAAATTTTTCCAATTATGTATTTTTTTTCCTTTCTTTCTCGATTAGTTATGACATTTTTTCTTTTTTGTTTTTAAACGTATTGACATTAAACAAATTTTTCCTCTTTTTAATGATATTTTTTACAAATTTTCTTTTTTACCTTTCTTAAATGACATTTTTTACAAATTTTCTCTTTTACTTTTTTTTAATAACATTTTTTACAAATTTTCCCATTTACCTTTATTTAATGACATTTTTTTTTACAATTTTTTCCAATTATGTATTTTTTTTTCTTTCTTTCTCGATTAGTTATGGCATCTTTTCTTTTTTTCTTTTTAAATGTATTGACATTAAACAAATTTTTCCTCTTTTTAATGATATTTTTTACAAATTTTCTATTTTACCTTTTTTAAATGACATTTTTTACAGATTTTCCTTTTACATTTTTAGTATATTAATACTTGTCATCATCTCAATTACAAATTTTCTCTTTTACTTTTTTTTAATAACATTTTTTATAAATTTTTCCATTTACCTTTATTTAATGACATTTTTTTTACAAAATTTTCCAATTATGTACATTTTTTTTCTTTCTCGATTAGTTATGCCACTTTTTTTTTTTTTTTTTTTTTTTAACGTATTGACATTAAACAAATTTTTTCTCCTTTTTAATGATATTTTTTACAAATTTTCTCTTTTACCTTTTTTAAATGACATTTTTTACAAATTTTCCTTTTACCTTTTTAGTATATTAACACGTGTCATCATCTCAAGTAAAATGACACATGTCACGATCTAATGACAAATTTTCTCTTTTACTTTTTTTTAATAACATTTTTACAAATTTTCCCATTTATCTTTATTTAATGACATTTTTTTTTACAAATTTTTCCAATTATGTATTTTTTTTTCCTTTCTTTCTCGATTAGTTATGGCATTTTTTCTTTTTTTCTTTTTAAACGTATTGACATTAAACAAATTTTTCCTCTTTTTTAATGATATTTTATACAAATTTTCTCTTTTACCTTTTTTAAATGACATTTTTTACAGATTTTCCTTTTACTTTTTTAGTATATTAACACGTGTCATCATCTCAATTACAAATTTTCTCTTTTACTTTTTTTTAATAACTTTTTTTATAAATTTTCCCATTTACCTTTATTTAATGACATTTTTTGTACAAAATTTTCCAATTATGTACTTTTTCTTTTTTTTCTCAATTAGTTATGACACTTTTTTTTTTTTTAAACGTATTGACATTAAACAAATTTTTTCTCATTTTAATGATATTTTTTTACAAATTTTCTCTTTTACCTTTTTTAAATGACGTTTTTTACAAATTTTCCTTTTACCTTTTTAGTATATTAACACTTGTCATCATCTCAATTAAAATGACACATGTTATGATCTAATGAATTATATAATAATTTTGGGTTTTATATAATAAGATACATGTATATTAATTATTATGGTTTGTGGTAAAGAGCATGTTGAGTTGACCGTACTAACGCGTTTGGTTTTACGGTCAACCATATGGGCATGGCATCTCTAACTTCTTTTTTTTCGTTTCTAAGTTTTGGTAACGGAACAAAGAAAATTGTATGTTTTAAAGAAAGAAAATTGCGGATTCTATAACTTATAAAATCACTAAACACTCAAACCAAGTCGAGGTATTTTAATATCTAACTTTGTTTTCCCCTGATTAGGAATGCTTAAACCCAACCGATCAGATTTTAAATACTGTCTGAAAAAATTGATTAAATTTAATCACAAATTTATAAATTTTATTTTGGATACGGGTAATTTCCAAAACACCATAGTTACTTATTTAGATTTAGTTATATATATAAAAGAATCCGAACCTAATTGAAATATAGAACATCATTTCATTTAAAGTAAAATTGAGATCACAATCCAAGTTTGTGAAGCCATCACCACCCCATAATGTGGCATTGGCTATATAACCATAGTGCCAAGAAAATACAATTTTGCTTGCTTTCCACTGAATTTTAAATATTTTTTTGGGAGTAATTGCCCTTTGACTGGATGTCCAAATTTACAAAAGACTTAAGCTAAGAAGATTGAAAAATTTATAGAGGAAAAAACAAAGAAACTCATATCATTATATGATATCGTAATTTAAAATGGCTCATATGCAATAAATTCAACCATATACAACCTACAATCGTATAAAATATAGTAGGAAAATAATTTTTATAAGCTATTTATAACCGCAAAGACATTACTTATTATTATATGTCACTTTTCTTTTTATACGATGTTTCCGGTGGAGAAGAAGAAAGACATTGGAGGAATTTTGTTTTTAAATGTTTGAAACGTACACCAAACGACTAAATCTAACGCCAATCAAACGTTATATATGTTAAGCCTCCACTGAAGTTTGTTCGATGTGAAATTTGACCGAAATTTCCTTCCATTTATTGTCTAAAAAATCTTTGGTTTCTGGAAGACAAGTTTGGAGTCCACAATTTAAATAAAATATTCTCGGTTGAAACTCATAAATTAGGTACATAAAGAGACTAATAAATTGCGACTTTTTTCTTCAAAAAATAATATGGAAAGAACGACACACTTATGTCGCATTTTTCTCCTCCTTCCCTCTATATTCTTCTCTTTTATGTAACTTGTGTTTTGCTCGGAGTATTCTAGGCTCTAGCAATTACACTTACATTAATAGTATCACAATGTACGAAATTTCTAAGGAGACTATAATATTTTAGTTTCAATGCGGAAAACAAGTGACTCACAGACGTAGTTTAGTAATTTGTGGTAGTATCGTCAATTTTTCACTATCAGAGTATCAAATTCAAACTTTGAAAAAAACATGTAAAATATGAACCACATTAGATAACACACAATTTAATGAAGTATCAGTCGGTTCTTTAACACCAACTATTAATTTTTAGGTTATAAAAAAAATATTTTCATAAACCCAATGTTTAGAATCAAACTTTCAACTAATCACTTTACTCAGCCTCGTTATCATGAGTTCTTACAGCTTTCGGATTGGATATCATTCGGATTATCGTATACCCTCTAGTAGTGGAAGGTTATCATGTGAGAATGACACCAGTACATGATTATAAATCTTAAATAAATTTCACTTGTTTTGGTAGATGAGATGGCAAAAACCACTCTTTAACCCCACTAAAAGAGAGTTCAATTCATTATGACCCTATTACAATCACAATTACAACCACATTTATATTTCTTTTTTCCCCCTCAGAACTTCTTCCTCTTATTTTAAGAGTTTTTGTATCCATATTTTTCCAAAATCTTCCTTTTTATTATAGATTTCCATTTTTTTAAAAAGTAAACAAATTTTCTCATAATATGAAACAATATTTATTTAATTTTAAAATATTGCAAAATTTATTAACGAAGGCCATGACAAGGACTATTGTATATCTAGACATTCGTGGTATTTTAGTTAGTAACACTTGTTGTGTCGTCGATTGAAAGTTTCTTATAAATAATTGAACCAAACAATTCGAATGATTTTTATTTTTCGTAAAGACAAATGAAATTCGAACTATAGAAGGTTCCGAAATTTATGGATAATATATTATCTTAAAAATATATTGAATAACAAACAAATCTTAGTATATATATAACACTATTTTCTTTCTAGATAATATATTATCTTAAAAATATATATTTTCATTTATCCTATCCTAATATATTATGTTGGTGTAACAATATATATAAAGTTCTTATGGTAATTAGATCTTAGCCAAACAGATACAGAGGAAAACTTTACTTGACTTCGTAACGTGTAGAAAATTTGCAACGAGGGAAGCTATCAAAACCTCGTTAGAATATTCAAACTGAAAACATGCCACTACGTATACGTTCTTCACAAATCTCTCTATATAACAACACATTCTCATACTCATTTCTTGGCAACCAAGTCATATTAACCAAAGCATTATATCAAAAACATTTCATACATTTTCTCTCTAAACGAATGGCTTCGGTTGTTTTCTTGATTCTAGCCATCGTTTTGAGTTTCGGAACTTCAGGAGCCACTTCTCGTGGTGGGCTCTTTGAACCTTCTGCTGCCATGGAGAAACATGAGCAATGGATGGCTCGATTCCATCGTGTTTACTCTGATGAATCTGAGAAAACGAATCGGTTCGAGATCTTCAAGAAGAACTTGGAGTTCGTCAAGAACTTCAACATGAATACGAACAGAACGTACAAGTTGGATGTCAACGAGTTCTCTGATCTCACCAACGAGGAATTTCGGGCGAGGTACATGGGGCTAGTGGTGCCCAAAGGTATGATCGGAATTTCACCAACGGATTCCACCGAAACGGTGTCGTTTAGATATGAAAATGTCAGTGAAAGTGAGACCGGTGAGAGCAAGGATTGGAGACAGGAGGGGGCCGTTACATTCATTAAGAAACAAGGCCAATGTGGTAATTTAACTATCATAACTTTGTTTTTTTTTATTTTTTTATCATAATGAATTATATTGGATTATTTATTTTGCACAAAAAGAAATTCTATTGAATTTAAACTCGGATGGTGATAGACACTAGTTCAAACCACTGTGCTACATGTTTTGGTCTATAACGACTTTTTATGTTCTTATCACATTTCTAAAGAGTGGATACAAAAATGAAACTGATGAAATGGTTCAGGATGTTGCTGGGCATTCTCGGCGGTGGCGGCTGTGGAAGGCCTAACCAAGATTGCGAAAGGAGAGCTTGTATCGTTGTCGGAGCAGCAACTGTTGGATTGCAACAGTGAGAACAACGGATGTGGCGGAGGGATAATGTCGAAAGCTTTCGAGTACATAATCAACAACCAAGGAATCACCACAGAAGATAATTATCCTTACCAGGGATCACAACAAACATGTGCTTCAATCACCGAATCAACGGATTCCGTTGCGGCTACCATCAGCGGATACGAAACGATTCCAAATAATGACGAGGAAGCATTGCTAAAAGCGGTGTCTCAACAGCCTGTTTCCGCGGTGATAGATGGGTCAGGGGAAGCGTTTATGCACTACTCGGGAGGGATATTCGACGGAGAGTGCGGGACGGAAATGAGTCATGCGGTCGCGATTGTTGGTTACGGGACGAGCGAAGAAGGGACTAAGTATTGGTTGGTGAAGAACTCATGGGGAGAATCTTGGGGAGAAAATGGTTACATGAGAATCAAGAGAGACGTGGATGATCCCCAAGGAATGTGTGGTTTGGCCACACTTGCTTTCTATCCACTAGCTTGAATCCTTATTATATTGTTCGAATATATGTAAATGGGTTTGTTTCACGGTAGTAGACAACACCCTGATCAATAATTCACCTTTTGCAGTCATATATATTTTAAAAGTTATGTTGGTGGAAGCATGTGTTATGAAATAGTTTGTAGTCGGTTCTCATTTATTGAATAACAAATTTTAGTATATATACAACATTATTTCCTTTCTAGATAACATCGTATCTTAAGAATATATATTAACATTTATCCTAATCTTAACACCTCGCGAAGTTTTGTACACGTATCTTGGACAACAACTTCTCAAATTTTGGTCTAGGAAACGCCTTGGTAAAGAGATGTGCAAGTTGATATTTAGTCGAAATATGTTTAGTAGTAATGAGGCTAGCTTCAACAACATCTCGTACTTGAGTGACAATCAGACTTAATATGCTTAGTTCTTTCATGAAACACCAGATTTACTACACTGTGTATAGATGCATGACTATCGCAATACATAGAAATGGGTTGATCATGATCATAGAAGAAAGTCTGGTGAAGGGCCTTTAACCACTTGAGTTCGCGAAGAGTGTAGGCCATGGTCCGATATTTAGTTTCTGCGGAAGAACATGAAACCGTTTGTTGCTTCTTTGTCCTCCACAAAATGGGTGAATCCCCTAATTAGATAATAGATGCCAAGAGTGATTGTCGAGTATGTGGGCAAGCCGCCCAATCAGAGTCACAATAAATAGTGATAGTAAGACCGCTGTCAGAACGCATGAGAATGTCTTGTGCCGGAGAGAACCTTTAAGATATCGAACAAGACGAAGAGCAGCTTCCCAATGAGATAGTATGTGGACCACATAACTCAAATCTGGACGAGTAATAGTTTAGATAACATCGTATAATCGTTCTCCTTTATTGAATAACAAACAAATCTTAGTTATATAACACTATTTTCTTTCTAGATAACCATATTATCTTAAGAATATATATTTTCATTTATCCTATCCTAATATATTATGTTAAAAAGAGATTTTCAATCCAATGTTTTTGGAACAAATAAGCCCTGTCCTAAAAAAGTCAGCTTCTTTATATATGTATCTCAAGGTTGTCCTGAAGCAGCAACATTTGGAGTAGACTCTTGCTGTTGATGCGGTTGCAACGTTTGCAGCGGTTGCGGTTGCGATTCAGAGAGTTTTGAATCTTGTTCTGATTGGTTTAAAGCCTTTGGTGATTCAGACAAATGAACATTATCAACTTCATCATCAATCACTTTCTTCTTCTCTTCTTCGTCCTCAACCAAACCAGCTTTCTCTTTCGCCTTTTGTCCAACTTCTTCAGCAGCTTTACTCACTTTGTTAAACGCACCAGAAACCCACGTAGCACCGGTCAAAACATACCGGTTTTTCATTATAGTCGAACCAGCATTGCTCATTGTCTGCTCAGCTGCAGCAATTGCTGATTTGGTTTTCTCTGTAACTTGAAACTTGTGATCAACTTCTTTGACTTTTTCGCTCACAACCGTTGTCCCGGTGTTGATTTTCTCAGTGAATCCGATTCTTTTGTCGAATGATGCGACTTTAGCTGAAGCTGTTGATGTTAGTTGATGCTTCTCATCAAGACTTTTCGCTTTAGCTATCGCGTCTTTCCCAAAGGCATGTTTTCAGTTTGACTATTCTAATGAGGTTTTGATAGCTTCCCTCGTTGCAAATTTTCTACACGTTACGAAGTCAAGTAAAATGCCAATCTTATTACGTAATTTTGTTCTTCTCTTGAGAAAAAACCCTACCATAATTTTAATTGGTTGGCGTAATCTGCAAACGTTTTTTGGGGTCTGGCCGTAAATTTCGTAACCTTCTATAGTTCGAATTTCATTTTTCTGTAAGAAACAAAAAAAAGAAAAGAAATTCTAATTGGTTGGTTCAATCATTTACATGAACTTTCAATATCAAAGAGCGTTTTGGCGACGCAACAAGTGTTACTAACTAAAAAGATACATAAACACTACAAAAGATTGCTAGAAATATCGCGAATGGCTAGATATACAATCTATGATGGCCTTCATTAATAAATTTTGCCGGGATCATAATATAATATTTGAAAATTATATATTATTTAATATTATGAGAAAATTTGAAACTTTAAAAGAAAAGGAAATATATATATAAATGCTTAACAATAAGAATAAAAAGGAAGCTTTTGGAAAAATATGGATACAAACTCTTGCAAATAAGTGGAAGAAGTTCTAATTTGAGGCTGAGAAAAGAAATAAAAATGTGATTGTAATAGGGTCATAATGAATTGAACTCTAATAGTGGGGTTAAAGCGTGGTTTTTGCTATCTCATCTACCAAAACCAGTGAAATTTATTTAATATTTGTAATAAGTGGCGAATGTACATAGCTTTTAGCTTTTGGGTGGGGCACTTGCCCACCATAAAAAAATTTAAATTCGTTTAACTTTATAAGAGTTGTTACATATGCCCCTCTTGATAAATTATTCTATGCTCTCTATTCTCTTATGAATTCACGTTTCTATAAAGAAATAAAAAATTGAAACTTCAATATCATAAATACAAGACAAAGCCCAATTTGGTTTTCTTTGTCTACAACTACAAATCCATTGCCCATATATTTATACTTAATAGATAATTTAATGTGATTGTGCGTTGTTGATTTAAATAATTAATGAAATCCTTCGAATGATTTAGAAGGTTTGTTTCTGAAGTAAAAAAATTAGGGATATTTTTTTTGTTTCACGAGAACAGTTGCCGTTTTAGAAGATCGTCTTCTCTGTCGCTCTTTGTTTCAATTTCTAGTAAAACTTTGATTTCCTTCGTTCTCATCAAACACAAATTCTCCAGTTCATGTAATTCTATTCTCTATTAGTGAATTCGATTTAGTTTTTTTTATTTAGTTTTTTGTTTTGTTTTCTCTCGCGTCTTTTTTTCCTTTCTATTTTTAAAACACTGTTTGCATTTCGTTATTTTGTATGGAATTTCTATGTATTTGATTCATGTTTAAAACACAAAAGTATTGTCTACAAGTTATATATTGGGGAATAGCGTCGAACGAGAAGTTTTATATTGAATTTAAAAAAGTTCTATTGGTGAATCTATATTGTAAGTGGTTGTTTTCTTTTACTGGTTTTGAGAATCAAAAGACATGGCTGGTAGTGGTATGGGTTCATGATTTTTTTGCTAAGAATGTAAATAGTATGGGTTCATGCTTATTTCGATGTTGGTACTAGCCAATTATTGTTAATTTGCCATTTTAATATTTGACTTGGATTATCTTATTTGGATGATTATAGTTTTGAGTGAACCAATATTATATTGATTGTATTTTGTTCATCTGTTCATGTTGATTAGTTTGATAGATGTTTAATAAGTTAACAGGGGTTGATTTTATATTAAATTAATATAATTTCGTGTTTTGTAGATAAATCAGTGGAACGATATTTCAAAAGAAAATCTGCTTCAAATTCTGAGAGTAATGTAGATGATTTGCCGTGGGATCCTACTGAAAGAAAAAGAATATTAGATTATCATCCAAATCAAAGGGACGAGATAAGACGAAAGTATTTTACTAGAGGTCCATGTCAACCACATGATCATATTTTTGAGAAAAAAAAAATTGGAAAAGCAATGAGGCGCTTCAACCCAGCTTGGTTTGATAAATATAAGTGGCTAGAGTATAGCATCTCGAAAAATAAAGCATTCTGCTTGTGTTGTTACTTATTCAGAGATGACATCCCAAAACAAGGTGGAAATTATGCGTTTGTGACAGAAGGTTTTTCTTGTTGGAATAAACCTGAGTCTTTATTTGAAAATTTCGTAATTTACGGCCAGACCCCAATAAACAACAAGAGCATCAAAAGCGTGAAAACGAATAGAAAAATTGGAAACAAAATGGTAGAAACAAAAAAAATGGAAGGAATAGAGAGCTTACAAAGAGGAGAATCTGGATCCAAAGAGTTGGAGAACGGAAAAGATCTGAGCGGCGGATAAAGAGATCGGAGAAAACCCTAAGAAACGGAACGAGAGATGGAGGAAATGAGAGGCATAAACAGAGAAGAGGAAGAAGAAGAAAAGGGAAGGCAGAAAAAAAAGAGAGAGAGAGAGAGAGAGAGAGGAAGAAGAGGAAGAGAGAAGGACTCCGTTGGTGACAGGCTGTATCCAGCTGTGACCATTGGATCCGGATTCGGGTTTGTTTTCTGAGTTGTTCGGGTTTTGGATTTTTTTTTATACGTGGCTCCACCCTGGCGGCGTTTGTCTTTTTCCTTAATTTGTCTCCGTTTTTATTTTCCGTAAAAGCAAAATTCTAATCTTGAATAAATAATATTAAAGAGTCAACATGGCAAACAAAAAAGGATGATGAAAATTGAAAAGTATCCGAGGATTAGTATTTGGAATTTGATAACAAGAATCATATACTGTTACAATAATAAATTATATATAAATATGGAGAAAAAAATTAGTTGTTTAATTTATCAAAATGATATTAGTGGTTGTCGATATGTAAAATCCTTGAGCTAAAAGTCCACAACAACGGAGACAAAGCCTAAACGAAAGAAGCCTTACAACCGAAAGACCAGTTTAAACGTTTTAAATATACACCAATTCAAAGAAAATCCAATCAAATCTATGCCACCTCTGTAAACTTACTCTAAAGCACCAAGTAGAAACGGGAGATTTGCTCTGACACCTAGACATCACACCAAGGGAAGACGGATACGAAGGAGTTGAAGACACCATTGAAATCACTGCCACCACGACCCGTGACTAAGGGTAAAACCAACTCGGATGACTAAAACACTATGGAGCTACCTGAAGTAAAACAAGAGACATCCAACAAACTGAAACAAATCAAGCCACCTCCACTCCACGCCCTTGATCTAAACGGAGAAGACTTGCTAGTAGAACACATCTAAAGCGAACAAATCCAGAGCCAACAACCAAGGAGAAACAGAGGTCCGACCTCAAACCTCATCGGCCCTCCGAGAAGCCAAACAACAACGACAAAACCTAAAGCCAGCAACAAAGCTACGTGAAGGTCTCAGCAGGAGGAAATAGAGCGAGCCAGCTCTAAGGATCTCAAACACACCAATTCAATCTCTCCATCTCAAACCTCGACCCAAAAAGCAGAAAAACGAAAGCAAAGGATACTAAAGGCAAGGAAACTAAATAGAAAGGAACTGGTGCCGACACTAGGGGAGTCGCCGAGCGCCGGTCAGGGCAACAATGGCAGAAGGTGGCAGCTAAGGCAAACAATTGGGGAGAGAGCTTTTTCTATTTCAACTCATTAATAAATATTATAACCAGATGGAAAAAAATTATCAAAATGATAACGAAATCAGATTCGTAAAAGAGAAAATTAAAAAAAAAACGAAAATGAAATTGTTTCGGACTAGATTTTTGTCAAAAATGCAAAGGCAATATTATTCAAATCCCCAGCAATAGTGCCAAAAAATTGATGTGTGTGAGTTTTAATAACCCAACTAGGTGCTAGCTGAAAGTGACAACAATCACAATTAATACAGTAGGGATTTAATATACTCTATCTTTTACTATTTTTAATACGATTTTACTATATTATCTATGCATTTTATTACGGTTTGTGCATTTAGAGGTAGTTTTCCGGGTTACAATCGCGAGGCCTTCAAGCAAACCCACTTGCTCAAGTAAATTGTTGTTTCTCTTCTTTAACTCTTTTTGGTTTGCTCTATGTTTTGCTTGATCTTAGGTATGTACATATAGCGTTCTTCTAGTGTTCCATGTGTGCCATTTCACGGCTTTTGGATTGGGATGAAATTCATGCACAGTCTTGTCTTTCAGGTTCTAGATGGTTTAGGGGAATCACTTCCATGTGCCAAATATGTCTCTTGGATGGTCTACTTACCAGAAGGGGATTTCTTGTCTCGCATAGGCCCTGCCGATTTCTTTAAGGTAAAATGTTAGCTTATGTTGTTGAGTTCTAGTTTCAAATGATTATGAAAATGACAATAAATTTTGATTGCGTGGTTTATTTGTGATGAAATTCTAAACATACAACGGAATTTCATCCAATTCATAAGTAGATAAGATTATCGAGTCTGTTTGGATAGAATCGGACGAAATGAACTTCCTATGTTACCATTTAGGTGCTCTGTTGAAAGTTAACCATGATTTCTCTTCCCGTCATCCAAGCTTTCAGCTTTGTTTTATCTTCAGGATCTAGAGAAATATGTCGGCCCTAATGCAGTCCAAGAGTGGGAAAAGCTTCTTGTGGGTGCCTATGTGTCAATATAAATGACATCTACTCGTGAGATCTCATCTGCTAATACTCTCATGAATATGAACCTGCAGGGAGGAATACTCCCTCTATCTTCTGCTGCTATGGCATTGCCACCATTGTCTATTCGCGGAGATCTAGGCGTTCTCTCCACGGCTGCTGCTAGGTATATCAGAGTATCGTGTTGTGTGGGTTTAGAAATTACTTGTGGTCATCTCTTGCGCTAGGTTCCTTTTTCATATGATTTTTTTTTTGTCTTGTTAGATATGCTCCTTCCCTCTTGAAATCTTTCATCAAAATGGGTCCTCAAGGAGCATTGGGCGCCACAAAGCTTCTTCGTCCATTCTCGGAAATCGTTGATTCTTTGGGGTTAAAAGATCCATTTATACGAAACTGGATTGATCTTCTCGCATTCATTCTCGCAGGGGTCAAATCCGATGGCATACTTTCAGCAGAGATGGTAACTATATATATTCTCATAACGGAAATTTCAATCTTATGTCTCAGAACCATCAACCAAATGTTTCACAAATGCATACCATCCTAACTGTATCCTTCATTCCAAAACGTATCTTGCATGGATCAACGACAGACAAAAGAAACAAGATTGTCAATATATGAGGTTTTAAAAATGAAGCCCTTACTTCTTCTGTGTGCAGATCTACATGTTTGCGGAATGGTACAAGCCAGGCTGCACATTGGAGTACCCTATTGATGGCAGCGGTGCAGTGGTTGCAGCGCTTGTTCATGGCCTAGAGAAGTTTGGTGGACGTCTGTCTCTTAAAAGCCATGTGGAAAACATCGTCATCGAAAAGGGTAGAGCCGTTGGAGTCAAACTAGAGAATGGTAAAGTATGAAGAGTTCATGAAATATACATAAATATTTTCAACCTTTTATTTATTTGATCATTACCCATTTCGATATGAAAATGATTCAGTTTGTTCGAGCAAGAAAAGCTGTAGTCAGCAACGCATCAATGTGGGACACGTTAAAACTCTTACCTCCAGGTGCTCTCCCAGATTCATACGTTACGCGTGTCAACACGACGCCTCAGTGTGAATCATTCATGCATCTACACTTGGGATTCGACGCGGAGGTATAAAAGGGAAAAAGAAGCAAAAACAAGAAATCAGTTTACCGACGTTTCAGTTTTGTGAGTTTGTTTTCTTTTCTTGGTTTCGATTTTTTTCTTAATGGAAATTGTGGGAGTATAAATCCACGCCAATTGAATTCGTTATGTCTTTTAGCGAGATCTGAAACTTCTGAGTAAAAACCACCAAAAAACACAAACAGAGATCCAAAGTTGGTGTTTTATTAAGCTGCTTAGAAAGCTTTTTGTGTAAGAGCAAAAGTACAGAGTTTTGCTAGGTAAATTGCCGATCCCCTTTTCTGAGGGTTTACATGAGTATTTATACAAGCCCGAATCGGCCAAGTTATGTCTAAAGAGATAAGGAAGATTTCCTATTTCTTCGGGATTTCCTTTTAGCAAAGCCTGTTGTCGTCATGGGCTTTGATTCGTGGGCTGTCTTTGTCACCCCTTTTGTGGGCTTGAATTCGTGGGCTTATTTTATCTCGGCCCAATCTTTTACCATGGTTCACGGCTCGGGTGACACCACGGTTCGCGGTTCAGGTGACATACTATGGATTGGTATACTCATCCCAGATTCTTCGTCGTGGGTCGTGACCCTCGAACCGTCTGTTACGTCGTGGATCGGGGTATACGACCCATCTTGCCTTGTCGCAGTTCGGGGTTTGGAACCAAACTTCCCTTAACGGATCGGGGTACACCCCTTCATGGTTAGGGGATACCCGATCCAACTCCATCATGATCAGGGAACCCGATCCGTCTGTTTGGTCACGGATCAGGGCACATAACCCAACCTGCTCATGGATCGGGGTACCCGATCCCTTGCCTTGTCACGGATCGGGGTTCACCTTTCACGGTTAGGGGACCCGATCCGCCTGCTTCATGGCCAAGGACCCCGATCCAACTCCATCATGATCAGGGGACCCGATCCGTCTGTTTGGTCACGGATCGGGGCACATAACCCAACCTGCTCATGGATCGGGTACACCTTTCACGGTTAGGGGACCCGATCCGCCTGCTTCATGGCCAAGGACCCCGATCCAACTCCATCATGATCAGGGGACCCGATCCGTCTGTTTGGTCACGGATCGGGGCACATAACCCAACCTGCTCATGGATCGGGGTACCCGATCCCTTGCCTTGTCACGGATCGGGGTACACCTTTCACGGTTAGGGTACCCGATCCATCCGCTTCATGGCCAAGTACCCCGATCCAACTCCATCATGATCAGGGAACCCGATCCGTCTATTTGGTCACGGATCGGGGCACATAACCCAACCTGCTCATGGATCGGGGTACCCGATCCCTTGCCTTGTCACGGATTGGGGTTCACCTTTCACGGTTAGGGGACCCGATCCGTCTGTTTCATGGCCAAGGACCCCGATCCAACTTCATCATGATCAGGGGACCCGATCCGTCTGCTTCATGGCCAAGGACCCGATCCAACTCCATCACAGTTAGGGGCTCAACTGCTAGTGCTTTTTCATACTTAGTCATTTTTAATCGTTGATTCTCAAGGGGTGAAATCTGACCCCAACAGTTAGCCCCCCAGCTTGGCAGTATCAGTAATGTTAGTGCCAAGCTGTAAGTGGTCGAGTGAGATCAACGATTCTCGTGGTCGTCCCGAACTGTCCTTTTTGATGACGATGCCGAACCATTCCTTTGTAGTATTGCTGGTTCAGTTCCTAGGCAAACTCAGTTCGGGATTCTGTTGCCTTGACACCTTTATCGGGGAGTGCAAACGTTTTTGCTGGTTCCCGAGGTGAATGACATCACCCTTTGCCTATATAATCCGTGATACTTCTCATTTGTTCTCCACTTCATTTCTCCGAAAATTTCTTCAAACAGGTAACCTCTCTCTTCTTTCTCTCTCTAATTTTTTTTTGCTTAAGTTTTTAGCCGAAACTCCGTTGCTCTTCCTTCGCCGCCGATCCGCTTGAATTTCCCGATCCATCTTCAACTAGCTCCGTCGCTGTCTTCAAGTTTTCCGGCAGTTCGTTTTGAAGATCTTCAACTTGTTCTTCAATGTTTAAAAGGTTTTGATCTATTTTGATAGGCCGCTGAGAACCCCGATCCGTCCTTTGAATCTTATAAACCCTAGATTCTCTTTCGCGAGCTGTTAGGGATCCCGATCTGTTCATATCTTCCAAGGGCCCCGATCCGTCTTCGAGTTCAACGGAATGTCTCATTCATCGGTCAAAACATCTCCCGATCCGTATACCCGCTTGTTCGGCATTTCAGAGCAGTCTTCGCTTCCTGAACCGTCCTTCTCTCTCGATCCGTTTCTCACCCGAAGCTGTGGTCGGGAAGATTCTTCTGGCGCACACATTTCAGAAAACCTGGATGATCCAAGTGATTCGGGGGTTGGACCTTCCCTTCTTGGCAGAAAAATGGTGCTTTCTGAATCCTCTGGAGTGGGCAGCAATTCTGGGAATCCTTTGCGATTTGAAGTACCCCAACTTCACGACTCCCCTTTTGACGAAGCGGCAAACCCCTTTATTGATGTAGCTGATCCCGATCCGCCAAAAGTTGAACCAGAAGACTGGTTCTTTGATCCAGCTGTGGCCAGACAGGAGTTGAAACGTTTGATGGGTCTCAACCGTCAGACTTCAAGGAAGAAGAAAACAAGGAAACGACCCGATCCACCCGGTTCAACCCTTTCAACCCTGGATTCGCTATCTGCCCTTAGGCATAGGTTTTGCATTTCTGAGGAAGTCGAGCTCGTTCTTCCTTCGCCCTCAGACCGAGCCAGCAATCCTCCTCCTAACCATTTCACTCTTTACGAAAGCTTCTTCTATCGCTGCCTGTTGTGGTTCCCGATCCCTGAAGTCATCCTACAGTTTATCTGGAAATACAACTTGGCTATTTCTCAAATCAACGTTCGAGGAATTAGGCATATGGTTGGTATTCTGGTTAGGAGTTATGAGTGTGATGTAGAAGTTGGCGTCGAACATCTGACACACTTGCTTGAGTTCAGGCGTCGTAATAAGAGGGAGCTGAAATATTATGTGTCGGGCAAAGCCAGGAGAAATATCATAAGGGGTTTCCCATCGAAAGATGATAATTGGGAGGACTATTTCTTTTTCATCCCCATCTCCGAAGCGTCGGTGGGCCGGCGGTGCCTCCAATTTATCAAGTCTGAATGGGGAGAAATTGGTAGCCGATCCGTTGCTCGACTTGGGCCACGGCTCGGGTTTCTATTAAAATTGTTTTTCTTTTTAGGGTTTTTCTAACCTTGCATAAATACTTTTGTTTTTTGCAGTGCGTCATCTTCGTCTTTCACTGCCTCCCGATCTGTCTGAGGTTCACGAAGTGCTTTCTGCTCGCAAGTGCAACTGGTCCAGAGACTTCAACCTTCGACGAGTGGAGAGAGCCCGAGCCCTTTCTGAAGGACAATCGGTTGAACAGTCATCCTCTTCTCATTCTTCGAGAGATACCATGGGAAGACCTACTTTCAGAGACCGAGCTACTGCGAAAGCCAGGGCAGAGGCAGAGGCTAAGGAGAGAGCGGAGCAGGCCAAGGCATTAAATCAATCTCGTCCCCCGAACCCTCAATCTGTCTCTGCCATCGTCTCTAGACCAACTTCAGCTGATAATCCTCGTGAACCGGCTCCTACAGGGGTCATCCTGGGGCTTCGTCCAGCCGATTCTCAAATTGCACCGCATACAGATAAAGGCAAAGGAAAGGCCAAGGAGAAGAAGACTACGAGCAAAAAATGCTAGTCAATAGTTGACAAGGGAGGGGCCCCGAAGCGATTACGTTGTACTGAGTCGTCTCGAGCTATCCCTGAAGCAATACCCCTCCCTGCTGCTCCGGTAAACGCTGAAGGGGCTTACAATGATGCCTCTGCTTCTGCGGCTATCTTTTCAAGGATCACGTGTCCAGGTGATCACTTTCCGCCGTCTGATACTCTGCTTAGGGATAAGGCATATAGCGAAGTGTCTCTTCGGGGTGTCAAGGTATGTGACGTTTACTTGTTTTGTTTTCGTCACCCGATCCATTTCAGCCCTTTTTGTTTTTTAACAGTGTGTCTCGTTGTTGCGCAGTTCATATCCCATCTCAATAGGATGGTGATGGGGTATGAATCTGACGCCCGCAGGGATCGTGAGAAGGTTGAAGATGCTAGGCGAAAAGCCATTGAGCTGGATGGGAAGCTCAAAGAAACCGAGGCAAATCGAGCTGCTGAACAGGAAAAAGCCGCGAAAAGGATCAAGGCCCTTGAAGTTGATGCTGAAGGGAGCAGGAAGCACATCAAAGAAGCTGACGAGCGGATCATGCGGCTAGAGTCGGGCCTAGTGAGGCGGGATGCTCATATAGCTAGCTTGACAAGGCAGCTAGAGGCTGCGAATGACCTTCTTGAGAGCAAAGTCGAGCGAGCTGTTCTGGAAGCCAGACGTGAGACCATGCCGACGTTCGAAGGCAAAGTTTCCCGAGCTACGAGGCTTCTTGACGAGATCGACGGTGAGCCAAAGGAGAACATGCTTGATCTCGCCCAGATTGAAGGCAATCTTCAATTTATTGGGCTGCTCCAAAGCGACGAGCCGCCATCTCTCGATGCCGAGGTGAAGACTTTAGCCGAGCAGAAACAGGGCTTGTCGGGATCTCACGAGGCATTTGCTCAGCTTGTGGCAGAAATGAGAGGAATCCTGCAACTGTCCCCGATCCGATCTGACATTCTCAAGGAGCTTAATGACGGGGAACCCATGGAGACTGCTGCCGCGAGGTTGGGATTCAAGACTTTTCTGGCTCGAATAGAGGAACGCCCGGTCTAGCTGACTCTAGTCCAAAGGCGGTTGCTAAGGGGCCGACCCCCGAACCATCTTCTGGGAAAGCCAATGAGGTCGCTCTTGAGGAGACCGTCGCTCTTGAGGAAGCCGTCGTAGATTTTGAAACGGTGCCTGCAGAGGGCAAAGCTTCGGGAGGCGACGCGGTTGAGCAACTGGCAGAGCCAGAGCAAAAGGTGGTCACGACTCCCGAGATAACGGAGGATTATGATCCTCTCTTTTTTGTCTAGTTTAAGACTCTTTTTACATTTTTTTTTTTGTTAACGCCTGGACGGCTTTATCCAAGTAGCTGTGAACTCCTTTTTATCACCTTGCCTTTGAATATATGTCTTTCTTTTAACAATAGATTCGAGAATGCCTTACTTGCATTGTTTTTGTTGAGTAGTTCTAACGAACGAATACGAACTTCTGTCTGCGTAGTTACGAGATGATCAGTCTCGAGATGATCATTTCGGTTTACAGATAGATTACCATAAACTTATCTGCTCCGATAATGAACATTTGTTTGCGTAGTCTAGGACAAGCATTTCGGTTTACGGATAAGTTACCATAAACGTATCCGCTCCGATAATGAACGAATACTTGTATAGCGCGCTTTTAATCCTGAGACGGATGTGAGAGTTCTCTATTGTGGCCAGCAATAGTGAGGATGTGGCGAGATGCCCGTTGTAGTCAGATTTGCTCAAATATGTCTGTTTTGTTAAGACTTAGTGATCCTTGAAGGGTGTTTTAGATAGAAACTGCTTGTTAGAAGCAAAGCTTTGATAGGTAGTAGAAACTGTTACAAAGATGGGAGTATACGAGTATGCGTATACGTACCCACTCCCCCCCCCCTTTTGAAAGGAGGGGGGCAACTGAACCCGTCCGAAGACGAGCTGCCTACGTACCCTTTGCAGGGATCAAGTCGCCCCGTAGTTCATGTAAAGTAGCTTAGTGGTAGTATTTTTTGAGATGCATTGCGTTCCATGATCTCGGTACTGGAACGTCCGTTATGTTAGCAAGTTTGTAAACGCCAGGTTTGACAACTTCTGTTATCTTGTAGGGTCCTTCCCAATTTGCTCCTAGTTTGCCAGCATTTGTTTCCGCGGTGTTCTGAAAAACCTTCCGCAAAACTAAATCGCCTTCGTAGAATCTTCGTTCTCGAACGTTGGAATTGTAGTACTTTGAGGCCGCGTGTTGATAGTTCTGGATCCTGATCAAGGCTTGGTCTCTTCTTTCGTTGATCAAGTCCAGTTCGTCAAGCATTAACAGGTGATTGAACCCCTCTTGTTCTGGCAATAGCCTCCGGCGAATCCCTGGAAAATGTATCTCTGGTGGGATGACACACTCTGTTCCGTAGACGAGGACGAACGGGGTTTCTCCTGTCGCTCGTCGTGGGGTGGTGCGGTGAGACCAAAGTACCCCCTCCAGGTCTTCAGCCCAACGTCCCTTCTTCTCGTCAAGGCGTTTCTTTAGGCCGTCAAGTATTGTTTTGTTGATTGCTTCGGCCTGTCCATTCCCTTGTGGATATCTTGGAGTAGATTTGCTGAGTCTGATTTTCCATTTTTCGCAGAAACCTTCAAAACGATTTGAGATGAACTGCGAGCCGTTATCTGTCACGATCTCGTACGGTACTCCATGTCGGCATATGATGTTTTTCCAGACGAAGGCCTCCACTTGCGCATCTTTAATGTTAGCATAGGAGTCGGCTTCGACCCATTTTGAGAAATAGTCGGTCAAAACTAGAAGGAAGCATTTCTGCTTTGACGGATGGAGTGGCCCGACAATGTCCATAGACCATCGCATGAATGGATATGGCGATGAGATTAATGAAAGTATTTCTGTAGGTTGGTGGATCATTGGCGCATGGCGTTGGCATTTTTCGCATTTAGCTGAAAACACCTTGCAATCTTTGATCATTGTTGGCCAATAGTAGCCGTGACGTTTGACTTTTATGGCTAGTGCTCTCCCTCCAGAGTGGTTTCCACATGAACCGTCGTGAATTTCCTCCATAACTTTCCTGGCGTCCTTTCCTTCCACGCAGTTTAGCAGCGGTCCCGAGAATCTCCACTTGAAGACATTTCCATCAAGTAACACGTAACGTGCTGCCTGGGCTCGAAGCTTGCGAGCTGCCCATTTTTCGGTTGGTAGGACGCCGTCGCATATGTATCCTCTGATTGCGCCGAGCCATTCCTTGTCACAACCATATTCTGGATCATTGTTGACTTCATTTGTTTCTCCGTTGGGTTCAATGACAGGGTCATTGCTGCTTGTCGTAGTTGGTGACTCAACGAGATTGTCTTCTTCCATTGGGGCAATATCTGGCTCTGTCGGTGATTGGTCGGCCAATTCTTTCTGCATTTCGTCCATCACCTCTTGCCTGGTCGAAACATCTGTCGCTCGTCTAGCCGCTTGTGAACGAGTTATGGCATTCACTGAACCGCCGGAACCGATGCTCGGGTGTTGGATGAATTCTACCGGGATCACTCGCTTTAGATCTGGATCAGAAGTTGATGCGAGGGCTGCAAGTGCGTCGGCCGGGGTGTTCTCCCCTCGCGGAATGCGTGTTAGGATGAACTGTTTGAACTGTGCAGCTAATTCTTTGACGATCTTCAAGTAAGCCTCCATGCGATCATCCTTTGCTGCACATTCACCGCTGAACTGATTCGCGACTAGTTGGGAATCACAAAATGCATGGAGTTTCTTGATCTTTAGGCCATTAGCAAGTTTCATCCCGGCAATCAAGGCTTCGTACTCCGCTTCGTTGTTAGATGCATGAAACCCCAGGCGGAAAGACTGTTCCAGTAGTTCGCCAGTTGGAGAGGTTAGCCATATCCCGACTCCCGAACCGTTTTTGGAAGATGAGCCATCAACATGGAGTTTCCAGAGCTGTCCTTGCATTTCGTCGTCAATGCCTTCTTCGGGTAGTTCGATAAGGAAATCTGCAAGAACTTGCGATTTAGCGCATGTGCGTCCGCGATACTCAATGTCGTATTCGCTCAGTTCGACAGCCCAATTTGCTAGCCTTCCTGACTGACTTGGACTGTGCAGAACAGACCTTATCGGAAATGTGCTCAGAACGACGATTGAGTGAGACTGAAAGTATGGCCTTAGCTTTCTCGCCGACATAACTATGGATAGTGCCAATTTCTCCATCTGCGAGTACATTGTTTCCGCGTCTGTAAGGGTTTTACTTACGTAAAATATCGGCTTCTGTTCGCCACGCTCGTCCCGAATCAATACGCCACTTACCGCTGTGGCAGAAATTGCGGTGTACAGAAAAAGCGGTTCCCCTGCTTCTGGTTTCGTGAGAACTGGGGGAGTGGCTAGATAATTCTTAAGTTTCTGAAACGCTTCCTCGCAGTTGTCCGTCCACTCGAACTTCTTGTTCCCTCGCAAAGTATCGTAGAATGGCAAGCATTTGTCGGTGGATCGTGAGATGAATCGGTTAAGCGCAGCTACTCTCCCAGTAAGATGTTGGACTTCCTTTTTCGTCTTTGGCGACGTCATATTGATGAGCGCGTCGATCTGTTTAGGGTTTGCCTCAATGCCGCGGTGAGTTACAAGATATCCAAGGAACTCTCCCGAAGTAACTGCGAATCTGCACTTGGTCGGATTTAACTTCATGTTGTGAAGGTTCAGCTGCGAGAAACATTCCTTGAGGTGAGCGACGTGATCCTGTTCCTTTAGTGATTTCACCAGCATGTCGTCTATGTAAACCTCCATTGTTTTTCCGAGTTGGTCCGCAAACATCTTGTTCACCAGTCGCTGGTATGTCGCGCCCGCATTTTTCAAACCGAATGGCATCACCTTGTAACAATATATTCCACGATCCGTTATGAAAGCGGTTTTCTCGCGATTGTCGGGGTTCATCAAAATCTGATTGTAACCTGAGAAGGCATCCATGAAGGATAGGAGTGCGTTTCCTGCCGTCGCTTCGACTAAGCGATCGATATGTGGAAGGGGGAAGCTGTCTTTTGGACAGGCTTTGTTCAGGTCGGTGAAATCCATGCACACGCGCCATTTGCCATTCTTCTTCTTGACCACCACTGGGTTAGCTAGCCAGTCCGGGTACTTCACCTCAGTTATTGATCCGACGCGCAGTAGTCTCTCCACCTCGTCATTTACCGCTTTAGCTCTGTCTGGCCCAAGTTTTCTTCTTTTCTGTTTTACCGGTTTGAAAGTCGGGTCGACGTTCAGTTCGTGGCTTGTTATACTGATATCGATGCCAGGCATATCTTCTGCTTCCCATGCGAAGGTGTTGATATTTGTCTTCAAGAATGCTACGAGCTCTTCTTTGATCTTTCCATTTAACTCTGCTCCAATTTCTACACAGCGTTCGGGATGTTTGTTGTCGATGCAAACTGATATGACGGGGTCGCAGGTTGGTTTAGACACCTCTTCTTCGCGATCCACCGCGATCTGTAACTGCTATAACAGTTTGGAAAGCTCTTCCACCGGTTCTCTGTCGGTCTTCATCTTCTTGCGCTTCGAATTTGCCTTCGGATCAGTCACCGGGTTTCTGAGCTTGTGTGCGGCGAGAAAGCAGACGCGAGACTCTTTTTGACTTCCTCGAATAGTTTTCACGCCGTTTGGTGTAGGGAACTTGAGGCAAAGATGGTAGGTCGAAACGGCTGCGTGCATCGAGTTTAACCAGGGGGTCCCTACGATGACGTTGTAGATGGCCGGATGGTCAGCTACGGAGAACTCGACGATCTTTGTCACCTCGCCAGCTTGGACAGGCAGTTTGATTATTCCGGTGGTCATGGTGGTTTCTCCAGAGAATCCCGTCAAGGGTTTGGGAGTAGACATCACTTCGGACAGGTCCACATTCATCCTTCTGAGAGTTTCAAGGAAGATTACATCCACGGTGCTCCCAGTGTCTACCAATACGCGTGCTACATCGCAGTCATTGATGATCAACTCGATCACGAGAGGGTCGTCATGAGGTCTGTCGATTCCGATCGTTTCTCTTTCCTCGAACGATATCACGTCGTTTGGAAACTTAGATGGTTTGGACCAGTTGATGCTGACGTCTGCTCTTCGCTGGAATGCTTTGATTGACGAGACGGTACCTGAGCAATAGTGGGATCCTCCCATTATCATGCTAATCCTTCTTCTGCTTGATCCAGAGGGTGGCGTTTCGTCGTCCCTTCTATCGCGCTTGGTGTGATCTTCTTTTGTCAGGTCGGGTTTGTATGTGTTCACGTCCATCTCGAAATCCTTGAGGCTGACATTTCCCCCAAGCTCGCCGGCTGCTAATTTTTTAGCAAGCTTCAAGCCTAGAATGCGGCAGTTCGCGGTAGAATGTCCGTAGATGTGGTGGTGTTCGCAGTAGGCCGTCTCGTCATAGGAGCTATCGCTTTTGGTCCATGTGCTCCATGAGCTTCTTCCACGTCCTCGGCCTTTCCCGCGACCGAATCCAGGTGCGTCGATTTGGTAGTTGTGAGCTCCTCGAAAGCCTCCTTCGTGCTGGATATAGCTGGAGCCTTGATTGTTCTTCCTAGTGTTGGAAGGGGCTGAAACTTGGGGAGAATGGTTCGTTGTCTTGGCCTTCCCGTACTTCTCAGTTAGGATTTTCATCTCTTCTTCTTCGGTGATGAAGTCTGCGGCTCGATGCATAGCGTCTTGTATCGTAGTGGGGGTGTTTAGCGCGATTTCTTTGCGAAAATCGGAATTAAACCAGAGTGCACGCTTCAGGGCTAGTAGGGCTGCTTTGTCGCTTAGGCCTTCCACTTTTGACATAATAGCCTTGAACCTTCCAATGAAACTCCGGAGTGTTTCGTTCTGTCCTTGAGCTAGGGTCCACAGGTCGGCGTCAGACGTTCCGGGATCCATGAAGATGGAGTAATGTTTCAAGAATGTCGCAGATAGCTGGTTATGGCCGTCGATGGAATTTCGCTCGAGTCTTGAGAACCACTGGAGCGCCGGTCCCTTAAGATGCTCCACGAAGAGAAGGCATTGTCCGGCATCTCTCTCGTTTTCCTTGAAATTCGAGCGTCCCATGGCAATAGCGAAGGCCGTCAGATGACCTTGAGATTCATCATATTATTGTGAATGACTGGGACCGCGGTGTGGATGCTGACCAGAATGTGGTTCTGATATCAGTCCCTAGCGTTCTTAGCCCGAACCTTGCACCACCGGGAAAACATGTTCTGCACGCTTACTTGCCTGGAACCGAACCTTTCGGTCTCTGGGAAGGTCTTGACAGAAGAAGTGCCGAGTATAAATGTAACGCCCCGACCGCCACCGTTCGTGGGCCTCTACGCCCTCTCTTGGCCCGTGAGCCCACCTTCGTTTGACGGCCGGTGCGTTAGTCCGGGAGGCTCGAAAGACTTGTTTACTGACCCTGCAAATCACCACGAGATCTTTTCCCGTGTTTTGTCCTCACTCACACGGTACTAGAAATGACTTCCCAGTAGGTCACCCATCCTGAAATTGCTCCAGCTCAAGCACGCTTAACCCTGGAGTTCTGTCAGGATGAATTACGGAAAAGATAAGTACACTTTGGTGATATAGGTAGCCAAATCAATTCTTATAAGCCTCTTCGCATGCACCACAAATTTCCAGAAATCGGGATGTTACAACAAAAATCTTAAATCCCAACGGTCCGAGGTAACACATTCATATTATTTTTTCTGAACTTGAGTGGTCTGATCTCATGATCTCAACTAGGCGTAGACATAAAAACCAATCCAAACTGAAGTTCTTTAACCAAAATGTGCTGGTACCGTTTACGATCAGGTGATGTGGAGAGCGGTGGAGCGGGCATTAGGGCCTGGGTTCAAGAGAGAGAAGTGCGAGGTGAGTTTGGTGGGAACGCCATTAGCGCATCAGAGGTTTCTGAGGAGGAATAGAGGAACATATGGGCCTGCGATAGAGGCCGGGAAAGGTACATTTCCTGGCCATTCCACTCCCATTCCGCAGCTTTTGTGTTGTGGTGACTCGACCTTTCCTGGTATTGGCATTCCAGCCGTGGCTGCTAGTGGCGCGATTGTTGCGAATTCGCTTGTTTCCGTTTCTAAGCATTCCGAGCTTCTTGATGCTATAGGCTTGTAGAGAAATATTTGCTATAAATATCATGTATGTATGTTTCGTCTATTCACTTTTTTTTTTTACCTCATACTTCACTACAGAAACTGGCATTTTAGGAATGAATTTGAAATAGTATTAATATGTTGGAGATCCATATCTAATAACTACGGGAAACAATCCACTAAAAACCGGTGATAATTTTTCAAGGAGCATAATATTAATACTAAATGAATTTTTGTCTCTTCTCTCTGTCCAATCAAAAAATCCCCAAACTTTTTACTTACTAAACCGTTTTAGTTATAATTGACTAACGTTGAGACTAAAACGGCTTGGTAAAAAAAATTTAGAGATTAAACGGTTTAATCAAAAAAAGTTCAGCATTGTTTTAGTTCATGGGAGAGTTGGTGCTTTTTTTGACAGAAATTTGAAAGTTGAAGATTTTTTTTTGACAATTTTCCCGTTAGAAAATAGGCGTTTTCACATTGTAATATCTCTTGGATCTATTTTCGATTCTAGTGGATTCCGAGTTGAAAGTCTCGGGGAAATGTAGGTAGTGTCACATTAACACTGCTGAACTCCTTAAATTTTGTGTGTGCTTTCCTCTCTTTCTCTAAACTCTCTCAAACGTCATTTTTTTATCTCTGTTTAAGTCTTTGTGCTAGTTCTTTGTTTTAAGACATCAAACAGTTTCAGTTTCAGATTGTGGGTTGTCGAGGTTCAATTACACTCTTAAAGGCTACGATTTTGAGCCTCTAAATCCTAACATCAAAGATCCAACATTATCCAATTACCCTATATATAGTAAAACTTCTTTAAATTAATAATGTTGGGACTTTGAAAATATATTATCTTTTTTGTGAACGAATGTAAAAATATTAGGGAAAATTGACAAGATAGCAATAAAAAAAAAATCAATCCTAAAATCTAACCAAATTCCCCCCCCCCCCCCTCTCCATGTAGCAAATTCATCCAAAATATTATTCAATCAAAAACTTCTTTACAATAAACTAGGTTACCACCCGTGCTATGCACGGGATTAAAATATTATTTTTTAATTGATTTTATATATATATATATATATATATATATATTTTTTAGTATATTAAAATATGTTTGTAAAATTTTGTAATGTTTTTGTCAATATTGGTTTGGTATATTTGTAAAATATTTTTTAAGTTATTAATAATTTCATTATATCATGTTAATATATAATGTATATTTCTCAAATAAATGAAGCACCGTTAATGTTAAATAAAAAAAAATGTTGAATGTAATGGTAAATTTCGGGTTCATAGTCTATCAATGTCGGTTAAATAAAAATTATTTGGATAATAGTCGTATGTTTATATTAGATACTGGTATATATATCAGTATAAATATAAACCGACGGTAAACAATTAGTAAAATAGTAAATATATTATTTGTTTGGGAATGTAGATAAATTTATTACGGGATTAGTGCTGTTTGGAAAAGTAATTGTTTGGCAATTAAGATAGCGTTAAAAGTTTAGTTAATTAAATAAAAACTAAAAAAGCTGAGAAAAATTATGGTGTTGACACATCAGTAATTTTGATCTCCAATGTTCCTCCTTTAATATATAGAGGATGTTGCTTCTACTTTAGAAAGAGAATTAGAAATTAGAAGGAAGTTTCTAAAACCCAGAGCATAGTAAACACTAAACAGAGCCTTTAAACGCTCTTTACGGAGCTTGGGAGGCAAACCACTCCATCAACCCTTCATTATATGAGTTATCCCCCGAGATTCTAATCGAGCTTAATCTGTTTCGCACGTTCTTATCCGCCATTTTAACTAGTTTAGTGGCCGAAAGAGGTGGCTCTCCCGTGTCGTCGTTTATTCCGCTCCGTCCATAGGAGGTATACGACTGTTTGGAAAGCATAAAGAAGAAGAAAGAGCTTTATTTTTCCGAAATGTGAACCGTGAAGCAGCCTTACCACCTCCTCCCAGCTTGTCGAGAATTTATCCGAGAGCAGCTTTGTCATTAAGGAACTCCAGACTTGTGAAGAAAATGAACATGAGAAAAAGATATGATTTCTGGTTTCCACGTGGTGTCCGCAAAGAGGACAATCCGTTCTCATCCCCATATTCCAATAAGACATCCTATCTCCCGTATATAATCTATTATGCATAGCTAACCAGGCTATGAATGTGTATTTCGGCGTTGAATGCTTGAACCACACATCTTGAGACTAATCACATCTCGGATGAGTAGTTCTCAACAACTTCCATGTGCCTTTGGTTGTGAAACTTATTGATTACTTCTGGTCTGTACGTTTCCAAAGTACTTTATCGTAACCAAGCTATGGTGTTTGATGCAGTTTTCTGATTTCCTCCTCAATGCCATTTAAGATATCAGATATGTGATGTTTAGATCGATGAGTATTCAAGACCGAAGCCACACTTGCCTCCTCTCGAATTCCTAAATTAGTAAATCCCCTCGATCCAGTCAGATAAAAAATTCTTCCCCTCTGTGACCAAGCATCGAACCAGAAAGACGTACGTCTACCATTCCGGAATTCCACTCGAATAAAAGGTTTAGCGAGATCTCTATATTTCAGTAATTTCTTCCACATCCAAGATCCCTTAGTTGTAGATCCTTTAATTTTCCAAAAATATCCTTTATGAGTATATTGCATCCATAACGATGGTTGAGATGAAACAATACGCCATATAAGTTTTAGACATGAGACTTGATTTGCTTCTTTTATTGAGCGGATAGCCAGACCTCCTTCGTCTTGTGGTTTACAAATATCTCTCCAATCTAATTTAGCTTTCTTCGCATTCAACTCAGGACCCGACCAAAGAAAAGTGGAACAAACCTTTTCAATCTCTTTCACACATCCATTTGGCAAGCGATACGCATTAATCCAGAAATTAACGATGCTTAATATTACCGATCAAAGCAATTGAAGACGACCCGCGTAAGAAAAGAATCTCGATGTCCATGAACTCATGTTCAGCCTTATTCTTTCCACTAATGGCATGTAATATGCTTTAGTCATCTGTTTGGTGAGCAACGGGAGCCCCCAAGTATCTCACTGGTAGTTGCCCAATCTCAAACGGAAAAGACGACATGATATCCGTTCTTGCCTGATCCGAAACACCAGTCAGGTAAAGTGTGGATTTTTCGAGGCTAATCTATAGTCCCGATCTCTCTGTAAAAGAATCAAAAATCATGATAATTCCTTCAATGAAACTCCTGCGCCCATCGACAAAAACCATCAGATCATCTGCGAAACAAAGATGCATTAACTGGATTTGTTTGCATTTTGGATGGTACCCAATCTTCCTCTCTATGGCTGCCTTATCAATCATCCGAGACAGAACATTTATACATAGCACGAACAGATACGGAGATAGAGAACAACCTTGACGAAGTCCTCTTTCACTTCGAAAAAATTCCGCTAACTCACCATTAACCTAAACTGAAAACGAGGCTGTAGAAATGCATAGCCTAATCCAATGAATAGATTTCTCCGGGAAGTTTAGAGTTGAACGTATTGAGAAGGAAACTCCATTGAACCGAGTCAAAAGCCTTCAATATATCGATCTTCATGGCACATCTAGAGGAAATAGATACCCAATGATAATCTTTCACTAAGTCTGTGGCTATAAGAACAATCTCCATTAACAATCTCTCTTTTATGAACGCGGACTGATTTTGTGAAATAATGCCCGACAAAATTGCTTTTAATCGGTTCGCTAAGATTTTCGAAATGACCTTATACAACATGTTACATAACGAGATGGACCGATAGTCCTTCTTTTCAATGGCTTCTTCCTTCTTCGGGAACAAAGCTAAAATCGTGGAATTTAGACCCTTAGGTAGAAATCCTTTCACAAAAAATGATTGTATAGGCTTTAAAAAACTCGCTTGTAAATTCATCAGGCCCCGAAGATTTGTTGTTTGGCATTGCGAATAATCTTTTTTGGATTTCTTCAGCGGTAACCTCCAACGTGAGGTGACTAATATCTACTTCCGTACAGCGAAACTGAAGAAGTCCTCCAACTGTTTAATCTCCATACCTCGACACTCAATTGGGTTCAAAGTCAAAAACTCTCTAAAGTGGCACTTTGCCTCAGTCTTAATGTCCTCTTTATCCGTTAACCGATCTCCCATAATAGATCTTATATCCTTAATTGCATTACGCATTTGCCGCGTTTGGATATTTTTATAGATATACGAGTTATTACGATCACCCACGTTCAACCAATGCAACTTTGATTTCTGCTTAAAAAACTCTTCTTCTAAATCAGCAAGGTGTTGCCATCTTTGATAAGCCTCACTATCCTCCTCCATTCCATGTGTTGTTGGATTAGTTAATGTCTCGCGTTGTTTTAGACAAAGCTGATCATACGCCTCTTTGGTCCTCTTTGTTAAATCACTAAGATGAGTTTTCCCCAAATCTCTGATCAAAGGCTTTAAAGCCTTAATCTCTTTGTTAAATCACTAGGAGTGAGACGAACGTTTGATTTCCAGAGCACCCAAATGCACCCCAGCCGATGATGCTCATAGTTAGACATCACCGACCAGTCCTTAAAAACCGAAGAAATTATTCGGAGAGACTTATTCTCTTTAACCCTTGTCTCTAACAAAGAACCAAACTGCATATTACCATTACTGATCAATCGTCGTATAATTGAGTGTTTTGTGGATTTATTTAATCCGCGAACGTTCCAGAGAAAACACGAAATTAAGGTTTTTTCTTTTGGTTCTTTTTGCTCACTGTACCAAGGGTTTTATCCTTAGCATTGAGAGCGCTTGTATCTGACAAAATTCTATGAGAAGATTTCGAAGCTCAGGGCAGAGATAGCCGAGAATGCTGATCTTCTTGCCTTTCGGTTGTACTCTTGGTGACAGGCTACACAATGGAAATAACTTCACCCTCCTCAACATCTTCATCCTCCTCGATACGATCAATAGGATCAGTACCCAGCTCCCCTTCAACATCCCTTGTTTCTGCCAGAATAGAGTAACAAGATGGAGAGATTATTGTCTCATCCACCTTATTACCTCCCGATCCCGATTGTCTTCCTGTTTTCGCAGGTGAGACTGAAGTCCAAATATGCTCTCATTACCCTCCCGTTCTACTACATCTCCCATATGCAAATCTTATTCCAATTGGCACAAATTATCCTCATGAGTGACATTCTCTAACACCTCCATTTTCTGCTGATCTGAATTTGTGATACTCACAATGACCTTATTACTTGATTCAACCATTGGTGAAACCTTTTTCTCAACATTAAGATTGATGATGCCAGAGTTTAGCACATCCAACACTGGCATATTTGCTTCTCCTTGAATTATTTTCTCCTTTTCTGAATCCTTCGTCGTTAGTAACATTTTTTCTGAATTTATCACACATATATCAGCTAGGTGACCCCATTTCGAACATGTTTGACATCTTAGAGGAAGCCAGGGGTACACAAACTCAACCTCTACTTCTTCTTCATTTTTCAATTTGAACTGGTATGTTTTTGGAAGCTCTTTCGACAAGTCTGCTTCGACAAAAACCTTTGACTCTTCCAATTTTGAACATTGTTCGGTCTCTGGATGTAGCCTCCCCACTGCACTAGCCAGGAACCCAATACCCTTCCAAGAAAACATCGAGTGTGGGATTTTTCTTCAAAACAACCCACATTGGCATAGTTTTAATCTCAGGTCATGCATCTTCTTTGATTGGAGACCACTTTGAGACTATCATCGGGATGTCCGCGATATTCCACATTCCTCTCCTCAAAATTCTTGATCGAACTGCCGAATCCCGTATTCTGAATTTGAATTTCTTATCGTTAACGACAAACACATCAACTTTCACCGATTTATCTCCAAGTGGCCAAATTTTATTCACTATTACATGAATTTTAGCAACATGAGGAGCCGCCGATAAGAACCTCCCTAGCAGAAAATCCTCCCACAGTGGCGTGTCTCCGAGAACTTCATCCGGAACCACCATAGTCTTCATACCATCAATAACAGAGATTTGAAGTTCATGCTTTGAGAGAGTTGGTCGATTTTGCACCACACTCACCAAGGAATCCTTTTTTGATGGAGTAACAGCCACCAAAGAAGTAACAGCCCCTGAAGGAGTACACACCACCTCGTCTGGCGGCGTCATGATGAAGCTACCGGCAGCGCAGCTGCCGTTAACCCTAGCGTAACCATGAAGTCTTTGGAAACCCTAATCGCTCAAGGAGTCGCCTTGCTCTGATGACATGGCAAAAAAATTTTGCAAAAGAAACTATCAAGTGAACTAAAATTTATAGAGGTATTAAATTAATCGATAAATTGATATTTATTAATTTATAAAAAGAAATTATTTTAGTCAATAATTTTCTAAAATTGTTTTCAAATGATGTTATATTAGTGAGTTTAATTAAATCTATCTGTAAAAATGGCATGCATAAACTTGAAATTACGATTAATCAACTCGATTATCGCAATAGAATGAATGTTAATACTTATAGCATACTAAACTATCTAGATATAAATTATACATGTTCATAAGTTCACTTCTAGGATATTTTGTTCTTCATATGTTTATGTTTGTTGCCATGCCAAAGCACGTCCCCACGCACACAAAGTAAAATTCCAATGAACAATCAAAAAATTTGTTCGTAAAACTTGCTTTCTATGTAAATTTTGAACCTCGTCTTTTTTTCCTTTGTGTTTTTTTTAGCTATATATTTTGTGAATATGTAATTTCTCTATTTTGTGGACTATTCAATGTTGTAAATTTGATGGCTTATTCAATGTTTATATCTTTATTTCACGGATTCTTTATTTATGAATTTATACACTACCGTAATGAAAGTTGATGTGGATTGTTAATTTGTTATAAGTAAAATATCATATCTATAATGCATGCTTGTTTTTAACAATAAGCCATTCTCCTAGATAGTGCATGGTTGTAAATGGTTACAAGATAATGGCTAATAATGGCCAAATAAGTGGATTTTATGCCTGAATTGTTTGAGAAATGCACAAACACATTATTTAAGCTGAATTCTTTTGATTGGTTTAACAAGAATGTATTATTCGAGAGTAAGGAGGATTGGTGAATTGGTTAGAGGATAACCATGTAATTAAAGTTCGGTTATCTTGTGTGTAAACTGAAACTCTCCTCTTATATAAGAGGCTTTATGTAACAAACTTGATTAAAGAGAACAACAGAAAATTCTTATCCAAAAGTTTCGTCTTCTTCGTTTCACTATAATGTTTATCCAAAATGTCGATCGATTTTTCCGATTTTTTTGTTCTTCCGCTTCGTTTGACCTAGATTTCTCGGTGATTCTCCCGATTAATCATTCTTTTACTTCTGTGATTGATTCGTTTGGTTATTCCACCATGAATCATTGATTTCACGAGCTTCAAACTTGCTTCAATGGTGAAGATTAAGCGTCGCACTAGGAAAATAATTTTGTATGCTCGAAAAGCTTCTGTTCATGAAGCTTCTTCTCCGGATTCTTCGATTTCACCAACTGAGTCTCTTGATAGCATCCATTCGCCATTTTACTTGACAAGCGGTGACAATCATGGACTCGCTATCATTTATGAGGTTCTTGATGGTATGAATTACGGTAATTGGCGAATTGTAATGACTATAGCTTTATATGTCAAGAACAAGCTTACATTTATTGATGGATTCATTGCTCGACCAAGTGATTTGCATCGTAGCTTCAAGATTTGGTCTAGGTGTAATTCGATGGTGAAATCCTGATTATTGAATTTGGTTTCTAAAGAAATTTACAAAAGTATTCTCTGTTTTAATTATGCATCAGAGATACGGAAAGATTTGTTGACAAAGATCATACCAATTGTCTCAACAAATCTGGTTCCTTCAGCACGGAACAATGGATTTGACAACTTATTATACTACACTGAAGACACTTTGGGATGAATTGGATGGGGCTAATTGCGAGGAAACTTCTCGTAATTGTCGTTGCTGGAAAGACACAAGCACAAAGGTTGAGCATGCTAAAGTCATCAATTTTTTGGCTGGTTTGAATGAATTATATGTCGTCATTATAAGCCAAATTATCATGAAGAAGCATATGCCTGATCTGGCAGAGATTTACAACTTGTTGGATCAAGATCACAGTCAGAGAAGTATCATTCTAATACAAAATGCAACAGCTTTCCATGTCTCTGCTCCTGATTCAATGAAAGCATATGTCACAATAGTTGACAATCAAAGATCAAATAGTTAACAAATGTTAAGAGCATCTCCAATGGTTTTCCTCATTTTTTTTCCTTCAAAATGAGGGAGAGTTTTACTCCGATGGTTACCCTCATTTTTTCCTTCAAAAAGGAATCTTCCAAGTATATTCTACATTTTCTTTATATATTTTTATTTCAAATACACTTTAACTCTTAAATTGTACAAATTCTACCCACTCATTTTGTTTTGTAAAATAATTTAACTAAATTACAATTTTTATTAAATTAAACATACATGTATGATAAAATTACATAACACTCCAAATTTTTTGAAAAATATAGTATTTATTTCCGGTAATAACTATGTATTTTTTATTTTATCGTTGATTGTGTCTTTGTATTTTCATTTTAATATATGTCATTATTATATTTTCAATATTTTAATTAATTATTTAATTAACTATTTAATTATACAATTGTTTAAGTAGTAAAATAAATAAGTAAAATTTATTAAAATGTTAAATATAAACATTTAAGTTTATTTATGTATATATGAAAACATGTAAAAGCTTAGGGATCAAATTGTAAATAAAAAAGTTCAACAAAAAATGAGTATTGTGAATAGTGTTCCCTCAAATTTGAGGGAATACTATTCACAAACTCATTTTTCTCTCATTTTGATATACCATTGGAGAGAGTTTTCCCTCAAATTTTGATGTTTTCCCTCATTTTGAGGGACCATTGGAGATGGTCTTACAAGGTTCACGGTTATCCAACTGGATTTAACCACAAGAACAAACAAATATTTTAAGCTAAAAGGTCTCCCTACTATGAAAAGACATATGCTCATGTTAAACCAGTGGTTGCTCAGCTTGCCCTCACCAATGATAGTTTTGCTTCAACCATGGTTAATATTCTTTCCAAGGATCATATACAAGGAGTTATTGCTTACTTCAATTCTTAGCTTCAGCTATCTAATGAGTAACATCTATCTCAGGTGGTACCTGGTATGGCTTTATCTTCCTATGATTTGTTGGTATTTTGAGAGCTACGAGAAATGTTTTATCCTCACAGTCATGGATAGTTGATAGTGGAAAAACTCATCATGTCTCACGTGATAGGAGTTTGTTTGTTGAGATTTCTGATTCTTTGAATAGATAAGTTACTCTACCTACATGATTGGGTGTAAGGATTACATGAATTGGTACAGTTAAGTTGAATGATTTTTTTGTGCTTCACAATGTTTTTTATATCCCAGATTTCAGATTGAATCTTCTGACTATCAGTCAGTTGACAAAAGATTTGGTTTATAGACTTGTGTTTGATAAAGATTCTTATATGATATAGGATCCTATCAAGGGATTATGATTGGTCGGGGTGAAGAAATCTCTAATCTCGACGTTTTGGACACATCTTTTATTGCATATTCGTCTATTGTTTCATCATCTCCCTTTTGTTCGAGTGTTGTTGCTGTTGATTCACACTTATGGCACAATAGATTAGGTCATCCATCTCTGTATAAAACTAATTGTCACACATATGTACTTGGAAATAAACAAAGGAATAAATGACCATTTCATTGTGTTATTTGCCCTCTTGCCAAACAAAAGCATGTCCTTTGTTTCCAAGAATAATCTGTGTGTGAATGCCTTTGAACTTCTTCATATAGACATTTGGAGACCTTTCTCTTTTTCCACTGTCGAAGGTTATAGGTATTTTCTAACCATTGTTGATGGCCATACTCAAGTTACATGGGTTTATCTATTAAGGACTAAAGATGAAGTGCTCCAACTGTTTCCATATTTCTTGAAGATGGTTGAGACTCATTACAAAGCAGTATTAAAGGATGTAAGGTCTGATAATGCACGAGATCTGAAGTTTGTAGACTTGTTCAAAATTAAAGGGATTGTTTCTTTTCACTCATGTCCTGAAACTCCAGAACATAATTATGTGGTAGAGATAAAGCATCAATATATCATGAATGTTGCTAGATTTTGTTTCAATCTCTGTCCCTATGGAGTATTGGGGTGATTGTGTCTTTACTACAGTCTTTCTTATTAATAGACTACCAACTCCTTTGTTGCAAGATAAAAGTCCATTTGACGTTTTAACTTCTCACAGACCAGATTACCAAGGTCTTATGGTCTTTGGCTGCCTTGCTTACAATTCTACTTTGTCCAAACATAAACATAAATTCCAGCCAAGAGCAAGACCTTGTGTCTTTCTGGAGTACCCTGCAGGATATAAAGGCTACAAATTACTGGATACTGAAAGTAATCAGATCCACATCTCACGAAATGTGGTGTTTCATGAGGATATATTTCTTTTTATCCAAGGTGAGTTAGATTTTTCTTCTGATTTATTTTCTCCTATGCAAGATTCTACAACTCTGAGTATCGGTCCTATGATGGATAGTGCAATTCCTGCGGTTGTGAAGGAAACTCAATCTCTGAGTGAAATTCCTGCAACTGTGAATAAGATTCAT
This sequence comes from Pseudoturritis turrita, assembly GCA_900406555.1. Taxonomy (NCBI): domain Eukaryota; kingdom Viridiplantae; phylum Streptophyta; class Magnoliopsida; order Brassicales; family Brassicaceae; genus Pseudoturritis; species Pseudoturritis turrita. The sequence goes on along the minus strand of OVBL01000198.1, from coordinate 997,317 downwards.
CTAATTCAGTAGAAACAAAAGGGGTTAAAAGGTCTTCTAAAACACCATCATATTTGCAAGATTAGTACTGCAATATAACTGCAACCGATCTTCCATATCCTCTTGTTGCATATATTTCCTATGATCAACTGTCAGAAGAATACAAAACCTACATTTGTGCTTTGACTCAATATCCTGAGTCTAGTTCTTTTACTCAAGCCAAGAAATTTTATGAATGGTTGAAGGATATGAATGAAGAATTTATTACTCTGGAAAATTCTCAAACTTGGTTAATATGCTGTCTGCCTCCAGATAAACATGCTATTGGATGTAAATGTGTATAGAAAATCAAGCTTAATGATGATGGTAGTTTGAAAAGTTATAAAACAAGATTGGTGGCTAAAGGTTACACTCAACATAAGGGAGTGGACTTTGTTGATATTTTTTTCTCCGGTTGCCAAGATGACGACAATGAAAACATTATTGGAAGTAGATGCTGGAAAAGGTTGGAATTTGAGTCAACTCGATATATCCAATGCAATTTTGAATGGTGAGTTGGATGAGGAGCAGAAACCCGATTAAATTATTTAGCCAGTGCGAACCATGCCTTTTGGGACGTAGTGAGATGATAAACATAGCCAAGGACATCTTCAGATAAAGACCCGAGTAACCATGACATGACCACCTGATCTTGACTATACAAGCGAATAAAATCAGAGTTGCTAATTTCCGTCACTAGATCACCAGATTTGGAGGTGATGGATGGCATGTCTCAAATCCATTAATGAAACCAAGAAGAAGTTGTCCCGTGAGAAAGGACTCGAACTGAGATTTTCAGAGAATATAGTTCATTTCCGAGAGCTTGATTGTCACACACTAAGAGATGCTCAGTGATGACATTGAAAAGGGACAAGAAGAAGAGCTCATGGCTCTGATACCATGAAAACTTTTGAGAAAGCTTGAAAGAGGGCTTTGAAGAAAAATAACTTTTCTAATATTTCAACTCAAATTTTACGATTACAAGCATTCCACATTTTAATATATAAAAAACCCTGAAAAATATCCCAACTAAATTTCATCTGCCAGAAAAATACACGAACTTTTTAGGGTCCCAAAAAAATACATGAACTAATTATTGTTGCCCGTTTAATACACGAATTGGGAATTTTTGAAGGTTTCAGACCTGCGATTTAACGGATGTTAACCCAATATATGGAAACCTAGAAACAGTGCTAAGTTTAAAAATACGTGACTAAATAAAATTTTGAGAAAATTCCTTAAAAATACACCAACTAAATAATAACTGCCAGAAAAACACACTAACTTTTTTGCTCCCCAACAATACATGAAATAAATTTTTCTTTATTAATACCCATATTGACAAACCATGAAAGTTTGACACTCGTATTTTAATGAACGTTAATCCAAATATATTGAGACGAAAAAGTGTATTTGATATTTTTGCCAAGCTCCTCCTGTCACGTTCCTTGTAGAGAGGAAGAGTTTAACACCACTTCTGAGCATTAAAGAGGAAGAGTTTAATAGTTCAATGCGTATTGGTTCTAAATCTACGGGATTGTAGAATTTAACCATTTGTGCGCCTAGCTTATATTAGATTGCAACTCTTCCTCTTTAATACTCATACTAAATGTTGTGTTAGCGCCTGACGACACAAAAGATAGACGCTGATGGTCGCTTGTCGCTGACACCAACGACTTTGAAAAGAACATGATCTCTCTTAGTTGTTTGGAGTAGAAGTTGAAGACACCATCGGATTTACTAATTTTTCTATTAGTCACGTGTTTATAACTTAACACCGTTTTTCGCCTCAATAAATCGGATTAACGTTCGTTAAAATTCGGGTGTCAAACTTTCATGGTTTGTTAATATGAGTATTAATGAGGAAAATTTAATAGTTTATGTATTATTCGGGGAGCATAAAAGTTGGTGTATTTTGAAGGAATTTTCTCAAAATTTTATTAGACATGTGATTTTAAACTTAACACCGTTTTTAGGTTTTTGTTTATCGGGTTAACGTCCGTTAAATCGTGGATTTGAAACCTTCAAAAAATTCCAATTCGTATATTAAACATGCAATAATGATTCGTTCGTATATTTCTTGAAGACCCTAAAAGTTCGTGTATTTTTCTGGCATACGAAATTTAGTTGAGATATTTACAGAGTTTTCTCCGAAAAAGACAAAACGAATAAACTAACGCCACATGTCTCAGAAGCACGTGATGGCACTCGATCTGAGAGCATCAAATCTATTTTTCAGAGGGATTTGGTACGTTGACAATCTCGTACAAGCATCACACATTCAGACTTCTTGTGTGTTATGTTACTGTTATTGCAGAACTTTGACGGCGTTGGAACAAAGGATGACGGCGTTGCAACAGAGGAGATGGGCTTAACATTAAGTTTCAGGCCCATTAGTGCTTCTTCCTTTTTGCGACTGGGCTTGATATGTTGACCCATTGTCGGAATCCTCCGAACCTTTTCTCTGAGGCAGAGTGTTATCCTTAATAAGATTTACATAAATATCTATTGAATACTAACTTTGAAATTTTTAAGGAAAAACCCATAAAAATACACTAACTCAATGATTTCTGCCAAAAAAATATTCGGACTTTTTTGGTTGCCAAAATAATACATGAACTAAATTAGATTGTCCGTTTAATACACGAAGTGGAAAAAAATACATGAACAAAACTAGATTACCCGTTTAATACAAGAAGTAGAAAAAGACTTTCACCTTAAGTGTGTCTAGGGTAAAAGCAAATGGTTTCTGCTCCACATAACGATTAAAACAGGCAAAACTGATTCTAAGGAGTAATCCGACGGTAGACCCGCCGCGTTAGACGCTGCGACCAGTACGATAAAGGCAGAGCTCAGCATCGCATAGCCGTATTGTCGAACAGCTGACACATAAAGACAAAGGTGGTAGGTGAAAATCACTTGGGGCCATCGTACCAGGCCAAACCAGCATATCCAAACCCGATCCGACTATGGACACAGAGCCTGGTATTCTAATCCGGGCAGGTAAAACTCTATAAATATCCCTCTTATCTTTTACATAAACTTAACTCGAATCTTCTTACAAAAAACTTTGAGCCCACTCTTTTTTCTCGAGACTGAGGTCTATTCCTCTAGGAACTTAGTCTCTTCCGACCACTTTAGGTCAATTCTCCGGCCCATCTCGGATCCTTTTCTCCGGTCATCCTCCGACCTTCCTCTTCATCCAAACACTCTGTTTCATCCCTAAATTTCTCCACCTATATGCTCTGATACATTGTGAACCATCCCTTGCTCGGTCCAGTGTCACCGTTTTCCTCTATTTCCCTTTGTTTTCCGACTCTTTTCATAGCCCTCCACGTTCACCCCGTGGTCGCTTCTCTTTTCAATCGTGTTTTTCTGGCATTCACGTGTTTGTTGATCGTGTAGGAACGTGTCCCTCCAGTGGTTGATTGTGCAGGGACCAAACATCCCTTAAAAAATGCTCACAAGTTGTGTTAAACTCTTCCTCTCTAAGAGGCATGCGATAGGAGAAGTTTGGCAAAAACAACAAAGACACTTTTTGCGTTTCAATTTATCGGGTTAACATTCATTAAAATACGGATATCAAACTTTCACGGTTTGTTAATGTGATTATTAATGAGGAAAAATTAGTAGTTCATGTATTATTCGGGGAGAAAAAAAATTTGTGTATTTATCTGGCAGTTATTATTTACTTGGTGAATTTTTAAGGAATTTTTTCAAAATTTTAGTAATCACGTATTTTTGGACTTACCACTGTTTCTCGTTTCCGTTAACCAGGTTAATTAACGTCCAATCCGAGGGTGTGAAACCTTCAAATTTTTCAATTTAGTGTATTAAATAGGCAATCTAATTTAGTTCATGTATTTTTTTTTGCAACCGAAAAAGTTCATGTATTTTTCTGGCATAAATCATTGAGTTGGTGTATTTTTATGGGTTTTTACCAATTTTTAATCACTTTCTTTTAAAAATAAAAGAGATAGATAAATATTTTTTTCAGTAATAATTGACATTAAATACAATAACTCAATTTTCTTAAAATAGAGCGCATCCAAAAAATTTTAAAAAATTAATACACATACTCAATTATCGGTAAAATATTTACTAATTTGGCTATTTAATCTGAACGTATCTTTTGGCTAAGAACTTTGTAATTTGTATTAATGGAAAACGCCTTTCAACCAGACTTGCAAATTAAAGTGGATACGTTTGAAGGATGTAAAACGTGGATGCATTTAAATTTTAAAGTGGATGTTTACAATATTGAAATTTTTTTGTCAATTTTTTTTTTTAATTTATTTAAAGTACCATTGTAAGACCAATGAGAAAAAAAATTTATACATATAATAGATTGTTAAAATCAACCCTCTAAACATGAAAAACTTTTGTTTTAATTATCAATGGAATCTCTAGTACGTGTTTTTGCTCTCTCATTTTTGTATGTGACGGTTACGTCGTCACATACGTTTCTCATATTTTTGAAGGTAATAATAGACTGAACGATATCAATAACGAGATAATTAAAACTATAGTGGTAGATCAATCTGGTAATGGTAACTTCAAAACCATACAATCGGCCATCGACTCAATTCCCTCCGGTAACGACCATTGGATCAAAATTTTCATCAGAAAAGGAATCTACAAGTAAGTATGATCATAGACTTTATTCTTTCTTTCATTGGACGTTTTACATGTTTATATACGTAGATAAATGTCTACTGTTTGTTGATGCAGCGAAAAGGTTATAATTTCGAACGACAAGCCAAAGATACAAATGGAGGCAAATAAAGCATCAGAAACGATAATTCAGTATAACCATGCGGGAGAATCCATTACGAGTGCTACTTTCAGATTGCTAGCCGAATTCTTCGCCGCTATCAATATAACATTTAAGGTTAGCTAATGTGCATACCTAATAAGTACTTCTATAGTTCTATTTATTAACTGTCCCCGACAATTCGTCCACCATTATTCTGTCCATGGAATAGTTTCGGATTTTTAAAAAATGAACAGTGTAAAAACTGCTCCTTCCTTCCTTGAAAAGTCTCTATGTTGAAAAGATTTATCAAAAACGTGTCTATGTGTTATTCACCCTTAATCTTAATGTCACTGATGACATGTTATAAAACAAGAATCACAATTCTCTATAACCAAATACATACAAAACCGGACTTCTGGATCAAATACTATTTCCATTTTGATAAATCCGGTTCATTAGATTTGAATGTGTAAGCCTTAAACAAACTTTGAAATGTATATTTTCTTTTATGATGAGGTTATATTGGATTTTCGATCTGAATAGTTATGACTAAGAATATTGAGCAATTTGATGCAGAATACTTATAATCAGGATAAGCCTATAACACCATATCGTGAGATAAAAGTAGCTCCAGCGGTTGTATTAGTAGGAGACAAGGCGGCATTCTTCGGTTGCGAATTTTTTAGCCTCCAAGACACAATCAGTGACTTAGTCGGCCGCCACTACTTCCAACAATGTTACATCAAAGGAGTCGTTGATTTCATCTGGGGAGGAGGCCAATCTATATACCAAGTAATCTCAATGTTCTCTCAAATTCTCTCATATATATATGTAGATATATAATATGGTAGATTACTACACGTGAAGTCATGCTTGGTCCGTGGTACAACCCACCTAAGCAATCGCTTATGACCACTAAATTACGTGAGTGTGTGCGCAGAGTTGCGTGATAGACGTGTTGGGAGTGACAACCTTAAGAGAGGAAGAAATGGAAAGTGAAAAGGTGAACGGAGGATTGATTGCGGGTTTCATAACAGCGCAAGGGAGGGGGAGCGAGCAGGACACAAGTGGGTTTGTGTTCAATGGATGCTCCATTGTCGGAGTCGGAAAAGCATTCCTCGGTAGAGCTTACCGAGGCTACTCGAGAGTTCTCTTTTACAATACTAACATGGCTGATGTTATTGTTACTCAAGGTTGGGTTGCTTGGACATATCCAGGACAAGTGTAAATATACACCTTCTCTCTTTTATTTATGAGAATGCATGATTCTCCATACACTCATGTACTTATGCTGACGATTTCGGAAATGAAAAATCAGGGATAAAATGACGTACGGGGAGGTAAACTGCCAAGGGCCGGGAGCCAAAAAGGAAGGAAGAGTGGCGTGGGAGAATAATCTGTCGACTAAAGATATATCTTATTTTACAAACCCTAAGACATTTTTAGATAAAGATGGTTGGATAGAAACTCTTCCTCCTCATCCATTCTTCTTTTATTCACCACCTTCTGATTCGGATGAAAATTTATTTGGTTGAACAAAAATAAATTTGTTTGTTAAATATTAAAATCTTAATTATATCATATGAGAAATCTTTTTTGTTAATTATTTCTAGAAATGCGCCACATCTTCTATATATTATTTTGAAAGTAATTCAACGATACACAGGCCCGGCTCTCGGCTCTTAGGTAAGGTTTTTTGAAAAAAAAAAAATTTTCACCGGACCTCTTTGAAAGCTGAGCCGGGCCTGAGGATACAATTACTATGTTTGCAATTGTTTGTTTTGTGTTGGTCATTTTCGTATTAGTAGAAAAACGACATCATTTTTAAGTTTCCAAAATATTTTTTTTAGTTGTTTTTAAATATTTTGTTTCCAAGTCAGAGTGCTAATGGAATTTGACTTAGGGTGTTTAAGTCAATGTATCGACTATTGAAGTTTAGTTTGTATAGGATTTAGGATGGCGAATTAGTTATTTAGGATGGCGTATTATCACAAATTGCTATGGTTCGTGCAGCAATTGGCACTTTCCCTAACTTTTACAGGTTTAGACGGTTGCTTTGCTCGCTTTATCTTTGGCTTTACAACACGAGTGTCAAGTGGCTATGAAATTTTCATCATCAACCTATATTTTCTTTGGTTGAAAAAGGAACCAAAACCCATTTAAACTACTGATTTGTTTTTCTCAGAACGTGGCACAAAGGTCAAAACAAAGATACACATAAACCAACCCAGCATCTCTTTTACTACCCAAGAATCAATACATTCATTAATACTTTACTACTATCACTAGCCATAGAGTGTGGTACATGCTTTAATTTAATAGTTACTTACAAAAAGCACAGTTTTTCACTATAATTGTGAGGTTGTAATTTAAACCCAATGCTACGCCACAAACAATTTCAATTGGGGAAGCTTAATCATTTTTGGGCATGTCCAATACTAATTGATGTAGGGAAATGGTAAGTGTTTCTAGGACTTCTCCCTCATTTTGGCTCTGGCAAAAACAACTCCAGCCACAAGACCTGTACACCAAACAAGCCTCTCTAAGGGTTAATGCACAGCACGAGAGATATGTGTACGTCTGAGATATTCGGCAATGGGAACGAGAAAATGCTTACCAAAGAGTATGCTTGCTGAGTTTTGCAAACTGGTAGGTACATGGAAAAGAACGATCCCCGCAATAGACAGAGGTATCTTGTTTAGCGATCCCACCAAGCTGTGAAATTGCATAAAACAAAAAATGTCTCTACCACAGAAGCAAGAACAAAGTTTGGAATTGCATTTTACTGGCAAATTTCTTACCTGTATGTTGTAGCTCCGGTTTGATGAAGAAACCACATTGAAGTGAAGCTAATGGCAAGACCTAGAAGTCCACTGAGTGTCATCACCATCCAGAAACCTGGCAATCGCAGAAGTGGCCTGCACAAAACATAATACGCCTTGTTTTTCAGATAACAGAAACCATTTCCTATTGACAGGAAAAGACAGGAAGTAACTCACGTTGTATACAGATAATCCATCTCGTTGAAAGCAAAAGAAAGAATAAGGCCAAGTGGTAATGAAAGTGTGTTATTAAGTAAGACCATGGAGAACTCGTTCAAGTTTCCAGATTGAGTAACTTGCTTGGCCGTATCCATGGTTCTTCTCAATGTCAGCTGCAAAACAGCAAAATATAAGCAAAAATTATATATACTAGCTGAGTTTGGCCTGTACACATTGGCTAATCGAAGAATAAGCGGTGATTGGAGGACATGAAATTATGAGAACATATCTATATTACCGAGTGGAACTACTCACAACACCGAATAACAGTTAATAGCAAGCTATATAATTTGCTTTAGGGGTATAAATCAATGTAACAGAATGTCAGCAGATTTCATTGCATCTCATGAGCCATCCTCAAAATGAGAATCAAGCAAGGAACATAATAATGATTATAGAGAAGAACCATTTAGTCATGACTTAGTCTTAAACAAAAAGCATGTACTGCTTGACATGATTTAATGTGCTCTCCTTTTCATATTTGTCTTTATGGTTTCAAATGACTCTAGTAGATAATGTGATATAAGCGCACAAGATCAAATGTTTACTCACAGAGTACGATGCAGTTAAGAAGCAATTAGCAATTTGCCAAGCATAGCCAACAGCATTGAAAGATAGATCTGTTATCCCTCCAGATACTGCAGAAATGATCTGCATTGAGGAGGGGAAAAATCTATCATTAGACAAAATATTACATAATAACAATGAGTGGCCATAAAGAAAACTGGTGTTCGCAGACTATGTGGAATGAGAAGGCTTTGCCACATCCATGAAAGCCGCTTGGACAAGAGTAAGCTCACAAATGGTGGGTCGTTTATCAATAAGAAATATGCTTTCTATTTTCTTGGTAAAAGTGGATGATCAAACTTTATATAGAAGTGCTATGGGGAAAAAAGGAATGAAGGAATGTTTCGTATAAGTAAATCCAAGTATTAGAATTGTTGTTCGATATCTTTCACAAACTCCAATAGGGTCATTGGGAACAGTTTCTCGCAGGCTAATTTACAGATTCAGTTTGGAACACTTTTAAAGTGGACAAACATACCATTAAGAAGAGAGCAAGCCAAACTCTGTTGTCATGTTGCTTGTTGAATAGATACATCTCACCAACTGCTGTTATTACATTAGTGACATTCTTCAGGACAGTGACCATTGCTACGTTGATGTATTTCAAACTGTAAAAGAAAAAAAAATGTAATTGAAATAGACAATCAAATTAAATCCGCACTCCAAATGTTGTCCTATAAGATACAAAAACAGGTTAACTCTACTGTAATCCAGAATATCTCAGTTTAGAATGGTAACACTATCTACCAACTCTACAGGTTATGCATCCTCATTTTGCTGTAAGTGTGACTCTATATAAAAAAAAAGTGACGTCATTAAAATGTATTCATATAGTTAACTTTAGTAGTCCCAACAGTTGTGGCTCGCCAAACAACATAATAATTTAGTAATTGTTCTGGCAAACAATTATAAAATTTCTCAAGTCGTTGATGGAGTGAAAGCAAGGATTAAGGAATTGTAAAGAGAAAGAGTCTTTCCAATATACCACATGAAGATGAAATTTTAGAAAGAAAAATAAACGCATAAAACTCATTCCTACCTAAACATGCTTGTGATAAGCATGCCAACAAATATCACGTTCACGGGAAACCAGACCTTTATCAATCTCCAGGTCAGTGGTTCCCTTGTTATTAGACCCATTAAGCTCAAAATCACCACAATGATCACTGAGACAAAATTCTGCACCATCACAGACGGGTAAGAATATGAAAAATAACCACCGCAGACAAATTTACTGACACATAATTCAAAAATCCATAGCACTGCAGAAGAGAAACCAAATTTTGTTTTGTTAGGGAAGTCACACGAACGTACCTGGTATAACATTAAAAATATCCCAGCATTGAAGTTGTAGCTGGAAAGAACAAACTTGTTCACCAGTATCATGCTGCATGATGAAATGCAATAAGCTAAACCCGATAACAAAGCCTGATTGGGTATCTTTCTCAGAATTGGCTTATCTCCAGATTTTCGTGTCTTCCCATCTTCCAAGTCTACTCCATCGTTTTCATAAGATTTCATTGCAAATGAGGACCTATCAGAGAAAAATAGAATCAGTCCGACTTCAGTGATAGTCACCAGAATTTCTAGACATCGATGAGTAAAATAAGGCACTTTTCGAAGATAAATTTGCTTGGAACAACTTCAGTCATGAAAAAATAGACCCATCATTCATAATAATACAAAAAAATCAGCTCAAAAACTTACAATACTTTGTTCATGTACCAATATCATAAGCCTCGTGACAATTTATGTGGGGAAGACTAATTTGTCTACTTCAGTTCCCATTGGAAGGGCATTCAGGTAAAAATATGGCACATTCATCTAAAGTACTTGAAAAGGAATGAAAATGAAAGAAAGTAGACAAGTTTTCCTGAATATATTCCAATGCTAAACTTCTAAATCACAGAGAAAAATAAATAAAGCAGTGTTGGGAGTTAACCTGCTGACTTTTCTCTCTTTAATAGATAGGAGGCTTTATTAAGAAATCCGTCTTCATGAACGTTAGTGCGCCAATCTCCAGTGTGTTGAAACCACTTGAAACCACTACTAATAAACTCGAGCCCGTTCAAGGAAATCAGGAGAGGCCCCAAAATGGCAGAATCCTTCAAGCAATTGATAAGACTTCAGAAAAACAGTTGGACCAAAAGAGAAGCTTTAAATCGAAGAAGTCGTAACAATCTAAGATTTAGACATTGAATTCAGAGTATTAAAGCAGGTCAACTACACCTGTAAGATTGCTAGAAACTGGCCAAGTATGCTCAGAAAACACACAAATCAACATACTATATTTGGATTTCTCACATAAAACACTGAAAATCATAGACTCTTTCGCAGTATTATCAAGCAAGTGGACGCTTCGAGACTTGGGATAAACTACCAAGTCCAAATTAGCTCCACACCAATTAGATTGTTAACAAAACTTGTCCAGACTTCTAAGGAAACACAATTAGAATTGGGGTTTCTCATAATAAATCCTAGAAAAATCATCGACTCTTTTGCAGCAAATAAAGAAACTACCTTGAAACTCACGAACCGGAGATTCACCTTCGGATACACTTTGATTCCCTTAATTGAGCAAGTGAATCAGCGAAACAAGGAAACTGAAGAGAAATCAAAACTCAATTACGTTTTCGTCGAATCAATCCTCAAATCTTTTGTCTTTGAGAGTCTCGATTTGGTCTTCGTCAACCAAAGTCAGATGCTAACTTGCGCTCTAACTCTTCAAAAATCACAATTTTCGGCACAAGTTAGCATCTAAATCAAGAAGACTGAGATTCAATCCAGAGACTTATGATATTTGGTAAAATGAATAAAAATTACAAAAAGAGGACAAAAGAAAACTCACGATTTCGACTCATCTTCGTCTTCTTCTTCTTGCAGTTGCAATTCAAAGAATGGATGTAGACACAGACAATGAGGTTACAAATCGACGATTAGTCTTTTATTACCAAACATACTTTGGTCGTACATTTTTGGAAGACTTTCCTATTCGAAATGGATCATTTTTCTATGCATTTCTTATATTTAAGGTAAAACATGTTCTGTTGTTTTATAAACATGTTTTATGTTTTTATAAAATCTAATGCCGTTTATAATAAGTGGTATCATAAAAATGACATTTCTCAAATTTCTCAAATTTATTCACCTAAATCAAATTAATTGAAACTCATAAAAATACTATTTTAATTAAAGATATACAAAATGTACTTTTAAATATACTAAAAATATATATACTATCAACTAAAATTAATTATTTGTTTTTAGTATTTAACCAATTTTCATTAAAAAAAAAAAGAAATTTAGAAAACTTGACCAATTTTAATAGAAATCAAACCGAGTTTAGCAAAATTTATTCGATTTAAAGCTTCTCTTTTGGTCCAACTGTTTTTCTGAAGTCTTATCAATTGCTTGAATTTGATGTCTAATTCTTTGTCTTCTTTTTGATATGTAAGTTTGAAACTGACATTTACTGTCATCTGAGGATTCTGCCATTTTGGGGCCTCTCCTGATTTCCTTGACCGGGCTTGAGTTTATTAGTACTAGTTTCAATACACCGGAGATTGGCGCACTAACGTTCATGAAGACGGACTTGTTAATAAAGAAGTCCTATTTATTAAAGAGAGAAAAGTCAGGAGGTTAACTCCCAACACTGCTTTATTTATTTTTCTCTGTGATTTAGAAGTTTAGCTTTTTGAGCTGATTTTTGTTCTTAATCCATCATTCTCGTTCTGAAAAGACATTCTTCTCTTTTACACAGAATCTTAAAAAAAAAAGCCCCCAACCTTCAAATCACAGGACCAAAGTCAATATCCACGAGAATCGCAAACAAATTACACGAAAATAGCAAATACTTCCAGATCCAAGGTAGAGAAGCAAGGGAACAACAAGAGCATCAAAAGCGTGAAAACGAATCGAAAAATGGTGGAAACAAAAAGAAATGGAAGGAATAGAGAGCTTACAAGGAGGAGAATCTGGATCCAAAGAGTTGGAGAACGGGAAAGATCTGACCGGCGGAGAAAACCCTAAGAAACGGAACGAGAGATGGATACCCTTATTCACGGGTTCCCATTTTTTTTTATATGTGGCTCCTCCCTGGCGGCGTTTGTCTTTCTCCTTAATTTGTCTCCGTTTTTATTTTCTGTAAAAGCAAAATTCTAATCTTGAATAATAATATTAAAGAGTCAACATGGCAAACAAAAAAGATGATGAAGAGTATCCGAGGATTACTAATTGGAATTTGATAACAAGAATCATATACTGATACAATAATATATTATATTTAAATACGGAGGAAAAAACTAGTTGTTTAATTTATCAAAATGATATTAGTCGGTTGTCGATATGTAAAACACCAGAGCCAAAAATCCACAACAGGGGAGAAAAAGCCCAAACGAAGGAATCTTACAACCGAAAGACCAATTTCAACGTTTTAAACACACTATACATCAATTCAAAGAAAATCCAATCGAACATATGTCATCTCTGTAAACTTACTCTAAAGCACCAAGTAGAAATGGAAGATTTGCTCTGACACCTAGACATCACACCAAGGGAATACGAATACGAAGGAGTTGAAGATACCCTTGAAATCACTGCCACCACGGCCCATGGCTAACGATAAAACCAATTCGGATGACTAAAACACTATGGAGCTACCTGAAGTAAAACAAGAGACGCCCAAGCAAACTGAAACAAATCAAGCCACCTCAACTCCACACCCTCGATCTAGAACGGAGAAGACTTGCTAGTAGAACACATCTAAAGCGAACAAATGCATAGCCAACAACCAAGGAGAAACAGAGGTTTGACCTCAAACCTCAGCGGCCCTTTGAGAAGCCAAACAACAACGACAAAAACTAAAGCCAGCAGCGAAGCTACCTAAAGGTTTCAGCAGAAGGAAACAGAGCGAGCCAGCAATTCAATCTCTCCATCTCAAACCTCGACCCAAAAAGCAGAAAAACAAAAGCAAAGGATACTAAAGGCAAGTAATCTAAATAGAAAGAGACTGGTGCCAGTACTAGGGTAGCCGCCGAGCGCCAGTTGTGGGAGTGTAAATCCACGCCAATTGAACTTGTCACCTTTTTTTAGAGAGATCTGAAACTTCTGAATAAAAACCACCAAGAATACAACAAAGATCCGAAGTTTTTGTTTTATTAAGCCGTTTAGAAAAGTTTTTTGTTTGAGAGCAAAAGTATAGAATTTTGCTAGGTAAATTGCAGATCCCTTTTTCTTAGGGTTTACATGAGTATAAATACTAAGTTAAGTCGGCTAAGTTAATGTCTAAAGAGATAAGAAAGATTCCCTAATTCTTCGGGATTTCCTTTTAGCAAAGCCTATCGTCGTCATGGGCTCCGATTCATGGGTTGTCTTTGTCATCTCTTTTGTGGGCTCGAATTCGTGGGCTAGATGTCTCGGCCCAATCTCTCGCCATGGTTCACGGCTCGGGTGACGTACTATGGGTTGTGACCCCCGATCCGTCTGTCGTACCATGGATCGGGGGTACACGGCCCACCTTCTTTACTATGGGTCGTGACCCCCGATCCGTCTGTTGTGTCATGGATCGGGGTACACGACCCAACTCACTTTGTCGTGGATCGGGGTACCCAAGCCACCTGCTTTGTCACGGATCGGGGTCCTGATCCAACTGTTTCATGGTTAGGGGACCCAATCCACCTGCTCTATTACGGATTGGGGTACATGACCCAACCTTTCACGGATCGGGGTACCCAATCCACCTGCTTTGTCACGGATCGGGGTCCCGATCCAACTCCTTCACGGTTAGGGATTCCGATCCAACTATTTCATGGTTAGGGGACCCGATCCACCTACTTCATGGTTAGGGGACCCGATCCACCTGCTCTGTCATGGATCGGGATTCCGATCCAACTTCTTCACAGTTAGGGGACCCGATCCACCTGCTTCATGGTTAGGGGACCCGATCCACCTGCTTCATGGTTAGGGGACCCGATCCACCTGCTTCATGGTTAGGGGACCCGATCCACCTGCTTTGTCACGGATCGGGGTCCCGATCCAACTCCTTCACGGTTAGGGGACCCGATCCATCTGCTTTGTCACGGATCAGGGTCCCGATCCCACTCCGTCATAGTTACGGATCCCGATCTGCAGTTAAGGATCCAACTGCTAGTGCTTCTTCATACTTAGCCATTTTTCTATCGTTGATTCTCAAGAGGTGGAATATGACCCCAACACCGGTCAGGGCAACAATGGCAAAAGGTGGCAGCTAAGGCAAACAATTGGGGAGAGAGTTTTTTGTATTTCAACTCGTTAATAAATATTAAAACCAGATGGAAAAAAAATTATCAAAGATTCGTGAAAGAGAAAATAAAAAAAAAACCGAAAATGAAACTGTTTCGGACTAGATTTTTGTCAAAAATGCAAAGGCAATATTATTCAAATCCACAGCAACAGCGCCAAAAACTTGATGTGTGAGTTTTAATAACCCAACTAGGTGCTAGCTGAAAGTGGACAACAATCACAATTAGTACAGTAGGGATGATAGATCTTCCATATCCTTTTATAGTTTTTGTACTTAGTATTTCCTTCTTTTTTTTGAAATTATATATTTTGTATTTTAATGTTTTTAAATAATACCATAAATTTGTATGTATTGTGTTGTGATTTCCCATATTCCATTGCTTCCTTTTTTTTGTTTACTTTAGTTGCTTCGCAAATATACAAAAAATTTCTATATTCATTTACGTTCAATAATATGCATAATTTTCAATTTTGTTGATACATACATAGTTTTATAATCTTTTGTTTTCATTTTTCTTAGAATATTTTTTAGTAGTTGATTTTAAAACTTTTAAAATATAAATTATTGATATATGTTAAAATTTATTAATATGTATCGCGATTTAAATTAACAAAAATATATATTGCAATCTGATAAATTATAATTTTACTTAGTTATCGCGCTCAGATCAAATGCATATAATAATCTTTACTAATACACTATCTCAGATCAAATGCATATAATAATCTTTACTAATACACTATCTCAGATCCTCGCTGACTTTGACTTTTTCTTTTGCTGGGGTTTCCATGTTTCTCTTTTGGTTCCTTCTTGATCAATTCTTTCTGTACTTTTATTTTTTTTGCTTTTTCACAAATTTTTGAAAACCCTAAACCAACGACCCAAATCGCAGCTGTAGGAGGACTATGAACAACTCAGATCCGAAAATCTCTCTTATGGAAAAATTCTACGATCTTTCTTCTCTATCTCTCTCTCCTCGGTTTTTCTTCTTTACTGACCAAGTCTCTTCCTTTGATTCTCTCTGATTTCGACTTTTAAAAATTCTTCAAAGAATATGAAAACCCAGACTACTTTCGTAATCAACAATGTTGATCTAAAGATTCCCAGTTTTGTTAGATCTACAAAATCTCACTTTTTCTTCTTCTTCTTCTTCTAACTTTTTTTTTTCTTTGAGGTTGATCTTAGGATCTAGGTTTTATATATATATATATATATATATATATATATATATATATATATATATATATATATTCTCCAGAATTGGTTTCTGGGGTCTTTAAATTTCGACATATCCTTATAAAATTTCCTACCTTTTCTGAGTTTTTCTTCATCAATTTTGTTATTCGGGTACGCGGGATTAGATAGATTCATAAAATTTTAAATCTGATTTTAAAAAGCTACAATCTTTGTGAGAGAAATTAGTTTCTGTGGAGAATTATGGGCTGCATTTGCTCTAAAGGAGTACGAACAAATGATGATTACATGGAGACCAACCATGTAAGTATTGCAAAAGACAACCTTATAACCTCCAAGAACCAATCTTCTTCTTCGAGAAACATCGAGAATGTAGATTCCGAGGAATCAGTCGTTAATGGAAACGAAGCCACTGTGAGGTTAATACCCAGTGATACCAAGAATGTCTTCTCTGACGACAAGGAGGAGAAGAAGGAGAGTTTTGAGAGAAAGTCTACTGAATCGGTGTTTCAAAAAGAAACCGCCATGGAGTTAGTTGATAATGTAGGACCATTACAGCTTAGGATGAGTAGAATTGGCAGTGTTACTAATGGAGAAAGAGCAGCTAAGGTTATTGCTGGTTGGCCTTCATGGTTGGTTTCAGTTGCTGGTGAAGCAATCAATGGTTGGATTCCTTGTTGTTGTTGGACTTAAATAAGTCTTCTGAGACTAAGTCGTCTGTTAGTTTTGGTCAATAAGGCGAAGTATTAGGAACTAAGCCACGTTTGAATTAGTTTGTTGTGTTTTCCTAATTTTTCTCTGTTTCTGTTCTGCTTTAGTTCTTGTAAGGCTATTTAAAGGCCATTTCACTTTCAATCAATAAATATAGTAGAATTCTCAGAAACCTTCGGTACTAAGATTAACATTGTGGTATCAGAGCCCTCTCAAAAGGGATCTGACAGAGTGAAACACAAGTGATTGAGAGTGAGAAGTGAGCAAAGAAAACGAGTGAGAGATGGCAGCTGAATCAAGCAGTTTCAGTGCCCCGAGTGTGCCGAGATTTGATGGAGACTACGATCATTGGAGTCTACTCATGGAGAACCTACTACGATCAAAAGAGTATTGGAGTGTGATTCAGTCAGGTTACAAGGAGCCTGAAGCTGGTGAAACGCTGTCGGCGACACAGCAAAAAGCCTTGGAGGAAGCAAGGTTGAAGGATTTGAAAGCTAAAAACTATCTGTTTCAGTCCATCGACAAAACTATTCTCAAGACTATCACGCAGAAGGCGACGGCGAAGCAACTTTGGGACTCCATGAAAGTAAAGTACCAAGGTAATGAGAGAGTAAAGCGAGCCCAGTTACAGAGACTTAGAAGAGTTTTTGAAACTTTGGAGATGAAGAGTGGAGAAACGGTGACAGATTATTTCGGAAGAGTCATGGTGACGGCGAACGACATGAGGATCTGTGGAGAAGACATGGGAGACGTGAAGATAGTTGAAAAAATTCTCCGAACGTTAACGGAAAATTTTAACTATGTCGTTTGCTCAATTGAGGAATCAAAGGATATTGACCAAATGACTGTTGATGGATTGCAGAGCTCGTTGCTTGTTCATGAGCAGAAAATAAGACCTAAGGGAGCTGAAGAACAAGTACTAAAAGTTGAGTATGATTACTCTGGAAGAGGAAGAGGTAATTTCGGAAGAGGAGGCCGTGGTGCTTCAAGTGGAAGAGGAAGAACAAGATCAGAGTTTAACAAAGCAACGATTGAGTGTTTTCGGTGTCATAAGCTGGGTCATTTCCAGTACGAGTGTCCGACCACAGAGAAGAGAGCAAACTTTGTTGAGTTTGATGAAGGAGAGGACTTACTCTTGATGGCGTATAAAGAAAACAAAGAAACTGAAAACAGAGGACTGTGGTTCCTTGACTCAGGCTGTTCTAATCACATGACGGGGAATAGAGAATGGTTCATGGAGCTTGATGAAAGCTTCAAACATGCAGTAAGACTAGGGAACAACTCAAGATTGGAGGTGCTGGGAAAAGGAGATATCAGATTTGAGATCAACGGAGTGACTCAAATTATAAGTGATGTTTTCTTTGTTCCAGATTTGTCCAATAATCTACTTAGTGTTGGACAACTGCAAGAGAAAGGCGTGGAGGTTCTAATCAGCAAAGGAGAGTGTAAGATCTTTCATGATCGCAGAGGTTTAATTGTCAGCACTAAAATGACTGCAAACCGCATGTTCATTGTGTCTGCAATCATGAAATCCGGGCTGGACAAATGTCTGAAGATGGAAGGAGATGAGATGGAGTGTCTTTGGCACAAACGCTATGGACATTTGAACAATACAGCTATTCGGACTATGCATGAGAAGCAACTGGTGAGAGGACTACCAAAAATAAAAGAAGCATCGAAGGTGTGTGAAGTTTGCAACATTGGAAAGCAACATCGTGAAGTCATGTCTAAGAAAAGTCAATGGAGAGAAACAGAGAAGCTCAAGCTGATTCATGCGGACTTGTGTGGTCCCATATCTCCAGTTTCTCAGAGCGGAAAAAGGTACATCTTTCTCTTAATTGATGATTTTAGCCGCAAGAGCTGGATATATCTTCTCTCGGAAAAGAACGAGGCATTTGATGTTTTCAAGACTTTCAAAAGTTTTGTGGAAAAGGAATCAGGAGCACACATATGCTGCTTAAGAACAGACAGAGGAGGGGAGTTCACTTCAAGCGTGTTTAATCAGTTTTGTGAAGAGCATGGGATTAAAAGACAACTAACTGCAGCCTATACGCCACAGCAAAACGGGGTTGCAGAGAGAAGAAACCGCACCATAATGAACATGGTCAGATGCTTACTTACAGAGGAGAACATGCCAAAGAAGTTTTGGCCTGAGGTTGCAAATTGGACTTGTCACATTTTAAACAGAAGCGTGACAAGTGCTGTGAAGGATATGGTTCCGGAAGAGGTCTGGAGTGGGATGAAGCCTAGTGTGAGTTATTTTAGAGTTTTTGGGTGCATTGGGCATGTACATGTTCCTGATCAACGAAGAGTGAAGCTTGATAGCAGGAGTCGAAAATGTATCTTTCTTGGAGTAAGTGAAGAATCAAAAGCATATCGGCTTTATGATCCAAACTCCAAGAAAGTGGTGGTTAGTCGGGATGTGATATTTGAAGAGGAAGAAAGATGGGACTGGAGTGCTAATAAGGATGCTATTGACGACATTCTAGACTGGGGAGAAAATGATAAAGCCGATGAAGAAACTGAAGTTGCAGAAGAAGGTGTTATTGGAGAGCATGAAGTTGCAGAAGAAGGGGTTATTGGAGAGGATCAACCAACTAACGAAGAAAATACAGAAAATTCTCCACAGCCAGAGACACATCAAAAGAGAGAAAGAAGAGCACCATTGTGGATGCAAGATTACGAAAGCGGAGAGAGGATCTCAGATGAAGAGGCTGAAGCAAAAATGGCATTGGCTCTGTTTTTGTCAAATGATGATCCAGTGAGATTCACGGAAGCAAGTAAAGAAGAAAAATGGATGGAAGCCATGAGAAGTGAGATACAATCCATTGAGAAGAACAAAACTTGGGAACTAGTGAGTCTACCAACAGATGCGAAGAAAATTGGTGTCAAATGGGTTTTCAAGACCAAGCTGAATGAAGATGGGAATGTTGACAAGTATAAGGCAAGATTGGTTGTAAAAGGTTACTCACAAGAAGAAGGCATCGATTATGATGAAGTATTTGCACCAGTAGCTCGTTGGGATACTATTAGAATTTTCTTGTCTGTGGCTGCACAAAGAGATTGGAAGGTGTATCAGCTAGATGTAAAGAGTGCTTTTCTCTATGGGGAATTGAAAGAAGTGGTATACATTGATCAGCCGGAAGGTTTTATCATGAGAGGTGAAGAAGACAAAGTGTATCGTTTGAAGAAAGCTCTGTATGGGTTAAAACAAGCCCCCAGAGCTTGGTTTAGTCGGATAGACAGTTACTTCAAACAAGTAGGATTCAGCAGCAGCAACTTTGATCACACGTTTTTCTTTAAAAGAGAAGGAGAAAAATGCATCATGGTGAGTTTTTATGTTGATGATTTGATTTTTGCTGGGAATGATGAGTCGTTGCTTGAAGATTTTAAACAGTCCATGAAACAAGAGTTTGAAATGACTGATCTGGGGTTAATGAGGTTTTTTCTGGGTGTGGAAATTCGTCAAAACTCTAATGGAATTCATTTGTGCCAAAAGAAGTATGCCCAGGAGGTGCTAGAAAGGTTCAATATGGCTGATTGTAATCCTGTCAGAAATCCAATCGTTCCAGGAGCTAAACTAACAAAAGAAGGAGTTGGGGAAGAGGTTGATGGTACTCTGTACAAACAGCTGGTAGGATGCTTAATGTATATCACGGTCACGAGACCTGATATGATGTATGTGGTATGCCTACTATCACGTTTTATGGCAAAGCCAAGAGAAGATCATATGCTGGCGGCAAAGAGAGTTTTAAGATACTTGAAAGGAACACTAGATCTTGGCGTGTCTTATGAAAAGGGGTCTGAGCTGGGAGTAAGGGCTTATACAGATAGCGATTATGCTGGAGATGCTGATGATCGTAGGAGTACTTCAGGTTATGTGTTTTTACTAAGCGGAGCAGCTGTGTGTTGGAGCTCAAGAAAGCAAGAAGTAGTTACTTTGTCTTCAACAGAAGCAGAGTATGTTGCTGCAACATATTGTGCCTGTCATTGAGTTTGGATGAAAGGGATTATGGAGCAGATCTTTCATGAGCAATGTAAGTGTATGGAAATTCATTGTGATAACACTTCATCGATTAAGTTGTCAAGGAATCCGGTGATGCATAGGCGCACAAAACACATTGATGTAAGGTATCACTACATACGTGATCTTACAAATCAAGAGGTGGTGAAACTGGTGTTTTGTGGAACAGAAGAACAAGTTGCAGATATCATGACGAAACCTGTGAAGTTGGAGACTTTCATCAAGCTGCGAAGTCGTCTTGGAATGAGATCACAAGGAGTTTAAACTGGATGTTAGTTTAACATGTCCAGTTTAAGGGAGGGTTTTGTTGGACTTAAATAAGTCTTCTGAGACTAAGTCGTCTGTTAGTTTTGGTCAATAAGGCGAAGTATTAGGAACTAAGCCACGTTTGAATTAGTTTGTTGTGTTTTCCTAATTTTTCTCTGTTTCTGTTCTGCTTTAGTTCTTGTAAGGCTATTTAAAGGCCATTTCACTTTCAATCAATAAATAGTAGAATTCTCAGAAACCTTCAGTACTAAGATTAACAGTTGTGCAGATTCGTTTGAGAAGTTGGAGATGGTGAGGGCTTTTCAATCAAATTGGAATCTTTGCTTTTCTTGAGTCTCAAATGATACTAAACTTTTGCTTTTTTTTGGGTTCAATTGCAGATCGGGCAAGGGACGTATAGCAATGTGTACAGAGCTCGTGATCTCGAAACAAACCAGATAGTTGCACTAAAGAAGGTTCGGTTTGCTAATATGGATCCTGAGAGTGTGCGGTTCATGGCCAGAGAAATAATCATTCTTCGTAGGCTTAACCATCCAAACGTTATGAAACTCCAAGGGATAATCATTTCGAAAGCTTCGGGAAGTATGTATCTTATATTTGAATATATGGACCATGATCTTGCAGGCCTTGCTTCAACCCCTGGGATTAAGTTCTCTCAGGCACAGGTAACAGCAACATCTGAAGTGTGTATGCTGCTTGTAGTGATTTTGGTGTGGTTATAATCAGTTTTGTAATATCTGATATGCTTTTGCCAGATTAAATGCTATATGAAACAATTGCTGCTTGGGTTAGAACATTGCCATAGCTGTGGTGTGTTGCACCGTGACATCAAGGGCTCAAATCTTCTGCTCGATCGTAACAATAATCTCAAGATTGGTGATTTTGGTCTTTCTAATTTTTACCGGGGCCAACGAAAGCAGCCTCTGACTAGCCGTGTTGTGACATTGTGGTACCGCCCACCTGAACTTCTGCTCGGGTCAACAGACTATGGAGTTACGGTTGATCTGTGGAGCACAGGATGCATACTTGCTGAACTCTTTACTGGAAAGCCTCTTCTGCCATGAAGAACCGAGGTGTTGTTTCCTTTATGAAAAAGTCCCTTTATAAGATTCAGCATGTTCTGATTACGTCAGTAAATGTTTTATGTTATCTTAGGAAAGCTTATAGACATGTCAATGCAGAAAATGAACACCAAAAGAGCCTTTTGTTTCTTATATGAATAGGTAGAACAGATGCACAAGATCTTTAAACTCTGCGGATCACCTTCTGAAGAATATTGGAGAAGATCACGGTTGCGACATGCAACCATATTTAAACCTCAACATCAGTACAAGCGATGTGTAGCTGATACATTAAAGGATCTCCCTCCTTCAGCTTTGGCCCTCCTTGAAGTTCTTCTAGCTGTAGAACCAGATGCACGTGGAACCGCATCTTCTGCCCTTCAAAGCGAGGTGAACCTATGAACTTTACTCTGCTACTAGATCCGGCTTTGATACTTTTTTCCACTTTCTGCCTACTTTTTATAGATTTAATTGAGAATGCAAATCAGTAACATTGTAGCTTTGACATACATGTTGATATTTCTTTTTTCAGTTCTTTACGACAAAACCTTTTCCAAGCGAGCCATCAAGTTTACCGAGATATCAGCCAAGGAAAGAATTTGATGCCAAGCTTCGAGAAGAGGAAGCAAGACGGTAAGATTCAGATTTTCTAACCCTTTTGCTGGAAGAGTCTTGCTTGTTTCACCATTTACAAGCTTTTTCTTAGTAACACTTATGCATCCTAATTTGCTCATGAGCAGAAGGAAAGGTGCGAGCAGTAGACAGAATGAACCTAAACGGTTGTCTAGAGAATCCAAAGCTGTACCGGCTCCCAGTGCCAATGCCGAGTTACTGCATGGCATCAATACAGGTAATTTCTCAATCTATCGTTGCATATGTGTGTATTTGTAACGAGCCTATGCTTCTATCTTATTGCTCGAAAAAAAAAATCTTTATTTCAAAGAAACGCCTGGGGGAGACTAACCAAACAAGCGTGAGTGAGAAGTTCAATCCTGAGGGAGATTCTGGCTCTGGCTTCCGGATCGAACCACTGAAGGGTATTACCGCACAAGATCCCTACCCAATTTACACAAACGGAGACAATCATCCTAGCGGATCAAGCCAACTGAGAACACAAAGATCATATGTCCAACGTGGGGCAGCCCAATTGTCAAGATTCTCAAACTCGGTAGCACCTGCTAGAGATGGATCACAGTTTGGAAGTGTGAGACACGCTATAGTGAATCAACGCTGGCTTGAAGATGGTTCAGCGAATTCAATTTGTCCCAGAGATTGCTTGAGAAACCAATGGTTTGAAGAAAGATGACCACTCATCCTCTAGCAAAGATTCGATAATGGTAAAAAAAAGGGCCTTAAACACTGTCGTTGTTTGTTCCTCGTGTTCTTATATATGTGGCTGATCACAATTTGGTGAAATATATTAGGGTTATGATGGTGAGAAGAAAGATAGGATTCATTACTCAGGACCATTGATTCCAGGAGAAGGAAACTTGGATGAAATGTTGAAAGAACATGAAAGACAGATCTTGTTGGCTGTACGCCGAGCTCAAGCTGAGAAGGCTAAGAGGGACGATAACAGACAGGGCCGAGCCTCGCTTCCGGCTAATGGAAGGTGATTTTGGGGAGATTTATTCATAATAAGTGTCTAGGTTTCTTAGAAAAAAAAGTAAAATAAAAACAAACTTTTGGGAAATAAATCTGATGATGGTTCTTCACCATACTTACCTGATTTTTTTGTTAAGACTTGTATGGTTAGGACTTAGGATCTTGCGTTGTATAGTCAATTGCTAACACTTATCTGATTTATATATCCTCCATTCTTTTAAGTATAATTTAATAAATCTTTACTGTTACAACAAGTTTATTAAATAATTGAATCCTACTCGGTAGTGAAAAGTGAAAACGATGTTATTCGTCAACGGGCTCTATAACAAAAGGTGTGACACATCTCAATGATTGTTGTGTACGAATATGGTCTTCTTCTTTTCTTTTTTTCCTATCTGGATTAGTTTCAAGTTTCTTACAACATGAAAATCGTTGAAAACCCATTAAAACTTCACCAATCATAAGGCGTATGAAATGATTTTACAATCATTAAGAAGAATATGAATGTATATTATGGTCATTGATCAAAGTCACCAAACCCCAAAAGTCGAACGAGCAAATTCAGACGATTCTACTGTCTTTACCTACTTGCTCATTTTCAGATGTGACATGGTTTTCTTGTACGTACGCTTTCTTTCTCGAGACCAAATGCTCGGGATTATTACTTATTAGCTATTGCTTGCGAGCTCAAGAAGAATTCTATACACCATCTTTATCTTTCGACATAGTTTCCTCAATATTTATATTATTTCTTAGTGAAGTTTCCTTGATCGATCATCTTTATCTTAAAGCATTCCTTGGTTTTCTCCTTCTTCGTTTTCATTAAACTATCGAACTTTAATCAATCTCCCATGAAAAGTGAAAACTACTTACCCAATTGCGTTTTTTTAAGACTTGATGACTATTGGAAAGCAAAACTAGAAAGTCACTGCTGTATCAAATCTCTTGTGCCCTCACAGCCTCATTTATAGTACTTGATTTTTTTGTTAATAGAAAATGGAATTGATCTTATATATATGGATGTGGTTACTTATCCGTAGCATTATTTTACATCAAGAGTATAAAAATAGCATAAACTTACAAGTTACAACCCAAACTTGACAAAGAAACTTGATGATGCTCTTTGAGATCATCATACTTGTTCACCGCCACCTTTCTCAGTCTTTCCTTCCGCGGGTGGTCCATGTTTTTTTTCGATTTTACCATCTGCGATTCTCTCTCGAGGGCTACACAAGATTCTTCCAAGAAAATGAGAAGCAACTGCCAAGAATATGATAGCTATGACGATCAAACACCATTTCCAGATTGGAACCTCCATTTCTTTAGTTATGTTTCTTGGTCACACCAAAGTAAACGCAGAGCATAGGAAGATGAGAGAAGATGCTTGAAAGTTGTTGGTACTGTTGACCCAAAAGGCATAGAGGTTTGCGAAGAAAATGATGTGCAAAGACTTGTGGAAGGTAACCAATTCTGTGAACTTTCATAGAAGAAATCGAACTCAATAAAAAATCTATAAATGACAAGAAGACAATAATATAGTTTAGTGGACCTACCAATAATGCCCTTAATTCTACATTAGTCGACTTTTAAGCTACCTATAATTTAGTAGATATTTTCTCATTTTCATAAAACTGTAAGAATGATTACAAAACTCATCAATCTTGTATTAGAATCCAAAACCATGTTTGAAAGATCAAAATCTCGCTTGAAAATAAGATAACAACGTAAATCCTCCTAGGGTTGTCCATCTCAGATATCCGCACGAGAAATAGTAAGTGAAAGTCGAACACATACAATTTAGGTACTAAAAAGTATTATTCCAAGTATGTCCAATAAACTACGGAAAGAAAAAAATTTGGATAACGAATTGGTTTCAAAAATTTCTGGTAGCTAAAATTACTATCTAAATTTTACTAATTTAAGTAAGGGTAACATTCTGACTGGAATTCCGAGTATTCATGTAATTTTGAGATTTATTTTGGAAAAATTCCAATAATTTTTACAGTTCAGATGTCTAGAAAGATTAATTTATTTTCGTACCGTTAAAGTAAAGAGTTAACAACCCATAATATACAGATAGTAATTAATTTAGGTGGATATACACAAAATTAGTAAATTAGTTTGACTTTTGCGCGTAGAAGGAAGATGACGGTTATGTCCCTCTCAACTTCTGAACCTCGATATTGGAGACTAACTTCAGACGTAACCCAAATCCTAGCCCAAATCCTGCAAAATCAGAGAATATTATAGGGTACTGTTAATGGCATCATTAGCGCAACACAAACCACACAAAATCTGGCATGGGCGGCTGCATTTAATGCCGAGATTTAGCAAATCTCACATATATACATATAGTGTATACGAACTATATAAAATATATATATAAAGTATATACAAATTAGATGTTACCGTCTATATATTATCCTAACCGCAAACCATCTCTCTCACCTCCTGCAACTACATAAATTCACCAGAAAAGGCAAAAAGTGGCATCCAACAAATTTAATACATTCACCACCTACCTCGGAAAGGTTTATCCCCACTCGAAGATCTTTGTCTTTAAATATAGTTAATAGCTTTGTTCCCAGTCTCTTTCTTTCAATCATTGGGTAGGCCATTAATGGCGATTTCTCAGTATACATAAACCCATATTAAAACGATGACAAAGTTTTTACCTACATCTCCTCTCTGCAAACAATAATTTTTACCGTATAAGTCTTAACCATAGCCGTTTTTTCCCAGGTTTTGGGAAGATGGGAAGGCTTGTAAGGCTTTTGCGTGGGTTGTGGGTGAAATCTGAAAACAACGACTGGAATTTCAGGTACGATTCATCTGACCTAGGATTTGGTGTGATGATCCGTGAGAACGAGACCTTTGAAGTCCTGCTGGGGGTTGTCCGTACCAGATACTTGTTACTCGACACAACACCAGTGTCGCTTACCTACCACTCAAAGTTAATCTAACTCAGTGAGTCAACTCGAGTCGTGGAGGAGGATATCCTCGGCCGGATAAATTCATGGAATGATTGTTGATGTTTATCGCACAATTTTTTGTGGAAAATGTGGAAGGTTAAATTAATTATTGTATCATAGAACATGCTGATGTATCTCTAACTTTTTGTTTATCCTGATAACAAAAATATTAGACACACAATTATTTATTTAGCGCGTTACTAATAAATGTAACATCATTTTAAAAACATGTTAAAATATATATTATACCTCTAATTTTCTATTTAACGCAATAACAAAATTGTTAAACATGAAATTATTTGTTTAGCTCATTACAAATTATTGTAAGTTGGTTAGCTCATTAAAATATATATTATACCTCTAATTTTCTATTTAACGCAATAAAAAAATCATTAAACATGAAATTATTTGTTTAGCTCAATACAAATA
Source organism: Pseudoturritis turrita (assembly GCA_900406555.1). Taxonomy (NCBI): domain Eukaryota; kingdom Viridiplantae; phylum Streptophyta; class Magnoliopsida; order Brassicales; family Brassicaceae; genus Pseudoturritis; species Pseudoturritis turrita. Next base: position 970,392 of record OVBL01000198.1, on the reverse strand, counting down.
ATTGTAACGTTGTTCAGTAACATACAATGACATATAATCATCTTCTCCGACCAAATTCTTCGTTGGAAACAATTTTGTTCGCCAGAGCTTCATAAAGAAATCAGATCAGATATAGTCATTTTCATCAGTGATGCCATTGTTGTTTCGACTACCGAATCAGCACAAACCCACTCCATTTTTCAAATCCAACTCACTGAGTCATCATACCGAGTCGACTTGATGCGTCCGAATTAACACGAACAATATTTTATTCGATCGTTCTCTTTGATCATTGTTTTACTTATTTATCTATAAATACTTTGAATTTGACGGTGGTGGTGATCAACTTACAATAGGAGAATCTCTCATTCGTCGGAGTTTCGAAGTATTATTTTTGTACTTGCTAGTAGACTTGAAAATGGCTTCAAGAGATGTCGCGGAGATGGTGAATGGGGCGGCGGCGCATCGTCGTTGAAATCAAAGATGGATAAACATTTTCAAAAGACAATAGATGCAAAAATGGAGAAATATTAACCTGGGTGAAGAAAGAAGAAAGATAAATTCAAAAATCGTAGGAAGAAGATAAAGAAGAAAGAGAATGTATTAGTTATCAAAACAATATATGTAATTATATGTATGTATATGTGTATATACAAATCGATATAATATATGGTTTTCTCTGACACACAATTAATAAGGGTTGTATTGGGTTTATGAAAATTGCATAGTGCAATGTATAGTGTTTGTATATCCTACCAATTATGCTATAACCTGTGTATATGAGTTGCAAATACTCTAAAATAAATTAAATTGTCCCAAGCAAATAGATATTTCAATGGAAACAAGCATGAGACCGGAAATTCCGATCGGGTATGGATCGGTTAGGGAAAACGTACCAAAATGGACAACCCACCTCTTTAAGAGTAATGAGAACATAAACAATAGGGACGGGTATCCTGAAATTTTGGAGTACTAGTTATCCGATCCGATCCTAACGAGTATTTAAAAAAAAATATCCGTACCCGACTCGCAAAAATCGAGTACCCTATTAAACGGGTACCCCGTAAAAAATTATCGACCTGCCTGGTACCCGACCCACTATCCTTACCCGCATGATTGCAATGTAATTTATCTATAAAGTATAAAGTTAATAAATTCATATACCAAAAGATAAATAAGTCATTACAAAAACAGAAAGAATTACTCTATAGACAACATATATAGTTCAAAACAATATAAAATTACAAACTTCAAAGCTTAAAGCTTGTCTGTTATCTCTAAAATTATCAATGACAATTCAATGACACAAAAGTTTCATGATGCGAGGATCATTCAACTATTTTTATGTTCATGTTTTTTTTTTTTTTGAAAACACATTATCAAAAAACAAAGATTTCAATTCAAATGCTATACTATATACCATACAATTTACTTTATAATTGAGTTTATCAAATATTAGTGATATAAAATACGAGTATTTACGGGTCGGATAACAAATCGAGTAACAAGACGGGTAATGAGACGGGTACTTAAAAAAAAATGATACTCGATACCCGACCCTTATCCGCGGGTAATAAAATATAATATCCTTTACCTTATTCGAAAGTCACGGGTACCCTTTTTTCGAGACGGGTACGAGCCGTGTAACGAGTAGGAGACGGGTAACGGGTATCTGTGTCGAACCCTAATAAACAATGTGATTCGATCAAACCAGATTAAACCAAAATCCCTGTTCAAAAATGCGGTCGCCGCGGCCGTTCAGGTGGCGGGTAAACGCTCGACGGCCAGGAGCTGCAGCAATTTCACTATAATCGGTTAAAAACTCGGAGATTTTGAAAAAACTTGATTTTTTGTTAGTTTTTAAGTTAGAAATCGAATAATCTATGTTAGATCTATGCGTTTTGGATGAAAACTTAAAACTAAATGAAGAAATGATGAAAAAATAAGAAATACGTGCAGCGGTGGCATTCTAGGGTTGCAGGTTTCGCAACCCTCGTGAAGAAAATGAAGCTGAAATTACAATTTTGCCATTCATTAACAAAAATTGAAGAAAAAAACCAAAAACACAAAGTTGGACTTCAAACCCTAGCCCAAGAACACTTGTAAAAGCTCCATAACCACTACACTAAACCATATTTTCACGTTATCATTTAATAAATTAAGTATATAAACCTAAAACTCGACTAAAACCCTAAAAAATTCTCGATTAATCTCTGATTAAACTCCAGTTAATTGACTAGGCCTTAGATCCACCTCCAACACTCAATTAGTGCCTAGCAAATTTTTGAACATGGACCGAAACAGTTCCAATGTTCGGTTTAGTTTTAGAAGCATTAGTGAAAATTTGTATGTTTTGGACATTTTCTTTTTGGAAAAAGTAACATAACAAAAAACAAAAACGTTAACCAAAATAAAAAAAACAAACAAACCAGTCTAAACCGAAGAGAACCAAAGGAAACGGAGAATATTCTCTAGACCCGTATCCGATCCTTGTAGTGCCCTAATTTACACTCTTTTATACTCTTCTCGCCGCCGCATATTCCTCCTCTCTCGCTTTGCTCACACGGAAAATCTGCACATTCTCTCGTAAGAATCGATCTATTCAACCTCTTCTCTCCATATTGCTTCGAGTTTTCGACTGATCGTATTTTCTTTGGTACTCAGATTCCTCGGAGTTGGTATCTTCTCCGTCTGAGCTATGGCTCTGGTGAGTGTTCACTGTTACACGATTATCACTGCTAAGCTCATTACACGTTTTGGTTAAAACCGTAACGAAGCAGAAAAAGAAGAAGTTAATTAGCTTTCCGAAGATTGTTTTTCCCTATCTGTTCATAATAGTTTTCGAATTTCGCTTCATATATTTGATTTTCGACTGATCTAGACTGTTTATATATCACTTTTATGTTTATCTAAAAGCTGTTTTCTAGTGTCTTGTTCTAACCTCCTCTTCTCGAAGAATTTGATAATTTCGCCCTGATTTTTGTACATCACTTGTCTTGAGCATCATGGATGAATTTTTTTGGAATCTTACTATTTCAGGTCTTGCACACATACAAGGGAAACAAAGGTGCCTATAAGGCACTCATTGCTGCCGAGTATGCGGGTGTGAAGATCGAGGAACCCTCTTGTTTATTCCAAACAAGAAAAACCTTAAGTCACAAACGCATAATTTCCACCTTGTTTTGGGATGAATCCCCAAAATAGATAATAGATGCCGAGAGTGATTGTCGAATATGTGGGCAAGCCGCCCAATCAGAGTCACAATAAGTAGTGATAGTAAGACTGCTGTCAGAACGCAGGAAAATGTCTTGTGCCGGAGAGAACCTTTAAGATATCGAACAAGACGAAGAGCAGCTTCCCAATGAGATGTTATGTAGACCACATAACTCAAATCTGGACGAGTAATAGTTTAGATAACATCGTATAATCGGTTGTCCTTTATTGAATAACAAACAAATCTTAGTATATATATAACAGTATTTTCTTTCTAGATAACACATTATCTTGAAAATATATATTTTCATTTATCCTATCCTAATATATTATGTCGGTGTAACAATATATATATAAAGTTCGTATGGTAATTAGATCTTAGCCAAACAGATATACAGAGGAAAACGTTATCAATGAGTTAGAACAACAGTATAGACAAGAATGTCTACACACTTTCTTTTTGTGAAGAAAACTTTATTTTGTGCAAGTCTTATGACGTGGAGAAAATTTTGTTTTGTGAAGAATACTTTATTTTTGGAAGAACACTTTGTGACGAAGTTCTCTGATCATGAGATAAAATATTGTTTCACAAAACAAAGCCTTCGGTAGACAAAGTCTTCTTCCAAAAATAATTTTTATTTTTTCACGAAATAAGTCTTCTTCACGTAATAAAATCTTCTTCACAAAACAAAGTTTCTTTAAAAAATAGTCTCTTCTTCACAAAACAAAGTCTTCTTCATAAAAATAATTTTGTTTTCTTCACAGAATAAAGTTCTTCACGAAATAATCTCTTTCTTCCCTAATTATTAATTAAGGTCTTCTTGATAAAACAAGGTGTTTATATATATATTCTAAGGTCCAGAGATGTTTATATAAAGTCTATTTCACAAAAAAAAAGAAGAAGACATGTTTCCTATAAGTAATCAGAAGAACATGAATATATTGAGAACAAAAATCGAAAAGATTGCAACATTTTAAATTTGGGAATTTTCCTGATCTAGGGTTAGGGATTGAGAACTTTAGTTTTTTAAATTCTTAAAAGTGATAAAAGACTTCCCTCTACTTTTTTTCTCTTGATGCAACTTGTGTTTTGCTCGGAGTGTTCTAGGTTCTAGCAGTTATCATCACAATAATAATATCACAATGTTTTAAATTTCTAAGAAGATTTAAATATTTTAGTTTCAAAGTCGAAAGCGAGTGACTAAGAGATATAACCTAGTGATTTGTGAAAGTATCTGTGATTTTTCACTCCCTGGAATATATTCAAACCCACATATTTTATGTTGTTATTGACCAAAAAAGAAAAATATGTAAAACATGAAACACGTCGAACGACGGACAATTTAACGAAGTATAAGTGAGTTCTTCAACACTCCTGACCATTAAAGTTTAGGCTATAAACAAAAAAATAGTTTCATAAACCTCTACAACAATGTGTAGAATAAATTTTTACAGCTTTCGGAATGGATATCATTCGGATTATCGTATATCCTCTAGTGGAATGGTTATCATGTAAATGATTACAAATGTTAAATAAATTTCACTGGTTTTGGTAGATGAGATAGCAAAAACCACGCTTTAACCCCACTATTAGAGTTCAATTCATTATGACCCCATTACAATCACATTTTTATTTCTTTTCTCAGCCTAACTTCTTCCACTTATTTGTAAGAGTTTGTATCCATATTTTTCCAAAAGCTTCCTTTTTATTCTTATTGTTAAGCATTTATATATATATATATATATATATATTTCCATTTCTTTTAAAGTATCAAATTTTCTCATAATATTGAATAATATTTAATTTTTATAATATTATATTATGATCCCGGCAAAATTTATTAATGAAGGCCTTCATAGATTGTATATCTAGCCATTCGCGATATTTCTATCTTTTTAGTTAGTAACACTTGTTGTGTCGCCCAGACGCTCTTTGATATTGAAAGTTTCATGTAAATAATTGAACCAACCAATTAGAATTTCTTTTTCTTTTTGTTTCTTACAGAAAATTAATGAAATTCGAACTATAGAAGGTTACGAAATTTACGGCCAGACCCCAAAAAACGTTTGCAGATTACGCCAACAAATTAAAATTATGGTAGGGTTTTTTCTCAAGAGAAGAACAAAATTACGTAATAAGATTGGCATTTACTTGACTTCGTAACGTGTAGAAAATTTAAAGAGAATGTTAAATTTTATTCCAAACAAAAAAACGTTTTTACAATGATTGTGACTTTAATTTAAAGATGCAGATCGTTTTCTAAAAACATAATATAGTGTTGAACATGAGAAGAATGATTGCATATATTGGCTAAGAGCTTCGAGTTGCAAACCATTCGGATAATCCTTCGTTGTATCTTGGATCTCCCATGGCTTGGATTGTGCACAGTCGATTCCTAACATTTTTGTTGATGATCTTCGTGAGGGCTTGGGGTGATGTAGGCGTCTCGCCGTGTCGCCTATTGTTACGTTCTTTCCATATGTTGTAAATCGTTGTTTGGAATGTGTACCTTATTAGGAATGTTTTGACGCGGCTGAAACGCGGAACATGTAGAAGAGTAATCATGTCATCCCATCGGGTTGTGTAGTGATTGCCTAGAAGTTTCAGTGTAAGCACTCTCAAAAGAATGGCATTTTACTTGACTTCGTAACGTGTAGAAAATTTGCAACGAGGGAAGCTATCAAAACCTCGTTAGAATATTCAAACTGAAAACATGCCACTACGTATACGTTCTTCACAAATCTCTCTATATAACAACACATTCTCATACTCATTTCTTGGCAACCAAGTCATATTAACCAAAGCATTATATCAAAAACATTTCATACATTTTCTCTCTAAAAGAATGGCTTCGGTTGTTTTCTTGATTCTAGCCATCGTTTTGAGTTTCGGAACTTCAGGAGCCACTTCTCGTGGTGGGCTCTTTGAACCTTCTGCTGCCATGGAGAAACATGAGCAATGGATGGCTCGATTCCATCGTGTTTACTCTGATGAATCTGAGAAAACGAATCGGTTCGAGATCTTCAAGAAGAACTTGGAGTTCGTCAAGAACTTCAACATGAATACGAACAGAACGTACAAGTTGGATGTCAACGAGTTCTCTGATCTCACCAACGAGGAATTTCGGGCGAGGTACATGGGGCTAGTGGTGCCCAAAGGTATGATCGGAATTTCACCAACGGATTCCACCGAAACGGTGTCGTTCAGATATGAAAATGTCAGTGAAAGTGAGACCGGTGAGAGCAAGGATTGGAGACAGGAGGGGGCCGTTACATTCATTAAGAACCAAGGCCAATGTGGTAATTTAACTATCATAACTTTGTTTTTTTTTTTTTTTTATCATAATGAATTATATTGGATTATTTATTTTGCACAAAAAGAAATTCTATTGAATTTAAACTCGGATGGTGATAGACACTAGTTCAAACCACTGTGCTACATGTTTTGGTCTATAACGACTTTTTATGTTCTTATCACATTTCTAAAGAGTGGATACAAAAATGAAACTGATGAAATGGTTCAGGATGTTGCTGGGCATTCTCGGCGGTGGCGGCTGTGGAAGGCCTAACCAAGATTGCGAAAGGAGAGCTTGTATCGTTGTCGGAGCAGCAACTGTTGGATTGCAACAGTGAGAACAACGGATGTGGCGGAGGGATAATGTCGAAAGCTTTCGAGTACATAATCAACAACCAAGGAATCACCACAGAAGATAATTATCCTTACCAGGGATCACAACAAACATGTGCTTCAACCACCGAATCAACGGATTCCGTTGCGGCTACCATCAGCGGATACGAAACGATTCCAAATAATGACGAGGAAGCATTGCTAAAAGCGGTGTCTCAACAGCCTGTTTCCGCGGTGATAGATGGGTCAGGGGAAGCGTTTATGCACTACTCGGGAGGGATATTCGACGGAGAGTGCGGGACGGAAATGAGTCATGCGGTCGCGATTGTTGGTTACGGGACGAGCGAAGAAGGGACTAAGTATTGGTTGGTGAAGAACTCATGGGGAGAATCTTGGGGAGAAAATGGTTACATGAGAATCAAGAGAGACGTGGATGATCCCCAAGGAATGTGTGGTTTGGCCACACTTGCTTTCTATCCACTAGCTTGAATCCTTATTATATTGTTCGAATATATGTAAATGGGTTTGTTTCACTGTAGTAGACAACACCCTGATCAATAATTGACCTTTTGCAGTCATATCTATTTTAAAACTTATGTTGGTGGAAGCATGTGTTTTTTTTTTTTTTCGCTGAATTATTTTTATTGATAGTGAAAATCTTAGAAGAGTTACAATAGCCGCGGCAAAAGATTAATGCCCCATAGGCTATACCGACGGATATCACATCCTCGAAACTGACGAACAACAAAGTTCTCAGTGTTTACCTTTTGCAGTCATATATATTTTAAAAGTTATGTTGGTAGAAGCATGTGTTATGAAATAGTTTGTAGTCGGTTCTCATTTATTGAATAACAAATTTTAGTATATATACAACATTATTTCCTTGGTAAAGAGATGTGGAAGTCGATATTTAGTCGAAATATGTTTATTAGTAATGAGGCTATCTTGAACAATATCTCGTACTTGAGTGACAATTAGATTCAATATGTTTAATTCTTTCATGAAACACCAGATTTGCTATACTGTGTATAGATGCATGACTATCGCAATACAAAGAAATGGGTTGATCATGATCATAAAAGAAAGTATGGTGAAGAGCCTTTAACCACTTGAGTTCGCGAAGAGTGTAGGCCATGACCCGATATTCAGTTTCTGCGGAAGAACATGAAACCGTTTATTGCTTATTTGTCCTCCACAAAATGGGTGAATCCCCTAAATAGATAATAGATGCCGAGAGTAATTGTCGAGTATGTGGACAAGCCGCCTAATCAGAGTCACAATAAGTAGTAATAATAAGATCGGTGTCAGAATGCAGGAGAATGTCTTGTGCCGGAGAACCTTTAAGATATCGAGCAAGACAAAGAGCAGCTTCCCAATAAGATAGTATGTGGATACATAACTCAAATCTAGACGAGTAATAGTTTAGATAACATCGTATAATCAGTTGTCCTTTATTGAATAACAAACAAATCTTAGTATATATATATATATAACACTATTTCCTTTCTAGATAACATATTATCTTAAAAATATATATTTTCATTTGTTGGTGTAACAATATATATAAAGTTCTTATGGTAATTAGATCTTAGCCAAACAGATATACAGAGGAAAACGTTATCAATGAGTTAGAACAACAGTATAGACAAGAATGTCTACACACTTTCTTTTGTGAAGAAAACTTTATTTTGTGCAAGTCTTATGACGTGGAGAAAATTTTGTTTTGTGAAGAAAACTTTATTTCGTGAAGAATACTTTATTTTTGGAGGAACACTTTGTGACGAAGTTCTCTGCTCATGAGATAAAATATTGTTTCACAAAACAAAGCCTTCGATAGACAAAGTCTTCTTCCAAAAATAATTTTTTTTTTCCACGAAATAAGTCTTGTTCACGTAATAAAATCTTCTTCACGTACAACACAAAGTTTTTAAAAAAAATAGTCTCTTCTTCACAAAACAAAATCTTCTTCATAAAAAATATGAGAAATTAGTTAGAATAATTCTAAAGTTATACTTTATTACTATACTATACTCCTTTTTATGTTACAATGAAAATATGCTAGTAAAAATAATAAATATCAGGGTAATTTATTTTAATTACAATTCATGCCATTTAAATTAAAATTTTGAATTTTTTTTTTTTATATAAAGACTGAAAAAACTCAGAAACCTAATGTTTCTCGCCTCTTCTTCGATCACCATCGTCTTCTGCCTCTCCGCTCTTCTCTCGCTTCCTTCTTTCTGTCGCATGGATGCCACGAGCCTTCCGTGTCCCTGAAGGACGATATCCTCTGCCTCAATAATTTTCATGCGGTGGAGGTTTCATTGAAGATTCGATTTCATCTTTTCATCTTTTCTCTTTTCATCCTCTCTTTAGATTCATTCTCTTCGTTTCATAGATAGATTTTGCTTCTCTTTTGATATTCAAATTATGTTTGTGTTACAGATCTGAAATTGCGAACTGTTTCCACTAGTTAAACTTAAGTGATTGATGAATCTGAGGTGCGTACAAGTATGTTTATGAGCGATGGAGGAAGAAGCAGTCCGATGTCATGAGATTTCTACAGAGGGTGAGGTGCCGAGAGTACATACAACAACCTTCGATTGTTTGTCTCGTCAGGCCTACTCCTCCCGACAAGGATCGTCGTTTAGGTTACGATAGATTTAGGAAAGGAAAACTGGTTATGTAGAGTTAATTTTTGTGAGAGTAGTTTAGTAGACTTTATTTGCAGATTTATTTAGTACGTTGCAAATTATTTTAGTTAGTACGAATCATGTTTGGTAGACGTATATAAGTTTCGAGTTTCAGAGGTTGTCCACCAACACTGCAGATTGTTTTGGTAGATTTATCTGAATACGTTGTAGATTTAATGGTTTCCAAGAGTTCGACATATTTATCAAAATAAATTTGGTTTTGTAGATTTTTTTTTGTGAGAGTCATTTTAGTAGACTTAATTGATTCGATGTGGATTTGTGTGGTAAAATCGTAGATTTGTTATCGGCGTTTAGATATTAGGCGGTATTGTAGATTTATTTTATACGTCACTAATATTTTGATATAATACGAATCGTGTGTGGTAGACTTATATAAGTTTCGAATTTCAGAGGCTGTCCTCCGACACTGCAGATATATTAATAGATTTATCTAAACACGCTGCAGATTTATTGGTTTCCATGAATGTGGTTAATGCATATTTGACAAAGAAAAATTGGTTATTTAAATTAATGTAAGTAAACCTCCATTTGGTTATGTGCGATATTGAAGAAAACAGAAAAGGATGTGTGGCGTTCAAAGGTTGATAAAGACTCGTTTAATGAAGTGTAGATTTATTTTATTGATTCATGATGTAAGTTGCATATTTTGTGTCATATATTGTAGACTTGCATTTGGCGATGGAGTCGTTATTAATTGTATGATAAATTTATTAAAAACCAATGTATGTTGACTTGTTCATAGTGTCATAGTAGACTTGTTGCAATCATAATCACAATCACAATTCCATTATTGTAGACTTGTTGCAATTATAATTATAAACTTGTTATTAGTTGTATGATAGATTTGTTTCTCGTCGTGCCATGATATATACATCGATCATCATCGACACTTGTTTCTAACCTTCAAGTTTTGAATATAAATTCTGAGTATTTTCAGCAAATTTCTTCGCCTTGTTGTAATCATTCTCTGTAACTTTCCTCTTTGCTAAGTCCATTGCCCTTATAGCTTCCTCCTTGTTGCATTCCATTTTTTTTAATAAAACTCGAAAATGCAAATCACAAAATAAAAGTCTACTACACACGATTCGTACTAACTCAAAAATTCGCAAGTAAGTAATTTAATTTCAACACACGATTCGTACTAACTTATATAAGTCTACTACACATGATTCTTACTAACTCAAAAAATCTGCAACATACAAAATAAATCTACCCTAACGCCTAAAAATTAAACACCGATAACAAATATATCATATTACTTTATAAATTTACATCGAATCTACTAAGTCTACTAAATTAGTCTCATATAAAATAACTCTACACAACTAATATTCCTTTACTAAATCTACCGTAACCAAACTCATGGAACCAATAAATCTACAACGGTTTCGGATAAATCTACTAGACAAATCTGCACGGTCTAACGACAACCTCAAGAACCTGAAATATACGTAATAAATCTATCAAATACATCTACCATACCACCTAACAACTCTACACGGAACATAAATCTATCGTAATATCTAATAACTCTACATCGCAAATCTTTAGTTTGCTAAATTTGCGTAACCACACTCGATGAAAGCAATAAATCTGCAGTATCAAAACAAAAATTTACCAGACAAATCTGCAGTCTTTCGACAACCTTAAAACATGCAACATACATAATAAATCTACCAAATAAAAAATACAAAAATATAATTGCACTTAATCTGCATAAGCAAAACAAAAATCTGCAGCGTTAAAATGAAAATCTACTAGACAAATCTACACAGTCTACCAACAGCCTTAAAACTTGCAATGTGAATAATAAATCTGCAACTTGTAAAAAAGAATATACGAGACAAATCTGCACAGTGTGACGACAGCCTCAAAACCTTCAAACATATGTAAGTGTACTAGACACGATTCATACCGTGTGAAAATATCTGCAACATAAAAAATAAATCAACTTGTTAACAAAAATCTACAAAACAAATATGCTTTGTATAACGACTTTCTCAAAAACCTGCAAACAAGACACGATTCTTTCTTTGTCAAAATATCTGCAACGTACATAATAAATCTATAAAATATATCTACAACACCCACAATCAACTAAATACCGTACACAAATCTATCGTCATTTCTAATAAATCTACACTCCACCTAATAAACCTGCAAAGATCTGTAAATCTACTAGACACGATTCGTACCGTGTCAAAATATCTGCAACTTACATAATAAATCTGCAGCTTCTAACATAAATCTACACAGTTAGACGACTTCCTCAAAAATCTGCAAACACTTTTAAGTCTACTACATACGATTCTTACTTACTCAAAATATCTGCAACGTACATAATAAATTTACAAAATAAATCTACTACACCTCCAATCAAGTAAATATCGTACAAAAATCTACCGTCATTTCTAATAAATCTACATCCCACCTAATAGACCTGCAAATATCTGTAAGTCGACTAGGCACAATTCGCACCGGGTCAAAATATCTGCAATTTAGATAATAAATCTGCAGCTTCTAACAAAAATCTACAAAACAAATCTGCACAGTAAGACGACTTCCTCAAAAACCTACAAACACTTTTAAGTCTACTACACACGATCATTTATTTGTCTAAATATCTGCAACGTACATAATAAATCTACAACATAAATCTACTACACTTCCAACCAACTAAATACCTTACACAAATCTACCGTCTTTCCTGATAAATCTACATCCCACCTAATAAACCTACAAACATATGTAAGTCTACTAGGCACGATTCGTACCGTGTCAAAATATCTGCAACGTACATAATAAATCTGCAAATTCTAACAAAAATCTACAAAATAAATCTACACCGTATGACGATTTCTTCAAAAACATGCAAACAATTTCAAGTCTACTACACACGAGCTTTGCTTTGTCAAAATATCTGCAACGTACAAAATAAATCTACTACACCTCTAACAAACTAAATACCTTACACAAATCTACCGTCATTCCTGATAAATCTACATCCCACCTAATAAATCTGTAAACATATGTAAGTCTACTAGGCATGATTCGTACCGTGTCAAAATATCTGCAACATACATAATAAATCTGCAACCACTCAACAAAAATCTGCAAAACAAATCTACACCGTAGGACAATTTCCTCAAAAATCTGCAAACACTTTTAAGTCTACTACACACGATGTTTACTTTGTCAATATATCTGCAACGTACAAAATAAATCTACAATAACATTTAGTCATTAAATCGCGGATATAAATCTACCACACATGAAATAACTCTACATCAAAGAAATTAATTGCTATATTCCAACAAAAATGTGGTGGCAATTCTGTAAATAAGTGTCTCGATAGACAAAAAAGTAATATCACTTTTGTAATTAGGTTTTTTCCTAACAAGTCTTACAAGGATACTTTATGTATAAAAAATATTCTAGTAATTTTTTAAATTTTGGGATTAGTTAAGTAATAAATGGAAACTTTTGAATTATTATAGTTTTTTACCTTAAAAATAATTTTGTTTTCTTCACAGAATAAAGTTCACGAAATAATCTCTTCCTTCCCTAATTATTAATTAAGGTCTTCTTGATAAAACAAGGTGTTTATATATTCTAAGGTCCAGAGATGTTTATATAAAGTCTATTTCACAAAAAAACAAAAAAAGAAGACATGTTTCCTATAAGTAATCAGAAGAACGTGAAAATATTGAGAACAAAAATCGAAAAGATTGCAACATTTTAAATTTGGGGATTTTCCTGATCTAGGGGGATTGAGAACTTTAATTTTTAAAATTTTTAAAAGTGATAAAAAAGACTCCTCTACTTTTTTTCTCTTGATGCAACTTGTGTTTTGTTCGAAGTGTTCTAGGTTCTAGCAGTTATCATCACAATAATATTATCACAATGTTTTAAATTTCTAAGAAGATTTTAATATTTTAGTTTCAAAGTCGAAAACGAGTGACTAAGAGATATAACCTAGTTATTTGTGACAGTATCGATAATTTTTCACTACCTAGAATATATTCAAACTCACATATTGTATATTGTTATTGACAAAAAAGAAAAATATGTAAAACATGAAACACGTTGAACGACGGATAATTTAACGAAGTATAAGTGAGTTCTTCAACATTGACCATTAAATTTTAGGCTATAAACAAAAAAATAGTTTCATAAACCTCTACAACAATGTGTAGAATAAATTTTTCAGCTAATCACTTAGCCTCGTTATCATGCATGAGTTTTTACAGCTTTCGGAATGGATATCATTCGGATTATCGTATATCCTCTAGTGGAATGGTTATAATGTAAATGATTACAAATGTTAAATAAATTTCACTGGTTTTGGTAGATGAGATAGCAAAAACCACGCTTTAACCCCACTATTAGAGTTCAATTCATTATGACCCCATTACAATCACATTTTTATTTTTTTTCTTATCCTCAAATTAGAACTTCTTCCACTTATTTGTAACACTAAAAGAAAACAGAGCATGATAGACTCTCTAAATGGTTCCAAAATGGCCACTAATATGCAATAAGCGACTAATTTGAGACTAAAAAAGTAGTCGCTAAATTTTGGTCGCAAAATACTATAGTCGCAAAGTAGTCACTTATTTCGGACTATTTTGTGACTACTAAACTTAGTCGGACATAAGCGACTACTTTGTGACAACATTTAGTAGTCGTATATTAAAGACTAAATTGTAACAACGAGAATTTAGTTACAAAACCGTCACGTATTAGCAACTTCTTTGCAACCATCTTAATTAATATATATATATATATATATATATTTTCAAATTTAAAAAGCTGAAATTAAAACGGTTTAACGCACAAAAAACATGAAATATAAGATCCATAACAATGAATAAAGAGAGAGTGATGTCTCACATATATTTTGCTACCAAAGGAAGACATCGACTATGGTCCAAAAGAGGAAGAAGTAAAAACCTAGGATACAACAGTCATAAAGGAAAGAAGATAGGCAGACCTCAAACACTCTCGCTGGCTTGAGTTCCCTTCGTGCAGATTCATACACGGTCTTGGCAGCTTCCTTTGGCCCATCCTGAGATGTTACTTCATGTTCTCCGTTGTTGGTTTCACCATTATCCTCACCGTTTTCAATAGGAATTTTTTCCTTGGAAGTTACATAGACACCCTTCTCAACCACTTTCCCTGATGATCTAGTTCTTTTAGAAAACATCGTCTCATGCTCTTGCTTGCGTTTTGATATAAATGCCCTTAGGACAACAATGGATATGTCCCTATTGTTGACCTAACAACAAAACAATAGGCAAATTCGTTTATCTCACACGCATATCCATACGAATTCAACTAACAAACTTGAAATCTCCAAAACTAAGACTTGATGAGTCCTAAGATTGCCAATTATTTGCAAAAAGGAAGAAAATTTGAAGCAAATCAAATCCAATTGGAACAAAAAGAAGGCAAAAAAAAAAACAGGGAAAATGCATTGAGCATACCATTTTCTTTCATCCTTCTCGACCCATGAATCATTCCAGTTATGTGTAGCATCTAGCTTCAGGTCAACCAAAATAGAACAGACAATGAGAGTAAAACCAAAGTCCAGGTTCTTTGCAAGAGATCAGAGGACTTACTTTCGCATGACATATCCATAGAAGGAATTAAGTATACACTTATGAGCTAGCTGCAAGGAATCGTAAACCACTACCATGTCTTGTTGCAAAAAGTTAATGTCAATAACCACCTAAAAGAAGTTCTGGAGATCATATACTGTAAATGAGAAACTATATAGATAGTAAATAAGTTATAATGGGATGTTTCTCACCACCACAAAGCAACGTTCTGATTTGAGAAGTAGCCTCAATCAAAAGATCCCTCTTGTCAGACCAAATACGGCTTATCAACTGTAAGTCTGTAACCAATCGAGAGAGAAAGAGGAAACGATTCGAATCAGTGAAGCAAATCGAGAGAGAAAGAGGAATAGAAGAAGATTGAAAGAGGACCGAAGGAGTAGATGAAGCGAAGAAGATTCAGAGAAGAAGATTCGACTTGAAACCCTCGAGAGAGAAAGATAAAGATTCAGAGATGACCTAGAGGCCTTGAACGCCGTTGTTTGAGGACCACCATCATCCTATCCTTTACCGCTAACTCTTTCTGGATATTTCTTCTGGTTTTGTAAGAAACCAAATTAAACAAAATTTAATACATTTAGTGTTTAATGACTGTACCTCAAACAGACAAAGCTGATTTTTTGGTTAAATCAACCCGGACCGATTGAGAAGGGGACTTCATCTTTAAAACAGGACTCAAAGAAGGAGAATCCGGTTTAGGTGAGGTTTCTCATAGTCAGAGGCTCTCGGAGATGCAGGCAAAGGTGTCTGGAGCTTCGGAGAATCAACGGAGGCGAGCGGTGGAGGCGGAGAGATTTTGGTTGCGATGGATTTGGATTTCATACGAGTTTGAGATGTGGGAGGGGGAGGATGCTTAGGTGAGGTTTGCTTTTTCTTGGCCATCTATTTAACTCCGGCGACAGAGGCCAGGACCGACGCCGGTGAGCTAGATCTGAGAAGCATGGGTCTTGAGAAGGAGAGCATTTTTTTTTTTTTTGTGTTGATATATATTTTTTTGGTCGAATGTTGATATTTGTTTAGAAGAGTCTCATATTATTTTTGGCAAAAATTAAAAAGAGTCTCATATTGGTCGCAAATTATTTTTTGGTGGGATAAATACCCGCCTAAAATTTCACCAAAAATCTAAAATTTTCAGAAAAATTTATATATTAACAAAATAGTTCAAATCAAGTTAGTAGCAAATTAGTCGCAAATAGGAGATGACAGTAGCAAAGTAATCACAAAGTGTAACTGTTTTGTGACATTTTTTATGAGCCATTGTTTTGAGTTTCGGAACTTCAGGAGCAACTTCTCGTGGTGGGCTCTTTGAACCTTCTGCTGCCATGGAGAAACATGAGCAATGGATGGCTCGATTCAATCATGTTTACTCGGACAAATTTAAGAAAACGAGTAGATTCGAGATCTTCAAGAAGAACTTAGAGTTCGTCGAGAACTTCAACATGAATACGAACAGAACGTACAAGTTGGATGTTAACGAGTTCTCTGATCTCACCAACGAGGAATTTCGGGCGAGGTACATGGGGCTAGTGGTGCCCAAGGGTATGACCGGAATTTCAACAACGGATTCCACCGAAACGGTGTCGTTTAGATATGAAAATGTCAGTGAAAGTGAAACCGGTGAGAGCAAGGATTGGAGACAGGAGGGGGCCGTTACATTCATTAAGAACCAAGGCCAATGTGGTAATTTAATTATCATAACTTTGTTGTTGTTTTTTATCATAATGAAACTCGGATGGTGATACACACTAGTTTAAACAACTGTGCTACATGTTTTGGTCTATAACGATTTTTTATGTTCTTATCACATTTCTAAAGAGTGGATACAAAAATGAAACTGATGAAATGGTTCAGGATGTTGCTGGGCATTCTCGGCGGTGGCGGCTGTGGAAGGCCTAACCAAGATTGCGAAAGGAGAGCTTGTATCGTTGTCGGAGCAGCAACTGTTGGATTGCAACAGTGAGAACAACGGATGTGGCGGAGGGATAATGTCGAAAGCTTTCGAGTACATAATCAACAACCAAGGAATCACCACAGAAGATAATTATCCTTACCAGGGATCACAACAAACATGTGCTTCAACCACCGAATCAACGGATTCCGTTGCGGCTACCATCAGCGGATACGAAACGATTCCAAATAATGACGAGGAAGCATTGCTAAAAGCGGTGTCTCAACAGCCTGTTTCCGCGGTGATAGATGGGTCAGGGGAAGCGTTTATGCACTACTCGGGAGGGATATTCGACGGAGAGTGCGGGACGGAAATGAGTCATGCGGTCGCGATTGTTGGTTACGGGACGAGCGAAGAAGGGACTAAGTATTGGTTGGTGAAGAACTCATGGGGAGAATCTTGGGGAGAAAATGGTTACATGAGAATCAAGAGAGACGTGGATGATCCCCAAGGAATGTGTGGTTTGGCCACACTTGCTTTCTATCCACTAGCTTGAATCCTTATTATATTGTTTCGAATATATGTAAATGGGTTTGTTTCACGGTAGTAGACAACACCCTGATCAATAATTGACCATTTGCAGTCATATATATTTTAAAAGTTATGTTGGTGGAAGCATGTGTTATGAAATAGTTTGTAGTCGGTTCTCATTTATTGAATAACAAATTTTAGTATATATACAACATTATTTCCTTTCTAGATAACATCGTATCTTAAGAATATATATTAACATTTATCCTAATCTTAACACCACGCGAAATTTTGTACACGTATCTTGGACAACAACTTCTCAAATTTTGGTCTAGGAAACGCCTTGGCAAAGAGATGTGCAAGTTGATATTTAGTCGAAATATGTTTAGTAGTAATGAGGCTATCTTGAACAACATCTCGTACTTGAGTGACAATCAGACTTAATATGTTTAGTTCTTTCTTGAAACACCAGATTTGCTACACTGTGTATAGATGCATGACTATCGCAATACATAGAAATGGGTTGATCATGATCATAGAAAAAAGTCTGGTGAATGGCCTTTAACCACTTGAGTTCGCGAAGAGTGTAGGCCATGACCCGATATTCAGTTTCTGCGGAAGAACATGAAACCGTTTGTTGCTTCTTTGTCCTCCACAAAATGGGTGAATCCCCTAAATAGATAATAAATGTCGAGAGTGATTGTCGAGTATGTGGGCAAACCGCCCAATCATAGTCACAATAAATAGTGATAGTACGATCGGTGTCTCAGAATGCAGGAGAATGTCTTGTGCCGGAGAACCTTTAAGATATTGAGCAAGACGAAGAGCAGCTTTCCAATGAGATACTATGTGGACACATAACTCAAATCTAGACGAGTAATAGTTTAGATAACATCGTATAATCGGTTGTCCTTTATTAAATAACAAACAAATCTTAGTATATATATAACACTATTTCCTTTCTAGATAACATATTATCTTAAAAATATATATTTTCATTTATCCTATCCTAATATATTATGTTGGTGTAACAATATATATAAAGTTCTTATGGTAATTAGATCTTAGCCAAACAGATATACAGAGGAAAACGTTATCAATGAGTTAGAACAACAGTATAGACAAGAATGTCTACACACTTTCTTTTGTGAAGAAAACTTTATTTTGTGCAAGTCTTATGACGTGGAGAAAACTTTATTTCGTGAAGAATACTCTATTTTATATAAAAACTGAAAAAACTCAGAAACTCTAATCTTTCTCGCCTCTTCTTCGATCACCATCGTCCTCTGCCTCTCCACTCTTCTCTCGCTTCCTTCTTTCTGTTGCATGGATGCCACGAGCCTTCCGTGTCTCTAAAGGACGATATCCTCCGCCTCCATAGTTTTCATGCGGTGGAGGTTTCATTGATGATTTGATTTCACCTTTTCTCTTTTCATCCTCTCTTTAGATTCATTCTCTTCGTTTCATAGATCGATTTAGCTTCTCTTTTGATATTCAAATTATATTTGTGTTACGGATCTGTAATTGCGAACTGTTTCCACTACTTAAACTTAAGTGGTTGATGAATCTTAGGTGCGTACAAGTATGTTTATGAGCGATGGAGGAAGAAGCAGTCCGATGTCATGAGATTTCTACGGAGGGTGAGGTGCCCAGAGCACAGACAATAACTTTGTGACGAAGTTCTCTGATCATGAGATAAAATATTGTTTCACAAAACAAAGCCTTCGGTAGAGAAAGTCTTCTTCCAAAAATAATTTTTTTTTCCACGAAATAAGTCTTCTTCACGTAATAAAATCTTCTTCACAAAACAAAGTTTAAAAAAAAAATAGTCTCTTCTTCACAAAACAAAGTCTTCTTCATAAAAAATATGAGAAATTATTTAGAATAATTCTAAAGTTATGCTTTATTACTATATTATACTCTTTTTTATGTTACAATGAAAATATGCTAGTAAAAGTAATAAATATCAGGGTAATTTATTTTAATTATAATTCATGCTATTTAAATTAAAATTTTGAATTTTTTTTTTTATATAAAGACTGAAAAAACTCAGAAACCCTAATGTTTCTCGCCTCTTCTTCGATCACCATCGTCCTCTCTGCCTCTTCATTCTTCTCTCGCTTTCTTCTTTCTGTCGCATGGATGCCACGAGCCTTCCGTGTCCCTGAAGGACGATATCCTCTGCCTCAATAATTTTCATGCGGTGGAGATTTCATTGATGATTTGATTTCATCTTTTCATCTTTTCTCTTTTCATCCTCTCTTTAGATTCATTCTCTTCGTTTCATAGATTGATTTAGCTTCTCTTTTGATATTCAAATTATGTTTGTGTTACATATCTGAAATTGCGAACTGTTTCCACTAGTTAAACTTAAGTGATTGATGAATCCGAGGTGCGTACAAGTATGTTTATGAGCGATGGAGAAAGAAGCAGTCCGATGTCATGAGATTTCTACAGAGGGTGAGGTGCCGAGACTACATACAACAACCTTCGGTTGTTTGTCTCGTCAGGCCTACTCCTCCCGACAAGGATCGTCGTTTAGGTTACGATAGATTTAGGAAAGGAAAACTGGTTATGTAGAGTTAATTTTTGTGAGAGTAGTTTAGTAGACTTTATTTGCAGATTTATTTAGTACGTTGCAAATTATTTTAGTTAGTAAGAATCATGTTTGGTAGACGTATATAAGTTTCGAGTTTCAGAGGTTGTCCACCAACACTGCAGATTGTTTTGGTAGATTTATCTGAATACGTTGTAGATTTAATGGTTTCCAAGAGTTCGACATATTTATCAAAATAAATTTGGTTTTGTAGATTTTTTTTTGTGAGAGTCGTTTTAGTAGACTTAATTGATTCGATGTGGATTTGTGTGGTAAAATCGTAGATTTGTTATCGGCGTTTAGATATTAGGCGGTATTGTAGATTTATTTTATACGTCACTACTAAATAAATCTAGTAGACTTAATTGATAACAAATCTACGATAATAAATCTACCCTAACGCCTAAAAAGTAAACACCGATAACAAATCTATCATATTACTTTATAAATCTACATCGAATCTACTAAGTCTACTAAATTAGTCTCATATAAAATAACTCTACACAACTAATATTTCTTTACTAAATCTACCGTAACAATACTCATGGAACCAATAAATTTACAATGGTTTCGGATAAATCTACTAGACAAATCTGCACAGTTTAACGACAACCTCAAGAACCTGAAACATACGTAATAAATCTATAAAATACGTATACCATACCACCTAACAACTCTACACGGAACATAAATCTATCGTAATATCTAACAATTCTACATCGCAAATCTTTAGTTTGCTAAATATGCGTAACCACACTCGATGAAAGCAATAAATCTGCAGTGTCAAAACAAAAATCTACCAGACAAATCTGCAGTTTTTCGACAACCTTAAAACATGCAACGTACATAATAAATCTACCAAATAAAAAAAATATATAATTTCACTTAATCTGCGTAACCAAAACAAAAATCTGCAGCGTTAAAACGAAAATCTACAAGACAAATCTACACAGTCTACCAACAGCTTTAAAATTGCAACGTGAATAATAAATTTGCAACTTGTAAAAAAAGAATCTACGAGACAAATCTGCACAGTGTGACGACAGCCTCAAAAACCTTCAAACATATATAAGTTTACTAGACACGATTGATAACGTGTGAAAATATCTGCAACGTAAATAATAAATCAGCTTGTTAACAAAAATCTACAAAACAAATATGCTTTATATAACGACTTTCTCAAAAACCTGCAAACAAGATACGATTCTTTTTTTTTCAAAATATCTGCAACGTACATAATAAATCTATAAAATATATCTACAACACCCCCAACCAACTAAATACCGTACACAAATCAATCGTCATTTCTAATAAATCTACACCCCACCTAATAAACCTGCAAAGATATGCAAGTCTACTAGACACGATTTATACCGTGTCAAAATATCTGCAACTTACAGAATAAATCTGCAGCTTCTAACATAAATCTACACAGTTAGACGACTTCCTCAAAAACCTGCAAACACTTTTAAGTCTACTACATACGATTCTTACTTTGTCAAAATATCTGCAATGTACATAATAAATTAACAAAATAAATCTACTACACCGCCAATCAAGTAAATATCGTACAAATATCTACCGTCATTTCTAAAAAATCAACATCCCACCTAATAAACCTGCAAATATCTGTAAGTCTGCTAGGCACAATTCGTACCGTGTCAAAATATATGCAATTTCCATAATAAATCTACAGCTTCTAAATTTCCATAATATCTACAAAACAAATCTGCACAGTAAGACGACTTCCTCAAAAACCTACAAACACTTTTAAGTCTACTACACACGATCATTCATTTGTCTAAATATCTGCAACGTACATAATAAATCTACAACATAAATCTACTACACTTCCAACCAACTAAATACCTTACAAAAATCTACCGTCTTTCCTGATAAATCTACATCCCACCTAATAAACCTGCAAACATATGTAAGTTTACTAGGCACGATTCGTACCGTGTCAAAATATCTGCAACGTACATAATAAATCTGTAGATTCTAAAAAAAATCTACAAAATAAATCTACACCGTATGACGATTTCTTCAAAAACATGCAAACAATTTTAAGTCTACTACACACGATCCTTGCGTTGTCAAAATATCTTCAACGTACTAAATAAATCTACAAAATAAATCTACTACACCTCCAACAAAATAAATACCTTACACAAATCTACCGTCATTCATGATAAATCTACATACCACCTAATAAATCTGCAAACATATATAAGTCTACTAGGCATGATTCGTACCGTGTCAAAATATCTGCAACATACATAATAAATCTGCAACCACCAAACAAAAATATGCAAACAAACCTACACCGTAGGACTATTTCCTCAAAAACCTGCAAACACTTTTAAGTCTACTACACACGATGTTTACTTTGTCAATATATCTGCAACGTAAAAAATAAATCTACAATAATATCTAGTCATTAAATCGTGGATATAAATCTACCACACGAAATAACTCTACATCAAAAAAATTAATTGCTATATTCCAACAAAAATAAGGTGGCAATTCTGTAAATAAGTGTCTCGATAAACAAAAAAATAATGGCACTTTTGTAATTAGATTTTTTCTAACAAGTGTTATAAGGGTACTTTAAATATGAAAAATATTTTACTAATTTTTCAAATTTTAGAATTAGTTAAATAATAAATGGAAATTTTTGAGTTATTATAGTTTTTTACCGTAAAAATAATTTTGTTTTCTTCACAGAATAAAGTTCACGAAATAATCTCTTTCTTCCCTAATTATTAATTAAGGTCTTCTTGATAAAACAAGGTGTTTATAAATTCTAAGGTCCAGAGATGTTTATATAAAGTCTATTTCACAAAAAAACAAAAAAAGATGACATGTTTCCTATAAGTAATCAGAAGAACGTGAAAATATTGAGAACAAAAATCGAAAAGATTGCAACATTTTAAATTTGGGGATTTTCCTGATCCCCAAATTATGTAAAACGTTGAACGACGGACAATTTAACGAAGTATAAGTGAGTTCTTCAATACTGACCATTAAATTTTAGGCTATAAACAAAAAATAGTTTCATAAACCTCTACAACAATGTGTAGAATAAAATTTTCAGCTATTCACTTAGCCTCGTTATCATGCATGAGTTTTAACAGCTTTCGGAATGGATATCATTCGGATTATCGTATATCCTCTAGTGGAATGGTTATCATGTAAATGATTACAAATGTTAAATAAATTTCACTGGTTTTGGTAGATGAGATAGCAAAAACCACGCTTTAACCCCACTATTAGAGTTCAATTCATTATGACTCCATTACAATCACATTTTTGTTTATTTTCTTAGCCTCAAATTAGAACTTCTTCCACTTATTTGTAAACACTACAAGAAAACAGAGCATGAAAGACTCCCTAAATGGTCCCAAAATAGCCACTAATATGCAATAAGTGACTGATTTGAAACTAAAAAAAGTAGTCGTTAAATTTTGGTCGCAAAATACAATAGTCGCAAAGTAGTCACTTATTTCGCACTATTTATTGACTACTAAATTTAGTCGGACATAAACGACTACTTTGTGACAACATTTAGTAGTAGTATATTAAAAACTAAATTGTGACAACGAGAATTTAGTTACAAAACCGTCACGTATTAGCAATTTCTTTGCAACCATCTTAATTAATATATATATATATTTTAAATTTAAAAAGCTGAATTTAAAACGGTTTAACGCAAAAGAAACATGAAATATAAGATCCATAACAATGAATAAAGAGAGAGTGATGTCTCACATATATTTTGCTACCAAAGGAAGACATCGACTATGGTCCTAGAGAGGACGAAGTAAAAACCTAGGATACAACAGTCATAAAGAAAAGAAGATAGGCAGACCTCAAGCACTCTCGCTGGCTTGAGTTCCCTTCGTGAAGATTCATACGCGGTCTTGGCAGCTTCCTTTGACCCATCCTAAGATGTTACTTCATGTTCTCCGTTGTTGGTTTCATCATTATTCTCACCGTTTTCAATAGGAATTTCGTCCTTGGACACCCTTCTCAACCACTTTCCCTGATGATCTAGCTCTTTTAGAAAATATCGTCTCATGTTCTTGCTTGCGTTTGGATATAAATGCCCTTAGGACAGCAATGGACATGTGCCTATTATTGACCTAACAACAAAACAATAGGCAAATTTGTTTAGCTCACACGCATATCCATATGAATTCAACTAACAAACTTGAAATCTCCAAAACTAAGACTTGATCAGTCCTAAGATTTCCAATTATTTGCAAAAAGGAAGAAACTTTGAAGCAAATCAAATCCAATTGGAACAAAAAGAAGGCAAAAAACAGGGAAAATACATTGAGCATACCATTTTCTTTCATCCTTCTCGACCCATGAATCATTCCAGTTATGTGTAGCATCTAGCTTCAGGTCGACCAAAATGGAACAGACAATGAGAGTAAAACCAAAGTCTAGGCTCTTTGCAAGATATCAGAGGACTTACTTTCGCATGACATATCCATAGAAGGAATTAAGTATACACTTATGAGCTAGCTGCAAGGAATCGTAAACCACTACCATGTCCTGTTGCAAAAAGTTAATGTCAGTAACCACCTAAAAGAAGTTCCGGAGATCATATACTGTAACCACCTTGAACGCCGTTGTTTGAGGACCACCATCACCTCTCCTTTACCGCTAACTCTTTCAGGATATTTCTTTTGGTTCTGTAAGAAACCAAATTAAACGAAATTTAATACATTTAGTGTTTAATGACTGTACCTCAAACAGACAAAGCTGATTTTTCGGTTAAATCAACCCGGATCGATTGAGAAGGGGACTTCATCTTTAAAACATGACTCAAGGAAGGAGAATCCGGTTTAGGTGTGCTTTCTCATAGTCAGAGGCTCTCGGAGATGCAGGCAAAGGTTTCTGGAGCTCCGGAGAACAAGCGGAGGCGAGCGGTGGAGGCGGAGGGATTTTGGTTACCATGGATTTGAATTTCAGACGAGTTTGAGATGTGGGAGGGGGAGGAGGCTTAGGTGAGGTTTGCTTTTTCTTGGCCATCAGTTTAACTCCGGCGACGGAGGCCAGGACCAACGCCGGTGAGCTAGATCTGAGAAGCATGGGTGTAGAGAAGGAGAGCTTTTTTTTTTTTGTTGATATTTGTTTTTTTTTGGGTCGAATGTTGATATTTGTTTAGAAGAGTCTCAGATTATTTTTGGCAAAAATTAAAAAGAGTCTCATATTGGTCGCAAATTAATTTTTGGTGCGATAAATACCCCCCTAAATGTTTTTCAAAAATCTAAAATTTTCAGAAAAATTTATATATTAACAAAATAGTTCAAATCAAGTTAGTAGCAAATTAGTCGCAAATAGGACATGTTATGGATGATACAAAGATTAGTTCATCAAATTAAAAGTTAAAAATTTTCACTATTATATAATATATTTAGTGTAAACAAGTAGTTAAAATCTATGTAGATACTTAAAACTAATCTATTTACCATTATTTTTTGTTGAATTTTAAAAAATCATACAGATGAGTTGGTAATCAGAAGCAAAGCAGTCACACTTTCAAATTACCGTCGCGAATTAGTCACAAATCAGTCGCAATTTTGGAACTATTTTGCTACTATATTTTCTTAATAATACAAGAGTCGCAAGTTTGAGACTATTTTTCTACTACGTTTTCTAATAACAGTAGCAAAGTAGTCACAAAATATAACTGTTTTGTGACATTATTTTGTGAGTCACAAATCTATACCCTAAACCCTAACCATTTAGAGCAAAAAACTGATACATATGCCTTTGCAATCAATCTTTTTTTTTATTTCTATAAGTATATGTTTCAGTAAATAGACTAAAGTAATACTAATTAAATAAAATTTTGAAAAATATTCATCTTGAACAAACATTAGACTGAAAACTTATGTAATATATCTAAAAACATGTTATGTAAGAAGCAACAATAGTTCACCAAATTGAAAGTTCAAAGTTTTTACTATTATATAATATATTTACTGTTAAAAGTTGTTCAAATCAGTCTACATACTTAAAACTAATCTTTTTATAACTATCTTTGTTGAATTTCCAAAAATCATACGGATGAGTTGGTAAACGGTAGCAAAACAGTCACAATTTTTGGACTGATTTGCGACTACATTTACTGACTAAAAATAGAGTCAGAAAAGAGTCTCACTTTGCGATTCTTTTTGGGCCTCTTTTGCGACTACATTTAAACTGTCGAATAATAGTCTCCATTCAGTCGCTAATTTATGACACTACTAAACGACCGAATTGTTCGGTCGTAAATATGCTACTGATTTACTTCTCTATCTTCCGTAGTCGTTCATTAGTCGCAAAGTGGTCCCAAAACAGTCACAAAAAGGAGTCACTCATTAGCTGTTTTCTTGTAGTTTGTATCCATATCTTTCCAAAAGCTTCCTTTTTATTCTTATTGTTAAGCATTTATATATATTTCCATTTCTTTTAAAGTATCAAATTTTCTCATAATATTGAATAATATTTAATTTTCAAATCACTACAAGAAAACAGAGAGTGAATGACTACTAAAATGGTCACAAAACAGTCGCAAAATACTAAATTACGACTAATTAGTGACTAAAATAAGTTGTCGCCAAATTTTCGTCGCAAAATAAAACAGTTGCAAAATAGTCTCAAATGGGGGACTAAACTGTGACGACTTATTTGAGTCGTACATATACGACTACTTTGGGACGAAATATAGGAGTCGTATATTAAAGACTAAAAAGTGACGAGGCATATTTTGCGACTGATGTACGACATAGTTATGTAGTCGTAAATTTGAGACTAATTAGTGACTACCGATGTAGTCGTGCAGTTGCGACGTTTTAAAGACCAATATTTTCGAGGCTTAGCCGCAGTTTTGTCGCGTATTAACAACCATAGTGCGACATATTTGTGCCATGTGTCTGCTGTAGCGTCGCAAATTGGTCGCAAATCAGTCACAAATAAGCGACTTGTTAGCAACTAATTTAACCGGAAAAAAAAAAAATATATATATATATATATTTCTTTACATTTAATATAAATTAAAAAATGTTTTAAACCTGAAATTAAGAAACAAGGACTGCAAATTAACCCAAACACAAAATATAAAGTTTGAACACATTGCATACACAATATACAAGGTTTTAACACATCCCATACACAAATTATAAAGTTTAACACATCAAAAAGGTTTTAAAACTAGAATAAGGTCAGGTGGCAGGTGAGTTGGATGGAATAGTGGGTGTTGTATTTGATGGGGGTGTGGCTGTTGCATTGACTGGGGCTGGGTCAGTGAGTAGTGGAGAGAATGTTGCGGTGGCTGGTGTAGTACTTAAGAGCTGAGATTGAGTCATGTAAGCTGCAAGCCCCGGATTAGTGTCTTTAAGGTAAGAGAGAATCATTTCCAAGCTTGTGATCCTGTTTTGAGCTTATCGTTGCTCTTTATCACGTCGAGCATTTTCCAATTCTTGGTCAGCTATCTTGCGACGAGCGGATTGAAGCTGTTCCTAGATCTCCAACAGGTCAGTCGAAGACGAGCTTGCATGACATTCTTTTCTTTTCCCCTTGTTGACCAGTTCTCGCCAAGTCCAAAAAGATTACCTTTTGGGTCTGTTTCAGTACACTAAAACAAGAAAAAACAGTATGAGTTACGTTGACATCAAGTCTAAACACATACAATGACATCAAGCCTAAACAGAATAATTCAAAGCAGAATGAATCATAACCAATAACAGAAAAATTGAAAACAAAAAAACAAGTATAAACTTAAACATCACCACAAAAAAGCATGGCAGTAGAACAATCTATTCAGAAGACACAAATGATGCATGTACAGTCCATACACTTTGAATAAATCAATCCATATAGAGTATTTCTAACTATCCTAACAAATCGTGCTCACCAAACAAAGACATGAAGTATTCAAGCTCAGAATGGAAAAGTTGAGGAGAAAGAGAAACAAAAGAAGAAACAAAAATCAGAACAAAAGAGAAGAGAAACTTATACATAACTCAATACCAGCCATGATAACACAAACACACAGACAATCGTATCATAAAAAAGCAGAAGATAAAGGAGATTACCTTAAGGAAGATCTGATTCTTTTCTTCAAGGGTGAGGGTGCGGTGAGTAGATTGCTCAGACGAAGTCCCTGATGTTTCTGGACCATCGGCATCCTTTAGAGACAGTACCTCTGCTAGGCTCTTCTCGTAAGCCTCAGCTACTGCTTTGGCCTTTTGATCAACAAAACTTCCATCCGCCTTTGTATATGTTCTCATAAAAACTTCTCCAAAAAAGTAACAGCTCGCCCTAGTTCCTCCTCCTGTGATAATAGAAGACACATATTAAGTAGAGTCAAAATATAATTCAAAAGGAAGGACAGACTTTTTACCATTTCTTGTTGAATGGTCAAGTATGATTTCTGCCCGGATACGTGCTTGTGGACCCCAAGACCGCCACGATCAGAGTTACGAGACTGTGAAGCAGTAACGCTCCTGTCCACTGCATATGGAGTTTTCCAATGAACCCACATTGCTTCCCAAAGTGTCTCGCCGATCCAAGGTGGCCTTTCACCACTGTTCTTGGCCTGAGATACTATTCCTTTCATCCTATTTTTTGCAATCTTCAAGAAATGCTGCTTCACAAGGTCTGTAATCCCTATATCCCAATTGTAGCTCCGCTACACAGTACAATAAAGGAATGAGTATTGAAATAGAACACAAATAAAACTAGAAAGCATTACCGCAAACATTCTAAAGTATCTTTCTTGGATGTGTATCGGCGTAACCTTCCAGCTATAGTATGGTCCATCAAACTTTCGCCAAAATATTCCCGCAATGACATGAGTCAATTTGCCTTTGTCCCGGGTAAACCTAGTACATGAATACAAACAGAGAATAAGACATAAGAAATCATAAGAAGCGACTTCAAACAGACCATGCTCAGTTGAGAAGAAGCAATATGTACCATAATTAAATTGACCCGTATCTACAACTTAAGACTTCACAAGAGTACGACTGTGCCTAAAAGAATCAACTTAAACTGATATACGTTGATAACACGAGTGGTGCAAACAGATTCAATGATGGAAACAAATGCAACATATACAAACTCTTAGTTCTAAAACTGACCCTATATGCATATAAAATACAATCACTGACCCTTATGTATATACAATACAGAGATGAAATAAAAATGAAAGCAAACTTACCACGTTGTATTAATGCGGGGGATAGGATGCTCACTTAAGCGTGGGAGATTTTCCTGGCCAAGAAGAGCCAGCAGACATCTAACATATGATCGAAGTCAGCCATATCTTCATCAGGATCATTATTCTCTTCTGAATCCTCTTCATCGGGTTCATAATCGGGAAGCTGAACTTGATTGTTTTGTTCCTGGGGAATCTGAAATACTGGAGACTGTGGTTGAGGATTTGGATAAGGAGGTTGTTGTGGATAGGGAATCTGTTGAGAGAGATTGGAGGGTCGCGGTTGAGTGGACGGTGCATACTGTCGTGGAAGAGAGTTCCTGTTAACCGAGACTGTGGCCTGAGAAGACGGGTTTGAGGAGTAAGAAGAGGCTCCTTGGGATCTACCAACTTCGGCCATCGACGTACCCGGTCCACCGTTGGATCTCACAACTGAGCCTGATGGCGAACCCTCTCCAACATTGGCTCTCGAACCTCCATCTGGGGGTGAACCATTTCCGGCGTTGGGTAGAAGACCTCTGCCTGAGGTTCCACCTTTTCTGGCATTGGCTAGAAGACCTCCGTCTGAGGTTCCACCCTTTTCGGCGTTGGCTCGAAGAGCTCCGTATGAGGTTCCACCTTTTCCGGCGTTGTCTCGATGAGCTCCGCGTGCGGTCGAACCAACTTCGCCGGTTGGTCTACTCCCTCCACGAGAGTTAGCCCCTCGACCTCTACTGGATTTTCCTTTTCCAGCCCTGGATTTGTCGAGTTTAGGAAGGAAAGCGAGAGAGATTGAGAGATTAACTGATTATGTCTGTTGAGAGAGATAGAGAGATCGACCCAAATCGAGAGAGAGACAAAGAGATGAACAGATTCTACGAAGGAAATCTGGTGAGAGAGAGAGAGGTGAAGATTCAGACCAAAATCGAGAGATAAAGAAAGCGATGAACAGAAACTCGATAGAGAGAAAAACAGATATAGGGTTTGGAAAATAGAATGGAGAATCAGATCTATTTGGGTACTTGTTTTGACTAAGAGTCCCTGAAGAGTGGGTAATTAGTCGCAAAATAATTTTGGGGGGGATTTCTTCGCGCCCTAAACCCCAAAAAATTCACCAAAAGCCCAAATAATTTTAATCCCAAACATGTTAGGAAATTAAGTTAGTCACAAATTAGTCACAAATTTGGGACTAACATAGAAAAGTAGTCATAGATTGTGACTATTTTGTGACGCTATTTAGTGAGTCACAAGTTTATACGCTAATCATACTGGTTAGTCGCAAATCAGTCACAAAGTAGTGACACTTTCCGAATGTAGTCGCAAAGTAGTTGGAAAGTAGTGATACTTTCAGATTGTAGTCGCAAAGTAGTGGGTAATTCATAACCATTTTGTGACATTCTGTAAAAAGTGTGAAAATTTCCACACATATGCTGTGAACTTGAGACCGATAAGTGATATATGTGTTGCAAACCAGCTGAGCTAATGAAATCTTTCTGTTTTTATTACATTAAACATATATATATATATATATACACGTTTGGTTTCATATTATATGGAAAATAAGTTTAAACGTAAGTCCTCTTACTCGAACTTAAGACCTATGGGTCATATGAATGTTGCATTTCCACTGAACCATAGTCACTATTCGGTTTTAGAATACGTTATATTTTATATATACCGATATTTATCAAATTGGAAAATAAAAACTTGTTTAAAGATTTTTTAATAATACAAATCACACAAATATTTTACAAACTTAAATTAAAAATCTCATACATATTATTCAAATTTCATTATCATCATCATCTGAAGATGATAAATTACAAAGAAATCCATCTTCTGGTTCAGCGTCTTCAATTTTAAAATTAATTTCTTGTACTGGATGATTTTCGTCGACTAAACTATCGACAATTATTTTTTCAACCGGATCCGTCATTCCACCATCATCTGTTTGTTGCAAAATGACCAGCTCTTTCTCGTTAAAATTTCCTTGAACACGATTTCTCGAATTTACTTTCAGAACTGTATGCCATAATTTCCGAGGGCGTTTAGTAAATGGGTATGGAAGATAAAAATTCTGATCCGTTTGAGACCCTGCAACAAATTAAATTTTAAATTAGAAGTTTATATATAAATATATAAATAAATATATATATATTTATATATATACACAAGTAAAAACATGAAATTCATACCCAAAATAAATGGTTCGTAGTTTTGATATCTCCGTTATGAGAGCACGTCAACAATGCCTCCCTCGCTTTTCCGAGTATCTTTTCCAATCGTCGGGTTAAACCATTGACAGTAGACAAGTATGATCTTTAAATTCACAAATCCGGGATATTGAAGCTGCATGATAGTTTCAACGGTCCCATAGAAATCATCTTCTTCGGATGCTTCAGAATAATTTTGGCCTCGGACACATATCCCATAATTCATTGTTTTTCTCGTCATTCCATGATCACGCGTGTGAAATAAATACCCTCGTGTAAAATACATGGGCCACGAGGTGACTTTATTTTCAGGACCTTCCACTATTTCATGAACCCAAGTAGGAAAACTTTCTTGACTTTTCATTGCATTCACCTATATAATAGAAAATATGTCACTTATAATTAACATGGTTAATTACTATATAATAATGAAATTCATATGAAATACATACATATTGGCGGACCCATATATGAAAATCTTCATCTCTTTTCGCCGTGACCTCCTCATCAGATAGTCCTGGGTAACCGAATCGAATTTGCGCATCCAACACTCTGTATTGCCAATATTAAGATATATAATTATGACAAAGTGTATAAAATATAGACAAAATTATGTTAAAATAATATCGAAATCATAATTACCTTTCAAGCGGCCTAAAATAATCACAATTCCGAAAAACATATGAATGTGCGCACTGATAATCTTTCTCGCTTAACCAAAATTCACTGCTTTTGCCACTTGGACGACCCATTTCAGTAAGTATATTTGGTACCGGTACACTATATACGGGGACTTCACCTTCATCATACCGACTTGTCCTGCAATTGACCCTTATGTATTTGAAATAAATCACTCATACATATAAGTAAATTATTACCTTCTTCTGCTAGCTGTAGAAATGTGTGACGCAAAATAGTGTTCTGAGAAATAAGATATCTCATCATTCATGTATGATTGAACAATTGATCCCGCTGGATATCTTTTGTTCTTCGCTTTGTCTTTCAAATGTTTAAAAAACCTTTCGAACGGATACATCCACCTATATTGCACAGGACCACCAAGCTCTGCTTCGTATGGTAGATGGATAGGTAGGTGCTCCATCACATCAAAGAAATAAGGCGGGAAATTTTTTTCCAAATTACACAAAATCATGACAATGTTATCCTTGAGAAGTTGGACGCGAGTTTGATATAATGATCTACTGCTTAGGTCACGAAAAAATGCTCCAATCCCTACACAAAAATCATGAAGTTATAGATATATAAGATGTAAAGCAGACATAGATACTATATATATATATATATATACCTGATAATGCTTGGTGCACATTACGCGGCAAAAGGTCGGCAAAGACAAACGGAAGCAACCGTTCCATAAATACATGACAGTCGTGACTTTTCTTTCCATAAAACTTTTCACCATTGATGTCTGCACAACTGGCTAAATCTGCTACATAGCCGTCTGGAAATTTAACCTCAGTCTTGACCCATTGTAGTAATGCTTCTTTCGCTTTTGAAGTCAATCTCCAAATAGGAAATGGAGCTCTCCCTCGATCATCGACATGCAATTATTTCCGAGAACAAAATCTTGCGATATCTAATCTTGACTTGACTGTTTCTTTTAATCTGTCTTTAACATTCATAACAGTATACATGATCTTGTCAAAAAAATTCTTCTCGATATGCATCACATCAAGATTGTGTCGTAGATTGAGATCGGTCCAGTACGGCAGCTCCCAGAAAATGCTTTCTTTATGCTAATTATGCCAATCCCCATAGCCGGCCGGTTTTTTTGTACGTCCCTTTCTGCCACAATCTGATGTTTTAGGTGGTTCGACATGCCGTATACGCTCATATAATACTTGTTCACCAGTCAACGATTGAGGCGGGTAGTCGTTAATTGCGTTCTTTATCTTCAAAAAGTTAACTTTATTCTTCCGTAACGGATGATTGTTGGGCAAAAATCTTATGTGACAGTCAAACCAGCTTGTCTTTCTACCAGCCAGCAATTGAAAAGCATTTGTCTCATCCATACAAATTGGACCAGATAATCTTACATGTGTCGTCCATCTTGACAACATACCATATGCCGGAAAATCACTTATCGTCCACAACAGAACAATCTTGATCTAATGACACATCATACGCCTCAACTCCGTTATTCCATAACTCCTTTAACTCGTCGATCAATGGTTGGAGGAAGACATCAAGACTGGCTCGTGGATGATTTGGTCCCGAATTCTAAACCGTAAGAAACAAATACTCACTTTTCATGCACATATTCGGGGGTAAGTTGTAGGGTGTCATGATCACAGGCCACAACGAATGGTTTTTTGACATACCAAAAGGATTAAAAACGTCTGTACATAATCAAAGAAAAATGTTTCGCGTTTCCGCTGCAAAACTCGGCTGCATTTGATTGAAATTCTTCCACTCTGTCGCATCAGATGGATGACACATTACTCCGTCTTCTGACACATGCTCAGCATGCCATCTCATCGATGATGCAGTCTTCTGTGATTGGTACATCCTCTTCAATCTGTCAGTGATAGGTAAATACCACATACGACTGAACGGTATTTTTGTTCGTCCCTCACTAGCCTTATATCTTGGTTTTCCACAAAACCTACAATGCTCCAACTCCTCATCTTCTTTCAAGAAGAGCATACAATTATCTACACATACATCAAATGTATGGTACGGTAATCCTAGCTTTCGCTTCAATTTTTCTGTCTCGTAATATGAACCGGTTGCCTGATTATCCTCTGGTAAATACTCCGTAAAGAATTCGGCCCATGAATCCATGCATGTTTCAGCCAAATTATGGTCTGCTTTAATGTTCATGAATCGAGAAGTTAATGATAACTTCGAATGACCATCATGACAACCATCATAAAGTGGAGTATTTGCCGCATCTAACATGTCGTAGAACTGTTTTGCCTCATGGGTAGCTTCTTCATAAACATGATCATTTCCACTTTGATCATGTTCATGATATTCATTAAATGGCATAGAACCATGAAATGCATCATGAACCATCCCAGCATAAACATTCCCTCCATCATAATCTATTGGTTAATTACCACTAGTAAAATCTGCATTATCATAATGACTACTAGTTCCTGCCCCAACAACATTATAATCTTCACCATGTTCCGACCATACATAATATCCAGGCATAAATCCTCTACTATGCAAATGCTTCGAAACGGTCCTTGCTGGTTTTAAATTTGTGGAATTTTGACATTTAGCACAAGGGCAGTAAAACTTACCTCCACTGCCTAGAGCTATGGCCTGGCTACTTGCAAAATTCATGAAGTGCTCGACCCCTTCCAAAAATTCACTAGAGATATTATTTGTGCGTTGATCAATTCTATTATACATCCACTCTCGAGATGAATTCCACATATTTTTTTCTCTTTTTTCCCCTCCTTTTTTTCTCTTTTTTTTTCTTTCTCTTTCTTTTTTCTAATCTCACGTTTGAAATTTTTTCTTCTGATGAATGAATAACAAGGTGCGAATGTGCATATATAGTTGAAATTTTGTCACTCTTTTGTGACTAACCAAAACAGTCACAAAATTAGGTAGTACCTACCCCCTTATTTTTCACGTTTCCACCTACTTGCCTTACTGGCTGTTTTGTGACTCAACGGGGACGACCAATGCAAGTGGCTAAGCAGTCGCTAATTTGTGACTATTTTGCGACTGAACTTTCTGACTAAATAAGGAGTCGCAAATTAGTCTCACTTTGCGACGAAATATATATCGTCGAATTATAGTCTCAACTCAGTCGCAAATATACGACGATTAACTGACTACAAACGGTCGTCGCAAATTTGCGACTAACAAGTCTTCAAATCTGAAGTAATCACTTATGAGTTGCAAAATAGTCACATTAGAGTCACAAAAATTTGTGACTAAATAAATAGTCACAAAAAGTAGTCACTGATTGAATATTATATTATGATGACGGCAAAATTTATTAATGAGGGCCATCTTTCTAGCCATTCGCGATATTTCTAGCAATATTTTGTAGTGTATCTTTTTAGTTAGTAACACTTGTTGTGTCGCCCAGACGCTCTTTGATATTGAAAGTTTCAGGTAATAATTGAACCAACCAATTCGAATTTCTTTTTCTTTTTGTTTCTTACAGAAAAATGAAATTCCAACTATAGAAGGTGACGAAATTTACGGCCAGACCCCAAAAAACGTTTGCAGATTACGCCAACCAATTAAAATTATGGTAGGGTTTTTTCTCAAGAGAAGAACAAAATTACGTAATAAGGTTGGCATTTTACTTGACTTCGTAACGTGTAGAAAATTTGCAACGAGGGAAGCTATGAAAACCTCGTTAGAATATTCAAACTGAAAACATGCCACTACGTATACGTTCTTCACAAATCTCTCTATATAACAACACCTTCTCATACTCATTTCTTGGCAACCAAGTCATATAAACCAAAGCATTATATCAGAAACATTTCATACATTTTCTCTCTAAAAGAATGGCTTCGGTTGTTTTCTTGATTCTAGCCATTGTTTTGAGTTTCGGAACTTCAGAAGCCACTTCTCGTGGTGGGCTCTTTGAACCTTCTGCTGCCATGGAGAAACATGAGCAATGGATGGCTCGATTCAATCGTGTTTACTCGGACAAATCTGAGAAAACGAGTAGATTCGAGATCTTCAAGAAGAACTTAGAGTTCGTCGAGAACTTCAACATGAATACGAACAGAACGTACAAGTTGGATGTTAACGAGTTCTCTGATCTCACCAACGAGGAATTTCGGGCGAGGTACATGGGGCTAGTGGTGCCCAAGGGTATGACCGGAATTTCAACAACGGATTCCACCGAAACGGTGTCGTTTAGATATGAAAATGTCAGTGAAAGTGAAACCGGTGAGAGCAAGGATTGGAGACAGGAGGGGGCCGTTACATTCATTAAGAACCAAGGCCAATGTGGTAATTTAATTATCATAACTTTGTTGTTGTTTTTTATCATAATGAAACTCGGATGGTGATACACACTAGTTTAAACAACTGTGCTACATGTTTTGGTCTATAACGATTTTTTATGTTCTTATCACATTTCTAAAGAGTGGATACAAAAATGAAACTGATGAAATGGTTCAGGATGTTGCTGGGCATTCTCGGCGGTGGCGGCTGTGGAAGGCCTAACCAAGATTGCGAAAGGAGAGCTTGTATCGTTGTCGGAGCAGCAACTGTTGGATTGCAACAGTGAGAACAACGGATGTGGCGGAGGGATAATGTCGAAAGCTTTCGAGTACATAATCAACAACCAAGGAATCACCACAGAAGATAATTATCCTTACCAGGGATCACAACAAACATGTGCTTCAACCACCGAATCAACGGATTCCGTTGCGGCTACCATCAGCGGATACGAAACGATTCCAAATAATGACGAGGAAGCATTGCTAAAAGCGGTGTCTCAACAGCCTGTTTCCGCGGTGATAGATGGGTCAGGGGAAGCGTTTATGCACTACTCGGGAGGGATATTCGACGGAGAGTGCGGGACGGAAATGAGTCATGCGGTCGCGATTGTTGGTTACGGGACGAGCGAAGAAGGGACTAAGTATTGGTTGGTGAAGAACTCATGGGGAGAATCTTGGGGAGAAAATGGTTACATGAGAATCAAGCGAGACGTGGATGATCCCCAAGGAATGTGTGGTTTGGCCACACTTGCTTTCTATCCACTAGCTTGAATCCTTATTATATTGTTCGAATATATGTAAATGGGTTTGTTTCACTGTAGTAGACAACACCCTGATCAATAATTCACCTTTTGCAGTCATATATATTTTAAAAGTTATGTTGGTAGAAGCATGTGTTATGAAATAGTTTGTAGTCGGTTCTCATTTATTGAATAACAAATTTTAGTATATATACAACATTATTTCCTTGGTAAAGAGATGTGGAAGTCGATATTTAGTCGAAATATGTTTATTAGTAATGAGGCTATCTTGAACAATATCTCGTACTTGAGTGACAATCAGATTCAATATGTTTAATTCTTTCATGAAACACCAGATTTGCTATACTGTGTATAGATGCATGACTATCGCAATACAAAGAAATGGGTTGATCATGATCATAAAAGAAAGTCTGGTGAAGAGCCTTTAACCACTTGAGTTCGCGAAGAGTGTAGGCCATGACCCGATATTCAGTTTCTGCGGAAGAACATGAAACCGTTTATTGCTTATTTGTCCTCCACATAATGGGTGAATCCCCTAAATAGATAATAGATGCCGAGAGTAATTGTCGAGTATGTGGACAAGCCGCCCAATCAGAGTCACAATAAGTAGTAATAATAAGATCGGTGTTAGAATGCAGGAGAATGTCTTGTGCCGAAGAACCTTTAAGATATCAAGCAAGACAAAGAGCAGCTTCCCAATAAGATAGTATGTGGATACATAACTCAAATCTAGACGAGTAATAGTTTAGATAACATCGTATAATCGGTTGTCCTTTATTGAATAACAAACAAATCTTAGTATATATATATATAACACTATTTCCTTTCTAGATAACATATTATCTTAAAAATATAGATTTTCATTTGTTGGTGTAACAATATATATAAAGTTCTTATGGTAATTAGATCTTAGCCAAACAGATATACAGAGGAAAGCGTTATCAATGAGTTAGAACAACAGTATAGACAAGAATGTCTACACACTTTCTTTTGTGAAGAAAACTTTATTTTGTGCAAGTCTTATGACGTGGAGAAAATTTTGTTTTGTGAAGAAAACTTTATTTCGTGAAGAATACTTTATTTTTGGAGGAACACTTTGTGACGAAGTTCTCTGCTCATGAGATAAAATATTGTTTCACAAAACAAAGCCTTCGATAGACAAAGTCTTCTTCCAAAAATAACTTTTTTTTTCCACGAAATAAGTCTTCTTCACAAAACAAAGTTTCTTTAAAAAATAGTCTCTTCTCCAGAAAACAAAGTCTTCTTCATAAATATAATTTTGTTTTCTTCAAAGAATAAAGTTCTTCACGAAATAATCTCTTTCTGCCCTAATTATTAATTAAGATCTTCTTGATAAAACAAGGTGTTTATATATTCTAAGGTCCAGAGATGTTTATATAAAGTCTATTTCACAAAAAGAAAAAGAAAAAAAAAAGACATGTTTCCTATAAGTAATCAGAAGAACATGAAAATATTGAGAACAAAAATCGAAAAGATTGCTACATTTTAAATTTGGGGATTTTCCTGATCTAGGATTAGAGATTGAGAATTTAGTTTTTCAAATTCTTAAAAGTGATAAAAAGACTTCCCTCTACTTTTTTTTCTCTTGATGCAACTTGTGTTTTGCTCGGAGTGTTCTAGGTTCTAGCAGTTATCATCACAATAATAATATCACAATGTTTTAAATTTCTAAGAAGATTTTAATCTTTTAGTTTCAAAGTTGAAAGCGAGTGACTAAGAGATATAACCTAGTGGTTTGTGACAGTATCGGATTTTTCACTCCCTAAAATATATTCAAACCCACATATTGTATGTTGTTATTGACCAAAAAAGAAAAATATGTAAAACATGAAACACGTCGAACGACGGACAATTTAACGAAGTACAAGTGAGTTCTTCAACACTACTGACCATTAAATTTTAGGCTATAAACAAAAAAATAGTTTCATAAACCTCTACAACAATGTGTAGAATAAAATTTCAGCTAATCACTTAGCCTCGTTATCATGCATGAGTTTTTACAGCTTTCGGAATGGATATCATTCGGATTATGGAATGGATACACTACAAGAAAAGAAGCCAATTTGCGACTACGATTGTGGTAGCAAATGTCTCGCAAATGGAAATTTGCGAGGGATTTGCGACCAAATAAAAATCGTCGCAACCAGCTAGTCGCAAACAAAAAATCGTCCCAATCTAATCGCAAAATATGCGAGGAAAGAAATTTGGTCGCAAACGCCTCGCAAATGTTTGCGAGGCATTTGCGAGGCAAAGTTTGCGAGGAGTTTGCGAGGACTATCTTGCAAGGCATTTTCGAGGCAAATTTTGCTTCTAGTTTGCGAGGACTATTTTTGCAAGGCATTTACGAGGCAAATTTTGCTACTAGTTTGCGAGGAAATTTTGTGAGGCATTTGCAAGGCAAAATTTGCTACTAGTTTGCGAGGAAATTTTGTGAGGCATTTGCGAGGCAAAATTTGCTACTAGTTTGCGAGGACAATTTTGTGAGGCATTTGCGAGGAAATATTGCGAGGAGTTTGTGGGGCAAAGGACGGTCGCAAATCAATTGCAAAAAAATAATAAATTGTTTTTTTTAAAATAGAATTTTTTAATGGTTTTCGGAAATAAAATAAAAATAAAATAAAACTTAATTAATATTACATAAAACGAGTATTTAGTACAACGAACAAAATTAACTACAAATCATCGATATCCTGAAAATCCGAAGCTTCATGAAATTCCGAAGCAGAAGCTGAAGATGAACCAGCTTCTCCTTGTTTCTTCTTCCTCAGCATCTCCCGAATCGCCGGGTTCGAATCCCCAAGTAACTCGAACATCATATAATAGGCGTCGTGTTGCTACTTCAGTGATCTGATCTCTGCTTCCGCGATCTCTAGCTTCTTACCTCTAATCGGTTCCGGAACGTATATCGAAATCGGGCAAAAGGGAACTCCCTCGTCATCCGTCGGAATAGATCCCATGAAAACAATCTTTTCCTTTATGGTACGGGGAGGTAGCTGTAAAATAAAATTTAATAAAGAAAAAAATAAATACTTAAATAAGTATATATGAATTAGTAATAAAAGTTTGTTTTCGTTACCTGAGTGGCGATGCAGTTTACGTCCACTGGGGTCATCTGGATGGGTTGACCATCGGGAGTGGGCTGCGATGTGATTTCCTCGACCCGGGCAGTCACATCGCCGTGAAGCTGCTGAACCCGACTATCAACCCACGTCCCGTCCTTGCGTCTGTGGATCTTCTCCCAAATCTCAGGCATCGTAACCGGGGCACCTTTCGTCTGTGCCTGAAAAATGGTAAAAATATGTTAAATCGTGATATACTTTAACTTAATTTTTTTTTTTTAATTCGAACTATAGAAATTGAATTCAACTTACAATACGGCGCTCTTGTTCGAAGAAGGGCAACTGCCCCGAGACATGCTTCGAAATGCCCTCTTCGTCAACCTTGGTGTAACTCGCGGCCCGGCACTTGCTGCTCGCGTGTTCGGAAGTCGGCAACTGCCAGTAGGCAATGAGACCCGCCCAAACCACCGGGTTGAACCACGGAGGCATCGCATGCTCAGGGTCCGCCTTCCATTTATTTTTCCAGCGGCCGACTTGATCAGTAAGGCGATGCATCGTCTTGCCATCGAAGGCATCCCGGACCAGACCCGTGATCTCGACATCCCATATGTATTTTTGCTATAAAAAATAAAAATTCACA
Organism: Pseudoturritis turrita; assembly: GCA_900406555.1. Taxonomy (NCBI): domain Eukaryota; kingdom Viridiplantae; phylum Streptophyta; class Magnoliopsida; order Brassicales; family Brassicaceae; genus Pseudoturritis; species Pseudoturritis turrita. Next base: position 929,383 of record OVBL01000198.1, on the reverse strand, counting down.
TTAGTATAAATTTAATATTAGTATAAATTATAAATTAAATTATTAGTAGAAATAAAATTATAAACTAACGCGAATTTAATAGAATTACCACGAAAGTGTGAAACCACATATCCCTCGTCTCCTGGGGCACCTTGCTCCAACTCGGGTGCGGGGCTTTGAAATCCCGCTCGATCAATTTCCTAATGGTCTGTCCAACTTTATTATGCTGCCCAAAAACCTGGAAAAAAAAAATTATGTTATAAACAATTAAAAAATATTGTTTATTTAATAATTGAAAAAAATAATATAATTACCATAAAGTCCCGGGAGAAAGATGCGGATCCAATCTCGTTAGAACATCCCGTCCGGGACTAACGAGAAGCTGCTCCAGCGTCATATGCTCGAACTGTGGAGCCTCAGGTGGCAGATCATGTGGCTGCATCTCTGGAACAAAATCTGAGATAGGCGGAGTCGATGTAGAAGGTCCGTCACGTCGTGAATGAGATCCGCCGCGTCGCGGTACAGGTGTACCGGAGGCGGATAAAAAACCGGTATACTCATTATGCCTATCACCCATCTGCAATAAAATATTTAATAAAAATTAAATTCAATCTAAATATATTCCTAACCATTCTAAAACCAAAACTATAAATTTATTCCATACATAAATCTATTCCTAACCATTCTAAAACCAAAACTATAAATTTATTCCATACCTAAATCTATTCCTAACCATTCTAAAGCAAAAAATATAAATTTAAAAAATAATTCGGATTTTATACCTTTTAGAGAGAGAGAGGGAGAATGTGATAAAATGAGCGAAGAGCAAGGCAAATTCGGCTGCCTTATATAAAAATATATAGGGTCGCAATTTGGTCGCAATCTAGTCGCAAAAATGCACCTTTTGTTTACCCAATCGGATTTGCCGCCCAAATTTGCAACTGATTTGCGACGCCATGTGGCAATCTAGTCGCAAATCTGGTCAAATTTTCAACACCCGCCAAAATCAAAAGGTTAATTTTTTTATTACCCCCAGGTTTTGCGACCGATTTGCGACGCCACGTGGCAATCTAGTCGCAAAATTGGAATTAAACCGCCAAGATTTACGACGCCGTTGCCACATGGCGTCGTAAATTAGTCGCAAAATGGGCCAAAAATTTGCTACTAATTTGCGACTGCCCAAATCAAACAAGAAGAAAAAATAGTTTAGGGTTTAGGGTTTCGGTTTATCACAAAGTTCATACATATATACATCCTATAATTATACATTAGGGTTATGTGTTTAGGGTTTCGGGCAATTATATAAGCAATTCGACAATCCTACTAAAATTGATCGAATCATCATGCATTAACTATATAGAGACATACTTAATCTCTGTAGATTCTTTAAAATCTAGATGTTGTTCGAGAAATTAATAGGGTTTATTCAACTAGCCTATATGCATTAGGGTTAAGGGCTTATAGGTTTTATTTAGGATTTAAGGTTTATAGGATTTTTTAGAGTTTAGGATTTACGGTAATTAAAGTACAAAATTGCGACTAATTTGCGACATCTAGTCGCAATCTAGTAGCAAATTGTATATTTTGCTACTAGATTGCGACTAGATGTAGCAAATTAGTCGCAATTTGTACTTAGTTTATTAAAAAAAAATACACGGTGCATAATTTAGGGTTTAGGGCTTTGAGGGTTTATTTACGTTTCTAGGAATTTTAGGGTTTAAGGTTTATAGGATTTTTAGGGTTTAGGGTAAACAAAGTACAAAAATTGCAACTCATTTGCGACCCCTAGTCACAATCTAGTAGCAAATTGTGTATTTTGCTACTAGATTGCGACTAGATGTAGCAAATTAGTCGCAATTTGTACTTAGTTTATTAAAAAAAAATACACGATACATAATTGAGGGTTTAGGGCTTTGAGGGTTTATTTATGTTTCTAGGAATTTTAGGGTTTAAGGTTTATAGGATTTTTAGGGTTTAGGGTAAACAAAGTACAAAAATTGCGACTCATTGCGACCCCTAGTCGCAATCTAGTAGCAAATTGTGTATTTTGCTACTAGATTGCGACTAGATGTAGCAAATTAGTCGCAATTTGTACTTAGTTTATTTAAAAAAAAATACACGGTACATAATTTAGGGTTTAGGGCTTTGAGGGTTTATTTAGGTTTGTAGGAATTTTAGGGTTTAAGGTTTATAGGATTTTTAAGGTTTAAGGTAAACGAAGAACAAAAATTGCGACTCATTTGCGACCCCTAGTCGCAATCTAGTAGCAAATTGTGAATTTTGCTACTAGATTGCGACTAGATATAGCAAATTAGTCGCAATTTGTACTTAGTTTATTTTTAAAAAAAACATACGGTACATATTTTAGGGTTTAGGGCTTTGAATGTTTATTTAGGTTTCTAGAAATTTTAGGGTTTAAGGTTAATAGGAGTTTTAGGGTTTAGGGTAAACAAAGAACAAAAATTACGACTCATTTGCGACCCCTAGTCGCAATCTAATAGCAAATTGTGTATTTTGCTACTAGATTGCGACTAGATGTAGCAAATTAGTCGCAATTTGTACTTATTTTATTTTAAAAAAAATACACGATACATAATTCTTACAAACGATGACTAAAATACACGATACATAAAGTTACTCATCAGGATCAGAAACGTAAGTTTGTCCATTTTCGTCTTCTTCATCATCATCCTCAAATTCGTCCCCTTCACCAAACTCGTCTGACTCCGCTTGACTATCAGATTCCTCGCATATGACTTCAAGTCCCCTATAAAGCGGGTCAATTCTGGTCAAATCATTGCTTGAATCAACGGGGATGGAAACTTTTTCTGTCCTTTCAGGTTGCACGGGCGGTAGATCATCATCAGCATTAGCTAAGCCCCCGATAATTCAACCCCGTGGGTTAACTTTAATAACGGACAACTAATTCTGATCACGTCGGACCCGAGTTCGAGGGTAAGGAATGAAAACTACTTGCTCCGCTTGAGATGCTAACACGAATGGCTCGAACTTGCCAGTGTAACTCCGGTGTCCCTGTACATCCACGACTCCGAATTTGCTTGATCTTACGCCAACCCCAATAGTGGGTCAAACCAATCACATTGAAATAGGACGCATTTAAGATTCATCATCCCAGCATACTCTACTTCTACGATTTCTTTTAGGATACCGTAGAAGTTGATATCACCTGGGACATAGATACCATAATTTGCAGTGGCCCTTCGTTGCCCATGCTCAAATGTATGAAAAATAAATTCGCGAGTACAATACATCTTAGCGGTTCTTATATTTGTGATAGGCCCCATCACAAATTCCTGGACCCACAGAGGCCAAGTTCCCGGCCGAGACCTCCTCTTGGTCACCTACAAGGCCAAATGCAATTAGTTGATTACTAATTAATTAATATCAGATATATATAAGATTATGGTTATAGTTACCTTCTCTCTCATCCATCCTGCAAAATCACGTTCAACGTATGATCTCACTTCTTGGTCGTCAAGTTCCGAAAATGCTTCCCGTATTTGCTGTTCGAGCATCCTGCATGTGCACCCACATAATAAAGGATGATGATTAATTATAATTAATTGTATATGTATATAAGTAAACTAGTACTCGTACTATATATATATATATATATATATATATATATATATACCTTTCATACGGTTGAAAAAAGTCACAGTTTAGCAAGATATAAGTATGAGCTGCATGAGAATGCTTGTAATCACACCACTCGCTTGCCTTTACTTTGCAACCCATTCGGCCTAAATCCGAGAAGACATCGGGTACTCTCACATCAGAATATGTTCGCCCAACCCCACCATCATCGTATCGTTTACGATCCGTTTTCTTTGTTTTCACGGTTGGGCTAAAGTAGTAACTCTAGAAATTAGATGTCTCCTCGGTCAAACTTCCTGCCACGATAGATCCCTCAACTCGTGCGAGATTTTTTGCTTTCATCTTCAGATATTGAAGAACCTTTCGAATGGATACATCCATCGAAATTGGACTGGTCCACCAAGATCCAAATCATGCGGTAAGTGGACTACCAGATGTTCCATCACGTCGAAAAATGAAGGAGGAAATATCTTCTCCAAGTTGCAAAGAATAACTGCGATGTCTGATTTCAACGTCAAGATATCGTCCGCATTTAATGTTCGAGCACATAAGTCTCTGAAAAATGCCCATATACCTGAAATTATGTACAACGTACAAGTTAATTATAAACTACAAATATATATATATATATATATATAATACAAGAATAATACCTGCTAGTGTCTCGTGGATGTGATTTGGTAGAAACTCCTGTAATGCAAATGGCAGTAGTCGTTGCATGAATATATGACAATCATGGCTCTTCATTCCAGAAAATTTTTGCCCTTGCTCGACACACCTTGAGAACGTTGACACATATCCATCTGGGAACTTGACAAAATCCTTAACCCACTTAAACAAACTATTCTATGACTCCAATGAATGCCGAAAAATAAGAATCGGTGCCCTACCATCGCTTGTAATGTGCAACTCAGGCCTTGCACATATACCAGGGAGATCCAAACGTGATTTCAAATTATCTTTTGTTTTACCCGGAACATTCAACAACGTGTGGATAATATTTTCGAAAAAGTTCTTCTCGACGTGCATTACATCCAAATTGTGCCTCAAGAGATGATCCTTCCAGTACGGTAGTTCCCAGAATATACTCTTCTTATGCCAGTTATGATACTACCTATATCCACCGGGCATATTAGCGGGGACATTGTACCAGTTACCCCCAACTTCTGAAGTTTGTTGAGCATCGCAATAATCTATTTGCGCTTCCAACTGTTCCCCTGAAAGATAAACCGGGGGGGGGGGGGACTTTGACGGTTTTGTTTTTCTTAAACAACTTCTTGTTATTTCTATACGGATGACCCAATGGCAGAAATCGACGATGACAATCAAACCAGCACGTTTTGCGTCCATTCGTCAATTGAAACGCATCAGTCTGATCTAGACAGTAAGGACATGATAATTTCCCGTGAGTTGTCCATCCAGATAACATTCCATAGGCGTGGAAGTCGCTTATGGTCCACATAAGCACAGCCTTCATGGTGAAGTTCCGGCGGTTTGATGAATCGAACGTTCGTACACCGACATGCCACAACTTCCGTAATTCGTGGATCAGAGGCTGCAAAAAGAAGTCAAGAGATCTTTTTGGATGATTAGGCCCCGGAACAAGAATGCTCATGAACAAAAATTCTCGATGCATGCACATATCCGGAGGTAAATTATAAGGCGTTACTATGACTGGCCACAACGAGTATTGCTGACCAGACATACCAAACGGACTAAACCCATCAGTGCAAAGACCCAAATAAAGATTTTTATGTTCTTCAACAAAGTCTGAATGTACCGTGTTAAAGTGTTTCCACGCCTCCGCATCTGATGGATGAGAGATCACCCCTTCCTCACTAAAGTGTTCTGCGTGCCACCTCATTGCCCCAGCAGTTTGCTCTGATTGGTATAATCGCTTCAATCTATCTGTTATCGGAAGATACCACATACGCTGGAACGGCACCCTCGTGCGGCCACCTGTCTCTTTACATCTCGGTTTTCCGCAAAAACGACATTCCTGCAACTTAGCATCATCTTTCCAGAAAATCATACAGTTATCAATGCAAACGTCAATCATCTCAGACGGTAAACCAAGACTCGCGACCAATCTCTGTATTTCATAATAACTCTCTGCCGAGTTATTACCCTCCGGCAAATACTCGTTAAACAATGCAGTCCATTTATCCATGCAATTTTCACTAATGTTATCTTCGCTTTTAATTGTCATCATCCTAGATGCTAGTGACAATTTTGAAAGCCCTTCTCTACATCCTTCGTAGATGGGTTCATTAGCAGCGTCTAACATATCATAAAACTTTTTAGCACTCGGGTTTGGTTCTTCAAAAGTATTATCATTAAACGAGGCAGTACTTTCATGAAATGCATCAGTAACCATGTCATGAAACATATTTCCATCACTATTACCATATCCATATTCATTATAATCTTGCTGATTAGCATGATGATCATAGTTATAATCAAAACTACTAGCGCCATCTTGATTGCCATGATAACTCGTACTTGAACTACCCGGAACATTAACAACAAAATCTTTCCCATGCGCAAACCAGACATAATAGTTAGGTAAAAAACCCCTCGTATATAAATGCTCCCAAACAGTGTTTGCATCATGATGATCAATGTTCTCGTACTTAACACAAGGACAAAAAATGTTGTTACCGTTGTCTCCTGCGAATGACTGATGTGTCGCGTGGGTCAAAAATTGATCAAAACCATTTCTAAATTCTCTCGTCACTTTACCGGTATCTGGATCTCGCCGGTTGTACATCCATGCCCGCACCGTGTATATCTCATGATGCCAAGACATGATCGATTATCGACCTCTCAACAAAAAATATCAGATTTATAGTGTTTTTGCGAAATAAAATATTTTTGTGAGTAGATTTGGGATGTTTGTGATATGATTTTCGTCTCCCCCATAGCTTGCTATTTATAGAGGATCAGCCTTTTTTGCTACTCATTTGCGACCAACCTTTGTTACTAATTTGCTAGGAAAAAATATTTGCAAGGCCTTTGCTAGTAATTTGCTACCCATTTGCGACCAAAATTTTAGTAGCAAAAAGCAATTGAAAATCATTGAAAACGTGGGTACCTACTTTCTAAATATCCTCGCAAATCAGTCGCAAATGTTAGAAAATATCTTTCCCCGCAAATGCCTCGCAAATTTGCAACGTCTTTGCTACGACCTTTTTTTTCATCGCAAATTTGTGTATATTTGCGACGAAATATATCCACACAAATTTGCGATCACAACGCAAATTCGTAGCAAACGCCTCGCCAATTTGCTATCTCATAATGTGATCGCAAATTCTCCTCGCAAATGGATCTGTTTTCTTGTAGTGATATCATTCGGATTATCGTATATCCTCTAGTGGAATGGTTATCATGTAAATGATTACAAATTTTCAGTGGTTTTGGTAGATGAGATAGAAAAAACCACGCTTTAACCCCACTATTAGAGTTCAATTCATCATGACCCCATTACAATCACATTTTTATTTCTTTTCTCAGCCTCAAATTAGAACTTCTTCCACTTATTTGTAAGAGTTTGTATCCATATTTTTCCAAAAGCTTCCTTTTTATTCTTATTGTTAAGCATTTATATATATTTCCATTTCTTTTAAAGTATCAAATTTTTCTCATAATATTGAATAATATTTAATTTTCAAATATTATATTATAATCCCGGCAAAATTTATTAATGAAGGCCATCATAGATTGTATATCTAGCCATTCGCGATATTTCTAGCAATCTTTTGTAGTGTTTATGTATCTTTTTAGTTAGTAACACTTGTTGTGTCGCCCAGACGCTCTTTGATATTGAAAGTTTCATGTAAATAATTGAACCAACCAATTCGAATTTCTTTTTCTTTTTGTTTCTTACATAAAAATGAAATTCCAACTAAGAAGGTTACGAAATTTACGGCCAGACCCCAAAAAACGAAATGCCACTACGTATACGTTCTTCACAAATGTCTATATAACAACACCTTCTCATACTCATTTCTTGGCAACCAAGTCATATAAACCAAAGCATTATATCAGAAACATTTCATACATTTTCTCTCTAAAAGAATGGCTTCGGTTGTTTTCTTGATTCTAGCCATTGTTTTGAGTTTCGGAACTTCAGGAGCCACTTCTCGTGGTGGGCTCTTTGAACCTTCTGCTGCCATGGAGAAACATAAGCAATGGACGGCTCGATTCAATCGTGTTTACATGAATACGAGTAGATTCGAGATCTTCAAGAAGAACTTAGAGTTCGTCGAGAACTTCAACATGAATACGAACAGAACGTACAAGTTGGATGTTAACGAGTTCTCTGATCTCACCAACGAGGAATTTCGGGCGAGGTACATGGGGCTAGTGGTGCCCAAGGGTATGACCGGAATTTCAACAACGGATTCCACCGAAACGGTGTCGTTTAGATATGAAAATGTCAGTGAAAGTGAAACCGGTGAGAGCAAGGATTGGAGACAGGAGGGGGCCGTTACATTCATTAAGAAACAAGGCCAATGTGGTAATTTAATTATCATAACTTTGTTGGCTTTTTTTTATCATAATGAATTATATTGGATATTTATTTTGCACCCAAAAAAAATTATATTGAATTTAAACTCGGATGGTGATAGACACTAGTTCAAACCACTGTGCTACATGTTTTGGTCTATAACTACTTTTTATGTTCTTATCACATTTCTAAAGAGTAGATACAAAAATGAAACTGATGAAATGGTTCAGGATGTTGCTGGGCATTCTCGGCGGTGGCGGCTGTGGAAGGCCTAACCAAGATTGCGAAAGGAGAGCTTGTATCGTTGTCGGAGCAGCAACTGTTGGATTGCAACAGTGAGAACAACGGATGTGGCGGAGGGATAATGTCGAAAGCTTTCGAGTACATAATCAACAACCAAGGAATCACCACAGAAGATAATTATCCTTACCAGGGATCACAACAAACATGTGCTTCAACCACCGAATCAACGGATTCCGTTGCGGCTACCATCAGCGGATACGAAACGATTCCAAATAATGACGAGGAAGCATTGCTAAAAGTGGTGTCTCAACAGCCTGTTTCCGCGGTGATAGATGGGTCAGGGAAAGCGTTTATGCACTACTCGGGCGGGATATTCGACGGAGAGTGCGGGACGAAAATGAGTCATGCGGTCGCGATTGTTGGATACGGGACGAGCGAAGAAGGGACTAAGTATTGGTTGGTGAAGAACTCATGGGGAGAATCTTGGGGAGAAAATGGTTACATGAGAATGAAAAGAGACGTGGATGATCCCCAAGGAATGTGTGGTTTGGCCACACTTGCTTTCTATCCACTAGCTTGAATCCTTATTATACTGTTCGAATATATGTAAATGGGTTTGTTTCACGGTAGTAGACAACACCCTGATCAATAATTCACCTTTTGCAGTCATATATATTTTAAAAGTTATGTTGGTGGAAGCATGTCTTATGAAATAGTTTGTAGTCGGTTCTCATTTATTGAATAACAAATTTTAGTATATATACAACATTATTTCCTTTCTGGATAACATCGTATCTTAAGAATATATATTAACATTTATCCTAATCTTAATACCTCTCGCGAAATTTTGTACACGTATCTTGGACAACAACTTCTCAAATTTTGGTCTAGGAAACGCCTTGGTAAAGAGATGCGCAAGTTGATATTTAGTCGAAATATGTTTAGTAGTAATGAGACTATCTTGAACAACATCTCGTACTTGAGTGACAATCAGATTCAATATGTTTAGTTCTTTCATGAAACACTAGATTTGCTACACTGTGTATAGATGCATGACTATCGCAATACAAAGAAATGAGTTGATCATGATCATAGAAGAAAGTCCGGTGAAGAGCCTTTAACCACTTGAGTTTGCGAAGAGTGTAGGCCATGGCCCGATATTCAGTTTCTGCAGAAGAACATGAAACTGTTTGTTGCTTCTTTGTCCTACACAAAATGGGTGAATCCCCTAAATAGATAATAGATGTCGAGAGTGATTGTCGAGTATGTGGGCAAGCCGCCCAATCAAAGTCACAATAAGTAGTGATAGTAAGACCGCTGTCAGAACTCAGGAGAATATCTTGTGCCAGAGAACCTTTAAGATATCGAGTAAGACGAAAAGCAGTTTCCCAATGAGATAGTATGTGGATCACATAACTCAAATCTGGGCAAGTAATAGTTTAGATAACATCGTATCGGTTGTCCTTTATTGAATAACAAACAAATCTTAGTATATATATATATATATATATATATATATATATATATATAACACTATTTCCTTTCTAGATAACATATTATCTTAAAAATATCTATTTTGATTTATCCTATCCTAATATATTATGTTGGTGTAACAATATATATAAAGTTCTTATGGTAATTAGATCTTAGCCAAACAGAGTTACAGAGGAAAACGTTATGAATGAGTTAGAACAACAGTATTACTACAAGAAAAATGGTGTATAGCCACGAAATTAATTGTAGTTACAGTCATAATTTCGTGGCTATTTTGCACGTAGCTATGAACTGATACAATTCATATTTGTAGCTATAGGTTTGTAGCTATTACCAACCTGTGGCTATTTGTGGATCTGTTTCCACGACATTTGTTACGACAAAGTTTGTGGCTAATATCCACAAAAGATACATGACTATATTTGTATCTACATTAGCCACAATTTTTCACACAAAAATTCGTAGCTATTTTCAACTAAAATCCACAAATAATGTCGTGACTAGTAGACACAAATTGACACAACTGAACTTGTATCTATCATAGCTACAATATATCTACAACTACATTTGTAGCTATAGGATACAAATATCCACAACTTCACTTGTGTCTAATTGCCACATATAGCCACATTTTTAGTCATGGATATAAGCAACAAATAGCTACAAAATTTGCCGACATATATTTACATATAGGAACAATTATTTTTGTGTTTTAGCCACAAATAGCTATGAAAATAACATGACTAATTAAAACTTGAATAAAAAAAAAATTGAAACCAAAAGACAAAACGCAATTAGAAAGTTATGTACCTTACTATTAAACATTCAAAAGTTTTGAAGATACTAATACAAAAGTTCCAGATTGAAGATTCTAAATTTAAATCCAAGATAAAGGTTCCATTAAGATAACACATGAAGAAATCTTAGCTAAAGAGTTTCTTCAATTGTGGAGTGTTCTAATTAGGGAGCTGAGTAGGATCATGAGCAGATTCTGAATAAGGGCTTGGAGCAGATGATGCATTTTCAGCTCGTGCAATATGTTGAAGTGTAATCGGATCTACTACATTGATCCGTAAAAGCGCTTCTATGGCTCTTTTGAGGCTTGTCACATCCTCCTTCACCTCGCCTATGGTGCCTTCCATTCCAGTCATACGCATCTCTACATTGACGTTCCTAAGTAGAGAAGCAGCAGCAGATTTGTTGGGATTAATTAACATCAAGATACTGAATTGTTCCAAGACCATAGATACGTCCTTTGGAGTTCATGGCAGTCTGCAAAATAAAATAAAAAATGTGACAGGTTTACCAAGATAGCTCCAAACTGAACAGAAAACAAAGCATAATTGATAGGTAAACAATGCAGAATTATATGAACAAGTAAGCAAAACTGGTAATGGAATCATATTCTATCAAACAAGCATAATTATATATCTACCAAGCAAGTAGAATTGTATGCATTTGTCACAAGCAAGCATAATCATATATTGAGCAAACATGAAGCAGCAGCTAGCTTAAATCATTAACAGAAAATAAAGGATTACCTCTATATAAGCAGCAGTGAGCTGCTCGCTGGAAGGTTCAGTGACACTTGAGCTGTCCACATTTGATGCCTCTAATTGCTGCATCGCTAATTCTTTGGCAGCCTTTACATGAGCCTCTGCTCGCTTGTCAATGTAAGTGCCATCTTTCCGGGTGTGTGTCCTTCGCACTACCTCAGTGGCTGGAGGTGCTACTCCACCAGCCTCAATAGCCTACGAAAAGTGAAGAGTGTTAATAACAATTAAAACATTAGGTAGATTATATCATACCATACTTACATAAGCTAACTAATATGAAATCATACCATTTCATGAGCAACTCGGGTGTGCTTCTTTGCTCCTGAAACATGACAGTGTGTGCTGTATCCATCTGGATCTGAACGGCGGTTTTTAGAGTTGGTTTTGCTTCTCTTCTTGTTTTTCTCCTCTTTCCAAGCGTCTTGCATAAGACCCCAGTCCATCACACCAATGTAGGGTGGTTTAATCCCATTTTGCTTCCTCTTGCTAACAAGGTTGCGGATAGATTCCTTCAATACATGTTCCCAGCAAGCAAGAACCATATCATGATGCTCTTGTTCCCAATAGTATTTTTGCTAAAAAAAACAGAAGTAGTAGCAATGAATTATCATAATCAAATGTTATGATAATTAAAAACACAGTAGAATATTAAACTTACCACAAAGGAAGTCCACCATGCATCCCTCTTATGCAGTGGGACCATCCCATAGTTCCACCATGGTCCCAGACTGCCAAGCAGTCACAATGTCTTTCTGCATGCAATCATGTATGTCAAACCTATGATAAAGAAATAAACAAAAATGTTATAACTCTTTGCAAAATACATAAGCAATTTATAGTTACAGAAAACACAAATTTCAGAAACAATACAAGATAAAGCAATTTATCTTAGCAAACACACAAATTTCAGAAACAATTCAAGGTAAAGTGATCAGAATTAAACCAACACAAATTTTAGAACCAATCGATGCACAAATCAGAATTAAAAAGCATGCATGAGTAAGACTACAATTAAGAAAACATTAATCAAAATCAGAATGCCATTAAGCTTCTTCTAACACAGCAACAATATCATTCTGACACATGCCATAAACAACAATAATATTCTGCAGTGTAAGAATTTCATGTTTTTGGTAACAGAAATACTCACCATAAATTGCCATTGAGCTTTAGCGGATGGAGATGAGGCATGTTTTGCCTCTTTGGTGCACTCATCACTGCTGCTAGGCTAGGAAGGGGATGTCGGGCAGTGCTGGAATAGGCTGACCTCGTTGCTTTAGGAGGCAAACGAGTTTGGCGAGACCGTATAGTTCCCTGTGATGAAGAACCTCGGAGATTCATCTGCAAAAGACAACAAGGACTGAAAATTACTAACTAACAAATCAGATTCTAAAAAAAAATATCAACGCCAAACACAAAGATGAAAATACGAAGGAGTGAAGGCTTCAAAAAAAATCCCTAGAGATACAACCGAATACAAATCCCTAAACAAATTAACTCCAAAAAATCACCCAACAGAATGAAACAAAACCTAGGGTTTTGAAAAAGATGCACTCATTTTACAGACAGAGGAAAAAGGATTTCAGGTTTGGAAGGAGCAATGAATCTTACCTTAATCGGCTGGAGAGAAAACCGCAGGAAGAAGAAAGATCCGAAGAGGGTGAAAGAGAGAAGTTGAAGAAAAAATAAAGGAGAACAGATCGAGAGGGTCAGAGAGAAGTCGAAGAAACGAAGAAGAATCAAAACGAACAGATCGAAGAGGAAGAGTCAAATCTTCTTCTAGAGAAATCGCAAAAAATACCCTAGAAGATAAGACTTAGAAAAATATGTTAGAAGATAAAAATGAGACTTAATGAAATCGCAAAATCATTTGCCCGGATATTTTCCCCAAATTTTTTGCCGGGTTTATTAAAATATATTTGGATTTTGCCCAAAATTTACCCGGAATTAACGATTTTGGCCCAGAGTTGACCCGGGAATTAAAATTTCGTGGCCAAACTTTTCATTTTTGCAGAGCCACGACTTGTATTGTGTCTATTCGTGGCTATACGAAACCCTACACCCTAAACGTTATGATTGGAAACATTTAGTAACACTTAGTAATAGAGAGACATAACGTTATAACACTTAGTTAGGTACTCTATATATCATATATATATATATATATATATATTTATATATATAGCTTCATAATTAATTATTTAGATTTAAATTTAGATTTAATCTCATATATAATTTTGATTAGTAGATAAGAAATTATTCAAATTACATTATGAAATCGATGATACGATATTCTCAATCTGAATTTGAACTAAAATCTGAATATTCATGACATTCATCTTCTAAATCATCTTCGAAAATATGCTCGTCATTAGGATTATCCATCGATATGGGCTTATCATCCGATGCATCTTCGAGTGCATGTGTTTCAACTCGTATCATATTAGTAGCTGCAAATACATTGTCATGAAGGTCGTCTTGAAATGCAATTTGAGTAACTTCTTGGGTTTCACGAAACTCTCTTGGCATAACTTTGGTTGTTGCCCACTATTCTTCTCTGATTGGACGCACTTGCGGATACGGAATATAACAGACTTGATCACATTGCTCTGGTAATATGAAAGGATCGTATTTGTCGTAATGCATTTGTGGGCAAACATCGACAATACCATTTGGATGCCTTCGTATTCCCCGATCAAGTGTGGTATTAAACCATTCGCATTTGAAAATCATAGCTTTTAGTCCAACAGCCCCGTGATACTCTATCATGAATATCTCTTCGATCTATCCAAAATACTCTGTGTCAGCGGTTTCATGAACACATACACCATAATTCATCATCTTCTTATTGTTTCCATGTTGATGTGTATGGTAGTGGTATCCCCTTGAATAATACATAGGCCATGAATTGAATTGATGATTTGGACCTTGTACAAATTCAAGCATCCACAATGGGAATTCATATGACTCGCTCACATTGTTAATCTGCAAACATTCATATCTATTTCAATATATGAGATAAAAAATTTATTTAAATTTGTTGACACTTACGTAATCGCGACACCACTCTGCAAATTTGTCATCTTTTGCTCTCGTCATTGCATTGGAAGTAATATTTGGGTTGTTTAGCGTCATATACTCTTCAAACATCTTGTGTATATTTAAATACCATACAAATAATATGTAAATTATTTTTCACATCTGTATAGATACATTAATATATATATAATTATAAATATAAACAGTATAATTACCTTTCGTACAGTACAAATTCTTCACAATTGAGTAGTAAAAATGTTTGGAGCACATTATAATCCTCGTCATTTAACCAAGCACTTGCCGATTTGCCACTGATTCTTCCCACTTGTTGGAACATGATCGGAACATCAGGATAAGTGTAGGTAAATCGTACTTCGTTGACATCTTCTGAGGGGTCTGGACTTCCTGGAGGCACAATATAATTTGCTGTCACATACGAAATCTCTTCGTTCCCACACTGAGCAACTATCGACCCTCCAATTCGTGCCTTGTTTTTAACCTTTTTTTTAGATGGTACATGTATCGTTCGAATGGATATAGCCACCTATATTGGACCGGTCCACCTAAAGCAGCTTCATCTAGAAGATGCACAGGTAGATGTTCCATCACATCAAAGAACGATGGAGGAAAGGTCTTTTCAAGATTGCAAAGCTTCATGGCAATATTATGTTTCATTATGGCAACATCTTCGGTCTTTAGAATTTTTGTAGATATATCTCGAAAGAATAGTGCAATATCTACAAACATATAAAATATAAATAAGAACATTAATTTGGAGAATATAAATAAAATAAATAATATGTAATACCTGAAATTGCTGTGTGAACAGGTTTCAGAAGCAATTCTGTGAAGGCAATTGGGAGAAGTCGTTGCATGATGATATGACAATCATGGCTTTTGAGACCCGATATCTTTCCACTGTTCATGTTAACACAACGTGAAAACTTTGAAACATAACCTTCTGGAAATTTAATCGCGTTCTTCATCCACATCAGAAATTTTTCTTTGCCTTCCTTTGACAATCTAAAGATTGGAATGAGCACTTTTCCATCTTGAGTAACCTCTAAATCATATCTTCGGCAAAACGAAGGGAGATCCATCCTTGATTTGATTGTATCTTTTGTTCTTCCCGGAACATTTAACACTGTGTTGATGAGATTGTCGAAAAAAAAAATTTCAATATGCATGAAATCGAGGTTGTGTCTAAGAAGTAGATTCTCCCAGTAAGGTAAATCCCAAAATATACTTTTCTTCACCCAATTATGGTTAACACCATACCCATCAATATCTCGAGCAGCATTGTCATGACCTTTGCCTCCACATTCAACAGTCTTGAACGCGTATGCTGTTTATCCTTTCATGCAAAACTTCCTCCCCGTTTAACCATGGCGGAGGATCATCATGCATTGTTGTTCCCTTTAGAAAAGCTTTCACATTCTGCCTATAAGGATGTCCTACAGGCAAAAACCTTATGTGACAATCGAACCAACTGTGTTTTCTTCCATTCGGCAACCAAAATGATTTTGTCTCATCCATACAATACGGACAAGCCAACCTTCCATGCGTCATCCATCCAGATAGCATACCGTATGCTGGAAAATCGCTTATTGTCCACATCAGCACAACTCGCATCGTGAATTTTTTCTTCCGCGATACATCGTAAGCCTCAACACCGTCACTCCATAAATTTTGCAATTCTTCTATCAACGGTTGAAGATAAATATCTAGGCTTTTCTTCGGATGTTTTGGCCCCGGAACTAGTATAGAGAGAAAAATATTCCCTTTTCATGCACATCCCAGGGGTAAATTGTATGGCGTTACAATGACGGGCCAAACAGAATATGATTGCCCGTTCATACCAATTGGATTAAATCCATCTATTGATAAACCTAGATATATATTACGACTCTCCGAAGTAAATGCGGGATATACCTTCTGAAAATGCTTCCATGCTTCTCCATCTGAGGGGTGATGCATTTCTTCTTCGGGGGACAAATGTTCTGCATGCCATCTCATTTGTGATGATGTCGTTTCTGATTGGTACAACCGCTTCAGCCAATCCGAAATTGGTAGATAAAACATTCTCTGCTTTGGTATCTTCTTCCCCGATCAACCCACATTCGGTTCGTACCGATCTTTTCCACAAAACCGGCAACGAACCAACTCGCGGTCTTCTCCCTTCCAAAATAGCATACAATTATCCTCACATACATCGATCTTGTGACATGGCAACCCTAGCGACCGCGTCAATTTCTTCGTCTCGTAGTACGATTTAGGAGCTTTATTAGGCGATGGAAGAACAACTTTAAACGTTTGGGTAATAGCATCCAGGCATGCCTCCGGTAGATTGTAATTGGTCTTCCAATTCATCACTTTTGAAGTCAGGTACAATTGAGAAATCCCTTCAGTATATCCCTCGTAAAGGGGTTGTTTTGCCGTCTCTAACGCCTGGAAAATGCTATCATGCGTTTCCTCGTAAAATGGTGCCTCATTTTTTTTGGGGAAATTGACCCCGCCAAAAAACATGTTAACATCTCCGCTTGGATCATGATACTGATCTACCGGAAATTGAATATTAGAATAATCACTCCATGTTTCTTGTTCGCCAACGTGGTGACTTGTCGATGCTTCGCCGCCGTAGTCACAATTTTCTCCATGATGCGTCCACACATAATAATTCTCCGTAAATCCTTTCAATAATTCTCCACAGTATCAGCTTTACGACGCGATTGGTTCTTGCACTTCTGACACGGGCATAGTAAATTTTGACGTTTCAAGTAAGAAGTATGACTACGAGCGAAATCAAGAAAAAAATTTACTCCCTCAACAAATTCATCAGAAACGTATTTTCGGTTAGAATCTGAAAACCGTTTATACATCCACTATCTAGATTCTAAAAAGTTGGACATTTTTTGTTATTGCTTTTTTTTTCTTATTCCAACAATACGGAGTTCGTGGGGGGGGGGGTTTATAATAGATTTATGGTCGCGGATAGCCACGAACTAAGTCGTAGCTAAAACGAATATATTCTCTGCCAAAACTATACTCTGCAAAGCTAAAGACGACTAGACATCTTGCATGTGAATAAAAATGCCAACAAATATCCACGTGAAAGTTTGTGGAAATATCAAAATATCTACATAAATAAGGTACGAATAACCACGATGAAGGTTGTGGTTAACTGTCCTTTTGTTAGACACAAAATTTTCTCGTAAATTGCCATAAACTCAATCGTATCTGATGAGAGGTTTTGGAGGAGAATATAATTTTGCAACAAATAGCCACGAATTATTTGTGGCTAAATATACTTTCCATGATTAGCTACGACTTAGTTGTGGCTAATCAACTTTTTCGGATTAAAATATCTATTCGTAAATGGCACGTCGGTAAAGATCATGACTCACGAATAGCTACAAGCAATTGCGTGGCTAGTTGATACAAACATCTACAAATATTTGTTGTGTCTCGAGTTTCCACAATAATATTGTGGCTATTTTGTGGCTAAATTTCCACAAAACTTTTTCGTCGCTAATCGTGGCAAAAAGGCTACAAATTGGCACAAAACAAGATCGTAGCTATATAGCCACAAAATAGCCACGTTTTTTCTACGAAATTTAGATATTTTTAGATGTGTCTAATTTGTGGCTATTTATCTGTAGTTATGGATATGTTGTAGCTAAGTTGTGGCTATACACAGTTTTTCTTGTAGTGTATAGATAAGAATATCTACACATTTTCTTTTGTGAAGAAAACTTTATTTTGTGCAAGTCTTATGACGTGGAGAAAATTTTGTTTGGCGAAGAAAACTTTATTTCGTGAAGAATACTTTATTTTTGGAAGAACACTTTGTGACGAAGTTCTCTGATCATGAGATAAAATATTGTTTCACAAAACAAAGCCTTCAGTAGACAAAGTCTTCTTCCAAAAATAATTTTTTTTTTCACGAAATAAGTCTTCTTCACGTAATAAAATCTTCTTCACAAAACAAAGTTTCTTTAAAAAATAGTCTCTTCTTCACAAAACAAAGTCTTCTTCATAAAAATAATTTTGTTTTCTTCGAAGAATAAAGTTCTTCACGAAATAATCTCTTTCTTCCCTAATTATTAATTAAGGTCTTCTTGATAAAAGAAGGTGTTTATATATTCTAAGGTCCAGAGATGTTTATATAAAGTCTATTTCACAAAAAGAAAAAAAAAGAAAAGACATGTTTCTATAAGTAATCAGAAGAACATGAAAATATTGAGAACAAAAATCGAAAAGATTGCTAGATTTTAAATTTGGGGATTTTCCTGATCTAGGATTAGGGATTGAGAACTTTAGTTTTTCAAATTCTTAAAAGTGATAAAAAGACTTCCCTCTACTTTTTTTTCTCTTGATGCAACTTGTGTTTTGCTCGGAGTGTTCTAGGTTCTAGCAGTTATCATCACAATGTTTTAAATTTCTAAGAAGATTTTAATATTTTAGTTTCAAAGTCGAAAGCGAGTGACTAAGAGATATAACCTAGTGATTTGTGACAGTATCGGTGATTTTTCATTCCCTGGAATGTATTCAAACCCACATATTGTATGTTGTTATTGACCAAAATAGAAAAATATGTAAAACATGAAACACGTCGAACGATGGACAATTTAACGAAGTATAAGTGAGTTCTTCAACACTACTGACCATTAAATTTTAGGCTATAAACAAAAAAATAGTTTCATAAACAATGTGTAGAATAAAATTTCAGCTAATCACTTAGCCTCGTTATCATGCATGAGTTTTTACAGCTTTCGGAATGGATATCATTCGGATTATGGAATGGATATCATTCGGATTATCGTATATCCTCTAGTGGAATGGTTATCATGTAAATGATTACAAATGTTCAGTGGTTTTGGTAGATGAGATAGCAAAAACCACGCTTTAACCCCACTATTAGAG
This sequence comes from Pseudoturritis turrita, assembly GCA_900406555.1. Taxonomy (NCBI): domain Eukaryota; kingdom Viridiplantae; phylum Streptophyta; class Magnoliopsida; order Brassicales; family Brassicaceae; genus Pseudoturritis; species Pseudoturritis turrita. The sequence goes on along the minus strand of OVBL01000198.1, from coordinate 910,021 downwards.
TTCAATTCATCATGACCCCATTACAATCACATTTTTATTTCTTTTCTCAGCCTCAAATTAGAACTTCTTCCACTTATTTGTAAGAGTTTGTATCCATATTTTTCCAAAAGCTTCCTTTTTATTCTTATTGTTAAGCATTTATATATATTTCCATTTCTTTTAAAGTATCAAATTTTCTCATAATATTGAATAATATTTAATTTTCAAATATTATATTACGATCCCGGCAAAATTTATTAATGAAGGCCATCATAGATTGTATATCTAGCCATTCGCGATATTTCTAGCAATCTTTTGTAGTGTTTATGTATCTTTTTAGTTAGTAACACTTGTTGTGTCGCCCAGACGCTCTTTGATATTGAAAGTTTCATGTAAATAATTGAACCAACCAATTCGAATTTCTTTTTCTTTTTGTTTCTTACAGAAAAATGAAATTCCAACTATAGAAGGTTACGAAATTTACGGCCAGACCCCAAAAAACGTTTGCAGATTACGCCAACCAATTAAAATTATGGTAGGGTTTTTTCTCAAGAGAAGAACAAAATTACGTAATAAGGTTGGCATTTTACTTGACTTCGTAACGTGTAGAAAATTTGCAACGAGGGAAGCTATGAAAACCTCGTTAGAATATTCAAACTGAAAACATGCCACTACGTATACGTTCTTCACAAATCTCTCTATATAACAACACCTTCTCATACTCATTTCTTGGCAACCAAGTCATATAAACCAAAGCATTATATCAGAAACATTTCATACATTTTCTCTCTAAAAGAATGGCTTCGGTTGTTTTCTTGATTCTAGCCATTGTTTTGAGTTTCGGAACTTCAGAAGCCACTTCTCGTGGTGGGCTCTTTGAACCTTCTGCTGCCATGGAGAAACATGAGCAATGGATGGCTCGATTCAATCGTGTTTACTCGGACAAATCTGAGAAAACGAGTAGATTCGAGATCTTCAAGAAGAACTTAGAGTTCGTCGAGAACTTCAACATGAATACGAACAGAACGTACAAGTTGGATGTTAACGAGTTCTCTGATCTCACCAACGAGGAATTTCGGGCGAGGTACATGGGGCTAGTGGTGCCCAAGGGTATGACCGGAATTTCAACAACGGATTCCACCGAAACGGTGTCGTTTAGATATGAAAATGTCAGTGAAAGTGAAACCGGTGAGAGCAAGGATTGGAGACAGGAGGGGGCCGTTACATTCATTAAGAACCAAGGCCAATGTGGTAATTTAATTATCATAACTTTGTTGTTGTTTTTTATCATAATGAAACTCGGATGGTGATACACACTAGTTTAAACAACTGTGCTACATGTTTTGGTCTATAACGATTTTTTATGTTCTTATCACATTTCTAAAGAGTGGATACAAAAATGAAACTGATGAAATGGTTCAGGATGTTGCTGGGCATTCTCGGCGGTGGCGGCTGTGGAAGGCCTAACCAAGATTGCGAAAGGAGAGCTTGTATCGTTGTCGGAGCAGCAACTGTTGGATTGCAACAGTGAGAACAACGGATGTGGCGGAGGGATAATGTCGAAAGCTTTCGAGTACATAATCAACAACCAAGGAATCACCACAGAAGATAATTATCCTTACCAGGGATCACAACAAACATGTGCTTCAACCACCGAATCAACGGATTCCGTTGCGGCTACCATCAGCGGATACGAAACGATTCCAAATAATGACGAGGAAGCATTGCTAAAAGCGGTGTCTCAACAGCCTGTTTCCGCGGTGATAGATGGGTCAGGGGAAGCGTTTATGCACTACTCGGGAGGGATATTCGACGGAGAGTGCGGGACGGAAATGAGTCATGCGGTCGCGATTGTTGGTTACGGGACGAGCGAAGAAGGGACTAAGTATTGGTTGGTGAAGAACTCATGGGAGAATCTTGGGGAGAAAATGGTTACATGAGAATCAAGAGAGACGTGGATGATCCCCAAGGAATGTGTGGTTTGGCCACACTTGCTTTCTATCCACTAGCTTGAATCCTTATTATATTGTTCGAATATATGTAAATGGGTTTGTTTCACGGTAGTAGACAACACCCTGATCAATAATTGACCATTTGCAGTCATATATATTTTAAAAGTTATGTTGGTGGAAGCATGTGTTATGAAATAGTTTGTAGTCGGTTCTCATTTATTCAATAACAAATTTTAGTATATATACAACATTATTTCCTTTCTAGATAACATCGTATCTTAAGAATATATATTAACATTTATCCTAATCTTAACACCTCGCGAAATTTTGTACACGTATCTTGGACAACAACTTCTCAAATTTTGGTCTAGGAAACGCCTTGGTAAAGAGTTGTGCAAGTTGATATTTAGTCGAAATATGTTTAGTAGTAATGAGGCTATCTTAAACAACATCTCGTACTTGAGTGACAATCAGACTCAATATGTTTAGTTCTTTCATGAAACACCAGATTTGTTACACTGTGTATAGATGCATGACTATCGCAATACAAAGAAATGCGTTGATCATGATCATAGAAGACAGTCTGGTGAAGGGCATTTAACCACTTGAGTTCGCGAAGAGTGTAGGCCATGATCCGATATTCAGTTTCTGCGGAAGAACATGAAACTGTTTATTGCTTATTTGTCCTCCACAAAATGGGTGAATCCCCTAAATAGATAATAGATGCCGAGAATGATTGTCGAGTATGTGGACAAGCCGCCCAATCAGAGTCACAATAAGTAGTGATAATAAGATCGGTGTCAGAATGCAGGAGAATGTCTTGTGCCGGAGAACCTTTAAGATATCGAGCAAGACGAAGAGTAGCTTCCCAATGAGATAGTATGTGGACACATAACTCAAATCTAGACGAGTAATAGTTTAGATAACATCGTATAATCGGTTGTCCTTTATTAAATAACAAACAAATCTTAGTATATATATATATATATATATATATATATATATATATATATACTAGTTGATGGCCCGCACCGTGTGCGGACATCAGAATTTTCAGAAGAATAAGTTAACATTAGTATTTAATATTTGATTTTATTATTTATGAAAATTAAATATGTATGATTGTTAGTTTTTAAACTTATATGCATGTAAAAATGAATATGGGTTGGATAATATTTTTAATATTTCGAGTGTCATCTTGAAAATTAAAGATTTTCGTTTTGTAACTTTAATATTTTTGTTGAAATAAAACGCAAATGATAGGAAAGAAATTAATTCACATATTATTGTTACCTATCAGAAAAAACTAATTAATTAATATTGATTTATAAAAACCGATATTAATTTTCATAATCTAAACTTTTATGAATTAGATGCGGATGAATCTTCTGGAAAAAAAATAGATTACATTCGCTAATATTTTCTTAAAATGAAAGTTGAGTTTTTATTACATTGTATTTTAGTGTTGTCTTTAAGTAAATTTTATTTTTAATGGATATATTCGATATTTGTTTTATGATTTTTTTATTATGGATATATATAACAATCGAATACGATATTTGATAATTATTTTTTAATTTTATTATTATTGATATATATATATATATATATATATATATATATATATATTAGAGAAGTGAATATGGCTGAGAATGAAAGTTGAGACTTGGGATTTACCGTTTTGTCTTTAATGAAATCTTACTTAAAATTATAATTCGGCTAATATAGAAAGATAATTTTCGTATATTGTGTTTTAATAGGATATTTTCATCATCGTAAAAAGTTAATCTTTTAAAAATGGAATGATAAAATGGTATATATATTTATCGGATTATAGGAAAACACAAAATCGAGTTTCAAGCATTAAAAAAAAAAAAAGAATATTCGGTGATCTCGAGAATTATCATAGCCCAAAAAAACCACTTAAACCCTACATCAGTTTCCCTATAATACTTTTGATATGTTTTTTACTTGCATACTAATTTACCTATGTATTCTTCTAGATATGGTGCTTCAAATTACGGGCACAACATATCGTTAGGTAAGTTTTTCTATGGTGTTATTGCTAATCTAATGTTTACCCTAAAAAAATCGGCAACGAGAAAGTAACCTAATCTTTCGTCCCTTATTGAACTCATATAAATATTAGAACAGTTTTTTGTAAACAACTCTATAAATCTGACGGCCAATGTCCAAGGAATCTTCTTCTCAAAAGGTATGAAGTAATTGATGATGAACAGAAGAGCATATTTCTGGACATAGTATTAAAACTTGATCTTCCATAGCCATCCCAAAGAGAAGATAGGATAGATAAGACATAAAAGTAAAGAGGGAGTTTGAGAGAAATCCCAACACTAAGGGAGGGATTTTTTGCAAGAGAAAGAAATTACAAGTTTCCTTTTCTCCAAGAAAACAGGACACTTAGATCCACAAAAGTTGTAGGGGCAAGAGGAGATTCCTTGAAGGACTTTTCTAAGTCCGCCAAAGTTTTAGGAGCAAGAGTGGCCATGAAGGCCTTCTCGATCTCATGAGTGAGCTCAGGTTTACCTCTCACAAAGTGATTATCGTGCGCATATTCCCATTGCTCAGACTCCTCAACTTTTCGAAAACCCTACACAAACAAAAGTTCAAGAACAAGGAACATCATTGAGTCACTACTAATTAACACGAAATGAAAAACACAACTTACAAAGGTCTGAAGCTTGCGGATGAATAACGGAAAATGGTGTTGCAGATTGAACTTGGGAAGAACATCGCTGCAAAACTTATCCAGATTTACCACGAAATTCTTTCCGGTTTTACCCCACGAGATTATCGAATCCGTTGAACGACCATCGACAACATAGTATAAAACCTCCGAGAAATGAGTGACTCTCCTCCCTTTGATTCCGGGAAAAACTGGACGATTGTAGTGACTAAACATCCTGAACAATCCCTCAAAAAAAACCTGAAATCAAAACGATTATAAAATTAGGTATGCAACCAAAAAGCTTATAACCTCAGACCAGAACAAAAACGTTCGAAGCAGATGAAATCGCAAGAGTTTCGGTTGATTGTAGTGACTAAACATCCCTCCTCCTAAACAATTCAGATCCCCAAACAAACCCTAACATCAAAACACACAAACAATTATAGATTAATTAGTTATGCAACCAAATATTATATAGGCTGAGACCAGAGAACAAACAATCGAACGAAACTTTTGAAGCAGACAGAACAAATTGTAAGAAAAAGTCTAGATCCCACCTTGTGATGTTCCTTGCGTTTCTTGAAAGTTGAAAACAAACCCTAAAAGATCATCTTCGGATCGGTTATGTATAGGATGTTATGGTGGGCTGAAATTCCACGGGTCGGCCCATATCCGCCTTAGGCCGGTTTTTGTCTTTTTGGTTTTTTTTTTTAAACATTAACGATTATTATTATTATTATTTTTTCATCTACACCTATTATATATTTTTTTTGATAAATTGATAATTAAAAGTCTGATATCAAATATCGCATTTGATTGTTATATATATTTATAATAATAAAATCATAAAATAAATATCGAATATATCCATTAAAAATAAAATTTATTTAAAAACAACATTAAAATATGATGTAATAAAAACTCAACTTTCATTCTGGTACATAGTTACCTCTCTAATAATATAATAGATATATAACACTATTTCCTTTCTAGATAACATATTATCTTAAAAATATATATTTTCATATATCCTATCCTAATATATTATGTTGGTGTAACAATATATATTAAGTTCTTATGGTAATTAGATCTTAGCCAAACAAGGAAAACGTTATCAATGAGTTAGAACAACAGTATAGACAAGAATGTCTACACACTTTCTTTTGTGAAGAAAACTTTATTTTGAAAAGACGTGTTTTTCGTAAAAAGTATTTTATTGTTATTAATGTCTCTTAGAATTGCGTCTTTTTTTAAAAACCGTTTTATGGTTATTAATATATCATATGGTTACATCTTCTTAGTAAAAACCATTTTGTGGTTATTAATGCATCTTAGGGTTGCGTCTTTTCGAAAAATTTTGTTTTATGGTTATTAATACATCACAGAGTTGCGTCTTTTCAGAAAAAATTGGTATATGTAAAAATGCATCTTTTCGAAAAAAAAATGTATAGTTTACATTCTAGAGTTGCGTTTTTTCGAAAAAAACCGTTTTATGGTTATTAATGTTAGGGTTACGTCTTTTCGAAAAAAAAATAGTTTTATGGTTATTAGTGTCTCTTAGGTTTGCGTCTTTTAAAAAAAACAGTTTTATGGTTATTAATTTTTTTTACGGTTGCGTCTTTTCGCAAAAACCGTTTTATGGTTATTAATGCTAGGATTGCGTCTTTTCGAAAAACTGTTTTATGGTTATTAATGCATTCTAGAGTTGTATTTCTGAGGAAAAACCGTTTTGTGGTTATTACTGCATTTTAGGGTTGCGTCTTTTCGAGAAATTTCGTTTTATAGTTATCAGATGCATTGCGTATTTTCAAAAAATTGGTCGATGCAAAAATGCATCTTTTCAAAAAACTGTTTTATAGTTATTATGTTTCATATGGTTGCATATTTTCGAAGAAACTGTTTTATGGTTATTATTGCATCATAGAGTTGCGTCTTATAAAAAAACCGTTGTATAGTTATAATGCATCATAGGGTTTTGTCTTTTAAGAAAAAATCGTTGTATGGTTATTAATGCATCTTAGGATTGCGTCTTTTCGGGGAAATTCTGTTTTATGGTTATTAATGAATCTTAGGATTTCGTCTTTTTAAAAAACGGTTTTATAGTTATTAATAAATCATATAATTGCGTCTTTTTTTAAAATTCCGTTTTATGGTTATTAATGCATTATAGGATTGCATCACGTTTCATAATTCTTTGGTGCCTTTTCATTTATAACCAATTTTCCATAATCCTAAAAAATAGTTTGCAATGTATATATATATATATATATATATAGTTTTTTTTTTTTTTTTTTACTTCTACCGTAAAAATATTAAAAAATGGTTAAGATGTTACTATCTTTATATTGTTACTTTGCACTGTATACTTTTATTTAATATCATGTTAAATAATTTTCTATTTAAAATTTAACAAATAATATTTTCCTCCGAATTTCGCGGGGGTTTGAATCCTAGTATATTTTAAAAGTTATGTTGGTGGATGCATGTATTACGTTGTTTTTTTTAAGCATGTATTACGTTGGTGTAATCATAAATATATAAAGTTGTTATGGTAATTAGATTTTAGCCAAACAGATACAAAGGAAAACGTTATCAATGAGATAGAAAAACAGTATAGACTGATTAGCTTTCTTTTGTGAAGAAAACTTTATTTTGTGAAGTCTTATGACGTGGAGAAAATTTTGTTTTGTGAAGAAAATTTTATTTCGTGAAGAATATTTTATTTTTGGAAGAACACTTTGTTTTGTGACGAAGTTTTCTGAGCATGAGATAAAATATTTTTTTTTCAGATAATAAAGCCATCGGTCTTCTTCCAAAAATATTTGTTTTTCACGGAATGTCTTCTTCACGTAATAAATTCTTCTTCACAAAAAAAGTTTTCTTTTAAAAAATAGTCTCTTCTTCACAAAACTAAATCTTTTTTGTAAAGCAAAATGTGGAAGCGGAAGCTACGATATAGGAGACGACTCAATCAGAGGAAACATCCCAAATTTTGTTGGATATGGGGCATTTAATAGGTCCCCAATTTACACAGAGTTGAAATGCTACACGGATGGATTATGAAACGACACAAGACAATTTTTCCGGCCTTAGGTGGTATGCTTTCCAGGTCGATGATACAGCGATTATGATGTGTGCTCCCAACACGAGACGGAGTATATCCCCCCTACACTTGAAAGTAGAAGCATTAATGTGGGCAATGCATTGCCTGATTTACCAGCAGAAGAAGGAGGTAGCTTTCGCAACAGACTGTTCCGACTTGGTGAAGATGGTGTCTACACCGATGGAGTGGCCGGCGTTTGGCGTACATCTTCAAGAATTACTGAAGCTAAAGGAGAAGTTTAGTTACTTTTCGTTATCACTCATTCCGCGCACACATAATTCCAGGGCCGACAAACTAGCGAATTGTGCACGCATAGTTAATTATGAGGTTTCTTTTGTAAACTCGTCACCACCTGATTGGGTAACCAATTGGTGGTAATATAGTTTATTAAGCTGTTGACAAAAACAAAACAAAAAAACTGAGCAATCATTTTTGTATATTCTTATAATAGAAATTGTCAAAATATTAATATATATATATATATATATATATATATATATATATATATATCTATGATAAACTTGTTTTCTATAAAATTTTTAAAAATGTTATATTTGTAAAATTGTACGTTTATAACTAGGGGTGGAATTATTATCGGGGATCCGAGATCCGATCCGGGATCCATTCCTATCCGCTCCGTAAATTAGGATATCCTGGGCGTCCGGATCCGGATCCGGATAGTAAAATCTCGGATCCGTGAAAAGAGGATCCGAATCCGGATAGTAAAATTTCAGGGTCCGGATATCCGGATCCGGATCCGGACTCATTAAATTTATTAAAAACATATTTTTTTAACATATATTAAGTCATTTTTATATATAATATATATATATATATATATATATATATATTGATTTTAGTTTTTTTCTAAAATATCATATTTTTTGAAAAATATTATTCTAATTTATATATATATATATATATATATATATATTTTAATTAATTTTTAATGTTTTATTTTGGTTATTTTAATTATTTAATTATTATTTTCGGATCCGGATCCGGATCCGGATATCCGCGGATATCCTGAGTTTTGGCCGGATACTCGAAGTCCGGATATCCGGAAGCCACGGATCCGGATCCGGATAGTTTTGTCACGGATCCGACGGATCCGGATACCCTAAAATTCCAGGATATCTGGATCCGTCCCACCCCTATTTATAACAATATCTCAACTTTAATTAAAGTAATATGGATACAATTAAGTGATATTAAAAAACAATTGTATGATCAATTATATTTTAAATATAGTATTAAAATGGATATTAATACAACTTTTATAAATTAAATTTAAATTGATATCGGTAAATCATTTATCGTTAAATCATTATGTTATATAACATTTTAAAGTATTAAAATATTATGATTTAAGTGGATTTAAATTTGTAACACATATATTTGTGGATTTATATTAAAAATTTAATGAGAATATGTAGAGATTTCCACCATGGCATATAGAATTAATTAGAATATTTTGATTGGTTAATTTAATTGATGTGTCCCTTAAATTACTCTTTGATCGACACATAGGATTATTTTCACTATGTCTTCTCAATTAATATTTACTAGATTTTGACATGCGCCATGCGCATGATTAAATGATTAAATAGGTTGACTAATCGATTTTAACATATATAAATTTTTAATATTTAAACGTGTATGACAAAATATATGAATTTTAACATCTATAAACGTACAAAAATGATATTAATTGTGCATAAATGTAATAAACTTGAATACTTTTGATCAAGCATCTGTTATTGCCATTAGTTTTAATATTTTATGTGTAAAATTGATAAAAACATATGCAAAATGTTATTTATCAATATCTTTTAAATGTAAAATTGATCTTCATCATTCGTATAAATTATAGAGCATACGATAAATCAGATAAAATTTTTAGATTTATATGAATTTGTTGGACATAACAAACGGGGAAAAAAAATTCTAATAATGAATTGTATAAATATTTGCAAGTGTGATTAAATATGTATAATAGACTACATCATAATAAAAATATTTGTATAGTATACTAATCTAAATACATAAATACATATATACACAATAGATAATATTGTTATAAATATAATACAAAATATTTGTTAATATATCAGAAAAAATTAAAAATAGATGATATGGTAAGTTTAAAATATTACATTTGGTTGGGTTTAAATTTGTAAAATATGTATTAATGGACTTATTTTATAAAATTAATGAGAATATGTAGAGATTTCCACTATGGCATATAATTTTCATTGAAATGTTCTAATTGGTTAAATTAAATGACATGTCCCCTAAAATGCTCTTTGAACGACACCTAGGATTTTTTGTGAATGTCTCCTCTGTTAATATATACTAGATTTTGATCCGCGCGTCAAGTGCGAGATTATAATATTTAAAAAAAATATATATATTTTTTTAATATATTAGAATAGCAAGATTATGTGGTACATCTCCCATATTGATAAATATATTTTACTTTACAAAATTTAATTTGCATGAATCTTGGCTTGTATGTAAGCATTTTTGGTATAAATAGAATATATTTGAGATTATGAGTTATCTCAAACTTATTTGAGTTCACCAAACCAAAAAAATAACATGTTAGTATGTACAAATCTTTTAAAATAAAAAGCAAAAAAAAAATAAAAATACAAAAATGAATGAATTTTTTGAAATTTAAGCATTATTTTGTTGTTAGAATAGCAAGATTATGTGGTGTATCTCCCATAAAAGCCTAAAATCCTAAACCATAAAATCATAAACTTTAAAAAAGATTTTGATTCCTAACAAATCCTAAATCCTAGAAATCATTGGTAGGGTTTGACAATAATTATAGAAATAACTTTATACCGTTTTTACTGGGTCTCGTTTTTTTTATTATCAATTTTCTTTAGGTAATTAAGACCCTGAATTTTTAAAATATGTAGGAAAAGTCCAAGTTTCAAATATACAATAAAGTTTGAATTTTTTTTATTAAATTCAGCATATGACTCAAATATTATTTGAGTCAGTCCTGACCATTTTGTACCGTTTAGTACTGTTTTGAATCGCTTTAAATCAAAAACTCATTCTTTCGATCATTTGCAGTTTCGGACGGTTGCAAGTGGTTGAAAAAATACTTAAATAAAATAGAAAATTATCTTAAATATTAATTAAAAATTAAAAAAAAACATCAAAAATAAAATATTTTAAAAGAACGTTTACTCTCTTCTATCCAATATTATCATACAAAATTATATATATTTGATATATGTTTTAATTAAACTAAAATAAACTTGTAATTATAAAAAAAATATTATATATCCAAACCTCTTTAATTTTTTTAATATAATTATTATATGATTTATTTAAAATTATAGATTTAATTTTATAATAATATATTTTTAATTTTTTATATAAATTACAGATAAATTTCTTAAAATACCACTAAAATAAGTTTTTGTTCGAGATATACCATCATTAGTTTTTTTTTCCCAAAAATACCACTAATTTTTTTTTTCCAAAAATACTACAAACACTAAAAATAATTTTTAATGGTTTATAATTTAAATGTTTGGATTTGATTTTAGTATTTTGGGTTTAGGATTTAGTTTTTAGAGTTTAGGTTTAGTTTTGAGGGTTTAAATTTTAGTTTTAATTTTGTGATAATTTTGGAAAAAAAAATTTAGTGGTATTTTTGGAAAAAAAAAACAAGTGATGATATGTTTGCAAAAAACTTTTTTTTGTGATATTTTTGAGAATTGCCCTAAATTATATATTATCTGTATTTTGGTAGTTTTATGTTAACCCGCTGTAGGGGTGAAATTATTATCCGAGATCCGATCCGGGATCCGCTCCGATCCGCTTCGAAAATTAGGATATCTGTGGCGTTCGGATCCGTGGAAAACGAACCTGTATCCAGATAGTAAAATTCAAGGTCCGGATATCCGGATCTGGACGCATTAATATATTGAAAAATATATTTTGTTTACATATATTAAGTTATTTTAATATTAAAATTATATATATATATATATATATTTTAGTTCTTTTTCCTAATATATTAAATTTATTTGAAAAATATTATTCAAATTTTGTTGTGTCGTCTATCACATCATCATTAGAGATATTTGATCTAATCCTATTATGATGATATTCAATTATCTGCAGTATATGCGATTATGATGAACAACTCCCACGAACAATGATTCCACGACTCAACTCTCCCCGCACCACTCGGACCACAACGGACGATTCTGCATGTACGACGTCCCCACAATGGAGAGGTTCTCCTCGCAACACACGAAACTACGACGAACGGTTTTACCTGCAACACTCTGGAGCCTCCGCTAAGTTTTGCATCCATTAATCTGCAAGAAACTGCACTTCCTGGAAATTGAACTCCAGACCTGGTGTAGAAATCTTTAAACCCTTGACCACTGGAACAAAGGACTTCCACTTATTCAAAATTTTAATTTTATATATTTTTAAAAAGTTTTTAATATGTTATATTAGTTATTTTAATTATTTTATTATTATTACCGGATCATGGATCAGAATATCCGCGGATAGCCTAGTTTTTGGTCGAACATCCGAAATCTGGATATTCGGAAGTCACAAATCCGGATCCAGATAGTTTTGCCACGGATCCGGATCCCGATACCCTAAAATTCTAGGATTTTTGGATCTGTCCCAGCTACCACACATGCTATAAACCAATCATAAACACTTTGCAAACGCACCCGTTTCAATAGCACTAGAAATCGCTACTATCCGCTTCTGCAAATTTCTACAACCATATCTGCACCCGCTACTCGCTGAGTTTAAACCAGTCGAGTCATAATTACGAAAAAATTGTTTTCAAGCTTTTTGTCTCGTGTTTTTAAGCAAGTTATAACCGCAAAGACATTACTTATTTTTTTATATGTCGCATTTCTTTTTATACGATCATTACGGTGGAGAAGAAGATCTAGAGTGGAGAAGAGTAAATAAATTGGAGGAGTTTTTTTAAAAATGTTTTAAACGACTATATCTAACGCCAATCAAACGTTATAGTATATGTTAGTTAAGGCTCAACTAAATCTAATAAAAAAAGTTTGTTAGATGTGAAATTTGACTGAATTTTCCTCCCATTCATTGTCAAAGTCTTTGGTTTCGGGAAGACAACTCTGGAGTCCACAATTCAAATACAATATTCTCGGCTGATTTGGTTCTATTCAAAGACACCATCATATGATTTATTAAACTCATAAAATAGGTATATAAGATTTGTAACTTGTGAGACTTATAAATTGCGACATTTAAAAAAAAAAGAATTATGGAAAGAACGACACACTAATTATATGGTTCTCCTTCTTCCCTCAATTTTCTTCTCTCGATGCAATTATACTCTTGAAAATAGTTAACTATGCTTTTAAATTGATAACTATGCTTTTAAAATAGTTAAAATAGTTAACTATGCTTAATTTTACATGAACTTATAATTTTTAATTCGTTTCTAAGGTTTTGATCGGATCAAATCGAATCTACCAGTTTAAACATATACATTACTCCTAACTTTTTATATCACGTATATTTGTAGTCTACACGTATATATTTTATTTATTGAATGTGGATTGTAGAAGTATATTATTTTGGGTTATTTACTTATTTTGTCCATTATTTATTTATTATCTAAAACAAATTTAGAGGGATAATTTTGTCCAGATTTAGTTTCTCTCTGCTACTTACTTAATTTCGAAAATAGAACTGCTACTTTCTCAATTATTTTTCTCAAAAGTAATATTCAACTAATTAACCCTTAAAATTATCTTATGGTTTTATTCAGAACAAGAAAAAAAATTAAGTAATAAGATTGGCCGTTTACTTGACTTCGTAACGTTTTGAAAAGTAGCAACGAGAAGCCATCAAAACCTCGTTGGAATATTCAAACTGAAAAGATGACACTACGTAAACGTTCTTCACAATCTCTGGAGTCCACAATTCAAATACAATATTCTCAGCTGATTTGGTTCTATTCAAAGACACCATCATATTATTTATTAAACTCATAAAATACGTAGATAAGATTTGTGACTTGTGAGACTGATAAATTGCGACATTTAAAAATATATATATATATATATATATATATATATATATATGGAAAGAACACACACTAATGATATGGTTCTCCTTCTTCCCTCTATTTTCTTCTCTTGATGCAACTTGTGTTTTGCTCGGAGTATTTTAGGCTCTAGTAGTTACACTTCCATTAAAAATATCGCAATGTTTAAAATTTCTAAGCAGACTATACTATTGTAGTTTCAAAGCCAGTGATTAAGAAATATAGCTTAGTGATTTGTGGTAGTATCGGATTCAAATCCAAGAAAAAATACGTAAAACATAAAACAGATTGGACAATACACAATTTAACGAGTATCAATCGATTCTTTAGTGCGACCTGTTGTTTTGAGAGAAACTTTAGAGCACTTTTATTGGAGGTTTTTAATTGAGTTTCTCACATTAAAAATTAACAAATATAAGAAAAAGTAAGAGAGAGAATAATATGGATTTCTCATATGAGAAACTTTGAAATTTTTTTGAGATATTCATGTGACAATTGTCATCACATGATTGACTCAAACTATTTTATAATTTAAATTTAATTATACAAATTAAATTAATTCAAAAATATTAATATTATATTTGATGAGATAATATTTCAAGTATTTCATCATTGGAGATGTTCTTAGTGAGACATGCTGTTTCGACGAATTTAAGAAGAACCTACCATTTTACTATTTTGTTAGAGATGCAAATAGTTGGTGGTGCAGCGTAGAAACGAATTATAGAGCTATAGAACCGACCTGGACCTACTTCCGTATAGTCATTCGTGGTATTTCTAGTAAATCTTTTGTAGTGTTTATGTTTCTTTTCAGTTAGTAACACTTGTGTTGTGTCGCCCTGCAGACGCCCTTCGATTGAAAGTTTCATGTAATTTCGACCAAACAATCCTCTTTTTATTACAGACAAATGAAATTCAAACTCTGGAAAGTTCCAAAATTTACGACCAGACCCCAAAAAAGACGTTTGCAGATTACGCCAAACAATTGGAATTATGGTAGGATTTTTTCTCAAAAGAAGAAAAAAATTACGTAATAAGTATGAATGAGTGAAAAGATAATTGTATTAACAGTAGGGTATTACATATTTATAGTGATACATTAGGGATTAAGAAATGACTATAAGACCCTTAATACATGTATATACACCTCTCTTTATATGTCCCCTCAAGATGGAGGGCCGCTAGAGACTCCAATCTTGTTGCGCAGGTCTTGAAATCGTGGTCCAGAGAGAGGCTTAGTCAAGGCGTCGGCAAATTGGTCTTTGGTGTAAATGTGAGCAACCCAGAGATTTGGATTGAACCTGGTTGCGAACAAAGTGGTAATCTAAGCCGACGTGCTTCATACGTGAATGAAAGACCGGATTGGCATACAAATACGTCGCGCCAATATTATCACAGTAAATAACCGGCATGGAGGGTAAAGAAATTCCAAGTTCGGTAAGGAGTGATGTGACCCATCGTATCTCAGAAACTGTGCTCGCGACTGAGCGATATTCTGCTTCGGTAGACGATCTCGCAACACCTTTCTGCTTTTTCTATGACCAAGAAATGGGATGACGTCCAAGGTATATGACATAAGCGTTGGTGGAGATGAAATCATCCGAATCTCCAGTCCAGTCTGCATCAGAGTATGCATGTAGATCAAGCGTATTGGAAGAGGAGAGAAAAATACCGTGTGTTGGTGTTTCGGCGAGGTATCGCAGAACCCGTTTAGCGGCTTGCCAATGATCCGTTGTCGGTCGATGCATAAACTGGGACAATTTGTTCACCGCGTAGGATATATCAGGCCGTGTGAATGACAGGTATTGTAAGCTAGCAATGATCATGCGATATTATGTCGGATCCGATAGAACATAGCCCGAGTTGAGAGTAAGTTTGGGTGTGACTTGCATAGGTGTGACCACCGGTTTTGCATCAAGCATCTGCGTCTTGGTGAGGAGATCAAGTATATAGCGACGTTGCATCAAGTGAAGTCCCGCTGGAGTTCGTGAGGCTTCAATTCCGAGGAAGTACTCCAACTCTCCAAGGTCTTTGATAGAAAATCGAGTGGCGAGACCATTGATAATGTCTTAAACCAGAGATTCGGTGCCATCGATGTAGCGAGCCAGTTCATATCCATCAAGAAGAGCATGAACTTGTTTGCTCTACATCAAGTAGTTTGTGGAATTCAGTTTTGTCACATTTGTCATGTTGACATTGAGGAGATTTTGGTTGTTGTTGATCACGATAGTGTCGAAAGACAAAGGAGAGGTATTGTCAGTTAACATGATATGATGTGGCCAAAAGAAAGAGAAGAAAGAAGAGGAGAAGGAGGGGTGAAGAAGAAGAAGAAGATTTGACAAAGAAGTGGCGGTCAGAAAAAAATTTTAGATCTAAAGTATCGTCAGAGGCTCTGATACCATATGAATGAGTGAAAATATAATTTTATTAACAGCAGTGTATTACATATTTATAGTGATATATTAGGGATCAAGAAATGACTATAAGACCCTTAATACACGTATATACACCTCTCTTTATAATAAGATTGGCCATTTATTTGACTTCGTAACGTGTAGAAAATTAGCAACGAGATGCTATCGAAACCTCGTTAGAATATTCAAACTGAACACATGACACTACGTATACGTTCTTCACAATCTCTATATAACAACACCTTCTCATACTCGTTTCTTGGCATCCAAGTCATATAAACCAAATCATTTATATATCAAAAACATTTCATACATTTTCTCTCTAAAAGAATGGCTTCGATCATTTTCTTGATTCTCACCATTATCTTGAGTTTCAGAACTTCAGAAGCCACATCTCGTGGTGGCCTCTTTGAAGCTTCTGCTGCGATGGAGAAACATGAGCAATGGATGGCTCGATTCCATCGTGCTTACTCCGACGAATCTGAGAAAACGAGTAGGTTCGAGATCTTTAAGAAGAACTTGGAGTTTGTTGAGAACTTCAACATGAACACCAACAGAACGTACAAGTTGGATGTCAACGAGTTCTCTGATCTCACCAACGAGGAATTTCGGGCGAGATACATCATACATGGGGCTAGTAGTGCCCGAGGGTAGGACCGGAAATTCAACATCGGATTCCGACAAAAATGTGTCGTTTAGATATGAAAGTGTAAGTGAAACCGGCGAGAGCATGGATTGGAGACAGAAGGGGGCCGTTACATCCGTTAAGAACCAAGGCCAATGTGGTAATTATTTAATTATCATAACTCTATTTTTTTCTTTGTTAGCATCATACCGGCCGGAGTTTGAATTTAGTGGTGATGACACAACCGCAACACGAATATAAATTACTAGTCTACATATTTTTCGGTCATTTCTATTAATAAATTTCAAATGAGTAAAAAAAGATAAAGAGTTTATTAAATAAATGACAAGGAATAAGATTTATTTTGATAAATGACAAATGTTTGCTATTATGAAATAGCAAAAGGTAACCAATAAAAGTTTGGGTGAAAATGAAACACTTTACTTTATTAAATGTCATTTGAAAATATATTTATTTGGTATTTTCATAAATGGAATTACTAATATTTAACCCGCTAAATATTAATATCGAACATCAAGATAATAGACTACATATTATGCACCAAAAATAGATATTCATTTCATAAATTAAATGTCCATATAAAAAATAGCATGACAATAGAAAAAAAATTACGAGTGAGTAAACCCGTATAAAAATTTCATTTGATAAATTAGATTTCCACATTCAAAAATGACATGTTACGATGAAAACTCACAAGTCACGTAACATTTAAATGAATAGATAAAATCATCCAAAATGCTCGAAATCAACTCTTATTTATTTGGGCACAAAAATACCTTGTCATTTTCTTAAATATAGTGTATACTATTGTCATAGAGTGCATGTCCTCAATAAATAATTGTGAAATAAATGAAAATGGAATAGCATCTTGCTGGGCTTTCTCGGCGGTGGCGGCTGTGGAAGGCATAACAAAGATTACGAAAGGAGAGCTTGTATCGTTGTCGGAGCAGCAACTGTTGGATTGCATCGGTACGAACAACGGATGTGTCTACGGAGGGAATATGTTGAAAGCTTTCGAGTACATAATCAACAACCAAGGAATCACAACAGAAGACAACTATCCCTACCAGGAATCACAACAAACATGTGCTATAACCACCGAATCAACTGATTCCATTGCTGCTACGATCAGCGGATACGAGCAGGTTCCCAAGGATGACGAGCAAGAATTGCTAAAAGTCGTGTCTCAACAGCCTGTTTCCGTGGGGATAAGTGGGTCAGGGGATGCATTTATGCACTACTCAGGCGGGATATTCGACGGAGAGTGTGGGACGAAACTGGATCATGCGGTTACGATTGTTGGTTACGGGACGAGTGAAGAAGGGACTAAGTATTGGTTGGCAAAGAACTCTTGAGGGGAATCTTGGGGAGAAAATGGTTACATGAGGATCAGTAGAGACGTGGATGCACCCGAAGGAATGTGTGGTTTGGCAAGTTTTGCTTCCTATCCAGTTGCTTGAGTCCTTATTATTATATTGTCCGAATGTTATGTAGATGGGTTTGTTCAGAGTCATTGACAACACCCTTATCAATAATTGTCGTGATATTTATATTTTGGAAGATATGGTGGTTCAAGCATGTATTACGTTGGTGTAATAATAATTAATAAATAAAGTTCTTGTGGTAATTAGATCTTAGCCAAATAGGTACAGAGTAAAACGTTATGGATGAGTTAGAACTACTAACAATAGTATAGACAAGCATGTTTACCACTACAAGAAAAAAGTCAATTTTGGACGGACGAAATAGTAGGAAATCCGTGGGAAAGAGCCATTTCCAACGGATTTTGGACCGAATCGTCCGTCGGATCTAGATCGTCGGAAATCGAAAATTCGTCGGAAATCCGTCGAAAATTCGGACGGATTTCCAACCGTTCTCATCCGTCGGAAAATCCGTCGAAATTTTCAACCGCCGTGATCCGTCGGAAAACCGTAGAAAATATATCCGTAGGTAATCCGTAGGCAATAATTTCCAACGGATTTCCAACGGGTATATTTCCCACGGATTTCTGACGAGCCTATTTCCCACGGATTTCCGACGGGCCTATTTTCCCACGGATTTCTGACGGGCCTATTTTCCCACGGATTTCCGACGGAAATGATGTTATTTTATTATAATAAATTATATATAATAAATTAAATATAATAAATATATAAAAATAAAAATATATGAAAAATAATAATTTCAATTCGAAAATTTAATATTAAAATATAAAATTTTTAAACATTTAAAAAAAATAGTTTGAAAAGAAAATAAAACATAAATAAAAGCGACTGGATCATCATTGCGGAAAATCCGGGTATTTCATGTGCATGAAAGCCTTCAATTGGCCGAGGGTATCTTGGGTTTCGGCAAGGGTCTTTTGGATTATGGCGTTTTGAACCTTCAATGCTTGAACCTCAATGTCTTTCTGCCCGAACGCTTCTTTTAGCGTCTGAACTTCTTGGACGAGTTCAGGATCCCTCGGAAACGAAGAAGTAGACCCGGTAGTGGAGATTAGATTACCTAATCCGGGACGACGACCCTTGCGCAAAGGCGTTTCCTGTGGAAAATAAAAAAATTATTAGTAAATAAGAAAAATATTATAAATGTATATATTATTAAAAAGAAATATACCTGAAGGACCATGTCGTTGATTTCCTCTCGGGACACCTCCAAGTCGTTCGACGACGACGAACCATCCAAACTTTGAGAGAGAGAGACCTGCGTGAGCCGGTCTGCCTTCCTCTTTTCCACCTTCTCGAGGACTTAAGTGTATAAATATATAATTTTGCTAACAAAAATTTATTTTAAAAAAATTTATATATAAAAATTTAAAAAAATTTAAAAACGTCTATATATATATATATATATATTTATAATTATATATATATAATTCCAAACTAAAATCATCATATACCTATCTAAACCACCTAATCTAACAAAATATCATTCCAAATCTCTAAATATAACAATCTATATTATAAAAACAAGAAATTTGAAAAGAAAAAAACTTACATGGGGGTGGTGTTGGGTTAGAGAGAAGGAGGAGAAGAGGAGGTGAAGAGTTTAGAGAGAGAAAGTGAAATGGGAGAATGAGGAGAAAAGATGGGTGTGTGTTGTACATATAAAGATTTTCGGACGGATTTCGGACGGAAATAGCTGTTGGAAATAGTTTCCGTCAGAAATCCGTCCGAAACTATTTAATTTACCGCGTGCACGAAAATACCAAATTTCGTTCGCGCCGTTTCCAAAATTTTGGCGGTGAAAATTATATTTCCGTGGGAAATCTGTGGGAAATTTCCGACGGAATTTCCACCGCTTATATAGATATTTTCAAAAATCATTCCCGTGGGAAATCCGTGGGAAATTTCCGACGGAATTCCCACCGCTTATATAGATATTTTCAAAAATCATTACCGTGGGAAATCCGTGGGAAATTTCCGACGGAATTCCCACCGCTTATATAGATATTTTCAAAAATCATTCCCGTCGGAAATCTGTGGGAAATTTCCCACGGAATTCCCACCGCATATATAGATATTTTCAAAAATTATTCCCGTGGGAAATCCTGGGAAATTTCCGACGGAATTCCCACCGCTTATATAGATATTTTCAAAAATCATTCCCGTCGGAAATTTTCCACGGAATTCCGACGACTTAAGGTATACGGTTTAGATTTGTTGTGTAAATGATGGACCTACGCCTTCTAATGACCGGAGAAGATCATCACAACAATTATACATCGAAAAACATATGTATGTGTAATATACTTAACATATCTACACAAACCGGAATATCTCTTATACCATATCTATAACTTATACTTTAAATTACGAAACTCTTATACGTGAAGTTCTGAAACTTCAAAATGTAAGGATAAAGGTTTACTTGAATTTATTTGATCAACGATATCTTATATGTAACTCACCATGTATTTTTTTGGCCTTTTGGATATTTTGATTAAATTTCGTAACTATAAACCACAATCCCTAGGGAATCCGTGGGAAAATTCCCACGGATTTCCTAGGGATTGCTTAAGCCGTGGGAAATCCGTGGGAAATTTCCGACGGAATTCCCAGGGGTTGCTTATCCGTGGGAAATCCGTGGGAAATTTCCGACGGATTTCCCAGGGATTGCTTATCCGTGGGAAATCCTTGGGAAATTTGCGACGGGAGTCCCACGGATTCCTTAATCCGTCATAAATCTATGGGAATATCTTTCACATAATCAGCTATCGCATCCATACAATCCTCTGACAAATTCCAATCCGTCTTTATACTCATCATCTTATATGCAGAGTATAAAGGCGAATGACCATCTTTACAAGCAGCATATAACGGATCATTTGATGCATCTACCATATCAAAGAACCTCCGGGTTTCTAAATTAGGTTCCTCTAATCTATCTCCATCCTGAAAGAATGATGGTCTATTTTCGCAAATCGCTTCATTAACCATCTGCTCCATACCTACATTTTCATCAACTTCCGTTCTTGGTTCCTCTAACCTATCCGCACTAGTACTAGCATAATTCACCATTGAATCATCTTCTCCATGGGAATACCATATCTTGTACCCCGACATAAATCCTTCCCTATACAGGTGATCCCATACTCTACGCACAATGATCGTTCTACGATTCTGACATTTAGAACAAGGACATAACATTTTACCTTCTTCCATGGTTTTCGGTTGGTTTAATGCAAGACGTATAAATTGTTGAATTCCGTCGTAGAACTCATCCGTAAGTAGACCCGTCGCTGGATCATGCGGAGGTCTGTCCATCCACGCTCGAAAATATTGATCATTTTTTGAAGGTGCCATTTTAATGTTTTGTTTTTACCCTTTTGTGAATGAAGGTGTAAGAGTATTTATAGAAGAATTCAACAATTTTTCCCACGGATTTTCGACGGAAATTCAAATATTCAAACGGCTATATAACGGTTATAACAACGGCTATTTTTTTCCTTCCGACTTCCGACGGAAAACAATTCCCACGAATTTCCGACCGTTTTTCCGACGGATTTCCCATGGTTTTTGTGTCCGTCGGAAAATTCCTACCGATTACCGACAGTTTATTAGCCGTGGAAAATCGAGCCAAAATCCGTCTGAATTTTCCGACGACTAAAAGTCCGTCTGAAATTCCTTTCGAAATTGCCATGTTTTCTTGTAGTGTACACACTGGTTAGCTTTTCTGCAAGTGAATTTAAAATGAATAATTACGCTTAATCACTTCATAAATGTCTTATCAAATAATAAACATGTCTAGATTCATTAGAAATCATGTAGACACGTAAAAATACATCAAATATTATTGGTGAGGATCCATACTTTGAAGATAAATCACTATAAATTAAGTGAGTTTCACAAGAACGTGGCTAGAATACGGATAAATTGCTCATATACCCTTCTTGAAGGGAAAATGAGCTGAAATACTCTCTTATAAAAATTAATTTTTATTTTTCAATTTTCTTTACACAAAAATGGTCGATTATACTTTTGCCCTTAATAAAATCTGATTATTACTAATCCAACCAAATTTAAATTGGGTCGTCACCCAACCCAACCCAACTATCATTTGGTTCCTCCACCAATATTCCCTTTAACCTAATTATCTGAATTCAGTCCCCTTCTTCCCAATTTTTATTTCAAATTTTTTTTTTCTTTTCTTCTCTCCCCTTCATCGTGCTTTTCTTCTTTTTCCACAATAAAAAAACATGGAATAAGTGACTCCAAAAAAGTCACAAAATGGCCGCAAAGTCGCAATTTGCGACTACTTAGAAATTAAAATAAGTAGTCGCAAATTTTTGGTCGCAAAGTAGTCGCCTATAGGAGACTAATTGGTGACTATTTGAATTCGTCGTATATATACGACTACTTTGACACTAACAAGAGTAATCGTATATTAACGACTAAATAGAAACTACCTGAACTTTGCGACTACTATATGACCAATTATGTGAGTCGTTCTCTGGAGACTAATTTGTGACGATATTTGTAGTCGTATATTTACGACGTTTTGAAGACTAATATTGTAATCACCCTGATAAGAGCTAAGGACGGCCTGGGAACCAACCTTGGAAAGTTTAGGGAATCAAGTCGTGAGAGTTGGAATGACTCGAGGAGACTTAGAAAGAAGTTTCGGTCGAGTAAAATCTCAATTGGATCGGAGAAATTCAGAATTGGATCAAGGCACTTGGCCAATGGAACGGTACGAGTGAGTCGCGATCCAATTCGAACCAACAGAGGATATTGGGATCAATTCAGTGGAAATTACTTAGGCTTGAATCAAGGGGAACTATCTGGATCCAAATAGGAGTAAGCCTATGTAGTAATTCCGGTGATCCATAAGGACATCCAGAGGGACCGTGAATTTTTAAAGTATCGGGATTGAAAGATCTTATCTTGGAAAAGTTAGAGAATGTGTAAAAATGAGACTTGGTCGAAGAAAATTCAAGTTGGGTCGAGGAATTATTAATTTGCATCGAGAAAATCCAGTTTGGGTCGAGAAATTTGAAATCTGGGTCAAGAAAAGTCTGGTGGGTCGAGATTTCCTACCCTTGGGTCGAACCAGTACGACCCGCGGGTCGACAGGCTTCAGATCAGACGCGGGAAACTTTTCCCCACCACGGACAGGGCGCGTACAGGCCACGCCGGGCAGAGATTGGGTAGCAGGTTCAGTCCACCATGTGCCATGCATGCGTCTGCATGGACAGAAAGTGTATGAGCATGGATTGGGACGCAGAAATGGATTGCCACTTGGCTGGCATGCGGCAGCATGGCCTACACTTAGTAGATTTCGTTATAAACGAGATTTTGGGGTTGGGGTTATAAATATCAACCCATCCTCTCATATTTTTCCCCATTTTTCATTTTTTCTTACCCAAATGCTGCCAAAATCTACCCATACCCGAGTCTAGAAGAATTCTTTACCCAGATTCGTTTCGTGGGTAGTCAAGGGTAGAAATCACGGTAAGATCTAGATTTTTCTTACTGATTTTATCCCAGATCTGTTGGTTCGTTTGTTAAGGTAGATCTCTGTCCTTACTCCTTAGGCTCAGGTTGATCGAGTCATTAGGGAAGAGAGATCCGTTCGTGTTGGGAATCCAGTGCACCGAATAAAAAGCTGTGAGTGCGGTGATGCTTGCCGTGTGTTGATGAGTCGAACACATGATTGATTGTTTGTTGTTATGATGTATAGCCATTGACGTGCATGCTAGAATTTTATGCATGAGTTGCTGATTTATACTAAGGAAAACCTATAGAAATGGATGTGCATGTTTACGACGTATATTTGCGACATTTCAAGTGGCTGTCCTAATTGATTGTTTGTTTTAATTTTAAGGTAAGTTACATTTCATTATTAAATGTATATTTTTGGGTTTTTTGTAAAGAAACCCCTCCAAGTGGCTAGGGTTTGCGACTTTACCTTCGAAATCAATTAAATGCAGGCCAACCCACGAAATGATAGTCAACAAGCAATATAACCCTCCACCGTATATAGATTTTTCAATATGTATATCACCGTGTATAATTTGTCAAAACTACGCCGTTTTGAGGTTTTTTTTTAAGACAAAATAATGCACAATAGACATTCAAACCCACCTCTATAACAAAATTAGTTAACAATACCAATTGTGCAAAGCAATTTTTTTGTTAAACTACAAACATATAAATATTTATATAAGAGATAAATTTATTTTAATGAAATTAAACCCAGAAAAATCATGAGACAAAATCACATCAGAGCTCTAATGTTTTGGTTTGTGATTCTTCGTCCTTAACAAAATGTGAAATTATGCAGTGTCTCGTCCACAATCGATCTCCTTACGGTCTTATAAACCCTAACGCATTTCTTAGCGTATCTGGTAGAAATCATATAATCCGCAATCATCTATCATCCATGGCGTTGGTATCTCCACCAGAGAATCTATGCTCGTCGGTGTTTTCTTCGGAATCGAAGACACTAGACGTAGTCGAAGTGCTAAATCGATCTATAAGATCGTACAGAGACACATTCAGGATCTAGATACTCACGATTCGCCTTCAACACACAGTAAAACTCAGATTCGAGAAGCTTCATCGCCAATTGTATCAGATTCTGGGTAAAGACAAGTTTCTCCGACGATGGATTAGTAGGAACCAAAAGGTGCATCCACTGGATTTGGGTTTTCTCATTAATATTAAATTAAATATTTTTCCGAAACTATTGCAACTACTAGTCTCTTCATCGAAAGAGAAAATCTCCGTCACGATTGAAACATGATCGGAAGCGGAAGAAGTGGGCATAAGGTTTAAATCTGTAGATTTTTCTTTTCTCATGAAATCAAACAAAATTGATTTGGTTTTATCATTCTTATTTATATGTTGATTTGGTTTGGTTTTATCATTCTTATTTATCAAATCAATAAAATTGATTTGGTTTTATCATTCTTTTCTTATGAAATCAAAACAAATTTGGTTATATATATTTATATGTTTGTAATTTTAGTGAAAATTTCTATGGCATAATTGGTAGTGTATATGTAAACTTATCTTAGAGGTCTGGGGTTCAAATCTTCAATGTGGTTATTTTGTCTTAAAAAAAATATTAAAATGGCGTAGTTTTGACAAATTATACACGGTGATATGCAGATTGAAAAATTTATATACGGTAGAAGGTTATATTGTGGGTTGGCTATCATTTCGTGGAATAACCTGCATTTAATTGACCTCAAGAATAAAGTCGCAAATCCTAGTCATTTGAAGATTTGTTTTGGCAGAAAATCTAAAAATATACATTTAATAATGAAATGTAACTGACCTTAAAATTAAAACAAAATGATGAAAATAAAAAAAATTCCTATCGTGTATAAAGTTTTTTTTTTTTTTTTTGAAAATTATCGTATATAAAGTTCATTGAAAAATCGTTTGAATAAATCTGACAAATACTGTTGGATAATCAAATTGACAAGAATAAGAGAATCAAAGCTCCGACTCTGAAAACGATGACTTTCACGGCGTCTTCTTCTTCGTCTTCTTCCCAAGAGGAGGAGGAGGAGCGAGAATCTTACTAGCATAAATCGCCATATCCGTCAAGATCCTCATGTTCCAATTCGCATAAACCATCGGAGTCGGGTGAAAAAAACTCGTCCTACACATTGAAATATTCATGAGCGCAAGAGCTTGATACGCTCTCATGAATCGATAATCTCTTAGATACAAATACTTCAAAGCATTGTCTAGATGAGCATCAACCAATCTGTAAGCTTTCCTACAAGCAGCGAACTCTGTTTTGTCTCGACGATTTTTAGCTTTCGGAAGAAGAGAGCCTTCGATGTTATCAAGCGTTTCTATGGCGTTGATCCAAGCTTTTGCTGCGGTTAGTTTCGCGATTGTTTTGATTGAGGTGCGTCGTCTGATTAGCTGAGATGTGATTGTTCGATTGCAGAAGTTGAAATCGATTGTTTGGCTGCAGATTCTGTTGATTAGTTCTTGTGTTGGTGGGTCAGGGACGACGGAGATTGAAGACTTGAAGGTAATGCAGATGAGAAGAGAGATAAGTTGGTGAACGAAAGCCATTGCTCATAAGGTGTTTGATGATATGCTCAAGAGAAAGCTAATTGGGTAATATCATGTTTATATACTCTTTTTATTTTGTACATGTCTTTGTCTCCATAGAATGTATCGAATCTGTTCCAAAACGTAGTTGTTAACCTTCAATCTATTATGATGTTGACATTTTAAATCCGATTATTTTATAATCATGCGTTGATCGGGTCAATAATGATATCGCGGTTTTGTGATTAGTGTGAGTAGAAGAAAGAATGATCATGAAAATATGTTTGGTGATTTGGTTGAAGGCAATGATGTTATGCTTATAGACCACATTTTCTCAATTCCTTTGGTTTGAAGTCTTTCCAAAGTAATTGGGTTTCATTTTGTTTAATACTATATTTTGCCATGTTAGTTTCAATAATGTGTTGAGAACAAACTTGTCTAGTAACTGAGAGTGTTTATGTGAAAATATGTAAAAAAGACTGATATTATGTTTGGAATATTGCTAGAAGTATTTGCACACAAAAAACAAAAAATTGCTAGATGTAAACACAAAAACAAGTCGAGGCGCAAAAACAATCAACATTGTGAGCCTCGTATGAATAAGATTATATTTTTACAAAATTTTAAGAATAAATTGAGCTTATGTTGATTTACTCCAAGATATTATCCAATTATGATACTCTATTGATTTGTTAGTCGTATTGTCATTTGGGTTTGATCCCAATTTTATATGATTAGGGTTAAAATTTTGAAGGGTCCCACGATTAAAACAATAAATTTGGTACATTGAAATCAATTAATAATTTGTCGCAGAATTAAAATAACAAACAGATTTGATAACCAAAATGTGAGTGTGGTGATCAACCATATTGGTAGCTCAACCAATGATCATCAACTCTATTAAAAATTGATTCCCATTAAAATAAGATGAGAGCTCCAAAAGGTTGGAAAATTTGTAAACTTTAAACGACGGCGTTTTATAGTCAAATCCCAAATTTCCAAAAACGACAACGTTTAGCTGAGCTTAAACCCACGAGACGTCAAGGGTTTTAGTCGTTGTCGTTGAGACCATTTGGTTTCTCTTCGAGCCATGTTTGGGTCGAGAGGTCTGTGCTGCAGCAGAATCTGGAATCATTCTCTGTTTCTCAAACGTTCTGGAAACTTCCGAGCGAGTTTCTCGACGAATTCTGTAGTGAAGCAGAAACGGGTCGGGACGCATAATGGAACTTTCCACTGCGACGAAACCTTAGCTTGCTTCATCCTTCGTCTTTCCAGCAGATTCTCTGATGCCCAAATCGTCCGGACCAGAGATCATCAGGTACTCGGTGTTCTATATATCTGTGTGCGAATCTTCTTTCTTTGAATTTAATTTGGTTTTTTTCGAAATTTCCGGGAAATGGTTCGAGAATAACAACAAGGGTTGATTTCTATGTAAAATTCTTGAAATTTTGAAGATTTCTCGTCGATTCTGTATTTATTTGTGTGTCAAGTTACGATTTTGTGCAGTAATTGATATGTGTGTGAGATTTCACTTTAGCTCTGTCTTAGTTTCTACTTAATTCTGTGATGTGGTTATAAGGTTTTGGAGAAGCTTGATGCGGCTCTTGATGTTGGAGGTGTGTATAATCCTGAGAGTGAACGTTATGACCATCACCAAAAAGAGTTTACCGAAGTGTTTGGTTATGGGTTTAATACTAAACTCAGTACTGCTGGGCTTGTCTATAAGGTAAATGAAGAAACTTTCTTGTGATTTGGTGGTTAATTAGAGAAATTTGAGCTGATACTTGTGTGTTGTAGCACTATGGCTTGGAGATAATTGCTAAGGAGCTTCAACTAGATCAGAGGCATCCCGATGTGCATCGATTGTTTCTAGCTGTGTACAAAAACTTCATTGAGGTAATGCTTCTTGCTTTAGAAAGGTTGCTGTTTCGGTGCTTGATTCATTGGTGTGTATTGAGTAAGCTATCCATTCACAGCAAAGAACAAGTTAAAGTTGCTGGCTATGCCTTTGAAAGTTTAGTGTTCGATGGGCACAAGTTACTGAATCTGTTGTCTGATTAGTTAAATATTGGCTAAGTAGTATTCTGTTTGCTGGCTATAACTTTTTGTCATGTGTTTCAAATGTCAACAAGTCATGGCTTTATCTGACATTTTTCAAATTGAGGATGCTAACAAAGAAAGCGATATCAATTTTGATGTTGGAGATTGTGGACTAGTTATTGAACTTTTCATAGACTGTGATGTTTTTAAGGTAACTCGTTGTATACAATTACAGGCGGTAGATGCTATAGACAATGGCATCCATCAGTATGATACTGACCAGCCTCCAAGATATGTAAACAACACGAGCTTGTCATATAGGATTGGAAGGTTGAACTTAGACTGGATTGAACCTGATCAGTCTAGTAGAAAAGAAGATGAAGCTTTTCATCGAGCAATGGAACTTGCGGGCTCTGAGTTTTTGGAGGTTTTTTCTCTTCTATACCTCATCTGCTTACATAAATCACGTGGTTCCGGACCTTGTTGGAAAAGATGTGCAATTTAGGAAAATTGCTAGTACCCAAATCAAATCTAGTGTGGAAATTGCTTTGAATGAATTAACCTAATGAGATACTATAACGAATATTGTCTGCTTATCAATAAATGAAAGTGATTTCATTGTCCTTGTTTCATAAGAACTGATTGGTATCAGAATCTGTTTGCTTGCTTAATTGAATATGAATTGAGAATACAACCAGACCAAACTCTAAATCTACCTTGTGTTTTCTACCTTTTGATAGTGTGTTCGTTTTCACGCGAAATCATGGTTACCAGCTCGGTCAATTGCTATGGAGTGTCTTGCAGAACGACATGATGTAGACTCCAGTGGAGAAATCATGAAGCTCAGTAAACAATGCCCAGTAAGTTAAAACATTAGCTCTTGACATATATCATCTACACCGTCTTTTGGGTTAGAATTTGCTAGATGGATTAGAATTGATACTGGTGGGATTAGTTTTGGAAGTTGTTAAGAGTTTTGTGAATTTGACAGTGGAAGCTCCATATATTCGAGCTCGAGGAAGAAATGAAGATCGATCCTCCCATAAAATATGTTCTTTACCAGGTACTACTCCGGGTTTATGCAACAATCTTACTATATCGTAAGCTTTGTTTCTCGTTAAGCCAATGAGTGTGTATTGCAGGATGATAGAAGCGAAAACTGGAGAATCCAGGCGGTTTCGGTTTCACCAGACAGGTTTGAGAGCCGTAAAGCTTTGCCATTTTCATGGAGGGGTCTAGAAAAAGAGAAGCTCTCAGAAGAAAGCTCAATTCCGGGATGTGTTTTTGTGCACATGAGTGGTTTCATTGCTGCAAACCGGACCTATGAAGGTGCCTTGGCAATGGCAAGAGCCTCTTTGATTGCTTAAATCTACTTTATAACCATAACCAAGCTCAATTCCCATATTGATTTTTTTTCTGTTATTATTTACAATGTTTTAATTTCTAGTTTTTCTGTTGAGTTTTGAGAAGTAAAAGTAGAATAAATTTATAGGAGAAAATTGTTATATACTACATAGCAGTATAATTATTTTCAAAAGTGTAGGATTTCTCAAACAATTTAATTTTTTTTTTTTTGTAGGTCTTGATATAGAATTAGAAAAGAAATATTTTTTTGTTTTTGGTAAAAAAAGATTTTAACTTCTCTTTTGTCAAGATCAAGACTTTAGTTTATATAAAATTTTCTTTTAAAAATGATTTTTGAATATTTTAATGTATTATGTAAAAGTTTCAAAAAGTTAGCGTAAACGCGTTGTAGAGGATAATTTCAATACTCGTCATGGTAAAATTGGTTTGGTACAATCGCACACTCCACTCTTCTTCTTCTTCTCCTTCGAGAGAGAGAGAGAAGCAACAATGGAGGTTTTCTACTACTTGGTGTTTGGAGCCATGGCTGCCGTAGTGGCGGCGTTGGAACTAAGCAAGACAAACAAGGATCGGATCAACACTTGTTCTTCTTTCAATTCTTTCAAAAACAATTACATCCTCGTTTTCTCTATTATGATGGGTACGTCTTTCCGCCATTTTTGCGAATGAATAATCGTTTCTACACATTCGTCTTCTCGCTTTCGCTTCTCTAATTCCTTATATTAGCGGAATCAGCTCTGTGATTCATCGACACCTGCGATTTGATTGCTGTTTCCTGTCATGGATCTGATCTAAGTAGTACTGTGTTTGTCTTTTCGTTATTCGGAGTTTCGACGAGAGTAAATTTCTCATGTTCTTCTTCTTGTTTAGGCGTCATCCACCACTTGTGTACTAGATCGAATCCAGAAGCAGAGATCAAATTTTTATGTATATATTTTCTTCTCTTCTTCATCCATTGATGGTTTTAGCTCATACTTAATCTGGCATTTGTTTTTCCTCATCCCATTTATTGACCATAATCTCAAATTAATCTGGCAGATTCATTTATGCATCATCTCATACGTCATAATTAGGTTTGATCAATTGTTGACGGAATAGTTAGGGCGAGTGAGTTTTTATGGGATTTGATCAGTTGGAGAAGATGATACTGTTATTACGAATAATGAAGTACTTGTTGATGGTGGTATGTTGCTCTTGAATGCATTGATGAATCAATTCATGTTGATACACATGTGTATATATGGTTATGTTGCTGCAGCTGGGGACTGGCTTCAGGGTCCTTATGTGTATTACCTTTACAGCACTTATGGTTTTGGAAAAGGAGATATTGGTCAGCTATTCATTGCCGGTTTTGGTTCGTCAATGTTGTTTGGGACAATTGTTGGATCTTTGGCAGACAAACAGTGAGAATTCCTTCCTTTTTAAGTTTCAAGTCCGTGTTATCAGAGTAGCACTATGTTTAGGAAAAGTAATATCTTTTGTGTGTTTTGGATTTAGGGGTCGAAAGAGGGCATGTGTTACATACTGCATAACTTACATACTAAGCTGCATCACCAAGCACTCTCCGCAGTACAGAGTTTTGATGGTCGGCCGTATCTTGGGCGGTATTGCTACATCTCTCTTGTTTTCAGCCTTCGAATCTTGGCTCATTGCAGAGCACAACAAGGTCAGCCTTTGTTTTATTACTCTTTATCATCATGTGCATACTAGTCAGTTGTAGTCAGTCTAAGTATTTGAACTGTATTTTGTTAGTTTGATTCCTGCGGAAATTCCTTTTAAGACTTGTTAGTGGTTTGATAGAGACATAGTCTTCCTCCTAGCCATGTCAGTTTCTCGATTAGCTGTGATGAATGGCACAGTTACACTCAATTCTCGTTGGCTGTAAATTCTGTAGTATCTCGAAACTAGAACATGTCAAAGCAAAGCTCACTTGCAGTCTTTATACAAAAGCTGGATGATGAAGAAAGTAAAAACTAGGAAGCTTCGAAGGATTATCTTAGTTTTATTAGCCATGGCTGATGTCAAATTTTTGCTTTTCTGAACAACTATGTACAGAGGAACTTTGACCAACAGTGGCTGTCACTGACATTCTCTAAGGCTGTTTTCCTTGGGAATGGTCTGGTGGCTATTCTCTCGGGGTTGTTTGGAAATCTTCTTGTCGACACTTTTTCCTTTGGTCCTGTTGCTCCCTTCGATGCGGCTGCGTGCTTTCTTGCAATTGGAATGGCCATCATATTGACAACTTGGTCTGAGAATTTCGGAGATCCATCTGACAGCAAAGATTTGCTGACTCAGTTCAAAGTTGCTGCTATAGCAATTGCTTCAGGCAGGTTCAAAGTTAGCGTTAAAACTGTTGATTCTGAGGCTTCTCAATATACTCTTTATCCATTCGTCCAATCCCGCATTAAATTTGCAAGCTATGTTTCCTCTCATTATCTCTAACAGTCTATGGTGATATCTCAGATGAAAAGATTGCATTGCTGGGTGCTATTCAATCTCTATTTGAAGCCTCAATGTACACATTTGTTTTCCTCTGGACACCAGCTCTCACCCCAAACGACGAAGAAATTCCACATGGCTTCGTCTTTGCAACCTTCATGTTGGCCTCGATGTTGGGAAGCTCCCTTGCAGCTCGTCTCATGTCTCGCTCATCTCTCAGAGTTGAAAACTACATGCAAATCGTCTTTCTAGTCTCTGCTGCTTCTCTTCTTCTTCCCATTACAATAAGCGTATGTCTCAGAGTCTGAAGCTTCATTGTTACTCTAACTTTATACAATCTCTTATATGCACATTGACCCTATAATAACGTGTGGCACAGGTCTTGGTGACGCCATCAAAGGTGAAAGACGAAGGCTTGTCGTTAACTGGGTCCATTCAGCTACTTGGTTTCTGTGTTTTCGAGGCTTGTGTGGGAATTTTTTGGCCTTCAATAATGAAGATGAGATCACAGTATATCCCAGAAGAAGCACGAAGCACCATAATGAATTTCTTCCGTGTTCCGCTCAACATTTTTGTCTGCATCGTGTTGTACAACGTAAGAATAATAAGCCATGTCTTCACCATCATCCTCTTTACATAATAAGAGAAACAGAAAAAGCTAATGAGCAAATTTGTTTCCGCAGGTGGATGCATTTCCGATCACAATCATGTTTGGTATGTGCTCAATCTTCCTCTTTGTAGCCTCCATATTACAACGGCGGCTTATGGTCATCTCCGAAAAGCCAAGTGTGTTCCGTTCCCAACCATACTTTTTTTTCTCTTCTTCTCTGACGGTCTTATATGCGTATATAATCTGAAACTCTTAAAGGAACTACGGCCATATATATTTGAAGTGTCAGTTTGTGGTAAATGGGGAATGTTCTACTTAAAGCTCTCTATGTTTATTGCAGAGGCAGAAGATTGGAGTCCAATGAAGGAGCGAAACTCGGAAGTTGATCCTCTTAACCTCTGATCATGTTCCACTCCTAAGCTCATAATTCCTAATTTCAATTTTTTGGTGATTTTCTCTTTTTGTCAATTAATTCGCCGAATCATCATTGAGAAATAGAAAACGAAACAGTCAAGAGAAAGAAAGGTAATGGTTTGCTCTTCTTAGCTTTTACATGTATGGTTAGTGTAGTGATGCTGATTATTTGATAGGGTATGTAAACTCTGTTATTACCTTTACGCACAATTACCAGTTACATTTTATAAAAACATTCGCTAAAATAAAAGTAAATTTTTTTTTTGTCAAAGGTCTTCATTGAATAATAATTTAAAAGTACAATACAAATAAAAACCTTAATCGTGGTTACCCAAATGGATCCGGTTTAAAGACTTTGACCTAGAAATTGGATTACAAAACCGGTTAAAAACAGAAAAAACAACCAACCGCTACAACCTGAACCAAGAAATTCTGTTGGACGTTAATCTCTTATACCCTTTTTTTTGAAAACCAAATCTACAAACCAAATTCTAATCTAATATACCATCCATCCTTTAATGAAATGTGCAGTTCCGAAAATACTCTTAACTCAAACATATTTTTATTCAATTTAATTGTATATAAGGATATAATTTAAAAGGAAAAAAAACGAAAATGGACCAATCAGATCCATCTTCTTCTTCTTGCCGTCGAGTTCGTCGTCCGACGCCATTGAAGCATTGAGGAAGTGCAGCAAGTACTTGAGGAATTTTGGGATATCATGCCCCACGAATTAGTTGCCAAGTGCGCCCTAGTAGGGCAGTCTATCACAAGATCGAGTTGGAGCCTAGAGCCAAACCCCCAACTATTTAGATGCAAGGTGTCCCTGTTTTTTCAGGGTAAAAAGGGGTAGAGAAAATGCCCTGAGCCAATGTTCGAGTACCAGGCGCTACAGCGCTGAAGTAACCCATGCTATACTCCCAGGAAAAGCTCGAATGACCTTCAACAAAAGGGTACCTGTACCCGAACATCCCCCATTGAAGCTGAAGCTGAACTGAGGTGCGTTGTACTATGTTTTAGCTTAAATCGAACTAGTTTGTTAGTCGATTAATCAATTTTCGTTGTTCTAAGCACAAAACGAGAAGGTAATTTACGGGTTTCAATTGGATTTGAGAAATTATTCATTTGGTATGCACATTGGGTTGATATCCTTGTATTCTGGGCCGATTAGGACATTGCATAGGTAATTAATGAATCGTAGTGAATCGTAGGGGATTAGAAGATCTTGGGCGCGAATTCAAATTTACAGATAAATGACAACTGGGTATTACTGATAGAAGGGGAATACTTGGAACAACTGGGTATTACTGAGAGAAGAGAAATACTTGGAACAACTGGTATAACTGATACAGGTGAATAGGTGGTAATGTAGTTTTTTCTATCTTTTTTTTAGGAGACAATGAAGACAATGAGCACAAGCATATATTTTGATTATGGGGGATATTATGTAAAGGACGGAGATGGGTATCGTTGGATTTCAAGAGAAGTTCACATGTACAGTATATTGTTTAAGAGATTATCTACGGAAGAGATAACTTATTCGATGTTAGTGGATAATATATGCAAGAAGGTTGCGATAGATTCAGGTACGGCAGAGCTGAAATTGAGTTTCATACCATTGGTCATGAAACCTCCGAGACAATCATATATCTTCGATGATGATGATGTTTATGTTTATCTAACATCGATGGATAAAGATCTATGTAGAAGTATATTGCACGTAGAGGTTGGAAAAAATCAGTTGGGTGCGGGTATAGTTTCTGGAAGGGATCGAGAAAATTCATTTGGTGTGAATTACGAGAAGGTGGTTTCAAAAGGTAGTGGAAATGGTATAGCTAATGCTGGTGCCCTTGCTCTTTACGCATTCGAGGAAAACAACAGGCGAGGAAGCATCCAGAGAACAGCATGAGCCAATGGCGGATGATGGTAGTGGAGATTGTGCAAATGTAGCAAGTGACGATGAGGATAACGGTATGGATAATGGTATGCAGCATAAATATTATGATCTTCCATATGGTGAAGAAGGAAATCAGTTGGCTCAGGGATGGGAAGATGGTATGGATAACGGTATGCATCATGAATATTATGAGCTTCTAGGTGGTGAAGAAGGAAATCAGTTGGCTCAGGGATTGGGAGATGGTATGGATTTGAAAGTAGGTCAAGAATTCAAAAATAAGAAGGAAGTGAAAGATTTTGTTGAGAGAGGTGCACATGTAAAATATTTTGGCTTCTATACAGATAAGTCCGATAGAACGAGATATGTGGTAAAATGTCGTCAAGCTAAAAAAGGGTGTCATTGGTATTTACGAACTACGAAGGTTAGGAAATCATAGTGTTTCTCTGTTAGAGTATACAACAACATGCACACATGCTCTCGTGCTAGTGCAAGTACAAGCAGCGATCATAGAAACAGAGCCACACAAGGATTAGTTGCTGCTCTTTTGGAAGAAAACTATCCAGGTCCAGTAGCGACCCCAAGTCCTAAAGATCTCATGGGTTTGGTTCAAAGAAAATTAGGTGTTCCACCGTCATATTCTATCGTATGGAGGGGGAAGAATGTAGCTATGAATGATGTGCGTGGTAATCCAGAAGAAGGTTACGAGCAGTTGTACTCATATTTGTATATGTTGGAAGACGTTAATCCTGGTACGAAAACAGTTGTGGAATTGGATGAAGAAAAAAGGTTCAAGTATCTATTCGTCGCACTTGGACCTTGCATTGAAGGGTTTGCATCCATGAGGAAAGTTCTCATTGTCGATGCTACATTCTGAAGACTGCATATGGTGGTGTGCTGATTTTTGCCATGGCTCAGGATCCTAATCGTCATCATTATCCAGTTGCATGTGCTGTAGTCGATGGTGAAAAAGATGCCAGTTGGATGTGGTTTTTCAATACGCTGAAAACCATTATACCGGATAGTCCTGAACTGGTTTTTGTAACTGACAGAAATGCAAGCCTCATCAAGTCCATAGCTGAGGTGTACCCGAGCTCTAAACATGGGTATTGTATCTTTCATCTGTCCCAGAATGTGAGAGGAAAAGTTTCTAACGTCAACAAAGACGTAGTTGCAGAGACATTCAGGGAGGTTGCTCTGATTTATACAGAGGCTGAGCTCCTAAGAAGGTATGCTGATTTTAGGAGAAGGTATGCTGATTTTAGGAGAAGGTATCCTAAAGCAGGCGAGTATCTGGATAATAGCGTAGATGTGGCAAAATGGGCTAAGTGCTATTTTCCCGGAGAAAGGTACAACATAGATACAACTAATTCTGTTGAATCTATGAACGGTGTCTTTTTAGATGCAAAGAAGTACAATTTGTTGCCTATGATAGATGCGATTGTGGCCAAATTTTCCAAATGGTTTAACAAACATAGGAAGGATAGTATTGCTGGAGGAAGCACCAAGAAAGTAGTGCCTTTTGTGGAGAACGTATTGCATGAGAGATGTGAGCTTGCGACGTACTTGATGGTGAATGAGCTAAACACCTTCTAGCTCAAATATAGTGTCATTGGGCGGGATGGGAAGGCTTATTTGGTAGACTTGCTAAAGAAAAGTTGCAGTTGCAAGTGTTTTGATATTGATAGGTATCCTTGTGTCCATGCAATAGCCGCACTCTACGCACTCATGAGGCAAGAAGGGAGAACAGTGGATATCCAGTTACGTGAGTTGTGTTCGCGTTATTATTTGATTGAGCATTGGATAGTGGAGTATTAAAAGACCATTTATCCAGTTTCGCATAGTTCTGAGTGGATGATTCAGGATGATATAAAATAACTGTGCGCATTACCTCCAAAGTACAATACAAAAAGGAGAAGACGTCAAGTGAAAAGGTTTCCATCGACTGGAGAAAGTCGTCGACCACCAAAGGACAAGGCGGTTCCAGGCCGAGGTTTGGGTAGATTCTTCGAGAGCCAGAGTGGTGGTGAAGGATAACTATGTAAAACTGGTTATTGTAATGGTACAACTGTGTACATCTGTTTGGACAACTACGTACAACTGGTTATTGTAATGGTACAACTGTGTACATCTGTTTGGACAACTACATACAACTGGTTATTGTAATTGTACAACTTGTAAGAAGAAATAGTATTTTACTACACAAATAAATCGAATAATAAGTAATATTTAATATAGGAAAATTTTATAAATAAAATGTTAGTTCAATATGTAAACAAAAAAAAAGTGAGCAATTATAATATATATATATAAATAAAATTAATCAGCTATGTAATATCATATTTTGTTTTCCCATGAATCACCTTATATTTTTAAAATGGATTCCATAATGTTATCTACCTTATGATGCGAAAACTCACAGAAAATGTGGTCTTAAAAATATTATTGCATGGAGACATAGGAAATGTGTTTCAAATTCTAAAAATTACATGTACAACTGAAAATTTATTTTTCAAAACAAGGTATAACTAAGTAAAAGCTAAAGACCCCAAAAATACAACTGTTAACAAATGTGTACAACTTGTATACTCGGAACAACTATGTGTTAAATAACAGCGCACATTTCTTAAATACATCCAGATAACGGCGCACATGATTTAAATACGTGGCATAATTTGGTTGGGGTTGACCCAATTTTCGATTTTGTTTGTTTTGTTTTTCAAATTCAAAAACCAATTTCCCCCAAAATTAAGAAATCAATTTTTCCCCAAAATTAAAAAAGAAACACATTTTCCCCCAAATTCCAGGGTTTACGTTGCGAGAGCTCGAGTTCGAAGCTACAACGTTTGTGTTCGATTCGGTAAGTACTCGATTTCTCTCCTTTCTTTTTGCGTTTTCGATTTCTCCTTTCTTCGGCCTCGGTTTAGATTTGGATATTAGAAATTTATAGGATTTAGTTCTGAATTTTGGAAAACTAGGTTAAACTTGGATTACAGAAAAATGAGTCCGAGCCGCAGAAACAGTAGTTACGATTACGGTACCAACAACAGCGACTCATCTTTTTCGGGATCCGAAATCAACATTTCTTTTCAACCGGAAACATGGCAGCCAGTTGACAATGGCATTCCGACCTGGTGTTATTATGGAGCAGCAGATGTGGCTAAGACTCAGGCGCATGGTGCGCAAATTGGCAGAAGATACTACACTTGTACAACTGATATGGATGTAAGTAATATTATACGTTAATTGTATATATTTGTGTTCAATGTTTGATCCAAATTTGAACCTTTGATTGGAGATTAGGATGGAGATTGCCACGTTTAGAAACTGTGGGATGACGCGATCATGGAGGAGACTGCTGCTACCAAGAACAAAGTGAGTGACCTAGAAGATCGACTTCTAGCATGGACTGGCTCTCATGATTGTCATCCACCAAATATGATGTGGGACTTGGTTCAGAGTTGCGAGGAAGAAAAGGAGAAGCTTAAGGATCTTAGGGATATGGTTGTCAAGCTTCAGACGAAGGTGTTTGGCAAGAAAGAGATGAAGCTTATGTTTGGAGTTCTTGCTGGTCTTCTTTCGGTTATCCTCTACTATTATTTTATTTGTTGAACTACTAGGTATAACTCGTATAAGTATTACCATGTTTTTAACCTTAACTGCTATGTTATGTTATTGACTATTTCATAATTTCTATGTTATTTTCATAATTGCTAGTAGTTCAAACAGATTGGTTCACAGTTGTACCTAATAATACCAGTTGTTCAAACAGATTAGTTCACAGTTGTACCTAATAATACCAGTAGTTCAAAACACCGATTAAACAAAGTTCAAATATAACTTGAATATAGTTCAAGAGGATGAGGAATATGTGTATCAGTCCTTCTTCACTCCTTCTTCTTCCTCTTTCGTGGCTTCAAAGTCGTGAAAGGAGTCTTGCATAGGTCTGATGGCTTCTTCTTCCTCTTCTCACCAAGAACTTCCTTCTCACCATATTCAACTTCTTCCTCTGACTCTTCTCCAACCAAATCACATGATTCGAATTCTTCAACAGCCTCCGACCCACCAGCTTCGTTCTCCTTTTCCACTCCAGTTTTCTTCTCCTTTTCCACTCCAGGCTCAGATCCACCAGTTTCTTTATCCTTTTCCACTCCAGTTTCCTTCTCCTTTCCCTTCTCCACATCCACTCCAGTTTCCTTCTCCTTTTCATTCTCCTTTTCCACTCCACTGTCCTTCTCACTTTCTCCTCCATCATCACCACCATCCTTCTGTTTCAGCTTCTCCTGTCCACCACCACCACCAGAGCAATCACCATCATTCCAATACCTAGATCGAGGGCAAGAAGCAGCAAAACCGAAATCAGTCCCATCATTCCATCCCTGAGACTTCACAACTGATTCCACAGCCTTGAGCCTTGTATCCTGCCCACCAATCATGTTCAACATTCTTTCAAAACCATCTTCCATACTTTTTTTTAGCTTGAGCATTCCTTGTTGTACATCTAACAAGCCTTTCTTTACACCTTCCAGTTCATCAGAAGCCACCACCTCCGACGGAACATCCGCAGCCTCATTATCCGCTTCTTTTCGGCCATTGACATAAAGGTCGAACATCCTTTCTGTCAATAAAAAGCCGATTTTTCCAACTTTGAGCAATGTAGTCATCAACATCTCGATTGTTCTCCTCCTCATCAAAGATTTGAGCCAATAGAGGTCGCTCATTATGATATGGGATCAAGATACTGATTATCTTCTGTGGATATAAAGAAATACAATTAGTGGAAGATTATACAACCCAATCATAAGCTCACCAATAACTAATTTGCATTAACAGGAGTAGTAGTAATAGTATTACTAATCTTAGTTGTTCCAAGTGCTCGATAAATTTTAGAAAGCGAAAAACCGGTCATAGAACTATTTTTAAATTTGGACTTGCACATCCTTGGACAATCAGAGGCTGCCTCTGGAAGAGCAACTCGGAAATTGGTCTTCAAATCCGAAATTGCCTCAAACACTAGAAGCTACACATAAGACATAAACATGTTAACAAATTCAAACTAAGATCTACGAAATAAATAATGCATCTTGGATTTACCTGCAAAGGAATATTGAAACTTGGAAAACACCATGCATCTTTCTCGACGACGCTTCCGAATTTAGTAAACAAATTAGTCATTTGTGCCAGATTGTCATCAAATGACAATTTTCCCCACGGAAACGTCCGACACAACTCCAGATCATTAGCCACTCTGAGAAAGAACGGCTCTACAGAGGGTGCTCCCTTTCCTCTCTTTGTCTTTCCAATGATCACACTGGATAAGAAGTACAAGACAGCCATATTCAGCCTATCTCTGCAAGGTTTCATCGATAAGAACTTTTTCTCGATAGTTTCATAGGTTATTGTTGTCCCAGGCTTGAAATACCTCCCAACAAACTCTAAACCACCCATTCTTTCCCAGCCCAGTGGATAGTTATGACCGTATAAACCAGAAATGATTCTGTGTTCTCTGATAGAATATCGAATAGGAACACCGTTGACGATAAACCAAGCTTCCTTTACCTTTTATGTACAAGCCGTATGAAGAAGGAGCATCCACATGCCCGTTACCTTATGCTGGCTCTCCTTATGCATGTGGAAGAAATGCTTGAACTGTGGATGTTCTTCAAACCATGTCTTCTCGTTTCTGTTAAGTAGACCATCGATTGTGTTCACTGCCTCCTTAATGAAACACCTTGATGACATCTTTATTGTCTTCGTATACTCACTTCGATTGAAGTACATTTGCAGAGGTTCTAATGGTTGGGTTTCCTCATCCGAATCCTGCAATCATACAACAACAACGGTACTAAGTATTACTATCTCATTCCAGAATTTTCAAATTTATATATCATCCTAGTTATACCAAGTATTACTATTTTCCCTAGTTATACCAAGTATTACTTTTTCATTTAACATAGTTTCGTTATACCAAGTACTACATACCGGTGATTCGTTATCATTGTCCTTCTCGGAACCATTCCCTTTTACATCCTCTGAACCAGTTTGCTCTTTTTCTGCATCTGAACCATTTTTCTCTTCTTCTTCGTCTGACACCCTTTCTTCTTCATTTGCCTCTTCTTTTTTTTTGTCCGAAACTCTTTGTTCTTCATTTGCCTCTTCTTCTGATGAACTGTATGCATACCTTCTATGACCCGGTGGAACTTCTACGGTTGGAGGAATTCCATCTACCGAAACCGATGGGTTCTTTGTTCGCGCCATTTCTACGGCAAAATCACTACATCATATAGATTTAAACCCATTAGTACATTACGAAACGGAACCTACTCCAAATTGAAAAGAAAACCCAGATTTTAGCATACTTTACTCCGAATTCGCAGGTTTTATTGTACCTAGTTGTCCGATTATACGAGGGAAATTAAGAGGATTTGATTTGGATCAAGTAACTGAAGGATAATTGGGATGATATTAGAAGGGGATGGGTCATGGGCGGTTTAATCCGATTTACTCGGAATGGGTAGGGGTTTCGGGTGGATATAAGTGGTTGGGTCAATAATTATTTAGATTTTTTATGTCTATTCCGTAATTTCCTTCTGTTTCGAATTAAAAGAAAATCAAAAATAAATCATTTGTTATAACGAGGGTATTTGTGAAGTCCGTTTCTCTTTGAGGGGCATTTGAGAAATTGATCCAGCTCTGCCGCTGCCGCCATCAACCCTTCGATCTAGAACCAGATCTAGTTTCATCGCCGACAAGAAGAACCGTCTGAACCAAGGACCAAAAGCACCGAGTGGAGAGAAAAGACAAACCCACGCCTCGACCCCTTCGTAGCTCATCGACCTGGAATAATCCTAGCGACGACAGAGAGAACGACGGTTAGCTTAGGAGAAACCTGTTGAGAAGCTTTTGCGGTAATCACCAAAGACCCATGAATCCGTTCTCTAGCACCATGGATCTCAGACGGATCGGATGGAGAAAAAGGAAACACACGCCCCTTCTCCGTCGAAGGCGAGACACCCAAAAGATTCGTCGCCGGAAATTTCCGCGCCACCGCCATCTGTCGCTGCCAAGATCTTCTCCACCGCCGACTCGCCGCCTTAAGCCGATTGGATCCTCCGAAGCCGAAGAACTCGCCTCTGCAAACCCCGAAGAAAACTCCGTCAGATCCGCTTCTCGTCCTCCCAGAAGACGGATCGGTGAAGGCCAGATACTGAGATCCAACAGAGAGAAGCCATGGGCCACCACACTGCATCGACAATTTACCAAGATCCACTCCCCAATTCTTAGATGAACCCCAGACCACGATGAGGAGCAAGAGAAAAAAAAGCCCTCTCGCAGTCACCGACCATATCGCCGGAAGCCGGAGAGGCAAAGACGTGGAGGAGATTTGTCGTCTAGGAT
Source organism: Pseudoturritis turrita (assembly GCA_900406555.1). Taxonomy (NCBI): domain Eukaryota; kingdom Viridiplantae; phylum Streptophyta; class Magnoliopsida; order Brassicales; family Brassicaceae; genus Pseudoturritis; species Pseudoturritis turrita. The sequence continues at coordinate 867,469 of OVBL01000198.1, read as the reverse complement.
TTTACTGTTTGAAAGGCAAATAAAAGTAAATTTAACTAGGCAGTTAAACTAGCTACGTAAATAAAAGATAAATAAAATTATAATAGAGGAATGGAATTCAGGAGTTCAATTTGGAATTTTTTTATCATTTATTTATTTGTAAGGTTACAGAGTTTTTTATCAACAGATTCTGAACTAGACGATGAACTTGTCTTTGGTTCATCAATTTTGTAAGTTTTTTAAAAGGTAGAGATGAATTCAAATCATATGATGATGAAGAATAATCAAGCAAAGGATTTGATATTGTACTCGGAAGTTTTTCTCCAAGACTAAGAACTAAGTTTTTGGATTTTCTTTATTTAGCCGACAAAATTTGTAATGTGATTTTTTTATGGCCTTTAAAGCATATTTTTGTAGAAAGGGTTTGTTGGCTAGGTTTTTAAGGATGGGGAATTTGTTTCCAGGCTTTTGTCTAAAATTTTCGAGAGGTTTTTGGTCTTTATTGTTTATTGAAAAAATTTATTGGTATGTTTTTGAAGTAGTAAGATTTATTGCATTTTCATATGCAAGAGTTATTCTATTTTTGTTATGATCAATCTCGAACTATTTACAAATGAACTTAATTCTATTTTATCTTCTTAAGTTTCCATATAAAATGTTTCTGGAGTTTCAGATCTTGCAAGATTTAAGTTTTTCTTCTCAAACAATATTGATCAATTTTTTTTTTTCTTTTTCTTTTTCTTTTGGGATCAATTTTCCAAAGGCGAAAACATCATAAAGAATAACGTGTGTTCTATAGTTGAATCTCTAATTTTATTTTTTACATTTTCTCCGCAAATGGGTAGGAGTTCTAAAAGAAATATTTCTTTCCAAAAATTGTTATTTGAATCTTTTTTTAACATCTGGTTAATTAATTTGGAATAACATAGTCACAGTAGACATAATATATGGATATATATTTTAGAAAGAGCACAATACATAATAAATTTTAAAAAAAAAATTTACATGATGTTTATTTAGCAGAAATCTTATTCACTAACAAATAAGCATATATGTTATTTTCTTTCTTTGTTCAGTTTAGGATGATAAGGGAGTTGAACTTCATGTTTTCTTATGGAGCAATTGGGCCTTCATGTTTTCAGTGATATTGCTCCAATTTTACACAGTCCCAACTCCCAAACAAGAAAAAAAAAGTGTAAAAACAAAACAAACAATAAAAGATGTATCTCTAATGCAAAATGTGAAAATTGAAAAGCAAGAAAAAAACGTGTAAAAAAACAAAAGATGTATCTCCAATGCAAAATGTGAAAATTGAAAAAAAGTCGTACTTTGTTTCTTAGAGTAGGATCTAATGTGAAGCTTGTTTGTTTATCAATCAATGAAAAATTAGATCAAGTAATCATTGAGTTAACAACTGTTTCAATCAATGACCATAAGAATAACTAAACTAAACAAAAGTTTCAAAATTAAACGCATAATACCAAAGAATTATGATATTAGACTTAAGGAGGTGATTTTCTTGTTCCAATAAAAAAAAGCCCTAAACATAATCACTTAACTCAGTCTCTAATTATGTGTTTAACACCACAAAACACAGCCCTAAGCAGGTGATTTGTAATCCAAAAACGCATGGAAAAATCACATAACGCTTCCAATTAACGCAACACACAGTCCTAAGAAGAGGTGGCTCGTTTTCTAACTAAGCAGCTGGAGACAGAGGAGAAAAACTTACCAAAATGCCATTCCTCGAGAAGAATCTGTCAAAATAGTTCATCACAATGTAAGGCACGAACACGTCGGTGATTTCATCGTACCGCAAAACAAAAAATCCCTAATTCGTGAGTTTTGACCTAATTCTACGATCGCACAGAGTTGGAGCAACATAGAAACCACTCGGACAAAATAAAAAAAACCGATTGATACACAAGCAAAGCTCAAGAACACAAACTTACTCCAAGCATGGCGTGAATAGCTGCTTTGCGAATCCGTACATTCTTTGGATCCTTGTAGAAATTTTCCAGCGCCATGAAATCCGTCTCCACCTTCAGATATACCTCCAAGCATGACGTGAGTTTTCCGGGGATCTCCATGGGAAAGTAAGGATCATATCGAGACATTTTCGCTTCAACCATTCTCCTTCGTTTTCTCTATTTTCCTGGGAAAAACAACCTTTTTCCTGAGAAATTGTTGCGTGCGAGGAAAGTTGTTAATAGAAACCCTTTCAGAATCTGTCATTTTATAGGGGAATCTTCGCGAGCGGAAGTGATTGGAGTTGGAATTGTCGGTTTGATTCGGTTCATCGATACTAAACCGGATTGGACGTATAATAAACCAAACGAGAGTTGAAGAAAGTGACATGTGAGCTTCTGCTTCGTACATGAAATCGTTTGAGAGTTCGACGAGGTAGAAGAGGAATTTGAATTTCGGTTCGGTATACACTTACCCGACTTTTTATCTCCAATTTACATGCATGTATCTCGCAAAACGACGTCGTAAATGCAAGCCCTCTTTCTTATCACTTAAACGACGTCGTAAATGCAAGCCCTCTTTCTTATCACTTAAACGACGTCGTTCATATCACTCACGAGCGTCCTATCAACACATAATTCAGTTACTGCTCTTTTTTTTTTTCCTGCATCGATGTAATTAATAGTTGCTTGAGTAAAAAAATATAATGCATGTTAACATTTTATACTACTTCGCACTAATAAGCTGATTAAAAAATATATCTCATTTTTAAAGTAACTGAACATAAAATATTTTAATCCCAAGAAAATTCATTATATTTTATCGATCGGAGCAGAAAAAGTAACATTTTTACTTAATTAGTAACATAAAATTAACAACATGGTCAAGGTAAAAATCTTGCTAACACACTTTTGATATATGATGCTCTAACATTCTTCAACCTGAATGGCATCGTAGTGTAGCAGTAGATTTCCATGGGGTTATGAAGGCTGTCTTTTTTTGGTCTTTCAGGTTAAGGTATATTTGATTATACTTTGAGAAAACATCCATGAAGCTGAGTAGTTTGTGGCCCGGTGGCCTGCAGTCGCGTCCACCAGCTTGTTATGTGTGGCAGTAGAAATGGGTCTTTGTGACACGCCTTATTTATATCAGTAAAGTCAATGCAGATCATCCGTTTTTCATTTTCTTTTTGTACCAGAACCACGTTTGCCAATCACTCAGGATAGCAGACTTCTCTTACTACCCATGCTTTCACCAGTTTCTTTACTTTGTCAATTATGATTTTATCTGTCTCAGGAGAGAATTTTCGTCTCTTATGTTGGACGGGGTTAAAAGCAAGATCAACAACCAGATTGTAAGTTATTACAGTTGGATCTACTCCTGCATGTCTTCATGTGACCAAGCGAAGCGATCCTCATTCTCGGCGAGAAAAGTTATTAGTTCGGCTCTGATCTTTGGGTCGAGTCCCTTGCCTAGCCGGAGCGTCCTCTCGGGTTTTCCCGACCACACCACAATATCTATGGTTTCTTCTTCTGGGTTGGTGGCCATGGCCTCGGGTCGAAATCTTATTATTTGACTGACTTGTTTTAGAGATAATGTTCCCCTACTTCTAGCGCCAAATTATTTCGGGGAAATTTCGTCGTGTGGGTCCTAGCCACTAAGGACAAATCTCCTGCACAATTTTTAAACGTCAGAGCCGAAAAAAACACGATGGTGGAGTGTTTTCTGACGGGTCTCTGACACTCAAGTCAGACAGAGTGTAAGAAATGGTTGAAAAGATCACGTAGAAGACGTGGAGAGACCGAAAAGAAATCGGAAAAAGAGAGAGAATATAATATATTGACACCACAGTGTATCAACACGATTTAGAGGCTTTTTAGGTGGAGAAAACGAGAGAAAGAGAGGGAGAAAAAAGTATTTGGGTGCGAAGAGACCAAGTACGGTCAGAGAATTAGTCGGAGACGGCCTGAGAAAGATGGTCAGAGCTCCGAGAGAGAGAAGACTTAAGAGTCTAGAGGGGATATCAAAAGATAGTTGTGTACTGTAAAATTAGGTTAAGAGTCAATCCCTCTCTCTTGCGAAAGAGAAAATTATTTATAGAGATTATCGTCCCGGATTGAGTCATCCATTAGTCGGGTCAGGTTTGGAGTGCACATTTCAATCTAAACCACGAAGACGAAGTGGCAGTTGCTTGATCCATCAGGGAATATGAAGAGTGAAACGTGAGTTTGTGAGGTAGTAGTAACTTTCTCAACACTTTTTATGTATAAGCATGACAACAATTTCAAAATTATTCTTTTTATTTTCCTAGCAAAAGAAAACTCTAACTCACTCAAGTAACTCTACGATATACAACGAGTCCCATCTTTGATAAATTTTAGCACGATTTCTCTCGAGTTGATGATCGATCATCAAATCCTTTTATTTTCACTATTTAGTGCCAAACATATTTCCAAATAGAAAAAAAAAATCGTTTTTGTGGGATATTTTCCTTCCATTAGCCCAAACATATCATAAAGAATATTCTAAAATTATGGAGAAAGAAGAATGAGAATTACGGAGAAGAATTCTCTAGAATAATCAAGAGAAGTAAATGAAGATAAAGTTTAAGAATAATCTAGAACAATATGGATAAGGAATAAGTAATGTATTATAGAAGATTAGAGAATGTTCTAGAATATGTTAGAACCTAAATTGTTGATGCTTAGAGAATAATCTAGAATAAGCTAGCACCTAAGCCACCACTAGTATAAATAGGAGAGTTTGGTGGCATTTGTAAGTATCCAACCAAAAGAAGAAACAAAATAAGAGTGTTCATTTATAAAATTTTGTACTAATAATAAAATAGTTTGGCTTGAATTCCTAGTTGTCTAATTTCCATCTTAATCATACAAAGAATATTAGGTAATTTTCCCAACAATTGGTATCAGAGCAGGTTATTTTATAACGTCGATATCTCGTGCAAATCAAGATGGAGGCTACCGTTACCTTTGAAGGTGACATGTTCAAACTCACATCAGACAACTATTCATATTGGAAGCCGATGATGGAAGATTACATTTACTTAAAGGATTTCCATGAATCCATCATCACGAAGAGCAAGCCAGAAGGAAATGATGATAAGGCATGGGAGATTCTGAATCGAAAGGTGGTCGCTGTAATTCATAAGTACATCGATCGATCTCTTTTCGAACATGTATCTACCTATACCAATGCTTTTTAATTATGGAAAAAACTTGAGTCCATGATTCAAAAGAAAACGCCTCGAAACAAGGCTCTTCTTGTTCGACGGTTGGTAAAGTTGGAGTATAAGGATGGCCAGAGCTTGATGGAGCACTTGGAAAATTTCAAGGGGCTCATAAATCATCTAAACAAGATTGACATGAAGGTTGAAGACGAGATGCAAGCCCTTCTACTCCTTAGTTCCCTGCCAGAGAGTTGGGATACACTAGTTGTCACTCTCAGCAACTCGGCACCAGAAGGAAAACTTACCATGGATACTGTCAGTTACAGTCTTCTAAATGAAGAAACTAGGAGGAAGGAACGAGGTTTGAGCACTCAGTTAGAGGCGAACATCGTAGACAGGTGAGGTAGATATGAAACGCGTGGACACAACAGAAGTCGAGGTCGAGATCAGGCTCGAGGACAATCCAAGTCATGCCCGAGAGTTACCTGCTATTATTGTGGCAAGGCAGGTCACAGAAAGCCAGAGTGTCGGTTTTCAATAAAGATCAACAGGCAGGTAACATCAAACCAGATCGTTTAATCCCACAAAGAGGCATGATGATAAGACCACCACCATCGTGGCAAACGAGGATGAAGAAGTATATATTATTGGAGAATGCAATATTCTAAACATTTCCTCTAATGATACTTCATGGATCATCGACTCTGGTGCTTCCTTTCATGTCACCCCTCATGAAAACTTCTTCACAACTTACCAAAGTAGTGACTTTAGTAACGTCCAAATGGGGAATCAAGGAAGAAGCAAGATTTTTGGAAAAAGGGACATCATTCTTACTTCAAACACTGGATGTAAGCTCGTTCTCAAGGATGTGAGACATGTTCCTGATATGCGTCTCAATCTCATATCAACTGGAAAGCTCGATGATGCTGGTTTGGAAAATCACTTTGGTGAAGGCAAGTGGAAGCTAACCAAAGGAAACTTAGTCATGGCTCGAGGAAGGAAAAAAGGGTCACTATATGTGACACAAGCTAAGCTCTACAAGGAGGAGGTAAATGTCGCAAGTGCTGACATGAAATTATGGCACCGGAGGCTCAGGCATATGAGCGAAAAGGGTCTAAATATCCTCTCTCGAAATAAATCCCTCCCTGATATGAAAAGTATGTCTCTAAAACCATGTTCTGATTGCTTAGCTGGAAAACAACAAAGAGTCGCTTTCCAAAGATCTTCTGCACCTATGAGAAGAAAACATATCATTGATCTCGTGCATACCGATGTATGCTCAATGTGTGAGAAATCCATTGGAGGTGCATCATATTTCGTCACCTTCATTGATGACCACTCAAGGAAAGTATGGGTACATCTGCTGAAATACAAAGATCAAGTTCTTGATGCTTTCAAGGAGTTTGTAGTCCGAGTAGAATGAGATACGGGCCAAAAACTCAAGTGTGTTTGATCAGACAATGGTGGTGAATACTGAGGTCCCTTTGAGGCATTCTGTAAAACTCGCGGAATCAGGATGGAGAAGACTCCGCCCAAGACACCACAACTTAATGGTATTGCTGAGAGAATGAATCGAATAATCGGAGAAAGACTTCGGTGTATGCTCTCTCATTCAAAATTACCAAAGTCATTTTGGGGAGAAGCTATAATGACCGCGGTTGACATTATCAACCTTACACCATCATTTCCATTGGATGGTGATGTCCCAGAGGAAATTTGATCGGGAAAGAAGGTCTCCTACAACCATTTGAAAGTGTTCGGTTGTAGGGCGTTCGTTCACATTCCTAAGAATAAACGAGCAAAGCTAGACTCCAAGACCAAGGAGTGCATCTATCTTGGTTCACCAAGAGATGAGTTTGGTTATCGGCTTTGGGATCCAATAAATAGAAAGGTTGTCAGAAGCAGTAGACGTTGTGTTCTTCGAGGACCGGACTATCGAAGAAATCCAAAGATCGGAGAAACCAAAGCTAAGGGTTAGTAGAAACATAGATCCTGACCAATTACGTGATGATACAGGAGAAGAGGTCGAAAATGATGACGTTGATCCTGAAGAAGGTACTACTACTTCAGATGATAATGGTGACGAAACCATAGAAGAGGAAGAATTAGATCCAGAAGAGGAACTCGAACTAAGACGGTCAACCAGAGATAGAATACCGTCCACACGATATACTTCTGATGAATATGTGACTCTTACGGATGAGGGGGAGCCTCAAAGCTATGAGGAATCCATCATTGACACTCATAAGGATGAGTGGGTAAAAGCAATGCAAGATAAAATGGAATCCTTGCATGAGAATCACACATACGAGTTGGTGAAATTACCAAAAGTAAGAAGAGCTCTTAAGAACAAATGGGTGTACCAGATAAAGTCTGAAGATGGGAGTTCAAAGCCTAGATATAAAGCCCGATTGGTCGTGAAAGGATTCAACCAGAAGAAAGGCATAGATTTTGAAGAGATATTCTCTGCAGTGGTGAAAATGTCTTCTATCCGAGTTGTTCTTGGTCTAGCAGCGGTTCTAGACTTGGAGATTGAACAACTTGATGTCAAGAAAGCATTCCTTCATGGTGACCTCGAGCAAAGAAAACATGGTATGTCGATTAAAGAAAAGTCTTTATGGCCTTAAGCAAGCTCCAAGACAATGGTACAAGAAGTTTGACTCCTTTATGACGGATCATAACTTCAAAAAAAATAAAAATGAAAATTGTGTCTTCATAAAGAGGTATGCTAATGGAGACTTTCTCATACTTCTGCTTTATGTCGATGATATGTTGATTGTGGGCTATGGCCGCATCAAGATAGATGCTCTAAAGAAAGACCTGAGCAAGTGTTTTGCCATGAAAGACTTGGGGACAACAAGACATATTCTTGGGATGAAGATCATTCGTGATAGATCGAAGAAGCTATTATGGCTATCCCAAGAATGATATGTTGAAAAGGTGTTAGATAGAATCAACATGCACAAGGCGAAGCCGGTGAGCACTCCACTTGCTGGACATTTCAAGCTAAGTAGAAAGCAAAGTCCAACAAGTGAGAAGGATAGGAAAGAAATGAAAACTACCCCTTATGCATCAGCAGTTGGCAGACTTATGTATGCCATGGTGTGTACAAGGCCTGATATCTCCTATGCAGTTGGAGTTGTGAGTCACTTCCTAGCTAACCCAGGAAAATAACACTGGAAGGCGGTTAAGTGGATACTCCGTTATCTACGAGGTAAAACGAAAAGATTTTTGTGCTTTGGTAATGGAAAACTTGAGTTGAAGGGCTACATTGATGCAGATTGGGCCGGTGACAAAGATTCCAGGAAATCAACATCAGGTATGTTACTACCTTTGCAGGGGGAGCTGTTTCCTGGCAATCAAAGCTACAAAAGTGAGTTGTTTTGTCTACTACTGAAGCAGAGTATATCGCAGCCACTGAAGCTTGCAAGGAGATGTTATGGATGAAGAACTTCTTGCTTAAGCTTGGAGTAAAGCAAGATAAGTATATCATGCTATTTGATAACCAGAGCGCTATTCACATAGCAAAGAATTCAACCTAGCAAAGAATTCAACCTTGCACTCTCGCTCGAAGCACATCGATATGCGACATCATTGGATCCAAAAAGTTCTGGAAGAGAAACTTCTACATCTCGACAATGTACACACGGACGAGAACTGGTCAGACATTATTACGAAGGTGTTACCAATCAAAAAGTTTGAAGACTGTTGTCAAAGCATCGGGATCGTGACAACTTCGGGCTAAGTTAGGAAGGGGGAGATTTGTTGGATATTTTCCCTCCATTATATTAGTCCAAATATATCATAAAGAATATTCTAGAATTATGGAGAAGAAGAATGAGAATTATGGAAAAGAATATTTTAGAATAATCAAGAGAAATAAATGAAGATAAAATTTAAGAATAATCTAGAACAATATGGATAATGATTAAGTAATGTAATAGAGAAGATTATAGAATGTTCTAGAATATGTTAGAACCTAAATTATTGATGCTTAGAGAATAATCTAAAATAAGCTAGCACCTAAGCCACCATTAGTAGGAGAGTTTGATAGCATTTGTAAGTATCTAACCAAAAAAAAAACAAAATAAGAGTGTTCACTTATAAACTCTTGTACTAATAATCATTTTTAATAATAAAATAATTTGACTTGAATTTCTAGTTCTCTAATTCCTATCTTAATTATACAAAGAATATTGGATAATTTTTGCCGACAGTTTTGTCATCTAAGGACTAATACACATATGATTTTATAAAGTTGAGAGAAGATATATTAAGTTTCTTACCATTTTTTATGTTGGTGATGTAGTGATAAGTGATCGAGACTAAAGTACACGTGGGTGAACGTTATTTGATTTGATTTTGAAATCAACTTAGGATGAACACACTTAACTAAAAAGAGTAGGATAATTAGAACTATATATGAATAGAAAATATTAGGACTTTCAACACAAAATTCTAATAAAATCAATTGGTCCAAATAAAATTAGTACGAGGAAAGAGAGAGGACTAGTAATTAAATATCTTTAAATCAACCAAACAAAGTAAGAAATAAATTTGCTTGGGAATTGTATAAATGCATCTGGGTAAGAAAATACAACAAATTGGGAAAATAATCGTTTTAGCGTGTTATGTTTGTGATAGGTAACAAAATCAAAGTTTTGAGAACGAGTCCAGACCTTAGCGAATCATATCTACAATTGGAGCAGAAAAAGTAACATTTATACTTTTGCATTAAATCTTTTATGTATAAAACAACGTAAAAGGGACATGTTGGGTGCTTGATACCTATAGCAGCTATATTACCTAAGGTGTATAAATAAATATCATTGTTGTAGCGTGTTGAATTTAATTTGTTGGTCAGTTACAAAAATAAAGTCTTGACATTGGATCCAAACTTTACGAATTATTTCTCTAAATTGATATAAATACCATATGTTTTTGTTTTTTCAATCAGTGTGTTACATATTAATGGATTTAGTTTGACTAAATATGGGTCTAATTAGCCAAGGCAATTCAAAATTAAAATTTATTTGTCTAGTAAAATAGTTGGAGATTTATTTGGATAAAAACAAGCAAGCTGTGAATATAAACAGAGTATACCTCACAAATTCTATGTCCGAATTCTAGCTCGTGATACTTAAGCCGAGTATACCTCGTAAATGCGTATCATGAGCTCACCTCGAGACAAGTAAATTGAGTCCACCTTGCAACGTTAAAACTGAACGTCCGTTCGTAACAAAAAACATGAAGTTGCAGTTTTAAACTGAAAGATCCCGACTTTATGCGGTTCACTAATATTAGTTTTTCGATAAAAAAAAGTTTACTCGAAGAACTAAAACTGCTAGTGTCGAATTTCAATCCAGTCTGCCATCTTGAATTTAGTCAAATGATCAAATCTTAACATTAATTTGTGATTTAATTCTCATATTATTCTGTATGACATACTAAGAGAGGATAAGAGGCTATAAATTGGAGATGGATGTCACCATGAGACGATATCTTCTTCTTGTCAAAGACCCCTAGAGTTATTAAATATCTAATTGTATTTTATTTCTATATTATATTGTATTCCTCCAAAAATCATCAATAAAAATCCATATCTAATTGTAACACAATAATTTACTTTATAGAGTTACAATTTTATATGCTATATAAGAAAAATTTACACCTTGCATATTTTGTTTCTCAGGGTTTGAGGAGGACCACGGAGTTACTCATATCGATCAAATATTCCTCAGACAAGGTAAGCAATAAGATAAAACATTTAATTTTCCTATTTTTACGGATGATAATAATTAGAGTATGTGCAGTAGATGACTAAAACTTTGGTCAAAATGAACAATAAGACCAGTTGCTTGCAACACCAGATCTCTTAAGGCTTTTTAGTTCCTTTGTTATGGCCCTGGCTAGTTCAAGATCCAAACTACGTACTTGATGAATTGAACTGAACCGAACTGGTTCAAACCTGACGCAAACTCGTCTCCAATTAGGAGTGTCCAATCCGGTTTACGATTTTTCGGATATAGAAACCGAACGGAAATCAAATATTATTCGATTTGTTTTTATACGGTTTTGATATCTATTTGGATTTGGGTTGTTAGCAAAGTATAATTTAATTTCACAAGATATTCAAAGAAATTGAGGTTTGAAACATTTAATCGAAACTGGACTTCTAGATTTCAGGTTTGATTTATCTGTTTTGTTTATTGAATGTTGACATGTGAATGTGCAGAGAAGGTCGCAAGAAGCAGAACGTGAAGTGTGTGAGGTTTGACGTAAAAGAAGAAGCGAGAGCTCTTCTGGTAGAGATAATATAAAAGGAGAGAGAGAGATTGTATTATGATTACAACCGGATATTAACATGATTTTGTATAAACCTAAGGGTTAAATTTTAAATATTATAGAAATATGGAAGTAATTAAACATCCAAGTAAAGGTTAAACGTTGCTTGTACTACAATAAATCTGACGTTGGTAGTGACGGCGAATATCATTAGTGGAATTGTGGAAAGTACATTTACATAAGTTTTAATGTTTTTTCCGGTCATTAACTCGTGCGTGTAAGACAAGTTATGACACAAACAGTGATTAATACAAACCATTAGAATACTACAAAATCTATGTGTTTATGAATTTTTGTTTTTTCATATTATTTGTGCGTGCAAGAGAGTGTTTATCTTTTTTATCATAATATAGTTTATAGACCTCCAAAATCTCCTTGTTTTTTGTAATCATTATTTTCTTATTATTATCTAACCATGATTTAATAGTTTTTGGAAACTAATTGATAATTTGATGAATTATAAATATGTTACTTGTCTTAAAGGAACAATAACCAAAAGATTTAGTTTGAATTGTATATAAATATGCGTAATGATGTTGACAAAACATAAATGTGATATAAAGATACATAATGCGTACTGCGTAGTTATCTAAGACCTATATGGGCGGGCATATACATAATGGTAAATTATCCTTTGCCAACACATTTCTTTTGCTAACGGGCAACTACGTATTTATGCATATATATATAGAAGCATGCATGGGTTAGTTTCCAAACAACAACAAAATAACTAATATATCTTTTGTGTTATCGGAAAAATGCTTTTGAAAATGAAGTTGGTGGTTCTCATTTCGCTCTTGCTCCTGCTTCCATTGTGTTCTTCAGGTAATTATATTTGCATTTAAAGAATATTTTAAAAATCTAAGGATAGGAAATATTACAGTTGCATGATGCCATGATATATTAAAGGTGTAAAAAACTATAATTTGATTTTCGAAAAGGTTTTTTAAGTAGTTTTACAGTTTTAATACCCAAGATTATTGCGGATTTCATTCTTCAAATATAATAATATGGTTGATCACAATATAATATATTAAAATAAATATTTTATGATGTCACATGTTTGTTTTAGGGTTTGAGGAGTATCATGGAGTTACTCGTACCGACCAATATTCCTTAAACAAGGTAAGCAATCTCATAAAATAAAATGCTTGTTTTTCATATTTTGTCTTTTCTCCCATATCTTTATTGATTAGTAATAAAATATTGCCAGTCAGTTTAAAAAATCAACAGATAGAAATTGTTGTGAAAAATTACAAAAACAAAAAGTAATTGTTGTTGAAGCAAAATTATATGTTATATATAGGTTGAAGAGACTATCGAGGGGATCATGGATTATCCGGAACCAGGCCCAAACCCAAAACATGACCCGAAGAAACCGGGTCATCCTCCGCCACCGTGACCGGCACATGCAAAAGAACTGGTAGTCATTGATGAAGCAAAAAATATGTAATTTGACTCTCTATTGGGTTATTCCATCTTTATCGATACGTGATGTAAAACTAATTATTAAAATAAATAAAATGCTATTATGAGTTGGTTCTTATTATCTAACTAAAATATAGATAGACGATTATCCGGAACCAGGCCCAAACTAATTATCATCCATGATTTTTTTTAATATAATTTCAATATAGTAATTTCGTGATTCGATAAATTTGATGTACGGATCACTTGCTCGGAACATTTCACATTTTACTTTCAATTTGGTTTTGAAACACTTTTTAAAAAGTACCGAAGATGCAATGTCTATTAATATGATCACTTATTTTTCAGTAATTCTTTTTTTTTCTTTAAAAAAATTGGAAAAAAGACAATCGGATTTAAATGAATCAAGAATAAAAACATCACGAGGTCAGAACCATTTTGGCTATGGTTCGACTAATAAGATCCGGTTTTCGATTTCCTGGATAGGCTCTACTATTCATCGGTTTTGTTTAATAATAATATATCCACGCTTACCAGTAGATTAGCGGTTATAAAAAAAAACCTAGACAGTTAGCGAATAATATTACCGAATATTGTTGCTTTCTGTTTTAATTCTGTTATTTTGTCCCTTCGAAAGTTTGTGAATTTCTTTTTCAATTTATACCCTTTAAGTGTTATCGAGTAAAGTAGCATGACACTTGTTATAAATACGCACAAAATCTATATTACTAAGAAAAACACTATAAATGAAGAAATTTATTCGCTATTTCACCATTCCTTAGGTTTGAAAATCAAAGAATAATTTTATTATCAGAAACATAATATTGTATATGTTATGTATAAAAAAACAATTAATTAGGATGTTGATATCTTTTCCTCTATTGGTCAACAGATGTCGATTTCCATATGGTAGATGATTATGGACAACATGAAAACTCGTCTTTAGTTCATCAATTTTGCAAGTTTTTAAAAGGTAAAAATGAATTAGAATCATATGATGATGATGAATAATCAAGCAAGAGATTTGATATTGTACTCAAAAGTTCTTTTCCAAAATTCAAGTTCTTGGATTTTTTCATATTTAAAAGGCAAATTTTGGAATGTGATTTTTTATGGCATTTGGAAACACGTAATATTTTTGGTAGAAATGTTTGTTGGTTAGGGTCTTTTTGGATGGGAATTTGTTTCCAGCCTTTTGCCTAAATTATTTGCATATTTTTGAAGTAGTAAGATTTATTGCAATTTCCTATGTAAAAATTACTATTTTTGCTACGATCAATCTCGAACTGCTTACAAACAAACAAAACTGATTCTATTTTTTCCTCTTAAGTTTCCATATAAAACGTTTAAGATCTTGCAAGATCTTAAGATTTTCTTGTAAAACAACATTGATCAATTCTCCATAAGTGAAAACATTATATGGAGTAACTTGGATTCTAGTGGAACCTCTAATTTTATTTTTTACATTTTCTTCTAAAAGAGTTGGAAGTTTTACAAGAAATTTATTTTTTCAATAGAGTTTATTTGAATTTGGAAAATTTGTCAAAAAGGATGAATGAACTCACCTATTGTCCCAATAAACTTTTTCCTCTATAACATTGTACCATTATGATTTAGATTAATAAAAATCCGTTTTTATCCTTTAATTATAAAAAAAATTGTTTTTTGTTAATTTTAAAAAGTATTTTAAACAAATAAAACAATCCCATAACACAAAGAAAATTATTAAACAAATAAAACAATGAAAATTTGTAAGAGTTTCAGAAAAATCGATATCTCCATCTCATATGGGTCACTGCAAGAATGCACATTGAGATCTACAAATACCCAGCTTGGTATTGCTTTGCTTCTCTATCTAAATGTGTCTTTTCACAACAAATGAGCAGAATTTTGAATATGTTCAGCTTCTTCTTTGGTTACAGGGGTGATGTGATTGAGATAGAGACATGGTGTCAGAGCGAAGGAAGGATCGGGACAAGGCGTGATTGGATTCTTAAAGACATTGCTACGGGTGAAGTCACTGGCCGTGCTACAAGGTTTTGCTTTCATCATTTACTTCACATTCTTTTCTCCCTAGAGATACATAGAGAGAAGCCTAGTAGAAAACAAACATAGCAAATTTTGGTGTTCTGCATTGGTTCGGGACTTTATATTTCCTTTTTGTATCATGGACTTATTTTAGACATGGATACTTGATTAAGAAAGAGGTTTCACTTTCAGTAACTTAGATTTATGGCTTTCCTGATTTGTTGTGTGAAATATGTGTTATGGTCTCAGCAAGTGGGTGATGATGAACCAAGACACAAGACGGCTTCAGAAGGTTTCTAATGATGTTCGGGACGAGTACTTGGTCTTCTGTCCTCAAGAACCCAGGTAAAGGACCCTTTGTTTCCAGTGAAATGCTTGCTCGTCAATTAAATTGTTATATATATATACCAACTAGTTTGTTCTATTTATCTTGTAGATTAGAAAATCCCAAAACTCGAAGATCCAGCTCAGTATTCAATGATTGGTCTTAAGGTAAAAACGATAGAATTATAGGACGATTTGTAAATGGGAACGTCCGTAATCATATGACCTTGTTTCTTGATAATGGCAGAGCATACCTCAAAAAATTGTAGACACGCATGAACTTCAGGTAAAAAATCTGGATTATAGAAGAGAATGTGAACAAGACGACGTAGTGGATTCACGCATCCTCACGGATATAATCAATGCAGCTTTTTCTTATGCTCACTCTGATGAAAACCTTTTTATATTTCAAATAGTAACAGAGTTGTGATTTGCACTAAAAGTAGCCTAAATCTTCTGTTGGGATCCTCATGCTGTTGTTATTTGTTATCTAAAATACGACCTAAGCATTTTGTTCCTTCTGCTTTTCCTTCTGCTTATTGATATTCTTGTGTTACGATTAACCGAATCTCTTGTTTTGCGGGTTGCAAATTACAGTCTTGCTGCTCTCTGCTGTTGTTGTGTTGGAGGAATGCTGCTTCTGAGAATATGCCCGTCTATGCGACTCTCTTGTTGTCGACATTTACAGTCGCATTATATGCTGGCCCGGTCCAGTGCCAAATTGGACCCAGTGCAAAATTGCACAAAACCCCTAAAATGTTGCAAAAAACCCTTAAAATATTGCAACCCCCCCCCCCCCCCCCCCCCCCCCCTTAAAATCTAACAAATATTGCGAAAATGCACTTGTTGCACTACCCTAGAACCGGGCTGTTCGATCGAAGACATATGCCATAACTCTCTATGTCTTGATGTTCTGTCATGTTTCATTGTTATGTCATGTTTAACCTCTTTGTTTGAGAGTGAAGTCATCGAAAACATGGATTAGAGAAATAGGTTTCTTGTGGATGATCTTTGTAATTCTTATGTATTATTTGATAAACGACATGTTTGAGTTATGGTAATGATAAAAAGTAACATCTATATTTGTTCCTCTTTGTACATCTCTTTTCTCTTTAGATTTCCCCAATTTTGATAAAAACAAAAAACTGGTACTCGTATGTTTAAGGCAGATCAAAACAAGCAAGTAGCATGTAACTAAGAATCACCAATAAGAAAAGGTTCAAAACACATGAAGCTTCACCACATGTTACATAGATATGCAACATATTAACCGAGAGAAGAAGAAGAGAGAGAGAACCGAAGACAAGAACAAAACGGAGAAGAAAGCAAACGAAGAAGAAGAAAACTAGACTTAGAAACGAAGAAGAAGAAGAAAAATATCGTGGAAATTTTTTTTTTTTTTTTTCGTCGTTTTTAGAAAATAGATATGGGAAGATATGGAGAATATTCACTATCTGTAGATCCTAAATTTATGGAATTTTCAAAACTAATTTCGCAGAAAACACATACTATGTACCGTGGAAGATAGAAAAAGGTGGAATTTCTATTCTAGATGTGGTAGAAGATAGAGAGAATGGTAGCATGCGTATCAGGATTTGGTAGTATTTAGAGCAAATAATAGAAAACATATTCAACCAAATATTAGAACACAGAGCAGGTGTTAGAACTCAAATTCTACTTTTGGTAGATATAGATCAAATAGGAGAACAAACATTTTTCTCACTCGTAGAAGTATCGTAAAAGTAGAACGTGAATTCTAGAGAATGTATAACAAAAAAAAAAATTTAACTTTGATTTTTCCAAAAACGATATTTCAATATATTCACATGAATTATTCTTTCCGTTTTTATAATTTTTCGATTTTTTTAAGATTTGAAAATCATTTATTTTTAATTATTTACATTTGATTAAGGGTAGTATAAAAAAAATATGATAAAAATGAGGAAAAATTTATTAGGACAATAGACATGTTAATTTGTCCTAATTTAACAAATTTGCTTTTGAATTTTCCTATAACATCTGGTTAATCAATTCGAAATAGCTTCGTCACAGTAGACATAATACATTAATATGGATTTTACAAAGAGCACAATATTACGCAATAAAATTGAAAAAATAAATTTGCACAATGCTTACATATAAATTTTACTCGCTAAAATAGTTGTAAATCCATTCAAAAATTTAAACATTTTAAAAAAAAATTGCAAAAACAAAATCTAAGAACTACAACAATCTTTTGAAAACCCGTATAAATATTTTTTAAAAATTTCATAACTCATTTTTTATAGTGTTTGGTAAAAATGGGCATTAAAATATATTTATATACTAAACTGAACCATGTTTTATGTAACCGAATCAAATAAATTGAATAAATAAAAATTCATAAAAAAAAATATTTTCAATTAAATATATTAAATAGAATAATATTTATACTAAAATATATAATATTAGTGAAAAACTAACTAATTTTTTTTTATCTAAAACGAAATCAAATCCGAATTAACTGAATCAAAATAAAATCAGTTGAGACCCGTTTTCTAAAAGCTGGGAAACCTAAAACTCTTTAATTTTTTATCATAATTTTTTTAAATATTAACATAGTTGATTGAAAATTAAAAATTTCCTAATCGTAGTCAAATCGGTTCGATTTAATTGATTAAATCAAGTTCAAAAGCATTGTACAATAGAACCTCTATAAATTAATATTTTATAAATTAATAATCACTATAAATTAATAAATTATTCTAGTCCCAAGTTGGGCTAGTGTAAAAATTGACGAAATTCGATAAGATAATAATTTTTTTGAAACTCCTATGTAAAATATGGTCCCAATAATAGTATAAATTAATAATTATAAATCTTATGCGCATATATATCTAAGATAACTTAGTAATGTATGACTCTAGTGTTGTATATTTTCTTCTTAAAGTTGGAATCTTGTTGGAACTAATCTCTAATATTTTTTTTTGCATCAAAAATTTATGGTGTTGTCATTTTGTTCTTCATCTAGTTGAAGAGTTCTAAATGTTATAATTTTTTTTATGATTAAATACTTCCAAAAGTACTGTTATCTCTTTTTCAACTTCATCATCAATACCAAAAATTATAGCCGCAATTTTTTCTCATTTTCATATGGATAGTAAAATAGGCTATTAGCATCCATCTTATTACGATAACCGAAATTATTAACATAATCTGAAATCAGATAAATATGTAAACAATATATAAGAAAATTTTAAATAAATTTTTTTTTTTAAATTGTCTGAGCTTTTAGGTAAAGTTTTTATTTTAAATAAAGAACAATTTTCAAAAAATCATGGACTAAAAAAATCACTCTATAAATTAATAAATATTAATTTATCGATTAATTAATAACTTTATAAATTAATAAATTTTTAGAATCCCAGCATTATTAATTTATAGAGGTTTTACTGTATATAAGATTATTCTATACCGTATATTCAGAAAACCAAAAACCGACTAAAATCTAGAGACCAGTTTTGAACCGGATTGGTAGCAGTGGTGCCAAGTAAACCCATGGTAACCGTGAACATTTCTCATTGGTCGGTATATTTATCAAATCTCTCATTTATTAAACGATATATAGAATAGGACTGAAAAATTAATGTTGGTGAAATCTGAAAGAAAAAAAACCTGATGATATAGTTTTTGATGGAATTTAGGTTATTTGTCTACTTTTATAAGTAATGAAGGATTATAAAATTTTTATAAATATTTTATGGGGGCAGTTGACCCCATCCTCCACGTAGCTCCGCCACCGATGGAAATTCCGTCTAAAAGCTGTTTTTTATTTTGGAAACGTTTTGAAATCAGATTTTTTTGAAAATATGGAGAAACATCATGGAAATGTGATTCTAAAAATAAATAAATCTAGAAGCATGATGGTCCTTCACGTGTTTTCTGAACCTTCACTTATTTGTCATTCGTGGAGGAGACTTGTCCATAGACAAAAAAAATATATTTAAACACTTACCACTGTCAAATTCCTTTAATTTTACGGATAATTAGGTAGAGATAACTTTTCTTGAGGTTTATTTGCAAAAAAAATGATGCAATGATAAAACCGTAATTAAGTGGTATTTTCTGCAAATCCTTTAAATAAATATTCTTATATCATATAATATAACGTAGTATCGAATAAAATTATCTGAAATTTGTCAAAAATACGTACAAAATCAATATTATTAAAAAAACACATACACTATAAATAAAGAAATTTATTTAGCATTTTATCACTTACAAGTTTTTAAAATAAACCAATAAATTTTGTTTATTAATCTAACACGTTTTCATGTTGTCCATGATGATCATCTACCATATGGTAATCGACATCCGTTGACCAAAAAATAAAAAGAAATCAACATCTTTATTAATTGGTTTTTTATATACCCTCTCCATTTCAATATAAAATATTTTTTGAATTTTTTTTTTGTTTTATTTCATAAAATGTTTTCAAGTTTATATATAAATTATAATCTAGTTTGATATTTTTGACTATTTATATCATGCTCTTTCTTTCATAATTGGATGAATTGGTTGTAATTAAACATTTTTAATATGCACATTTTAAACTAAAATATCTTATATTTTGAATTGGGTGAAGTATAATATATACAATATTATGCATATTTAGTTATTATATAATATGTAAATGATCTATACTTTTTAAAATTTTCTATATTTTTTACAGAAACTTACTAATTTTTTTATTACATAAATGCATTTCTCCTAAATATATCAAAAAACTTAAAATATTTTCAGTTAGTTTTTTTTGTTAACATTTAGGGGGTGTTATTCAATGATGGATTTTAATAGAGTTTAAATCTAAGCAAAATCCAATGTTATTCAATCAATGATTCTAAATCATATTTTAAAATTTGGTGTTATTGGATATGGTATTGTAAATCATGTCTTAAAGATTTTAAAATCTGGTGTTATTCAATAAAATATTTTAAATCCATCATTAAAATCCAGTGTTATTCAACACTAAAAGATTCTGGAGATCTTTGTTTTTTAATGGATTTGAAATTACTTGTAGATGGAGTTTAATGAACAAATGATTAGAAACAAAATCCAAGGTATACTGCAGAGATTTTAGAATCCACACACATACACTCCATCCTAAATTAAAATTTTGAAGATTTTAAAACTGATGGAATTGACTTTAAATCATTGATTCAATAACACCCCCTTATATTCTTTCTTTATAAAAAAAAAAATAAATTCTTTATATTTAATCAATCAGCCTTTATTTGACACATGTAACTATTTTTGGGAATTTTTCAGATATACTATTTTATTATACCACTTTCAAAAATACCATTGTTTGATGTCTATTTTCAAAAATAAAATTAAGTTTCTAGGGATATTCCTCCAAAATCATCAATAAACTTTTTCACTTTGTTATTTCATCTTACGTCCAATTTGTATACTATATTGTGTTTCATTTTTTTCAAACCCGATTTTACAAAAGCAATTTTCGCATCCACAAGGATGAAATTGGTGGTTTTCATCTCCTTTTTGCTCCTACTTCCATTGTGTTCTTCAGATAATCACAAATTAAATTAATAAAATTCGTATAATAACTGTAACACAGTATTCAAGTTTAAAGATTTACAATTTTATATGCTATATAAGAAAATTATCAAAAAAAAATTGTTATTCGATTTTCAAAAAAGGTTTACATTAATAGTGGTTAGCATTATTTATTACCGAATATAGTCTGATTCTTACGGATTTTTCACACCTAAAGTTTAATAATATGTTCTATCTCAATAGAGATATATATTTACATCTTGCATATTTTGTTTATTAGGGTTTGAGGATGGCCATGGAGTTACTCAAATCGGTCAATATTCCTCAGACAATGTAAGCAATAAAATAAAACATGTTTAATTTCATATTTTTATGGAATTATAATAATTAATTAGAGTATATGCAGTAGCCGGAAAAATGGATTATTCGTACCCGCACTCCAGTCATGTGTCATCATAATTACCTGAACTTAAAGAACGTGTATAAACATACCCAGACTCTTATATATTTTGAATTTTCAACCCAAAGTCTTAAAACAAGGCCTAAATCAACCTAACAGTAAACGGAGTTAATAACTCTGTTAACGATGCTGAGTCAGCATGGTGAGTCAGTAGCTGAGTCATTAAAAAACGTGATTAATTAAAAAAAATCTGATTAGATGAAAACAAAACGACGTCGTCTTTAGTATGTCTTGGATTTTAAAAAAAAAAACAAAAACGATGTGGTTTGATTAACAAAGGCATCGACTTCTTCTTCTTCTTCGAACCTGAAAATCCCTAAACTTTTTTTCTTCTGCTTCGACAAACCCAGAATTCGTAAATCTCTTCTTCAAGAATAATAGATTTATGCAATTCGAAGTTCATAGAGGGCAAAATACCAATTGAGTTAAGTTAAGCATTTAACATCTTACACAAGGGAACAAAGTCAACAAAAACAAACTTCATAGAGGGCAAAATACATAAATCTGCTTTGCTTAACCAAAAACGAAAAACATGCTTGTTCTCTCTCCGCGTACATCTTCAAGCCCTGTATCACAAATAAAGTATCAAACAAAATCACTATCCACAAAATCAGAATAGATTGTGGAACCATCCAAAGCATTGTAAACATATTGAAATCATCCTTATCATTGTAAAATACCTGAATTTATGTTTCCTAATTGTCTGCAGCCGAATTCTGAGTTGGTTGGCTAGGCCCTTCCCCACCATCAAGTATCATAGACTCACTTGCTTGATTTGTTGTCTGTTTCTTTGATTTTTTAGGTGGCCTTGGCATGTATGGGACTCCTCCATTTGGACATTTTGTTGAGTTGTGTCCCTCTAAACCACAACGGGAACAATGCATAACTCTGCCATGTTGTGAAGCCTTCTTTCCCTTAGTTGGAGACTCATTAACACCTTTGATTCTTTTTTTAGGGTTCTTCTTCCTGCCTTTTGGCTTCTCTCTTGGTGGAGGTTCCAGTGTTGCTTCACCACTCTTTTCCCAGAACTTCAAAACTTCAACAGGTCTGCAAGAATCATCGTACTGCTTCTTACAAGTAGAAGTTGCATAACATTGAGCAATCAAGTTGTCTGTCTTATACGTCTTGTCATCCATTACAACACGCAATGCGTGTCGACATGGAATACCATTCAAATCCCACCTCCTATAGCTACATGTCTTCATCCTCATGTTGACAGTATGAGAAACACCTTTCTCCCTCACTTCAAACAATCCAGCAGGTCCAGCAATTGTCTTGCACCATTTTCTTTCTTTTTCCTCTTGAGCTATGACCTTATCAACCTTAAGACTCCATCTACCCTTATGCTTCATTATTTTTTTCCTCCTTATAGTAATTCTGGCCATAGCTTGTCTCCTCATTGTCTCCAACATCTCAACCAAAGGCAATTCTCGTAGTTTGTTGATTGCAGAGTTGTAAGACTCGGAGAAGTTGTTAAGAGCATCCTCACAAGTAGATGTTGTCTTGAAGAAAGCACGGCTACAAGTTTCAGGGTTCTTCTTCATCAAAGCTTCATACACATCAAGATCATAACTCTTCATGGCAGCCAAACTTGCATTATAATCAGCCTTGTTGTGACTTTCTACGACTGCCCAAAACAACTTTTTCATCTGTGGTTTCTTTGGGAATATCTTCTTCAAGTTCCCGTAAATGTGTCTTGCACACATTCTATGCTCCATATTTGGTAATTCTTCATCTACTGCCTTTAACAATCCCTAGAATGATAGATAACACACATGTAAAAGGCTGGAAATTGAAGAAACTACATTTAATATAAAATCAGAAACAAACATCACTTACTTTCTGCCTATCAGAGACAAGTGTGAATCCATCACCATTCCCAAGCATCAGATCATTCTTCACCTTCTTAATAAACCACCTCCAAGTTTCTGATCCTCCACCCTAACCACTGCCCAAGCAAAAGGGTACACCTGGTTGTTTGCATCTCTGCCAACTGCAACAAGTAGTTGTCCCTTTGTAGTTGATTTTAAAAAGCAACCGTCTATGCCAAATATTGGTCTGCAGTGAGCAAGCCACGTATCTCGTAGTCCAGCAAAGCAGACATAAAACATGTCAAACATCTCAAGTCCACCATCTCCAACAACAGTCCTTAGCTCAGTGGTAGAACCAGGATTAGACCTATTCAAAATTAGACAATGTTAGTGAAAATATAAACATTATACTTGCCAAAACAAAGTCAACAATTACTTACTGAAGAAGTGCAATTTCATAGTCTTTGATCCTCGAATATTGTTCATCATACTCTGCTTGGATGATATCTAAAGCTTTCTTCTTAGCCTTTCTACATTGGTCATTCTTTGCATTGATATTGTATCTTTCCATAATTTGTTCTTGAAAGAACTTAGGCCTAACACTCGGATCATTCCTCACATCATTCAAAAACATTATAGCAATCACATTGTCTGACAAGAGCTTGCAACGGCCATCCTTGAAACAAGTGTGTTCTTCCTGAAAAGTCTTCAACATCCACAAGCCCTGTGAAGGTTCATATGAACAATATATTCTCCATGGACAAGGTTTGTGACCTTCTTCGACATCGGCTCCACATATAGCACCACCTTTATCTCCCCATCTATTGTATTTGATATTCCAACCACTTTTCAAAGCATAATCTAACAGCTTCCTTGAACTCTTTGATACTTTCGAATACTTGTAGTCTCTTTAACTCACCACTTCCTTCCTTCCATCTCTCATAAGGGCAAGCATTATTCTCTTCTTCACTATCTGAAACTGGAAGAGTATTTCTGTAGTCATCGTCTTCTTCCTCATCTATAAACTGACTCACAATTTCTTCAATACGAGCTTCCTCTTCATACTGAGTTTGTCTACCTAAATTGACAGATGGAAGATCTCCAATTTCAGATGCCACACCCTGATTTACATCAGTTTCTTCACCTTGATCTACATCATCATCTTGCTC
The DNA here is from genome assembly GCA_900406555.1 of Pseudoturritis turrita. Classification (NCBI taxonomy): domain Eukaryota; kingdom Viridiplantae; phylum Streptophyta; class Magnoliopsida; order Brassicales; family Brassicaceae; genus Pseudoturritis; species Pseudoturritis turrita. Next base: position 843,214 of record OVBL01000198.1, on the reverse strand, counting down.
TAGATACACATCAATCATCCTAGTCCACATAGCAACAGAGCACATTCGTTGAAAATTATCACTACCATTCCACATAATCTTTGCCTCTTTCATTTCTTCATACGGTGCCTTATACCAAATCCTCTGACCATATAAAGAGACACTAAGACCGCTCGTCATACCATTAAACAAAGATTCAGTAGCGGTTTCAAGAACATGGGTTTCACCACCTTCGTATGTAACTACTCCATCATGCGTAACAAACTTCCCACCATAGTAGATATTAAAGACTGAATCACTGCTAGTACTGAAATAACCAGGAAACAATGATAAATTAACAACATTGTCCATCAACCATGACATATTTGTTTTCATTTTGTAAAACGATTAAACCCTAATTTCCCTACTTACCTCATTTTTTTGGTGATATAACGATTAATCGAGCTGCTATCCTCCTGATTCGAACTTCGAATTGCATGAATCTATTATTCTTGAAGAAGAGATTTACGAATTCTGGGTTTGTCGAAGCAGAAGAAAAGAAGTTTGGGGATTTTCAGGTTCGAAGAAGAAGAAGAAGTCGATGCCTTTGTTAATCAAACAACATCGTTTTCGTTTTTTTTTTTTTAAATCCAAGACATACTAAAGACGACGTCGTTTTGTTTTCATCTAATCAATTTTTTTTTAATTAATCACGTTTTTAATGACTCAGCTACTGACTCACCATGCTGACTCAGCATCGTTAACAGAGTTATTAACTCCGTTTACTGTTAGGTTGATTTAGGCCTTGTTTTAAGACTTTGGGTTGAAAATTCAAAATATATAAGAGTCTGGGTATGTTTATACACGCTCTTTAAGTTAAGGTAATTATGATGACACATGACTGGAGTGCGGGTACGAATAATCCGTTTCCCCTGCAGTAGCCAGTAGATGACTAAAATTTTGGTCAAAACTAGCAAAAATGACTGGCTGTTTTTCAATTTGCAAAATACCCACAATTTATTTTTTTCTTCTTTCAAAATTCATATTGTTCTTTCCGATACCACACTATATTTTTCTTTAACATGCTATTTTTTTTTCAAATGACACGTTATTACTGTCGGATGACACGCTATATATTTTTACATTATCTTTGCTATTTTGATAAAACCACCGGCAAACAAATCAACTCTTATTTACAGATTCGCCACTCGTTTATTTTGCCAATTTTAACTCGAAATCTGGCTATCTACCTAATTAACTATTGTCATCATTTAAATAAATGAAGTTATAGTAATTGTTTTTTTTTTTTTTTTTTGATAAAGAAGTTATAGTAATTGTTGGTGGGGCAAAAATATATAATACAGGTTGAAGAGAGTAATGAGAGGCTGATGGACTATCCATCTCCGGGTGCAAACGAACCTGGACGTTCTCGTTATAGAAGTCCACCTGGACATCCTCTGCATCCTAAATGAAGAAGAACCCATAATTGAGAAAAACAAATATGTAATATTGGATCAACCCACATCCTTATGATTATAATGTCTAGAAATTATCAATCTAGTAATAATCTATGAATCGTGATTCGATAAATTTCTATCTGCCTGGCCCATGATTCGAAACATTACGTAATTCACTTTTATTTCGATTTTGAAAACGCGAAAAGACAAATATTGATGGTGCAACGTCTTAGTCGTATGGTTATTAATTTGTTTCTCTTTCACCTTTTCTAAGGAATTTATTGTAATAAAAAACAAATGTTTCAAAGAGATAGGAATTCGACAACTAGTTATTTTTCTAATGTACAGATGTTCATTTTTGTTTTGTTCATCGATTTAATTTTTCAATTGACACATTTAATTTTAACACAAATTCAAATATATGATATGTGTTGATGAAAAATGAAAAATGGTTTGACATGTGTTGTAATATAATATTTATATATGATATAAATAATCACAGTTATAGAATGAGCTAAATATTTGTCTTTTAGTTTAGGTAAATTATTTAATGTGATATATGGTTAGTTTAGACGGATTTTTTAATATTGCTATCTAAATTTAGTATGGTCTCATGAACCGGCTCTATGATTATTTGGATATGAATTTATAATGGTCCATGTAAATTGATAGATAAAACCACTTGCTTCTAAACCCTTATCATTTAGTGATGTGGTCATATCATCCGACATAAACGAGATTAGGAGTTGAGTGGTCACATAAGCAAAAAATACTTCCAGCTCGTTGCCCGATCCTTGTATCAAGATTCAGATCATATAAGTCTCCATACTTTAAAAAAAAACAAAACAATTAATATATCTTGTGTTATCGGAAAAATGCTTTTGAAAATAAAGTTGGTGGTTCTCATGTCCTTCTTGCTCCTGCTTCCATTGTGTTCTTCAGGTAATTAAATTTGTATATAAAGAATATTTAGTAAAATATAAGTGTAAAAACTATTATTTGATTTTCGAAAAGTTTTTGTAAATAGTTTTACACTTTTAATACCCAAGATCTCGTCTGATTATTACGGATTTCATAGTTCTAATATAATAATATGGTTGATCACGATATAAATATTAAGAAAATATATATTTATATGAAGTGGCATATTTGTTTTTTAGGGTTTGAGGAGGACCATGGAATTGCTCGTCCCGAGCAATATTCCTTAAACAAGGTAAGCAATATCATTAAATAAAATGCTTATTTTTCATAGATTTCCATTGATTAATAACAAATATTGTCAGTCATTTTCCAAAAAAAATCAACATATAATAATTGTTGTGAAAATTTACCAAAACAAAAAGTAATTGTTGGTGGCAAAATTATATGTTATTATAGGTTGAAGAGACTATGGAGGAGATCATGGATTATCCGGAATCAGACCCAAACCCAAGACACGACCCAACAAAATCCGGTTATACTGGAAATTTTTTGCCACCACCACCACCGTCACCGGCACAGAAAAATTGGTAGTCATTGATGAAGCAAAAATATGTAATATGACTCTATATTAGGTCATTTCACCTTTATCATTATGATATGTGATGTCAAACTAATCACTAAAATAAATAAAATGCTTTTATGAGTTGGTTCTTATTATTATCTCACTAAAATATATATAATTAGATAGTCAAAGAATTTGTCAGTTGTTTTCATCCATGATTTTTTTTTTTTTAATCATCAATGTAGTAAACTTGTGTCATTCGATAAATTTGATCTACTAATCAGTTGGTTGGAAAATTTACGCATCCTACTTTTCAATTTGATTTTGAAAACACTTAAAAAGGGTTAATGTTGCAATGTCGACCAATATGGTCATTTATCTTTCAGTAATTTTTTTTCTCTTTTGTAAAAAATGCAAATTTTAAAATGTTTCCAAGACAGGGAAATCTAGAACTAATTATTTTTTTATTATTAATGCAAAGCTAAATGTTTTTTTATTGTTCATCAAAATTGTTTTTCAATAGACACCTTTTTGTGCAAAGGTGGCAAGATTACCCAATGTGAATGTTTTGTACAAAATTGTTTTTCAATAGACACCTTAATTTTTAAGACACCTTTTTGTGCAAAGGTGGCAAGATTACAACTCAACAAGAAAGTTCTCAGTTTTCAATATGATATCATGTGAATTTCCACCTTGAGATCATCGGAACCGGTTTAAACGGGTACAACCATCATGAGATCATGACCATTTTGGCCCCGGTTTGACCATTACGGTCCGGGTTAAGTTTTCTTGGTCGGATTCTACTATTTACCGGTTTACTTACGCGAGGTTAGGCAAAAACCGTATGATATGCCTAAATTGGGAAGTCCATGACCCGGAAATAACCGAACTTTCATTTTTGTGTACGGATTATAATTAGTTCTAACTTCTAAAATAAAAACATTGAAAAAATCGCATTCACAGTTGATTGTAGTTCGATTTACATAATCGATTTTCGTAACAACATGAGAAAGAAATAAAAGTTCTATAATAAAAGTAGATAAACTAATATTATCCTTTAGTATCGTCCAAGAAAGTGTAGAGAATGTCGTCTTTTTTAGTTTTTCGTCGACTGAGCAAAGCCTTGAGCAGTCGTTTGCTCTTGCTCGGTTGTTGCTGCTCTGGTTTTTTCTAGTTTTCTTTCTCGAATACAACCCGAACAGAAGCCGATCTTTCGGTTCTTATGGATATTGGAAAAATGCAAAAGAAAAATTAAGAAAAGATGATGAATTTGGATGAAACAAACGCTTTTTGGTAGAGTTGTGTTCGAATTTAAGCGTTTATACCTGTATTAGAGTTATTGATCTACTCTTGCTTGGTGTCGTTGGCCGGCTTATTGATGTTGACTTCCTGGTAACGACTGATCCCGATCTTAGTAGCGGAAACCGATGTGGTGATGCGGATCTCTTATCTGATTATATCACACACAAATATGTTAAAAAAGATTGGTTTTTTCGATTGTTATTCAAAGAAAAAACCGAGCTATTGCGGGTTTTACCTTGTTCTTTCTTCGGAATGGTTGAGGTAAACGAAAAGGTTATTAATCGTTGAGGTGGTTGACGTGGAGGTGGAGTCTGAGATGTTTATTTTCTGCAAAGGTAATTAGAATCGAACGAGGTTAAAAAAACATTTAGAATTGATGTTTAAACTAATGAACACGTATATCCAAAAAAGAACCAACGAAAATTAGAAAAAAAAAGAAAAAGGAAAAAAATGTATGATAAAATATGTCAACCATCTATCATAATTCATAAGCCAACTATAGATATGTGAAATCATATATCCTATATTCTAAATGTCACCAGTCTATCGTAGGTATGCAGAATTTTTAGGAATTCAATTTATGGACAAACTGATATAGTAAAGTGAAATACATAATATATATCGATAAACATAATATAAAATGATATTGATATAGGAATTAAGAAAAAAAACGGATTTGTAGAAGCGAGACACTTTTTTTTAATTTTGAAAATGTTTTGTAGTGTGACGGTTGTGTGGCATTCCGAATCTCATGATACAATTGCAATCGATTTTCTTTTACACAACTCAAAAACAGAATCTAACGAACGTTTAATCTGTGTTATACTCTCAGACACAAAATAATAAAACAAAAAGAGGTAGGAGATTTTTTTTTTTTGATTGAATGAATAATTGTTTTCTATATTAGAGAAGTGCTAACTCCTAAGACCTTGAGTTTATAAATTTTTTTTTTTTTTAAACTCAGCCTCAAGAAACGTTCAACATTAATTTCCATGTTGAATGAAAAATCATGTTATTAAGACAAATTGATTTTATCCATTTTTTATCAAAATTGAAAAGATATTTGTGATATTATTATTACATTAATGAACCACTAATTTGAGTTTGACCCAAAAACAAATAATAGGGTATTGGGCTTACAATCCATTTACCAAACTTCAAACCCAATTTCAATTCCGAGTCCAAGTCCGATTCCAAATTCGGTTTAGTTTGCTCGGTTTGGTGCACGCAAGCATTTGATTGGATATATTTTTTCTCTGTTACATCATACCATAGTGTACTTTACAAGATTTTGAATCTTGTTATGACTTTTTCATATATGTACAAGAGGACTTTCACCTCATGTATTCAATGTGGGATATGTGCTAATTTTTACATTTCGCCAAATTAGCAAGTTTTACAAGCTTTCCAATCAGTCATCGACTTTGGACCAGCATTTCTCATTCAAATCAATTTGGATTTTGACAAGAGAATACACTACTTTATAGTGCTCACGGCGATGATTCTATCGTGCCTAAAATCCAGTCATTCCGATGAACGTCTCCACCAGAAATCTCACCGGAAAATGTTTTAAAACCATTTCGTCAAAAACGAGTTCCAACAATCCCCCACATGAATAGAAATGACTCTAGACACATGACTCGATAGACTTGACAGACGCGACAAGACTCGAGAAAACGGACTTTTGAGAGTACAAGCGAAAAATTCACTGTATATGAGCTGGTAACTTTTTCAGCTTTGAACTAGTCATTGTTAATAGCTATCGAATTTACTCGACCAACATGATGTCTTGAGCCACCCGAATTTGATGTAAACCGAGACAACAACTATAACACAACTTCATTCTCTCACAGAACTAGGTTCTCTATTGTGTTCATTGTGGCCTTGAACATGCCTGGTTATTATGAGTGAATTTAGAGAATATAGCCTTTCATTTATTCTCCTAGAAATGGCCTCATTTCACACTCATTAGGTGATATTTCAATAAACTTTGTTTTATGAAGTATCCTGTAATAATCTATGAACATATCAAAGCTATGGTGAATATCATTAAAAACAACGCTTATCCTTTTTATACAGGAAGCACTGTATATCATCTTAGAAACTGGGTAGAGACTAGAGTCTCATAGTGCTTTTAGCAGAATCAGCTCGACTTAGTTTTCCCCTTGAACCTATTTTCCGGGATCTCCAGTCACGTAGATAGGGTTTCCATCAAACATCCGCGTAAGTCATAGGCTTTAAACCCAATCCTTTTGATGATTTTAAAATTTGATCTCGTGACACACCTTTAATAAATGGATCCTAAGCTGTCCGATGAGATATAATCTGTTGAGATTACTCCATTTGAGATCAATTTTCTAATGGTTTGACGTCATCTTTTTTAAAGAAATGACTACCCATTATAGATAAAACTAGTGTTGGGCTATAGTCGTAATGCTCACACTAGTTTTTTTTTCCACATCATGATATCTTTTACCAAGTTCTGAAACCATTAAGCTTCCTTAGCTTTATCTCAAGCTATGAGCTTAGGTTCAATGATTAATCTGTTCCACAGAGTTAATTTGGAAGATTTTCATGATGTTGTTGCACCGCAATGGGTAAAGATATATCCACTTGTGGACTATTAGTTTCTGGAAGCCGATAACCAATTAATAAAATTGTATCCTTCCACAACTATTTGTGTTTTACCATAATGCAATCCATAACTTTTAGTATATTGCACGTAACTCAATACTCTAGTTATTAATTTCCAGTGTTTACAATCTGGATTACGCATGTAGCGACTTAGTATATGGACTAAGTCCGCCGATCGCTTAAGTACTTTAGACTTCTGATCATATTTGAGTAGATCTTAAATCTCTCAAGTATTATTTTAGCATAATGAGCTTAATATGATTATTCCTTTGGAATATCTAGTGATCCGAATCTCTAGAATCACATCCATTCGACCTTAGTCTTCCATGTCAAACTTCACACTAAGACCAATCTTAGTTTGTTTGACCATATCTTTATTGCTTTAAACAATGTGATTTACATACAAATTGGACAAAATATATATGTCCGGAGTACTTTTGATGTATATAAATTTATCAGATTCATTGATGCTAAAAATATTTGACAATGTCAAATATTTCATGTTACTGTTTTTAGAGTTTTTGTAAGCCCAAACAAAGACTTCACAAGTCTACAGACTTTGTGTCTTTTCGACTAAGCCATTAGTATTCAGTTTTAAAAAACCGTTTACACCTTAGGATTTGAAGACTTGGTGACAAATTGATTATCGCCCATATATGGTTTTTCATAATGGAGTCGATCTCACTAATGAAGTTTTCCTTCCACAAAAGATTGTCTAATGTAGACATGGCTTTTAGTAAAAGTTTACGGTGCATTCTCGCGGAAAAGACCATTATAAATCTTTACCAAAATATTTATAGATTCTTATGCACCATCTCACAATGTGACAGAAGTACTATGCTCAATTATAGAGGTAATAAAATCTTTTTATGTAGGAGTTGGTTTTCGATTTTGTTTATCCTTATACCAAAATACGTGTTCAAAGAAATATACATTCTTTGATTTCATTATTGTATTTACATTAATATCCGGTACATCTGATTATAATTCAGAAATTGATAAGCACTTATTTTGATGTGCATATCCGATAAAAATATAATTTGCCATTTTTGGTCCGATTGCGACCTTTTTAGGAGGTGGCACTGCGACTTTTGCCAGGCACCCCCACACTTTCAAGTATTTGTACGAATGTACTTTACCTCTCCAAAGTTCATGTGACATCTTGCCAATGACTTTATGAAACTAGTGGAGACTTTCATAGAAACCTTATGTTTCTCTTTGTTCTTGTGTTCACATATGTGAACACCATATGCTTTACGATTTTTAGACTCAATCTGCTGCCTGATAATCAAGCCTGCAAGGCTTTCAGCCTTTCGCTTATGCCAAAGATAATTCTTGAAATATTTCTAAGCTAGTTTAAAGAACAGACCTAGTATGTCAAAGTAATTGACATCAATGCAATCATTATCTCATGCATCAGCAATCACAGCTTTTTGACCTTTTTATGATGAACATAGAGCCCACCAATTTAAAGTCCAGAAATTTCGTCATAGTGAATTTCTTAAAACGTGTGTTCTTAGACTTGTACTTCATCTCAAGGAAATATGAGTCCCTTAGAAGTTATAAACTCACTGTAGATTTATACAGCAGTTGCCCATGCGACATTTATTCAACCTTGATAGAACATTCGCAATGGTACAAGATTCAACACTTACTAGAGTTCTCAAAAGAAAGCATATGTTATCCTCTTTGAGTTACTTCTCTAGTTTCAGCATGGTCATGGAAATAAACATATTATCATGCCACGTAATGAATCGAGTTTCATCGAATTTGTCTTGTATTAGTCATATGTTTACAACATTAGGCACTAACATGATAATCTGATAAAAATCAGAATTTGACACAGTCACACGTGGCAGACCACAACCAAATTAAATTTGGCGCGTCAACTCACTAGACATGTAACCATAATACCTCCACCGCTATCGGTGTAAATAGGATCTGAACATTATGATAAACATCAGAGATGTAGTCCGTATAACACACAAGGTCATAGGTGGCAGACTATTCCCAAATTGGGTTGTCCACTCACCATACCCGTTGTCATTTCAAACGTTTATATAAATATTTTCTTTGTTAGGCAGTTTTTATAAACAAATCGGAAACGCAAATATATATTCATATACATATGTCCGATCAATTAAGCTGCTAACTCATGGATAGTCGTATTTAAAAATTATATCTGTTCAAAAAAACTAAGCTCAAATTAGTACATAAAATTAGAAGTTCAATCTAATATATATGAAGCAATTTAAACAAATATAAATAAATTGCAATAAATAATTAAATTAAAATTTCCAGAATAACAAAATTAAAAAATAATTAAATGCAAAGACATGATTAAGCAATTTAATCTCCTCAAATAAATTGCATAAACAATCGAAATTATTTTTCCAGACTAAAACAAGTCTAGAAAAAGAAGATAATTGATAACCTATTCCACAACCAAACCGGTTTACTGAAGAACAGTATAAAGCAGATCAATAAAATGAAGTCTGAAAAATACGCAAAGATAATTAATTTAAATTGGTACGTGCATGTGAAAGCAAGATTAAAATATTGCTGACAAGAAGATCCACGTCTTCTGATTGTTTGCTAAAAACAATCAGCACACAACCAGGAACAAACCGGAGCCTTTAACCGGGTAAACCGGAGACATGTTCTTATCAAAAACTTAACAAATAATCAGTTTTTTCGTTAGTATAATAACGAAAAGATTTTCAGATTGTAGAAACTCAATTTACTACAATCTGGACAAACTGATATTGTAAAGTGAAATAATATAAAATGATATCGATACAGGAATTAAGAAGATAAATAGATTTGCAGAAGCGACACGCTTTTTTCTTAATTCTAAAAACGTCCCGTAGTGTGATGGTTGTGTGGCGTTCTGAATCCCATGATACAACTGCAATCGATTATGTTTTACACAACTCAAAAACAAATGATTTTCTGTATTATATTCTCAGACACAAAATAATAAAATAAAGAAGTAGGAGATTTTTTTTTTTTTTGATTGAATGAATAATTGTTTTCTATATTGGAGAAGTGCTAAGGCCTTGAGTTTATAAGTTTTTTTTTTAAAACTCAGCCTCAAGAAACGTTCAACATTAATTATATTCTCATGTTGAATGAGGAATCATGTTATCAAGACAAATTGATTTTGTCCATTATATACGTTTTTTTGATCAAAATTGAAAAGATATTTGTGATTTTATGTTTAATTTATTATTACATTAATCAATCACTAATTTGAGTTGACCTAAAAACAAATAATAGGGTATTAGGCCTACAATTTATTTACCAAACTTCAAACTCAATTTCAATTCCTATCCAAGTCCGATTCCAAATTCGGTTTAGTTTGACTCGGTTCGGTGCACGCAAGCATTTGATTAGATATATCTTTTCTCTGTACACCATACCATAGTGTACTTTACAAGATTTTGAATCTTGTTACGACTTCTCCATATATGTACAAGAGGACTTTCACCTCATGTATCCAATGTGGAATATGTGTTAGTTTTTACACTTAGCCAAATTATCAAGCTTTACAAGCTTTCCAATTAGTCATCGACTTTGGACCAGCATTTCTCATTCAAATCAATTTGGATTTTGACAAGAGAATACATTACTTTATAGTGCTCACGGCGATGATTCTATCTTACCTAAAATCTGGTCATTCCGATGAACGTTTCCACCAGAAATCTCACTGGAAAATGGTATAAAACCATTTCGTCAAAAACGAGTTCCAACAAAATTAATTGTAATAAAAACATATAATGTTGGCTAAAAAAATCTGTTACAAATGGCTAGTTTAGTATGTGCGTTTATGGACATCTTCGTTTATAACTTCCGCAAACATAAAACAACTTTTGCTATACTTAATTATGCGGAATTTAAGGTTTAGTAGACTTTGCCAAAACACTTTAGAATTTAGGGTTTTGGGTTTTGCATACAATCGGTGTTTTAATGTTACATTGATATGTTTAAAGTTATTTTCGTTCATCATAAGTTATAATGTATACGCAACTAAACATAGACGAATTTTTCATAAAATGCAAACGAACACTCACCGTTTGCCTAGTAATCCCTTGGTATTACATTCTTTTTAGACTAAAATCCTTGTTTTTACTTCCATTCAAGTTTTAACATAAATAAGTTTCTAAACGATAAGTTGTACAATGATTGGGTTGTTATAAAATATTTAGCAAATTTAAAAGTATTTTTTCCTCATTTTTGTTGTTTAAGGCTTCGATATACGGCATATAGTTTGCAAACTTCTCGCAAACTTCTAGCAAAATTATTAGTTATAAAAAACGACGCCGCTAAAAAAAATCGACCTCAAAAAAACAGCACCGACAAAAAAAAATATTTTGCATACCTTGACAAATTATTCCGCCTACTTTTTCAATTTCTCATTCTGCCAGCTTTCGTAGCATTTCTCAGACATTTGGCATATCTCCTTCTCATTATGCCAGTTTTCGCAACAATCCTAGACATCTGTAGATCTCTTTTTCATTTTGTCAGCTTTCGCAGCATTCCCAGACATCTGGTATATCTCTTTCTCATTCTGCTAGCTTTCACAGTATTTCACAGATATTTGGCAGATCTCTTGCAAAGTCTGCAAATTTTTTAATTTATTAAAAATTAACATAAAAATGAAAGGAAAGGTAGCGCTAATATTATTGAAAAATTGGGTTCCACTTAAAATATTTGCAATGAGACGTATTTGTTTCATATTAATTTTCATGTTTAGCCATTCTAAACAATTTGCTCAAATTTTTTTTTATTTAGAAGGGCAGTATTCATAAGTGTTTTCTTCTTGACCATAATATAGTTTTCTTAAGACATCCAAACTTTCCTTATTTTATAAGTATTAATTTCTGATTTTTTTCTAAATATAATTTAATAATTTTTGGAAACTAATTGATAATTTGGTGAATTATTATAATCATGTTACTTGTGAAATAAGAGAAAAACCTTTAACGAAAAGATTTAGTTTGAATTGTATTCCATATACATAATGCGGTTGACAAAACATAAATGCATAAAAAAGATACATAATACGGTTGCGTAGTTATCTAAGACCTATATTGGCAAAAATAATATTTTTTGCCAACACATTTCTGATCTATTTTTTTTTATAATTAGGGGGTGATTTGGATTTTTACCACCCGACTAATTTTCTAGGATGAGTGTAGCCGTCGAGTAGCCCACTCACCGGATTTTTTAATGGACCTAAAACGAAGCACCATTTCAACTGGCCAAATAGAGGTAAAACTGTTTCTAGGAAGAATCGAACTTATGTTAGAAGAGTTTATTCCTTTCCCTGAACCCTTTTACCACTAGACCACTACTATTTGGTTGGCCTAATTATAACGGATAACTACGTATTTATGCATATATATATATATATAAGCATGGGTTAGTTTCCAAATGCTTTTGAAGTACATCTTGTGTTATCGGAAAAATGCTTTTGAAAATGAAAGTTGTAGTTCTCATGTCGTTCTTGCTCCTGCTTCCGTTGTGTTCTTCGAAAAGGTTTTGTAAATAGTTTTACAGGTTTAACACCCAAGATCTAGTCTGATTATTGTGGGTTTCAAAATTATAATATATAATATGGTGATCACGATATAAATATTAAAAAAAAAAAATTATATGAACTCGAATATTTGTTTTTCAGGGTTTGAGGAGGACTATGGAATTGCTCATACCGAGCAATATTCCTTAAACATGGTAAGCAATCTCATCAAATAAAATGTTTTTTTTTCATATTTTGTCTTTTTCCATATATTTCATTGATTAGTAATAAAAATTGCCCGTTTTTTTTTTTTGTTAAAGTCCGTAAAGTAATTGTTGGTGAAGCAAAATAATATGTTATATAGGTTGAAGAGACTAATGAGGGAATCATGGATTATTCGGAACCAGGTCCAAACCCAAAACAAGAACCGAACGATCCGAACAAATATTCTCCCACCGTGACCGACACAGAACAAGTGGTAGTTATTGATGATGTAAAAAAATATGAAATACGACTCTCTATTGGATCATTCCATCTTTTTATCATTATGATATGTGATGTAAAAATATTAATCATTAAAATAATAAAATGCTATCATGACTTGGTTTTTATTATCTAACTTAAAATATAATTATATAGTCAAACAAATTGGTCAATTGTTTTTATCCATGTTTTTTTTTTTTTAAATTATCAATATACAGTGAATTTGTGATTGGATAAATTTCATCTACTGATTACTTGAATGGAAAAGTTACGCATCGGACAACTTTCGATTTGGTTTAGAAAACACTTTAAAAAGTACCGATGATGCAATGTAATGGTCATTTATCTTTTAGTAATTGTTTTTGTCCTTTTTAAGGAATTGGAAAAGGCAACCACACATTTAAAAATGAGAAAACGGTCATTTTAATAACGAATTCTCCGTTTTACGCCAAATCAAATACAAATTTTTTAATGAATCGAAATAAATATATACTCATGTTGACTCGGCCACATTAAATATAAAATTAGTCAAAAGTAATCTCCGTTTAATGGCCGTTAAATGGTATTTACCGTAGCCGTTAACGTGAAACGATGTCGTTTTAATAACAGAGGCAAAACAAAAAAAAACTCAAATCCTCGGTCCAAATCCCTAATTCTTTATTAAACCATTTCCACTATTTCCACTAGCAGATCCATGGTTCTTCCCCTTCTTCACCCACACCATAGTCCTTGTTGTTGTTGCCTTAATAACACGTGTAGAAGACCAATCATGTCTCTGGGTCCTTTAACCTCTCTTCCCTCTTCTTCTACTCTCTTCTTGATCCAGAGATTCTGAGATTTAGTTTATTCAGCAATCGAATCCTTAGCAGCAATCTCTTTCACCGGATTAGTATTATTCTCCTCTCTCCTATGTACGCCGGTGAAACCTTAGATTCATATTTGACGATCTCCTTCACATTCTTCTTCTTAGACAATTTCTTCTTTTTCTCTCTCGAATCTCCTTCTCCTCCATTTTCGTCATTCTTGCTCACAATTGCAGAGACCTTCTCAAGTTTCTCTTTCTAAATCCTTAATTTTAAGTCCATTTTTTTGGACTTGGAAATCTTACAGAGAATCGGTGGAAGGGAGGCTTCTTCACCTTGTCGGAAGATTCATCGGCAACGGTCATGATGGTGACACAGCGGAGGAGCTCTTTGGCGAAGTAAAATCCGATTCTCTGCGACGGAGCTGGCCTTAACAGTAAATCCTCGAGGAGATGATAACCTTGGAGAAGAAGAAGAAGAATGTAGTGAGAAGCGGTGGAGAGATGGTGGGATCAGAAGAAGGAGAAGGTAGTGAGAAGCTGTGGAGTGATGGTGGGATTAGGATTTTATTGATCGGAGAAGTTGTTTTGGAGAAATTAGGGATTTGATAATAGAATTAGGGATTTAGCTTTTTTTTTTCTTCTCTGTTTTCAAAACGATTCTTCTTTTTGCTGCTTCTTCTGTGTTGAGAAATAGAAAAGGAGGAATTAGAAATTTGGATCGAGAATTTGGAAGTTTTTTATTTTGTCTCTGTTATTAAAACGACATCGTTTCATATTAACGATCACAGTAAACGCCGTCTAACGGCCATTAAACGGAGGTTATTTTTGACTAGTTTTGTAGCTAATGTGGCCGAGTCAATACGAGTATGTATTTATTTCGATTCATTAAAAAGTTTGTATTTGATTTGACACAAAACGGAAAATTCGTTATTAAAATGACCGTTTTTCCATTCATTTTTTCAAGACAGGGAAATCTAAAACTAATTCTATTTTATTTTTCTTTTGTTATTAATGCAAAGCTAAATGTTTTTTGTTTGTTCATCAAATTTGTTTTTCAATATGATCTCATGTGAATCCCAACCTTGAGATAACCGGAACCGGATTTAAACTGATCAGAGAGCCCAACCATCATAAGTCCCGGGCCATTTTGGCTCCGGTTTGACCATTACGGCCGTTTAGTTTTCTTGGTTGGATTCTACTATTTACCGGTTTAACGCAAGGTTAGGCAAAGACCGTATGATATGTCTAAATTGGAGAGTCCATGACCCGGAAATAACCAAATTTTCATTTTTGTTTACGGATTAGTCCTAAAACAAAAACATTATAAAAATCGCATTCACAATTGATAGTAGTTCGGTTTACATAATAATCGATTTTCGTAACAACATGAGAAAGAAAAAAAAAAGTAGATATATTTTTTCTATATTTTATAATTTCAGGAAAAAGGGGGAATCGACATTTTCCGGTTATGTAAACCGGTTTCACAATATTGTCCTTCAGTATTCGTCCAAGAAAGTATAGAGAGGAGTGTCGTCTTTCTTGGTTTTTCGTCGACTAAGCAAAGCCTTGAGCAGTCGTTTGCTCTTGCTCGGTTGTTGCTGCTCTGTTTCTTTCTGGTTTTCTTTCTCGAACGCGATCCGAACAGAAGCCGATCTTCTCGGTTCTGATGGATACTGAAAAATGCAAAAGAAGAATCAAGAAGTGATGATCAATTTAATGAAACAAACGCTTTTTGGTAGAGTTGTGTTCGAATCGAAGCTTTTATACCCGTACTGGAGTTATTGATCTGCTCTTGCTTGGTGTCGTTGGCCGGCTTATTGATGCTGACTTCCGGGTAACGACTGATCCCGATCTTAGTAGCGGAAACCGATGCGGTGATGCCGATCTCTTATCTGATTATATCACACGCAAACATGTAAAAAAAGATCGGCTTTTAGATTGTAAGTTATTGAAAAAAGTGAGCTATTGCGGTGGTTTTTACCTTGTTCTTTCTTCGGAATGGTTGAGGTAAACGAAAAGGTTGCTGATCGTTGAGGTGGTTGACGCGGAGGTGGTGTCTGAGATGTTGATTTTCTGCAAAGGAAATTAGATTGGAACGAGGTTAAAAATCACCCGGTTTCATTGCTTTTCTGTGCTTTTTATGTCGGTTTTATGTTATTTCTCGAGCAAGCGTTTGGAGTTTTTACCTAACGGGTAGTGGAGGCGTTTCTCGGATTGTAGCACGAACAGCTTTAAAAGAGCGAGAGAGAAACCAAACCAAAACAAGAATCCAGGTTAGGGAGAAATCTTGAATCTAGGATTTTTAGACAGAAACATAGAAAAGAACAAATTACCATTTCGGAATTGGTTCCAATCATCGGCATCCTCTAAACTGCTTCCAAAGTATTTAAGCTTTTCAAGATTGGTAGCAGTCATAATTTCACCAGCTGATAAAGAATGCAGCTTTTGCTCGTGACTCTCAGAAATTCTAACCCGAGTGCGAGAGAGAGAGAAGGAGAGAAAGAGAGAATTTACCGGGTAAGATGTATCGTTTATGGAACTTTGGAGTGTCTATCACAAGCGACTGCTGTGAACGCCCTTCATGATCCATATACTCTTGGCACATCCTTAGCCTCTAACAACCATCCCATTGTTTTTTTTTCGACATAAACATGAAAAAAATGAAAACTCGGTAACCTGAACAAGAAAAAATCGATCTGACAAAGAACCTAGAGTAGGAACCTTTACGGATAAAGACAGTTTTTTTAGGAACTTTTATATACCTGTTCGATGCAAGATACTCGTAATTCGGTCTCTGATACTTCATCGACCTTTTCATCGATAAAGTCGTTGACTTTATACGTAACAGAGCCTAAATGGTCAATTGTATTCACCAGAGCCTTCACCGCATAATCTTTCAGTGTCTCTACAACTCTGCATTTAACACGGAAAAATTATTGTGAAAAACCGAGGAAAACAAATAGTTTAGTGACACAATCTGAGCTGCTAAAACACAAACTCACATCTTTTTTTTATCGTCGGTTGTGTAAGATAGTTCGAAATACTCAGCTGCTGAGTACAACTGCGTCCGCAGATTCTTCAAATCCTGAGAAAGAAAGAAGAAAAAAAGCAGAGAGCCTTTCATATATTTTCGAGTTATGAATGAACATTGTAAATTTGTAACAATACTTGGATCTTCAAAGCAGACACGGTTATCATTTCATTGTTCTTCTATCAGCTTCACGCAATTGAACGAATGTACAAATATCTGAGCTCGATATGATGCTCTTTTCTAGTTCAGATGGGGACTTAAACCAAATATCAGAAACTAACTACAAAAGAGCAAACAACAATACTCAAGTTTTCACATATTCAGAATCTACCTTAAGACCATCAGAGAAGAGCATGCTTTGCTCCATAGAGACCTCATCGTAATTCGATGCTTCTTGGGACACGGGCATTGTAGCCACTGTACCCTTTTATTTTTTCAGAGAGAGAGGAACAGTGGAATCTCACACCCGGTTTTCCTTGTCACTGCAGAAAAACAAAATCGCCAAATAAGAATGAAGTTAAAAACCTCAATCTTTATAGCGGTTTCTTTCTACATTTTACAAGAACACTTGAAAACCACATCTTTTAGTTAACATATGAACAGAAAAGATGAAAAATATAATGCTATAATAAGAAAAGATGTAAGAAGATCCAAACAATCTATTCGTCTACGAACACATTCTGTTGTGCAGAAGTGTTACCATCAAGGAAATAATGGTAAGTATAAGAATCTTCAACAAGAAAACTATTACTTTGATTCATATAAACTAATCTGATAAAAGAAGAAACAGACAAGAAGTAGATTCCACAGCTCTCTAAAAGCAACCAACAGTTTGATCTCAAACAAATCAATCTTCTTTGAATCTTTCATTAGTACTCTTTTTAACTCTATTAAAAATTACAAAAAATTATTAGGATACTAACTATGGATTAAACAACAAAAAACAAAAAAAACCAGGTCAAAGTTCAGTCATAAAACCCAGAAACCATCAAGAACACTAAAAAGGCTTCTACTTGTTAAACCGTGAGAGCAGAAGTAGCAAAACCCAATTCAAATCCATAGGTTAAATACTAAAAACAATGGACAAATTTTTATGAAAAGAACCTAGTCGACAAAAAAGTTTCGACCTTTCAAGTAAATTTTAACTGAAATTTTTGAGATTATGAGAGTGAAATCAAACCTGCGAAGTGTGATTATTCAATCTAACCCTCTCTTTCTCTTGTTCCTTTCTGGTCGAAGGACAGATCCAATTTGTCTGAAAAACAATGAAGATTTGAAAGACAGTAAACGGTTCGAATTTCGACAGAGAACGCGAAACGAAGTGGGCAATGTGTTGAGTGGAGATTTTAAGGAAGGAAGTGTGAGTGAGACCAATGTCTCGTTGAGTTTTGTTTGGTCTCGGAAAAAACTCGAAACCTTTGACTTAACCCACTTTTGACCCATCATTTGCGGAGAAACGCTCGCTCTTTTTATCATCTCTGTAGATTTTACCAATCGAAAACAAAGCAGTAAGCTTTTTTTTATTGAACTTTATGAAAAAAAAATTGAAAAAAAACAATAAATTCATAATATAAGATGTTTTAAAAAACTTTTTGTTTTAAAATATAAAATATTACATATCTATGTAATTTTAAATTTTATTGAATATTGTGTGACCAATAATATTCTGTAATCTTATTTATAATTGATTGAATTGTTTTTATTTATATATTAAATAATTTTTTTTTTTAAAAATAATTTCTTAATCCGCGCGTTTTTAACTGAAATATCTTATATTATGAAACGGAAGGAGTAATAATTTTTGTTTTTCGGTTACTTTACTAAATACAAACTAAGTTTCACAAATACTCTACCAAAAACGATTACTGAAATAAGATAAAACAGAGAATAGATAAACTTGATTTATACATCATATTTTGGATAAATCAAGTTAAAAAATAAAATGTTAACACATTGAATCCAAGCTTTATCGACCATTGCAATTAACATGGTAAATCACTAAATTGTATAAAAAAATAGTATTAAAACAATAGATAGAATATTCACTATAATACCATCTAAAAAAGTTTGCCCTAGAACAATCTTTTTCAGGCAGGATACCCGAAAAATCGCCAATGAACTTCCAAGACAGGATGAGTCTTCTCCGCCGATGCTCCTCCGATCAGGCTTTCCTCTCTTCCTAAAGCAGTTTTTCCCTCTCGAGCCACACGAAGTGTCCCGAAGAGCCATTTTCTCGACTTTCCGCCGGAGTTTTGTCGCCGGCGAGACCTTTCGCTCACATCTCTTGGTCTCTTTCTCTAATTTTCTCCATGGCTCGTAGATCCGCTCAAATGGTTGTGCTCTCGACCCTTTCACCGCCAGTTACTTTAGACTTGTCCGCGACTCCCTCTCACTTCCGCGTGTTGCTCTTTTCGGCGCCACGAGACCATCTAAAGCCAACGGAGCCACCAGATCCACCTGTCTTTTCGGATCCACCGCCTCTCTCTTGGTTAATCTTTTTCGGTCATGTTCAAATCTTGCTACAATGTCAACCGGCCTGTACCGGTGACCCCTCGACTCACCTCCTCAATGCCTCACCGTCGCTCTCGCCGGTAAAAAATCTCTGAAGCTTCTGATCCCATCTGGGCAAGGTCACCCTTCGTGGTATATTGTTGAAGTTGGGATTTTGTGAAGCAGTATTGGGTTTGTCTCTGCCCAGCTCGTTAAGGCCCATGGCCTTTGTCTCTATTTCCTCCATATAGAGCATGGAGAGATCACTAACACCCTCGTCCCCTCACGGGGAGAGATCAATTCTATTTTTTCCCTAGCGAAGAGAGAACTGTTACGTTTTATCTCCTATTTATGAAAGGTGATCTGTCTTCGGATTCAATGCCGGAGAAGATTTCAACTTACTCACCGATTTGGCATCTTGTGTAGCGGTCTTCAGGGGCCTGAAGATGCAGCCGAATTCGTTTCAACGAAACCGGAAGTGGAGGTTGGCTTTCAACGTCACTTTACAATGTGACTACGTCTCAACATTCCAGCTATGCCGTGAATTTTCTATCGACGCATACGAGGTTTGACTCGAATTCGTTGTCATTCCATCTTGAAAATGAAGATCTATAATTTTTATTTCTGTTATAATTTGGTTTAATGTAGCGTCTCAAAGAAGATTCTCTACTTTCTATTGTAATCCGAAAATTTAAATTTAATGAAATTAAGGTTCGTAAAATAAAAAAAAAAAGTATTCACTACAATTGATCCCAAACATCATAATTATTATATATATATATATATAATAGTAATAAAACAGTAGATAGAGTATTCACTACAATTGATCAAAACATTAAGATAATATTAGTTATCGTTTTCTTTTGTTTTTTGTAAACGAAATAAGTATTAATTTTTTTGTAAGTAACAACAAGCTTTTTTTTGTTAAAGAAGTGACAAGCTTATGATCATGTCGTGCGTGCTTCAAGTATAGCAAATTTCATGTACATTTTTTTAAGAAAATAAATTTTAGAAAGAAAAAAAAAAACCAATATGAAAGTAAGAACATACAATGATTTAAGGAGAAGCACGTCTTTGGACAGCCATGTATTTCTTTATTGTTTTTTCTAATAAATACTATATAATTCCACGAGTTTTTTCTTTGTATGTCATTCTTCTGTAACTCATAAATATCATCATACAGAGCTTTTTCTGAGTGGTTACTATAATGAGAGGGATCATCATTTGTGCAAATTTATATCATCAATTACTTCCTATCACCAGCAAAACTTTTTTGGTGCAACCAATTACACATGCGATTCATTTTCTTTCAATTGCATCATTGTTAATTTAGTCATTTAATACAAAAAACTGTGAGTCACATATTTAGTTCGTTTTTTTATTAGCATTCAGATTTATCTTCAAATTGTTGCATGTTTGATAAATTTTAAAGCTACTCTTTTCTTTTCAAAAGAACCATCGTTTAATAAGATTTTAAAACTTTTAAAAATACTTTCTAAAAAAATAGTTAAAATAATATACTTAGTAATATAATAATTCTCTAAATTATCTTTTTATGTTTTATTTTCTAAAACTTCCACCAAAATTCTAAAACTCCATATATATCACAGAAAAATAAGAATGATTCCTGAATTATCAATAGAGAACCGCTATTTTCCTAAAAAACTTTCTCTCCCCCTTGGCATATGCTGGTATTCTCAACCGACCACCGCCGTTACAACCGGATCCTCCTGACCTAATCCAGTTCCATCCTCTATCCTCTTCTCACTGTTCTTCTATCTCTTTTGTTTCTTTATCTCCTTCTACTGGGTTGTGTACTACTGCTTATGCTTCTAATGAAGTTATAAACCCTCTTGAGCTTGGAGGTAAGACTTCTAGACAATCTCCTGCTTCTTCTACTGTGGTGGATCTTGCTCCCAAGATGATCTCCACCAAGACTTAGTGTTCTACTGTAGATCAAAACCCTAGATTTATTTTACCAGCCACTGTTCATGAACAGTGCATTTTGATGGATGCTCTTTCGTATAGAACTCCTGAAATAGGGATTCTTAGTGGTATGCCTCATGTTAGTTCTTCTGGGAACCCTACTGGATAACACAGAAGCTAATACTATATTGAAAGAAACTTCTACCTCGGAACCCTTTTCTGCTATGCCTCAGGGTACTACTCAGACCTAGGCTGAAAGACTTAGGCTCTCTTCTGATAGGTCTCTCTATAGGCTAGCTCCGGCTTCTGTCTCTCCCTCTGGGAAACCAAGAATCAAGATTGCTGATGAAGTATTCAAGAGAGGAGCAGACCTGCACAAGGAATACATTGGTGGTTACTTTCTAGGTAATATTCCCTCCTATCATCTAATTTTAACTGTTCCGAATCATATGTGGGGAAAGGGTAAAAAATTGGAGATCCATGTCAATCCTGGAGCCAGAACAATGTTAGTAAGGTTACCTAATGATGATATAAGACAGAAAGACTTGGAAAATAAATTGTGGCATGTGGATCAATCCATGTTCCATGTTGCTGGGGGGGGGGGGGGGGGGCATTTGACCTTATGACCCAGGAGGCTTGAGTTTTAATTGCTGGATTAGTTGAAGAACCTAATGAAATGGATGAATACACCATTAATCTGGTTAGTAAATTATATATTGAATACCCTTGGTTGCCTCTATCTTGTTCTCACTGTCACAAGATAGGGCACATAATTAGGTACTGCCCTAAGGTTACGCGTGAATTGATCCCAAAGACTGCCCAAGAAAAATCTACTGCTTCACCATGCCCTGATAAAGGATTTTTAGGACCAGAGATACATGCTGCTCCAAAGAAAAAGAATGGAAAAGAAATATTGGAAAGTGTTATACCTTTAGTCATGCCAAAAGGTTCTTCTATCGCCTCTGCTACTGATGAAAAAGCTACTAATGATTCTAGTAGCGTGGCTATTAAGGAAGCAAGTATTGCATGAAGGGTTTCTGAGGATCTAATAGGGTCTGGTGGTTCCATTATAATCCATATTTCTACTCCTTCAGGACAGCTATATTCCTATAAGGAAGATGTGGTGATGACAATTTCTGAGGAATGCATTACTTCTACTAACAAACTGTATCATGGGCCTACCTGCTACGGGCACCACCTAAGCCATTCAAGTCATCTCTCTTGTGAGAAGAAATACCCTATTCAAACCAAACATATCAACCACTAAAAAATCACCACTACCATCCACTAAACCTAGGACTGGGCAAAATACCCGGAATCGTGGAACCGAACCGGAACTGAACCGAAATTACCTGAACCAAACCCGAACTAATTTTTCAAAATACCTGAATAGATCATATATGCCTGGAACTAAAGAACCGGAACTGAACCAAGAACCGAACGGTATCCGAAGTACCCGAAACATAAATTAACCGATAGATATTTTGGTTCTAGGTTGGGTATGTTCGGGTAGTTCAGGTAAATTTTACAAATTTTTCCTTGTTATTTTTTCAGTTAATTCGGTTAGTTCGAATATTTTTATGTATTTCTGGATAGTTCGGATAAAAATAACCAATTTTGGTGTATTATTTCAATTTTTATAGATTTTTTATTATTTTTCGGGTATTTTGGGTATTTTCAGGTATTTTTAGGTATTTTCGGGTAGTTTGGGTAAAATACCCGGAACCGAACCGAACCCAAAAAATTTTAGGTTCCAAACCGGTTCTTCTTCGAAGTATTCGAACCGACCTGAATCGAAGGGGAACCGAACCGAAAATCATTCGGTTCCCATATGAATCATATATGCGTGGAACCGAAGAACCGAGGAACCGAACCGGAACCGAACTGATTACCCGAATGCCCATCCCTAACTATACCTGCTTTTAATTGTGGTGTTATCCCACCTAACTAAATAACCAATCCTAAACACAATCCTTATGCTTCTTCCTCTACCTTTACATTACCATCCTCCCATGATGAAACTACTTCTAACCTTTTTTGCCTTAAACTTAATCCCTGATGATGGCTCTCTTCTTCTTGAAGAGTCCCCTCCACAAAATATATTAATCCCACACTATTTTTTTGGAATGTCTGTGGATTAAATGACATGGACAAGTACAAAAAATTCTCTAAATGGCTTAATTCTAACAAGCCTTCTATTTGTGCTATTTTGGAAACTCATGTTCAAGAAAAAAATTTGAATCATATTATGACCATTACCTGTCGTGGTTGGAGTTACACTTCGAATCATGCCTCTGATGCAGCAACGGTGCCAAAAACTTGATACACAGAGTTTTAACCCTAAAATATCACTGCAAGTGCACATCAAACGAAGTAGTATTATAGGGATCGAATCCACATAGACCAAGAATCACACTACGAATCTATATGAATGAAACTAAGCTAAGATGGCAATATGGTTGTTGATAGCAATAATAAACGAAAATAGCAAATAAAAATAGATGTGAAAATCAATTATAAACAGGCGTTAGGTCAAGGGCAATTCGCAGGAATTCAGAGATTATGAACCAGACAATTATTCAGGAAATGATAAAGCACAGTCTCAAACTCAAACATGAATGTATAACCAATCCACTTTCGTGGTATCAATCACTTTATCTAGCAACCTAAGAATCTAAACTGTCATTTGATCCTTAGAATTCTAAACAAGCACTAATGAGTAGGTTTGATATGTTCACGAATTGCCTTTGCATCAGCTTTCATTAGCTAACGATAATTCTCTCACCTATGTTCTATCAGACAACCTATAGCACTTTTGATGAATAGATTAAACCCTAAATCAGAGACTAAGTGATCAATTCAGTCTAAGCAATGAGAACATCAATAGGTAAAGACAAGATGATAAATCTCTATCTATATCTAATTCAATGATTCATAAATTTCCTTGAAACCCTAAACCTAACTATGAAACTACTCAGACATGGAAGCAAAGAAACAAGAAGGAGATGAAGAAAAACTCATGATCAAATAAATAGAACTTCAAAGGGTTCATAAATCTTCTCAGAGATGTAGAGTCAGAGATTCGTCTCCCCCAAAGCTTACAAATTGCAGAAAACCAAAAGTCTGAATAGAAAATAAAGTGTTGCCTCCACAATAGCTAAAAATAACATATAAATAGGTCTAAAGTCGTTCTTATTCAAAACAGGAAAAAGCCAGGGAGAAAAAGGAAATCTGTCAAAATCTGGCAAATCTACGCAGTTACTCGGGTGCAGGAACGAAGACCCATACCGGTACCCGTGACCGAGTGAACTCATGCGGATGTGCAAACGGATGCAGGAGGCTTGTCCAGGACCAGTACTCATGACCGAGTGAACTCATGCGAATGTTCAAACGGGTGCAGGAAATTTGTCTTGGACTGGTGCTCATGACCGAGTGAACATTCTGAAACTTGTTCCTTCATCCGTTTTGCTCCAAATTCCATCATTTTCACTTGTTTTACCTAAAAGACTTTATAAACACCAGAAACACCAAAAAGACTCGAAAACAAAGTAAAAGACTCAAAATAGGATTTAAAGCAATGGTTAAA
The DNA here is from genome assembly GCA_900406555.1 of Pseudoturritis turrita. Lineage (NCBI taxonomy): Eukaryota > Viridiplantae > Streptophyta > Magnoliopsida > Brassicales > Brassicaceae > Pseudoturritis > Pseudoturritis turrita. Next base: position 818,538 of record OVBL01000198.1, on the reverse strand, counting down.
AACCCATAAAAACATGATACATCATGCAGCTGGAAGATCATTTTGATCTGGAAACACCCTATGGATGTGGTTGTTCTCCAACAATCTCGACAATCAATCACCTATTCAGTTCACATGGTAGGGAGTTTTCAGTTTGTGTTTACGGCAGTATATGCATTAAATGTAAGAGAAGATAGAGCAGGATTGTGGAGTCAGCTAGTGGAGTTGAATCAATCTTTAAGTCTAGATAACTACAGTTGGCTGGTGGGAGGGGACTTTAACCAGATTGTACATTTTTCAGAGCACTCATCTTCTTCATGGGACCATATTACTCATGATATGATGGAACTAAAGGATGTGTTCACAACTATTGATGTTGATGATCTCAGATTTTATGGGCCCTATCATACTTGGACAAACAAGAGACCTGAGGATTCAACCACTAAGAAGCTTGATAGGGATTTGGTGAATGATATGTGGATCTCTAAGTTTCCCTACAGTACTACTTGTATGCTCAGGTTTTAACCCCAACAACCACTGCAAGTGCACAGCAGCGCAGTAGTATAATAGTATAAGAGGTGTCGAATTCCCAAGAGACCAATTGCCACTCTACAAATCTCCGAGAGAAGAGAAGAGCTAAGACGAAAAATATGAATTGTTGGTGTTTGTATGTCACGAAATTTGCAATAAAAGTAATCAAAGAAGCAACGTGTGAGAAAATCAACGAGAGAAAGCGTCAGGTTTCAGGATTATCGCAGAGAATCATGAATCACAGAAAATCAGATTACTTGGTAGAGAAGATATTAAGATATGTTCTAGAACTCAAAGCACAATTGTATAATTGGACTACTCTCGCAGTACCAATCACTATGTTTGACAACCTAAGCCTCTAAACTCTCGTTTAATTCTTATGAAGTAAACATGCAGTAAAGTCCAAGTTCGATTTGTTCACTAGACTCTATAACTCAACTCTCGCAGGTTATAGTGCCTAGCTTATCTATATTAGTTCAGGCAATTTATCAGACTTTTGGAAAGTAAATCTACCTAAGTTCAAATGCAAGGTTCGCAGTCAAGCAATCAGCATTAATAACAAATCAAGATAAAGAACCGTATGTAAATCCCTGTTCTAAGCACCAAGTTAGAAATCCATGAAAACTTTTGGAATCCATTTAACCTAACTAGATGACTACTCAGACATCATGCAAGTAAACAAGCAAGAAGAAGAAGTAGAAATCATAATAAAACTCAATAAGAAGTACGAGGGTCTAGAAATCTTCTCTATTCGAGATACAGAGTTGAGATTTTTTCCCTTGAAGCTCAAAAATGAAAATAAAAAACAGCTCTTGAATAATAAGTGTCTCATCTTTCTAAAGTGGCTAAAAACGTGTATTTATAGGTCTAAAGTCGGTCATTAGATCATATTTGAGAAAACTAGGCCTAAAAAAGTAAAACTGCTGAAAACTGCCGAAACTGCTGAAAATTGCCGCAGGGACTGGACTGGTCGGTACAGATTCTGTACCGGTCGGTTTGGTGCTCTCGGCCTTGATTGTTCGCCAGACAGACCTATCTTCACGAAAATTGGCATAACTTTCTAACCTTTGATCGGAATGACTTCAAACCACCGCCAAATGAAAGCTAACTCAAGTGGCTATCTTTTGCCTAAATTTCAGCTCAATCCAATAAAGTTAAGGCTTCCAACGGTTTCTTGACATCTGATATTCTAGAGCTGTCCAATACCTTGTTTTATTGACTTTTTACCCAATTGGCCTGTAAAAGCTCTAAAAACTACAAACACACTAAAACTACCACTTAAGACATAAAACCACATAAAAACCAGTAGATATAATAATAAAAACTGTATCAAAAATCGTAAAAACTAGGATACATCACTGCTACTTTCTCTGCTCATGGGGTCTCAGATCATTCTCCTTGTGTGGTGAAATTAGCTAGTTCACTACCTTCTACATCATCCAAGACCTATAAATTCTTCAACTACCTAGTCAAGCATCCAGAGTTTTTGTCTACTATTGAGACTGCTTGGCTAAATTGTGGTTATCTTGCTACTAATCTATCTACGTTTTGTGCTAAGCATCAAGCAATAAAGAGTTCTATAAAAACACTTGACAAGGAGAACTTGTCTGAGATTCAGAAGAGGGTACATGAGACATACTGTTTGCTACATGCTGCCCAACTCTTTGCTTTTGCTAATCCTTCACATGCTTCCTTTCAAGAGGAGAGATATATCCTGAGTAGATGGTTTTTTCTTAGTGGCATTGAAGAATCCTATATGAGGCAAAGGTCCAGAATCAATTAGTTAAAATAGGGTGATCAAAATTCAAGATACTTTCATAGGGTTATGGTCTTAAGGAATTTCTATAATGCTATAAGGGCCCTTACCTTGAGATATGAAATTGTCTGTACTGATGCAGTTGAAATGGGCATGGCATTGGTGGAATACTTTCAATCTATTCTGGCTCCAGAATCTCTTCCAATACTCTCCACTCCTCTTCAATGGTTTATTGACTCACAGACTGTTAGATGCAATTTCCAGCTCCAAAATCAGATGACTTCTTTACCCACTACTGAGGAAATCTATAGTATCCTTCGAAAGCTGAATCCTAACAAGACTCCAGGACCTGGTGGATTAACTTCTGATTTTTACAAGTCAGTTTGGTCAGTGGTTGGAGAAGAGATCCTGCAAGCAATCATAATGTTTTTTGCCACTGGATTTCTCCCTAGAGCAGCAAATGCTATTACTCTATCTCTTGTTCCAAAAAAGCATGGGGCAACCTCAATCTCTGACTATAGGCATGTGGCTTGGGGTTACCTCAATCTCGAAGCTACTAGTCCAGAGATTAAAATCTATACTGCCTATGGTGATACTACCTAATCAAATTGTTTTTGTACAAGGTATGCTTTTGATTGAAAATACTCTCCTAACCTCTGAGATTGTACAAGGCTATCATAGAAAGGGAGGGCCTAGAAGAATAATGCTTAAGGTAGATATAGCTAAAGCATTTGATTCTATAAGATGAGAATTCTTTTTCAAGTGTTTGAGAAGTCTTCAGATTCCAAAACTGTACCTAAGATGGCTAGAGGCTTGTGTCTGTACTCCTTCATATTCTATGGGTTTCAATGGAAGCATTTATGGTTATTTCAAAGGTAAGAGAGACTTGAGACAGGGTGATCCGTTATCTCCTACCCTATTTTTTTTTTAGCTATGAACTGCCTATCTCATGTACTGAATATGGCAGCTTCAAATGGACTGTTTGGTTATCATCATAAATGTGAGGATGCTAAGCTTACTCATCTATGTTTTTCGGATGATCTACTAATCTTCACAGAGGATTCTTTGGCATCATTAAAGAGTATTCTAGAGGTGTTGAGAGACTTTGAACAAAAATCAGGTCTTGCTTTGAACATTGACAAGACTTTTTGTTTACAGCTGGGATATCAGAGGTTGAAGTTAACCAAATCATAGAGGATATTGGACTTTCACTAGGTTCTCTACCTATCAGATACCTAGGGGTTCCTCTATGCACTAAGAAACTTACTATGTTTGATCGTGTTGCTCTGATCTAGTCAGTTAAATCCAAGATGAATGTCTGGCCTTCTAAAGCTCTTTCCTTTGCTGGCCGACTCCAACTAATCAACACAGTCATCAATAGTATCATCAATTTCTGGTCAAGTACTTTTATCCTGCCAAAAGGGTGTACATATGAGATAAATTCCTTGTGTGGAAAATTTCTACGGAAGGGGCATATTGAAGGAAAAAGAACTGCAAGGATTTCATGGAAAACAGTCACCAAAAGTAAACTGGAAGGAGGGTTAGGCATCATGTACTTCTCTACCTGGAATCATGCATGCGTTCTTAAGATTATTTGGATTTTCTTCTTTAACCCTTCATTAGTTTGGGCAGATTGGTATAGAAGAGAGGTGCTGGAGGGAAATTTAGACAATTTATAGGTCATTAATACTAAGAGCAAAAATTCATGGATGGTTAATGAATTACTAGTGTTAAGACATAAAATTTAGCCTTGGTTGAGATTGAAAGTTGGTAACGGAGAAAGGTGCTACTTCTGGTTCTCTAATTGGTCTCCTTATGGAAGAATGGAACAATTTCTTGCTTCTGATGGGCCAACTAGAACAGGGATTCAGAGACTCACTATTTTGGCTGAACTTTGGTCGTATGGATCTTGGCTGCTTCCACCTGCGAGATCATAGAATCAAGTAACTATACAAAGCTTTTTCTCAACTATCCAGTTAACTGACCAGGTGGACACTATGGAATGGTTCCCTAATAATAGGAAATCTACAAGGTTCAGTATAAAGAAGATCTATGAAACACTTAGAGACAAAGATCCTCCGGTTACCTGGTCCAAGGAAGTATGGTTCTCGCCTAGGATCCCAAGGCACATGTTCCTATGTTGGCTGGTCACACTAAACAGATGCCCGACAAAGGACAGGATGATCCGTTGGGGATTGGAAACTGATCCGGCTTGTGTTCTTTGCCGAAGTTCAAGCGAAAGTAAATCTCATATGTTATTCCAGTGTCGTTTCACCTCGTCTATATGGGAATCTCTTACTCAGAAAAGCAACTTCAACTCTCCGACAAACTGGGATGCTTTGCTTCACCCTATTAAGGTAACATCTGGGAACAAACCTTTTATATTTACTTCATCTGGAGATAGAAGGACAATTACATCCACAGAAATGTCTTAAGACCTGCAGATTCAATCCTCAAAGAAACCTCTATGACCAGCAAGAACAGGATCTCTAGCATCCGAGACATGCAACCAACCCTTGCATTGGAGATGATGCAACTATGGATGTCGTCTTGATCTCCTTTGATTCCTCAAGGTAGGATCTCTTCTATGCTTTATGATTAAGGATCACATCCTATACTTTACTACATAATCTCTCGTGAATCTCTACTTCGGATCTCTCTGATCTCTCTTTCTCGGATCTCTGTTGCATGAATGATGATGAAGATGTCGATTCATTGACTAAGGAACTGCTTGGGCTATGGACTTGGTTAATCTGGTTCACATGTGTTTTTTTGGAATGTGTGTTTGGGCCATTTAGCTATTGAACTTTTGCTTTGGAAAGTATTTCTTTTCTGCAATTTCAATAGAATGTCTTTATCAAAAAAAAAAAAATTCTTAAAACTTTTGAACTTTATAATTCTTTTTTAAAAAGAAAGTTTGTGGTTGGAGTTTTAAAAAATTTTGGTGGTAAGAGAGAGAATTTTATAAAAAAAAACTTTAGAGAGAAAAAATATATATAGTCGTTTTTATTATATTCAGTCTAATTATGCGGCTCAGCTAAAAAAGTTAGATGAAACCGAATATAATCTTTTAAATTTGGACGTCTATTAAGTCATTATAACATATCTTATTATTTAAAGCTCGATACCTCTAATGTTGTAATTAACACGATCGTGACACATATCAATCAATCGATCAGATTTTGACACATGTAAAATTGTGTTTTCCAATAAGATTTTGACATGTGTCAAACAAATTTTATTTAAAAAAAATTCTTATATATTTGTATTTATCAATTAGATTATAAAAAGCAACATATACCAATATTTTCTAATTAGCTTCTAATTAATAATTCATTAAAAAAAATTTAGTAGATAAGCTACATCTATACACGTTTACATATATTTTAATTTTAAATATAAATAGATAATGCACAAAATCAAGCACGTTTTCTCATTAGAATATTAAATACACGTGTAAAAATCTTTTGAATTTGAATAGAATTAGGTTTACATACCCAAATCTTCAAGGATTACAATTTCTTTATTTTTTTGTCGAAACAAGGATTACAATCTTTCATCTTTATTTAAATAATTTTGTGATCTTTCGATCTTCTCACCAAGAAATTCAAAACTTCAATAATCTCTTCTATAAATTTTGTTTCGGCTTTTTTATTAAGAAAACATAGATTACTATCTGACTCGATATGTGTGATACAATACAAATAAGATTAATAATCCATTTTATGTTTGTGAGATTAATAAGATTTTTTCTAGCTCAAATTTTTGTTTTATTGTTTATAGCATAGATATCATCACAAAAAAATATAACCCAAACCCAAAAAAACAATATCAATTATGTGTCAAAAAAATTTTATTTATTTTAAAAATCTTTTATCACTTTATTTTTGAATTAGATTAAAAAAAAACTTAAAAACCTAATATAATTATATTTATGTGCAATATAATACATATTATGAGTTTTTTATGTGTTTTAGCCTTACCATTATGTGGATGCGGTAAAGTATGTAAAATTGATGTTTGACAAAAAAAAATTATATTGAAAATTTTCATGTTGTGAAAATTATAGAAAATAAAAAATAAAAAATACTTATAATTTATTTATCATCAGAAGAACGATAATATGTTGATTCAGAAAGAAAAAGTCAAATATGATTTTAGAAGATCGGTAGAGCTAATTCAAATAGAAATATAAAATCTAATTCGTCAATATTTGGAGAAAAATAGATATATGAGTAATTATATAATTAAAAAAACAAACATAATTCAAATAGAAATAAGAAAAGCTAATTATTTGGAAATATGTGAAATTTTTTGATTGAAACTATAATAAGAACAAGAGAGTCTAAATAACTAAATAACGGTTAGGCTTCTCTATCTGTAGTTTTATATCGACGTTCTGAAATTTATTTTATTTATTTTGAAAGATGATCTGATTTTGTTTTATATTTTTTGCGTTTATTTTTTTCACGGGTTATATACTATTACAATTTTTTTTAAATTAAAATATAAATATGAGAATTAATTCAACTAGATTTTGAATTGTTTTTTATAAGATGAGTAAATCTAATTCAAATATAAATATGAGATCCAATTCGTCAAGATTTTTTTAAAAAAATAGATGCATGAGTAGTTACATAATAACAATTAAACCTAATTCAAATATGAATAGATAAACTAATTACTTGAAAAGAGATGATAAAATTTATTTGAAAAAAATAAAAATTAAAAAGTAAATGTTAAGCTTTTCGATTACTGTTTTCACATGAACATTCTCAATCTTATTTTATTTACTTACTTTCACGAGTAATATGGTTTTGTTTTTTACTTTTTAATATATTTTTTCACGAGTAATAAAATATCTTATTATAAACCCGCATATATGCGGGTCCTAAATCTAGTATTTGATAATATTTATGATATTGAACTTATTATCAAGTAAAAGTGTTTAAATTTTGGATCAAGTTAAAATAATTTTAATATTTTTATCAAATTAAAATATTTATAATATTTAAAGTAGAGGCCTAAATCCTAAACCCTAATTAGATATATACTCATGGTGGATTGATTTAATTAGGCCAAGCCGATATGGCCTCATTGAACGAATTTAAAGAAGAATTTGGATTTTTGTTTTTAACTAAATCGTGACACACACACCCAAAAAAAAAAAAAAAAAAAAACTCGAGAAGACATGTTGATTTATTAATGTCATATACAATTATGTAACCAAGAAGATATATATTTCATACAAGATAATTAACAAACCACACACATGTAAGTTTTTATTGAAGAAGAAAAAAAAAAGAGTAAGATACTTCTTCTAATGATCATGCCTCCAGCCTCTCTTCCCGAACCCGGTAGGACTTTGACCAGGACTAACCGGTTTACGTCGGATATCGATTTTCGGGTTAGGACTCCTGGGACCGGGATAACCGGTTGTTACTGCTCCACCCGAACTTGACGAATCACAACCCGATCCATTAACCGACCCGTTTTTGGTAGAGGAGTTCCAATACGGCATAAAAGAAGTTCCTTGAAGCTTGATGGTCGTGCCTTGGTCTCGAACTTTAGCCTTTGCAGATGCGGTTGGAGCCATATAGCTTGGTATATGGGTTGGACTTTTCCGTTGCTTATGGGCTTGTCTATATGATCCTACGTCTATATACTCTCGATCAATCAGACCGATTATCTTGTCCTTGAGGTTAGTCGGAGTGGTCACGTCCATTTCCACCGTTTTCTCTGATACATCGTCGGGTGTGGTGGTCCCAGCCGTGGTTGCTGCGGCTGTGGGGAAAGGTGGATACGGAGGAGGATTGTATGGTCCGGGACCAGGACCCGGGCCGGTTTGACGGCCTGTGTATGGTTGAGAAGACATCCAATGGTCAAGCCAATTCCAAGCCCATTGAGTTCTATCAGGCCCATTAGCAGAAAGCCCAAGTGTATCTTCACCATTTGTGTGTTGCATTTGCCGCTTCAATATGTAAACCAAACTCATAAGGAAACATGTTAAGGAATTATAATACATATGTTTCAGATTCTAAATATAACAATAATTTTCTAACTAATTTTATCAACAAATTAAAAACCTATTTTGATGGGAAAAACATTAAAAGGAAATAGAGAGGTGACCAACCTGGTATGTGTATGCATAAGCAAGAGCCCTCTCTCTTTTCATCATTCCTTCGCTCTTCTCTTTTTCCTGTATATTAAAAAATACAATTAACTGATAATTTTCCAATATTGTAATTATTTCTTAAGAAAATAGTATACGTAAGATTTTTACACATTACCTTTCCTGGAGTTTGGTACAGGTTGGTTCGGTTCACTTCGTGCAATTTCTTCGGTTTCTCTCGTTCGGTTTGGAGATTCACAAACCCTACAAAACCATAACATATATTATATATGTTCACCATTATAAATCTATGTATATTGGTTACTTTAATTTGTACTGAAATCATTTCAATATATGTACCATTGTTCGGTTTTTCCATCCCGGACCGCTTCTCTTCTTCCTCGAACTGTTTCTTAAACCTGTCATGAGCCACTTGGAGCCTTCTCGCTCTGACTCGGCCTTGGACACGAACCAGAGCTTGCATACATTTCATAGTCATTTGTGCCTGTTTTCGTACGTGGTTGCCACGGACCAATGCTTGTAGCCTAACTAGTCCTTTCAAAGCTCGAAGTGCTCGTCTCGCCTACAATAGAGGAAATAAAAACCACAAAACCGATCATAATCTTGGATAAACCGGATTATATCTTAAGATTGCTTGTTTGATATTAGTTTACAACTACAAGTTGTTTACAATGCGTATACAAAACTGAGTTAATACCGGTTTAATCATAGTACCGAAATAAATTTAGTTATACCGGATTTAAAGCGAAGTGTTTTCCGATTTTTGAGCAAGAGAACCGGTCAAGGTCGATGGTAAAAGGGTAAATAGAGTGATTGGTTATTACTGATGATGATTGATGAGAGTCAAAAAGGGATGAAAATTACCAGATAGCCCCTGTAGTGCGATTGAATGAGCACGGCGGCGCTATCTTCCTCCGTCTGGCGGTTGTAGCCGGCAAGCCGAACGACTTTGGCGGCGGCTTGTGCGGCTGCAACGGCTGCTTCGGCAGCAGCTGCCGTGGCTATAGCCACAGCCATGGCGTGTTTTCTCTCTCCAACGGTGGTTGCTGGAGTAGAAGCTGTGCTCTCGACGTCATGTGAGATCTCCGGCGAACTTTCCGCCGGAAAATTTTCAAACGACACGACTTCTTGCGTATCGTGGTGCTGCTGCCACCTGTCGGCGTTGTTGTTGCTGATGTTGTCTTCTCTCTGCATATATTTAGATTTAACTGTGACATAATAATAATAATAATTTGAAATCTTTCATCTCTATAATTAAGCTTGTTGACTTCTGATTACTTCCTTTTAATTTTTTTTTATTTTACCTCCAAAGCATTCAACCTTTTACTATATAACTACAACAACGATTTGGTTTTGTACATGTGGTGATACTTTTTATGTTCTATAATTAATTTATTTATCACTATAGTTTCTGTCAAAAAAAATTTTTTTATCACTATAGTAATTTGATAAAGAGAAGAATGCAAACAAAATTGATAAAGATTAAGCTAAAATGTATAAGCTAGTCTAATGATATATTGTCATGTTAAACAAAGAAAACCAAATTCTTTAGTAATGTCATCATTATAGTAATTTAATAAGAGATGACTTCGAACCAAATTGATAAAAGATTCAACTAAGATGTATAAACTAGTCTAATGATATATTGTCATGTTAGTCAAAACTAGAAAATCAAATTCTATAGTAATATCATCATTATAGTAATTTAATAAAAGATACTTCGAACCAAATTAATAAAGGTTCAACTAAAATATATAAGCTAGTCTAATGATATATTGTCATGTTAGTCGAAACTAGAAAATCAAATTCAAACGCATTAAGACACATAATTTTTTGTTGTTGTTGGTATAACTAGGGTCTTGAGTTGAAACTCAAACTAATTCCGATACTTGTAGAAAACCATATAATTTCCATTTGAGATACACTTATAGTGGGCAATCATATCAAAATCAGAGCGAAAGAATTCGAACATTAATTCCAGAATTTCCATGGTAAAATTTTCAATCATTAGATCACCATGAGTTGGTTATATTGTATATATTTCATTGGTAGCTTATTAAATGCATATTTTAATATTTAGTCATCACAACTAGTTTTAGTCCGGATTTTTAATAAGATTACAGTAAATCTTGAGAATCAATAAGGATTAGACGTGAGATCCCAAAAAATGAGAAAGATTGTGGGGCTAAACTTTGGATAGTAGTAAAAAAAGAACCTATACTATAGTAATGTGAAGATATGGTTATCTATAGATACAAGTTGACATAACTATATATATATATATATAACTATAGGTGGGGAAATAAATGGGGTGGAGTGATGGCGAGGGAACAAAGCAATGCACATGAAAATTGGGAGAAGGAAAAAAGATTTTTTAGGTGTCATGAAAATCATATTTCAATGCTCTTATAAGGAGCCTCCTTAGTCCATCTCTTTCACAAGGGGACCAAGCTTTTTCGGCTTTTAATTCATAAATACGGTCTTTACATTTAATTTTTGTAACTCAACTTGTCATACATTTATAAGATGAAAGATCGTATTATTTTTTCCCCCTATAAGCTATAATATACATAAATATATCTTACGAACACTCATTAAATAGTGCAAACACAAGAACAAAAATGTTCATACATATTGCAAACAAAAAATCTCTTTCTCGATGCTACCATGTAATAAGTTAATTTTGTTTGTAATTTTTCAGGTTAATAAAACTGAGTTGAAAAAAGTAAAATACATATGAGAATGCTTAAAGCATAAATATGTGTGTATATCTATCTATATATATATATATATATATATATATGTTTAGGCGTATATACATATGTAATATCAATATTGCTTAATTCAAGAAGAAAAAGACATTAAACCAAAATTGCTTATTAATTAAGAATTAGTTATGCGGTCTTATTCTTCAAGTCATGTTTTGTTAGAAGTCCTAAAATTAATTAAAACCGCTGTGTGTATATATGTACTTTGATTACTAATAATTTTTTCTTTCTTTTTGTGTAAATTGGCTTTAATGTTTTCATATTAAAAGTAAGATCCCAATACTTCTAAAATAAGCCACTTAAAGTCCTAATTCTCCCTGATATGTTGTAAAACATATATATTATATATACATATTGTCATGTCGTAATGTTGTCAATATATTGATAAATTGTAAATACATATATACATATATATATATATATATATATATATATATATATATATATAATTAAAGGTGTAATTAGATTACCTTTGAGTCTTTAGGAGAGGATTTAAAGACTTTCTTCTTCACCGTCGAGAACCACCCACCACTCCCTTTCTTCCCCATCTCCGAAAAAACTCTGAGATCATAAGCTCTATAAATACTGAACAAATATATTTTTTAAATGCTTATAGTTAAAGTTTCTGAAAAAAAATAGCTTTAAATATGCAATAGCGAAACCAATTCCAGAAGTAAACCAAAATGTATAACATTGTAATATACATGCGTTTGATATCTATAACATTGTCATATACCTCAACATGCATAAAAGGAATTAGACATATATATATGTACTTATGTGAAATCAAGAACTTACATGTTTGTGCAATGTGATCAAGCCATTGAAGCGATTTTTTGAAGTTTAGAGAAAATGAGAGAGATAAGAGGTGAGAGAGAGAGAGAGAAGTTAGAGAGAGTTAAGTTGAGAAAGAAGAGGAGGTGTCTCATTTCACCACCGATAATGAAATCATTAACGGAGTCACGTGGGGTTCGGTTAAACGCCGTTAAGTATTTAATTAATTTTACGAAGTTCACGAGGCTTCTACTTTTGTCTTTTCTTTTTATTTTAACGCCAATCGTCTTTTTTTCTTTCTTTTGTATAAAGTCTTCTGACATTTGTGATGATCGAAGGAAAATTGAGCTCATCGTTATGCATTTGTTACAAAATAATATTTGACTTTTTTCTTAAATGTGTGGACTTGTGGACCTAACTCTATATTTACATGCCCACACACAAAAAAACTCTATATTTACATATTTATGATAAAGAGATGTATGCTTCAGACATAAATATGTATTTAAAAATATTTTTACTGATCAGTGAAGTTTCAAACTGAGACTAATTCTCCGGATGATGTTTTAAAATGTATATTTTGTATGATATATTTAATTATTCGTTTGACCAAATTCAATTTTGATTTTTTTCTTTTTTTTTAATTTGTATGTTGGTGAAAAAAAGTTTATCTAGATACCATATTAACTCATGCTGAAATATATTTATCAAAAAAATATTTGTGAGTTTTATCAGTTTGTTTTATTGAGCTTAATTAATACTAAAAAAAATGTTGGTACCATACATATAGTTTGTATTTGTACATAAATATACGGTTTATTTGATCCATGGGTTACATGAGTTTAGATCTGTCCAAAGGATTTTTTTTTTAAATGAATTGAAAATTAAATTTTTTTAATTTTGTTAGGGGTGTAATTTATATAATATAATTGTTAAGGAAAGATTGATATCTCAATGTACTATGATATATCAAATGACGCCGTTAATATTTTATTTTTCTAGATGTAAATGAAATTAGAATGGAAAAAACAAATATAACAATGTGCAGTTGTTTTAATAACGGCGACCTAACCTCTTTATGCGGACCCAAAAGACCTACACCACCTCCAAATTGGACCACCTTTCGATTTCACTACTCATTGAGTCTCATAAATCCACACGAGTAGCTAATTTTTTTTTATGCATCAAATTTTGTTAGAGATTAGTAGATCACGAAAATTGTAGAGATATGATATCTGTATTAATACAAGAAGGTTTAAATATAGAATCTTTTTTTCTTTTTTGATATTTTATGGTAATTGATATTTCTAATTTTATTATTTATGGAAATTTGTATCACAACAATAGTCTATAACAATCTTATTATATAAAGTTGGACATGTTCAATGTGAATACGATAGATAGTTAAAATCAGCGAGATTCAGCAAAAATATTGGTTATACCAGAAAATTCAGCAAAAAAATTGGTGGTAGCTATGATAAAATTGTTGTGATACATACTGACAATAAAATTAATATATAGAAATGTAAGGTAGTTTTTTTTAACTGAGAATAATGTGAATTACTTCATTTTCTATATTCAGTTTAAAATAAAAATATCGTCTACCTCTTTTCAAAAAAAAAAAATTTGTCGGCTCAACTGTTTAGTATTTAGTTATTTACTAATAATGGTTATTCAATTTAAATTTTTTTAAATATAATTTAAAAAAAAATCAAATAACTCTCGAATCGCAAAAGTCCTAATCTACACAACATGAATCATTGAATCTCATGGACATGAAAAAAGAATGTTTGTATATTGACAGTTGAAGAATTGTCAGATTCCAAGTTTAAATGTCGAAGTTGTCAAAAAAATTTATGTTTTATTTTTATCATATGCCGTGTTAAGTGCATGTTTTATTATCTCCAAGCAACTTTATATAATCAAATATAAAATTGAAAAAATTTGAAATATGCTATTTTTCAACTGCTATTTACAAAAATGTCACTGTTTAAAAAATTTTACAAGCGTCATATCTCCATATTAACCTTTGACTCATTTTAACATAATTTTTTTGTATTGATTTCTTCAGATCTTGCCTTCCAATTCGAGAATTCCTCTAAAATCGTGGTCTCCGATCTCAAATCTCTCCGTCTCCAATCTCAGATCTCTCTGTCTCCGATTTTGCCGTCTCCGATTTCGCCGCCTCCGAACCCGTCGCGATCTCCTCTGAAAAAATTCGAGAAAGAGTTGTTGTTGATCTGGTGGTGCGTTTGGCGAAAAACACGGATCTGAGATTGGATCTGGTGGATTTGGGAAGAAGAAAGGTTGTTTAACCCGATTAATGACCCGATTTGTTGAAGATCCGACCTGTGTTAGGTCAAGAATGGTGAAAAGTCAACTTCTGGGTAATATCCAGGGAAGATAGAAAAAGAAGAAGGAAGAAAAGAAAACGCAATCGCGGAAGAAAAAGAATCGGAAACGCTTTTGAATAGTTTTATAAAACTTACAAAAACCTTTTAAAAACCTTATAAAAGCCTTACAATTTATTTTAAGTTTCAAACACTTATTGTAATATTTTATAAGTCGCTTATAAAACCTTTTAAACACCTTATAAAATTTACAAAATTTTATAAATACAGTTTTATAAAACCTTTTAAAAACTTTATAAAAGCCTTATAATTTATTTTAAGTTTCAAACACTTATTGAAATATTTTATAAGTCGCTTATAAAACCTTTTAAATACCTTATAAAATTTTTTAAATAGGTTATAAAACATTTTAAATACTTTATAAAACCTTTTAAATTCCTTATAAAACCTTTTAAATAGGGTTTAGTTTTGAAGGTATAGCTCTTTGAGTGTTTGCAGGAGGAGTCTTTTAAATATCTTATAAAACCTTTTAAATACCTAATAAAATATTTTAAATAGGTTATAAAATCTTTTAAATACGTTATAAAACTTTTTAAATACCTTGTAAAACTGTTTAAAACATTATAAAACTGTTTAAAAACATTATAATACATTATTGTTTCTTGTAATGCTTGACTTTGTTGTTTACATAGTCTGATCAATTCTTACACGAATACTTTTGTTCTTGTTTTGTCTCTGTTGATGCATAAACTTCTGAGAGCACTTGGAGTGTTTGCAGGAGGTGTCTTTTAAATACTTTTGAAATACCTTATAAAACCTTTTAAGTACCTTATAAAACTTTTTAGATACCTTATAAAACCTTTTAAATACCTTATAAAACCTTTTAAATAGGTTATAAAGCACTTTTGTACACAGTTACAGAGATCACTCGTCTCCAGCTTTAGAAGATGTCTATCTAACAGAGATTCTAACATCAAAATTAGGTTATAAAACATTTTAATTATGTTTTAAAACTTACAAAATATTTTAATTACAAAACTGTAAGACAAAAATAATGATCAAAAAGAAGAACATCGTTTGATAAAATTAAAAGAAAAAAGTAGTAGAAGAAGAACATTCAACAACAAAATTAACCCAGATTGAAATCAATCCCAAATTGACAAATTGAAATATACCCCAAATACAACCAAAATTTATTACTACATTCAACCAAATCGAATAAAAATTCGTAGATCTGTAACCCAGATCGAATCAAAAACTCTAGATTTTAACTCAAATCGAGTCAAAACTCATATCTGTAACACAAATCGAATAAAACCAGATTTGCGAAAATAAAAATAAGATTGGTAACAAAAAATGACGAAATTGGATATAGAACTAGATCGATATGAGAGAGAGATCAGATATGTAACAAGCAAGTGTTCCGTTATGGTTTCTTGGGATCCGCCATAGTTTGCCACTTGAGAATTGTTGATTTGGGTGGATATGGATCACAAGGTAACCCAGTGAGAATCCCAAACTATCAGAGGGAAAAACATAATGGTTTTCCCGCAAATACGAACCAAATTTCGTGTTTTTTTAGGGTGTGGAGGGACCGACAGAGCATATGGTGGACGAGTTTCCCAGATAAAGACGATTTATGGAAAAGAAGATCGAATAGGGAGGAGAAACAGGAAGCCCAGAGGTAATTATATTCATTAGTTCCTTCTAGGGCTTCAACCAGGTATAGCAAATACTCGGATTTCGAATACAAATTGATACGACCTTCAGGAGGGTATCTATCCATCGCGTACAATCTTTGTGGGAGTAGATATGGGTTGACGCCATCTGTTCCTGGGAAATCCAGAGCAGGTGGCGGCACAGTCGAGGTTTTTTTCCTCAGCGACTTTGACTTCTTTTTGCTTGTGGACATATATCTTCGATTATTCCTGTAAAGTGAGACAAGGTTTATTAGTTTAAGAAATATATAAAGAACTTAACCATGGAGGACAAATATGAGCAGTTGAGGAAATATGAAGAAAAAATAACGTGTGGACGGGAAACAGTGACTCTTAAGTGGACAAGATGAAAGAATAGCCGATGACATTTTACTCGATTTACAAATGCATGAACAAGTACAGATGAGTAAACACAGACAATGGCATATTCCGATATCGCCTCACAGATGATTGGGGCTTCACTTTTAAAGTTGATGTTTAACACTTCACAGAATCGAACAGGGACCAAAAATGGGATTCAGAAACAAATATTAGCAATCGAAATAGCAATACTGCTTACCGAAATAAATCGTAATTCGATTTTAATTTACAGTTTTAATGACCAGCTTTTGGTGAATAAAAGTGCAGTCTCTGATACTTCAATGGAGTGTTGATTTAGGAGTAAATTGCTTGTCAAAATCGATTTACAGTGCACCTACCCCAATAAAGTAACAGAGAGAGAGAGAGATGAAAACCGCATGATAACTGTTTTTTTTAAACCGTCAATCAATCGACACTCGATCGTGTGCCACGGTTCACGCGTGTGGAGGGCTAAATCGTCATTTCATGAACGCTTGTAGTAGTTCTCGAAAGGAATAAAAAGTTATGGTAGATTTTGAAAGAATTTTTTAAAAAATGGCATTCTCGGTAATTTTCTCTAATTCTTATTAGAGGATATTTATCTTTATGTTAATATTGCGATAATTCCTAATGTATTTAGGAATATTTCCTTATCATAAAGTAGGCCACCGACTCAATACTTGTATAAATACACATGTAAACATATGAAATAAATCAAGTCGTTCTCTATTTCACATGGTATCATAGAAGATATCCAACTAAAACCCTAAATTTTTCTTTTCTTACTGCCGCCGAACGACAAATCTCTTTGTTTTGTCTCTTTTATGTTATACACCAAATAATTCATGTTACACATAAAATCACACGCTATGTCAGATGCATCAAAGGAGACATTGTTGGCTGAGAAGGCAGATGCAGTTGTTTCGCCTTACTCTTTGTTTTCATTGGATAATGTCGGTGCTATGATCACCTCTGTCCAGTTGACGGGTGAAAATTATAATGAATGGGCAATAGAGATGTTAAACGCTCTTCAAGCCAAAAGAAAAATTGGTTTTACCGATGGATCTTTGACATAAGCAGCAGAAGGCAGCCCCGATTTAGAATCTTAGCTCAGTGTGAATTATATGATCGTAGGCTGGATTCGAACTTCGATCGAGCCTTGAGTTCGATATACTGTGATGTTTATTACAGAAGCTCACAAGTTGATGGAAAATTTTAAGACAAGGTTCTCGGTTGGAAACAAGGTGCGTGTTCATCAGCTCGTGATGAAATTGGCAACTTGCCGTCAAGATGGGATGTGATTGATTATTATGGCCGGTTGGCTAAGATATGGGAAGAAATCCAGATTTACAAACCACCTTTGGGATGCACGTGTGTTGCTGCCAAAGCTTATGAGAAGGAAAAAGAAGAATACCGTGTTCATCAATATGTAATGGGACTCTATGAATCTCGATTTGGTCATGTTGTGACTGCAATTATTGAAGTCGATGAGCTTCCTGGACTTGGTAAAGTGTATGCCAAGGTGATTCGCGAAGAATTTCGTCTCAATTCTGCTAAAAACAGAGAACAACAACAAGAGGCGATGAGTTTTGTGACACGTCGTGAGCCCCAACACAATGAAACTGTAAATTTTGTTTCTCGCCGTGATTCAGAGAAACATGTGTTACGTCACGACACACATGTTTCACATACAGACTCTGCATCATTTACTAGAGGAAACAGAACCAACAACCGTCTTTATTCTCATTGTGGCAGATGGGGTCACGACAAAAGTGCTTGTTGGCAGATTGTTGGCTATCCTGAGTGGATGATTGACCAAAATCGTAATGGTAGTCGGGGTATTGGATGTGGTGGGCGTGTCCCATCCTCTTAGGTGAGTTATGGCAGATGGTATGCTACAGTAGCCCACGCTACTAGCTCTCACGCTGCTGCAACAAATGATCTTACTCCAGAACAGTGGCATGCTATCACTCATATTATTCATGAAAAGAAAGTTGGAAGTTATGAGAAAATTTATGGTAAGAAACTTGGAGATGTGATTATAGACACAGGAGCTTCTCATCATATGACTGGAGACCTCTCACTTCTTGTTGATATTAAGAATACGTCTCCTTGTACGATTGGTTTTGCTGATGGTAGCACTACACTATCAACCATCATGGGAGTTTTGCCTTTATCGGACAAGATAACTCTCTATGATGTCTTATATGTTCTGAATCTTAATTTTTCTTTGATATCTGTGTCAAAGTTATTATACTCTAATTGCTTCGCTTATTCACATATGCGATTTATGTTTTAGAAGACCATTTTTCGAGGACCCTGATTGGAGCCGGTGAATAGCGTGATGGAGTCTACTAATTTTATGGATGTGTCTATTGCACAATTAAAAAAGGCTACTCAAAGTATTGATCAAGACTTGTGGCATCGTCGATTGGGACATCCTGCATTTTCTGTGCTTTTCGGGCTAAGCAAACAAGATAAGTTTTTAACGATATTTTTAATAAAGTAGATGATTGTTTTTATTTAATTCATGTCGATTTTTGGGGACCATACCGATTCCGACTTCTTGTGGTGCCAAGTATTTTCTTATAGTAGATGATTTTTCTCACGCAGTTTGGACGTTTTTGTTGCTTGAGAAATCTGAGATTTGCCAAACGCTTCAGGATTTTTGTGCTTACTTTGATAAAAAATTCGGCAAACCAATTAGGATGGGTCGTAGTGACAATGAAACCGAATTCATGTGTTTGACATCATATTTTCGGTCGCATGGTATTGTTCATCAGACTTCATGTGTGGGCACTCCACAACAGAATGGACATGTTGAACGAAAACATCGACATATTTTTAAAAATACTCGATCTTTGTTGCTTCAAGCACAGTTACCCATTAAATTTTGGGGTGAGGCAATTATGACAGCTGCATATCTCATTAATCGAACACCCACCAAGATTCACAAGGGTAAGACGCCTTATGAGTTGTTGTTTGGAGTTGCACCATCGTATGATCAATTACGAGTATTCGGTTGCTCATTTGATATTCATCATCGTCCTAAGGACAAAGACAAGTTCAGTTCACGCAGCCATCCAATTGCATCTTTCTTGGTTATCCATTTAGGAAGAAAGTATGGCACGTATATGATGTTGAAAAAGCTGAGTTTTTGGTTTCACCTGATGTGATTTTTAAGGAGAATGTTTTTCCGTTTACTTTTTTAAGTGTATCTCCACAAGCCTCGACTCCTTATGACAGTAACATCGATGACGACTGGCTTATAAGTCCAGCTTCCGCTGTACATGACAGGGGGAGCACAGTGGCGTCAACGATGGAATCATTACATAAATATGTGTCACATACTGATTCGTCTATGTCACTCACTGGGTTTGCGTCTGTGCCACACAATGATATGCATGTGTCATACAATGTGTCAGTGCCTGTTGCACCAAGTATGTACCAGGGAATCAAAATGCTTAGGTAAACTTGACAAAACTTGCACAACCTGGTCTTCATCACTGATCACAATGTTCAGGCTGGCAAGATTCTCCTCAATGGACTGACTCTCATCCATCTTGTAGCTGACAAACCTTTGCTTTAGGTAGATTATGTTTAGAACAGACTTCTTCTGATAATCTCTTTCAAGTGCTCTCCAAACACCCAAAGCAGTCTTTTCCTTCATGACTTTCCTTAGGACCATGTTTCCTAATCAAGAGCAGATGAGATTCTTAGCTCTGAGATCTCTGTCTTCCTTCTGTTCATCAGTGTAACCGATAAAGACTTCAGTTTTCTTACCAACAGCAGCCTCTCAGGCTTTAGCTCTGCTGGAGTTTCAGTTGGCTTGGGCACAGTAGAACCTGAGGGATTGACAAGTGCTTCCCCTCCCTCCCCCCCCCCCCGGTGATAATCTTGTGCAACCCTTGCAACTCCATCTGCATAATCATCTTGAACTTCCACATACCAAAATCTCCATTCCCATCAAAATTTTCCATCTCAAACTTAGTTGTCACAGGTTCCATATCAACTGATATACCTTGAATAGAAATCGATGAAATGATGACCCTCAAAGACTCTGACACAAACCAAGATCTTTACCTCTGATCCTTCCCAAATCAATCTTGTAACCTGATTTTGATGGGAACCCTTTAGAAATATTTCGGTTAATCGATAACCGAAAAAACTGGCTCGGTTTGGTTCGGTTAACCGAAGTCGCATGCGTACTAGATATTTGAGGAGGCGAAGCAGAAACCGTAGAAGTTTTTTCTTTTTTTCTTTTTTTCTTTTTTAGTTATTTTATTAATTTTTTATAATATGAATTATGAAATACAAATCATTATTGGCCATTATAAGATAAAGGATACTAACTTAGAATCTCATAATCTCTAAAGCTTGTTGGGCCTCTCGATTTTTGCTAAGGCTTTAGAAGCCTTTAAGACTTTTCCTGGACCAGTTTCAAAATGCTTACGGGACGTAATTAGATTAAACAACATAAATACACCAGAAAATATTTATAATCCAATAATAAAAGAAGAAAATAGATGCTGACGTGTTACGGCCCAAAAGAAAGGAGAAAACATTTGGCTTTTTCTTTTTTTCTTTTCCAGAAGACGATCTTCAAAATTAAACCCTCAGAGAGACCAGAGAAGAAGCTGAAGTACAGAGAGAGAGAGAGATTCTCCGGTGATAACATTGAATCTGAGGAGCAATGTATCCGTTTCCGACCGGTCAACAGGTCAGTTAAAGAAATTTTCAGTTTTGGTTACCCAGAAAATTGCAATCGAAAGCAGATTATTCCGAGGAAAAAAAAAAAAAGAAGACTTTTTAGACTGTAATCTCTCTTCACGCGATCGAATCTCTCTGAAAATTTCTCGAAATCTGGAGAAAAAGATTCGTGTTTTCTTGTTTTTTTTCTCCTGTAGATTCTCGAATTTTGTTTCTTTTTAGCTGCATGCGACCACATTGGATGAGTTTTGTTCTTCCCTTACATATTTGGTTGAATGCAGTTACTTTTTTGTTCATTTCTATACTTTTGATTTAGCGTTTCTTGACAAAATCTGGATGAAGAATCAAAAAACTGTTTGTGTCATGTTCCGTTATATTTGAGAAGGTTTATGTTTTTCAGATTTCTCACGAATTTTGAGAATTAGGGTTTATGAGGAGAGGAGTGATGTATAAATATCTAATGTGTTATCCAATTGTAGATTTCGTTTCAAACCACACCGTTGGTTGTTCAAGATCCATCAACGATGATGGTTTTGGATCCAAAAGAAACATCTTCACCAGTTTCTAGAGGTGAAACACAGAATGGAGGAGGGATTTCTCACGCCGAGTTTGCTTTGTTCAATTCCAAGAGGCTTCAATCTGATCTTGAAGCCATGGGTAACAAAATCAAACAGCATGAGGATAATCTCAAGTTTCTCAAGTCTCAGAAAAACAAATTGGATGAATCAATTGTCGACTTGCAAGGTTCGAGATTTAACAAAAGATATCGTGGATTAAGATTTTCATGCGAATTACTATGTATTTTGTTCATTTGTTTTGCAGTTCTTATGAGCAAACTTCATTCGTCTGCCACTCCTAGAAACGAAAACCATGATACCAATCTTCAGGGTGAAGATATCAATGAACAGATTCTTCGGCACGAAAAATCAGCTGCTGGAGTTTTATGTCTGGTTGAAGCTCGTCATGGCGCGCAAGCTTCTCAGTTGACGTTGACAAAAGGTGTTGTTGGCATTGTCGCGAAACTTGGGAAGGTCAATGATGAAAAGCTCAGCCAGTTAGTTCCATTTTCTCACTGTCTTTTCTTCAGATTACCTTAAATTTCCCAATGTCACCATTTCCGTTACAAACTTTTCTTGGGATCGTTTTTGTAATCTGAAACTGACTAGTTTCTCTCGTGGTACTTCAAAAATGCAGGATTTTTTCGGATTATATAGGGACTCGCTCAATGTTGGCAGTTGTATGCAAGAATTATGATAGTGTTAAGGCTCTAGAGACTTATGACAACCAAGGTAGCATCGATAGTAATGCTGGCCTTCACGGGCTTGGCTCTTCGATTGGCAGAACAATTGAAGGCCGTTTTGATGTCATCTGCCTTGAAAATCTGAGGTACTAATGTTTGTATAAATATCTTCTGTATTACAAATTTTCTTTCATACATCTGTAATCCTTTCTAATAACTTGATTTGGTGACTTTTAGACCGTATGTTGGTCAGCACATAGCTGATGATCCACAAAGAAGGCTTGATCTTCTGAAACCGAAATTGCCTAACGGTGAGTGTCCTCCCGGATTTCTCGGATTTGCTGTGAACATGGTGCAAATCGAGCCAGCTTACTTGCTCTGTGTCACATCATATGGATACGGTCTTCGTGAGACCTTGTTCTACAGTCTATTCTCCCGCCTTCAAGTTTACAAAACAAGGGTCGATATGATTAGTGCCCTCCCATGCATAAGTGATGATGCAATATCCTTGGATGGAGGAATCATCAGGACAGCGGGGATCTTCACTCTTGGAAACCGGTAATATTCTCATAACTTTCTAACCCGATAACTTATTTCCCTCTTTGAGCTCCTCTTTTCTTTCTGTTTTTTCTGCTGTTCTGAAACCAATGTAATTTTCAGTGATGAGGTGAACGTGAGATTTGCAAAGCCAACTGCTTCACGCGCGATGGATAACTATAGTGAAACGGAGAAGCAAATGAAAGAGCTGAAATGGAAGAAGGAGAAAACGCTGGAGGACATAAAGCGAGAGCAAGTGCTGCGTGACCATGCAGTGTTCAACTTTGGCAAGAAGAAAGAAGAGTTTGTTCGATTCTTGGCTCAGAGCTCATCCACTAATCAGGTAGTAAAACTAGTTCTGATGTCTCTTCTGACAATTTTATTATATGGTAGATGAATCAAACAAGTCCAAACTTTGATATGTTCATTGAAGCAAATTATGGAATCGTCTACATAAACCATATATTTGTATTGGTTTCAATTCAATGCCTCAAATTATCTATCTGAAAGGTTTTCTTTGGCTAACATTTCTCTGTTTGTGTGTTGTGGTGCTCCAGCAAATGATATCTCCCAGATGAAAAAAGAGAGCGAGCAAAGAAGCATGGAGCTCTGAGTAACAGTTTCCTTTGCTTCTAAAGGAATATTTGGACTATAAGAACTTTTTTTCCAGCTTAGTTTATGATAAATTGCTCACTTGGAAAACATCTATCAGATGATAGAGTTGGATGAATTTCCTGGAAGGGTAGTAGACCAGCTTGGTTTAGATCGATTAGCTTTGGTTAGCTTCGGTTATGTATTTCGACTCTAATTTGTTTCGGTTTTCAGTTGACCGTGTACATATGATGGATATTTGTTATCTAACCTCTCTTCTAGGCTTTCTAGTCTTATCTTATGTTTCTGTATGGTTTATTTCTACTGTCGTACGAGAATTTGAAACTTCTTAATCATCTCGCTATACACAGACCATTTAAGTGAAACATAATGATCAGTCTCACTACAGACCATGTTGAAATTGAAACCAGAAGCAAACCAGAAGTTAAACAATAGGAATATAAAGACTCTAATAAACTCAAGTAAACTGACGATCAGCAGCACGGCGGATTCTGACCGTTGGTTCCATCGGCTTCTTCTCCTTGAGCCACCTCCACCACATCGGCTTCTTCGACAACACCGTTCTCCCAAAGCAGCTTTGGCTTTTCTTTCTGTTCTTCCTTTTCTTCCTCTTTCTTTGGAGAAAGTATTGAAGCTAAGTTAATTTGTGTACTCCTTTTCTTTGCTTCTATTTCTTCTAACTCTTTCGCCTTTGCCTCTGCTTTCAATCTCTCTTTCTCATCCATAAGTTTCTGCAGATCATCCTCTCTTCCTCCTTTCCTCAGCTCTTCTTTCACAAACTCTTGCATTTCCTCGCTCACTCTGACTGTGTCGTCATCCAGCATCTCATCCACAATCTTAAGCATCTCGTCGAGCCTACCAGCTTCACTTAACGCCCTCATGATGAATTTGTAAGCATCATCGTCCATCTTGAGCTTGCTCACCATCATATCGAAGAAGGATTTCGCATCGTCGAGTTTCCCGGCTTTAACCAACTGATCTTGCAATCTGTTATACACCGCCAAGTTTGGTCTTAGACTTGACTCAACCATGGTTTTGTAATACGCAGCTCCTTCGTCTATCTTATCTTCCTTGAAACAAGTATCCATTAACAACCCAAATGTGTACTCATCAGGCTTCACCTTTTTCTCATCCATTTCACCATAAAGCTTCTCAGCCTCGGCCAACAATCCATTGTCGCACAGCTGATTCATCAGATTGTTGAATGATAAAGTATCGGGACTACACCTAAAGTCACCCATTTGCCTGAAAACCTCCATAGCTTCCTCAAACCTTCCTTGTGCACAATACCCATTAACCATTACATTAAAACTTCCCAAATTTAAAGCCAAATGCTTTGGTGGATTATGCTCCTTTTTCATCGCATCAAACAACTTCAAGGCCTCATCGAACTTCCCGTTCTCACTCAAAGTCTCCAGCACGTAATTATAAGCCATAGCACTCATCTTTACCTTTGAGTTCTCTCCAATAACTTCCTCATAACACTCCATGGCTTCTTTCTCCATATCTTTCATGAAATATCCTTTCATCAAATGCCCATAAACCACACCATCGTCAACAAACCTACCAAGCTTCTCCTTCAACTCCTCATAAAGCTTAAAAACGCCATCGGCATCAGAATTCTTCACACACCCCATCATAAGATAGCTATAAACAACAGGGTTTGCAATAAAACCTCTAACACCCATATCCTCCTTAATCTCCATCGCCTTTTCAAGATTGTCATTATCAACTAAACCCTTAACCAGAATCTTAAACGTAGCAATGGAAGGATTCAATGGCGCACCATCTATAAACAGCTTGTAATGTTCCAAAGCAATGTCGGGTTTTCTAACATCAAGATAAGCCTGGAAAATCAAGTTGTATGTGATGATATTAGAGGCGATACCAGCTTGTTTGATGAAACTATGCAATTGCAGAAGCGCTCCGTACTTCGATTGCCGAAGCTGCGCAGCTAAAACTGCGTTCACGGTGAAAATCGTCGGCCGGCAATTCGAATACACAGAGTGACGCGTGAACAGAGCAGCTTCTTCCAAATCGTTCTCACGAATCAATTTCAGGATCTGATTGTGGAGATCGAGGCGTTTCCCGGTGAGAGCCGACACAGGCTCCGCCAATTTCGGGACGTCTGGGTTTTGGATTGGTCTAGGGATTTGAGATTGCTGTTGCTGGGATCTGTTGAACGAGTTAAGAGGTGGCTCCATGCGAAGACGACGCTTACGACGGCGACGTTCAGCAGCAGCTTCTTCCTGCGTCGCGAAAGACATGTACCGGACGGCGAAAAATGGCGGCGGAACACGGGGACGGTAGGCTCTCGTGATTGTTTGAAGGTGGGTCAAAAGGGCGGCTTTAGAAATCGACATGGTTGGGGGAAATGTTGCTTCTGGAGATTTCTCTCAGTGGGAGTGGGGAAGAAAATGAGAGGTAGGGTTCTTGTTAGGGTTTTAGAAAGAGTTTGGGTTTGGTAATGAAGAAGCCGTGGGGTTGTTTGGGAACTGGGATAAGTATGTTTGGCGTGGGAATACAGAAAAACGCTAAGGATAAATATTGGACAGTTTAGGGCTTGTGGCCCATCACAAGAGGCCGGGCCAACCCGTTTTAATATTTCTAATCAATAATTGATCCATTGTTATTTACGGTGATCTATTGTGTTTCAGAAGGGTCTGACACATCAGATTTCACGCGCACAAAAAAATACGATAGTTTGAGAGAAAATCGATACTACTAAATTTTAGTATCTTCAACGGGGTTTCTCATGGAGGTTCTCAAGATATATTAAAAAAATATATATATATAATAGTAGCTAAATATCTAAAAATAATAATATAATAATAGTTGAGTATTTATTGAGAAACCCAAACATATTATATTAATACTTTTACAATATAATATTATTAACTGAGTCTGCTTGATGTGCAAATGTTTTAAAAACCCGATTCATATGTATATAGACAAGATTAGTATAAATTGTTTGGTTTTTATTATTCATGCCTTCATTTGCACGATTGTTGCAAAAAACGATCCATTTGCGTTGAACAAGCAATGTGAAAACAAATAAAGTAACAAATCAACGGAATGAAATAAAATTAACAGTTGATAGATAAATTTTACAAAAGTGTATATTAAAAAAAACTTGCATTTATACATAGGCGCGGGTATCAACATAACCATTTTAACTCTGTTGTATTCAATGGTTTATGGTTGTCTTCTCCAATGCGAGATTTTTGGTTTCTTTTTCGATGTATTTTTTGAAATATGTTAATGGAAGCTAATTTTAATCTTTCTCTTTTTTCAGAATATAGTATAATAATCTTCTACAATTATAAACTGCGAAGGACCAATCGCGTGTGAATATGGTGTGAAGAGTCCATAATATATAGATTCCACACTAACACATTGTCTAAAATTAAAGTTCTTGCTGATAGGTTGTTTATACCTCACATATATCCACCTTTAAAATTTAAGAATCCCCACACAATTTATATACATATAATTTATGAAAAAAAAATTATTTAAAATAAATTTGGGTGATATTGGTATTGGTTCAAGACCGACTTAATATTTAAATACTACATCCAAGTTTCTTGCCAAATTTTTCAATTTTGTATAACAGGGATGATGAAAAGATTTTCGTAAAGAGTTGGGTGTCCATCTCGGTTATTATTAGAATGAAAAATAACACACAAGGATCGAAAATGTGTAATTTAAATACTGGAAATATATTTTATAAAATATCAGATTTAAAAAAATTTGGTTTCTAAAATTTCACTAATTCGTGCTAGAATCAATTTTGGGACGGGTATCTCATATAATTGGGGTAATTGTGAGCAACTTATAAAAAATTTGGAAAATTTGGCATAATTTGTGAATTGTTTTCAATCATTTTTAAATTTTAAATATCTTGACATGTAATTTAAATATCCCGTCCCATATTCTACATGTTTCTGTATCCGTTGGAATAAACTACATAGTTCCAAACATATAATTATTTGAACGGAAATGGGTCTGAGATGAAAAAATTAGGATATATACGAATCGGGTCAGAAACTCGTCCCGAAATAAACAACTCTAAATTTATAAAATTAAAACAATATATATTTAAAAAAAAATTGTGTACATACGTGGATATTCATCTAGTTTGTATAATTGATAACATTTTGAAAACTTATTTATTAGAAATTGCATAATATATACTTAAATAAAATTTATGTCCAAAAGCATACTTAAATAAAGGTTAAAATAAACATTGGACTGTTTAGGGCTTGTGGTTCATCACAAGAGGCCGTTTTAATATTACTAATCAACAATCCATTGTTACTTACATTCATTATTTTTTTAACGCTGAATTGATTTTATCAAAATAATGAAAGAATAAAAACGCACATTAATAAATTATTCAAAGATTAGATCTGATAAATGGACTTAAATAAAGATTATGTCCCAAAAATACTTAAATAAAGGTTAAAATAAAATGCAAAAAGAAAATCAAGATTAAAATAAGAAAGTTAAGACTAATATGATAATACTACAAACTTGGTTAGTAGATAAGATCTGAATAGTGACGACAGAATAAGTAGTAGTGTTGAACATGTGGATCATGCAGAATAATATAGTACTAGTATATAATTGATGGAACAAGCGACGTAGAACGAACGGAATAAAATGATGATCACAATAAATAAAGTGTTGATATAATAATATTTTTCCATCAATTTTTTCACTCTCTTTCGACAAAAGCCCTAGGCCACTGCAACTTTTCTAGATCTCGAATTCAATTTTGGACCGCCGTGCGGTGGTTCTGTCAGCATCAATGTCGGCTCTCTAATTTGCTTTTGTTTCGTTTTTTTCTATCTCGATTCCGTTAAAGTCGAGGACTCTGGTCTGTGTTGGTGGGTTCGGCTCTCGCCGAGGTAAAAACTACTGTGGTTAAGACCACCGTGGTTTCGTGGTGCCTTCTCTGTGAGCGACGGAGCGGCGAGTCTGCTATCACCATGGATTTGGACAGGTGGTTCTTAGTCCTTGGCGCAGTCTCCGATTACTAACAAAGGTCATATCTGGTTCTCTGTTTTTATAGTTTATTTTGGGCTTCTTGTAAGAGTCGAAACTCGCACAACTAAATTTGGTTAGGAAAGTTTAGGGATTCAGATGCTTTCTATGAAAAGAAACACAGGAACATAGATCAAAAGATGGCTTTTATTGATATGTCTAAGAGTTTCGAATACAGATTTTGTTTAAAGAGAAAACTTTAGTATTCTTGCTAAGTCAAAAGTTTCGGATCCCTTTCTTAGGGAAGATACATGCCTATTTATACATCTATGGGTCGGTTAAGACTAACCCTAAAACGATAAGGAAGTTTTCCTATTCTTCCGCGAATTTTCTTTCTTCTCGGATTCTTCTATGTCGGCGGAGTGGGTTTCCTGCTTTGATTTGTCGCTTCGGCCCATAAAGATCTTGGGATCGGTACCCTTAGCCCCCTAGGGCTCGGCTCGGCCCAGAGGCTTCGGGGGTCGTTGCCTTGCCTAGCCGAGGCCCTATAGCTTGTCGCCTAGCCGATGCTCCATTGCTCATTCCCTTGTCTAGCCCGGCCCTACGGCTCATCGCCTTGCCTAACCGAGGGCTCAGCTCGTCGCTTTGCCTATCCGAGGGCTCAGCTCGTCGCCTTGCCTAGTCGAAGCCCTACGGCTCATCATCTTGCCTAGCCGTGGACACGGCTCGTATTTATATATAGCCATTTTTATGTATTGATCCGATCCACCTTCTAACAAATTCGCGGCCGTCTTCAAACTTTCCGATCTATCTTCAAAGATTTCCGGCGAGCCTTCAATCTATCTGATCCATCTTCATATAGGTCACGGCGTTGCTTAAAATCTTCGACGTTCCCTTCTCCTTGCTTTGGTACTAAGTGTTTGGAGTGGTTCCGAGCCATATACTCGATGTCGTCTGCCTCTAAGCTGGAAGATTCCATTGATTCGGCTACCTACGGTTCATTGTTAGGTCGTAAAAAAGTTTATCTCCGCAAGTCACCGAGGCGAGCGATCATGATTCTCCTCCGGGTCGGATCCATATTAAGGTTTCGTCCTTGATTGATGACCCAATTTGTGATGTGAATGTCGAGGTAAAAATCGAGGACGAAGACTAGCTGTTCGATCTTGCCGAGGCGAGATGACAGCTGAGCATTTGATGGATACTCAGGGAGCAGGACCTGCAAACCAATTAACCAAAAGGAAAGGAAAGGCAAAAAGAAGCGAGCCGATCCCACGGGTTCGTCTTTATCCACCGTGGGATCATTGGAGGAGTTAAGACAGCGGTTCGGGATTTCTGAAGAAGTCAATTTAATAGCTTCTTCGTCATCAGACCGAGCTGACTGTCCTCCCCCGAATCACTTTACCTTGTACGAGAGCTTCTTCTACCTTTGCCTCTTATGACTTCCAATCCTCGAGTTGATTCTTTGATTTTTGTGGAAGTATGGACTCGCTCCGGCACATATTACGACTAGAGGCATTCGTCATCTGATTGATATTCTAGTTCAGAGTTACGAGTATGATGTGGAAATTGGGGTCCATCACCTGGAGAATCTCCTTGAATTCCGGAGGAGTTCAAAAACTTAATTGACATATTATATTTTCCAAGCAAAGATAGCGATTAGGCAAGCCATTTCTTCTTTGTTACTATCTCTGATGCGTCAGTGGGCAGCCAGTGCCTCCATTTAATCAAGACGAGATGGGAGAAAATTGGTAGCCGATTTAAGGCTATCAGCTCGGTTTCTTTTTATACCCTTTTTTAAAACTGGGTTTTAACTCTTATCTTCCTTTTTCTTTTCGCAGTTCGCAATCCCCTTCCTCCGTGTCCAGAAGATATAACTACGGTTTGGGATACCCTTGCAGCCGGCAAAGTAAATTGGGAGAAGCATTTTTCTTTGAAAAGAGTGGAGAAACCCGAGCCCTTCATTCTGGTTATTGTTTTCCTGATAGTTAGAAATCATCAAGTTCATCTTCAGAAGACATCCGAGATGTGATGGGAAAGCGAATGGATGCAAAGGTTCGTGAGAAAGCTAAGCTAGCCAAAGTCCCTCCAAGGGTTGAGAAACCAACCCCAAACGTTGCAGGAGCCCTTGCCACTGAAATGCCCGACCCAATTTTCGATTATGTAGTTCCTTCTGAGCCAACGCCTGCTGATGCCGAGGCGAGGAAAGTTGTTGTGGGTGTTTCTTCTGCAGCTAGGCCTTCTGGCTTGACTTTATCTCAACATGACAGAGAAAAGCCGACCCGAAAATGCTCTTCTTCGAATACCGATAAAGGGAAAGGTTCCATTAAGGCAGATGCACAAAAGAGGCAAACGCGTGCTACTTTTAACCCCGCTCGTATTGTGGCCGAGCCGACGTCTACATCCACTCTACCCGCCATGACCGAGGTGACGTACAATGATGCTTCTGCCTCAGCCATAATCTTTTCCAAGGTCACTTACCCTGGTGATCGTTTCTCTCCTCCAGATACTTTGATCAAAGACAAGGTGTACGACGACATGTCTCTTCGAGACACCAAGATATTTACCGAACCCTTTAATAATTTTTCGTATATCAGCTCGCGGTTGATTGTCCTTTCGTTTTTGTAGTTTTTGGTGTATATCAACAAGATAGAAATCGGCTATGAATCGGATGCACGAAAGGATAGACGTCGCGTTGAAGATGCATAGAAAGAGGCTATGGCTCTGAAAGCCAAACTTGACAAGGTTGAGAGCAAACATGCCGCCGAGCTTGAGAGGGCCTCGGCTCAGATCAAGTTTCTTGAGGACGAACATAAGAATCTTGAGGAAAGACACAACCGAGCCAATGACATGGTTCTCAAATTAGGAGGGTCTAAGACCAGGAATGATGCTCATATAGCCTCTCTAAAAAGGCATCTTGAAACGGACATAACTCTACACAACTCAAAAGTGAAGAAGGCTCGAAAAGAGGCGAATCAAGAGTTGGCCGATAAATTCCAGGAAAGTATTTCCCAAGCGGAAAAGAAATTTGAGGAGTTGAAAAGTGGTGCTAAAGAGGACATGCTTGATCTCGCGCAGATTGATGGTAATCTTCAGTTGATTGGAATCCTTAAGGGAGACAATCCGCCGACCCTCGATGCCGAGCTGGAAAGGCTGAATGAATGGAGAGCCGAACTGGTGGGAGCTGATGATAAATTTGAATGGATTGCCACTGACTTGAGGGACGAGCTGAAGTTATCCCCTGTTTCTCCTGATTCCGTCGCCTCTCTTCTTGTAAATGAACCAGTTGAATCTACTGCGGCGTCTGTTGGTGTTCAGGACTTCTCGGGTTCGAACGTGGGGACTCCCGGTGTTTCTGATCTGACCGCATAGAAGTTTGCTGAACTTGCTTTGGATAAAGCTGCCTAGCCAACCGTGGAGAATGCTACGAAACCCACTTTAGAGAAGGTTGCCGAGCCAACCGTTGAAGAGGCTGTCAAGAAGGATGCTGAAGAGATCGCAGAGAGGGGTGTTGAGGCAAATGCCCCTTAGTTTTTAGTTTACATATTTATGTTTCAAGGTTTGCGGCTTGTGCGACCCCTTTTATTGACTTGGCTCGGTTTGGTTGAACATGGTGCCTGGATGGCTTTATCCACCTTCGTTTTTAAATGACTTTCGGCTTTTATTGAACTATTTGCCATATTTGTTTTGATAGAAAATGTTAAGTAATTCGTACTAGATGATATACAACTGAGTGCTCGGTTTAGATCAAATATATTTAGGCATCTCTTTCTAGACGATATACGTCTAACACTTATATTTTTGAGATGTTGTGACCAGCGATTGGTTGCTGGGTTTAGACGAAGCATGTTTTAGTTATCTCACACTAACGATATACGTTTAGTGTTATGTTTCTAAGATGTCGCGACCAGCATTTTGCTGCTGGGTTTAGATGTGTACTTCGGTTTACGCATATGCTTTCCATCAGCATACACGCTCCGACAGTAGACATTAGTATTTATATAGCGCGTTTAAATCCGTAAAGGATGTAGTGGTTAAGATCCGTAAAGGATGTAGTAGTTCGTTGTTGTGGCCAGCAACAACGAGGATGATAAGTATATCAGAGTGTCTGTTTTGATAAGATTTGATGTTTTAAATATGTCAAAGTGTCTGTTTAGACTTAGAATTTTCGTAAGGTTATGTTACAAAGATGGAGGTATACGAGTATATGTACCCACTCCCCCCCCACTCCCCCCCCCACTCCCCCCTTTTTTAAGGAGGGAATAGCTGAACCTATCCTTAGATAAGTTCCCTACATACCCCTTTCGAGGATTAAGCCTCCCCGTAGTTCATGTGTTGTATCTTAGTGATAATTCTTCTTTAGGTTCATTGCATTCCAAAATCTCGGTATCGGAACGACAGACATGTTAGCGAGCTCGTACACTCCTAGGCGAACTACCTTGGTGAGTTTGTAAGGTCCTTCCCAGTTTTTTCCTAGCTTTCAAGCGTTTTTTTCTGCTGTGTTCTGGAAAACCTTACGGACAACCAAATCCCCTTTGTTGAACTTCCGTCTTCGAACGTTGGAGTTGTAATACTTGGCTGTTGCCTGTTGATAGCTCTGAATCCGGATCAGCGCTTGGTATCACCGTTCGTAGATCAAGCCTAGTTCATCGAGTAACATAAGGTGATTCAATCCTTCCTACCCTCAAAGAAGTATGCGGTAAACTTCGGGAAATTCTACTTTGGGTGGAATGACGCACTTCGTGCCATAGACAAGGGTGAACGGTGTTTCTTCGGTGGTTCATCGCGGAGTCATCCGATGAAACTATAATACTCCTTCAAGTTCATTGGTCCAGCATCCCTTTTTGAGTCAAGGCATTTCTTGATGCCATCAAGGATAGTCTTGTTTGCTGCTTCGGCTTGGCCATTCCCTTGCGGATAACGTGGCGTAGACTTGCTAAGCCGGATCTTCCATTTTTCATAGAAAGCTTCAATTCTTGTTGAAATAAACTGCGAGCCATTATCGGTGACGATTTTGTATGGAATCCCATGTTGGCATATGATATTTTTCCAGAAGAAATGTTCCACTTGGGCGTCTATTATTCTGGCGTAAGAATCTGCTTCGACCCATTTGGAGAAGTAATATGTTAGAACAAGTAGAAACCGTTTATGTTTGGATTGGTGTAGAGGTCCAACGATGTCCATGGACCATCTCATGAAATGGTAAGGAGCCAAAATTAAAGATAACAACTCGGTAGGTTGATGAATTATTGGAGCGTACCGTTGACACTTTTCGCATCTGGCAGAAAACTTCTCACAATCTTTTACCATAGTTGGCCAGTAATAGTCGTGACGCTTGATTTTGATTGCTAGTGCCCTTCTGCCAGAATGATTGCTACAAGATCCACTGTGGATTTCTTCCATGATTTTTCTAGCTTCTTTTCCTTCTATACAAGCCATTAGTGATCCCAAGAATCTCCATTTGAAGATGTTTCCATCGATTAAGACATATTGTGCTGCTTGAGCTCAGAGTTTACAAGCCTCCCTTTGTCGGAAAGGACTTCACCGTCCGCGATGTAGCCTCGTATTGCATCCATCCATTCCTTATCGCAGCCGTATTCTCTTTCCATCGATTGCTGATCTTCATCCATGGCCATTGTGTTATTTCCAGCCGGAGTGTTATCTTTAGGATCTGCCTCTATTTCGACCGTTTGTCTTCAGCCAAAGGATCCTCGTTTTAGTCATCTTCCATTGCGAAGGTGGTGTCAACGCCATCTTCTACTGTGACAAGTCCTTCGGGTGTGTCTTTTGCTTGACTAGCTGCTTGGGCGCGGGTAACCGCGTTAATGGTGCCGGAGAGATTGATGCTTGGGTGTTAAATGAACTCCACCGGGATCATCCTATGTAGGTCTGGGTCGGAGGTGGATGTGAGCGCTGCTAGTTCATCTGCCGAAGTTTTTTCCCCATGGGGTATTTGTGTTAACGTGAATTCCTTGAATTGATCTTCATTGATCTTTATTATTCGTGTAAAATTGATCTTCATTATTCGTGTAAATTATAGAGTATACGACAAAATCAGATAAATTTTAGATTTATATGAATTTGTAGGACATAACAAACGAAAAACAATATATGGTTTCCAATAATGAATTGTATAAATATTTGCAAATGTGATTAAATATGTATAATAGACTGCATCATAATAAAAATATTTGTATAATATACTAATCTAAATACATATATAGACAATAGATAATATTGTTATAAATATAATAATAAAAAATTTGTTAATATATCAAAAAAAATTAAAATAGATGATATGGTAAGTTTAAAATATTATATTTAGTTGGGTTTAAATTTGTAAAACAAGTATTAATGGACTTATATTATAAAATTAATGAGAATATGTAGAGATTTCTACCATGACATATAATTTTAATTGAAATGTTCTGATTGGTTAAATTAAATGATATATCCCTTAAAACGTTTTTTTAACAATACCTAATTTTTTTTATAAATATCTCTTCTATTAATATATATAGATCTCATATTTATTAATCGATTAAAGATAACTTAACGATAAAAAACGCGCAGGAGAAAAACCACATCATCGACATTTCCAGTCACATGACTCACCAAAAAAAAAAAAAAAGTATCTTTATAATCTAGGATTTTTGACAAGTACATTTTCTCTCCAAGCAAAGCGTACTCCATTTTTTCTAACCTACGGATATAGCTTTTGATTGGTTACATTTTAATAGAATATTATAATTTATATCACATTTTATATAATCAATAGGTAAAGAAGTATTACATAAAATAATATCATTATTTTTATTGTATTATCATCTCTTATCGTTATTTATACTGCTTCTAACTGTATTATCATTTTGTTCTATTATTTTATACTATCAAAAAAATTGTACTATCATTTATTACTAATAGGACCCAATATAATTGGGTTATTGTTTTAGGATTATTATTTGATTCAAATTCTTGACGTGAAGCAAATATAACCGTAGGTTATATAAATTATAGCTAATCTTAGGTCATCACTCTTTTTTTTTATGTTAACTATTTTCGCAATATAAATTAGAATGATGAAAATTAAAATGAATGATTAATGCATAACGTAAGAGAACATTTTGGTGTTTGTCTAGTATTATTGTTGAGTAATGGGTCGGACATGGAATTATTGGAAACAAAGTTCCCAAGACCGTGGACCCCATAGTCAGTGTCGGTCGTGGGCCGTTACCTATTGACTATAGTCATATTGGTTCGTCTCCGTCACCGTCTCAGACTCTAAGCTGTCACCGACACATCCAATTCAGATCTTTTATTTTATTAGTTTTTACATAAAAACAAGAATGTTTGAATATTAAACCAAAACATTGAATATAATTTCTTATACTTTTCAAAACATTCAATCGGTTCAAAAATTATTGTCGCTGGACTTTTCGTCCTCTTATTTGACACAAAAGGAACATTAAAGTAAGCTTTTATATTTCTTTTTTAAAACGACAAAGTAAACTTTATAAATTCTGCTCAAAATTTATGTAAAATCAAACTAGTTTGTATATTCGTACACATTTCATCGATTACTTCATCACACCGAATTGCATCATATGTATTATCAAAAAGAATAGTGTAAAAATTATCCTCGAGTACTCACGATCTTATTGAATAATATATCCGGAGATCATACAATTAAAAAAAGTTAAAAAAAAAAAAAAATATATATATATATATATATATATGATTAATCATATATGTCCATTACTATAAGGACGTAAGAATGAAACAATTCATTGAAACAAAAGGACTTTATTTTCCTCTACCTAAATGTTTAATCCGGCCAAGAACGAAACCCCGGTCGAAGGTAACCACGACGAACCGTATATAAATTCCGCCACCGTAAACCGGTTTGCCTCGGCGGTCGAATTGATGACCCGGTAACCCGGCCAATTCACACGTTGAGCAAGAGCCGACCCAGGTCCAGTGTTCAAATACTCTCCATAATATAAAGTATCTAAAGCAAATGTTGTGTTCCACTCAAGCCAACCTCTTGTGTGTACATGATTACCGATATACGATAACATATAAACCGTCCTAGAGAATAGCTTCCACGGTCGGCCTAGATACGTCTGGACAGTAACGTTAGTACTGTTTGACGCTAGATACGTCTGGAGATCAGCTGCAGCCAAAACCCTAGACGCATGTATCGATATTCCGGTGTTTTGGTTCGGGTCTTTTCTGTTTTGAGCCGTGATTGTGTTTTTCTGAAAATCCATGGGTTTGCGTGCGTAGATGCTACAGTTTTGTAGCACTACGGCTGCATTTCCGAATATAAAATCGACTGTACCGTAAATGTCGCATTCGCGAAAGAATTGTCGGTTTGAATGGACGTAGAGCGTGTCTTGGTAACCGATAATATTGCACCTGTAGATCACCGCGTGGTCAGCCCCGATCCGGAGAGCGACCGCCTGGTGCTTCTGTGGACCGGCCCAATTTTGGAATGTAATGTCTCTTGCAATAAATCCGGCTCCTGTCGCGGCTGGAAAAAACAAAACAAGAAAAACACAATCACGTTTTGTGTTTACGAACTCTAATTTTCTTTAAAAAAACATAAGAAACCAATATAATTAACTCATCATCAAATGCGCTATGATCGACAACATCCACTATATATATACACGGATATACCCTTTTGTTAAAAAAATTTGGATATGTTAATTTGTTAGGTTTTTTGCTGATGATAAAATATTTATTCAGTTAATCTTTTTTTATGTTTTTTCTTCACACACAAAAAAATTGATTGCTATAATTTTGTGTTTTATGTCTAAATATAGATGCAACAAATGCCCTCAAACAAAACACAAATTGAATTTATATACTTAAAATCAAATACTAGTATTTTGAGAAATGTCTTTACCTAGAAATGTTATATGCAACTAGTGGTCTCTAACGCATTCAACCACATAATAAGCTATGACCCACCTCCAACTACATATATAAATAAATGCAACTCCTCTCTGTCTCCCATCATGCATGTATATATATATATATATATATATATATATATATATGCAAATATGTGGGTCAGTAATTGCGCGGCCTACCTCCAAACTTAAAAATACGTTCCATGTGAATGTGCATATCCTTCTAGAAGTGTATGCATATATATGTATTTTTAAAGTGTCTATGTATATTTGTATATACATTTGTGGAAAATGCATTAACTGATGTACTTAAGTGGCTGTGGGTATTTATGAATGAATATTAGATGAATGTAATGTATTTAAACTTTGTTTTATCAAAAGAATGTTTTATTACTTGGTTTGATTTGAGCAGTAATGTAGTATGCATTCAATGTACATTAAGAACCACAACAACATGCATGTGAGTTTCGTTGGATAAGCGGCAGCATCACATAGGATGTCCGATTGAGTGTTTAAGTGTGACACCTAACCGAATTCAATCGTACTCATATTGAAAACAATGAAAAGTCAATCCAAAGAATAAAAATAAAATTTATTTGAGGTAGTCGGTTTTATTTTAAAACAGTAACTAAGCTACAAAGCACTAAAAGATCAGATCAAATTAAATTTCTGTTCAAAAAATGTTTTAAATCGAATTCGGAAGAATGAAATACCAAACCAAAAACAAACCAAAACTAAAGACATAAAAATACGAAAAGAAAAAAATTCGGTTATCTATTGCTAAACCGAAACTTAACAAACAAGTAAATTTGTTTGGATATATTATTATATTGAAATTTATTTCAGAGTGTTTATGAAGAAAAGATCATGGTTTTCTCTATGACATAACAAACAAGTAAATTTACCTTAGAACTACAAATTAGGTATCAACTACCATCAGTGAGAAAAAAGTTGGTAGAACAAGCAATAAATTTAGTCTGTGTAGTGGAGGTTTTTGAGCCGAAGCGGTAGAAATTATAAAATGGGTAAAATACGTTTGTTTTTTTAAATCTCTTTTTGCTCAAAAATGGTATAAAAAAACGATTACAAAATTTATTGGTCCATAATATTAACCTTATTCACTGGTTCGAGTACATATTACTCTATTTACAAATTTTACTTAAATCTAGCTTTCTTTGGTGGTCCATTATCCATATGAAGAATAAACACAAGTGGTAAAAGACAACTAATATTTTGTAAATGGTTCTGACTTTAAGAGAATCTATCGGACACTTTAAACCCTATCAATCCGAAATCTATACAGCTAGCTCATGGCCCCCTTCACGTATCTGATTCCAAGAACTTTCCTTCATATATATATATATATATTTTTTTTTTTTCCCTTCGTAACCTATTTATATATCTTCGGTCAAAAAATATTTATTTATATATCTCAAAATATATATTTTATCATAAATGTTGACCGCTCTTTTTTCACGATTTTATTCTGTAATTACCACAAAAAGGATCTTCTAATTTTTTTTATTATGGCGCTAAAAAGAAAAATAATTCTCTGTAGTATTTGTTTAATCGCAATAATAATGTTGTGTTTACGTGTTTCTTACTTTTAACTATTTATCATTATTGTTGTATTATTTGAAATTAGTTAAAAAGTGAAAAAGAAATGGTATAAGTGAACGAAAGCTTACCAAACGTCGCCGTGTGGAAAGTGGTAATGTTGTCAAATATGCTTTTCCCTCCTGAAATGACCGTTTTACCCTTCCCATCCCCCACGAACATCAAGTTAATCTTTTTTCTACCGACCTTGAGGTTGTTCTCTTCGTACCTTCCAAAAAACAACACAGAAGATTTCACTGAGATAACGCAATTATTAACATACAAAGCCACAAAGGGTTTTGCTTTCGTCATTTTCACGGACGTAACAGTTGACATCGGTTAAATGCGATCGAAGAGGGGTAAAACAGTAAATTTACCTTCCGGCTTTTACGTAGATAATAGTCCGGCGAGTACTGTGCTCGGGAGCTTTCTTGATGGCTTCCGATATGGTTTTGCACGTGCCGTTGCCGTCTTTCGAGACGATAATATCAGCTTGTATCTGAGATACCGGCATTTCCAATATCTCACGCTCTCTTCTCTCCTCCATCCATATCGGGAATTTCTCGTCTCTTACTTCCAACAGCCTCCGATTCTGTATCGGCACTCCGGCGAAATCGTTGCCGTCTCCGTCCCCTCTCGCCGCGAATATCGCAAGACAGTTGCTCACGAGCTCCGAAAGATTCTTCAGCGCCGCCGACATCTGATCCTTAACTCCGCCGTCGTCTACGCCGTCGAATCCTTCGGCGCACGTGTCTTGGTTCGTCAGTGCCGTGCTCAGCCACGTCGTCACGTCTTGCGGCTTAGCTTGTGTCCCCGAGGAGACGACGGAGGAGAGAGCGCGTGAGAGCGCGTCGACTGAGTCGTCTAGTAGCTCCAGGCAAGAGTCGTAAGCGGAGCGGACACGTGGCGGCATGTCGAGGAAGGAGAAGGAGGAAGATGAGTAGAGAGCGTGGCTGAAGTGGTGTAGCGTCATGTTCACCGTCACGTGGATCAGATCTTTAGCGGAGGAAGCGGCGAGTGAGCCGGGGAAGTCCATGAGTGAGTCGACGCATAACTCGGGGAAACGAGTCAACTCGCAAGCTTTGGAGATTGCTTGGCTTGGTTTCCGAGCTAGGCCTGGGACGTGTTGGCCTGTTTTGACTTGTGATCGAATTCCGGCCAAGATCGCGGCGGCAAGGATAAGTGCTAAAGCTACGACGATTGACGACACTAGAAGCTTCTTTCTTCTTCGATTAGTAGTCTCCGGTTGTGCGGAGACTTGGTGGAGGTTCGGAGCCGGAGCTGTGGCGGTGGTAACCGAATCACTTGCTTTCGATGGTCCGAGCCTTTCATACCCCATTTTGTTCTCGTTATTGTCTCTTTACTTTTGATTTTACATTCCAAATGATGTAAGTGTATATATACGAGTGAGTGAGTGAGAGAGAGAGAGAGACTGTGAAGTATACATATAAGGAGAGTGGTGGTGATTATTGGTGGGACACGTGTCATTGATTCATATATTTAACATAAGAATAAAATTACTTTATTTATTTTTTGTGTGTTGTAGTTTTAATTGCTTCTGTAATTCATCGTTTGTTAGTAAACTTTTCCTTATTCGTCGACATGAATTAAAAAAAAAAAAAAAATCAGTTTAAAACAAAAAAACTCTTATCACATATTTTTAGAATGTTATTATAACATAAGAACAAAATTGCTTTATTTATTTTCTTGTGTTCCAGTTTTAATTGCTTGTGTTATTCGTCGTTTGTTTGTGAGCTTTTCCTTATTCGTCGACATGAATTTTGTTTGGGAGAATTCTATTCTTAAAAAATCTTATTTTTTATAAATTATAAATGATTAATCGATCTTCCTCCACATAACTAATTGTGCCCGTTCTATTTCAGCAGTTCATTCAAATATAACATTAGTTACCAATTAATTGGTTACGAAAACTAACGCTAAAATATTTCGGCCGAAACCTATAGTACATTTTAAAACATTTACATATAAATCTTGAAATTGATATGTTATATGTGTGCAATGTGTGCTTATTAAAAGAGCATGAGCTGGCACCTACCAACCAAGGTTAAACTTGATGAAATGATAGTGAAACCATAAACTAGTCCAATTATTTTATGATTTTTTTTTCCTATTATCCCTGTAAGACTATTTCGAAACAGTTATAAACACTTAAACAGTTAACAGACATTAATTAAATCTATACACTGTTTCAACATCAACCTAACAAAAAAAAAAAAAAAAAAAACGACTTAGCTAATGCCAGAATGCGACTAGAAAAGACCCCCATTGTTCCTGATTACATCGACATCTCACGTTGGTCTTTTCTCTGTTTTCAAATTTTGACATAATTCTAAATCCAGTTATTTAAATTTAATCTAGCCAAGTTATTTTAATAGATGTACCTACATTTCCATGAATGATAAATCAGTACGATTGTTCGATTTCTTAATTCATTTCGTGATGATACATAACTAGCTCGTTATTAACTGGTCGGACTTAATATAAAAAATTACAATGATATATCGTGTACATGTGTGTGCCTTATACAAACTCGATGATGTAAACTTGTATATTAAGAATGCATTTAAACTTTTTTTTCTTAGGAATTTTTTTTAATGCAGTTGGACTGGGACGTACACAAGCATTTAGCATATATACTTGTAAAATAATATATATATACAGATCGTTAAAAAAATGAAAACAAATAATATTTATAGATAAGATGTGTGTGTTATATAACTAAAGTGATTATGCCATCTTTTCAATATGGTTAGTGAAGTATCAGAACATGTTCAATAATGTTTGGAAAGTTCTGTATCTCTTTTCTCTTTTAATTTAAAAAAGTTGCTAACTTAAGGAGTAAGTTACACACACACACACACACACATATATATATATATATATATATATATATATATATAATCTGAATTTTATATGAAGACTGCAAAACTAAACTACAATCGTTTTTATTTAAATGAGGCTGATTTTAAATCCATGTGACAATTCTTTGTATCAGCAAATTTATATACTTTAGATTGATTTCATATGCCATAGCTAGTAATAAATTTCTACAATATTAATGCTTTCTGGTTATATATTACGAGATCCTAAAAATGATACTATTATGAGTTTAAAGAATGTAAAATTCATTTTTTTATCAACTTATAAGCATTTGTTAAACGTAGTAAAAATTGCGCGCACAAATGATAAAAACTTATAATTTTTAACAAAGTTCTTAGGAACGCTCTTAAAAAATTAAATATATACTGGAAAAGGTTGATCCAAAAGAAATAAGAAAAGGTAACAGAGATAAAGTATGTTGCTTGAATGGAAAGATTCACAAGATCTCTCTAATTTCTAACTCTCGATTCGTGACTATGGATTACTTAAATATTTAATATAGTTTAGAGTTTACAGTTTATGGTGCAAAACTAATTGTTCAGTGGGTTTTGAATTTGTGGCGAGTTCTCATACCATTTATATTGGTTATGCGTCTTTGAACACTCTAGTTCGATTTTCGTTTAGAAAAAAGACAACTGGTTTCGATAGAAAGATACATGGCCGCCCGGCTCAATATCATTAAGGCTCTTAGACAAAAATGTTTGTTGAGCCATTTTTGTCAATAATATATAACTAGATTTTGATTCACGTCAAACCCGAAATTAAATGATTAAATAGGTTGACGAATCGATTTTAACATATATAATTTTTTAATATTTAAAGGTGTATAACAAAACATATAATTTATAATATCTATAAACGTACAAAATGATATATATTGTGTATAAAAATGTAATAAAATTAAATACTTTTGATCAAACATATGTTAATGCCATTATTTTTAATATTTTTATGTGTAAAATTGATTAAAAATATGCAAATGTTATTTATTTCAATATCTTTTAAGTGTAAAATTGATCTTCATTTTTTCCGTCTAAATTGATCTTCATAATAATAAAAAAATTTGTTAATATATCATAAAAAATTAACAATAGATATGGCAAGTCTAAAATATTATATTTTGTTGGACTTAAATTTGTAAAACATGTATGAATGAGCTTATGTTATAAAATTAATGAGAATATGTAGAGATTTCCACCATGACATATATTTTTAATTGAAATGTTAGGATTGGTTAAAATTAAGTGAGGTATCTCTTAAATTGCTCATTGCTTGACACCTAGGATTTTTTTGTGTGAATAACTCCTCTATTAATATATATAGGATATGGATATTTGAATTTGGATGCTAATACACGGACGACACTACTACAAACCACTATGCTATATGTCATGATCAT
Organism: Pseudoturritis turrita; assembly: GCA_900406555.1. Classification (NCBI taxonomy): domain Eukaryota; kingdom Viridiplantae; phylum Streptophyta; class Magnoliopsida; order Brassicales; family Brassicaceae; genus Pseudoturritis; species Pseudoturritis turrita. Next base: position 775,293 of record OVBL01000198.1, on the reverse strand, counting down.
CTTTAAAAACAAATTTAAACTCTAATAAAACAATTTTAAACTTTTGATTTTTAAGTATTATTTAAAAACTAATACAAATGCTTTTGTGCGTGGACTGACCATTCAATTCCCTGGCATGAATCACACACAATATACTAATTCACTAACCATTTAATTAAACTAAATTTCTAATTTCAATTAAATGATCAATAATCATTAAGCATAAGTCCATTAAGCCAACTAATCACCTTAAGCATCAATTCCCATTAGTTAAGAATGAAAAGTAAATTTAAAATTTTTCTAGACATTTCATCAAACACCTTCCGAGCATGAAATGTCCATGTTCTAGATTTTGATTGATCATGTCAAATCTAGCATTAAGCACACGTCAAACCTTAGAAATCATAAGAATCTAATTCTAAGCATCACTAATCATCCATCAAATACCCCTAATCTACTAAGCCCAAAACCCACTAAATAAATCATCATGCTAAACATTAAGATAAACATAATAAAATACATAAACATAAAAAGATTGATAAAAGATTAAGGAAAACTTCACTAAATGTAGAAGATATCAAAGATCCAAGCTTTAAACATAAGAAAGGAGTTTTAAAGCTCAAAGAGGAAAATAGCAAAAACCAACTTAGGGTATTTTTAGCTAAAAACACACACACACACACACACACACACACATATATATATATATATATATGCTCAGAAAAAGGTTCCCGGGTCGGACCCGGGTTAAATAAGAAAAGTCAACAAAAATCAGAAAAGTCAACGAAACATGACACATTGGTGCACACTCCATCGGTTTGGCGCCCGATGGGTCATGCATATGGGCAATTTCCAGAATGAGCAAAAGGGCTTGAGATGCTTGCTCCATCGGTTCATCCCATCGGTTTGGACCGATTGGATGCCCCGTCGGTTTGGACCAATTGGATGCCCCGTCGGTTTGGACCAATTGGATGCCCCATCGGTGGATGCTCCATCAGGTGCAACCGATGGGTGATACAACTCGATTTTCCTTCATTTTTCCGGTACAGGTACAAGCTCCATCGGGTGGTGTGCATCGGTCTAGACTGATTGGCACTGCATCTCGACCATTCTTCATCTTTTTGGCTAGCCTTTGACTCCCTTTCCATCACCAATCCACCTCCCGAGTCTCCTCTTCATCGCATCCACTCCATAAGCTCCGATAAGCACCTAAAACACATGAAACAATATGCAAAATACAAAAGAAACATGTTCTAAACTCTAAATGCGTCTTAAATCAAAAACGAGACTCAAAGATGACAAATGTCACAAGTATGAACCAAATATGGATGGAAAACAATGATAAAATGAGTTCAAAAACGTGTAAAAACACTAAACATCAACTCCTCCGGACTTGCCTTTTGCTTGCCAGCAAGCAAATAGGTAAACAAAAGTTGAGAAAGAGGTTTAAAGGGGGGAACTCAAATCCAAAAAAATTACTAAAGGGTTCAATAGAATGTCCTAAGGAGAACTAACTCGATGCACAACAAACTCTACTCAAGAGGCTTTCGCCATACTCATCACTCATCCAACTTTTACCCTAAATCCCGGGACTCAAAATAAATCTCGTAGTCAACTAGAATTCAACTCTTTAACATTCATTAAGGTGTTTGGCGCAGTCTCGCAATTGGACAATTGATCAATTCCATTTGCCTAGGTGGGAAAGGTTTGAAACATATGTAAATAGGCGGTTTTGAAATCATTTTGTGGTTAAATCTAAAACAAACAAGTGCTTCATTATGCAAAAGCAAGAAAAAAGAGAAACAACTAGTGCATACAAGGCTTACAATCCAAAGTTGTTCTACCCTTTATCCCCTTGTGCACTCTCACTTCTCTTTTCTCACTCTTTCTTTTAGCTCACCACTAGCCCTTTTTGGCTAAAAATCTCTTTGAAATATTTTTCAAACCACTCTCTTTTCTTCATTTTTATTCTAAGTCCTAGGGAAAGCTTTTCTTTATTTGATTTTTGCTCTTTTTCTTTCTTTCTACTTAGCCTCTCTGAACATTTTCCTTTTTCAAGAGGAGTCCGAGGTTAACTTTCTTCTTCTTTTCTTAGAGCTATTTCTTTTTCTTTATTCTCCTAGGATCTTATTATTTCCTTGTTCATTCTTTTGTCTTCTTTTCTTTCCACTCAACCACTCACCCCAAATATATCAATAAGCACACGACCTTTTCTTGCAAATTCCCCACCTAAAGCTAGTCTTAAACTCAAGAAACTAACCTAATTGAAAACTTTTCCTTGTCGTTCCTAATACTTGCAAAATTTTGCACATGCAACACCATAGGAAAAAGGCCTCACTCAAGAACAAATGCAAGAGATTTAAAAGAAATGGTTCGGGTTTTAAGGAGTGGTACCATTCTAAAAATGAGAATGACCATTCAAATCAATCAAAGAGTGGGAAAATGAGGCAAAGATGATTTAAATGTTGAGTTTTTTACCATGGTTATGATCAAAAGTCCAAAAGCGAAAAAATTAGTCAAAATTAAGTTCAAGTTAATAGAGTCGAATCTAGATCATGCAAGTTTCTAATGAGCAGGGACTTTCAAAGAGGTGAGGTCCAAGCATGGATGGGCTTCCACTTCAAGAATGTTAATGCATCGAAATTTTTTTAATAAGGGCATTGAATTGAATCCTAAAATAAAACTTTACAAGGAAAATTAATCTAAAACAAACAAGTGCTTCATTATGCAAAAGCAAAAAAGAAGAGAAACAACTAGTGCGTACAAGGCTTAGAATCCAAAGTTGTTCTACCCTTTATCCCCTGGATGCACTCTCACTTCTCTTTCCTCATTCTTTCTTTTAGCTCACCACTGGTTCCTTTTTTGGTATCTCTTTGAAACGTTTTTCAAACCACTCTCTTTTCTTCCTTTTTATTCTAAGTCCTAGGGTAAACTTTTCTTCATTTGATTTTTGCTCTTTTTCTTTCTTTCTACTTAGCCTCTCTAAACATTTTCCTTTTTCTTCTTTTTCTTTTTCAAGAGGAGTCTAAGCTTAACTTTCTTTTTCTTTTCTTAGAGCTATTTATTTTCCTTTCTTCCTCTAGGATCTTATTCTTTCCTTGTTCATTCCTTTGTCTTCTTTTCTTTCCACTCAACCACTCACCCCGAATATATCAATAAGCACACGACCTTTTCTTGTAAATTCCCCGCCTAAGGCTAGTCTTAAACTCAAGAAACTAACCTTATTGAAAACTTTGCCTTGTCGTTCCTAATACTTGCCTCACTCAAGAACAAATGCAAGGGATTTAAAAGAAATGGTTCGGGTTAAGGAGTGGTATCATTCTAAAAATGAGAATGGCCATTCAAATCAATCAAAGAGTGGTAAAATGAGGCAAATATGATTTGAATGTTGAGTGTTTTACCATGGTTATGATCAAAAGTCCAAAAGCGAGAAAAATTAGTCAAAATTAAGTTCAAGTTGATAGAGTCGAATCTAGATCATGCAAGTTTCTAATGAGTAGGGACTTTCAAAGAGGTGAGGTCCAGGCATGGATGAGCTTCTACTTCAAAAATGCTAATGCATCGAAAAAGTTCTAATGAGGGCATTGAATAGAATCATAAAATAAAATTTTACAAGGAAAATTCATCATTGTTTCTTATGCAATTGCATCCATAAAATGCTTTAGACTCGATCCTATCATGGAAAATAGAATAAAAATGCTAATGCCATGTGACAGTACATGCATTTTTTTTTAAAAAGTCGAAATTTTTCAATTTTTCAATTTTTTTTTGGTTTTTTTCGGTTTAAGAAGTATGCACAATGCAAGACTCAAAACAAAAACAAAACAAAACAACTAAAAGAATCATTAGAAACGTGTCCCTCCCCCGGACTTACTTCTCACCGTCTCGGTGAGAAAGTAAAACCCGAGAAAAGGACAAGACACAAAAATCGAAAAACATGCAAACACAAAATGGTATTTACAAGGAATGTAGGTATTACCTCGAAGCTTAGAAGTGTGGAGGTGGTGGTGGAGGCATGTAGAGAGAGTGCCTCGCGATGTCATAATCCATGGGGGCGGAAGAGGATGATGGCCCCGCGTAAGAATTTATTGGTTGTTGCGGGAAGAAAACCGGGTTAGGCATTGCCTCTTCCTCCTCTTGGATTTCGTCCCCTCCTTGTTCCACCTCGTCCCCATCATCTTCAAAATCCTCTTCGTAAAATGACTCTTCCGGTGAAGAGATATACTCGAATATTTTTCTTATCTTGTCCTCATTCTTCTTTAATCTAAACATCAAAAACTTGTTGACCTTTTGTTGTATCTTGAAGGCGCGGTGAAGCCATTTCTCTCGAAAACCTTTGGGCTTGAAAGGTATGTCCGGTAGAACGAGGTTGTGAATATCCGGCAATGATTGCGATGGAGGTGGTTGTTGCTCTTGTGGTTGTGAAGAAGATGGAGCTTCCCTCGTAGGTTGGTACTCCTCCACTTGGTGAGTGAAGGCGATATTCTCTTGGGAATTAAGAGAAGTCTTCTCCTTATTGGGTAGAGGAAAAACATATCTCTTGTCATTTGGACCCCTAAATAAGTAGACATACTCCACATCTTCCACATCTCTTAATGGCTTCAAAATCTTGCATTTGAGAAAGTATGTCATATTAATGTAGTCACGAATGCCATCATTGTAGTGAATGTCCAATGGAACGTGAGCCTTCTTGAAGATGGGTACAAGGAAGCTACTATAGAAGAGGTCGGGATGCAATATTTTCTTAGCCCAATTACGGAGAGTTGCCAACTCCCTCACGAAGATACAACCAAGGTTGACATCATTTCCAATGTCATCGTGAAACAACTCTCCATTATCATCTCTTACCAAATGCTTCAGCCCTTGGAAAAAGAGGCAAAGCTCATCGGAATGGACTTGACTTGTATCATACCTAGCGAAAATAGTGTTCGCTGGAAATTTGTGGATGATAGACAAGACCGGGTTCTGTATCAATGTAGCCTTAATCGACCCCGAAATATAATCACCACCACCAAAGACTTTCCAAAATCTCTCCGCTTCATTGAACTTTGGAAATTCTGGCATTGACCCATTAGAAAATCCATAAGCCTCACACACTTGAGCTATGGAGAGTGTGTAGGCATCATTCTCGACCTTGAAATACAATGTGCATTCGCTAGGAATTTTTTCCGTGGTTTCTCGTACCTATCCTCCAAAGTGGAAAGGAATTGCCTCGTGACATCCAAGTAATGATAAGAGCTGTAGTTGGCAAGGAACCCAAGCCCCATCCATGTGAGCATGTCCTTATGTCTTTGAAAAGACCAAGATGTGTCATGAAACGGGGAAGGAGAAGTCGTGATGGTTGAATACAGATTCTTCAAAAATCCCTATACGCTTCTTGTTCTGCGGTGTTCCAATCAACTGGTGGCTCACTTGGTGGTGCTACTTGAGCTTGTGCTTGCTCTTGCCTCTCGGGCCCAACAACTTTCTCGGGTGCTTTTCTCTTTGTTGGCTTTTCAGGTGCTTTGCCTTTCCCTTTTGCACCCGTGTCCTTAGAAGTTGTGGCACGAGAGGATGATGGTTTGGTAGCCTTGGCTCTTGTGTTTCTTGTATCACCCATTGTACCTACAAAAGATTAGACGAAATAAGAAAGAGACAACTTTGTATCCAAAAACACCAAGGAATATCACCATCAATCAATCTCAATATCCACATTTCAAGCTCACCGCACATCAAGAATCATTCAATCATTATATGGACACGAAAATAATATTATTCAAGCATCTCCAATACAAACAAGTTCTCATCATATGACCATTTTTCTCAAGAGGTTCCAAGTGGTGAAACTCGGTGAATTAACGAGTTAAGAAGTGAATTTGATCATGGACATCAAATGAGAATCAATAAGCACATATCACAACCACATTGAACCAATATGACTTCATCAATTCATTCAATTCTCTCTCAAAATAAGTCATTCTTAAGAATACCAAAACTTGTCAAAATTTCGATGAAATCACAAATTTGTCATGAATTAGCACCAAGCATCGAAAGATAACAATATGGTACCAATAAGTGACTCATTAGCAAGTGAAAGCACAAACAAATATGGATTTTTTTTCTAAAAATTTTCAATTTTCGTCACTTAGGATTCTAAGTGAGAAAATTACAAATTTTCCTCTTGAGTTTGCAAAATAAGCATGAAATTCTCTAAGCCAAGAAATAAACATCATTACCCAAGCTTAGTATACCAATTTCGGACCACGATCAAGCTTAAAGATCAAGTTTTGCACATTTTCATTCAAAGAAAAAATATCCATGGAAAAAGGGTTTTGAGCATTCATACTTTGAGATTGGAGAAGAGAGTGCTAAAATGACCGAAAGGATGTAAAATCCTTCACTTAGAAAAAAAACCGCAAAAATTGGTGAATATTTGACCAAAATCAATGGAGGGAGTGGTGAAGAGAAGAACTTGTGTTTTTGAGACTGAAAAATCGTGAGTAGGAAAAATCGTGGGTAGGGAAAAAAGAAGAAGAAAATCGCATGGGGGAGAGAAGAGGGAGCAGGTGGGGCCCAGAAAAATATAAATCAAACCAAAGGGAAATCCGATTAAATCGGAGATTAGAGAATGCAGAATCGGAAATTTAAAATGAACTGGAAGAATTGGACCGATTGTCTCAAACCGAACATGCTCCATCGGTTTAGGCTCCATTAGTTTGGCGCTCGATGGAGTGTGCAGAGTGATTTTTTCCAGATCGCGTGTTTGGAGTGCTGTTCCCATCGGTCTCGTGTCATCGGTTCATCCCGATTGGTCACTCTATCAGGTGATGTTCCATTGGTTTGGACCGATGGTTGGTGAAACTTGGTACTTAAGTCAAATTTTTTTCCATGTTTGATCCCCAAGCTTAACCCTCTAAGGATCCAAAACCTTCATGCTACATGAAAACATAAAAACACAACCAAAACAAAGAAAAATAATAGAGAATCAAGAATATTTACAAATGATACCATGAGATTGCCTCCCAAGCGCACTTGTTTTATGTCTCTAACTTGATGTTGATGGAGATTTAGGCACAAGGAGGATCCGAGAGAGGAACTACAGTAGCTTCCTCAATCGGGACATCTGCAAGATAGGTCTTGCAACGTTGCCCGTTCACGGTAAACTCTCCCCCGGAGTTGTTGAGCAACACAAGTGCACCATAAGACCTAACTTCTATGATTTGAAATGGACCCAACCATTTAGATTTGAGCTTGCCCGGAAAAAACTTGAATCGAAAGTTGAAGAGCAACACTTGATCACGCGCCTTGAAATCCCGTTTCAAGATCTTATTGTCGTGGAAGGCCTTAGTTTTTTCTTTGTAGATCCTAGAGCTCTCATAAGCGTCTTGGTGAATCTCCTCAAGCTCTTCCAATTGAATCAAACTCTTTTTGGAGCCGTCTTTAGATAAGAACTTGGTAGCCCACAACGCCTTGTACTTTAGTTCCACCGGGAGGTGACAAGATTTGCCATAGAGAAGATTGAATGGCGTTGTCCCAATGGGGTTTTTGTACGTGGTGCGATATGCCCATAAGGCGTCATCCAATTTGTTTTCCCAATCTTTCCTTGAATTGCCAACCGTCTTTTTTAGGATTTCTGCTATTTGCCGGTTAGAGAATTCAACTTGCCTGGATGTTTGAGGATGGTACGGTGTTGCCACCTTATGTTTGACCCCGTACTTCTTTAGAAGTCTCTCAAAAGCCTTGTTGATGAAGTGACTTCCTCCATCGCTAATTACAACTCTAGGAACTCCGAATCTTGGAAACATTATGCTCTTGAACAATTTGATGACTACCTTGGCATCATTTTTCGGGCTAGCTATAGCTTCAACCCATTTGAAAACATAATCAACAGCCACCAATATGTATTCGTTCCCATACGAAGACGGAAATGGCCCCATGAAATCGATTCTCCACACATCAAAGATTTCAACCTCAAGAATTGGATTCAATGGCATCTCGTTTCTTTTCCCAATGTTGTATTTCCTTTGGCAAGCATCACACTTGGTAATGAACTCATGAGAATCCGTGAACATCGTTGGCCACCAAAAACCCGCTTAAAGAATTTTAGAGACCGTCTTGAACGTGGCGAAATGGCCTCCATAATCCGAATCATGGCAATGAAACAATACACCGAATATTTCCTCCTCCGGGATGCATCTCCTATAAAATCTATCCTTGAATTGCCTATAGAGATAAGGCTCATCCCAAAAGAAATGTGTGACATCCTTGTAGAACTTCTTCTTTTGATACCCAAGAAGATTGGGTGGCTCGTTTCCATAAGCCAAGTAGTTCACCAAATCCGCATATCAAGGTTTTTTCACCTCTATAGTCTCAACCGCTAAAAGCTCATCAAACATCAAATTTTCCTTGTAGAGAGCTTGGATGACGTTTACTTGTTCTTCGGGTAAAGAATAATCAATGGCTACCTCATCTTTAATTTGCATCCTTGAGAGGTGATCCGCCCCTCCATTTTCAATGCCTTTCTTATAAACTATCTCCATGTCAAACTCTTGTAACAAGAGGATCCATCTCAAGAGACGTGGTTTGGCATCCTTCTTCGATATAAGATACCTCAAAGCCGCATGATCGGTATGCACAATGACCTTAGAGCCTACCAAGTAAGAGAGAAATTTCTCAAACGCATACACAATCGCTAGGAGCTCATTCTCCGTTATTGCATACTTCATTTGGGCGTCATCCAAAGTTTGACTAGCATAGTAGATCACGTGGAGCTTCTTGTCTTTCTTTTGCCCCAAAACTGCTCCAACTACATAGTCACTGCCGTCACACATCATCTCAAAGGGATAGTCCCAATGCGATGGTTTAACAACGGTGCACTAACCAAAGCCTTTTTCAACTTCATGAAGGCTTCATGACATTTTTGATCAAAAACAAAGGCTATCTCTTTGCACAAAAGCATTGTCAGTGGTCTATCAACTTTAGAGAAATCCTTGATGAACCTCCTATAGAACCCGACATGACCCAATAAGCTTCTTATACCCTTTACCGATGTAGGTGGTTGCAAATTCACCATCACTTTGATCTTGGCTTTATTGACCTTAATACCCTTCTTTGAAATTTTGTGTCCAAGCACAATACCATCTTGTACCATGAAATGACACTTCTCCCAATTTAGAAAAAGGTTGGTGTCTTCACATCTTTGTAGAACCCTACACAAATTAAAAAGACAAGAGGCAAATGAACCACCATACATGGAAAAGTCATCCATAAACACTTTCATTATATCCTCCGTGTAATCCGAGAAGATCGACATCATACACCTTTGAAAAGTCGCCGGTGCATTACACAAACTAAATGGCATCCTTCGATATGCGAAGGTACCATATGGACAAGTGAAAGCCGTCTTCTTTTGATCTTGAGGATGGATTGGGATTTGAAAGAATCCCGAACAACCATCAAGAAAGCAATAGTAAGAATGGTTAGCCAATCTCTCAAGCATTTGATCAATATAAGGCAATGGAAAAAGATGTTTTCAAGTAGAAGCATTCAATTTTCGATAGTCAATGCACATTATATGGAATCATTTCCTTTTTCTCATTCCTAACAATGGTTACTCCACCTTTCTTTGGAACTACATGAACCGGCGAAATCCATGGTCTATATGAAATATCATAGATTATCCCTGTCTTAAATAGTTTCAAAATTTCTTTCTTGTCTACTTCTTTCAAATTTGGGTTAAGCCTTATTTTATGCTCAATTGATGATTTAGATTCATCTTCAAGGTAAATTCTATGCATGCATAAAGATGGAGCAATTCCCTTAATGTCATCCAATGAATAACCAATAGATTTTCTATACTTTCTAAGTTCTTTCAAAAGCATGGAGGTTTCTTCATCGGTTAGTTGGTCATTAATTATCACGGAATAAGTGGAATTGCGTCCAAAAAGGTGTACCTTATCCCAAGTGGTAGAGGTTTGAGTTCCAATTGAGGCGCTTTGAGCTCACTCCACATGTCCTCCTCGTTAGTCTTACCATTTCTAGCTTCTTCTTCAATCTCCTTGATCTCTTCATCATCAATCAACTCTAAGAAGCAAGTTTTCCCTTCCAAAGGTTTGTGGTAGTCTAGAAGTCTCTCATACCCAATAGCATCCTCATTGATGACTCCACACTCCTTACTATCCATGGTAAGAGCCACTCCCAAAGGGTCTTCCATACTTAACTCTTCAAGGTATTCATCCACCATCGCATCCAAAGTTTCAATGTAGAAAGCCTTACCCTCAATGGTGGGCTTCTTTGCCATCTTTTCTATGTTGAATGTCAACATGAGTTGTCCCAAGTGGAGATCAATCAACCCCTTTCTTTCATCAATGATTGCACCGACGGTAGCCAAGAAATGTCTTCCTAAAATGATGGGGTCGGTTGATTCTTCATCCATCTCAAGCACAACAAAGTCCATGGGGACAATGAAGTTTCCCACCTTTAGAGGCACATCCTCTATCACACCAATTGGAAAACGAAAAGACATAACCACTAGCACCAAAGTGATCCTTGTGTTCTTGTAGTTCGTGAATCCTAACTTCTTCGAAATCGTGAGAGGCATCAAGCTTACACTCGCACCAAGATCCACCAAGCACCTAGGAAAAATCAATGGACCTAGAGAGCAAGTCAAAGTGAAACTCCCGGGGTCTTCAAGCTTCTTGCATGCATTTCATTGGATGATATCACTACACTCGTGATTTACCGCAACCATGGCATGCTCAAGCATCTTTCTCTTAGCAACCATGTCCTTGAAGAGCTTAGCATAAACCGGACAATCTATCATCAAGTCCATGATAGGAATAGTTACTGTAACCGGCCCATTAGCTCTTAAAACTTGTTTAATTTTTTGTCAAGGATCTTCCTCTTGAATCTACCTGGAAATTGAAGTTTTGGTTCATAAGGTGGAGGCACAAATGGAGTGTTCTCTTTGAAAATCTCCTTAGACTTCCCTTGTGGGTCCTTCTCTTCATAAATTAGAATTGGTTCACTAGGAGTTACCTCTTCTACATCTTCCTTCTCAAAACCAACTTTCACTCTTGGTTCTTCTCAACCCCATCAAACTTTTTCTTCTTGGGAAGAGGTGCTCTTGTATCAACTTCCTTACCATACTTTAGCATTAGAGTTCCACAAAATTCCCTAAGGTTTGCTTCGGGTTTACCCGGTAGTGTCCCAACGGGTCTCTTTGAAGTTGAAGCAACTTCAGTTATTTGGTTGTCCAAGGTTTTCATGTGAGTAGAGAGGTGTTTAAACTTTTCATTTAGATCATTGTAAGCACCATCTACCTTGTTGTGGATCTCCGTCATTCTCTTTTTCAACTCATAGCTCTCTTCCCTTGTCCTTCTAAGATTTGCTTAAGAAGAAGGTTTGTCTCATCACCCTTAGGTGGTGGTAAGGAAGAATTATCTTGTCCTTGGTAGTTTTGATTTCATTGATGTTGGAAACCTTGTTGATTAGGGATAAAATGAGCTTTTGATTGAAAGTTTCCTTGTTGTTGAATTGGGGTGTCACCACGAAGCCTTGTCCTTGAGGCTTTTATTGAAGGTAGATTTGGTCTTGAGGATTCTCAACATTAGTGCTCCTATAGGAAAGATTTTGATGATTCCTATAGTTCAGATTGAAGCCTCTTTGTTGGTTATTGTATCCTCCTTGCATGTAGCTAACCTCTTCTTGCCCTTCTTGAAAAACTTCTACACATCCTTCTCGATTCCCGTCAAACTCCCCAACATAATTAATAGCCTTTTGTGTTGACATGATGAACTGGTCTAACTTGTCGTTCATCTCCTTGAACCTCACATCATCACTCTTTGGCTCCCTTATGGTTCTATCATAATCACCTTCATAGCATTGATCGCTTTGTGCTAGATTTTCCACCAATTTTTTGCCTTGTTCAATAGTCAAGCTTCCAAATTCTCCATTACTTGCGGTATTCAATTCAATGTTGTACTTCTCGTGCACTCTCTGGTGGAATATCCCTAAGAGAGCTTCCTTAGACACTCCATGGTGCGCCAAAGACCTTGTGTATCCCTTTAGACGCTCTCAAGCTTCATACAATGATTTATTGCCCCCTTCCTTGAAAGTCGCAATGTCATTTCGAATCTTAGCCGTTCTTTGGTTGGAGAAGAACTTAGAGAGAAATCGCTTCTTGCACTCTTCCCAAGTGGTGATTGAAGTTGTAACAACACTCTTTTCCCATTGACCGGCTTTATCTCCTAGAGAGAAAGGGAAGAGAGTCAATTTAATGATGTCCTCGGGAACTCCGTTCATCTTTACCGTAGTACAAAGGCGCTCAAAGTTATCCACTTGCTCGATTGGATGCTCCATGGACAAACCGAAGAACCTATTATTTTGCACCATATTGATCAAGCTTGACTTGATCTCCCAATTATTGTTTCCGCATGGTGGAGTCCTAATTTCCATCTTTTCTCCATTGGTAATCGGTTCATCAAAGCCGCCTATTCTTCTTGCATCTCGAGGTGGATGCACGGGCATTCTACCTCTCGCGTTCCCAAGTCCAATTCCATGTAACTCATCTTCTTGATCATTCCCCGGTTCCATATCTAACCATCTCAAATGATCTTGTCGTTCCTTTTCTCTTCTCGTCTCTCTTTCCAAACGCCTAATGTCCAAAACAAGGGGTTGGAGATTCGTTGGTCCTCTACTCCTCAAGTTCATGCCCCTACAGAGTTTGAGAAAGACAACACAAACGAGAAAGGTTAGTATACAAAGATAAAACGAGGCTTAGTCTTAATCAAATACCAAATCCTAATGGCTATTGCTAAATTCCCCGGCAACGGTGCCATATTTGATGTGTGTCAAATTGAATTTATGCCTAGAGTTAGCCAACAACACACTCTAGTTGTTGTATCATAGTATAGGATCGAACCAAGGGAACTTAGAAACAACTACACTAGGAATCCAAGCAAAAGACTAAGCTAAGCGATTCAAAGATTGTATTTTCAATTTTAAAAATCCTAATTACGAAATAAAACTAAGTGAAACGAGCAAATGTTAATGCAAATGAAAGATAAACAAGACCAAAAAACTAAGCAAACACTAAACAAGGTCAAAGCAAACTAAACATAAACTTAAATAAGCTCAAATGCAAAAGTCAACCAAAAATCAAACAAAAGTCAACCGTAAAGTCAACAAACACGAATTTAATAAAATAAAGAAAAACATGGGCTTTGGAAAAAACAATTGACTCGGGATGATTAATGATTAACTAATGATGCTAGGAGTAATAATAAAACTCAATTACATGACATGAATCACACAGAATAGACTAATTCACTTCCATGACACTAATCCATTTACCATCGGTGCACACTCCATCGGTTTGGCCCCCCGATGGGTCACGCATATGGGAAATTTCCAGAACGAGCAAAAGGGCTTGAGGTGCTTGCTCCATCAAGTGCAACAGATGAGTGATACAACTCGATTTTCCTTCATTTTTTTGGTACATAACAAGCTCCATCGGGTGGTGTCCATCGGTCTAGACCGATTGGCACTGCATCTTGACCATTCTTCATTTTTTGGCTAGCCTTTGACTCCCTTTCCATCTCCAATCCACCTCCCGAGTCTCCTCTTCATCGCATCCACTCCATAAATTCCGATAAGCACCTAAAACACATGAAACAATATGCAAAATGCAAAAAAATATGTCCTAGACTCTAAATGCGTCATAAATCAAAAACGAGATTCAAAGATAACAAATGTCACAAGTATGAACCAAATGTGGATGGAAAACAATGGGAAAACTAGTTCAAAAACGTGTAAACACATTAATATCATGGACCCCGATTGGATCTTGAACCGTCGCACCTTCCATCTTAAGAAACCCGCTTTGACAAAATGTATGAGTTTCAATTTAGAAATTCTCGATTATACAAAGAAAAAACTAATAGTAATGTGTTTCATAGTTATAATAATATATATAAAAGATGTTTTATAAATGGTAGAGTCTGCTCACAAACAAAACAAACAATCATTCAGGAATCTGGATTTCCGCAAAAATTGTTAAACATACACAACCATAAAAAGAAATACTCCCTCCGTTTCGAAATATAAGATGTTTTCGCTAAAAACGCGGAGATTAAGAAATTAATTTTACTTCAAAAAGTATCATTTAATATATAAAATAAAAACAATTAAACCAATTATGAAAGAGACTACATAATACCATTGATCACACAATATCCAATAAAATTAAAGAATGCATAAAAATGTAAAAACATCTTATATTTTTTTAAAAAAAAACCTCCAAAATATCTTATATTATGAAACGGAGGAAGTACTATAAAAAAACTACAAGTTGAGTAGGAACTTCTCTAGTACATAATTTTTTGGTTTTTTAATAAATAATATTTTTTGTTACAATTGTAACGAAGAGTTTATTTTGTTTATAGTCTCCTGTTAACTCAAGTTTGATTTTCTATTTTCTAGTTTAATCTCAGATATCACTTAAAATTTTTTTTTTGTTTTCCAAAATTTTCCGTTAAAACAAAAAAGTTTTGCTTTGATTTAGATCTTTAAAATCGTAGACATGGTCTTGCTTCAATAAATCTTTGATTCTGAGCAAATTATAATTTCAGTATGTAAATATTTTTTTTGTTAAATATATCAAAACTAAATACTCATGTAGTAGCTAGTCATTATACATGAATGCCAAAATGACGAGTTATTTTTAGGGTGTATTAGGAAAATATGCATTTTAAAAAAAAATATTTGGAGAATAGGCAGTTCACTATTTATAATTAGTAAAATATGCACTTTTCACTATTACACTAATACATACCTTCATTTATAATGCCAATATTCATGGTGGATACACTGTTTACGGTAGATGCTATTCACGGTTGACACTATTTACGGTGGACGGTGGACACACTGTTCACGATGGACACTATTCACGGTGGACACATTGTTCACGGTGGACGGTGGACACACTGTTCACGGTGGCTATTCACGGTGGACAATATTCATAACGTTATGTACATTGTTCACACAACTATGTACACTGTTCACCCCAACGTATGTGATACATTATTCACTAATCATGGTGGACACTATTCACGGTGGACATACTGTTACAACGCATCGTATACCATATACTATTCACAATTCATACAGCATTGTACTGTTCACACCGCTTTGTATGCCATAACGGATCAATGTGAACAATATATGATGTTATGTGAACAATGTTTACTACCATACATTGTTTACTATTCAAGGTGGACACACTTTCTACACCGCTATCTACAATGTTCACGTCGTTTTGTACATTTTTCACGCCGTTTTGTACACTGTTCACGCCGCATCGTATACAATATACTATTCACTAATCATGGTGGATATATTCACGGTGGACATATGTTTCACACCGCATGTATACTGTCCACTATTCACAGTTCACACCGCATCGTGTATTGTTCACACCGCTCCGTTACAGTATACATATCGGTGTGAACAGTATACGATGTTGTGTAAACATTGTATTCCATTAATAGTGTCTACCATAAACAGTATATCCACTATGAACAATATTTTTATCTCTATCTTTCTCAATTCTCTATTACACAAATAGTAAAATGTGTCTAAAATGCCAATTATAAATAGTAAATTACCTATTTCTCAAATTACATAAATTAAAATTGTCTATTTCACCAATTTTCTCATATTTTTATAGCCCATAAGAGAAAAATTAAGACTACCAAAATGATTTTCTCTTAATTTACATCTAAAGCAACCATTAACAAAATAAAGTATTAATTAAAAGTCTTCTAGAATAGTCAATGCGTAAACTTCTTCTTTCTTTAGCAATATACTCTTTCTTATTTTATCTGTTTTACAGCGAGTTAATTTGCTTAAAATTTTTGGTTGATCGACCCGTTAAGAACCACAATTTTAGAAAAGTCTATACTAATTCACTTTGCTCTACGATTGTGGGTTTTGTGGCTTAGGCCGCCCTCATTTTGTTTGTTTTTTTGGTTGATTTTTTTATAATTTTTTAGAAAAAAAATTTCAATTTCTTTTACAAATGATACAATAGAAAAACGATGGATTATAGTTATTTAAAAAATATATTAAAACTTCGATTATCAAAATATATCTAAATTAATAATCATTATTATTATTTATTTATCTTTTATTACTCATATATGGGAATGTCCGTTGCTCGATATATATAAGCTTAACCAGCAAAATCCATTTTTTGTCCTTAAAATTGTAACCATAATCCATCTCATAGTGATATAGGTTATGTCAAACCCACGAATTTATAACCCTAATTATTGACATCCCTAATATGTATATATATAGTCATAGGCCGCTACTAAAAATTATTCGTATAGCCACGAAAAAGTTTCACATGATACAATGATAAAAATGTTCGATTGTTTTAAGCGTATTGTTAAATTTGCATAAACAAATATTGTTTTTACGTCCATTAGCAGACATTTACATATACACATTTTATTGAATGATTGTGGCGATTTGTATAGTAACTGGAAACATATGCTGTTTCAAAACCATTCTAAATTTACAACTATTGAATGACAACCACAAATTTTGAGTATTACCATATGTATATATATGATACTGTTTTTTGTATTTATTCAAAAATGAAATTTTAGTACATATAAGAAGTTGATGATTTGTCATCAATCAAAACTTATCACCAAAGTGTTTTTATTTGGCTCCGCACTTTATAGCGACCTATAATATCATACTAACTCCTTTTAAAAATTAATTATATTATAGTGATTAGCGAATAATTCTTCCATATAATCATGAATTCATGATACTTTTCTTTGATATGAACTTGCTCACTATCGACAATACCTTTTCAATTAAGAATTTAATCTAGTATTATATGTTGACTTGGACATGTTAACTTTTTGTTGTTGTTATTGTTATAGTGCATGGTTTTCGTAAAAAAATAAATGAAATATATATATATATATATATATATATATATATTTTGGATAAAACAATGAATGCAATAGTTATTTTTCATTTTTTTTTCTTATACGTACTATTTATATAAGTACTGTATAACTTATGATTCGGGGTTAAGCAAACGAAAAGTAGTCATCGTCATCTTATGCTAAAACAGAAAGTAGATGCTTTTAAAAATAGAGTTGTAAATCATTCCTAGAAGGAATAATTATTTAAATAACTTTGGAAAGTCCCATAATTACTAAAACAACTTTATGAAAAAATGGGTTTATTAAAAAAGGATAATTACTCAAATAATTTTGAAAAGTCTCATAATTACTAAAACAACTTTAAGAACAAATGGATTTACTAAAACAATGCTCAAAAATTGGTAAAAGATCTTTAAACTTCTTTTTTTTTTTTTAATAACGAAAATACCAATAGCATTTAAAAAAAATTTAAAATTAGAATAACAATAAAATAAAATTTTAATAAAAACTTAAATTTTTTAGTAAAGAATAAAATTAATGATAAAATGCGTTTACGATCGCCATTTAAAAATGGTGTTTGTGACATGCGTTTGCTATTGACGATTGCGAGTGTCGTTTGCGATTGACGATTAGTGTTTGCGACTGGTGTTTGTAATTAGCGTGTGCGATCGCCGTTTGCGACTAAGGTTTGTGACATGCATTGCGATTGATGATTGCGATTGATATTTGCGACTGGCGTTTGTAATCAGCGTTTGCGACTGACGTTTGTGATATGCGTTTACGATTGACGATTGTGTTTGCGTTTGAAATCATGGTAGACTTGTTTTCTAAATGATGGTAGATTTGTATATCGAACGGCGTTTGCGTTAGAAATTTGTTGTATTAAAATACAAGTTAAGATACAAGTCTACCATTATTGTATGTAAACATACAAGTCTACCATCATTGTATGTCAGTATACAAATCTACCATCGTTGTATGTATACATACAAGTTTACCATCATTGTACGTAAGCATACAAGCCTACTATCATTGTATGTAAGCATACAAATCTACCATTGTAAATCTACCGCCATAGTAACAAATAAATCTACTAACTGAAGATTGTTTTAGTAAAATCGAAAGATTGAATAACTCTACCGTGTCAATAATAAGTTTACAACATATTATAAATATGCCACCACTATAAATAAGTCTACGATCCAAAATACGCGTAAGTCTACCTCCCATAAATTTAAATCTACCACAAATACTTAGTTTACCGTCAAACAAAATAAATCTACTACTCAATAATAAATCTACGAGATAAATCTACCATTCAACTACTAAGTCTATCACTCGAAAACAATCTACCACCGTTGGCGTTAACTCTACCGCTCATAATATAAGTCTACCGGTCACAAACATCTCTACCACCAAATAAAAATAAGTCTATAGAATAAGTCTACCATTTGAATATTAAGCTTACCGTTCATGGACTAAGTATACAATCTTGAATTAAGTTTACCGATCATTAAATAAAAATCTACCATACTAGAATGGTAGAACTTTTCATGTTCTATCGCGTGAATAATAAGTCTACGACATATTATAAATCTGCCACCACTATAAATAAGTTTACGATCCAAAACACGTGTAAGTCAACTTCCCATGAATTTAAGTCTACCACAAATATTTAGTTTACCGTCAAACAAAATAAATCTACTACTCAATAATAAATCTACGAGATAAATCTACCATTCAACTACTAAGTCTATCACTCGAAAACAAATCTACCACCGTTGGCGTTAACTCTACCACTCATAATATAAGTCTACCGATCACAAACATCTCTACCACCAAATAAAAATGAGTCTATATAATAAGTTTATACAATAAGTCTACCATTTGAATATTAAATCTACCATTCATGGACTAAGTCTACAGTTTTGAATTAAATCTACCGATCATTAGATAAATCTACCATCACTAGAACGTTAGATTTTTCATTTTTTTCGGAAATTCCCCCCCCCCCCTCCCCCAAAGTTCGCCTACGTGTCCTGCCTCATTAATGGTAGTTTCATAAATACGTTTTTGTCTTCAAAGCAAATAAGGGTAAAATGGATAGAGAATATTATTTTAATAATTATAAAGGATGAGCATCATTTTTGTCCAAATCAAATTTTCCAAAATTGTTTGAGTAAACTTCCCTTCATAGAATCGATACAATTTTTTCGGGATAATTGATAGACCGAATAAATTAAGCTTTCGTTAATATTCCGAATAAATCAAACTTTCATTAAGGTCATATACTTTTACTATAGCTTTATGCATAATGCATGCAGATATACTACATATATAAACATATATATCAAAGGGATGTTTTTATATCCAGCTATATTTTTTATAGGCTTCGTTCTAATCCTTAGATTATGTCATGTTATAAAATAGTAATACATGTGACATATATATATATATATATGTATATTTGTTTAAAACATTTTTTGGTAACATATTTCAACAACGAAGCAAACGTATAATGGAAAAAGACGTTATTCAGCAAGACAATGGTAATAATGATGGCGAAAATAATGATGATGGAAAGACATACCATGTGATTTGGTTGTGGCGATATGAAAAAATAACAACCCACATCTCACAACTTGTATAGCACACAAGGACTAGATTTCAATTATATAAAAAAAAACACACAGAGACAAAAATAGTACTTTACAAAATGAGTTCACTCAGTAAGTTTGGTATTCTTTTACCAAAAGTAGTATCAAATAGATATCCCTTATATATTAAAACAGGATCCACAAACAAATATCCTTTATATATTATCAATTTATTACGATCTACAGTAGTTCTGATGAATTGTAATTAAAGTAAAAATAGAGAAACTAACTAAAACTTATAGAAAATTACATTTAATTATATTTCGTTAAAGAACTAGTTGATTTCCTGCGCAATTCGCGGAGATAAAGATTTAAAAACAAATTTAAAATAATTTTATAGTATAAGTCATTTTTTGATATTTATTGAAATTTTTTTTATCTTTAATTAAAATACTTTATCCGCGTCATACCTCATTGTAAATAACATTTTTTTAAATAATCGAAGCAAATTATTTGATATAGATTTCTCACTTTTTTTTCTTCATCTTCTAGATTTTCATCATTTTTTTCTTTTGGTTTTCTTCGTAATCTGGTTTGGTTTTTTTTTCATAAATATTTCTGATTGAAATTATGTTTTAAGAAAGATATAGTAATGCTGAAAAAATGTGAAAACTTAAAATTTTTGTTGTAGATTTTGGATTAATTCGATTAATTAATATTTTTAATTGAATTTTAAAAAAAAATTAATGAATTTTTACCACTAAAACTATATTTGAGATGAGTAATTCAAACATACAAAAAAAATACTTTAAGGTATGATAAAAAAATCACTTATTAATTGGTGAAATTCCATCAAACTTCATAGCTTTACGTATTTTTTTGGATCCAAATTTAATGTAAATTCCTTCACAACCGAATATTATGCAATAATGACGTTTTCTTGTATAGCATTAATAATAGAGCATGAATGATCAATCGAATGAATGAATATTCTAATGATTAATGGAATGAATGATACTTGCTTTTTATAGTATTTAACATGAGATTAGCATTTGATATGTATTTTTTTATAATTACCGGATATTATTTTATCAAGTTGTAGAGTTTTTAGAATATAAATCTATTTCTTAAAAAAATTATTAAATTTTGCGGATTTAAATTTGGGTAGTTTTTGTCACAAAACATAATAAAATTTCTTTTATAAAACAAATTGGTAAATCTTTATTATAAATTTCAGTAAAAGTATATTCTATTAAAAAAATTGTTTTAAAACTTTATTGTGACAAAAATTAAATTCTAAACAATTTTTAAAAGAAAAAAATATTATAAATTATTTGTTAAAATTTCGTTCACTTTATTTATGGAATATACGGTTCTCATTAATTTTAAATTAATTTTTTAAAGAAAGAAATATAAATTTAGTTATAAAAAATTTTGTAAAAGATTTTGTTATGATTTAAATTTGCCATGTCATCTTTTTCTAAGCAAAATTATCTTTTTCTAAGCAAAATTATCTTTTTCAAGCCACGTCACAATTGTTTTGGTGAGAGCGATTGTAGAGACGACACATAAGCGTTTTCTAGAAATTAACTTCACAGATAATGTTAAGGGATTTAAATTTCGGTAGTTTTTGTCACAAAACATAATAAAATCTCTTTTATAAAAAAATTGGTACGTCTTTATTATAAATTCAGTAAAAATATATTTTATAAAAAAAAAATTTGTTTTAGAACTTTATTGTGACGAAAATTAAATTATAAACAATTTTTAAAAGAAAAATGAAAATATTATAAAATATTTGTTAAAATTTTTCTTTTGCTTTATTTATGGAATATATGGTTCTCATTATTTTTTTAAAAAAAGAAATATAAATTTAGTTGTAGAAGATTTTGTAAAAGATTTTGTTATGATTCAAATTTGCCATGTCATCTTTCTCTAAGTCAAATCATCTTTTTTCAAGCTAAGTCACAATTTTTTTGGTGAGAGCGATTGTAGAGACGACACATAAGTATTTTCTAGAAATTTACTTCACAAATAATGTTAGGAAAATTAATCGGATTTAAATTTGGGTAGTTTTTGTCACAAAACATAGTAAAATCTCTTTTATAAAAAAATTGGTAAATCTTTATTATAAATTTCAGTAAAAATATATTTTATAAAAAAAAATTGTTTTAAAACTTTATTGTGAAAAAAATAAATTCTAAACAATTTTTAAAAGAAAAAAAAAATACTATAAAATATTTGTTAAAATTTCTTTCGCTTTATTTATGGAATATACGGTTCTCATTAATTTTAAATTATTTTTTTAAAGAAAGAAATATAAATTTAGTTATAAAAATTTTTGTAAAAGATTTTATTATGATTCAAATTTACCATGTCATCTTTTTCTAAACCAAATCATCTTTTGTCAAGCCACATCACAATTGTTTTGGTGAGAGCGATTGTAGAGACGATACATAAACATTTTCTAAAAATTCACTTCACAAATAATGTTAAAGGATCATTTGTATATATTTCATTATACTTGTTTGTCAACATATTTCATTATACTTTTTTTCGAAAGATCCAGACATTTTAACATGCTAAATTCATAAAAATTATCATAATATAATAATTTTTATACTTAAAATTGTGTATTTCAATTTCTACAAATTTTTATTTTAAAATATTTTCGTGTATAACGCGAGGCATATATCTAATATGCTTTTAAAACCGTGGTCGTATATATAGCCAATAGTATATAATATATTATTAAATAATAAAGATTTTTTAGATAAATATTATTACTATAATAGATTACTAGGTATTTGGTTACGCTTTGCGCGACTATCATTGCAACCAATTCAACACAATTGTTATTATAGCGTGTTTTAGGAGTGATAACCACACTAAACCTATAAAATACGTGATTCCTACAGAAAATTAATAAATGGTTAATTTATTTATCCGATAAACGGATGACCCAGTATCTAAACTTGGTAAAAATAAAACATTATATATAACTTTCTACACTCCATAAAACATGATTAAATATAACCAAATCGAACTTTACCTAAGGAGAAAAATACTCTAAAACCAAAAGAACTCAATAAGTTTACTTGGCTATTTGTTACCCTTAATTTTTTTTAATTATATTAGTCTTAGTGGTATTAGTATAACTAATTTATTAATTTTTTTACTAATAACCTATATTATGCGAATTTAAATATATATAATGACACGATAACAATAACACAAATCACTTAACAAACATGTCATGGTCATAAATAGTTTATTAATCGTACGTCAGTTTTAGATTTATCTATTTAATTTATCAAAGGATTGGTAATAATGGAAAGACAAAGTTAGTGATATTCTGGATCAATAAAAGCTTGATGTAGGGTTTTACAACTAGACCTTATACATAACATAATAGTATATAGAATAACTTTCTAGTTATAGAATGGGCTTACAATTACTCTCCACAAGACAATGAGCTAGAATATTAAATGGGCCCAACTCCAACCACCGACCATTACAACAAAACCAGCGAGACTATAATTTTGTGGTTCATTGAGTAAGAGATCGACTATATAAGCTTTTGCCTTCTGAGTGATTTTCTTCACTTCTGTTCGTACTATCCTTTTTTTCTTTCACTGCGCTTCATCAGCGACCAAACAAGACCCACATACTTAAATCGATCTGCTTATTTTTAGGTGCTACAAACTATCTGTTACTCCTCTAATCGCGTTGTCTTCAACCGTTTCGTCCAATCGCTTTAAATAAAACGCTTTCTTGATTTGTAACCTCTAAGATGGTTCAATTACAACCGTATGTGATAGTTGGAGGTTACCAACTAAAGCCATTTTATCATTGATTACGTACCGGTTAGACACTAATTTTTTTTGTTGTTGTTTCAAACATTGTGTCTATATATACAATGTTCATTCCATTTTCATGAAGTTAGGTGTTTTACATTTTCTTACATATGAATAATATTCTTTTGGCAATACCTACTATACATTTATTCTATAATTAAATATTAGTTGTTTCATTGATTAATATTAGCTCTAAGTAGTAGGGATAAACTAAAAAATATTATACTAATTTTGCAAAGAAAGTACAAAAATATTTTTGTGGAAACAGAATATCTACCTTTAAAAAAGGGAAAAAATATTATTTTCTGTTTTCAAAACTAGGAACTTTCAAATTTTAACCAAAAAAAAAAACAAATTGCATTAACAATTTTGAAATAAAAACGAGTGAAACACTAATCAAAAAAAAAAAAACATTGTTATTATAAATCCAAACGCAAACAAATAATTCAAACTGGAATATAAAAAAAGTTCGAAGTTTCAAATGTCAAATGATACAAAATGGGAACAATATACTAACTTGGTCTGGTTCGTAAAAAATTGGTAGATAGTGTTTTAACTTTTAACTATTATTCTAAGAGATATAAAGCCGCCGCCGTAAATAAATTCCATTCGGAGGTTGACAGTCGGTGGCTCCTCTAGCACCGGTGCCGACTTCACCCCTCTGTTTACAGCTTCTCGTTTTCGTGGTTTCAGGAAAAATTTGGAGTTTTGCCGTTGGTTCGTTTTTCGAGATCTAAAATGCGGTGGTGCAGCGACGGAGGAGTCTTCGGCGTTAGAGGACGACGACCGCTCCTCCCCCTCTCGCTTATGCCACCAAAGGCCCTTTTCAAAATTGATTTTGCCATGGCATGATCTTCCTCTTCTCTCGCCGTTCAAAGTATCGGATCTGCTCCTTGCTCGGTGGTGACGGAGATGGCTCTTCCAAGTGTGGAGGCTTTACTCGACGGTCGTCGGTGACCTTCGTGGTTGCTTATGGGAGGCGGTCTTCTCGAACTCCCTTCGTGGTGGATCTGGCTCGCTTGCTTTAGTGGCAGGTTTCATCGTCTCTCTCGACGGTGAATCTCCGGTGGTTTCGGTAGATCTGCGATTCAACGACAGTTTTGGGTCTCTCCTTGGTTAAGGTTCTCCTCTCTTACCCTGGGTTTCGTTGTTGAGGCAAATCTTGTTTCTGGATTAGGCTGAGGGAGGGGTTTGTGGTGATAAGGTCGAGCTTCTCACGCTCCGTCTTGGTCCTTGTGCCCTGACCCTCTGGTTTTGTTTAGAGCTCGCTCTGTTTCTCTGCTTATTCTCAAGAGGTGTTGTTTGATCTGGTTTAATCAGTTCGGATTTGGTTGCTGGTTCGTTTGTACAATTCGTTTTCTGCCTATTCGGAGGAGGTAGTAAGGCTATTGCATCATCATATTGTAGGCTCTGTGCTAGCCGACATAATGGAGAGATCTTGGTAGAGTGAGTCTACAATTCTAAGTGCATTTGGCTTGTGTGGTTCCGCTTTAGTGTTGGGTTTAGGTTGTCGCTTTGCACTCGTTTCTGTTGGTGTATTGTTGACTGAGTTAAGAAGTTGATGTTACACAGCTGATGGAACATGACATTTACATAACGTGATAGTTGAAAAGCTGATCGAACAGAATGTTACACAAATGATGGAACATGACGTTTATACAACTGGTGGAACAAACATGGTAGTTGAAAAGCTGATGAAACAAGATGTTACACAACTGATATAACAGGACGTTTACACACCTGGTGGAACAGACGGATACAGCTGTTGTGACAGATGAGACAGAGATTGAAGATGTGAGGTATCTGTGGGTTAGAAGCTGAAGAAATAGAACCTGCATAAGAAGCTGAATCAAGTAGATGAAAATAACCTGAGAACTGATGACCTGGATGAGGTCTGTCTGATTGGAAGCTTGAAAGCTTCGGAATCAAACAAAGCATCAAGATGTAAGGTGTCTGTGAGCTGGAAGCTGAAAAAACAGAACATATATCAGAAGCTGGATCAGGCAGCTGATAATAACCTGAGATCTCAAGACCCAGATGAGGTATATCTGATTGGAAGCATGAAGGCTTCAGAATCAGACAAAGCATCAAGCGTAGCTCAGCTTGCAGAGACTTGATACATCAAGGGACTTGTGGAGCTGGAGAAACGCGCAAGTGTTTGATCAGAAGGCAGAGGATGTTATGTGAAGCTGAGGCTGCCACATCAAGAGACTTGCTGAGCTGGATCAACTCACTGCGCCCAGACGAGGAAGCAGAGGACTTGACAAGGAGCATAAACTGATGTGTCAAGGGACTTGCTGAGCTGGATCAGACAGACGTTCAGGAAGCATATGATTTTATGAAGCAGGAAGCTGACATGGCAATGACTTGTGGAGCTGGACAATCACACAGAGAATTGAATATTCTGCTGCAACAAGATTTGGAAAAGATAAACTTGGAGAATAAGTTTATGCCTATCGCAAATCTTTGAAGATCTCTTGAAAATTCTAGGTTTAGGATCTTAGGGATTTGTATAAATATGCTTGAGGGTTTAGGTTGAGTTGTCAACACTCACAACCATATTTTGTGAGATACTACCTTGAAGCTTGCAAAAAAACAGAAGCTTAGAGGTGAGTGTTCCTGCCTTTTATTCATAGGTTGTGTGATATCAATAGGTAGTATAGCTAGACTAGGAATTCGTGGAATACAATCTTAGAGAAAAAGAGTTGTATAGATCCATATATGTGAAATCATTGTAAAAATTTATCTATAAAGAATTATAGTAAGAGCATTGGTTTGGTGCTTTCCAAGTCGGAAATTCTATGTTGTTGGATTCTCTGCACTTACAATTGGTATCAGAGCAAGCATCTGATAAAAATCTGATTGTTTTTAAAAAAAAAGTAAGATCTTAAGTATGGAAAATTTGCAACAGTTTGTTGCCCTGTCAAAACCGTTGCTGCTTGATGCTGAGAACTATGGCTGCTATCACCAAAGGTATTGATGAAGATGCGTGGACTATGGTTGATGATGGTTGGAATCATCCAACAAAGACATATGCTGCTGGTGTTACAGTTCTCGAGACTAAGAAGGAATGGACAGCTGATGAAAAAACCATGTCTAAGTATAACTCACGAGCTTTGTCTGTGATATGGACATCGTTAACCAATGATCAGTTCAAACTTGTGCAAGGGTGTGAGACTGCCAAGGAAGCTTGGGATACACTACAGACTTCCTACGAGGACACCAGAAACGTGAGAAGAACATGGACTAACATGCTGGCATCTCAGTTTGAAACTCTCACAATGAGAGATGATGAATCTATTGAAGAGTTATGTGAAAAACTCAGCTCTATTGCTATCGAAGCATATGTGCTTGGGAAGAAGTACAAAGAAAAGAAGCTGGTCAAGAAGTTCCTTCGAAGTTTTCCTGAAAAATTTCAGCCACACAGATCAGCCATTGAAATGTCTCTGAATTTTGATGAGATGAAGTTTGCTCAAGTAGTTGGGATGATGCAAGCATATGAAATGGAGCAGAAGAAGAAAGAAGTTGCAAAAGGGAATGGTGTTGCACTTTCTGTTTCTAAGACCCAAGATGTGCAAGAGGACATCGATGACAAGGTTGGTCTGATAGTTCGAAATTACTTCAACAGGATGGAACGGGGACACTGTAGGACTGGTGGAAATCAGACAAGAACTGAGTCTGATAAACCAACCAGGAAACCTGATGGACAATGTCATGAATGCCAGGGATATGGACATTTCAAATATGATTGTCCCACAGCCAAGAGACGAGGTTACTTGAAGTGCACTAAATGCAAAGGAGTGGGGGCACACAAAGGCTGATTGTATTGGAATAACAAAAAGCAAATAGAAGTCTTTTATCAGCGGGAGTGAAAGTGATACTGATGAAGAAAATGGTGAGTTACTAAATTATGTGGCATATCTTGGTATTATACAAGAAGATTTTGAGACTGATTCAGAGTCAGATCAGGAAGATGACAGTGGTCTGTCACTGTTTGACGAAAACAAGATTTTGTACCAAAGTCTTATCTGTACCAAGAATGAAAACAAGGTTCTGATCAAATACAAAGAGGAGTTTACAGTGTTGGTGAATCGACTAAATCAAGAGCTGGCTAAGGAAAAAAGAAAAGTGTACTCTGTTGGAAGGACAGTTAGCAGAACAACTTCGAAACATCAAGATGCTCAGCAAGGGGACAAAAGATTTGGATAAGCTCTTGACTATTGGCAGGACAAGCAAGTCAATCTGGGGTATAGGCTTTCACGGTGGTCTATCAGGGGACAAGATCGAGTTTGTTCTAGCAAAGCCAAGTGCTAATGTGAGTGTTGCTGGATCAAGAGGAAGCATCATGGGTGTATCTCAAAGGCAGCACAATACTGATTGGTTTAGCTGCTATTACTGTGGTAAGTCAAGCCACAAGAAGGCTTATTGTTACCAATTTCAAGAAAAGGTCCAAAAGCTGCTGAGACAAAACAAGTATTATCCTCATAAACAAAGGTACAATCAAGTATGGATGAAAAAACATGATTTGTTAGCAGAACAACTTCGAAACATCAAGATGCTCAGCAAGGGGACAAAAGATTTGGATAAGCTCCTGACTGTTGGCAGGACAAGCAAGTCAAACTGGGGTCTAGGCTTTCACGGTGGTCTATCTGGGGACAAGATCGAGTTTTTTCCAGCAAAGCCAAGTGCTAATGTGAGTGTTGCTGGATCAAGACGAAGCATCATGGGTGTATCTCAAAGGTAGTACAATACTGATTGGTTTAGTTGCTATTACTGTGGTAAGTCAGGCCACAAGAAGGCTTATTGTTAGCAATTTCAAGAAAAGGTCCACAAGCTGCTGAGACGAAACAAGTATTATCCTCATAAACAAAGGTACAATCAAGTATGGATGAAGAAACATGATTTATACTATTATGTTGCATACACTACGGATACATTTGTATATAGGACAAAAGATATATGCTGGTATTTCGACAGTGGTTGCTCAAGACACATGATATGAGTTCAGAGTAACCTCAGAGGGTTCAAGGATGTATCATCAGGGAAAATTACCTTTGGATATGGAGCTAAAGAAAGAATCAATGGAAAAGGTGAAATTGGAGGTTCTGACAAACCTGATTTGGCAAATGTCTATCTTGTTGATGGTTTGAAAGCAAATTTGATAAGTATCAGTCAGCTGTGTGATGATGGTTTGGACGTCACTTTCACCAGAACATATTTTCGTGCTGTGGACACAAAGAACAACATCAAGTTGCAGGGTGTGCGGTCAGGGAACTATTGTTACATGTGGAGACCATCAGAAAACTGTTTCAGCGTGTCAAAAGATAGCGAACTTCTGTCGTGGCATCAAAAGTTGGGACACATGTATGCCAGAACAATGATCAAGTTGTTAATCAAGAAGCTAGTCGAGGAATTCCTAAGTTTGGTCATGAGGCTGAGACAGACTTGTTTGATGCATCAGAAAGTAATCAAGAGAAATCTGAGGAAGGAAAACTCCAAGTACATTGGAATCATTCCGAGAAAGACGTTATTGGAGAGGTTTATGTGGAGCAGTCCAAAAGATTTGAGATCTCTGAAAATCCAGACTATATTTTTCAAGCTAAAGAAAGCTCTGTATGGATTGAAACAAGCGCCACGAGTTTGGTATAAAAAGCTGGTAACTTTTCTGGTGAAACAAGAATATGTACGGGGAAGTGTTGATAAAACCTTGTTCATCCTGGATGTTGGGAGGAGTCAGATGATAGTACATATGTTGTGGATGAAACATATGGCTGTTGATTATGTTGTATGAGATATTTCTGGGCACAAGTTCATCGAAGAAAGGCTGGTAAATCAAGATGCACCAGAAGATGTTGTTGAAATATTATAGTATGAGCAGGCTGAAACTAGTTATGGATGAGTTCACTGCTAGATCATTGAGAATATTGTTTAATAGTGTGTTTGAGGATGGTTGAATCATGATAAGAGAGTTTACTATAACAGAGTCTGCAACAGAGGCGAAGAGTCTGAAAATTCAGATGTGAAGTATCACTATGCATCGAGGAGTTCTTAATTGTGTTTTAACTTAGTTGTCCACTCAAGCAGGGGGAGATATCATGTTATTATTTCTGTTGACATTGCTTCTAGAATGACTACCACATCAGGAAGAAACTGTCTTATGCGTACGACAGGCTCATATATTGCTTCTATTGGCGATATCGATTTCCTACTGATGTTGGGACAGTTGCTTCTAAGTTACGATCACTGAAGAAATATCAGCTTGTTGCAGATCAGGATGCTTGAGTATCAAACTGAGTTAAAAAAGGGAAAATGAAGTTGTTTGATCATATGAGCTAGGAGTTGCTGTAATCAGGCGGTGGTTATAGAACCAGAGGGAGTAAGTCTCAGAGAAAACTCATAAGTTTGATGATATATGGTTCAGGGGGAGTTTGAAGATCATCAAGTTATGAGGTATCATTCTTGTTTACTGAAGTATCAGAGATGTGTCGTAGGAAGCCAGTGAGTTGTGGTTGAGCTCTACAAACCAGTAACAAAGGGGGAGATTGTTGGTGTATTGTTGACTGATTTGAGAAGCTGATTGAACATAATTTCACACAGCTGATGGAACAGGACGTTTACATAGCTGGTGGAACAGACGTGATAGTTGAGAAGCTCATCGAACATAATGTTTCATAGCTGATGGAACAGGATGTTTACACAGCTGGTGGAACAGACGTGATAGTTGAGAAGCTGATGAAACATAATGTTATATAACTAATTAAACATGACGTTTACACAGCTGGTGGAACAGACGGATACAACTGTTGTGACAGATGAGACATAGATTGAAGATGCGAGGTATCTGTGAGCTAGGAGCTGAAGAAATAGATCTTGCATCAGAAGCTGGATCAGACAGCTGACAATAACCTGAGAACTGATGACCCCGATGAGGTATGTCTGATTGGAAGCTTGAAGGCTTCAGAATCAGACAAAGTATCAAGATGTGAGGTGCCTGTGAGCTAGAAGCTGAAGAAACATAACCTACATTAGAAGCTGGATAATGCAGCTGATATTAACCTGAGATCTCAAGACCTGGATGAGGTATGTCTGATTGGAAGCGTGAAGGCTTCAGAATCAGACAAAGTATCAGGCGTAGCTCAGCTTGCAGAGGCTTGATGGATAGCAGTAGCTGATACATCAAGGGACTTGTAGAGCTGGAGCAACGCGCATGTGTTTGATCAAAAGGCAGAGGATGTGATGTGGAGCTGAGGTTGCCAGATCAGGAGACTTGCTGAGCTGGATCAACTCGCTGCACCCAGACCAGGAATCAGAGGACTTGACAAGGCGCATAAGCTGATGTGTTAAAGGACTTGCTCAGCTGGATCAGACAGACGTTCAGGAAGCAGATGACTTGATGAAGCAGGAAGCTGACATGGCAAGGACTTGCTGAGCTGGACAATCACGCAGAGAATTGAATATTCTGCTGCAACAAGATTTGGAAAGGATAAATTTGGAGAATAAATGTATGCCTATCGCAAATCTTTGGAGATCTCTTGAAGATTCTAGGTTTAGGATCTTAGGGATTAGTATAAATATGCTTGAGGGTTGAGGCTGAGCCGTCAACACTCAGAGCCATATTTTGTGAGATACTACCTTGAAGCTTGCAAAAAAACAGAAGCTTATAGGTGAGTGTTCCTACCTTTGATTCACGGGCTGTGTGGGATCAATAGGTAATACAACTAGACTAGGAATTCGTGGAATACAATCTTAGAGAAAAAGAGTTGTATAGATCCATATAGGTGAAATCATTGTAAAGATTTATCTATAAAGAAGCATTGGTTTAGTGCTTTCCAAGTCGGAAATTATGTGTTGTCGGATTTTCTGCACTTACAATTTCATTGCCGAAGAGGATCGTCTTTGAGTAGGGTACAAAGAGCTTCCTCGATTTAAGGCTCTCCCTCCGGACTTCCAGTGAAACAACTTCCGATCGGCGTAGTTGAAGGTTGTCTTCTTTCGAGTCTCTTCTCCCCTTTGGTTTTCGTGGGTCTTCTTCAGCTTCCGAGCTCAAGTTTATTATCGTTGCGATCTGGCACCGATAGCTTCACAACTAATTCGGTCGATTCAACGATTGAATTTGCTTCCATGTTTTTATTCTTTTTTTGGCATGAGACCAACTCTATAGGTTTAGCAAATCGTTTTCACAAATATTTTGTAAAACTTAAACTGTCCACCGGTTTTCAGCACTGGTATTCCGTATACTAGTATTTCCGGGACCAGTTCTATAAAGAAAAAACCCAGAAAGAGGCCAGACAAGAGTAGAAGAACACCTAAAGTACATAAGGAAAACAATATGAAGACTACTGGAAAAAAACAAAAAAAAGGAGTAGACAAAGGATTTCTGGAGAAAAGGAAGGCCAAGGAAGATGTGGAAGGAGTTTATCACCTAGCTATTCGTAGCAAACATGAGGTGGTCCCAAAGGAGAGACCGTCCAACATCTAATGAGTATATTTAGCTGGAATTGCCAAGGTTTGGGGGCGTCCTCAAGAATTGGTGATTCCAAGGTTGATGGAAATACGAAAAAGTATCTCCCAGAGGTAATGTTTATTATGGAAAAAATGAATAATATGAATTTTTTGGTGGATCTTCAAGAATGATTAGACTACGATCGGATATATACGGTAGAGCCTAGAGGCTTTAGTGGAGGATTAGCTCTATTTTGGAAGAAAACTGTAAATATGGAGCTTCTCTTTGTAGATAAAAATGTTATGGACTGCCATTTGCATTTTGGTACCTTTTCCTTTTATTTGACTTGTGTTTATGGTGATCCCTGTTTGAAACATATGCATAGAGTGTGGGAAATAATTACCCGCATTGGCATTAGTAGAAAAGACAGCTGGAGTATGTTAGGAAATTTTAATGAATTGCTGCATAATGGAAAAAATATAGGAGGTCCTGCAAGATTAGCAGACTCTTTTGAAGATTTTGGGAAGATAATAGAAGGATGCAGGATGTCAGAACTTCCTAGTCATGGTAATGGGTTTACATGGGGAGGAATGAGACACAAGCTTTGGATACAGTCCAAGCTAGATCGATGCTTTAGTAACAAAGATTGGCTTAGCATGTTTCCAGTGGCTAGTCAGATGTTTCTTGAGAAGAGGATCAGATCACAGACCTGTATTAGTTAAGTTGATTGCATCTCAAGAAGTGTATAGAGGACA
This sequence comes from Pseudoturritis turrita, assembly GCA_900406555.1. NCBI lineage: Eukaryota > Viridiplantae > Streptophyta > Magnoliopsida > Brassicales > Brassicaceae > Pseudoturritis > Pseudoturritis turrita. The sequence goes on along the minus strand of OVBL01000198.1, from coordinate 742,716 downwards.
ATTTAAGTTTGACAAAAGGATGTTGCATAAGCCACTGGTCAAAGAATGTGTGGGGGAAAGCTTGGAATCACAGTGGGACAGAAATGGGATCTCAGTTTCAAATAAACTAGGAAGGTGCAGAACAGCTCTCAGCAAATGGAAAACAGAAAATTACACCTAGGAGTGGCCAACTCGGTAAATCCAACTCAACCCAATCCAATCCAACCCAAGAAACCTAGATTAGTTTGGATATAGATTTATACAAAACCCCATTTAAGTCTAATAATAAATATTAATTTGGGTTTGGATTATCTGGATTGGTCTTTAGATAACTAAAAGACCCAAATAAAACCAAAATCTTACATAAACTATATTAATAAATAACTTAATATAAATTTTAAATTAACTAAATCAAAGTAAGCAATTTACTATTAATTTTTTAATTATGTGTGAAATTATCTAATTTTACTATTAATCCTAATCATAAGTTAACTAATTTTTTATATAAAAAATGAGAAATTTTGAGAAATGCCACTTATGAAATACCACTTTTCAAAAATACCACTTTTTCAAAATATTTTCAAAAATACCACTAATATTATATCATTTATTCAAAATATCATTTATATTTGGATTAACTATGTTATGTTAGGTTTAGTTTTGATGATTTAGGGTTTGTTAGGGTCAAAACCCTTTTTAAAGTTTAAAATTTTAGGATTTAAGTGTTAAAAAATCATTAATTTATGGTATTTTTGAAAATGGACAACTCATTGTGGCATTTTTGCAAAATGATATTTCAAAAGTGGCATTTTTGAAATTCTCCCAAAAGAAATCCTCAATAGAAATTCGAAGAATATTTTCAAAGATAAATCGATTTCTCCACCATACGTCTTATATTTGGTTTATATTGTAGGTTTTGCTTGGAATTTTTTTTAACAAAAATTTAGCGATTCTAATTTAACTATTAGTTTTTTGTTCGACTTTCCAAGTCATTTATTTTATTTTAAATTTAAAATATCAAAAATATATTTTTTATTTTATTTCAAGATTTTATGAATTATTTTATTTACTAAATTTACGTTAAGAATATATTTTAGATGTTATTGTCATTTTTCTATAAAAGTTCAATTAACCAAAGCTAATCCAAAACCTAAATAATCTAAATAAAATTAGATTTAGATTTACTTTGGTCAAATTATTTATGATCTAGACAACTTAAACCTGATCCAAAACCTTAAGAACTTGATCCAAATTTTATTTGGATTGAATTTGGTACAATATTTCTTAATCCAAATAACTTAAATCCAACCCAAAACCTAAGAAACCCAACTCAAAACCTAGTTTGGCCACTTCTAATTACACCAATGCTCATGACAAAATCCATCAGATCTAAGTGGCTTTAGAAATAGAACAATCAGGACCAAGACCATGCACTTTTCAAGTAAATAAGCTGAAGCATGACCTGTGCTTGGCATACAAAGAAGAAGAGACATTTTGGAGTCAGAAGAATATACAAAGGTGGCCAAAGGATGGAGATAGAAATACCAAATACTTTCATGCCTTAGTCAAGGCAGCTAGAGCAAGAAATTCCCTGGAAAGCCTCATTGATTCATTTAGATCAGAAGCTTCCAAGGGAGAGGTGGCCTCTGCATACTTCACTAAACTGTTTGTTTCATCAAACTCGGATAATTTCCATCACATTTTCTCAGAATTCATCCCATCAGTTACAGAAGAGATGAACTCAAAGCTGATTAGCAAGGTTACTAAAGAGGAGGTAAAAGAGGCAGTATTCTCAGTGAAACCTACCAAGGCTCCTGGACCAGATGGCATGGCATGATTGTTTTTCCAGGAATATTGGGAGATTGTGGGAAATCAAATTACAGAGGAGATTCAGAGCTTCTTTGAAACATGTACTTTTCTCTCTGAATGGAATTATACTCATCTCTGCCTCATCCCAAAAATAGTTGATGCTAGTAGGATGACAGATCTTAAGCAAATTAGCTTATGCTCAGTGCTTTATAAGTCTATTTCCAAGATCTTAGTCAAAAGATTATAGCCTTTTCTTGCCGATTTAGTATCTCCTTGTCAGTCAACCTTTGTTGCAGAAAGACAAATTTCAGATAACATACTAGTGGCGCATGAAATAATTCATGGTCTAAGGACTCATCTGAGGATCTCAAAGGAATATATGGCCATCAAGTCAGACATGTCTAAAGCATTTGATAGAGTGAAGTGGAGTTATTTAAAGGCACTGTTATCAGCAATGGGGTTCCATCAGAAATGGACTGACTGGATTCTCTTTTATGTGTCAACAGTCACTTATTCAGTGCTTATTAATAACCAGCCTCATGGGGTCATTGTTCCTCTGAGAGGGTTAAGATAAGGGGATCCCCTATCCCTTTTCTTCTTTGTTTTTTGTACAGAGGGGCTCTCACATCTGCTAAACCAGGCTGAGAAGGAAGGCAAGATCAATGGAATGCAATTCTCAACTCAAGGTCCATCAATCCACCATCTTTTATTTGAAGATGATAGCTTATTCATCTGCAGGGCTAATGAGAACCAATATAGTGAGTTTAAAAAGATCATGACCACTTATGAAGCTGCTACAGGACAAACAATAAACCTCGACAAGTCAGCCATTACTTTTGGAGAAAATGTGGATCCCATTGCCAAGGGTATCATTCAGCAGTCCCTGTGAATTATAAAGGAAGGAGGTATAGGGAATTACTTAGGTCTTCTGGAGTGCTTCAGTGGATCCAAAGTAGAAATGTTGGCATATATAAAGGAAAAACTAAAATCTAGGATTTCTGGTTGGTTTGCCAGGACACTTTCTATGGGAGGAAAAGAAGTATTGCTAAAATTAGTTGTCTTTGCAATGCCAGTAAATGCCATGACCTGTTTTAAGTTACCAAAGTCCACATGTGCATCCCTTGCTAGTGCCATGGCTGACTTCTGGTGGCATGCAACATAAGATAAAAGAAAAGTGCATTGGATCAGTTGGGATAAAATGTGTCTAACCAAGCATGATGGAGGAATGGGATTTAGGGATATTGAATGCTTTAACCATGTCTTACTTGGAAAACAGACCTGGAGAATTCTACAGAATCCACATAGCCTATGTGCAAGGATGTTGAAGAGTAGGTATTATGGTCATGACTCCTTTTTGCATGCAGTTGAAGGTACCAGACCATCTTATGGTTGGAGAAGCATCCTACATGGAAGAACCCTGCTACTTAAAGGTTTGACAAAACTTATTGGTGATGGTGAGTCAATAAATGTATGGAGTGATCCCTGACTAGGAGATAACCCACCAAGAATTCCTCTTATGAAAAACATGTTCATCAACATTGATATGAAGGTGAGTGAATTGATGAATAGAAGAAATGGAGCTTGGAATTTGGCAATACTCAGTAATCTCTTATATCAGCAGGATATAGATATCATTTTGAGGAAGAAGCATGTGGCATCACAAAAGGATTATTGGATTTGGAAACATAATAGATGTGGTGAGTACACAGTCAAATCAGGCAATTGGCTTGCCAATCAGGAGAAACACAAAGAACTGTCCCAAGAAGCAGCTGCTCAACCATCCCGTAATGGGATAAAAGAAGAGATTTAGTCACTGAAAGCACATTCCAAAATCAAAAACTTCTTCTGGAGAGCCAAAGTGGAGCAGTTCCTGTAGTTGATAAGAGGGATTAGACTGGATGATAGATGTCAAACATGTGGGTTAGTAGAAGAATCGATAAACCATGTTCTGTTTGTGTGTACGACAGCTAGACAAGTGTGGGCAATGTCTGAGGTCCCTGGCCCTAGGTCAGGCTTTGAATCAAGTTCAATTTACTCCAACCTAGCTTATCTAATCTCTTTAAGCAAGAATTTTAGTATTCCTCTGATGTTGAGAAGATCTATACCCTTGATAGTTTGGCTTATCTGGAAAAAAAGAAACTCTCTCTTCTTTGAAGGTAAACGTTTCTCGCCAGGTGATACAATCAGAAGGATAAGAGAAGAGGCTTCTGCATGGTTTATGGCTCAAGAAGGGGATAGTGGGTTAATTCGGAGGGTAGAAGAAAGAGAAAAAAAGAGATCATAATGGAAAGCACCCCCTCAACACTGGGTTAAATGCAATATTGGCTGCTCCTGGTCTAGGAAGAATATGCATTGTGGTGGAACCTGAATTATGAGAGACTCCCAAGAAAAAGTTCTATTATATAGCAGATGATCATTCTCTAATATACCAAGTAGAGATGAAGCTAAGTTGAAGTGCCTAGTGTAGGCTTTTGAGAGTATAAAAGATCAAAAAATGGACAGAGTTATTTTGGCATCAGAAGATTCAAATCTTCTTGGAGCATTATTTCGTCCCAAAGCTTGGCCTTCCTTCACTTACCAGGCAACTATTCTAAGGCTAATTTTAGGTTCCATTAGAGAATGGAGGATACTCATAGAAGAATCAACAATGAATAGAGGAGCAAGTCTCATCGTAAAAGTGTTACCCTCGATGATCGAAGGCAGTCCTATGTAGCAATAGGTGCCCCCCTTGTGGTTGAAGGGATTCTTTGCAAGTGAGAGTGTTCCTCTTCCTAATGTTTGATCTTCAATATATTTTGGGAAAAGTTTGTTTTAATGACTTTGTTTCCCCTTCGTGTAAGGGAAAACTGAAAGAGTTAATTTTTGACTCTTTTAACAGCCTAGGTGACTATTTGTATAAATGATCAGATGTAACGTTCGGAAGTTTTTAGTAATATAAGCATTTCAGATGGAAAAAAAAAAAAAAAACACACTTTGGTCTTCGAAGTTTAGCAAGCTTTATTGGTCGTAGAGTCGTAGAGGCGTAGAGAATTAAGAGACAAGTTGCTAGAAAGGACAAAATAAAAACAGAGATTGATTCCTAATTTTAAGTGACGCATTGATAGGGATATAAATAGGTAATTAGTAATTATTATATTTCGTCAAGTACTTAAACATTTTCTACACTATATTCAATAAAAATCTATATAATTATTATGTTTTTTGTATAAATTATAGAAATTCCGAACTTTTGATTTATAATTTTTTGGTGTCTGGAACTAGTCGCTAATAATACCGTGTTTAAGGCGTATATCATCCCTTCCAAAATAAAGTTGAATTAGTAACTTTAAGTACTCACTTTCAAGACAACCAGACCACTACCAATTTGGTTGTTAATTATTATGTTAAACCATCAAATTTATTATCTAGCCTACAATTTGTGTTAGTGGTATTTACAATATCGCCATCCGAATTCAAACCTGCATATTACATTTTGTTGACAATTTTTTTAATATTTTACTATCTACTAGAATGTATATCCAAAAAAAGTTTAAGGATAAAATTTAGCCTGTGATTTTATTTATTACACCGTTAAAATATTTCAAATAGTATTTTGTAGATGACGATAACAATAATAATTACGTTCAATGATAGTGTAGAGCTCCAACATAATAAACTGCACACTTATATCACAAAAATATAAGTTAATTTAAAGAAAATTCTCAAAAATATTATAAAAATAAGTTTTTGTTCCAAATATTCACTTAGTTTTTTTTTCAAAAATATCACAAAATTAAAACTAAACTTTAAATCCTAAAAATTAAATCCTAAACCCTAAAAACTAAATCATAACTCCTAAAAACTAAACCCTAAACCCAAAATACTAAACTCAAACATAAAAATTTAAATTATAAACCCTCAAAACTCATTTTTAGTGTATGGTATTTTTGGAAAAACAAAACTTTTAGTGGTATTTTTGAAAAAAAAACTAAGTGATGGTATATTTAGAACAAAAACATATTTTAGTGGTATTTTAAAAAATTTCTTTTAATTTAATAAATATGATGACTACAGAAAAAAAATTATGCACCCCCAATGTCTCAATCACAAAGATAAAAACGTCCAATACATGGTTTTTTCATCTAGTTTATTTAGTGAGACAATTTTACAATTGTGTTTTACTTTAAACATGATCATTTTTATTGCCATATAATGCACATATTCTTACAAATTTTACCCATTTATATATTTTCTTGACAAAAGGCTTAGTTGAACAATAAAAATTTTGTCCAAAGAAGTAAATGCTTATGTAGAAAGTAGTTGAAACATTGAAGAGACTTGAGCAAGGATCGTGAGATTGGTTATAATCATATATGTTAATCCTTTCACATAGAGGCGGGAGTTCGGGATGTTGTCGTGTAAGCAGGGCGATCTGTTCTTTCCATTATAGATAAACCGTTGCTAACATAAGAAAAAGAAAAAAAAACACGTTTCCTGGTTATCACGTCCTTATAACACCTTGAAGAACTCTAGTTCGAACCCGGACGAAGCCATTTAACTTTTTAAGTTTAAAAAAAAAACATAAGAAAATAAAAAATGCGTACTTTTTTTTTTTTTTTTTATAAGTCTCTTACCACTAGATAGAACTGAAAATCCCCGGAATATACACACAAACAATTTAAATTGTGGTACTAAAATGGTTTTCATCCACATATTTTTTTTAAGAAAAAATGATTGTCAATTACATAGACTACGAAATATTACATTGTTACACAAAAATATAATTTTACACACACCAACTAATATTTAATGTGTATGGTGACATGCGGAAAAAAAATATGTTGCAAACTACATTCATCGCTTTTGTGTCATAATCCATTAATTGAAGGTTACAAAAGTAATTATAATATATTAAAATATGAACCAAACTATCAACCCGACCCGGTAACTAAACCCGGAAGCAGAAATGGGTTCTGTGGATTGATGCTTCGTCCTTCTCCTTCGTCTTCAATTTTGTATTTAACTTTGTTGTGCAGAAGAATTCTCCGCCCCTTCATTTTTTGATTAAAATCTAGGGTTACCGAGATCAAGTTTTCTGATTTTCCGAACTCCGGTTTTTTGTCACAAAATGAATATTTCTTCATGGGATGGGTAGCTAGACGAAAACCTTATTTTCGTTCTCCTTTTGATTTAGAATCCTTTGTGTTTTAGATTAATATGTTTTATGTTCATATTCAATTATGCATAAGCGTTTTGGATTGAAAGTGTTATTATGGTCGTTTAATCGAGTATTTGTATTTTTAGGTACCGTGATGTAGATGGGAGTTTGACAATAAATGGCAGATGCCATTGACTTTGAGGACTTCAGAAATGAAGGGGTGTCCAATCCGGTAAATCCAAGCCGATCCGAACCGAAATAGAGTAATATGATTGGATATCGGGTATCCTAAATAATTGTTTTGGTATAGGTTTTAAGAATCCGTCGAGTTTTGATTTAGTTCGGATAACACCCGACTTATCCGAATAACCCGAGTAACCCGAATAATACATATATAGCAGTATGAATACTATATATTATATATTATATATAATTAATAAATATTTATATACAATATCCATGAGCCTAATAAAATAACAAAATCTAGTCTATTTAATTATTTTTACTATATATACATGTCACATTAAACCTAAAACTTTTTTTTCTAATAAAAATTTATGTTTTTATATTCTTCGACTATACTCTAACGAATAGAGATGTGTTTCTTTCTAAACAAAAATTCTTTTTAAAGTCAAATTTTTTTTCATAGTTAGTTCCTTTTACTTGGGTCGGTTCCTTTTTAATTGATTTTTTGGATTAAACTTCAAATCGGTTAAATTGGGTTATGGTCAAATCGGGTTTAGTTATTGGGTCGGGTTGGTAATTTGGTTTAGATTTTAATTAATTTTATTGTTAGTTTTAACCCCCAATTAATGGATTATGACAATAAATGACGGAAATGTAGTTTGCAACATATTTATTTGTTACTTTGTGCTTGTTACCATGTGTAAATAAAATTATATTTTTGTAATTGGTATGTGTAATTGTGTAGCCATGTAATATATCGTAGTTAGAATAGTTGGCAATTATTTTTGTTTTTAAAGATAGATTACTAGGTTTGTATTTGCGCGGAATCATATTTTTGAAACAATTTTGTAATATTTGATTTTTAATAAAACAATCGGTTGTAAATATTATGTGATGTTAATATATAATTTTATGATAATATACATCATATATTAACATCACATAATATTTAGAACCGATTTTGTTTATTAAAATCAAATATTACAAAATTGTTTTGGTTATTTTATAATGACATTTTTAACATATTTTTATATAATGAATAATCTATGGTCGTTTTTAAAAATTTGAATCATAACGTATATGAAACAAAAAATATTTTTTAGTATTATATAGATGATGTGATGATTCATTTAAAAAATAAATAAAAATAGGATGAAACAAAGATGAGAGGGAAAATATAACGATTAAATAATTAATATCATATAATTGGATATCAAATCTTTCTTATTTAATTGATTGGCTATTAATTTTTTTTTTGAATTTTCTTTTTAAATATTAGAGAGAGATATAGAAAAAAGTATTTGTCGAAATTACTCTTAATGAGATTTTAAAGTTTTTCTTAGATTACAATTTCATTCTTTATAAATTACACATCAACTGATATACCTTAGATTTTATCTTTTTTAATAGGTTTTTAACGAAAAAACTACTTGGTTTTGGCATTTTATGGTTGCTTTTAGTGTTTTTGTAGATCTTAGAGTTTTTACAGGAAATTGGAGCGATTTGGACCAAACATGATGCAAAATAAGCAATTTGAAGATATGACAGATCCTGAGCATCGAGTGTTTTGCATCAGATGGATATCTTTCCACCAATGGATCAAGCTCATATTTTACAACGAGATAGGTGGGAGTATTAGCTTCAATTTGGATATCAGAACGTGGAAATCCAACGGTACGATCTTAAGATATGCTCGATTTACTGAAACTTGGTCGATAAAGGTTCAAGGGGAAGTAAGCCCAGAAGATGAAGCCTGATCGATCGATCACCCCCCTGAGATCGATCGATCGAACATCCGCAACTTTGACTGGAGAAAAATATTTGTGAGGAAATCGATCGATCAGCCTCAAGGGATTTGATCGATCGCCGTTCCTAAAAAAAGCAAATTTCTTTTTTCCTCAATCTTATCTCCAAAATCCCAAACGAAGAGCCCTAACTCGACCCCTACCTTATAAAAGCCTCCAAGAGCCACGAAAATACTAAGTCTTCAACATTCGTTTGAAGATTGATTATTGTTCTTTTCATACCAAATCTTTCTAGTTTTTTCTACTTTGTTCGATAAAGAAGAAGATCTCACCTCTTTGTACTCCTTGGAGAAGTTTTCTGAACCATTTGGTCTTAAATAAATATGATTTCTATTGCTTTTTCCTTGGTTTTCATAATTATGTTTGAGTAGTTTCATAGTTGGGTAATAAGGGGTCGATTCAAGGGGAATTTCATAGTTCGATAGATAGGTTTTGATAACTAGAGTGGTGCTTTTTATAAATCAGAGTAATCCTTCATCTAGATCTAATTATATTGCATATTTCTTTTCTGATCATCTAGAAACTGATCTTAGAACGATTTCTGCTTGAACATCACTTGAGTCATTGTTTTGATCATGGTGTTTAATGAGTCTAACCCTTTAGCCTGCGAGAGTTGAGTTACTGCGTTAGATGAACAATTAAACTTGGTAATAATTGGATGCTTATATATGTTATTGACTGCGAGAGTTGATTGATAATATAGATTTGACATAGATAGTTATCGCTGTGAGAGTATGTTAACTTTAAAATAGTGATTTGAGTTCTAGGATGAAAGAAAGATTAATGTCAATTGTCTCTAGAAGTTAATGCCTGAATAATTCGAACTATGAATCCCTGAGAATCTCCTGAAAACCCAACGCTTTTCTCTTATTGCTTACATCCGATTTAAATACTTGCTTTGATTTATTTGCTTACAAAAACCCATAAAATCTGTTTTGACTTAGCTTAAATCTTAATTCATATTTCTACTGTGCATTCAAAGTCTCTGTGGGATCGATACCTCAAATACTGCAATAGATTCGTCGTGCATTTGCAGCTTAGAATGTTAGTTTTGAGTAAAACTTTAGACACCATCATCAACTAAAAAATATTTTCTAAAAATATTTTTATTTGTGGAATTCCCCTTGGTCCAGTGGTCGACTAAGGGTTAATTAATACTTCTACATCATGAGGTATGGGCTTCGACTCCCAGATAATGCGATTTATTAACAATTATGCAGATTAATGGATGCATGCTTATAGGAGATCTCCAGTGTTGTGCAAGTAGAACCGTTCGCCGTGATTCCACGCATTAAAGGTAGAAGGTATCCATTATGAGCATGAAGCAGGAAGTGACGTCTGTCGTGGATCTATAAATGTTTGCAAAAGTTCTCATAATTTGTAATAAAAATCATAAATCTAGCCGATAAAAAAAAATTTTCATTTAATAGTATAGATATAAAGTACATATATAAGGTCTGTAAAACGTTGATTATTGTACCATATTTTAAGGAATTAATTAGCATTGTATACATCTATATAACCTAGATAAAACTATAAATAAATGTGTTCCGTTTAACTCGTAGCTACTCTAGTTTGGGTAGCAATATAATGAGTTTGTCTCCGCTTTTTAACCCGTTAGATATATTAAAGTTCATATATCTTAGGTTTCTAGCAATATAGATTCAAATATATACTATGAGTATATCGAACATCATGGAGATAACTTAGGGTTGCCGATTGAGTAACCTCCTTTTCCTCTTTTCATATCAATCTAAAGATTTATTATTGCTTAGTGTTCTTTTAATAGTTCTTTTTTCTTTTATTTTTTTGCACAATAAAACTCAAATAAGCTATTTTATTTTCTATTTTTGTTTTTTAACTCAATAAATCGCTAAGAGTATGAATCTATCTTTGTTTTGAATCTACTTACATGGTATCAGAGCCACAAGATCTTGGCTACCTCTGCAATTTCAATTTCTGCTTCAACTGAATCAACTCGATCCATATTGGAATCTCTTATCTCTTCACGCTGCAAATAAGTTCGAAATTTATCTCGTCTCTTATACGCTCACATGACCTCTTGGGTTTATCACATCTTTGTGGTGTCTTTTCTTCAAATATTCGCTATTAATCTCTCAAGATCAGATTTTTCATAACGGTGACGTCTAACGGTTCTCAGCTACACAGTCGGCGTCTCTGCTCATACTGCATGTGTCTCCATCTTCCGATGTAGAAACATTTATGGGTATCCCCAAGCTTCATCGCTCTGAAGCCGATTTATTACCAAGTAGATCATATTCTCCCAGAATTGATTGACGAAGAAGGGCTATTTTTCAGAGGTGAATCTGAAGAAATTTTTTTTCTGGTGAAAACAATGTGGTCCAGATCAATGAGACAATTAAATTACTAAAGGAAACATAAAGCTCAGAAGGAAAAATATATTGGGAATGTTGCGTCCAAAAAAAGAAACATTGGACTGAATATCAGCTTCTCCATCTCCATATACATGGTAATGTGTCTGTGTTAAGTTATATGGACTTCCAACTCAAAATCAATTGGCAATTAGTGGAGAGGCCCATGTCCCTTATATATTAGTCAAGTCTCTTTCCATATTTTCGATGTGGGATTCCTAACAATCTGTACTTTTTTTTCTTCTGAGACAGAAAAATAGGCAATGATGGTTGCGAAAGACATAATGGTTGTGAAAGACATGATGATTGATTTAGTTTTGTAGGTCTAAAAGTTATGAAGCTAGAGAATAACAATAATAAAAAAGAACTATTTTAAGAACACCAAGCAATAATAAACTTTTAGATTGATATGAAAAGAGGAAAGGGAGGTTGCTCAATCGGCAACCCTAATTTATCTCCATAATGTTCAATACACTCATACTATATATGTGAATCTATATTACTAGAAACCTAATTACATGAACTTAAAAATACATGTGCATGTGAACTTGTATTGGACTTTAATAAGATATTTGAGGTGAAGAAGCTAACTTATTTATCTTGATTTCCCGTTAAACCATCATTCATGGACAAACAGATTATAAATCGGTCTTTTAGTTTGTATTGTTTCTCGTTTTAGTAACTCTAATTTGTCTTTGTTTTGTAATCTTGTTTTAATTTGGCTCCTTTGTTTTGTTTTCTAATCTTGTTTTAATTTGACTCCTTTTTCTCGGTTTTTGTAAAAATTTTAAGGTTTAATATTATAATCTCAGATGATATAAAATAAAAAAAAACTATAAATAAGTGTAAACCAAAGTCCAAAGATATATGGTTGTGAAATATAAAGGCGGGATGGTGGTGGGTAGACCATGAAGTCGTTTATATGACCCGATGTTATTATTGGTTCATCAATGGTTTGCATCGTGCCGTGTGAGACCACGAATTTAAAATTATATATTTATTATATGGTAGACACTTGCCCATATATTTATGCGTCTGTATATTTTAGTCACTTGTAATATACTAATATATCTAATAAAAACAGAAAAAGATATTGTCCACGTGGTCAATTTTGTGTGTTTTCTTGTAACAGTCATATCGCGGTATACTAATCTTATTGATTTTAATTTATGAATGTCGTTTAATAGCTGTCAAAAAACAGAATGTCGTATAATACTAGTCTAATTGCGGAGAAGTACCAGAACAACTTGTCAATGCATTTTGGAATTTTAAAATTACAATTCATAATTTAGTTTTGAGTTAGCCCACCAGAACCACAAATCGACTAATAAACTATTATTCTATTTATTTTATACTAAGTGTTGTTTAGCAATTAATTTATGTTTTATAAAATATGATTTTATATGTTTAATGTAGATTTTTGAAACAAAGTTCCAGCTTTATCTTTATTAGTTTAGTTTATTGATTAGAGAGACAAAATAATATAGTTTATTAATAAAAGTATAATAAATATATTATAGAATTGAGTGAATTAAGTATAAATGGCAAGAAAAGAAAAAGTATTTAAGAATAACAATTGTTAGAGTTGTTATTAGAAAAGAACAAATGTTACCAATAAAATACGAGTAAAAATGTAGCACGTTATTTTTAAAGAAAAATAAACTTCCAAAAATAAATTTATTTTCTAATTTTGTACATAGATAAACAAATATTTAAATGTGCTACATTATATAGAACCTCAAGAATAATAAATTACACGCTATTATGACAAGGATTAAATACATTCAATAAACTAGATATATGCGTAGAAGATAGCATGATACAAAAAGTCATGCGTTATACAACATTAAAATTATACAAGTAAACCATATAAAAACTTTATGTGATAAATTAGATGTCCATATAAAAAACTAACATGCTATGAAAAATCATCACCCGTCCTTTAAAAGTTAAATAAAAGTGAATTAATACGTTTAATATCATTTTTTTTTTGTCATCTTAAAATTTTATTGAAAACAAATAGAAATACGTGGTAGAATACACATTACAATATCGAGTACAATATATGGTAGAATATCGGATATGGAACAAAATAGAGTACATGGTAGAATTCAAGGTAGAATACGGGGTAGAATATTTTTACCGGGTAGAATATGGGGTAGAAAACAGGGTAGACCAAATCCAATTTTAATCTGAAACTAGGCTATACACCAAAACCTACAAACAATCTATAACTTCTGAAGACTCATGGCAGAACCAAACCGAAGTAACCAACGAACCACAAATTCCTCCTATAGTGATTAAAGTCTACCTCTTCAAACTTAAAGACCTAGGCTTCTTACTTCGGCAAAGTAACGACCCAAACAAGAACCACGAATGAGCTTCCAGAGACGGCGTAATCATAAGTCGACTGATAAAATGCTTCGAATAGAAACCAAAGATAAGACCAGATCCCGAACTAATATGATGAGTAGCGACAAGGAGCGAAACAAAAACTAGCCGGATGGAGCCGAAAACAGCAAACCAAAACCGACAACAGAACAAAATCGGCTAGAATCCAAGACTGTCTCCAAACGAAGAAGATAAATAATCTGCAAAAATGGCAAATAAAACTAGAAGCAGACTCAAACCAGACCCTACCAGGCAAAACGCAAGTACAACTTAGACATACTAAGACAGAAACTAGAAGACCACATACGGGACCAGCAAAAGCCAGCAAGAAACGAGGGGCTAAAGCGGACGCATCAAGCCGAAGACGAAGCCCACGACGCTAGTGAAAATTGGAAAGCATCACAACTCGACAAGCTAAATAAATCAATCGAAACCCAATGGCAGCGAGGAGGAAGCCCTCTTGAACGATGATAGACGAAAAACAAATGGAGGCAAACTGGGCCTGGAACTTTGATCATGAGGTCGCTAATGGCATAAGCCTCTCCATAAAACCATAGATCCGGCGACTCGAAATCCAAAGCCCAGACATAGATTTGAACAAATCTCCATTCGAAACCTCTCCCATCCTCTGCGAACTTTTCACAAATCGTACTGGAAGACCGCGACGAAGCATAAACTAAGGAAAAGGAAACGCAAGGGGGACCGGCGTTGGTGCTTATGGAGTCACCAAACGCCGGTCCAAGCTTCAGATCGACGAAGAAGGGAGGAGGCGGCATTTTAAGTTTTCGAGAGAGAAAAGCCAAAATTTGGTTTTTTGTAAGATTTTTTTCTTTGTGTCCATACGTTTAATATCACTCGTATTGACAAAAAAAATCCATTGTTATTTACTAAATTGGTATTTGATGTAATTACTCTAAATTTCTGTTTGATTCGTGAGAAAATAACAAAATGACATTTAATTGCGAAAAATATTAAACATTTGAATGAATGTGACATTGTCTTTCTTGATTTTAGGACCGCATCAATTTTGTTAAAGGTTAATTTATCCAATAACCAAAAAAAAAAAAAAAAAAAAAAATCAAAAATTCTAAAGGAGATGTATTCAATCTAGTAGTATTTGGAGTGATTTGTTTTAATTTGTCAAGTTCTATGTAATTGAACCATGAGTTTTAAAAAGTCTATTAAAATTTAGTGTTATTGAACTAGTGATTTGGAAAAATACTTTCAAATTCGCTGTTATTGAAAATATATGAAGGATTTAATTTTTAATGATTTCAAGGGATTTCAGAGGGATTTAAAATACAAATAATCAAATCTCATGGTTTTACGTGAGATTGCAGAGAATTTTATAATAAATTCTCTAGAATCACACAAAATCATTAACATCATCTAAAAACTCATTAAAACTCAAATTCTTTTAAATCTCTTAGTGAATATACCCTTTAAATTTTGTGGGTGTAATTATAACACATAAAATAATTTTGATTACTTGTTGAATTATGTTTTTTTTTTTGGTTATTGGGTTAATTATTCCTTTTGTTAATCATAAACCCATCAAAGAGTCTTTTTCATCTCACAAAAAGAAGCGTATTTGAACCCTAAAAGCCCATGAAATTCCTTACCGTTAATCAAAAGATATATTATCTGCAAATAAATTAGCCCAGGCTGCCCAGCATTTAGTATTTCAATATTAATGTTTTGAGAGAATAAATAATACAGTACTAGTAAATTTACTATGTTATATAGGGCAATGATTTTTTTTTGTTTTTACTAGTTTATAAAAAACGAATTACCTTTTATAAAGGGCACAGATATTATTAAAGTAGGGTTATGTAAGATTGTGGGTCCAAGTTATTAAAAAATTTGGTTAGAAAGTAATTAAAACCTCCATAAATTATATAAAGCGAAAAGTGGCATACCACAATTGGAGCTCTAAATTAAGAGAGAGAATATTTAAAGTTGAGAGAGAGAGAGAGAGAGAGATTGAACAGCAAACCATGGAGATTAAGACACGACCAGACACATCAGAGACAACCGTGAGGAAAGAGGAAGAAGATGATGATCAACCACTAAGTCCGGCGGCGCGTGTATTTCACGCACCGGAGTTTAACTGCTACGTTATCTCTGTGATTGGAATCAAGAGGAAGATCGAGCCAGATGTGGTTATCGAAGGATTAAAGCAATCTTTGATCAGACATCCTCGTTTCTCCAGCAAATTGGTTAGTCCCAAACTTTTACATACATATAAATATACGTTTAAAATAAATTGTAACTTTAGTTTTATATGGTAAGATAAACTTATACATATTTATATATGTATTTTAACTCGTATCTCTAAATCTTTTCTCTGGAAAAAGAATATTTAGATCTCTAAAAAAATTCAAGTCTTTTTGATGGAAATGTGTTTCGTTGACTTTTCTGCTAGTGTTGCGTGATCGTCATTCGTCAAACTTGGATAGTGTTTCTTGACCAATAATCTAAGGCGGTTGTTTTTTTTATTTCTAATTTGGGTTTGTATTTATTTATTTATTTCTCTACAATGTCACATTGGAAAACTCAAAACTTTTAAGTTCCTGAAAAATTCTGAAAGTTTCAATCGAGCCAAACCAACTGTATATATAGTTTTTTCTTTTTATATTCAAAAGTTTTATATAGCTTTACTTTCCTATAATTATTAAAATAAAATTTGGTTAAAACACATTGCGTTTTATTAAAATATAAACAAAGTATTCTAACTAATAAAACATATACATCTATGTATGTATGTAATTCTTAGATGTATATATAAAATTTTGCGTCTTAACCATATATTTATGATTCTTTATAATAAATTTTGGCGTAGAATGGTAACCTGTGAGAATATTTTTTGGTCAATGAAATATATACATTCTAAGATTGCATACCAAAATGGGAGTATTATTTCATTTTTGTTACAAAAATAAATCTATCAGAAAATGCATTTAAATAGTACAAAAGTAATATACTCAAATTAGGGTCGGAAAAAAAACCGAATCCGAAATCCAAATCCGAACCCGACCCTAAAAATCCGATTTCGATCGGGTTCTGTTCTAGAAAAATATCTGAATGGGTCTTAAGATCTAGATACTTCGGGTATCGAGTAATACCCAATCCGAACCGAAACCCGAACTAGTATCCAAAAAACCCGAAGTTAACTAAACCCATTAATCTTTTTTATCTAACTTCATGTAATTTGGATATTTTCAATATTTTCGGGGAGTTTGGGTAGTTTGTATACCGGGTTTTTCGGTTAATTCAGATACTTTCGAGTATTTTCGAATACTTTTGGATAGTTTGAGTAGTTTTTTACCGGGTTTTTCGGGTAATTTAAATACTTTCAAGTATTTTTGGATAGTTTTTTCGGGTTTTTGGATAGTTTTGGGATCAGATAAAACCCGAACCGAACCGAACCCGAAAGAAACCGAACCCGACCCGAAAATTAAAAATATCCGAATGTGACTTGTGAGTATGATACCGAAAACCAAAAACCCGAAAAATCCGACCCGAACTCGAACGGGTATCCGAACGCCTATCCCTAAACTCAAATGATAATTTTTTAGTGAATATCTTAGAATATTTATTTTATTTTATTTTTAAAACTGATATTTTTCATCTGAAAACTATTAGGAATAAGGCTTTAGAATAAACATGAGTATCCATAAATAAATAAACAACAACAATAAACGGGATTGACTAATTTTCAAGCATCTAATCAAATAATGAAAAGACGAAGTGATCTTTAGGAGTTGCTTCATTATTAATTTTTCAATTATCGATTTCAATTAATTAGCTATTATGAGAACTTTAGTATTGATAATTAAATTTTTTTTTGCCTACAAATAATTTGCTCATGTTTGATTTGATAAATTATTTTTAATTCTAATGTTATAATATATAAATTAGATATATTTCTCTGTATTTTTTTCTACTTCTATGTAATTATTATTCATGTATGTACAATTAATTTATTCATCTCCTTTAACCATTACACAAATTTATTAAAATCGACCATTTTCCTTTCCCCTCTCTATTTATTAGTTTTTGATCTTTACCATTAATTTTAAACATTTATTGAAATAATAAATTATTTTGAAGGTGAACCATGGGAACAAGGATAGACAAACACAAAGATGGGTTCGGACAAACGTGGTCGTCAACGATCACGTCATCGTACCCGAAATCCAAACGCAAAACATAGAAAACGCAGATGCGTTTCTTGAGAGCTACGTCTCCGACCTCACGACGGTCTCATTAGACACCTCGAAGCCATTATGGGAGCTTCACCTACTCGATTTGAAAACCTCCGACGCTGAGAACGTCGCCGTTTTAAAGTTTCATCACTCTTTAGGTGACGGCATGTCTCTCATGGCCCTTGTCCTCGCCTGTATGCGTAAAACATCAAACCCCGACGAGCTCCCGACTCTACCATACCAGAACCGGTCGTCCTCCCGGTTAACGGCCGGTTCAAGGGGTGATTCCCGGTTCTTGTGGCTGGTTATGGTTCTATGGTCGGCGATTATGTTTGTTTTGAACACGGTTTGTGATGCTTTTGAGTTTATTGCTACGGCAATGTTCCTTAAGGACACTGAAACACCAATCAAAGGCGATTTCCGGTTAAGGAAAAGTAAACGGATGTGTTTGGTACATCGCACCGTAAGCTTAGACGACATAAAGCTAATCAAGAACACCATGAAGATGGTAAGATTTCTCTATATGTTTGTGTTTATTTATCAAAGGTTAATTTAAGATTTATAAACAAAAGATTTTTTTTTCCGGTTTAGTAGACCGTCAACGATGTAGTACTCGGAGTAACTCAGGCTGCTCTCTCGCAATATTTGAAGAGAAGATACGGTAAGAATACATATACACATATATGTACTTTCTGACATATAAATGTTATTTATGGCATGTTATTGATGAGTAAAATTTAATAACCTTATGATAAATTAATAGGAGAGATCAAGAAGACAGTAGGAGAAGAAGAAGAATCTAAAAGGAATTCAAATTATATGCCAAAAAGAATAAGGCTAAGATCAGCTCTACTTGTAAACTTAAGACCCACCACTGGAATCCAGGCAATTTTACATAAGCCCACTTGCTTATTATTACTTCGTTTGTGTTTTGATTTATTTGTATAAATTTCAAAATTAATATTTTCTAATTGAAACAGGATCTAGCCGATATGATGGCCAAAAAGTCTAAGTGTAGATGGGGAAATTGGATCGGCTACATAGTCTTTCCGTTTTCTATCGGATTACGCGATGATCCGTTGGAACATCTCCGAAGAGCCAAGTCGATCATCGACCGGAAGAAGAACTCGTTTGAAGCCGCGCTGACGTTCATCCTCGGTAAATTCATTGTCAAATTGTTTGGAGTTCAGGTTAGTTAGAATGATTATTACATCACTTAATGCCATCAAACTAAAACCTAACCCATCATTTATTTTGTTAATTGATCACTAATCCAATTCTTATGAATTGAAAATGATTGTAGGTGGCAGCTAACCTTATAAACAAAGCATTGTCAAACACAACGATGTCGTTTTCAAATTTAATTGGTCCCACTGAAGAAATTAGTTTCTATGGACATCCCATCACTTACATTGCCCCAAGTGTTTATGGCCATCCTCATGTAAGTGTTTTTTTATAACAAATTATATTATTATTAACCTTTTCTTTTAATTAGTGAATAAGATCTGAGGATATTATTGGTCTTTGATTAGGCGTTGACGATGCATTTCCAAAGTTACATGAACAAGATGACGATTTCTTTGACCGTAGATCCAACGGCCATAAGTGATCCTCATCGGCTATGCGATGACTGGGAAGAATCATTAAGAACCATCAAAGCTGCTGTCCAAGAAAGAGGCTCCGGTTAGTAGGTAGATTGAGCTGAATCTTATTTTTCTTTTCTTCTTATACAAAGAAAAAACATTAAAACCATACAAAGAGATTCATTAAAGGGCTTTACCACACTTCCCAATATGTACAATTGTAATTAAATTGATACGTACAATATAATCATTTTTGGTTATAAAATGGGTTTGTAAATTTATATCACTTCGACAAGATCATTGGCTAAAAGCCTAGAATATCAAACGCTAAATCCAGCTACATGTGAAATAATTGTTATTTTATATGTAAAATAATTATATAAGCTATATAAAAACGGTTAAAAGAAGACGGTTATGTTAAAAAGGACAATTGAATTATGATTATGATTGGTAACCAACATTTGAATAGTGTAATTGATTATATAGAAAAATAACATAATTTAAAATAAAGAAACATTTAAAAAAAATTATTTTCGATTTAGAAACTTTTAAAGAACAATAAAAATAAATACATTTTTTTAATAAAATGTAAGAAAATTGTAAAAATCCAGCCGCCTTTAAAATAAACGGGCGATTATAAACACCGCCAACTTTTCGAGCAGTTTGTAACCGCCTTGTAAAAATCCATTCGCCTTTAAAGTAAACGGACGATTGTAAACACCGCCAACATTTCGAACAGTTTGTAACCACTTCATTTAATTTTCTAATTAGGCATGGGCATATTAACCGAACCAATTGGCCAAACAAAACCGAACCGATGTTTGGTCAATTTGGTTTGTTGATGAAAACCGATCATCAGCTTTTGATAATTATTTTGGTTTTTGGTTCGATTTGAAACTCGTAATCCAATCGGTTTGTTTAAAAACCCAAGATTTCTTCCCTTTCTTCTCTCATTCTCTTCACTTGATTTGAATTTGATGACATCACCGTCATTGTTTGGCCATCACCTTCCCGTATGGACAATCTTCACCGTTTTGAACGAGCTATTATGTCATGTCACCATATCAAACCACCGTCATTTTCACTTTTCATCCAACTGTTGCCGTCGCATAAATCTAATCGAATGTTTATGAAATTTTACGATTTTTATTTATTTATTTTGATTTAGTCCAATACTAAAAATATGGCCCATCAAATTCAAAACTCGTATTTGGCAAACTGAATCAACTGATTTAACAAACAAATTCGGTTCTTTCAGCGATGATTTTTAAAGTCTAAATCGAACCGAATTTTACTCGATCTGAACCGAACCGAATTTAACTTTTGTTCGGTTTAAATGGCATAATTTTTATCAAACCGATGAACCGAAAAAAGCGAACTTAATAACCCGATTAATCCAAATTGTCCAGCCCTACTTCTAATCATCCGTTTTAGCCACTCTCATTCCATCCGTCCTTCAACCACCCATCCGACTGGGTAACCAAATAAGTTGTTGAACTCCAACCACCCAAAATAGTGCAACCAATCAAACAATTATTAGAGTTAGGTATCTCACAGTAAGATTGTGGGTCTAAATTACTGAATAGTTTGGTTAGATCATAATAAAAAATCCGCAAAAATTACATGAAGAAAATAACATTATAAGAGAGAGCATACTTAAAGTTGAGGGAGAGAGGAGGGGGGAGAAAGATGGAACAGAAAACTATGGAGATTAAGATACGAGTAGACATATCAGACACAACCGCGAGCAAAGTGGAAGAGGATCAACCGCTTAGTCCGGCGGCGCGTGTGTTCAACGCGCCGGTGTTAAACTGCTACGTCATCGCTGTGTTGGGAATCAAGAAGAAGATCGAGCCAGATGTGGTTATGGAAGGATTAAAACAATCTTTGATCAGACATCCTCGCTTCTCCAGTAAATTAGTGAGTCCTACACTTTTACATACATACAACTGAAAGTTTCTATTACTTTGAGCCAAAACCAGTAGTGTGTTTAAATAAGTAATTACTTGAAGGTGAACAGGGGGAACAAGAATAGACAGAAACAAAGATGGGTTCGGACAAACGTGGTCGTCGATGATCACGTCATCGTACCCGAGATCCAAACGCCAAACTTAGAGAACGCAACCGCAGACGCGTTTCTTGAGAGTTACCTCTCTGACCTCACGACGGTCTCACTAGACACCTCGAAACCATTATGGGAGCTTCACCTACTCGATTTGAAAACCTCCGACGCTGAAAACGTCGCCGTTTTGAAGTTTCATCACTCTTTGGGAGATGGTATGTCTCTCATGGCCCTTGTCTTCGCATGTATGCGTAAAACATCAAACCCCGACGAGCTCCCGACTTTACCATACCAGAACCGGTCGTCGTCTGGATTACCGGCCGGTTCGACGTGTGGATCCCGGTTTTTGTGGCTGGTTATGGTTCTATGGTCGGCGATTATGTTGATTTTGAATACGGTTTGTGATGCTTTGGGGTTTCTTGCTACGGCAATGTTCCTTAAGGACACTGAAACACCGATCAAAGGCGATTTCCAGTTTAGTAAGAGTAAACGGATGTGTTTGGTACATCGTACCGTAAGCTTAGAGGACATAAAGCTAATCAAGAATACCATGAAGATGGTAAGATTTCTCTATTTTTTTGTGTTTATTGTTATTATTATTATTATATTAAAAGGTTTTTATAAGATCTTATATTAATTAATATGTTAT
The DNA here is from genome assembly GCA_900406555.1 of Pseudoturritis turrita. Classification (NCBI taxonomy): domain Eukaryota; kingdom Viridiplantae; phylum Streptophyta; class Magnoliopsida; order Brassicales; family Brassicaceae; genus Pseudoturritis; species Pseudoturritis turrita. The sequence goes on along the minus strand of OVBL01000198.1, from coordinate 720,514 downwards.
CTTGCTGGTTTAGTAGACTGTCAACGATGTAGTACTTGGAGTAAGTCAGGCTTGTCTCTCGCAATACTTGGAGAGAATATATGGTAAAAAGATATATACTCTTTGACATGTTACATGTTAGAGTATCGGCATTATTAACCAGTGAATTCTAATAATCTTATGATTTAATAATAGGAGAGAAGAAGAAGAAAGTAGGAGAAGAAGAAGAAGAAGAAGTAGAATCTAAAAGGAATTTAAACAATCTACCCAAAAGAATCAGGCTAAGATCAACTCTACTTGTAAACTTAAGACCCACCACTGGAATCCAGGTTCACATAAAAACTCAGTTATCACTTTGTTTTATTTTTACTAACGATGATAAAATAACCTTTACTTTGTAATTTTTTTTTTTAAAATATATTTTTTTTGGTTGAAACAGGATCTTGCTAATATGATGGCTAAAGGATCTAAGTGTAAATGGGGAAATTGGATCGGCTACATAGTCTTTCCGTTTTCTATCGCATTACACGATGATCCGTTGGAACATCTCCGAAAAGCCAAATGGATCGTTGATAGAAAGAAGAACTCGTTTGGAGCTGCGTTAACGTTCATCTTTGGTAATCTCATTCTGAAATTGTTTGGAGTTGAGGTTAGTTTGAATAATAAATATAGCACATTTGATGCCATCAAGCCAAAACATATCTCACCATTTATTTTAGTTAGTTGGTCATTAATCTAAATTCTTATGAATTGGAAATGAGTGCAGGTCACAGCTAATATAATAAATAGAGCATTGTCAAACACAACGATGTCGTTTTCAAATTTGATTGGTCCCCTTGAAGAAATTAGCTTCTATGGACATCCTATCACTTACATTTCCCCAAGTGTTTACGGCCATTCTCATGCAAGTCTTTATTTAACAAATTATATTATTAACTTTATATTCTAATTAGTGAATAAGATTTGACGATCACATTTCTCTTTGAATATTAGGCCTTGACGATGCATTTCCAAAGTTACATGAACAAGATGACGATTTCTTTGACAGTAGATCCAACGGTCATAAGTGATCCTCATCGGCTATGTGATGATTGGGAGGAATCTCTAAGAACCATCAAAGCTGCTGTCAAAGAAAGAGGCTCCGCTCAGTAGATTGAGCTAGATCTTATTTTCTATATTATTTTTAGTTCAGAGAAAAATATTAAAACTTGGTGTAGAATCCGTAATTCTTAAGGACTATATTTTAACAATGCTAAGAAAAATGTTATTTTCGACGTTTAGTCTTAAATCCGTTGGAAATAGTTTGTTTAGAATAAAAAAACTGTTGGAAATTGCTCGTCAAATATTTTCCGATCCATCAAAAATTTCTAACGAATTCTTAAATTTTCAAATTCTAATAAAAAATTAATAATTAAATCCATCCAATATATTTTTAATTATGACATAAATTAAATAAATATAAAAACCCCATAATTAAGACATAAAGTCAATATATTTTTTCAATTTTTGGGTTATTTTTGTATGTTTGGTTTTTCAATTTACTCGGCCTACATTGGTTTCTATTCTTTTTTTTTTTTTCCATCTAACTTTTGGTTCATTCATTATATTATGCATTGCAAAATGCAGAGCCGGTCAAAGGACGAAAGCACATAGACGTCCCTAGGACCAAAAGCTTAGCCAAGGAAAATTACACAAAAAAACATATATAAACAAACAACAACACTTAAAAAATAAGCATTGAGAGACACATTAGTCTAGCTATCACCGTAAGGGAAACATGAACAATGAAGCCATGACGCCAAACCTACCGGACTCCCAGGAAACTTTCCGAAGAAAAGCCGAACGAACGCAATGCTCTTGACTACTTGATTAAGAACCAAGGAAGAGAGACACCAGCTTGTTGCTGGGCGAGATACTGCCCCGTAATCTGTCTCTTCCACTTCAAAAATTCAAGACAGAGATCGGCTACCCATTTAGAGACTTAACCGAAGACATGGCAGGATCATAATCTTAAACACCTTAAATCTAACAAAAATATTCTAACTACCCCCCTTAAATCTAACTACCCTCCTATTCTTTTTCTCTCCACTCTACCCCTCTTTAATTTATTATTATTTATACACCCAATTTAATAATCCTAACAACCAATAAAGTTTAAAAAAAAAATATATATATACACTATGATGAGCCTCCACGTCGCCTCCTCTTCTTCGTTTTCTCTTTTCTCGGCGAAAACAGAGAAGCTTCTTCTTCCTCTCTTCGTCGGACTCGTCTGCTTCTTCTTCCTCTCTTCGTCGTCTTCTTTTCGTCCTCACGTCGTCCTTCTTCCTCTCTTCGTCGTCTGCTCTTCGTCCTCACGTCGTCCTTCTTTCTCATCTTCTTCCTCTCGTCGTCCTTCTTCTTCGGTTGTTCATCTCGTCGGAAAAAAATAGAGCCAACGAGGAGTAAAAGCTTGTTCTCTTCTTCCTTACACAGTTGAATCTTCAAAATTAAGGTTAGATATTTCCGTTTTTTGTAAATTTTGTGTTTAGGGTTACATTAGGTTTGAAATCACCTGGTTTTTTGAGATTAAGATCCCTCGTTTTTTGCAGAGGTATAACTGACACAACTGGTACTAGTGAGAGTAACAGGTATTACTGGTACTAGTGAGAGTAACCGGTATTACTGGTACAACTGGTACTAGTGAGAGTAACTGGTACTACTGGGACAACTGGTACTAGTGAGAGTAACTGGTATTAGTAAAACAGCACTATAATTATATACTTGATAATATACTAACGATATTTGTTATTCTGTTATTCTTTTGCAGGAGACAATGAATTGCGCAATCATATGTTTTGATTATGGAGGATGTTATTCAAGGGAAGGTGATTACACAAGATGGAACCCGGGATGTGTTATTTTCCAGGAGAAAGGTAAAACATACTAACCACCAATGCTGCAGAATCGATCAATAGCATTTTCGTAGAGGCAAAGAAGTACACGTTATTACCTATGATTGCTATGATTATTGTGAAATTGGCCGAATGGTTCAACAATCATAGGAAGAGTTGCACTGAAGTACCCGAGTCACAAAATTTGGTGCCTTACGTGCACAAAATAATAGAGTCAAGAGTACCGATTGGAAAGAAGCTAGTGTTGCAAGAGTTAAACAGCTTCACCCTTGAGTACAATGTGATTGGACGGGACGAGAATAATTATTTGGTTAATTTGAGCCAGAAAACTTGTTAACGACCCCAATGTCCACGATCCTAACTAGGTACAAATGGTGTCTTATTTTGGTAATTCTCTCTGTCTGGTATTACTAGGTACTACTAAGTATAAGTAAGCATGATTGTGTGCTTCTTATTTTGGTAATTCTCTCTGCCTGGTACTACTAGGTACTACTATGTATGACTGCGTTGCTTGTTTTGTGTGTTCTTTCTGTTTATGGTTTGTTTACTTATTAGTTAATTTTTATACATATTACTTATTGGTATATTTGTTTCGACTTGCTACTTAGGTATCACTGGGTACACATGATTATAAATACTGATCTTATAGTAAAACATATGTTTTTACTAAAACTGCCTTATACATATGGTTAATGTGTGAATACAAGCCTCATTGTTATGTCAAACAAACAAACATGTGTTTTCAGGCATGTTAATATATGAAACTATAGTAAATATATTTTAATGAAACAATTTCAACAATACTACTACAAAAATTAGAATTTTAACACGGTATAACTAATTATTCATGAAAACTGTCAAAATATAACTATGTGTAAAATAGTACTACTAGAAAACTAAGTATAGTTATTAGTAAAATTTTAATATTTTTAATTCATTTGACGGCGCATGTGTTAAATATGGTATTTTTTATTATTATTTTTTAAAACATGTGTTTTATGTTGAATATACATTTTAAAAATGTTCTACCAAAAAGTCAGTAGTACATAATAATATCAGTAGTACCTAATAACACCAGTAGTACCTAAATCAATTTATCATAAAACACGAGTTAAACATTACAAAAAAATTCCAAATACCTAAAAACATCAGTGTACCATTTCTAGTCTTTTACTACCTAAAATATCAGTTCACCATTACAAAGGCAACATAATTTATTCTAAAACCAACCATTCAACGTCATTTCTTTGTTCTTTTGCTTGTCCTTCTTTTATCAACCTCCGTTTCAGCTTTAGGAATCCTGGCCCTTTTTCTCAACCTCCATTTCACCTTGGTCAATTTCTTCTTCATCTGCTTCGTTCCCATCAACTTCAATCTGACTTCCTTCTCCTTTTTCTTCAGTTTCAGCACATTCCCATAAGCTCACAATTTGGTTCTTTAGCCATGTCGAGGAGGTGGTGAAACAGAGGGTGCATTCTGAACCATTTCAACTCTGGTTGTAGCCCCTTTATGATCTCCAAAAACTTGTTCAGATAACACCTTGTTTGTATCTTGCATTGCTTGTTATATTCGGTCTGGTTGAAGAAAAATTTGAGAGGCTGCATCGGTTGGCTATCTGATACCTCTATATCCTGGAATCCAAACGCAGTTTCAATCCCAATATCACATAATTATCTTAAGTAGTACTAGTAGTCCTAAGTACTAACAGTTATACTCAGTAGTACCAGTTGTTTGAATTACTAACAGTTGTACTTAGTAGTACTAGTTGTCCTAGGAAGTACTAGTTGTTCTACATTAATCTAGTTATCCTAAGTAGTACTAGTTGTCCTAGGCAGTACCCAATTGTTCCAGAAGCAGTTAACAATTTCTCTCATCACATACCTTCGATGGTATAGCCTCATTTCCATATTCACAATACACAAAATCAAATCCTATACAAAACCTAATGGTAACTATCAAACCCCAATTAATTGGATTCTCACTATTGAAATTTACGGATCCCAAATTGGGTTTTAATTCAAACCCTAAATTCAAAATCCTAAATTCAAACCCGATACATCTCAACAAATTCGACATATCTACAGTTTAAATTAAAACCCCAATGAAATCGAAACCCTTCCACGCCAATCAAAACCTAGTTGAAGAGACGAATTTTGAAGCTTACCTTGAAGTGCTCTCTGAAACGGAGACGGACCGGAGACAAAGACAGAGCGGAGACGGAGCTGGAGAAATCGCCGGGATCATCTTCGAGAAGGAGAGAGGAGATGAGAAGGGAAAAAGGTCGAGGAAGAGAAAAAAAGAAAAACTGAATGTGTTATGTTTTTTCTTTTTTTTTGTTTTAGGATCCAATTGAGTCCGGATTAGGATTAGGATATGTGGTTGGGTCATGTAATATTTTAGATTCATTAAGGGTGAATTGGTATTTGCTTGGGTTTTGAATTAAAAAAAATCAAATTTTTTTTTTTTATAACAGGGGTAAGTTAGATTAAATTTTCTTCTGGGAGGGCATTTCAGATTACGATCCGACATGGCAAGCAAAAGGCTCTAAAGATCAGTTTCCTTTACCGGCAAACTCGAAAAGAATGGCAGCGAGAGAAGCATATCAGATGCGACAAGAGAGGATGTCGGAGAGAACCAAACCGGTAATTTAAAGCCCCAAACATCCGATTGAAGCCACAACAACAACTTGAATCGAGAGACCAAACAATCACCAACGATCCAGTAGAAAACAAACCTAGGACTAGAGCTGAAGACAGGTAAGTAGAATCCGTAGCGAGAGCAGCTATACCGCACCGTCAAGAGATCTCAAGGATCAATTCATCTGGCGCTAACGTTTCCACAAACCCCAACTCTCCGGGCCAGATTCGAAACCCCACTGAAACAGAACCGAAATCAGCTCCATACCAACCTCGAACCCAAGGATTTGACCGGAACTGCGTAACAAGAACCACCACAAACCACCGCAATCAGCCAGAGCAACATGCACCACCAAGACCGAGACCCTGATAACGACAATCAAACGCTTTAGCCTCTCCAAAACTGCTCAAGACCACTGAAATAGAAGGGAAACGCAGCTAGGAGAAGAGAGAAAACAAAACCCAATCTAAAATTCTAGATCTAGAGAAGAAATCAGATCTGAAATCCATATCTACTCAGTCAAAAGCCGACTACAAAGGGAAGGAGAAAACTAAAGTTATGGACAAGATCCCAGCTCCTGCGCTAACATAGCCGCCAGAGCTGCAACGACGATGATTGGATTTTGAAGGTTTAGAGAGAAGACAGAGAGTTTAGAGAGAGAAGGAGATGGATATAATCATTTTTTCTTTTGATATACATTGGTTTCTATTCTTTGACCGTAATTTTTTTTTATTACAAATTATTATTAATTGTAAAATAATTTAATGATGATCCATTTGCTCTACTCTTCCTAACACATTTTTTTGGTTGGCTCTTCCTATAACTATTTTAACCTTTTTAACGAGGATATCACATTTTTGAAGGTCCTACAAATATTTCAAACAAACTTGCTTAAATCCGGCTTTAAAAAAAAAAAAGTGGATGTTAGATGAAAAGCTGGATTTAATACTAAATTTGGCCAATAAAATCCCAATTAAAAGTAACATTAAAAATTAGAGCCTGAGTCCATATTTTAGGTCCAGGTTGACGCAGGTTCAAGAACAACCAAGGACCAGTTAAGCGAGCGAGCTCACAATTTCAGCAGAGACCAGCTCTGCTCGCCACCTCGATAAGGAACGAGTCAAAGGTTATCTTCAACAGATCAGAGTGGCGAGATATGAGGCGGATCTTCTGGGCACGTGAGCGAGATACGCGGAACCGACTGACAAGTTGGACAAGTTTATAAATATGAAAGATCGTTCATGGAGAGATCTATCTTATTCATTGATTGTAACATTCAGCTCTACGAGCTAACTACAAACACATCTCACTTGAGATCTTTCCGTGTATTCGATTATACCTAATACAAGTCCAATTCGTCAAACTCATCTCATTGTTTATCATATTTATATAGATTATCTATCCCTAAAGTTCTTTTCTCCGATTTACATACAAATACTTGGGTGTGGAAATCCGCTTTCACATTTTGGGACCGTCTGTGGGGAAGAAATAGACACATCTAACACAAAAATCCGATCCCAGATCTGTTAGAACGAGATGGATAATACCTCATCTGAAAACGCGAGAGCCGGTAACTCTCCAGCAATCGATCTATCAGGACATGATCAATTTGAAATCAAGATCCTTGACCTAACCGGATCAAACGCTACAACTTCGACTCAGATCGAAACGCCACCCATAGGTACAAGTACCACAAACTAGCACACCACCACCGGGTCCGGCACTTCCACCGAAGCTCCACCCACCTTACCTGAGAGTGTGTGGATGCGCCCACATGACATCTCAGGATCCCTCCCAACCAACACAAGCAACATCGCGCAAGGTCCTACTCCAACAATCCCTACGGGAATAAGGGGCCGTTCCACCGATGACTTGGCTGAAATACGTCAAATGCTCTTGACGTTAGTTGAGAAAGCACAGAGCCAAGAAACTTCAGCTCGGGTCTTCTCAGCTCAGCTCGACCAACTAGGAGCCTGACAGCACGACTAGAAGAGATGTCCCGATTGGCTATCCATGGAACACCGTTGTACCGAACCCTTGGTGGAGAGGCAACTCCCCCCAGGGTCGAAACGCCATGAACCCAGCTAGATTTCTCAGGAGTCTTTGTCACTCCAACAAATATGGACAATTACCCCGTGTTTAACACGACCACGAACTTTCCCTTGCTAACCGCAAACCTGCCAGGTCTAAGTTCACAAAACTCAGCCGCTCGCACAAATGAGCAGGCTCTGCCTCCTCCTCCACCTCGACCAGTTCATAACCAGCCTCCCCAGATGAGATGGTTGGGAGCTGCATCGTTCACAAGTAACTCGCAAGCTCCCACGAATCAGGTCCCACTTAACGGTGAGATTAGGGCTCCAAACCCACCTATACCAAACCGAGGAAACGTCATCGACCAAGAGACTTTCCACAGGTATGCCGAACTGACCGAATTCGAACTCCAACACATGAGATCACGCGTCCATATGGCAACCAGTTCAACTCCCTATATCGATAGAGCTATCGAGGAGATCTGTAGAACTGCATTTACTGAGCGAATCGCCAATTCGCGAATCAGAGATACTGGAAAAATAAAATTCCCCAAATTCTTGGGGAAAAGCGATCCCAAAGCCCACGTACGAGCATTCAAGTAGGTAGTAACCCAAGCTCACCTGGCAGACAACGAAAAGGAAGCAGGATAATGCAGATTTTCGCAGAATGGTCAGACTAGCCCTGGAATGGTTTGCTGGCCTGAACAGTAACTCCATCGACAGTTTTGACCAGCTCGTCGCCATATTTCTCAAACAATACTCGATCTTCATAGAGGCAAAAACCTCGGAAACCAATCTCTGGACCTTAGTTCAAAGCCCAACAGAACCGCCAAGGTCTTACATCTCCAAGTTCAAGGAGATCAAGGAAAAAATAGCCAACCTAAACAAGGAAGTAGCCATAGTCGCTAGACAACGCGCTCCATCGCGCTTCCTCGTACGCTCTGCTAGAAGAAGAAACCGTGGTTTTAGCCAAACGACACAAAGTAGCAATTGCTCCCTCTAAGCAGCAAGCACCCAAAAAATTCTATAAAAAGAATTTTATAGAACCAGCAATCTTACGCCATAAATAGTCCGAAACCATCTAAAAGTACGGACTACGACAACACCAAGTTCTGTACCCACCACCAAAAGAAAGGCCACTCCACCGAGGAATGCCAAACTCTAGCTAGAATCCTAGCAGAAAAGCAGGCTTCCGAAAATAAATAAATCGAACTGAGCGAAGATGAGCTTCCTGCACCTAAACCCGACCCGAGAAAAATACTCAATCGCATGCCAACAGGAAAAGGCCAATTGAGGAACAAAATCCGAGCTTTCCATCCCCAACTCTCAAAAATAGAATAGACCTCATCTTTAGTGAGCTCCGAATGCGGAGGATCCATGCGATTAATGATAACACCACCTCACGCACCTAAAAAGCCAGCTAACACTCTGATCAAAATACCTCGTATCTGTAAAGAAATCGCCGTTTTAGTCCTGGCTAAACGAATAGACTTCATTCTCAGAGGATCTAAGCTTTGCCGAGACTCGGTAAACTCCATCAAAGTATATCAACGCAAGGTGAGCACCTCGCATACAACACCCCTCCCGCTACAAGGCCTCGATCACGAGATCACCTTCTGGGAAAACAAAACACTCGACCTCGACAAGCCACATGATGACGCACTGGTCATCCGACTCGAAGTGTGCGGCTACGAATTGTCGAGGGTAATGATCGACACTGGCAGTTCGGTTGATCTGCTTTTCTACGACGCATTCAAATGAATGGGTCTTAGCGATACCGAACTAGAGGGGCACGCAACCCCTCTGACAGGTTTTGGTGGTGAAGCCACATATTCGATGGGAACCATTCGACTCCCAATGATCACCGAAGGCGTCCACAAATCCATCGATTTCATGGTAGTTGATCGCCCAACTCCATTCAACGCAATACTTGGTAGGCCATACCATGAAAGCAGTACCATCCACGTACCACCAATGCGTTAAATTCCCAACCCCTAACGGAACTGGAGTAATCCAAGGCAGCCAAAAGCCTCCCGTGTATGCTACTTAGGCGGGCATAAACAGACCGAATAATCTCCCCAATAGCAATTACAGAAAATGAACGAGCTGTCCCTATGACATATAGCCGAACACAACAACCCTTCTGTAAGTAGACCTCGCAAAATACTTAATTACACAAGTTTGCATCGACGACGCTCACCTTGAGAAAAGAGTGGGAATTGGAGTTGACTTCACAGATCTGCTCAAAAGCGATCTAATCAAATTCTTGAAGGAAAACGTTGACACCTTCGCATGTACTACTTCAGACATGCAAGGTATAAGCATTAATGTCACTTCACACGAGCTCAACATGGACCCCACCAACAAACCCGTCAAACAAAAGGATGCAAGCTTGGTCCCAAAAGGGAAAGGGCCATCTACGACGAGGTTGACCACCTCCTCAAAGTCGGCTCTATTAGGGAGGTGAAGTACCCCGACTGGCTAGCCAATCTAGTCGTAGTAAAAAAAAACGGGAAGTGGAGATTATGTATCGACTTCACCGACTTTAATAAGGCCTGTCTAAATGACAGCTTTCCATTACTGCACATCGACCGATTGGTTGAATCAACCGCATGTCACCAACTACTGTCCTTTATGGACGCTTTTTTCGGGTATAATCAAATCCAAATGAACCCAAATGACCAAGAAAAAACCGCATTCATCACCGACCGAGGCACTTACTGTTACAAAATAATGCCATTCGGACTAAAAAATGCTGGTGCAACCTACCAACAACTAGTGAACAAGATGTTCGCCGAGCAGCTGGGAAAAAGCAAAGAAGTCTACATCGACGATATGCTGGTAAATTCAGTTCATCAGGACAACCACGTAGCCCATCTCAGAATTTGTTTCACGACACTCAACCAGTACGGCATGAAACTTAATCCCACCAGATGTTCATTTGGAGTTCCCTCAGGAGAATTCTTGGGTTACCTAATAACCGAGCGAGGCATCGAGGCAAATCCAAAGCAAATTGCCACCTTTTTAGAAATGGCGTCACCCAAAACCACCTGCGAGGTGCAGAGATTGACCGGAAGAATAGTCGCTATAAACCGTTTCATCTCCCGATCAACCGATAAATGCCTCCCTTTCTACCAACTCTTGAAAGGGAATAGAAATTTTAGCTGGGATGCGAAATGCGAGGAAGCCTTCCAGCAGCTCAAAGCATACCCCATCAAACCTCCTATACTGACCAAACCAGTTGAAGGGGAACCCCTGTATCTATACATCGTAGTATCACCCGTAGCAGTCAGCGGGGTACTGGTTCGAGTAGAACAAAACGAGCAAAAACCAATTTTCTATATAAGTAAAACCTTGGTAGATGCGGAAACCCAATACCCGGATATGGAGAAGCTAGCCCTAGCCGTGGTAGTTTCTGCCCGCAAGCTCCGACTTTACTTCCAGTCATATACGATCATGGTGATGACCTCGCATCCTATCTTAACTATACTACACAGCCCCAGCCAGTCTGGACGATTAGCTAAATGGACAATCGAGCTCAGCTAATATGACAGAATACAAAACCAAAACATGTGCCAAGGCACAAGTCCTAGCCGACTTCGTCATTGAGTTGGCCCCCCCAAGCTATAAATAAAACAAACCCTAGAAAAATGTGGACCCTCCACGTCGACAGGGCATCCTCCAAACAAGGATTCAGAGTCGAAATAAAACTTACTTCTCCCACCGGCGAAGTACTATAGTTAAGATAGGCTTCAAATTATTATTAATTGTAAAGCTAATTTAATGATGATCCATTTGGCTATACTCTTCCTAACACATTTTTTTTTGGTTGGCTCTTCCTATAACTATTTTAACCTTTTTAACGAGGATATCACATTTTTGAAGGTCCTACAAATGTTTCAAACAAACGTATTTAAACCCGGCTTTAAAAAAAAAAAAATGGGCGTTAGAGAAAAATTGAAAAATCATGATAGATATTGGAGCTGGATTTAACACTAAATCCGGCCCATAAAAGCCCAATTAAAAGTAACATCAAAGACTCGAGTCTGGACCCATATTTTAGGTCCAGGCTGACACAGATTCAAGAACAACCCATGACCAGTTAAGCGGGCGAGCTCTCAACCACAGCAGAGACCACCTCAGCTAGCCACCTCGACAAGGAACGAGTCAAAGGTTATCTTCAACAGATCAGAGTGGCGAGATATGTAGCGGATCTTCTGGGCACATTGGCTAGACACGCGGAACCGACCGACGAGCTGGACAAGTCTATAAATATGAAGGATCGTTCATGGAGAGATCTTTCTTATTCATTGATTGTAACATTCAGCTCTACGAGCTAACTATAAACACATCTCACTTGAGATCTTTCCGTGTATTCGATTATACCTACTACAAGTCCAGTTCGTCAAACTCATCTCATTGTTTATCATATTTACATAGATTATATAGCCCTAAAGTTCTCTTTCTTCGATTTACATACAAATACTTGGGTGTGAAAATCCGCTTCTATAATAGATTCTAAAGTGTTGAATGCTATATATACAATTTGATTGATATGTGCCGATTCAGAATGATGTTATCATACAAAACGGCCAAATTTTCAAATTTTTGAAAAGCTCTAGAGACAGAATTTTGAAGAATCGTCTACGGTAAAACAAACAAAGCTTCTAGTTTTGGTATTTGTTGATGCAACTAGAAATACAATGGAGTTCTACAAAGAGTTAAGAGATATTGCAAACGAGTCTTATGCTTTTGAAAAACATATTTGAATTTTGATATGGTCGTGAAAGTTTTGACATCACTTCCCGCTAAGTTTTCTCCCGAAAAAACAGCAATGATTGAGTCAATTAATGTCATAAAGATGAAGCTGAAGAAATTATATGAAATGGAGATGAAGATACAAGATCAAAACATGAGCTTAGCTGAAAGTGCAAGAAGCCTTGCTCTTGTTTCAACTGAAAACAAATGTGAAGATGATGATGAAAACCATGACACCAAGAAGATAAAGAGATACATGAAGAAGCTAAGTTATTGAAAGTCAAGAATCTCTCAAAATCCAATAGCAAGTAGAAAAGATAACTTAAGTAACGACAAAAGATCAGTTCAATGTCATATGTGTCAAGGTTTTGAGCACATTAAAGCAGATAGTGTAAATATTTACAAACAATTTTTTTATAAAATCCCAACGTGAAGTAAGTCGGAGATAAAAAAATTATGAAGAAGATGTTTATACAAAAACGTGATTTTCTTCACTGTTGAAATAAGTTACACTGTCGAAACAGAATATATCAAAATAAAAACTGCTAAAACATATGAGAATTACTCGAATGATAAGAGTATGCTATCATATGAAGATCATTTGCATACTTTATTGATACTTACAGCCAAAACGTTAAATATGTGAGTCGAATAAAAGTTATGAATATTAGGGATAGAGAGGATGTTCAAGTTGAACTCCATCAAGAAATCGAAGTTGATTATCACTAGGTTCGCTTTTGGGATGTTGGAAACAAGTATTCTTGATCTAATTAGAATTTTGAGAGAGAATTATAAGCAACTTTTGAGAGAAATTTAAATTTGCTTGTTAAAATTTTGAGGAGAATTTTGTCACGTCTAGCCAGAGATGCATTGTATGACCAATTAGCTACGTCAATTCGTAACTATTGTTGTGGGTATTTTAACCACATAATTATTTATGTCACAAATTAATATCTAATACAAATTGCTACGAACTGATTTGGTGACAAATTTTGATATAATTATATTGTTACTCATTAATAGTTAAGTTGTAGTTAAATTGTCATTAATTAGCTACAAATACTCACAAAAATGCTACAATTTATATAATTATTTTATTCGTCACAAATTTGTTATGAATAATTAGATATCATGATCCCACAATATCTTCAGTATTTCCTCGTCTTACAATAACTAGATATCATGATCCCAGTTGGTGGACAAGTCATCTCAATCTCGCACATACCGAGCATCATATAGGAAAAATGAAAAATGCCTAAACCAGCGATGATTTTCGAGGAACCTTTGACATAGAGCTTGATCTCGTCGTCTTGAACATGTTTCTTAATCTCAACCTTATTCTTCAACTCCAATGTGTCCAAGCTAGAGATTGAATGGGTTTGAACCTCGTCTCGCATTTTCTTTGTGAAAACGGTTGGATTCTTTGACTCGCAATCACGTTTTGATTGAAAAAAGTTGTACCACAAACGTCTCAAAATTGAACTCCAAAAACGTATTGGAGTTTCCGAAGCTTGCATATACATCCAAGGAAATGGTGAAGTTGAATTCCATCGTGGAATTGACATTGGTTATCACAATGTTTGCTCTTGGGATTTCGAAAATCGGTGTTCGTGGTCTACTCACCACCGTGGCGATCCCAACAAAAATTGCCGCAATATCAAGCACCGCAGCAAAGCCGGCGATGCACCATACCGGTGTTGCGATCGTGATTTTCGGTGTCATCGATGTTGTAATCCACCCTAAACTCGCCGACGTATACCACACTGTCAAAGAAGCAGAATCGAGCATTGTTCTTGTTTTTGTTTGGAGATAGATTGGAGAATAATAAATGCTTTGAGAAATGTGTAGAATAAATTGTTGAAAATGAGTTGAAAAATAAGGGAGCTTCAACTATATCCATAATGACTTTATTACTTTAACTATTATGAACTACAACATTGAAAATCCCAACCATGCACGTTAATTGCAATATAGAATATTGATTTAAAAGTTAATCCCATAACTAACTAAATTATATCATGTGTTAAAAATAATAATTGATACTTTTTAGTATCATATCTCGGTTAGGTTTAAGTCGTTGGGTTTATGGACAATCTATGTTTATTTTGTTTCTATTGTGGTAAAATTGTTAAAAAAATTTGGTTGGACACGTTAAATGATAATTTAGAATATTAACATTATATCCCATGATTTGTCTCTCAAGCTCTCCTCTGGAATGAAATTTACTTATTAGACAGCTTGAAACAAAATAACTGTAGATTGTCCATAAACCAAAAAAAAAAATGAAGATCAATACCTCAAATTTGCATCTTCATTTTCTTTTTGCAATACCTAAATTTATGCAATGATGTCACATGTATTGAATATAAGACTTAATCACGATCAATTAAACTAAAGTATGAATCGTTCCATTTTTTGTGCTTATATTTTATTTATGTTTTGCTTGTATTTTACTTATTTGTTGCTTAAAAAAAAATTATGCCAACTTTTTCAACCAAAAATAACTGTTAAAATTGAAGTAGAAAAATACCTTATTTATATGCTTTCTTCTGTATTAGTAAATCATTTCACATCAACTAATAAGATTGTAAGTTAGTTAAAACATGAAAATATCCATAAGAAAATTTAAATGTTGGTAACCATTTGTACATTAATGTATCTTTCATCAATTTTTATCACTATTCATCTAATTATTGAAAATTAAATCAAATTTTCACTACTCAAAATTATATTCTTGTAATTATTTTCATTCATAAAAATATCTATTAACTTTGCGGATTTTTTATATATAAATTCAAATGTAATCCAAACATAACTCTTTTTGTCCACTTAAACCATAAAAAAAACTTTGTCATGTGGATCTTGGTCTTTCTATATCATATGTTTTGTTTTGCTATGTGATTTGGGTTGAGAAAATGCTTGAAAAAATCAAATAAACTATAACTGGTTTTGAAAATATATGATCAATATTACATGGACAACTTTATGTGTAATTTTCTTTGACGCCATACCTAATACCTAATCCATATCTATAAGAATTAACATAATCACCGCTGGTATTTGATATATCATTATCATGAGTATCTAACTATGGTGTTTGTTGGTTTTTTCAAGATGTGTCCATCTTATCATATTCACTCTAAAATATAGGCTAATTGCAATATAAAAAATAATCATGTGATCAACTCTGTATCAGACATCAAATCTCATCATTTGAATTGTAATCATCATCACTTATGTTGTTAAAGTCCCCTAATTTTACATTTTAGATGATCAATTTTGTTCTTGCAAACTTTCCATGGTTTCTTAACCATATTCTACCTATTTTTTGTTCTCTATATATATATTTTTTTTGCACTTTACTCGTCTAATCCATATAGCGACGGACTGATTGTCCTTCAATTCAATGCAAATATCACCAATACCAAATGTTACATGCAACATATTAAAATGAAACTAATAAAATTCATTAATGCAAAACAAACAGAGTAAATTAAAATTTTTGTAGACAACGCTAAATCAAAAGTAAAATATTCCTAATAACCGTATCTGAAAAATTCATTCTTCACTTGGAAGCCAACAACCTAAAAGCGACACTCATGAATAGCCAACAACCTAAAAGTGACACTTGTGAATGAAGTGAACCAGAAGATATATTGCTGAAAAGGTTAAATATGTTACTGAAAAATTGGTATATTTTTCTATTCATGCTTTGTCCATATATCAGAACACGAATGATTAGTCCCATCTCTCCCAAACATGCTGGTAAGTTTTACAAAAGAACACAAATCTGTGGAACCAATAAAACAATAAATTTCAATTCTAATTGCATGTACCCCATAACAAAGTGAATATATAGAAATATTCATGAATAAGCTATCTATGTAAAATTGATTCAATGTCAACTAAAAAAAACTTAGAACAAAGACATAGATCAAAGATGGATATGAGTTTATTGAGTCAGACTACGAAAATATAGAAAACCACATATACGATGAGGAAAGTCGGTAATGATGTTGAACATGTTTAATTGATATAAGCAGAAATACACATGTTCAATCAAATGGTTAAAATAATAGACAACAAATCAATTTCAACCGTTGATTAACTCCAACAAGAAGTGGTCAAACTTTGTCAAAAGTTGGAAAGGGAAGCGAATTCAATTTTTATTCTCTTTCTTTTTTTATTCACATAAACACAATGATTGACTTGAGAAATTGGTGAAACTATTCATGAATTGTAAGGTTGAAACGATTTTGTACGTGAAACTATTTTGCTTGGCATCGTTTCCCAGAAATCCATGCGTTTTAAGTATTTATTGTCTTTTATTAAATCTTTAAATGAGTACTAAATATGAATAAGAAGACACCGAGTTCTTCGACACCAATTCTATACATCTTTAATTTTGAATTTTGATACCGTTCCTCGTATTTAGTCAATAACCAAACCCAGAAAAGTAACACTACATTGTATGTATGTATAAGGACTTCATTGATAATTTAAAAAATTGGGGTTGCCAAAATAGAGGAAATAAAGATTTTTAATTGAGAATTCTAGATGGAGACGATAGATTCGGAGAAATCGAGGATTTGGAAGAGCCCCAGCGGAATAAGAAAAATTGGATCGGCGATTTTGAGTGGAAGAACTGAGAGTTTTCAAGACGAACATGGATATAAAAGTTTGAGAAGTAGCAAATGAACAGATTTCACGAAGGGTTTTGGATTGAACGGATGTATCGTTTGTTTGAAGACAAAGAAGCGGTCGTTTTGGTAAAACTAAAGAGAAACAACCAGAACCATTAGATTAACAAATGAAATGATATTAACCGTTGAATTAATGTTTTTTCCTATAAATATTTGAGAATGAATATTGAAGAGAACAAAAAAATCTGAACATGTTCGATGAAAAGCTGCCAATGAAATGGAATTATGGTTCTAAATATGTGTTGATTTGGGAAAGAAAAGACAATCTTTCATTTCATAGTCTTTTAGTTAAAATTGAATCTCATTCGATAGATTTATAAAACAAATCAATCTAAACCGTTGGATGAGATTTTTTTTCCTATAAGAAAATGATGATATCAGCAATCTTTTTTTCTTTTTGTCGACTCAGCAATCTTTAAAATCAAGTTTGCTATATAGATAATTTTTTTTGATAATTTCAATGCATTTAATATAAAAGTGACATGCTAGCCAATGTTTTACAATGGCCTATACTAGTAGGAAAGCTCAAACTAAGAATTTAAATGAACCCATTAGTTAAGTAGGAAACCCTTTTGGTAGAGGATGAAAAGTTGAGCAAATGCTTGAAACAAATCAAATAAAACATAACTGATTTTGCAAGTTTAAGTCCAAGATTATATCACTTATAATTAAATTTTGTTTTATATACTTTTTGGTTGTATATATATGTTTAGCTTTTACATTTATATCAAATTAAAGAGAACTAAAATAGTAGATACTGAATTCTAATATGTTTAGCAAATTATATTGTATATAAATCTATCATTAATTTATTACGATAATTAAAGGGTAATAAACCCTGTTATGGTAGCCTAAATCCTCACAAATACACGTACAATAATTATAAAAAATTATATTTCTGACAAATTAAGAGGTACAAAACCCTAATATGGAAGCCTAAACCCTCACAAATGCACGTAAATATTGAATGATTTAAAACGATTGGTTCGACTCAATTTGTTATTTATTTGTATTTCCTACATATTGAAAATATTATATGAATATACCATTAATTTATTTAACAAATTAAAGGGTACTAGACCCTAATAGGGGAGCCTAAACCCTCAAAATGCAAGTAAAATAATTCGAACAGTTTTACTTCTAGCAAATTAAGGGGTACTAAACCCTAACATGAGACCCTAAACCCTCACAAATGCACATAAAATATTGAATGACTTAAAACGATCATTTGACTCAATTTATCGAATTTTTGTATTTTTTACGTTTTGAAAATATTTCTATTGAAAATATCCGAAACTAACCAAATAAAACTACGATTCGGTTCAGTTAGAATGTGAATAGTTAGGTTAATTTTGACCAGTTGGTTTGAAGGGGATATAAATATGATGTACAAATCAATGCAACGTATCTTCGTCTCTTTGAATGCATTATGATCTTATACTAATACATTTATATGGCATTATGAGAATATTACAACTTGTAGACCCGAATGTTATCCGTTTACAATTGTGTTTTGCTTTGTTAGAAAATAAAAGAAACTGATATTAATAAGTAAAAATCCTATAACAACCCGTTATTCGTTTACGATGAATATGACAATGACGATGAATACATAATACATGATGGTCGTCTTAAATGTGATGGAGAAAAGAACAAAATCGGCCCTTTTTCAGTTTTGTAAATCCTTATTTAGAGATTCACATATTTTTATAAATAAAAATTAAAAGTAAATAAATAAACAGAATAATAAGAATAAAGTATGTCTCCGTATAAAAAATAAAATAAAAAACGCTATAGCAATAACAAAGAAAAAATGTAATTAGAGAACCTAAATAGCTTTTGATAGATCAAATATTTTGGAAAACTTCGTCGTAGACAACATTCAAAGTTTTTCTTTGAGGCTTTCCATCTTTATCCGTGATTATTATTTTTAAACCAGATCTCGAAGTTACCCTTGACACAACAACATACAATTGACCATGTGTGAAAACGGTTTTGGCAAGTACAAACCAACCTTCTCCAATGTTTGTCTCTGACTCTTATTTATAGTCATTGCAAAAGTAACAGCAAGTGGAAACTGCTTGCGTCTCATACGAAAATGAAACTTTGCTTCTGGCGGTGAAACAAACATCCTAGGATTAATACATTTTTTCCAATGTTATCACCAGTTATAACTCTAGCACCAATGACACGATCCGCCATTTGAGTTATTAGAAGTCTCGTACCATTGCATAAACCTCCTTTAGGATCAACATTTCTCAATAACATGACATGAGTACCAATTTTTAAGTGGAGACTATGGTTAGGCAAACCATATAACTTGTTGGTGTTTAAAAACTCCTCGGTGTAGACCATGTAAGCATGCTTGCATTAGACACGTATATAATAATTTTTTAAAAATCGAATATGGATTTTATATAAATGAATTATACTTTTTTTTAATTATAAATATACTATTTATATTGTTAGTAGATTAAGGGGTACTAAATCCTAATATGTGAGCCTAAACTCTCACATATGCATGCAAAATATTGAAAACAATAAAATTTTTTAGCAAATTAAAGGGTACTAAACCATAATATGAGAGCCTAAATCCTCACAAATTGAATAAAACTATGGTTCAATTCGGCTATAGAAAAATTCGGGTCGTATGTAACGTTGCAGAAAAAAAATAATGTTTTAATTCGATATTTTTTAGTGAAAATTTTCGGTTAATTTTGTGGTGTTCGGTTAGTTTTAGTGCGTGTTTTTATGCTCACATCATACTTCTCCTTCTCATAAAATTATGTGCCAGCATCTATTGTCGTGCTCGTCTAACCATTGCTTTGATTTCAACGATCTTATAATCAAAATCCATGGATTCACCACTCTTAATCCGAGATGAATTCAAGAGTTCCAATTATTTCTCTGAACCTTTTACTCTAAATACACTACTCATAAATTTTCTACGATGATGTAAATATAAATATGCGTTTGAAAAATAAACATTAAAATTAAACACGCGTGTACCAATACCGTGTCCCTTGGGGTACACGTTAACATACCTTAACAAAAATTAAACATAATTGAAACCCAAAATCATTTATTAAATAAAAATAAACATTAAAATTTGATAAAAGAAGAGTGTCCATAACAATAATGATAAGCATAATTGAAGACCATAGTATTAAAGAAGAAATGTAAAAGCCGATTTATGCTTATGATCAATCAAATATTTTGGAAGACTTCGTCGTAGACAACATTCAGAGTTGTATTTTGAGGCTTCCCATCTTTATCCGTAACCAATATCTTCAAACCAGATCTCGAGGTTATCCTAGACACAATAACATACAATTGACCATGTGTGAAAACCGGTTTTGGTAAGTACAAACTAACTTTCTCCAATGTTTGTCCCTGACTCTTATTTATGGTCATTATAAAAGCAACAACAAGTGGAAATTGCTTTCGTCTCATACGAAAAGGATACTTTTCTTATGGCGGTGAAACAAACATCTTAGGAATTAAGACCTTTTCCCCAACATTATCACCAGTTATATAACCCTAACCCCAATTATATGATCTGTCATTTGAGTTATTAAAAATCTTGTACCATTGCATAAACCACCTTTATGATCAACATTTTTCGGTAACATGACAGGAGTACTAATTTTGAACCGAAGACTATGGTTAGGCAACCTAGACAATGTGATACTATTCAAAAACTCTTCAGTGTAAACCATATCATCGTGCTTGCTCGAATCAAATGTCTCAATGTTATCAAAACTAAAATAGGTTCTTTCCTCACCTATTAGAAAAAGTATTGTCTTTAACTATCCAACAATCATTAAAATAAGAAATAAAATTAACAAAGACAACCACTAAGCAATTCCACCGTATACGATAAAAACAACCACTAAGCAATTAAAAACGATTTAAACACATAGAATGAACAAAAGTAGTGACATATAAGAAACAAAATATGTACCTGATATATGAGAAGCATATAGTCGTTAAGAACGCTGACATCTTGATTTGTTGGACTCAATATGGCTCTTCCTTGAAAAAATGTAGGCCTCGTCTCCGTAGCAAACGATTCCCCATAGATCTCTCTCACAATTGCTTGTACATGATCAGTGTAACCTGTAATCAACAAATCTTCGGGAATGTCAATTTCGGATTCTCTGGTATGATTTTTATTGATTTTACCAGCACCAATATCTAAAACCCATTTGGAGAACGCTGCAAGGTCAAGTGAATCGCGATCACCATTTCCTTGAAGGAGCCTCATATTCTGCATAAGCCTTAGAACCTTACAGCTAGACCAAAGAAACGAAGAATTCAAAGTGGCCTAAACCCCCACAATGCACGTAAAATATTGAATGATTTAGATATATTGTATTGGTTATTGTCGGTTCTTTGTTTTTCTCCGGGTTGAAAATATTCTATTGAAACTAACTGAAATAAACCGAATAAAACTATGATTCGGTTCAGTTCAATTATGGAAAAGTTCGGTTCATATGTAATGTTTCCGAATAAAACTAAAGTGTTAATTCGATTTTTTTTTTAGTAAACAATTTCGGTTAATGGTGGGTAGTTCGTTTAGTTTTGGCCAGTCCGGTTAATTTCAATTAGTTCATATCGGTTAACTAATGAAAATAAGATGCATAATTAACTAAACATAGATTTAACCTTTTAATATTTTATAAATGAAAAAAAAAAAAAATCGAACACTAAAATTTGACTAAAGAAATATATTTGTAAACAGTAGGATAAACATCGAGTCACCGATGGATCCAATGCAAAACCATAGTAGTAACGACGGAAATGTAAAAGTGCGTTTATGCTTTTGGTCGATCAAACATTTTGAAAGACTTCGTTGTAGACAACATTCACAGTTCTGCTTTGAGGCTTCCCATTTTCCAACATTAACACAAGTTATAAGCCTAACCCCAATGACATGCTCTCCCATTTGAGTTATTAGAATTCTTGTACTATTGCATAAACCACCTTTAAGATCAACATTTCTTAGTAACATGATTGGAGTACCAACATTTGTTAATAAATTTTAAAACTTTGATATGGTTTTTAGTTAGAAATGAAAATTCGATTTATAATCTATCTATTATATAATAGGAGAGTTTTCTATTCTCTTAAGGTGTCCACATCATCATTTTAAAACATCCACATCATCAAGGAAGAGTAATTACATAGAAACTAAATTTAAATATTCAATAATCTTTTCATTCTTCTAATATTTATTGTCTTCTATTAATACCACACAACAAAAATTTAGAAAAATTAAATTAAAAAATACAATACAAAAAATAAATAGATATTAGAAGAATTAAAATAGAAATTTGAATATATATATATATATATATATTATATAAATTTTTCTAACTTTAATTGAATGTATCAAATTAAATTTATATTTAACAAAAAATTATTTTTCTCTCCATCTAAAATCTCTACATAACAAACAAAATGTTATCCGGATTATATTTTTCTTAGTTATAAACAATCGATCGAATATATCCATTAGATAAAATACTATTTAGAAAAATATAAAATAATTTTAAAATTCGAGATTCAATGGAATATAAATTTTACATTTTTTGGTTTCGCTATATCATTGTTCCTGAGTTTTGGAAAATATCTTGAATTTTGTTTAAATTGGTATGAATAAGAAAATTTGGTTTACTTTAGTTGTTCCATAAGGATAATTGTCAAATTTATAATATGTTTGCCATATCCTGAATTTGCAAATTTTCATATATCACTAAAATTTATTTGTTTGTTTGGCTTTATTTGCAAATACATTCACATTTTATATAGATCGTCCATAACGTTTTTCTGACCACCTTATTTTTTCATATAATTGAGATAATTACAAAATATGCATCCGTCCGAAAGAAAATATTTTTCACACAGTTATATTTTTTCATATAATTGAGATAAACATATTAACCTTGAATATATAACAAATACAGCATACGAAAAGTATTTATGTTGAACCAACATTGGCATATATTTTGTAACAATATATTTGTTAATAGAAATTTAACATTTTTTTAGCAACAGCAATTTATAAGAATAAGAAGAAAACTAAAAAAAGAAAGAGAAATTTTGAGAAATGCCATTTTTCAAAAATGCCACACTTTCAAAATCTTTTCAAAAATGCCACTAATATTATATCATTTATTCAAAATATCATTTATGTTTGGGTTAACTATATTATGTTAAAGTTTAGTTTTGAGGGTTTAGAATTGGTTATGGTCAAAACCCTTTTTAAAGTTTAAAATTTTAGGATTTAAGTGTTAAAAAATCATTAATTTGTGGTATTTTTTAAAATGAACAACTCATGATGTCATTTTCGCAAAATGATATTTCAAAAGTGACATTTTGAAATTCTCCGAACTAAGAAGGCATGATCAAATATTAACTAAACAAAATCTTAAAAATAGTTACGGTAGTTAATTATCTTATTTTGTCATTGATCTAAATAAATTTAAAATATACACGATAAGACCAAATAAACCATTAACAATTTTGGTTTACACATTTTGTTGTTCAATAATGATCAAAACTTGTAATCAAATAATAAAAACTTGTTCTTTTGCTAACATCAGAAACAACAAAGATAAATTCCGATTTGTTTACATGCTCTTAATCGCTTTTGGTATAGAGATCCATGTGAAGAAAAAAGAGTTTTCGCCATCGGCTTCAAAATAATAAAAATCAAAAAAAACCTAAAATCATTCGGTAAGCAATTACAACATAGAAAGATCAATGCGTAGAAACAAACAAACGATCAAAAAAAACTTGATCGGAGTTTAGACCGATCAACACATGTTCTTTTGCTAACATAAGAGACAACGAAGATGAATTATGATTTGTTTGACATGATTTTAGTACCGCTGGCCTCCCTTGTTTCCTTTTTCTGAAAACTTACAAATAAAAAAAAAACTAAAATCACTCCGTAAACAACACAAACATAGAGAGATTAATGTGAATAAACAAACAATAATGACTTGTTCATGGTGTCAACAATAAAAAGAAAGACTCGATCATGGATAACATAGATAACAAAATGAAAATTGTAACGACCGTATCACGGAGAATTTAAAAATTTTGCGCGGGAATGTTTTTGGGTCCAGATCGCAAAATGGACAAAGGAAAAAGCCCATTTAAAATGTTCAATTGGATAACCCATGAGAAGATTTCTCTTATCCGAAACCATAAGCCCAAATCCATGATCTTAATCCCTAAACTAATTAACCTAAACCCTAGCCTAATCTACGGGAGAACGGCTTATTCATACACCAATTATTGGCCACGGTTACAGGACGGACATGAACTGCATACCTGTGCGAATTCATACATCAACACATACAATTTGGTTAAAACATACATTGACAAGTCAACAGTGCTGAGTCAGCTGCCACGTCACTGAGTCATCAATAGCCAGCTGACGTGGCAGCTGAATCATCAGCCACGTCAGCTGCCACGTCATCAAAATATTTTTAGTATAAATTAATCATAAAACATAAAAATTACAATTAATTTATTTTATATGTAGTTATTTTTCTTGATTTAAATAGAAATTTATTTTGCACCAGAAAAAAAATGTCAGGGTTGAAAGAGAACGAGAATGCTAAAAGTGAAAAATGTACCTGTCGTGAATCATCAGCCACGTCATCAAAATATTTCTAGTCATAAAAAAATTAAAATTATACTTAATTTAAAAATATTTTTAATCATAAAAACAAAAAAATTACAATTAATTTATTTTATATGTAGTTATTTTCTTGATTTAAATAGAAATTTACTTTTCCAAAAATATTCTATGTGCATCGGTTTCTTGAGACTAGATATACGTGCACCAAAAAAAATCCGCTAAAGTCACTCGAAATATCGGAGATATAATTTTCGACGATTTTTCGTCCCTCAAATCATATGAGATTCGAGAAAGGGTTGAAAGAGAATGTAAATTTGACCTTTTGTAAAAGATAATAGATTTTTGAAAATTTTACAGCTCTAAGTATTTGTATAATTTCTCAATGGTAAGCTAGTGATAAGACACACGACATGTACATTTTTCATTTTTAGCATTCTCGTTCTCTTTCAACCCTGACATTTTCTTTATGGTGCATATACATATTTTTTTTACATCGTAGGAAAAATCTATTACTCAAACTTGAGGTGGTGTGGTAAACCACACCGGAATAGAAAATCTCATAAAAGAAAATAATACATTTTGGTTTCTAGCTAGTCGGGCGAGCCGTTCAGCTTGAATCGTAGATCTTCGTGGAATGTGAGTATATTATTCATCATAAGTCAATGGAAATAGTATTTTAAGAAAAATAAAATTATATTTAAATAAAAAAAAAATAATTACAAATAATTTTATGATTAATAGCATTTCTAAAATAATTTTTGTTGAAAAAACCAAAAATCTATGTTGGATAATTAAAATATGTAAAATATTTACATTAAAAAAATAAAAACTATATAAAAACCATATCACTTTTTTTTGATTTTTTCTTAAAAATTATATATTTGAAAATATTTTAATGACGTGGCTGATGATTCAGCTGCCATGTCAGCTGAATATTGATGACTCGGTGACGTGGCAGCTGACTCAACACTTGTTGACTTATCAATGTATGTTTTAACTAAATTATATGAGTTGATGTATGAATTCGCACATATATGCAGTTCATGTCCGTCCTGTAACCGTGGTCGATAGTTGGTATATGAATAAACCGTTTTCCCCCTAATCTACCCTAGCCTCCACAAGAAAAGAAACGACAGAAACGAAAAGAGAAGAAGCAGAGGGGAAAACGTGGAGAAGAGGGTGATGCTGAACAGAGGATCGAAGTCGGAGCCGTCGGAGCCGTCAGTGTCGGAGGTGAACTCCGATGGTGATAGGGTTGGCTGGGACGGCATGATAGTGACGACTGGAGGTGGGGGGAGTTGTCGCCGTCGTTACCAGAGGAAGAGACGCCTCCACAGACCCGACATGAAGGACCCAAAGGAAAGCATAACAGACCAGTTTTGAGAGAACGGAGGAACGGATGGACAAATCAGTTTCAAATGATACGAAACTTGGTAAGGATATTTCTGACTCACTAATCTAGCTACAGACGCAAGCGGTATGTCATTTGGTGTTGCGGTCTGAAAGATATTGATAATTTCCCAGGCCTGATCTGTACAGTTCGAATCTGCGAGCAGCGATAGGCATTTTTTGACCAAATCTGAAAGAGTTAGGTTACGGTAGTCACATCCCTGGAAAGATCTTCTTGTATAGTTTCTGAAGAAGTTTTTGGATCTTCAATCCGAGATAAGATCAACCCGGAAATCTCTTTCAAAGTTAACAATTAATCACTGTTTCGGAACACAAAATCCCAAGTATATGAAATATGTTTTCCAGTTTCAAGTTAGGGGTTTTGGATGAGTTTCCGGGCATACCTGGGCAGAGACGTCGAAAGAGAGAGTTGCTTCCGACAGAGTACATGTCAGAGAATCCACTGGAGTTTCTATCATAGTCGTCAGAGTTTTATTTGGCCGTGGTGAGGCTTACTTGTCGCCTAAGAATCAACAGAAACTTCCCAGATCTGAACCCAGAAATATCAGCAGTGAAGAGAGGTTTTGAAAGGCTGTTTCCCGGCAAACCAAAAGGAACCAGATCAGGTTTAAGATATCACTGGAAAGAGCTTGCTTCAAGAAAGCCACAAGAGTTTATGGGTTGCCAATCAGAGCAAAGGTGTAACCACAATTTGCATCGAAAGATGGCCAATAATCATCCGAATCTGTCACTTTCAGAAACTGTTCGATGTAGTTATTTTGAAGGTCCATTTGGAGAATCATATGAAGTGTGATCGATTTGTATTTTGTTGGAGTTGTTCATGGCATTACCGACTCCATAATCAACGGTTGGATCAACAAGTGGACGGTCAGTTTGTCTATTATCTTCGTCTTTCAGAGCACGTTTGGCGCAATTTAGTTATGCGACCAGTTTGATGAATTGTAATGTTTGGTTAGACGAATGAGCTCGGAATGAGCTGGAATAATTGCAGGCACCTTCAGGACTCGTGGAAAGAGTTTGCGTAAAAAGAGGATTGAGGTTGGAGAGCAGAAACCCAGTCGAGCAAGGACAGTTCCATACTGCTGTCTCAGAGTCATTGGAAGCTTTGTGGCTAAGATGAGGGTGGGATCTATGTTACTTTGGTACTAGTTAGCAATATTTTTTTTTACATGCTAATTTTAGGAATGAAATGTTTGATGTTTGCTAGTTGTTTTGTGGTTGTTGGTAATGATTGTTTGATGTGTGGAAATTGTTTGATAAAGTTATATGGTGCTAGGTAAAGAAAGAATGTTAAAGATTAAAATGAATTGTTTGAGATTGTTACTATATGATAGTTCTGTGGACGATCGCGTATGTAAGCTTGTTGCAGACTTTGTTTGTTTGGACTACGGACGATCGCGTATGTAAGCCCATTGTAGCTCTATTAGTCCTTAGAGGACCAGTGATGGGGAGGACAGATCCAAAACGCGAGAAATGGGTTGGCTCCGCCGTAAGTGAATAAGTAAAGAATGTGAAAAGTTCAGTAAAGAATGTGAAAAGCTAAGTAAAGAATGTGAAAAACTAAGTAAAGAATGTGGAAAGTTAAGTAAAAGATGTGAAATGTTTAAGTATGAGATAATGAATGAGTATAAGATTGTGTTGTAGAAATGTTTAGTATGAATGACATGATTGCTAGTAATATAAGTTGGGTGATGCATGATCTGTTTCTCGTTTAGTATGTTTGATTGCTTATTGTTTTTCGAGTATTGGAGTTTATGTGGGTAACATCCTCACTGAGTAATTCTTCCCCGAATTGCTCACCCATCTTTTCCCTCTTTTCAGTGTGTGCAATTCTATTTCTTGTGTTGCAAGTTAGGACGCGAGACCTAGGGCTTAAAGTGACGGCGATGGGTGTTACAAAAATCTTTTCTAAAAGGCATGGCAGTTACCTAGGGTTTTTAAGTCTGCCCCTTTTTTCTTCTAAATAAACCAAAATTTGTTTTTTTTTAAAGATTTCAGAGTCGTAATGAAATCAAATGGTTTCACATCAACGAAGACATCATCGACCTCGAAGTAATCATTGCAATTAATAGATAAATCATCCCTGAAACCATCAGGGTAGAACTCAGTCAACATCAAAAAGATTCGTTGGATCTTTCTACCTTTTGAAAAGGAGTCTTGAAGTAATATGTGTAACTACAAAAGAGAATCTTGCTAAATTCACTTTCAAATTGAACAAATAAAATCTACAAAACCAAAAAGAAAAGCCATTAAAAAGACTTTCCAGTGGATTCTTCTCCTGCTTCAAATAAGTCATTAAGTAAATTTTGTACCTATAAGAACAAAGACTTGAATTATCCGAATTCAAAACCAACTAACTAAAAAGAGAAATAAAGAAAAAGCATAAAAAAAAAAATCCATACCATTTTTTACGATGGAATCTTATTCTTCTCTTTGTTAAAATAAATTGTGCACTACAAAACAAATTTTCGCAATTCAACTAACAAAACAAAAAACAGAAGACTAAAAACATAAAAACAAAAAGAAAAGAATTATAAATTTTACTCAAGAATCCATATCGAATGAAACAAAAAAGGAACAAACCAAAAGGAAATCAATTAATAAAACAAAAGGAAATCGATCGCTCCCTTTATTAGGGAAAAAGAAAATCCCCTTCTTGAATGTGTTGTTGCTGTTCTTCGTGGCTATCTTCTTCTTCTTCATTTAGATTTGCTTCTTTAGATTGTGTAATATATGTTGGAACTCAATTTTAAGACATAATGTAACAGAGTATACTCCTATGTCAAAATTACAGTTTGTTTGAATGAAAAATGCTTGTCCTAAATTTGTTGTTTGAAAAGTACGAAATGTGCATTACATATATTATGGAGAAGTCCTAACAAGGTTAAAAACCTTAGGACAATTGTAAAGAAGAGTGAACCCATACTAAACCATGCGCGCACGCCAAGTTGAGCCAAGTTGGACTCGGGCTTAGGTTCGGGTTTAGGTGCGGTTTCAGGTAAATGGGCATTCAGTCCAATAACCTATATTTTGCATCAAGTTTTGGTTTTGTAATTAATCACTACAAAATATCTAAACTTGGTCAAAACAAAAAATAAAATAAATGGCACTCTTAATTTTGGACAGTTAATTTAGAGATTAATATTGTCCTTAATGACCATAATAAAAATCTCCACTAATGCTCTTTGAGAGAATTACATATTGGAAATCCATGGCTTATTATAAAGCATTGATGTTCTTTAATCTCATTCATGAACAAAGAACAACAATCTCTTACACTTCCTCTCTTTCTTCTTCTCTTCTTTTGGTTTTTCTCCATGAGAGTACAATACAGAAAAAAACGTTTGTTAGATTCTGTTCTTGAGTTGTGCAAAACAGAATTGATTGCAATTGTATCCTGGAATTTGGAACGCCACACAACCGTCACACTAAGGGACGTTTTCAGAATTAAAGATAAAAATCATATCTTGCCTCTGCAAATCCGTTCTTCTTCCACATTCTTGTATCGATATTGTTCTATTATCGATTTATTTATGTATTTTACTTTACAAATATCAGTTTGCGCATATTGTAGTAATTGAGTTTCTACAATATATGCTGGTTTCGAATCTGCATGGTGTACTATATCATCAATGCATTAATCTTATACAATAAGATTGACAATACAATTGTAAGAACAAAAAAACACGACATATCAAACAAAACCAAACTATTAAATGATTTTTGAAGATAGGTAAAGAAAGTTAGGCTTAGGGTTATAGTTAAAGATTTTAGGATCAAACCTTGAAAAGCACGCCGTCACCGACACAACCGTTGTTCTTCTTAATCACAGAGCTAGTGAAGTGAGGTAAAAGAGATTTAGGGTTAGGATTAGAGTTTAAAGATTCTAAGATCAAACCTTAAAAAGCGCGGTGACGGATGTTCTTCTTATCTCCACCATCTAGTTTCGTCTTGTTCTCTCTTTCATTATTTTCTTCATAAACAAAAGAAAGTAAACAAATATATGAAACCCATAATATATGCAGAAACGAAGAACAGAGAGAATCCATATATGGGAGAGGATATCAATTCAAAGGTTTGTTATTTATATAGGTTCTAGAAGGTAGGGTTCCGAATAGTTTTTGTAATTCCCATTTAATTTAAGGTCGGTTACTACTATGATAATCCTATTAATTTTTCGGAGGATATTCTTTTTATTTAATTAAGGGTAATTACGGACTTTCAAATTTCAAATATTGAATATATCCGTTAAAAATAAAATTCACTTAAAGACAACATTAAAATACGATGTAATAAAAACTCAACTTTCATATTTTAGTGCATAGTTACCTTTCTAATAATATAATAGATTTATAAGATTATCGATTTTTTCGGTTTATAATTTGGTTTATTACCAAACCATATCTAAGTCCGACTGATTCCATAAACCCATGAACGAAAGTCGCTCTATTTTGGTTCAGTTCGGATCGGATCCGATAGGTTATCCGGATTTAAAACACTTAATCGTAACTGGTTTCGATTGGATTACATGTTACTGGTTACACTAAAACGATTTTTGGTCAAGGAAAACCAAAACCAAACCCAATTCTTTAATAATTTTGCCGCCATAATAATACAATAAAGATGGAACCATTTTACTTGCTAAAGAAGCAACTTGTGTTAGTAGAGTTTTGCAGAGAAACTTGAGAAGCCATAGGTGTAATTGCACAACATCGATCGTTCGGAAACTACTTTGCTACAACGAGATATCCAATATGATCATCGCCAAAGAGGAAAAAATAACTATAACAGACAAAGTTTGAGTTTTGAAAAAGGTTAAAAGTTAAAAGGAACCTTGTAAATACTTTGGGAAGAAGATGAAGGTGGTGACTTGAGGCTAAAGGCTGATTAGCGTCTAAATATACAACGTAAACCTGCAAAAAAAAAAAAAACAACTTCGACATACTAAAGCCAATCATGAACAAATCTGCAAATGAAAAGGTTTTCATGCACGGGTTTAGGGTTTAGTGATTTACATGAACTGATGAGTGAAATGTGAAGTTAAGTGGCTTAGAAAAAAGAAAGATGAGAAGAAGATACCCTGATTGCAACAGAGGGTATGAATGTCTTCAAAGGAATAATAAGAGAAGACTCTGGAAGGTCTCTAAGTACAAGCTCTCATTGTTGCTTAAAATATTGAGAAGAGACCGTACAAAGAGCTTGGAGACCAAGTTTTAGGACAAGTCTTGTCTTGTTGGTCTCTATAAATAGAGGGGAGAGATGAGAAGGAGAGTTATGCGAAAAGAGAGAAGAACAGAGAGGGGAAACAGAGGAAAAGAGAGAGCTTTGTAAGTTAGGTGAGAGGGTGAGAGAACAAAGTTGTAATCTCTTGAAGGGGTTTAGCGGATTTCCAGGAGGTTTCCCGGCGATGCGCCACTTTCTGCTTCAGTTTCTATCTCAGTTGTACATTTCTTCAAATCAGTTCTTATATGTGCTTGTAGTTGCCTAAGTTTTAGTCTTTGAGACGCTTTATTCCGCGCATGAAGTAATTATGTAAGAGCAAGAGAGATGCCAGCAAGAAATCTTGCCGTTGATGTTATATGCATATGGGCTGAAACTTGAGTGCCCGAAAAAGATCAATGTGCTTCACATTGCTGCTGCTGCAAATCACTCAGATTTTTTTTAAAATTATTCAAACACAAGCTTATACAACTACGAGTACTAGAGAAAAAAGCATATAACATAAATAAAATAATGATCCTTCTCCAAACATTCTTAGTTTTCAATTGTAACCAGTGATCTTCACAAGATGGCTATTGCACGCTAGAGCATTAATTCAATTTTATCAAGAATAAAACACGTAAGAACATTAATTCAATTTTATCAACAACAAAAAAAGAAGAAGATTGATTCAAGATGTGTAGGATTTTTGTACATTCTTGCAATCTCTCTGTATAAATGAAGAATTTGTATTTTCTCACAAAATATTCACGTATTAATCATGTTAATTTTGTGTTGTATCATGTCTAACAAACACACAAGCATGAGTGTATATAAATTTTTTTATATATATAAATAAAATTTCTATAAAAATATGGGTATATGTACTAATTTTGTGTTTGAATTCAGACCGAAGTGGTTGACCCAAGTGGCAAAACCAACATAATTGATTTAAGAGACTAATCCGAGACCTAAGATAGGTCACATGAAATGGCATATCTGAGATGGCAGATCTAAGAATAAGATTAAGTGGTCGACCAAGTGGTAGTTTAAAAGGTTGATTTTGTACATACCAACGTCAGACCAATGACAGATAAATGATCTAATAAATTCTCTATTTAAACATTAAATGCTATATGATTCATGTTGCGAATGTTGTATGAAATCCAACGTCGAGCTGCGAATGTTGTATTACTTTGGTGGGCCGATGCAACGAACTAAATCAAGGGGGCCCATGATTCCGAACCGAGGTAGAAGTATTGGAAGAAAAAGGAAGTTCGCGAGGAAAATGAAATCTTCCTTATCGTATTGAGAGTTGACTTAGCCGACCTAAAATTTGTATATATACACATGTACATCTCTTAAGAAAGAAACCCGTAATTTTACCTTTTTTCTCTAGAACTCTTGTACGAAAAAACTTTCTGAACAGCAATAAAAATCCATCTTTGGATCTTCCTGTTCTTCGTAGTTTAATCGCAGAAGTTTCAATTCCCTTTAAAAATTCCTAACAAATCTAGTTGTGCGAATTTCGATTACCAGAGTCTTAATCTCGTTTTAAGAATTGCAGTCTCCACAGCTTTCTTCAAACTCGCCGCCGAGATCTCTCTCCTGACTTGTTTCCCGGATTTGTGCTCCACCACAAATCTCTTCCGTTTCCTGGATTTGTCACCATGTCTCGAGAAACACGACGAAGACGTCAAATTCTCCGTCTACACAAAAAAACTTCACAGCTAAAGCCATGTTTGGCGTCGTCTTTCCCAATTGGAGTTTCCCAATCGACATCTCAACCTTCGTCCAAATCGATACCTCCACTGAGTTCTCGAAATGACCACTTCGTCAGTAAGTTTCATCTCATTATCCTCTCCCCTTATTTTCCCAAATCCCTAAAACACATATCTAAATTGATTCTTACACAAGCAAAGCATACGATCATATCTGAGAGATGTGTATCTTCTTACTGAACAATCTTCCACCCGATAAAGCAGTAGCTATCTATGTCCAATCTCCAGGATCCATTTTTTCCTGTGGTGCCGTAACTGTAAATCGAACCTCGGTGGTTTTGTCTTTATAGTGGCCGGAGCCGGGAAATGCAGCGCATATTCAACTCACGGCGGGGATTCAACTCCTTTATCGGCAAAAATCGGAGTTTCGGTGGAGGATGCGGCGGTGCTTCAGTCGATGGATGTAGCGGCGGCGAGAAAAATGGAGCGATTAGCCATGGAAGTTGGAGAGAATCTATTCAATTTTAAGCAGTCGTTTTGTGGTGTTGATGGAAGTAAATTGGTGGTTCCGATGGATATTTTGGATCGGTGGTTAGAAGTTTCAAGAGAAAGTAAAGCGTGGAATTTACTGGGAAATCTAGCTTCTTTTGCACTACAATGGTGGGTTGTTGTTCTTCTGCAGATTTTGATTTTGGGTTCATCGATTCTTATAGAGAAAATGTTAAAATGCGATAACGGTTTACTTAACTGTGGTTACGGTAATTAGGTAAACCAATTTTATTTGGTCAATTTTAAAGAGATAATAAGTTCACATAGTTTTATGATCGGTTTAAATTGATTATGTAGTAAAACAAAGATATAAAAAGTCTGGAGAAAAATCGTTTTAGTTGTATTTCTAAGGAGGAAATACGCCGCCAAACCCTTGATTTGTTATCCGACACCTTTGTCTTGAAGCTTCTTAATGAATGAGTGACTGATCCAACTGTATTGTATCAAGCATAATTTAACCAAACCATAAAATTTTCAATGTTAATGAAAATCCCAAATTCTCAAATAGCCAAAAGTTAGAAACCTGGCTCTTATTGATTTACAATGGAAACGTGCTTCTCATGCCACTTGGGATACTTTTTAGCGTTTTGAGACTGCAAATGAAGCTCTGAAATTGTTTTTCTATGTTGATCATTTTCTTCGACACCTTTATTTGTTAGAATTAGTGACTGCCCAATCCAACAGTATAATATCTTCTTCTTTTTTTGCTAAAGACAACAGTATAATATCAAGCTTATGTTTTACCAAACTGTAAAATTTTCTATGGTGGTATATTTCTAAGTTATCAAATAGAAAAAAATTAGAAACTTACTTCTTATTGACTCAGCAATCAGCATGGCATGCTTTTTACCCCTTAGATGAGAATCAAAGACTATCTGACTATGGCATGCCACACTGCACAAACGACAAACGTGCTCACCGTTTCGTTTAGGCTATGGAATTGTTTCTCTTCGTTGCTCCTTTTTTCGCACGCCTCTTTCTTGGATAAGTTTTTTCAGGCTGTCCACAGTTCAGAAACAAACCAACAAGTTGTTTTTCGGTGATCTATATTCCCTCTGTCTCACTTTATATGATGTTTAGGCTATGTTTTTGCACATCGATTAATAAATTGTTTATTTTTTTAATTTTACAAAATAAAACATGTTTTATTATTAATTTTTAAAAAGTACAACCAATAATAAAAGAATCTGTATAATTAATTTTGCATAGAAATTTGAAAACATTACTTTAAAAAAAAAAAACTTTAAAACCTCACTTAAAATGAAACGGAGAGAATAACACCCAAATAAACACACACACAGAGGAATCATAATTAAATTAATTACTCAAATAAAATATAATTAAATTAATTAGTTACCTATTATAATCCATATTATCTTTACTTTATCTGCAATTTTCTATCTATTTTTGGAATGGATACCTATTGAATAAAATTGCAATCATATTTATTGTCTTTGTGACTATTTGTAGATTATTTTTATAAAAACTGTAGAGAACAAAAACATTAAAGAAACACTTCAAATATGAATCCAAACCATCATATACCATATTTCGAGAGAACAAAATGGACGATGACACAATTATATTTACTGGCTAGTTGATCATATAACCCGTCTGATTGAAAGAAAAATTTGCTACAGAATAGTCTTGTTGCGCTAAATATGAATACCTCTTTCGGTGGTTTGAAACTAGGGACTTCGGCTAATTGATTTGGTTTCAAATGTTCAAGCTTTTTTGTTATGCTTTAGAAATTTGTATTCTATTTTTCCATATGTTTTTCACGTGTATACATAACATTCTATTTTTGTTGAAGCAATAAATTAAAAAATTTGTGGTTTTTAGTTGTACGAAACGGATCAATTATATCCCGTTAAATATACAAATCTTAATAAAATATTTCATATACGTGATATCTGACTCGTTTTGGAGTTTATCAATATAATCCATTGTCACATATGTACATCGATTATCCATTCTCATTGGGGCAGGCTGTTTGGCCTCTAATAATCCTAAGGGACACAATTTATGGCTATTGAAATATAATAACACAACCATTAATTTAAGATAAGATTCATTGCAAAAATATAGTTTTATGTTAGACCAAGGCAGGAAATTTTCCTGTTATAGAATCTGAGATGGCTACAGACATCAAATCACTACTACCAGTTATCGGTATCAAGCACAAATATCACTCTCATCATCAAAATTTGCATTTCATAGTATGCCAAGGAAACTAAAAGTGAGAAAATGTTGTTGTAGACATCAGTCCTTTGCTGCTCAAATGTGATGATTCCGACATGATGGAGGATGCCGGCGTGGCGGAGGTTCTTGGAAAACTAGACCGGGCTTGTCGGGACATGAGATTCTTCTACGTGGTAACAAAAATTTGAGTTTCCTTTATTTTTTTGGATTTAAAAAAAAGTTCTGGTCTGATTTGGACCGATGAGTGTGGAGCAGATTGGTCATGGAATTTCGGAGGATTTTCTAAAGAAGGTTAAAGAGGTGTCGCATCAATTCTTTGAGCTTCCAGATGAGGAGAAACTTAAGATCAAGATTACTCCAGCTGCTGGATACAGGTTTGTTACGTAAATCTGAAAATATGATCCAAACCGTTTAGTTAGATCGGTGCTATTTTGTTCATAACGAAATAAACAATATATATACTTTATCAAAGATAGATCTTTTGTTTGTTTCCTCAAAGATAATGTATTACTTAACGAGAGTTTGGTAGCATTTCTGCCATTACATGCAATTGCATCATAAGTATGTTTTGCGATCTTGTCGTGGTCGGAAGGAGAGGGAAAATACTCCGAACTTCATTAGGATAGATCTAGATGTATATTAAAGTAGTGCTTTTGTACGTTAGTTACTACTAGTTTCGGGAAAATTACACGAACCGAAAAAAAAAACGAATTGAACACGCTAGAAACCATAAAGTAGTGTTTTTGTGGAGGATCATTAATGGGGTGTTGAGTTACGCAGAGGATATCAGAGAATTGGAGTAAACTATACGGGTGGGAAACAAGATTTTCACGAAGCCATTGATGTAAGTGTGTCCAATGGCTTGAGCGAATTTTTTCGAAGTAAAAAATCTACTAATTAATATGGTTCTATTCTGTTATTGACAGTGTTACAGAGAGTTTAATCAAGGAAAGTATGTGGAAATTGGAAAGGTCTTGGAGGGGCCAAATCAGTGGTTAGAGGTTTATTTTTTTTATTGCATTTACGTTTGTGTTGAAAAAAAATGAACAAAAAGGCTAGACGAAATTTTACCAGCTTTAATTGATAGATTTTTTTTAAATGTTTTTTTTTGTTAATCATAGATACATATGAATAATGGATTAGCCAAATGATTGAATAGCGGAAACATTTTAACTGAATATAATTTTTGTTGAGTAATCATGAAACACTATAGATTTGGTTTTGGCAATGCTTTTCTTTTGTAGTTATATTTTTGGAAAGAAAGTGAACACTTGAATATTTCTGTAGACATAACGGAAAGTGAACACTTGAATATTTCTAAAGGGCAAAAATAACAAAACCACGTATCCAACACGTTAATTTGTTCATCACCATAGTATTATAATTTGTTACATGAGTTTTTTTTTTGAGAAAGAAATTTGTTACATCAGTTTTGACCTTCTTCTCACTATTTCTCTTTTGGTATATGTTTTTTTTGTGCGGCGTTTTCCTTGAAGGCCAAAGAATCCTCAAGGGCACAAAGAGTTGATGAATGAGTATATTAAGCTCTGCACAGGTGTGTTCTACTCTTTTCTGTTTTCTTATGTGTTTTGTTTCCAAATGAGAGATTCTTAATTAGTTTGTAATTTCATTTCATGGTTTTCAAGATCTTTCTAAAAACATCTTGAGGGGAATTTCCTTAGCTCTTGGTGGATCACCTTACGAGTTTTAGGGGAAAATGGTTGGAGATCCTTTTTGGGAAATGCGTATTATTGGTTACCCAGGCGTAAAAAGCGAAAATGAAATTGGATGGTAACTTTTCTCATTGTTGTTTTACTACAACGACTTTTTAATTCACTTTATCAGCTTGAGTACTAGTAGTATTAACTCGTCCCCTCTTTTTCGCTTACAAATTTTAGTGGAGCTCACACTGATTATAGTAAGTAAGCTTGAACTCGAATCAAGATGATGAATATATATATCTTCATTGTTTTTTTGTCTAAAAAGAGAGAAAAACTGTAATTTTGCAGGCTTGTTGACGCTAATAAATCAAGATGATGATAAAACTGCTCTTCAAGTAAATAATATAACTACTATCATCTTCTCTTATTTTGTGTCTCTGAAGAAATATTTAAGAGTCTTTTTTTAAATTTTTGAAAAGGTGAGAGATTTGGCAGGCGATTGGATATCAGCTATTCCAATCCCAGGATCATTTATACGCAACATCGGCGACATGTTAAAGGTTTTAGTTTGTTCAATCTCTCTCTGTTATCTCTTTCTTTCGTTTCAACAATGCTTGAAAACATTTTGGGAATCATATATTGTAGATACTTTCAAACGGAGTATACAAATCCACGCTTCATAGAGTGATCAATAACTCTCCTCGATACCGTGTATGCGTCGCATTTTTCTACGAGGTATGATAAACTTGTACCTCGATCTCTTTGTGTTTTCCTCATTTGGATTTTGAATCATGTATCTTGTTCGAACAGCCTAACTTTGACGCAATGATTGAGCCATTGGATATATTCAAAGAGAAGTATCCAGGAAATAAAAGATCACAAGTTTTCAAAAGACTTGACTACGGAGAGTATCTGGTTAACAAAGTCCAAACTACCTTTGCAAATTTAGTGGAACACAACTAATTTGGTTGGTTGGACTTTGGATGGAAATTGTTTTATCTGGATTTTATTTGATTTCTATACTAAACCCTCATTGGTAAAAGTTCTACAATGTAGTATTAGGGAAATTTTGATAAATACCCAAATTTTATAGCAAATTTGAAAACTACACTTAATCTTATAGAAATTTAAAAACTATATTTTTTATTATATAAAAATACGTAAATACTCTTATATATATTTAACTAATTATTATATAAATAAATTTAATTTAAAATTAATTAATTGAAATTCGAAATTATGTTTAAACTAATTAATTTTCAGTTCTAAATTTTAATTTTGTATTTAAATATTTTTATAAAATATATTGTTAATTAATCATTATCTAAAATATAAAAAAATTATTAAATAAAAAAAATTAGTTAGGTCGTCTTATTTTAAAACAGTGGACGTATATTTTGGTTGGTTGATTTTTTACTTTGTCGACTTATCTAAACCATTGACTTATTTTTTATAGTCATCGACTTAATTTTTTTTGCCGACTTATTATAAACAGTCGACTTGTTTTTTGGTTGTTTGGGTTTTTACTTTGTCGATTTATTTAAACTATTGACTTATTTTTTATGTTCGTCGACTTAATTTTTTTTTTATCGACTTATTTTAAACCATCGATTTATATTTTGCTTGGTTGATTTTTTACTTTGCCGACTTATTTAAACCATTGACTTATTTTTTAATGTTCATTGACTTAATTTTTTATTTGTCGACTTATTTTAAAACAGTCGACTTATATATTTGTTAGTTGATTTTTTTATATTGTCGACTTATTTAAACCATTGATTTAATTTTTTTGTTGATCGACTAAATTTGTTTTCGTCGATTTATTTTAAACTATCGACTTATATTTTGGTTGATTGATTTTTTAGTTTATTGACTTGTTTAAACCATTGGATTAATTTTTTTGTTAGTAGATTTAAAAAATTATTATCTAAATTATTATTGTTTTCGACAAATCAAATATATTATAGAATAAAGAGTTTACAAAATACAGAAACATTTTCGATACAACAGTTAACACAAATAAAATAAATTGAAAACAATTTCGATGAAAGAATGGAGATTAACCAAGCTATCATTTTGGAAATCTTATAGGCTAACAGATCAAATATGTTGTGTTCCCATTGCATACACTTGTTGTTGGCTATCATCTTGCTTAGAGCTGTCAATTCGGACTAAAGTCCACGGATCATAGTCTGGTCCGCCCTGTAATAAAGCGGTTTAGGACTTCTTTTTTCCTATTCGCGGTCTAGCGGATTGAGACCGCCGCGGTTCGCGGTCTGTAGCGGATTGGTACATGCGGTTTATGGACTTTACCGCGGATTCATAAAAAAACTTAAATATTAAAATTAAAATAAATCTTTTGCAACCGTTTCATTTTTAGGATTTTGACTTATGAAGTGTGTAAGAAGAACATCTTAGTTACTTCTCTTGTTTTCAAACTCATGAAATTATTTCTCAGTCAGTCTGTTACTTGATACTTCTCTAGTTCTCTTACTTATAAAGTTACTTCTTCAATCTTCATTACTTGATACTTCTCTAGGTCTCTTGCTTCTGAAGTTTCTCTTTTAATCTTCAAATTATTAGTTGATTTTTATTTATGGTTATGGACATTAAGTTATAGTTATGGCTCCTAAGATCAATTGTGAACAAAAAAATTTTCGTTCCGATTAAAATATTAGTCCGCGGATTGATCCGAATATCCGCAAACCTTAAGCGGTTTGGATTAGGATTTTAATTTTTAGTACCTCAGTCCGCCGCTGACTAATCCCCAAAATCTGCAAAAACAAAAAACCGCCGCGGTGCGGATTGATAATCCGCGGATTAATCCGAATTGACAGTACTTTATTCTTGCTGATGAAACTCCAAAATGAACACCGCATTACTTTGATTAGAAAAATTAATTGAAATATTTTGTGAGATCTTTCTGAATTCTGTTGATCACAAAAGAGTTTTTCTCCATCCTCGTCTCTATGTAAAACAATTGCAAGAGGTCTCCAATTCTTATCTTTGTCTTCTACACCCAAACCAGAGTACACAAAAACTTGTCTTCGGTCTTTTTGTAAATATGCCCTCTTCCATGATGATTGATCGATATTGCTAGTTTTAATATATTGATATTCATCCATAATCTCAGGATCAAATACCCAATCACAGCAATAACCCACTAAAACTCTCATAAGATTTCATTGTTTGAAAGGCAAACGTCATTCAAACTCCAAAATTCAGAGAAGAGACCAAACTCACAGACTCGCGGTTTGAATTTCCACGAGACAAGAGAAGATACGACTACTTTCAGAGCCGACATAAGTGGTCGAATACACTGTCGGCGGAGCACATATCGACGAAAAACAAAGGATCGGTTGTAAATCAGAATCGACGAAAGTAATGAGGCAGAATGATGAGATACAACTTGTTCTAAAGTAACGATTTACATTAACTAGTGGGAATGTGTTTCCTTAATTAGAGGAATGTGTTTCCTTAATTAAGGGATGTGTTTTCTTGCCCACTTTTCAAGTAGTAGTTATTTAATATCTTGTAGTTTTTGCATTTAAGGATTACGAAGGGATGAATGAAAGGGATAGAGAGAACAATTATGAAGAAACTTGGTTTCATTTTAAGCTTTTGATTGGGACCGTATTACAGAAGAAAGGATGGAAACGACCGCTATACCATGCTTTTCAACCACCGTCGAATCAATTGTAGAGCTTCGATGGTAAGACCCATAACACACAAAAGGATTTACCTTTTGGTTGAAACGTCTCTCACCTCCTTTTGCTTTTCTATCTTCCTCACAAGATATTATAGATGATTGGACTGAAAATTTATAAAAGGAAGGGGAAGAGAAGAACGAGAATACAAACCCAATTGTAAGGAACCAATATGGAAACTGGAAATCGAAATCCCCATAGATTTTGATTAAGATCCATAATTAAATTTTAAATTATATAGTGCAAACTCGTAAGTAATAAGCAAAATAATTGCCATTTCCCAACAATCAGGTGAATGGCATATCTTCTTCGTGCACCATTATCATTGCTCAAAATTATCATCAACAAACAATCAATAAAGCGATAACTTTAAGCCATCAAATAACGTTGACACACACACACACACAAAAAGCCATCAAATAACAAAAATACGAAGGCCATCAGTCATATATGCTAGGTGTTCGTCTTTCGTTGCTTATCAAATAATGAAAATATTAAATGGAATTGTCAAAAGAATAGAGGAATTTTTTTTTTGAAATTGCTGGAAATTACACGCAATTTAGAGTCTTTATTTTGAAATTGCTTAAAAAATCTGAATTACACGCAACTGTTTATCATCATTTCTCATTCTATACTTTTCACTTATACACCATTCTTTACTGATTTTTCCAAATATGCATGTAGTATTTAGATATATTGCCGACGGATTTTCCACGGCCTACTTTTTTCGGAAATCCCTGGAAAATTGCCGACGGATTTCCCACAGCTTATTTTATTTTCATGTCTTCAGATTGGCTAGTCAAACGGCATGTAATTTCGCTGGAAATCCGTGGAAAATTTCCAACAGATTTTCTAGGGTATAGGAAATGTAAATTCAATGTAAACGATGTTGGTGAGCATTATACTGAAAAACAATATCATCACCCAACTATAACATGTGTAAACTTATGTATGTGTCAAGTACAAAACATATATACACATACGGGAATAACTCTAATGTTATATATTACAACTTAAACTAAAAGTATAGAAGTTATGAAACTCCAAACTGGATGGAAGTTTAATTTTTTCTCATTTAATTTTATAAACTATATCTTACATATAACGTTGACTGTACGTTTATGGCTTTCTTAGAATTATGATTGAATTTTGTAACGCAAAATCACATTCCCTATGAATTTTCTGGGAAATTTCCCACAGAGTAGGCAAACTGTCGGAAGTTCGTGGAGAATTTTCCACAGACTTCCAAGGGA
The DNA here is from genome assembly GCA_900406555.1 of Pseudoturritis turrita. Taxonomy (NCBI): domain Eukaryota; kingdom Viridiplantae; phylum Streptophyta; class Magnoliopsida; order Brassicales; family Brassicaceae; genus Pseudoturritis; species Pseudoturritis turrita. The sequence continues at coordinate 678,154 of OVBL01000198.1, read as the reverse complement.
ATATGGTTTTGGTTATAAACGCACATGGTCGGTACACAAACATTTTTATTATTTTCTTTTCAAATGTCTAAATTATAAATTAAAAAACCGTAAAAATAATTTCATAAACAACTCTGAAAGTGAAGCGAAATTTTTTCCTTTTGATTGTCGACGAAAGAAATTTTCCACGGATTTCCAATCGTGTTTCCGACAATTTTTCCACGGTTTAAGTGTATGTCGGAATTTTTCCACCGATTTCCGACGATTTGTTAACCGTGGGAAATCGGTCCAAAGTCCGTGGGAATTCGATGGGAAATTCCTGACGGCTATAAATCCATTCGAAATTACCATGTTTTCTTGTAGTGATTATTATTGGATTTATCTTACCGATTTTACATTAAGTGTGTTATTGTTGGATTTATCGTACCGGTTTTTCTCCACATATGCATAATATCTAGAAATATACATTCACACACAAAAAAATCCAATAAAATTTTGTTCAAGAATGTGAACCATCTGTCTTTGAAGCTTTTTTTTGAAGACTAGGGTGTTGGGGCTTCCAAGGCATGACTCACATTTCTGAATAAAATTTTACCAATTTTTATGGATATGTATTTTTGGTTATCATGAATTCATGATATGCATATTAAAAGAAAAGATCGGTAAGATAAACATAACAATAATATGAGATGCTGTAAACAAGATTCCTAGAATAAACCCAATAATAAGACTAAATGTATGTCTGAATATATCAGTAATAATATTTTTTGACCTTCTTAAAGACGATACCTATAATCTTATAGAATGTAACTCACATATCACGGTTGGTTTTACCAGAAAATCATTTAAGCAATTATATAGCCACATATATATCCTGATATATTAAACGAATACATAATTACCATTATGGTATTAAACTGGTATTTTTATATATTTTATTTTTTTCCATTTTATATAGTCAATTCTGACTAGTTTTTTTTTTTTTTTATCATACAAAAAATTTGTCAACAACCCAATCTCACCACTTACCTCCAAATATACTAATAACTAACTTTTAACTATTTTCATTAATTAAATTATTTTTTAGTTTGTAAATTGTAAAACTAATACATAAATTACTATGTTTAAAATCTCTTAAAAACACTTCTCATATGACTGTAAAAAATGTAAAATTAACACATAATTTTGTTTTAAAAAAAATTGAAATAAATTTCACAAACCTCGTCTTTTACACATACTCCATTACAATATGTACTTTATCCTAACTTATTTTCTAAATCTATTTATCTCTCTAATCCTAATATATAGACCAATATCAAACGTACGAAAACAACAAGCAATTAGTGAATCCATATTATAGATTTCAATGTCTTTTGTGGTGAACAAATATTTTAAATCCAATAAGATTGTTGTTCTTATATTTCAACTCTTTTCAATAAAATAGTTCATGTTTTCTTTCACTCATAAGATTACATTTCATGTCTTGGACATTAAATGTTATCTTATTAAATGTGAGAAAGCATTATATAGTTTATTGGTGTGAAACAAATATGACGCATGAAAACAATTTTTATTGGGTTTCAAAAATTTGCTAACACAAATAGTATTGTTATATGTAATATTCACAAATTACATGTCATTTTCGTATGTTGGATATTGATATATATACTAGAGTTGAAAAAAAATATATAAATATACAAAATAGGCTAATTAAGACAAACACTACAAAAAAACAAAGTGGAACCGACGGGTAAAACCATCAGATATCCGTTGGAAAAAGTCATTTCCGACGAAAAATCAACACGCGAAAGCCGTCGGATCCGTGTGGTCGGAAAAAGAAGATCCATTGGTTTTCCGTCGGAATTTCTGATGGATTACCGAGGTTTTAGTTCCGTCGGAAAAACCGACGGATTTCCGATGTTTTATTTCCGTCGGAAAAATCGACGGATTTCCGATGTTTTATTTCCGTCGGAAAAACCAACGGAAAATCAACAACTATTTTGGTCGGAAAATCCGACGGTTATCCGGCGAACGTTTCGGTCGGATAATAATTCCGATGGTTATCCGACGGCTCAAAAACCGACGGATTACCGACGGTTTCGGAAAAAAAAAATTATATTGAAATATAATTAATATATTAAATATTAATTTTAAAATCAAAATTAAAAATAAATTGTAATTGAAAATTTAATTATAATAATACCATTAAAATTAAAATTAAAATTTGTCTAAAAGAGTAATGAAATTTAGTTTTGAAATTATAAAAATATAAAGCGAATTTAAAATAATCTCATATGTCTAAAACTTGTGTCCCCGGAAAGTTGACTCGAGAAATGTCTTCATCCTCTCGAAACATGCTCGGGTTTCTTCATTTTCCTTATCCTTCCTTTCTCGCTCTGCCCGCTCCTCGTTGAGTCGCTCGGTCAACCTTTCGATTTCATCCACAAGATGCACAGAGCCGTAACTGATAGAAGAAGACGTCGCTTGGTCTCGATCCGGAAGTCGACCAACTCCAAACTTACGCTTTTTTTGTTGGAACATGCTACAAAAGAGGAAAAAGAATTAGTTTTGCAAAACTTATAAATTTAGGAGAAAAAAATAAATAAATTGAATACTTACGCTCATTACGATAGGGTTCATCTCATCGCGGGGTAAGTCTTCTGCGTTTGACCCAGCTTGAGAGAGCTGAGTCAACTGGGTCTAGCGATCTTCCTCAATCGCGTCGAGGGTCCTGCAGCCAACTTATCTTGAACAACCATGGTCTTTATATTCGTGTGTGTGTCCTTCAGCAAGACCCCATAATGCGGTGGCACACCATCATTAACGATTGTCTGCAAAAGACAAAACATATGTAAGTAGTATTTAAGTGATAAATATTAGAAATAACACTTATATGAAATAATAAATCTTACCATATCTCATTCTCGGATTTCGATTGTCTTCGGCCCACCGTTCTGAGTAGTAATTCTCTTTCCACTTCGGTTGCTCTTCCGATTCCTTGAGTTTGTCTCTGATAGCGCCTTTGTCTCGGGCTTCATCCAGTAACGTATGAGTCCTTCCCAAACGTTAAGTGGCAGGTCGGTTGGCTTGTCTGCCGGGTTCTTTTGTCACTTCTGCTTCCACTCAAACTTATGGTTCTTGTATGACTCTCGAACCTGCTCTCCGAAACCCTTTCGAACCTGGGAGGTCAACGCTGGGTCCCACGTGAACTGTTGCTGAAAATATGTAAAACGAAAAAAATGAAGTATTAATAATAAATAATATGAAAAACACATATAAATACAAATGCTTGAAATAATATAACTTACCGCGAAAGTACGCAACCATTTTTCCATCTCGGTCTCGGGGATCTTAGAGGCCTTCTCGTACGTCTTGAAAATAGAAAGAATTGCCTTACTGATTTTTCCCGCCGGATCACATCTAAACCTGAAAACATAAAAAATAAAAAATTCGAAAAATATCAAATTACGATATTTGGTAAACAAAGTAATAAATTTTGAATTTGTTATACTTACCAAATGTGCCCTCCATCTAGTCGGGTAGGATGCAGAGGAATGCAATGCTCACGTCCGGGTAGCTCGACAATTTCCTCGAGTGACAACAGACCTCGATTAGCGGACGTCTGTGACTCCAGCCCCTCCAATCGGGAACCGCCTCTAATAGATCTACTAGAATGGGACCTACAAAATAATAGATATTAGAAATATAAATAATTAACAAAACGTAAAATAAAAATAAGAAAAATATTTTATATTTATCAATCTTAAAGTTATCAAAAAAATTCCAAATGCATTTAAATCAGTTAATTTTTTTTAAAAAATTTGATAACATTTTTAAAAAATGCATTTAACGTTTTTAAAAATTGATAACATTAAAAAAAAATTGTAAATGCATTTAACGTTAAAACAAATTAAAAATTTGATAACATTACAAGATATACAAAAAATGTTTTTATATACCAAAATCTCATATGAATCAACTACAAACTATTAAAATCAACAACAATAAAATCTAAAAATAAAAATAATCCATACAATTTTGTTATCCAACGATTTCAATAAATTTTTTGAGTTTTCTTTACAAATCAACACTATATAACAATCTAAAATTCCTCAACAAAATCCAACTAATCCGTTCTAACAACCAAGGCAATCCTTCTACTCATCCCTAACCAAAAGATTTGAAGAATTAATCCTAAATCTATGAAACTAATACTAAATCTACGAAACCAAAATGAAATCTATGAAACTAACAATAAAATCATAGAGAAAAAGAAGACTTACATGGCTTTTTCGGAGCTTTGGAAGAGAGAATGGAGAGAGAGAACAATGTTTATAGAGAGAGAGAAATTTTCGTGTGGGGAAGAAGAAGATCGGTTGGATCTTATCTTTTCAGAAAACTGACGGCTAGAATCGTCGGTTTTTCGTCGGTTATCAAAAAAACTTCCCCAAATTTTCCGCGTAAATGAAAAAATAGGCGGCAATTAGTAAACCGACGGAAAACCGACGGATATAATATATTCTCTGCATGCGATGCGATTGGTCGGTCAACATCAAGAAATATTACTATTCGTCGATTTTTTTCTAAAAACCGACGGATTTCCGACGGCCACCACTGAATTTGGTGTTTACGGATTACGGTTCTCGCATTAAACATGTTTAAACCACTTACAACATTTCCCTTGTGTAATAGATTCAACCTATAATCAATTTTATAACAATGACTTAATTGATTTCATCACACATTGTAATCCTAGTAAACATACATGTACACTCTATGATTTATATTCAAATATGTATATATGTTATTAAAATTACAAACATGCTTTAAAAAGTGTTTAAATAACTTTGTCAACAACCTAATTTGTTTATATTCGGGAGACATAAACCGTAAACCACCAAATTTGTGGAAAAACAAAAAAAAAAAACCATAAATCCGTTGGATTTTTCTTGAAATTCCGACGGATTTCAAAAAAATCTATATTTTTCAAATTTTAACAAATCCGTCGGAAATCCGTCGGAATTTTCTATGGAATTCCGACGGATTTAGACAAAAGTTTGAAAGATTTATATAAATTTCAGAAAATTTGAATATTTACATTAAAAAAAATTACAATTTTCATAATAACATTACAGAAGTTTGATAGACTTCTAAAAAAGTACATAATTTTTTTGAAAAAACCGAAACATCCGAAAAGATTACATATTTAATATGCTCAGTTATGGTAAACTATAATCTGAATCTGATGAGTAGTATGAAGCCGCGGAATCAGAATCTTCATCAAATTCACCTAACTCTTCCTCAGAATCGGGAAACACCTCCTCCTCTAGTCCGATAGTAAAATCGACAACTAGCTCCACGTTGAGAGAAAGATCAATATTACCTAATCCACCTTCTGAGTCTTGTTGCAAAGGATCGTGCTCAGGTACCCCAACAAGCGTCCCTCTCGGATGAATTTATGTGACTGTGATCCATGGGTCGGGAACAGACGTTGACACCCTAGGGGGGCGAATGTAGCAAACCTGATCTGCCTGTGACGCTAGGACAAACGCAGTAAAATATATCGAAAGATTGAAGTAAAATACCGCTCGTATTCCAAGACTTCTTCACAGTTTGTAAGGATATACAAGTGCAGATGAGCTCGTTCCTCCTGTGTAAGCCTTCTCTTATGGCTTCTTCCACTAAGCCGTCCAATTTGGGCGAATTCATTTGGTACATGAGCATAGTAAAATGGGGCTACGCCACCATCATCATTTCTCGTGGGTTTGCGACTCTTTGCTTGCCTTTCAGGTGGGAAGTAAAATCCGGCAAAGTTAGCGTTTTCTTCATTGATGTTTTTCGCAACGATAGAACCCTCGACTCTGCTCAAATTCTTCACCTTCTTTTTTAGATAGAACATATACCGCTCAAATGGATACATCCATCGATACTGGACCGGCCCACCAAGTGCTGCTTCCTGAGGGAGATGAATCGGGAGATGCTCCATAACATCGAAGAAGGATGGTGGAAATATTTTCTCTAAATTGCAAAGGATCCCGGGTATCTTCTCTTCTAAATTCTGAATACCTTCTGCTGTTAGTGTTCTAGTACTTAAATCCAGAAAGAACGAAGCAATCCCTGCAATATAAAATTTGTGTTATCAAATGAATCGAAAAGAGTAAATAACATGGACATAATAAGATAGAACATACAAAAGAAATAGAGAACATACCTGCGATGGCTATGTGTACTTGTCGGGGTAAAAGCCCTCAAAAAGTGAATGGCAAGAGGCGTTGCATAACAACATGACAATCATGACTCTTCATCCCTTTGAATTTTCCTTCTCTTTTATCAACACAATGCCGCAAAATTTTACACGTATCCATCCAGAAATTTTACGTTGTTCAATATCCACTCGAAGAACTCTTGTTTTGCAAACCCGTCCATCCGGAAAGCAGGGATCGGAGCTTTCCCTCGGGAATTAACGTGAAGCTGCGTTCGAGAACAGTGCTCCTCAAGGTCCAACCTCGACTTCAAATTGTCCTTCGTCTTCTTTTGCACATTGAGGATGGTGTTCATGATGTTATCGAAAAAATTCTTCTCAATGTGCATAACATCCAGATTATGCCTCAGAAGATGATCTTTCCAATAAGACAAATCCCAAAAGATACTCTGTTTATACCAGTTGTGGTACTCTCCAGCACCATCTACACGGACATGTCCATTACCACCACATTCAACAGTCCGATCCGCTCCAAAATCTTGTAACTGATCCAACATATACTGGCCACCTAACACAGGCAGTGGACCATGTAAAACTTCTACATCCTTCCTGAAAAGAGTGGTGCTCTGCCGATATGGATGGTCATGGGGGAGAAACCGTCGATGGCAATCAAACCAACACGTCTTCCTTCCGTGCTTCAACTAGAATGCATCAGTGTTTTCTCCACAGGACGGACACGCCAATTTCCCATGCATTGACCATTCAAAAAGCATCCCGTAGGCCGGGAAGTCGCTTGTCGTCCACATTAAAACCGCATGCATATCAAAATTCTCCTTCAATGAGACATCCCACGTCTCAACGCCGTGGTGCCATAACATCTGTAACTCCTCGATCAATGGCTGTAGGAAAATATCAAGTGATTCCTGAGGATGGGATGGCCCGGGGACTAGGATACTCAGGAACAAAAACTCTCTCTTCATGCTAAGAGATGGCGGCAAATTGTAAGGTGTCACGATTACAGGCCATAGTGAATATTGCCTCCCATGCTTCCCAAAAGGGTTGAAGCCATCAGTGCTCAATCCGAGGTATACATTCCTTCGTTCTGCCGTAAATGTGGGATAGACTGAATTAAAATATTTCCACGCTTCTGCATCTGATGGATGTCCTATTTGTCCTTCCCTTCTATGCTCTCCATGCCATCTCATTGCGGTCGCAGTTCGCTCAGATTGGTATAACCGCTTTAACCTCGCTGTCAAAGGTAAGTACCACATCCGCTTAAACGGGACTGGAACTCTTCCTCCTGTTTCCTTATACCTAGGATGACCGCAAAATTGACAAGACAGAAGGCCCTCGGTCGATTTCCAATACAACATGCAGTTCTCCTCGCAAATGTCTATCATCTGAAATGGCAAACCAAGACCAGCAACCAATTTTTGTATCTCATAGTACAAAGCTGGTGCAAGGTTATCCTGCGGCAAAAGACCTTTAATGAAATCCGCAATCACATCCACAACCTCCTCGCTCAGATGGTAATTCGACTTGATGGTCATCAACTTAGTCGCGGTTGACAAAGGAGAATCACCCTCTCTACAACTTTCGTATAACGGCTGTTTCGCTGCATCCAACATATCAAAAAACCTTCTATCATCTAAATTAGGCACATGTACCCTTTCAACATCCTCCCTGAATTCTGATAAATTTTCCTGAAATGCATCAGTGACCATCTGCACCATACCTATGCTAGGAGGTTCCGTTGTCGTTTCTTCTATCATATCAGTTGCATAAGGTTCACTACAACTACCATAATCTACCATTTCCTCCGTTTCTCCATGTGAATACCAAATTTTGTAACCCGGCATAAATCCATGATTATACAAATGCCCATATACACCTTTATACGTTCCTCTCCTACGATTCAAACAATCCGTACAAGGACAAGGAAATTTACCATTTCGAATGACTTGCGGATTTTGCCCAACAAATTCCATAAATTCCTTAATCCCAGCCTCGTACTCCTCTGTTACCAATCAGCTCGCTTGATCTCGCATTGGCTTGTCCATCCACGATCGAAAATAATTAAACGGATTTGAAGAAGAAGAACACATATTTTACTCTCTCTCTCTTTTTTATAAAATGTTGTTGCATAAGAATGAATGTGAGAAGATGTTTGATGTAGTATAAATACTAAAAAACCGACAGATTTCCGACGGATTTTTATATTTCAAACGGCCATAAACGGATCTATTAAACGGCTATTTCGGAATTACGAACCGTTGGAAATCCGTCGGAAATAAACCGACGGATTTTTAATTTCAAACGAAATTATAAACCGTTGAAAATCCGTCGGTTTATTTCCGACGGATTTCTGAGGGATTCGAATTCTTCGGTTAAGGTCGGAAAACCGTAGGAAATCCGTCGGAATTTTCTACGGATTTTGTGCCATCGGTAATCCGTCGGAAAAACCGACAGATATCCTATGGTATTTGGTTTGTCGAAAACTCGTCGGAATATTACCGACGGATTAGGAAATTCCGTCGGATTTTGCCTTGTTTTCTTATAGTGAAACCACATATATATAGATGGAATGTGTGTAGAGGGCATAATGGTAATTAGACCAAGAAATTTAAATGTAAATAAGAAAATAGAAAAAATTGTATCAAGGGAATTTATTTTTGGGTTTGCAAACAAAAAAAAATCAGTTTTTTCCAAACAAAATCAAGTGTTAGTGATGGTTTTTGTATTTATCTACCGTCATACTTGCTTTTTATGAATTGTTGTTCAAAGAATTGAACCTAAATATATAGAAATATGAAAATTTAAATGATTTTAGTATATGATTTTTTTTTAAATGGTTAAGAGTAAATATCGTATATTAATGTATAGTATAATTACAAAATATGAAATATTGATATCAAAATCGACCGATAAATGGCAAAAATGTTAAAGTGCTCGGTGAATTTACAAACAAAAACCCTAAGAAGTTGAAGCTATTATTAGAAAATTATTTATTTTAATTGAAAAATAAAATTCTCCAAAATGTCAGTGTCACCAAATTATAGAGAAAGAAAGATAACAAACAACTGAAACTTTGAGTAAGAAAACTGTAGCAAGGATACCTCCACTTCAACAATGCGGTTACACTTGAACAACCTAAAATTGTGTCTCTCTTTAAATTGGATTACTTCGATCATTTGTACGATTTTTTTGTATCTATTTTTTATTTTTCAAAAACTTAAAAAACCCACGAGCTTCATGTTTCATGGAGAAAGTATTAACATTCATTGTCCCCATATTTTTGAATTCAATGATTTTTTTCTCTTAAGACTCCGTATATTTAAATTCAAAAAATTTAATACTATTTTATCAAAAAATAATATCAAAATTTTAAAGTAGAAAAAAAAATCCTATGCTTTTCGTAATAAATTGAGAATGTATAAATTCAAGGTCAATATATTTTGCTATTTAGTCAATTCAAATTTTTGACGCATTATTTATTTCTATTATTAAGTTATTTTGGCGGATTATTTATTTTTACTTATAGTTATTTTTTAATATTGAGTTTTGAAGTCTAAGAAACGAATACAGTAGAATCTCTATAAATTAATCATCTATAAATTAATAATCACTATAAATTAATAAATTTTCCCGATCCCGAGTCGGGCCAATGTAAAAATTAACGAAATTCGATAAGATAAAAAAATAATAATTTTTTTAAACTCCTATGTAAAATATGGTCCCAATGATAGTATAAATTAATAATTATAAATTTTATGCATATATTCTAAAATAATTTAGTAAAAAATGACTCTCCTCTTGTTTGTTTTTTTTTTTTAAATTAAAGTTTCGTTGGAATTAATCTTTAGTTTTTTTTTATTGCATCAAAAACTTATGGTATTGTCATCTCGATTTACATCCAAAAATTGTAAGAGTTTTAGACGCAATAAATATTTCTTTTACGCGTAACTACTATGGGTATTGTTATTTTGTCTTCAACTTTATCATCAATATTAAGAATTGTAACCGTAATTTATTATAAACCCTAAACTTTGAAGTATGTATCATTTTCATCCGGATAGTCAAGCAGACTATTAAGATCTAATTTATTATGATAACCAAGATTATTAGCATAATGTGGAGTAAGATAAATATGTAAATAATAAAGTATAAGAAAATTTTAAAAAAAGGATTTAGAAGAAGTTGTATGAATTCTAAGATAAACTTATCATTTTAAATAAATGATGTTTTACCAAAATATGGATTAGAAAAATCTCTCTATAAAATAATATTTATTAATTTATCGATTAATTAAAAATTCTATAAATTAATAAATTTTTCAAAGTTCTAACATTATTAATTTTTATAGATTTTACTGTATATAGTCTTTCCTAAAATGATATAGGATGTATTATCAATGTTGATTTGTATAATTTATATCATGTTGGATTTTGAACACATGCTTTTAAAATTTGAAGTTTAATTAAATTTTATCTTAAATTTTCATTATTCCACGTTGAAGAAATGTTAATGAGTTATTCCATACGACATACAGAATATAATATTTTTTGAAAACCTTAAAAAACGATCTGCTTTTGTCAATAAATTTTTTGATAAAAATAACCTAACGTTGCAAGAATCTATATACTTCATATTTGATTAGGTAACATATTAAGAAGTTATGAATATAAAGTTCATATGAGGCCAATGAGACACTTTCACAACAACAAAAACAAGTAAACTTTACACAAAATTAACTAAACAATATTTTTTTTTAAAAAGGGTTAACAAATAAAACCAACAAAATATATTGAGAAAAACAAATTTAGGATCATCGAATATTAATATCGTTCAATATCGTTCACAATTAATCTAACCAAAAACAGAAATGAACTAGTACTACACTTCTTTTTCATAAAGACCATCGAATAAAAGGCCATAAAGGATTCACAAATTTATCAAGAAGCAAAAACTAATATATTATTTCGTGCGACACAAGAAATTTAATATTTTAAAATTTGACTTTAAATCTATTTTTTAAATATTGGTGTTCGGGACAGATCTGAGCCACTGTACAGGAGGTTGTTGATCTCATGCCTTGTATTTTGGATGTGATCACGGAATAGCCTCGAGAGCATCGAGTAAGAGTTTTGTTCTCTAGGGCATGAGAAACGCATCTTTCATTAGTCTTGTCTCTGAGAAACGGTCCGACTGGTCGTCAACATCGCAGTTGTATCTACACAAGTAACATCATGGTCAATCAGTTTTCGGAAAGGCGAGACAGGATTTTCCTCCCGAATACTCTCTAACGCTCAAGTCAAGAATTTACATGAGAATCGGTTTAATCGGAAAGTAAATATTGGTTTAGTTTGATGCCACGTCAGAGGATTGTGGACATCGTCTGCTTTCTGGGGAATGGTTTAGAGAAAAGATAGAAAAAATTTCTCAGAGAGAGTAGGGTTAGAATTCCCTCCATAAGATCATTTTCTCCTATGATCTCGTCGAGAGATCCTTTTGTATAATGTTTTTCTTTATCTACTGATCTTCAATCGGCTTTTGGTTGATTGTTCTGCCTCTTCTCTCCCTCTTTCCTCCTTTTCCTTGAAGGTTATCTATGGTATTTATAGGTATAATGTTTTTCTTTATCTACTGATCTTCGATCGGTTTTTGGTTGATTGTTCTGCCTCTTCTCTCCCTCTTTCCTCTTTTTCCTTGAAGGTTATCTATGGTATTTATAGGAAAAACATTTTTACATTAGCCTCTCGTTCCTCTCCTTCTTACGTATGATCATATCGCTTACCTTCTTCGCGGAGTGGTTGATATTATTTCTGGTTGGTGGTAGATGATGTTAATGCTCATTTAATATGTCAGTTTTGCCCCAGAACAGGCCTACTCTTTTGTGGACATCCGAGAGCAAGTTAGCTCTGCCATTGAGCAAAGAGTTCATGCCACCTAGCTTGACGTAGTAGTTCTCTATTGGTAGATGCAAAACCATCCCCAACAACTAGCATTCAATCAAATAAATGAATGAAATCAATAGAAAATATCTAAAGTTTGTAACATTCTTTTTTTTGTCTACAAAATTTTGTTGTAACATTCTTTATAATTGTTCTTTTTTCCAACTTCAATGATAAAACCAGTTCTTCACACTAAGCAAGGATACAAAAATATAATATAAAATCAGAGACAAGGCAAGAAACAGAAAAGATCAACACCTAATTTCTTCAACACTTGATTATGGAACCATACCGGTTCTCCAAATGCCATATACAAATGAAATCGACCGTCTCTGGTATGCAATTGATCGAGCAATCGAGTTTGCCGATATCGCTACACAGTAAATATGACAAGAAATGAAACCCATCATAAGGACATGTATCTTATCCAACAAGTTACAAATCCTCGGCCAATCATGAAGATTTAGAATAGCCTCCATTGCTGCCACGCAATCTATCGCAATCTCAATCTTATCTTGACGAATATCACGTAACGCTTCCAAAGGCCCAAAGCACACACTGGAGCTTAGCCGAGATACAGCACGGAGATGGCGTGAGAGCATCCCGACCACGAAATCTAACTTAACCAGAATGGTCTCGTGTGATGATTCAAGCACCACCACACACAAAATTCTTACTCACCCACGGAGCCGGCTTTGAAATTATAAAGAGGACAAGTAAAAAAAAATTGGATTCGGCTGATAAAATATTTAAAAGAAAATATAATATAAGGAGCAGGGGAAGTTCGAACCCTCCACCTCCAGGTCAAACATTAGGCATTTTACTATTACAATTTGAATGGTTTTACATAAAATAGCAGCCGAAAAATATATATTTAACAGGACTGCAAGCCCAAACTTGTCTTGCTTTGGCTCAGAGCCAACCCTGCTCACCCATTAGGCATGCACGTTACATTTCACAAAACCAAACAAATGTTTATTCCATTTCACTTCACCTCTTAACGATCTTTTAGTGGATAAATCAGTTTCCATGGTAGTGGTTGCTTCATACCATATTCGTGCATCCTCCAATGTTCGACGGGCTAGGATACCTAAGTCCTCTTTCTTACCACTAAGGATTGTTGTGTTGCGATTTTTCCAAACTGTCCATAGAACTCATGGCATCGCTGCTCTTGTTTGTAAAGAATTCCCAGTTCCCATCATACAATCCAGAAGAAAACTCATATTGTTCTCCACCGATGTCAAAGAAAAACCGTTTGCAGGACATGGAACCAGACTCGACTCTAGGGCATGGCCAAAGGGGTCCACGCCTAAGGTCCACACCAAAATGTATCAAAATGTTTAAAGAAAAAGGGCCCATGAAATTTTTTTTTAAGAATTTCTACTAAAAAGAGTCCAAAAATAAATTTTAAAAAAAAACTTAATACTAAAAAAGGCTCAAAATATTTTTTTTGCCTAGGACCTTATAAAAGTTTGAGACAGACCTGCATGGAACATTAGCTAATGACAATATACTTTGTGCCATTGTACATCCGAATAACATGTGACAAATTGTTTCAACAGCTTCTCCACACAATTGGCAAGTTGAATCCAGCATTATTCCACGCGATTGAATATGGTCTGTCAACGCAAGAGCACCAGATAATGCTCGCCATAGAAAGATCTTAATCTTTGAAGTCGTCTAAACTTTCCATACTCCCTGTATAAGGCCATTAAGATCGGTTTCCCTACTATCTCCTCAGTTATTCAAATTCTCAACCAAGTAACATCGAGATTTTACCGAGTAAGCTCATGAGTTAGTATTCTTTTCATTTTATATTTTTAGTATTCTTTTCATTTTATATTTTGTGCCGTTTGAAGATAATGTTTGTTATAACAAATATTAGTAAATTATTTCGTCAAGAATAAGGCTAAGGGCAGCTCTTCTTGTAAACATGCGACCCACCACTGGAATCCAGGCAAATTCATCACATAAGCGCACTTACGTATTTGCTTACAAGTTAATGTGGTGAATGATCGGTGTAAATATCTTAATTTAATTTTCGTTTTAAAAAAGGATCTAGCCGATATGATGGCGAAAGGGTCCAAATGTTGGGGGGGAAATTGGTTTGGCTATATAGTTTTTCCGTTTTCTATTGCATTACGCGATGACCCATTGGAACATCTCGAAAGAGCCCAGAAGACCATCAATCGAAAGAAGAACTCGTTCGGGGCAATGCTAACCTACAGTTTCTGTAGAATCATCGTCAAATCGCTTGGAATTCAGGCCAGTCTAAATCATAAAAATCACATCATATCTTTACTATATAGGAAACAACGGTAAAATTTGAAGAAAAAGTAATTATTTATAGGTGGCGGCTACTATAATAAACAGAATGGTGTCAGACACAACGATGACGTTTTCGAACATGGTTGGTCCGGTCGAAGAAGTTAGCTTCTATGGACATCCCATCACTTACTTTGCATCAAGTGCTTATGGTCATCCCCATGTAAGTTATTACTTATTATCTTTCTTTTGCGGAGTTTCTGAATGATAACCGAAAAAACTGACTATAGTTCGTTCAATCTACCGTTTAAAACCTTATAAATGATATCAGAAATTCTATCCCAAAACCTCTTTAATTTTCTTCTTTTTTTTCGTCATTTGAGTTATGTCATCTCTAACCGAATCTAAAGCACATTTAACTGGTTTTTGTTGAATTTGATTAGGCTTTGACGATGCATTGTCAGAGTTATATGAATAAGATGACAATTACACTGATCGTCGATCCAACGGTTATAAATGATCCTCATCGACTCTATGACGACTTGGAAGAATCTCTTCAAAGTATTAAATCTGCTGTCCAAAAAAGAGGGTCTCTCCGTCTCTGGGGATCAACTCAGTAATAGAGTGGCTTGGCTTCTTTACAAAATGCTATGAAATTTGAGATTAAGAAGAACATCTTTAATTGCGACTTCTGATTCCATGGGACAAAATATATCTTTTGATATAACTCCAAAAATGTTTAGAAACAATGATAATTAATAAAAGCTTCAATTGGAACCACCGGTTTGTTCTTCCATAACTACTTGAAGCAAATCCTCGTAATTCTTCTGCCATTGATTATTCATCTGTAAAGATCTTTTGTATTCAAGTTTCAGTCTTTCCATTTCGATCTCCGTTGCTGCAGAGCCTTGTTGCTGAAATAACGCAAAAACGAATAGACGATTGTGAAAAACAGAGTTTTCTCGAGAAATCAGGGTTTGGGTAATTTTCCAAAGAAAACAAAACGATTGTTTTTCTAGAAATAGAGGAAACACAGACCTGAAGTTCTCTAACTTGCTCGTTAATAAGGTCAGCACTGAGGAAAGAGGAGTAAACAGGAGCATCACAAAATGGTGGCGGATCAACGATAACTATACCATCTGTAGTATCTTCTCCTGATCTTTCGTATTTTTCCAAAGGCGGTGGTAATGACAACCCGTGTCTTTTCCAGGAAGATTGTGTTTTGTTGGAATTACCAACAATCGTTTTTCTAACAACTTGAATATTGTTCACAGGACCTATAAGAAAAAGTTTGAAAGGCAAAAATGGGGTAGTTGAAAAATCATTTTGCATAAGTAAAATTTCAGACAGAAGAAAATGCAAACAAAAATACCTTTTCCATGGCCAAAAGTACGAATAGGACGACGCGATTTGGGATCCCAAACACAAACCACACCATCTTCTGATCCAGAAATCAAAAGGTTTCCGTCTGCGCAATATGCTAAGCAAGTAACAGCTTTGCTGTTCAAACAAAAATTATTGAGTCAGATAAATAAGCTAGGATGTTAATTTCTCAATACAAGTCCATTATGGGAATTCATCATAATGGAAAATCAGAAGCAAGATGTTAATAGATTCGATAAAAACCATCTCAGATTCAAGAATTACTACAATCTAATGTTCAAATATATCAGAAATTGTTCGAATTTAGATATTATGATTTTAGAAGATGTTAACAAAAGAAGACGAATATACCTTTTTTCGGATACTGAACCAAGCACTTGTGTCCCATAGTCACTTGTGGCATTAATGGCGCCGATATAAATTTTGCTATCTCTGCCACCAGCATAGAACACAGACCCGCCAGGGTCCAATGCAAGTGCATTGATGGCTGAAGGAAAGATGATATTTCTCAACAATTTCCCCTTTGACAGGCTCCAAACCTACGGGTTGAGAAATCCAAACAAGGTCATGAAATAAAGAGCTATAGCAGGGTATAATAATCGCCAAAGATCGACGTTTTCAGATTCAAACGGTGAACAAGAAAGCTACATAAAACTGAAACTCCTTAACAATATAGGTCTGTCTACCTTCTTATGCTAAGCATTCACGAAAGAGCTTAACTTCACTGCAGTTAACAAATTTATATAGAGTAGTGGTCCAAATAAGTACCTTGCAAGTCCGATCTTCTGAAGCAGAAACTATCATAGCATTGCAGCCTCCATAGTCTACAACAATATCGGTCACAGACATTGTATGCTCATTAAAATTGTGCTCATAGAGAGTGTTCCCTTGCTGCCTCTGGAAATCATCAAATAGCCTAACTAACCACAAAGAGCAACGAATAAGAATAAAGGCAATGCCTTGATAATTAATATCAAAACCAGGCAGGAGAGAATACGCAAAGGTTTGACCTTATAAGAGACCAGACTCTAACAGATCCATCTTGAGATCCTGAAACCAACAAAGAGTCGTCTCCAGAGAACACCAAACATGTTACAGAACGGTAATGACCATGCCACTTCTTAAGCAACTTCCCAGTCGCAACCTAATTTCACCAATAGAACAAGTCTTAGCCATGAAACCAACATATGCTTAATCATGAGAAGTGAAATTAAATATATATATAAATCGTACCTCCCAAAGATAAATATCTCCAGAAGTTCCACCACCAACTAAGTAAGTTCCTTCTTTGTTAGCTACAAGAGCCTTTATTGACTCCACTGGGAAGCTCCTCACTTCCACTTGAGGCTACAATCAAAACATAGTTTAATCCAAAGAAAAGTGTTCAGAGAAAGGGAAAAAAAAAGGGTCAAGTAAGAGAATGAGAGGGACGAACCTTGTTCCAAGACCAGAAGAAAATCGACCCAGAAGAAGCTGATGCGTTGCGGAGCTGAGAGGCGGCGAGGAACTTTTCTCCGACGGCGGTGAGGCCGTGAGCGGGAGAGGCGCAAGGCTTGAATCGAAGCTGCTCCGTCCCGGTTTTGAGATCCCAACTTCCGATTCCGCCATCGATAGACGATGAAGCAATAACAGAAATCTCCATAGCTATTTTCTCGATCTCTTCAGAGAAAGGGGGAAAAAGAAAGCTTCTTTCGGAGTGTCTGAGTTTTCTATGATATCAATTAGGGTTTATGAAATATGTATTTGATTGGATAAAATAAATAGTTTTGCGGAATATTAGCAGTTTTAGTAAAAATAAGGGGCTATAATGTAAATTTCAGATAATTTTTCATTTTATTGGATAATACGGTAACGGAATAGTTAGATGGGAAACGATGGCGATGATAAGCTTTTCGCTTCCATCTCCCGCCATACTTCCGATTTCATCTCCACCGTCCGTTCCAAATCGGATCAACGTCGCCGACCGTCTTATCCTCCGCCATCTCAATGCCGGCGATCTTCGAGGAGCGATCTCAGCTCTCGATCTCATGGCTCGTGATGGGATTCGACCCACCGACTCGGTCACTTTCTCCTCACTCCTCAAGTCTTGTATCCGAGCACGCGATTTTCGACTCGGGAAACTCGTTCACGCACGGTTAGTTGAGTTCGAGATCGAGCCTGACTCGGTTCTCTACAATTCACTAATCAGCTTGTATTCGAAATCCGGAGATTTGGCGCGAGCCGAAGATGTGTTTGAGACCATGGGGAGGTTTGGTAAGCGAGATGTTGTTTCGTGGAGTGCTATGATGTCTTGTTTTAGTAATAATGGAAAGGAAATCGATGCGATTGAGCTATTTGTTGGGTTTTTGGAGTTGGGTTTGGTGCCAAACGATTATTGTTACACGGCGGTGATTCGTGCTTGCTCGAATTCGGAATATGTTTCGGTTGGTAGAGTGATTTTAGGGTTTTTGATGAAGACTGGGCACTTTGAATCCGATGTCTGTGTAGGTTGTTCTTTGATCGACATGTTTGTGAAAGGGGAGAACAATCTTGAGAATGCGTATAAAGTGTTCGGTAAAATGTCTGAACTAAATATTGTTACCTGGACATTGATGATTACTCGGTGTATGCAAATGGGTTTTCCTAGGGAAGCAATCAGATTTTTCTTGGACATGGTTTTATGCGGATTTGAATCAGATAAGTTCACACTAAGCTCTGTTTTCTCGGCGTGTGCTGAGTTGGAGAATTTGTCCCTGGGAAAGCAATTGCATTCTTGGGCCATTAGATCGGGACTCGCGGATGATGTTGGGTGTAGTTTAGTTGACATGTATGCGAAATGCTCTGTGGATGGTTCGGTTGATGATTGCAGGAAGGTATTTGATAGAATGCAGGATCATAGTGTTATGTCGTGGACGGCATTGATCACAGGTTATATGCAAAACTGTAATCTCGATGCAGAGGCTATTAATCTCTTCTGCGAAATGATAACCCAAGGTCGCCTCCAGCCAAATCATTTCACTTTCTCGAGCGCATTCAAGGCGTGCGGAAATCTTTCAGATCCGCGGGTAGGTAAACAGGTTCTTGGTCATGCCTTCAAAAGAGGTCTTGCTTCAAATAACTGTGTTGCAAACTCGGTTATCAGCATGTTTGTTAAATCTGACAGGATGGAAGATGCTCGGAGAGCTTTTGAATCACTTTCTGAAAAGAACTTGGTCTCATATAACACCTTTCTTGATGGAACCTGCAGGAATTTGGATTTTGAGGAAGCTTTTGAGCTTTTCAATGAGATCACTGAGAGAGAATTAGGTGTTAGCGCTTTCACATTTGCTAGCTTGTTGAGTGGAGTTGCAAGTATTGGTTCAATAAGAAAAGGCGAGCAAATCCATTCCCAGGTGCTTAAACTCGGGCTCTCGTGCAATCAACCTGTCTGCAACGCTTTGATCTCTATGTATTCCAAGTGTGGAAGCATTGACATAGCTTCCCGGGTCTTCAGTCTAATGGAAGATCGTAATGTCATCTCATGGACTTCAATGATCACAGGTTTCGCAAAACACGGATTCGCTAAAAGGGTACTGGAAACATTCAACCAAATGACGGAAGTAGGGGTGAAGCCAAACGAGATCACTTACGTGGCAATCTTGTCCGCATGCAGCCACGTTGGTTTGGTCTCTGAAGGATGGAGACATTTCAAATCAATGTATGAAGACCACAAAATCAAACCTAGAATGGAGCACTATGCTTGTATGGTTGATCTTCTATGTCGATCTGGGCTTCTCACAGACGCATTTGAGTTCGTTAACACAATGCCTTTCCAGGCCGACGTTCTAGTGTGGCGTACGTTTCTTGGAGCTTGCAGAGTTCACAGTAACACAGAGCTTGGAGAGATGGCTGCGAGGAAGATCTTAGAACTTGACCCAAATGAGCCTGCAGCTTATATACAGCTCTCAAACATATACGCTAGTGCAGGTATCTATATAATTAAAACACAAACCCGATAACACTCTTTCTTCTAATGATTAAGTTTGTGTGAAATGAATCGATGTTAAATGGTTTGATGTAGGTAAATGGGAAGAATCTGCAGAGATGAGGAAGAAGATGAAAGAGAGAAACTTGGTTAAAGAAGGAGGTTGCAGCTGGATAGAAGTGGGAGATAAGGTTCATAAGTTCTACGTAGGCGATACATTTCACCCGAATGCTCGCCAAATATACGACGAATTGGACCGATTGATTAGAGAAATAAAACGTTGTGGATATGTTCCTGATACGGATCTTGTTCTTCACAAGCTAGAGGGAGAGGATGATAAAGCAGAGAAAGAGAGGTTATTGTATCAGCACAGCGAGAAAATCGCGGTTGCGTATGGACTTATAAGCACAGGGAAATCGAGACCGGTTAGGGTGTTCAAGAACTTACGGGTCTGCGGAGATTGTCATAACGCGATGAAATATATAACGACGGTCTCTGGTAGAGAGATTGTGCTGAGAGATTTGAATCGTTTTCATCATTTTAAAGATGGGAGATGTTCTTGTAATGACTATTGGTGACAATTTTGAGATTAAGACACACACATGAGGCAATCTATAACTATCATGAAGACAATCAAACGAAATTATTGATCCGATAAATCGTTTGACGGGTTTGAAACCATGGACCGTGTTGGAGATTGACCTGGTCTGATCTTAGACAAATTAGGTCGGATCGGTCCGCTGAAGTATTCATCACAATATCTATAAGAAGTTTAAGATAACTAATTAATATTGGTAATAATTAATTAGCGTTGAATTGATTTCTCTTTTGAAAATTAGGATATAGGAATTCTAATATTGAGCTCTTTTTATTCAGATTCTTATCTTTAAATGTAGCCTACATTAATGGATATAAGTTCACGCGTTAATTAATCTTTTTCTAGCTTTTGCTTATTTTGGTAAAATCAATACACAATCACAATCTATAAATTCATGAGATTTTTGATTCTTTATTTAGATCAGATTTTACCATCTTATTCTCGATTTTATTCGTCTTTTCACTTATGATAGTGACTATCATTTTCTACAATTACTTTCATATATCGATTCTGCGTCAAGTACATGGAGTTTTCTCTTAAACTCTCAAATTTTAAGGTAATTTTTCTTGATTCACTTTTTTTTTTTTAAATAGTGATCGTTTATTTGTCTCATTTTTAAATAAATAATGTGAGATATCTGATGTATTCATTTTCTTACAGATAAAGATGATTCAGACAAATTTTAGGATACTAGTGGTATTAGCAATATCCGGTTTTCCGATGATGGAATCCCGCATACAAACCAATTTGGGCTCAACAAGCATTGAAACCAATAAGGGTATCGAATACTTGGCGATGAATTGCCGGAAACACAGTGCGGTTTTGTCGGATTTTGGAGCTATTGGTGATGGAAAAACCTCAAACACAAAAGCATTTAGAGAAGCCATAAGCAACCTTACTGCAAAGGCGGCGGACGGTGGAGTCCAACTCATTGTTCCGCCGGGGAATTGGCTCACCGGAAGTTTCAACCTCACAAGCCATTTTACTTTGTTTATCCAACAAGGTGCAACTATTCTTGCTTCTCAGGTAAAATCTACCTTCAAAATTTTAGTTAGTGTTATATATAGGAATGTGTTAAAAAAAAAGATTTCAATTTGGGATAGATAATTGGTGTAAGAATATCATATTTGGTTTTATTTTGGGTTAAACAAACAGGATGAATCTGAATATCCTATGATTCCGCCTTTGTCGTCATATGGAGATGCAAGGTTTGCTAGTTTAATCTACGGAAGTAACCTAACCGATGTTGTTATCACTGGTAAGCACACACAAAAATCATTATTATCCATCAAATGGTTTAATGGATATGAGATTCAATCAAAATGTATGTTTGTTTAATTATAAGATCAAATTGGTTGATTAGGTAACAAAGGGACAATTAATGGACAAGGGAAGCCATGGTGGTTGAAGTATCGAAGTGGTGGTTTCAATGCAACATCGAGACCTTTATTGATCGAAATCATCTTCTCCGAAAACATCCAAATCTCGGATATCAGTTTGATCGATTCTCCGATGTGGAATATTCATCCGGTGTATTGCAAGAACGTCATTGTTAGAAATATTAAAATCGTTGCTCCTATCGATTCTCCTAACACCGATGGAATTAACCCTGGTATGTTCTATTTCTGTATCTATAGATTATGATAAATGTATTTCAAAAACATATTTATTTCTATACCATGTAACGAAATCAAACTGTCGGAATAACATGTATCCGATGTGATAGTCAACGTTAGCCTCAAGAAATGTTTTTTTTTTCTTTTCAATGGGTTTAACACTCTTGTTCTTGATTTGGTTCCGTAGATTCTTGCACGAACACACTAATAGAGGACTGCTCCGTAACCTCTGGCGACGATTGCATCGCCGTAAAAAGCGGAATCGACCAATTCGGAATCGCAACCGGAATCCCAACACAACAGCTCTCAATCCGACGTCTCACTTGCATTTCTCCCGACAGCGCAGGCGTAGCTATCGGGAGCGAAATGTCGGGTGGAATCAAAGATGTCAGAATCGAAGACGTTACTCTGATCGACACGCAATCCGCAATCCGAATCAAAACCGCTATCGGACGTGGGGGTTACGTCAAAGACATTTTCGCTAGGAGATTTACAATGAAGACTATGAAATACGTTTTCTGGATGACCGGTTCGTATAAACTGCATCCCATTGGCTTCGATCCCAAGGCGTTGCCGGAGATTAGCAATATCAATTACCGTGACATGACGGCAGAGAACGTTACGATCTCGGCGAAGCTCGAAGGGATCAAGAACGATCCTTTTACGGGAATATGTATGTCGAATGTGACTATAGCTTTGTCGCCGACGCCGAAGAAGCTGCAGTGGAACTGTACGGATGTCGCCGGAGTTACGAGCAGGGTTACGCCGGCGCCGTGTAGTTTGTTGCCGGATAAGAAAACTACGATGGACTGTGCTTTTCCGACGGATAAGATTCCGATTGAGAGTGTTGTCTTGAACAGATGTTATGCGTAGAAAATGTGTGTATCGTTTTATTTTATAGGTTCATTAATCGCATAACTAATAAGATCAAATGATTTATGTTCAATTTACAATATTAAGATAATACCATATGTTGCTGGTTTAATTTGGTTACCAATTCTTGATTAGCTTGTATATAAGCCTTCTTTGTACTCTTAAGATCAATTAAAGTGAAGAAAACAATTTCTAAAATTCTCTCGTTTCGTTACAATTCTAAAGTTGATATACAAATCCGTCCAGCATAATTACTAACAACTTTCACAAACTACAAACACAAACAAGAAGGTGTGTCATCATCACTAAGTGTGGAATTATTATCCGGGATCCGCTCCAAAGATTAGGATATACGTTCGAATCCGGATCCGGATGCATTAAATACATTAAAATTATATTTTTTTTTTTACGTATATTAAGTTATTTTATATTAAAAATAAGGAGAATTTCAAAAAGCCACTTTTGATGTGTCAATATTCAAAAATGTTACAATGAGTTGTCCATTTTCAAAAATGCCACTTATTAATGATTTTTTAAACCCTAAACCTTAAAAGGGTTTTGACCCCTAACAAACTCTAAATCCTAAAAACTAAACCCTAAAATAAAATAGTTAACTCAAACATAAATGATATTTTGAATAAATGATATAATTTTAGTGGAATTTTTAAAAAGATTTTAGAAGAATGGTATTTTTGAAAAGTGGCATTTTCAAAATTTGTCTTAAAAATATATATAAAATTGATTTTAGTTCTTTTTCTAATATATAAAAATATTATTAAAAATTTAAGTTTATGATATGATTACTGGTTTAACACGATATTGTCGGTGACGGTGGTGGCGACAGTGATGGTGGCAGTGATGATGTCGGTGACGGTGGTGGCGATAGTGATGGTGGTAATCACAGTGTCGATGATAACAAAGTGATTTTATGATATGATAACTGGTGTAACACAACAATTTCACATGATATGATAACTGGTTTAATACAATAATTTCACATTTTTATGATATCATAACTGGTTTAACACGATATTCTCTACTATATGCTAACTTTTTTTAACACGAAAATTGCATAACAACAGTGTCGAAAGCGGTTTAGGCATTTAGCCTCAGATAAACATCGTCATCGGATGGGTGTTAGCACGTTTGAAGTGTCATATATCATTGTTAGCATAATACAAGTGTCAGATAATATTGCTAGCACGTTAGCATTCGATACAATATGTTATTATAATTGTTATCATGTTAATTTTGTAAGAGAATTTATGATTTGAATTTGAATTTTCATATTTTAAATGCTATGATAACTTAGTTAACACGATAAACATAAACTTATCGCACTACCATATTAATGCTAAATCTTGAAGCATGAGTATATAGAGTATAGATAATTTCGGTATTCTCTATCGACATAAATGGTAGATATTTTATTCTTATTTTATCAGTATTATTTACCTAATAAAACTATTATCTATGGTAGATACCTCGTTCACCTTTAACATAAAACAAATCACACATGAGATGTTATTGGTTTGGTTAAACCAAATGATTTCTTTTCGGAATTGGTTAAACCGAATTGACCGGTCTTAGATGTGGGACCTTCTATATATATATAGGTTAAACAAAACGACGTCGTTGTAAATGGACCTTTCAGCCTCCGGGGTTACTAGATTCCGCAAAATGTGGGTCCTGATGAAATAAGGCACGCGCTCCCCACACTCCCCTTTTATCCTTAACCACTCGTTATTTTTTCCTCCTTCGATATTCTGAGTTTTCTTCTTCTTCTTCTTCTTCTCCAGAAGACGAGCGAAAGAGATTTATCTGAATAAGCAACCGCTTCTCCATAACAAAGGTATTTTTCTCCTGTTTCTTTCTCGATAATGAGTTTCCGACTACATCCAAAACCGTTCCGGTGGATCTTTGGTTGATATTTCCTCCTTCGAGAAAGCCTTCTCAGATTTTCGCAATTTCAATAGCCTCGAAAAACTGACTTGCTTCGTGTTGTATATGATTATGAATGAACACACCTTCCCTATGATTGTTTCCTGGAAATTTTACTTTTCTCGTAAGCTTGATTTTGCTTTTCACGAGCCTAGGTTTTCTTCTTCTTCAGTATCTGCTTGGTTCTGTGTCGACCTATTAATTTTGTAGCTTTTGATTTCACCTTAATTCGAGATTGATCAATTTGTTTTTATATGCTTTTTGGATCACTGGACAGATGAGTTGTGCTACTTCAGTCACAAATCTCTGTACAACACATAACAATGTGAGCTGATACATCTCCTGTAACAACCATTCAAGCTCATAATTGTATTTTGTCTCTCTAGCATCCACTTTACCTTCTCTTGAGCTAATATCTGTTTGTTATTGTTTTCGCTTTGTGTTCTTCGTTTCTCAGGTGATCCAATTTGTCGATATGGTAGCAATTGAATCGAACCACTTGTTAAGGGGGAACGTTCTTTGCTTCTCCGGCATGCATCACATGAACAGCCAGCTTAAAACGAGTTTTCCAATATCACTTAATCAGGTGAAAATTCGTGTTCCAAGAACCTTAGCTTTTGCCTCAAAAAACAGGAAAGGCGAAGCTGAAAGCTGCAGCAGATTGGACGCTGTTGTTCGTGATAATAACTCCACAGAATGTACCTGGAGTTTCGACTTTCCAGAGTCTAAAGTTGATTTTTCACATCTCGAGTCAGAAGTATACCTCTCTGGAGGAAGCATTGGAGACCAAAATGTGGCTAGTGTACTCGAAAAACTGAATGCTCTTCGGTCACATCTATTAGCAGCAGAGAAATGGAATGCTTCCCGACTTCAATTATGTGACAGGTTCGTTCAAATTAATTAATTTAGCCATTTTATTATCCCCTTAGTCTTCTTATGCTCCTTCCAAATCAAGAGTCGTTACAACATCCAATTTTGCGTTACATAGCTTACTGAGAAGTTGCATATATTGTGACCATTTTTTTCTTTGGCTTTGCTATTGCTTAGTTCCTAATACTGTCTGTTGCAGAAAATATCAGGAATGCGGAACAAACTTAATTCATTACATGGCTTTGAGGTCCCTGGACATTGAGCAGCTGAACAATTATCTTGCTTCTCTTGGTCTGTCAAGTTTAGACAACAACCATCTGGCTGTGCTCGCCAACCTTGACGCCACCATTAATCTGTTGATGAACTCTCCGTATAGCAAACAGAATGATGCGATGGAATCTTGGAAAAATGCATCTCCCAAGCAGCAAAAGGGTAAGAGTAGTAAGAAGAATGATAAAGGGAGAGTATTGTCATATAAAGAGTTATTACTGGGTAAACTTCGTGAGGGAAGAAGTACTCATATCATGGTAACTGTTGGTAAGGAAGCAACTGAGAGTGAAACCTTTATAACCGATATTCTTAACGCTGGCACTTCTGTTATTCGTATAAACTGTGCACATGGAGACCCGAGCATTTGGGGTGAGATCATCAAAAGAGTAAGAAAAACCTCCCAGATGCTAGAGATGCCATGCCGCGTGCTTATGGATTTAGCGGGACCAAAACTTAGAACTGGTACCCTGAAACCTGGTCCCTGCGTGATAAAAGTTTCCCCCAAGAAAGATGCTTATGGAAACGTTGTTTCTCCTGCAGTGGTATGGCTCTCTCTCACAGGAACAGAACCTCCTGCTCACCTTTCGCCTGATGCTACTATATCCGTGCAAGACCGGGATTTTCTAGCTGGTCTCCAAATTGGTGATTCTGTAAGACTATCTGATGCTAGAGGGAAAAAGAGGGTGCTTAAAATCTCAAAAGAGATTAATGTTTTCTCCAGTACCGGGTTTGTGGCTGAATGTTTCGATACTGCTTATTTCGAGTCTGGAACTGAGTTATGCGTTAAGGGAAAGAAAGGGAGACGCTTGGTTGGACGAGTAGTGGATGTTCCTCCCAAGGAATCTTTTGTAAGGCTCAGAGTGGGAGATTTACTAGTCATAACCCGAGAAGGATCGCTCGATGAACCTCCTGTAACTGTTCCAGGAGCTCATAGGATAACTTGTCCTTCAGGTTATTTGTTCAATTCCGTCAAGCCTGGCGAAACCATTGGTTTCGATGATGGAAAAATGTGGGGAATAATCAAAGGAACTAGCCCTTCAGAGGTAATTGTCTCCATCACTCATGCTGGTCCAAAAGGTTCAAAACTAGGATCAGAGAAGTCCATTAACATTCCGCAGAGCGATATCCGTTTCAAAGGCCTCACATCAAAAGATATCAAAGATCTTGAATATGTAGGTTCACATGCTGACATGGTTGGCATTTCATTCATACGCGATGTCCATGATATATCCGTTCTTCGACAAGAGCTCAAGAAAAGGAAACTAAATGAGCTGGGTATTGTTTTGAAGATTGAAACAGAAAGTGGGTTCGAGAATTTACCCTTGATATTGTTAGAGGCAATGAAGTGTTTGAATCCTTTAGGAGTTATGATAGCTCGAGGTGATCTTGCAGTGGAATGTGGATGGGAGAGATTGGCTAATATACAGGAGGAGATTATAGCTATTTGTAAAGTTGCTCGCGTACCGGTAATCTTGGCAACTCAGGTTCTGGAATCACTTGTCAAATCCGGTGTTCCAACTCGAGCTGAGATCACAGATGCTGCAAATTCCAAAAGGTCAAATCTTTTGCACCAAAACCAATTATAAACATGTTTCTGATAAAACATAGAGTCACTTTGTCTAATTTTGGATTTGGAAAATTTGCAGGGCAAGCTGTGTGATGTTGAACAAAGGCAAGAATATCGTTGAAGCTGTTTCGATGTTGGATACTATCCTTCACACCAAGCTTATCTATAAGAAACCAGACTCTGAAAATCTACATTGCTCTGCTTCTCACTACAAAGAGAAGTTGTAGTTTGCTTGGCCAGTCCATGAACTGCGTGCGACCGGTTAAGTTCTGGAGCTGTTGCGGTTTCAAACCAGGATTTAGACCGGTTCACAAAGCCAGGTATGCTGTCCTGCATTGCAATGTCTCTAGACTAGTTTAATTATATATATGCGTATTGATCATGTTCCTTACCATAGATTTTTATACTGGTATTTCAAATCTCTAGTAGGATCTCAGCATTGACCCAAATCAAAAGCATAGTAGTCGCAGCAACAGAGTGTTGGATCATAAACAATCAATGTTCTCTAAAGTATAGTTGGTTGTTTGAAAGTCTGTACTTGTAAGTTTTAAGCCAATACCGTACTCCGAACAATCCTATAAGAAAGAGGTTTTCGTGGAAATCTTACATGGATTTAGAATGTAAAGGATTATTTCTTAATTAAATTATATATGTTCTAGTGTCTGTGACTCAATCTGGAAATCTCTTGGACTAGTAGTAGACGTCGGAGCTGGTGTGAATATTTAATGAAAGTTTGACAGGGCCCGTGGTTAGATATATGACTTTCGGAAAATCTTTATTGGATAGTAGATGCTCAATTTGATTGTTCTCCGGAAAAACAAGTTGGTGGATATTTCAGGTGAATTCTTTCGGTTTATGCCAGCACTTGTGGTCTTGGATCTTTCGAAGAACAAGATTCTTGTTGAATTGCCGGAAGAAATTTCCAACTTAGGCTCCTTGCAATACCTCAACTTATCATACACAGGGATAAAATTGTTACCAATTGGTCTGAATTAGGAGTTAAGGAAACTAATCAACTTGAATCTGGAGTTTACTTTTGAACTTCAAAGTATTGCTGGGGTAAGCTCTGGGTGGTCTGCAGCGTATTTGCAATAGTAAACTCCAAAATCAGTGAGATAAAAGATAGATTGTGAAAGCAGAGAGAGAGAGGAGAGGTATTACCAATGAGCATTTCTCCATGTTCAAGTTCTCTAGGCTTCAAGGACCTCTCCACTGTTTATATAGTCGATTTGGAAGGTCCAAAGTAGCCTAGAGCTGCCACTAAGTTTCCAAGACACGAACGAAGCTCCTAATCCACTTGACGGGTTAACTTGGAGGCTGAAGGCTGAAGCTTAGATACCTCTCTCCCTCGCTTATGTGTGACTGCATAAGCGAGGGAGAGAGGTATATGCATTACTGCTCAGTTTATGCATCTTCTCAGTTCCTAATTTGGTTTGCGTTTATGTGCTGCTCTTGTTTCAATCACCTTGTTGTCTAGTTGCATATCTCAAACGCAAAAACACTTTTTTCTATATGTATATGCATTATTATGATTATTATATTTACATTAGATAACCAATGATTCTTGCTTCTTTAGGTTGCACAAAGCTTCAACACAATTGATCCGAATCAGTGCTTGGATCAAGTGTCGAATACTCTTGGATGAGAATCAGTGCTTGCGGTACATGCAAATTATGTGTGTTCAAGAAAATAAATAATATTTATGGTACGGATATGAAAATTGCATCAGTTTTATCGTTTTTTTTTTTTTTGACATCATTGCATCAGTTTTATCAACGTTACTAAATCGGTCGTTTAGGCGTTTGGCGCCACCGACCAAATTGTGGTTTTGATTAATCAGTGTGTAACCCAAACGATTTTTTTAGAAATTTATATTTATATGATCCATGTATCCCATGAATTCGATAAATTATAAATATTTAAGTATATAATCTTTTGATGCTTTATAATGGTTTTGATCACTTTTTTTTAATTTACATTTACATTTACATGTTTTTTTGGTAGAGACCTGTCCTATTTGTTGACTTTATCATATGATGTGGTTTAGTGCGGTTCTCCTCTATCTATTTATTCTTCTTCTTCTTCTTTTTTTTTTTTTTTTTTTTTTTCAATTTTAGGAATTATAGAGAAAAATTTGTATTATTTCCCCAAATCCGATCCATAATCCCAATTTTCTGTCTTCTATTTTATTAGCTACACTTCAGTAGTATTTTTAAATACATGAATAACATAATATAGCAATTTTATCCAAAATTTGTATTCTAACTTTTTTTTTTGCATTTTTACCTATCCACACATTTGTTCCCCACCGCTTGTTATATTTTACACCATTCAAACATATTTTAGATCGTTTTATTCGTTTGAACCGTTTAATCCGCACTTATTCCACTTAATATGCATTTGGTCTGCTTATCCACACCGTTTGATTCGCTTTTCGGAGCTTTAGATTTACGAAATTGCATAACTTTATCTTGTTAAATTTACAAAGTAGAAAATATTACTTTTTGGTAAGCCAATCAAATTATAATCTTTTGGTTATTTCCCGTACAAGAGTATGTCCCATCCATCGTTATTGCTTCAACTCCTTAATTCCTAAGTTTACCTTCCCTATGAAGTTTCCTTCCTTCTTCTCTCTTTAAATAAAACCCTCACTCTCTCTCTCTCTCTTTTGTTCCCTCACACGCAGAGAGAAACCAAAACCAAAACCAAACCAGGAAGAGAAAAAACAATGGCGGAATCGGCGAAGCAACACATTGATCGTATTCGCAGGACTAAGTTTTCAATCGGCGGAGCCGAGAATCCGCTGACGGAGGATCTTCATCAGGCTGTGAAAAATCTCTCTGCTGAGCTCTACGCCAAGGATGTTCACTTCCTCATGGAGCTTATCCAAGTAACTTTACTCTCTCTCTCTCTCTCTCTCTCTGATGCACAAATTTCTCTGTTTCTCTTTGTGAGATGGTGTTTTTGATTTTGCTCAGTTATTTCCCGAGGGTTTGTGCTCTTTTCATGAGAAAATCTGGAAATCGAATTTGAATATCTAATTTTCCAGCAGTTTTTACTCCTATGCATATCTCTGTATATTTTGGGTTAAATATGTGTGTAGTGGAATTTGTGATGTTGTGTGTACGAAAGTCTATTCTCTGTATCAAAGTGAAGGAATGATTTTTGTTTCTGGAAAATGTTGAATCTAAAGTTCTAAACAAGAACCGGAACTGAATCGTTCTGACTCTGCTTTGTTTCATGCATTGAACCGTATTCATAACTTCACATGATGTGGCCTTGTTTCGTGTATACGTCAGAATCATGTTTGCTCTTTGCACACATGCACATAAATGGTTTTTGATTTTTGAAGTGTACATTTCAAAATGCAACTGAGTTTGTGGAATTTCAAGTACCAGATTTTTTTTTTTTTTTTTGGCCTCAATTGGATTTATATTCTGTTCTGCTGGATATAGAAAACATGTTTCCTGGGCTTTTTGCTCAGCATAAGATGTTTACTTTCTTTTTCTTTCTTATATACATATATATATATATATCTATATATACTAGGTGACTCTCCGAAATATACGCGGTTTAATACATTAAAAAAAAGTTCGAAAAAGTTTTATATTATACTTAGATGGCATAAGTCATTTCTATATTTATTTATTTTTTTAAATACACTCAAATACATATGAGTTGGTTGATGTTATGTGAGTATTGAATAGTAAAAAAGTATTTGAATGACAACATCAAATCATTACAACTTAAAAATGATCAAAAGACTTTTATATAGTTACATTATTACCATATGAACCAATGACTGAGAACTCTCTAGTTATCCTTTCTATATGTGTCATGGTTATATAGAACGATCTCCTATTAAAATTAATTTTAACCATAAATATTTTTTTAAGTAAATTGGTAAAAGCAATGGAATCTTTTTCCAAGTGAATTTTAGTATTTTTTTTTACTAATTTCTTTTTTATGAAAAAATATCTTTATCTTTTCTACAGAACAACATCCATTCACTAAAACAAAATCTATTAGTAATTAAAAAAATGAAAACACTCATTTTTTTCATCGCTTAGATAAAAGTGATAAATCAACGAATGATATCCTCTAATTTATAGAGTGGAAAAAGAAGAAGATCATTAAGCCGATTTTTTGTTGTTGCAAATATTATAAACGTTATCAAAATTACAGTGATGTGAATATAATATTAAATAATTTATTAATTTTATGTTTTGATTTTATATACAGTTTCAATATTTACTTTCTCTTTATTGGATATAATCATATGGATATTCAAAAAACTAATATATATATATATATATATATATATAAATTAATTCGTTTACACATGACTATTCCATCAATATTTTAAAACATTCATTTACTATTCAAATACACATAAAAATATATAAAAATACATTTGATTACATAAAAATATTATTATATTTGGCATTATCCTCTACACATAGTATAGTCCTTGCCAAATAAAATTTTAAACTTCCATTTAAACCTTACCAATTAAACTAATTGAATAGTATTTTTAGAGAAAAATATTCTCAATTAATTAAATTCGAATTTGTATATAAAAAAAATTACTACTCTTATAGTTACCCTAAACCTATAAAAATAAATTTATATAGAATAAAAAATATTGCAAAAAAATATTAAAATTTTATCTATCGAATTTTTATTATTATGCAACAATATAATAGGTAAAATTATATATTTGTAAACATATAAACTATTTATGAAATAATTAAAATGCTCATTAATTATTATATAATTTATAAGATCTGAAAATTAAAATTTATGAAGTATGAAACTAATTTACATATTATATGGCATATATTGAATAATTTTTATTTAATTTAATTTAATAATCATGATCAATAATTCATTTTCTCAAACAATTATATAATCAATCGAATATACAACCAAAAATAAATAAAAATCGAATATCATTAAATACATACTAATTTTTTGACATCTAAATAAAAAACCGAATCTCAATAAATAGCAATATCTTAAAATCTTGGTAACTTCTATAACTAACATTTTTCACGCAATCATTAAAATATCTTACCAAAAATTCAAACTGAAATCCCTTACTAAATGTATCCCACTTAATGATATTTATGTTTAGTAGAAGAAGTAACGTATAATTGACTTTTAGTGTTTTTGGAATTGATTAGAAGCGAAAGAATAAATGTGATATTGCAATATGTTTCGATGATAAGAATTTAGTGTAGAGGTCGCCAAAATTTGTTGTTTTGTTAATCAGAAAATCTGATATTGAATACTCATTGTTCCTTCTTCATCTTGGTTATCCATTATTTGTATTTCATGTGGTTGAATATACATAACACACGGGCAATCAAACATGTGAGTTTTTGAAATAGAGTAAAAAAAATTTGTGAAAGAGAGATGAAGACGAAAGAAGTTAGAAAAAGAAGTTAAGTTGTGAATTTTGAATTATTACAAGATTGTATTCTCATTCTCAACATGATATTTTTTTTTCATGGTCACTCTATTATAAAATTTTCAAGATTAAGAATCATTATAAAGTAGATCACAATAAATATTTTATATTTTGATGAGCCGATTTTCACCTGTAAAAATATCATGTATAAATTTATCTCCCAAGATTTTATACTTTTTGTTTTCCTAAACTTATAAAAGAACCAATATAAAATATGACAATCGTTGGAGTAAATATTATATTTTCTATCTATTTAAATATCAAATAAAAAACATTTAAATTTATAAATTATTTTCTAAATGTATTTAGCATATACCACAAAATCGACACATGAATTCATGAATGGAAAACCATATCAACATCAGATTTATTCATGCGACTAAACTAACACAATAAGTTATACTACAAATCATAGTTAAATTTCTACAAAATTTAGTCAAATTTCACAAATAATATATAAATCATAATTTAAAATTTAAATAAACTATTTTACAAACTTTACTTGCACGGGCTTGCACGGGCCTAACATAGTATACAGTAAATTGATTTACAAACGATAGAATCACGTCCAACATTGGAAAAATGGTTCATGTCCATCATTGGCCACACGATAGAATCACGTCCAACATTGGAAAAATGGTTCATGTCCATCATTGGCCACATCTATAGAATTTGTTTTTTTTAAAGATCAGATAATAAACATATAAATAAACAATTTTCAATTTGAATATATATTGAGGTTACAAAGTTTTGGCATAGAGCTTGTCTTGAGTTTTTGTATGCTTCGTTTAATATTGGCTTATTTAAAAAAAATAAATAGATAAAGATGACAAATAATCGTAATTTTATGGACTTTTGTGATCAAATTTATTGGAATTACATTGGTGATATTGCCTTCTAAAATATTTTACTATCTTATTAAAAGAGATCTGATCATTTTAAATTTGATATAGAATATTAGATTCAAAATTAAAACTGATTATTGATTATGAAAATACTTTAATATCTTAGAAAAAGATGTCCGATTTTGTTAAAGAAATATATAGAATATCATATTCAGAATTACATTCAATCTTATGCAATTTTAAATACATATTATTCTTTTTTTTTTGGATTGTATAGATTTTATGATATTGATTTTTATATATTTTTCTGATGATAGTATATATTTAACGTACATTAATCGTTCTCACTCTGCTTTGTTTCTGGAAAAAAATGTTGAATCTAAACAAGAACCGGAACTTAATCGTTCTGACTCTGCTTTGTTTCATGCATTGAAGCGTATTCATAACTTCACATGATGTGGCCTTGTTTCTAGCATACGCCAGAATCATGTTTGCTCTTTGCATATAAATGTTTTTGATTTTTGAAGTGTACATATCAAAATGCAACTGAGTATATGTGTAGTTTAAAATACTAGAAAAAGAATTCATGTTTTTGATTTTTCAAATCGATGTATGATTTGACCTTGTTTTCTTGTATACAATCAGAATCATGTTTGCTCTTTGCACAGACACACACACATACATACAAAAAGCATGAACATAAATGGTTTTGATTTTTGAAAGTGTATTCATATCAAAATGCAACCGAGTTTATGTGGAATTTGAAGTACCAGAACAAGAATTGTCTCAAATCGATGCACATTCTATTTTGGTGGATGTAGAAAACATGTTTCCTGGACTTTTTGCTAAGCAGAAGATTTTAACTTTCTTTTTCTTTCTTATATATATCTTACAAAGATCAGGATTAGTAAGGAAACGTTGTCAACCATGAAACTGGTTTTCCTCCTACGATTTTGCTAGTGCTAGGCATTAAATTTTCCTTTGGTTTCAAGAACGCTGAGGATAATGAGTACCCAGAAGGTGTGGATCCATCTCTTGAATTTGTCATCACGTCTGAGGACATCACAGCCACTGGAGCCCCAGCCACCCTCCTTATCTTCAACAATGAGAAGGGTTTCTCTGAGAAGAACATCGAGTCCATTTGCAGTGTTGGAAGGTCCACCAAGAAAGGCAATCGCAAACGCGGGTACATCGGAGAGAAAGGTATGTCTTCGCCTTCTACCATATGACCTCAAGAAAAACTCGAATTTCAAAGACCCTTGTTCTAACATGTGTTTTCTGTTTCAATCTTTTCGCAGGAATCGGATTCAAGAGTGTGTTTTTGATAACTTCTCAGCCTTATATTTTCAGCAATGGGTATCAGATTCAATTCAACGAGGCACCTTGCAGCCACTGCAGTCTTGGCTACATTGTTCCCGAGTGGGTTGAGCAACATCCTTCTCTGGTCGATATACAAAGGATTTATGATTTGGGTTCTTCTCTTCCCACCACAACCATTATCTTGCCTCTGAAGAGTGACAAAGTTAAGCCGGTGAAAGAACAGCTCTCTAATGTTCATCCTGAGGTTCTGTTGTTTCTTTCAAAGATCAAGCGCCTATCTATCAGAGAACACTGCCAAGATCCTAAGCTCAGCACAGTGAACTCGATCGGGATTGTAAGCGAGACGGATTTTGTGACGAGGAAGAGCATTGATGCCGAGTCTTACACAATTCATCTCTCTGCTCGTGAAAATAGCAATACTTGTGAAAAAGAATGCAGTTACTACATGTGGAGGCAAAAGTTTCCAGTGAAACATGAGAACCGTGTGGAAAGGAGAAGCGAAGTTGAGGATTGGGTGATAACTTTGGCGTTTCCATTTGGAGAGCGTCTTGGCCGTGGAAATAGCTCTCCTGGTATCTATGCATTTCTTCCCACCGAGATGGTAACAAACTTTCCTTTCATCATTCAAGGAGATTTCATCCTAGCATCTTCCAGGGAAACTATACTACTTGATGATATATGGAACCAAGGGATTCTCGACTCTGTTCCGTTGGCTTTTGTGAATGCATTCACCTCCTTGGTGAAAAAGACTGATGCTCCGGTGTCCAGCTTGCTGCCTGCTTTTAGGTTCTTGCCTGTAGAACAGTCCACTTACGCAAAGCTGAATGTTGTTCGAGAATCTGTGAGGACGAGGGTTTCTGCAGAGGAAGTTGTGCCAAGCGTATCACATTTGGGACAGAAGTTCTTCCATAGGCCGTGCGAAGTGGGTCGTCTCATTCCTGCTTTCTGGGACATTTTGGAGAAAGCGAGAAGAGAAGGCGCGAGCTTGCAGAACATATCATCTCATGGTTTGTACATTCTGGATTCATCTTTTGATAGGCCTGAAAACGACAGTGTTCTGGATTTTTTGGGTTTGCAGAAAGTCAGCGACGAATGGTATGCAAAATGCGTTCAGGGCTGCGATCTTGTGACAAGAGTATCAGAAAATACTTATGTGGAGGTTCTTCTTTTCATAGCTGAGAATTGGAAGTCCAGGTTTGAGAGGACAAACTTGGTTAAAGTTCCGCTTATCAAGTACGTTGTCCGAAAGGGAGCGACTTCACTTAGCAGTTTGGCAGATTTCCGTCCACGGACATTATGCTTGTCCAAAGAGAAGAACACGTCATGGCTACTTGATTGGAATGATGAGTTCAGATGCATGACTAAGTTCGTTTTCTTGCCACAGACAACCCGGACAGCGTTGAAATCTTGCTCCAAGAAGGAAACAATTCTCAATTGGCTCAAAGAGAAGATTACCGTCGCAAATCTTAGTGTTTCTGACTATGCAAAATGTCTCCGGGAAAATCTTAATGGAGATAAGAGGATTGTGGTTGCCTATGCACACTTTCTGTATCACTCACTCACGAAGGATGTTTTATCGAGTGATGAGGCTGCAAAATGTTGTAAAGACATGCCGCTTGTGGACAACTATGGGAATGTCAACACAAGAAGGAATGGGGTTCTTGTTCCTGCTAGTGCAGGTAAATGGGTGAGCTTAATTGGGTCTAATCCTTGGAGGCAGGACGGCTATATAGAACTCTGGGAAGAGTATCTGTCGTCTGGCAGGTTTGCTGGTGTGCGGTCTAATCAGAGAGAGCTCCTCGGGTTTTTGACATCTTATGCTAAGGCTGGAGATATACCTGACATAAAACCACCAAATGCTGCTATACCTGCATTGTCCGGGGCTTTAAGAAAGGAAAATGCTCTGTTGCTCTTGGAGTGGATTAAGTGTAATAGACGTTCTCTTCCTTCCAAGTTTCTGGATTCTGTTAAAGGAGGCAGTTGGTTGAGAACAACCATGAATGGGTTCTCCGATTATCGGTCGCCTTCTCAGTCGTTTTACCATACTTCATCATGGGGAAGTATTCTGCAAAACAGTTCGATTCTTGTGGATATTCCACTTGTTGATCGAAGCTTCTACGGGAAAAAGATTGAGGAGTACAAAGAAGAGTTGAAAACTGCTGGTGTTATGTTTGAGTTCAGTCAAGCCTGTGAATTTGCTGGCAACCACCTTATGAGTTTAGCTGAGACCTCGTCATTGTCAAGAGCTAATGTATTCTCGATTCTGAAATTCATCAGGCACTTGAGAGAGAAGCTCCTCCCACCAAAGGATTTCGTCAGAGCCGTCAAAAATCACTCTTGGCTAAGGACAACTTCCGGTGACAGATCTCCAGATGGAGCTGTTCTGTTCAGCCAAGACTGGAAAGTTGCGTCGCTGATCAGTGATATTCCATTCATTGATAGAGATATCTATGGTGAAGCTAACCTCAATGGCTTCGAGGAAGAGCTTGAGTTGCTAGGCGTTGTAGTTCAGTTTCCCGATCGCAGCCTCATCGTCTCTCATTTGAATCCTTCGAAGCTGAATTATCTGACACCTGATGCAATGCTCTTGGTACTTGATTGCATGCGTCATTTAAGTCCTCCAAAGTTGATAAATGCTTTGAGAAATTCTCAATGCTTCAAGACGAAAAGCGGCTACAAAAGTCCTGCAGATTGTTTCATACCTGATCCGGAATGGAGTTGCCTTCTATCTGTTTTTGATTGTTTCCCTTTGATCGACGAGGATTTCTATGGAAGCAGAATCGTTTCCTACAAAGAGGAGCTGAAGCAGATTGGTGTTGTGGTTCAGGTAGAAGAAGCTGTGAAAGGGTTTGTGCGCACATTTAGGCACAAAGCTACTTCCTCTGGTCTAACCCGATATACCGCCATGTCTCTTCTATCTTGCTACAGGAAACTGATGGGAAGTAACCACAAGTATCCTGATGATCTCATGAAAAGCTTCAAAGAGCTACAATGGCTGCATACCAAACTCGGCGATTTTCGTGCACCAAAAGACTGCATTCTGTTTGAAGAAGACTGGGAACCTCTCCGCCTCATAGCAAATCTCCCCTTTATCGATGACAGCTCAAACTGGTACGGCAAGAGCATACACGATTACAAGAAAGAGCTAAAGAGCCTGGGAGTTGCAGTTGAGCTGAGAGAAGGCATGGGCCATTTGGTTAGCTCCCTAAGTCTCCCTGATCCATCTCGCATCACTCCTTCAAGCGCACTGTCTCTTCTTAAGTGCATCACGTTCTTGCTTGAGGACACCGAAGAGTTTGTTGAAAAGGTTTCTGTCAAATGGTTGAAGACACATGCTGGTTACCGCAGTCCTAATGAGTGTCTCTTGTTTGATAACAGCTGGGAATTAGAGCCGTGTGATGGTCCTTTCATCGATGAAGAGTATTATGGCTCAGAGCTTAAGTCGTACAAGAAAGAGCTAATTGAGATTGGAGTTAGCCATGATTCAGCCAAAGCTTGTCAGTTGCTTGCTGGCCACATTTACTTTGCTGATTCTGATGCGATATCCCGGATATATAGATTTCTCTGTAAATCTGAATGGAAACCCGAAAAGGCTGCGACTTCAGGCCGAATCTGGATCCCGGATGGTGAAAAATGGGCCGATGTGTCTAGCTGCGTGCTCTATGACAAAGACAAGCTCTTTGGATCGCAGCTAAATGTTCTTGAAAACCATTACGACAGTGATAAGGATCATGATCTTCTTGGCTTCTTCTCCTCTGCATTTTACGTGAGAACTAACCCGTCGATTGAAGATTACTGTAATTTGTGGAAAGATTGGGAGATAACGAAGGAAAGATTGTCAAACGAGGAGTGCTGTGCGTTTTGGAGATTCGTCGTGCGACACAGTAACACTGTTAAAGCCGAGAAGTTCCTCTCTGAATCAGTTTCGCGTTTGCCTGTTAACGCAGCAGATAGCGGCAGCAATGGAGGAATCATGTTATCGAACATAAGCGACGTGTTCATAGCTGATGACTTGCTCTTGAAAGATCTCTTCGTAGATTCCCCTGTTTTCGTCTGGTACCCAACTCCAAGCATCCCTACCTTGTCACAAACGAAGCTTATGGAGCTTTACAGAAAAATCGGCGTCAAAGAGATCTCCAAATGCGTCGAGATGGCAGAAGCTAAGTTAACCGATGGAGTCAAAATCGAGCAGCAAGAGAATAATCTGATCGGACCGGGGCTAGTCAGTCTAGTTCTCGGGTTTCTCTCTGATCCATCTCTCAAGATAGAAGCTGGGGAACGTTCTAGAATGATACACGGACTTCTTAACCTTAAGGTTCTGGAAACTTCGGAGACAATCTCGACGGAGTATACTCTGAAGCTACCGTCGAAGGGAGAGAAGTTAATAGCAAATGCTAAGCAGATGATAAGGTGGGATAGAGAGAAAGGAGTTGTTTATGCAGAGAAGATTGAGAAAGCGTGTGGGAAAAGAAAGGTTTTGGAGTACGCCACGTGTTTCGCAGAGGTGATTGCTAAAGGAGTGATGTGGGAGAGAGAAGATCTGATCGGAAGGTTATCTGAGCTTGTGAAGATGGCTTACTTGGTGGAGTTTGATGAAGAGGCTTTAGTGTTTCTCATGAAGTCCAAGAACCTTCAGGTCTATGAAGAAGACGAGAAGCTCATCTCAGATGCCTTCTCTCTCAGGTAACCTAAGGTACGTTGATGTTGAATCTCATTTCGCGTTTTGTTCTGTGTATGTGTAGGTCGACTTCTGTAAAAGTACAAACGTTTCTTTTCTTTTGCAGATGCCTTCTGTCGCAAGTAACCTCAAGAACCTATGTTCAATCTCGTTTATATGCTTCTATTTTGGTATTTTACAGCTTTTTGTAACCTCGTGACTCTTTTTAAGTTAAAACTATTGAAAATGAAATATTTTTAAGTTTTTCTTTTTGGGTTTAATATTCGTGACGCGTGCATGACTGCTAATTACATGGTAGCAAAGAGATCGCTTTTACAGAAGCAAAGTTATGGTATTCCTTCCCCACGCATTCTAGTGCCTATCACCTACTCAAATTGATGGTTATGAAGAAAAGGAAAAGTCTCTGGCAAGTTATTTTCTTATTTCAAATCTGAGATCTCTTTACACGAGCACTATGCTCAATGTTTCAATACCATCTTCCTCGCATTCCATCTGGCATTATCAATCATGATCGGGATTGTCACTCCTCGAATCAAAAGGGTGGTAAGAACAATGGAAGCCCACCTGCAATCACACAACAACTAAATAAACATTTTAGGCTATGACAAAATACATGTCACATAACATTCCAGCCTTCTTTTTTCTAGTAACAAGAAAGTGATCCAACACAACCTCCAAAGACTATAGGATTGACAAGTGTGGCCTTAACTTGCAAGTTGACCAACAAAAAACAGAAGAGATGTTTAGTTTTCTTACCAGTTTAAGCCTGTGAATGAATGAATGCAATGAATGCACATTGTCAATTATCTGCTGAACAACATCGAAATGGACCAAAGAATCAATTATAAATAGCAGCATCAGAAACTTTGATGCCTGTAGTAGTCTGCGAAGACACATCTGAATCGGTAAGAGTTGCTGCAGCATCATTCACATCTGAGCCTGGAACATATGCAGTGGACATAGGCTCCAAATGGCACTCCAATTCGGGTGCGGTGCGATGACCCTAATCATGGTTGATCAACGAATGGTAATCCGATTTAACAACGATGCGATTCACGAACTTTTATAATGTGATTAGTTCTTCACAGCTTGGACATAAGTCAAATCGCACTAAAAAGGTACGATTGTGGTGCGATTAAGTGTTTATCGCTATTTTCGCTCCAAAACGTAATATCGCATTTTCCCGCAAAATCATGATAATACATCGCTATTTGGCGAAAAAGATGCGGAAACTCAATTTTGATGGAAATTGTTTATGGAAAACACGTTTTTGGCGGGAAAAATATAGAACGCGTTTTTGGTGGAAAAAATGGAAAAAATACTTTTTTGCGAGAAAAATATGGAAAATCCATTTTTGGCGGCCAAAATATAGAAACGCTTTTTTGGCGAGAAAAAAAAGCGGAAACGCGTTTTGGCGGGAAATAAGGAAAATGCATTTTTAAACGGAAAAATGCGGAAAACACGTTTTTGGCGGGAAAAATGCAGAAACGTTTTTATGGCGAAAAAATGCGGAAAACACGCCGTTGGTGGTAAAAATACGGAAAAACGCGTTTTTGGCGAAAAATGCGAAAATGTATTTTCAGCGAAAATGTATTTTCAGCGAAAATTGCGAAAACGCGTTTTTGGCGGGAGAAATATGGAAAACCATGTTTTTGGTTAAAAAATGCCAAAAACGTGTTTTCAATGGGAAAATGCGGAAAACACGTTGTTGACGTGAAAATTACGGAACGTGTTTTTGGCGGAAAAATGTGGAAACGCATTTTCGGCGGAAAAACACGAAAACGTGTTTTTGGGATGAAAAACATATATAAATATAATAATCTATTAATAATAGCAATTCTATAAAATGTATTTTAGGGTTGCGTTTTTTCGATAGAATATGTTTTATGGTTATTAATAGATCTTAAGGTTGTGTGTTTTCGATAAAAAAATATTTTATGGTTATTAATATATTTTAGGATTGCGTTTTTTCGATGTGTGATATTGAACAGTGGCAAGAATATCGTTGAAGCTGTTTCGATGTTGGATACTATCCTTCACACCAAGCTTATTTATAAGAAACCGGACTCTGAAAATCTACATTGCTCTGCTTCTCACTACAAAGAGAAGCTGTAGTTTTCTTGGCCAGTCCATAAACTAGGTGCGATCGGGTAAGTTATGTATTAACTTTGTGTAATGAAGATTTTTTCATTAACCAAAAAGTAAGTGTACACCTCAGTATATATATAAAAGAGTAGAAGAAGTGGAATTAACCAAAATGAAACTTAATTCTAACTAACTCCTAACTGACTATAACTATAGCTTAATACACCCTCCTCAAGCCGAAGTCACCTTAGTGTTAGGAAGAAAGAGGCTTGAAACAGAGAGACGACCAAGCAAGGAGTGAAAAGGACCCGGATGGAGAGGTTTTGTTAATATATCAGCAAGTTGATTCCATGTGGAGACATGTAAAACCTTCAAGAAACCATTCTTCACTTGATCTCGTGTAGTATGGCAATCAACTTCAACATGCTTTGTTCTCTTATGGAAAAATGGGTTATTAGCTATGTGCATTGCAGCCTTATTATTACAAAAGAGCTTCGCTTGTTATTCCACAGTGATACGAAGATCACACAATATCTGATTCAACCAAATGAGCTCCTTTATGGCCAAAGCCATACCCCTATATTCAGCTTCAACACTGCTACAACTAATCGTATCTTGCTTCTTTGATTTCCATGCGATCAAAGAAGAACCAAGAAAGACACAAATACCAGTAACAGATCGTCGAGTATCAGGGCAAGAAGCCCAGCCCGCATCGGCAAAAGCCATTCAGACATATGTCAATGGATGCAGAGTAAAACGGTCCTTGGCCAGGATTGTTTTTGAGATACTTTAGGATGTGATGAGCAGCCTGAAGATGAACATCAGTATGACAAGAGAGAAACTGCCTAAGGCGATTAACTGAAAATGTAATGTCAGGCCGTGTGATACACAAATACAACAAACGACCAATTAACTCTCTGTAGGGAGTAGCATCCGAGAGAAGAGTCCCTTTCTCCTTACTAAGAGGAAATTTAGGATCCATAGGGACTGACTTCGGTTTGCAACCCAGTAAACCTGAATCAGCAAGCAAATCCAAGCAATAATTCCTTTGGCAAACTGAGATACCATCTGAGTTCCTAGCAATTTCGAAAGAAACGTACTGGACCAGGTTCTTTAGTCTTGAACTGCTTAGCAAGAGTAGTCTGAACAGACTTAGCAGCTTCATCATTGTTACTAGCAATGAGAATATCATCAACATAGATCAACAAGGCAATGAAAGATGTACCTTTGAGCTTAACAAAACAAGGTATTATCAGCAGAGGACTGAATAAAACCATCATCACGAAGAGCCTTTGAGAGACACTTATACTACTTTCTTGAAGCTTTCTTGAGATCGTAGATTAATTTATGAAGCTTACACACCGGATTAAGAGGCAAAGGAGAGTCAGAAGCCGGTGTATATCCCAGTGGTAAGCTCATATATATTTCTTCTTCCAAATCACTATGCAAAAAAACCATTAGTAATATCCATTTGTGTCAAGCTCCAATCCTTTTTAGCTGCTAAACCAAGAATCAGCTTCACAATTGCCAATTTTGCAACAGGAGAAAAAGTATCAAAATAATCCACTCCCTCATGCTGGGTGAATCCTTGAGCAACCAGACGGGCTTTATACCTTTCAATGGAGCTATCATCATGATACTTAATGGTATAAACCCATTTACAGCCACCACATTCTTACCAGGGGTAAAGAAACAATACTCCATGTCTTAGTAAGTTCCATAGCCTCAAGCTCCACATCCATAGCTTTAGTCTATTTCACAGAAACAATGGCTTGTTTAAAGATTTTAGGCTCTGTTTCAACATAAATGGAAAAGACAAAGGACTGATAGGGAAGACTCAGGTCAGAATAGGATAGAACAAATGATAATGGATAAGGAGTAGTAATAGGTTTAAGTG
Source organism: Pseudoturritis turrita (assembly GCA_900406555.1). Lineage (NCBI taxonomy): Eukaryota > Viridiplantae > Streptophyta > Magnoliopsida > Brassicales > Brassicaceae > Pseudoturritis > Pseudoturritis turrita. The sequence goes on along the minus strand of OVBL01000198.1, from coordinate 634,398 downwards.
GAGAAGAATCGGAAAAAGAAGCTTGAGTAAAAGAACAATGATAGTCAGATAAGTAACCTGGAGTTTTAGCAGATCGTTTAGGCCTGGCATTAGGTAGTGAAACCACTGTAGTCTTAGCAGATACAATCTCAGGAGAAAGATGTGAGATACTAGAGGGCAAAGCATGTGTAGCATTGGATGAAGGTAGAGATGCAGATGATGAATGAGATGCAGATAAAGAATGAGATGCAGGAGAACTAACTATAGGAGGAATAATGACAGGCTCAGCAGAAGAGACATGATCAAGTGCAATAGGTGTAAATAAAGGTAAGACAGTATTCCCAAAAATATCATAAGAGGACACAGAAGATGCATCATATTGAAAAGGGAAAATTGTTTCGTGAAAACTGACATTCCTAGAAATAGAAACAAGATTAGTATCTAGATGCAAAACCTTATATCCTTTGTATCCTAAAGAATATCCTAGGAAAACACACTTGTCAGCTCTAGGACTAAACTTATGCCTATCCTTTTGCAATGTTGAAACATAGCACAAACAGCCAAAGGACCTAAGAAAAGAATACTATCGTTTACGCTTGGTAAGAAGTTTATATGGAGTAAAATTGTTCAACAAAGGAGATGGGATGCGATTAATCAAGAAAACAGCAGTGAGAATGCAATTACTCTAGTAACACAAAGGAATATTTTATTGAAACAAGAGGGCTCTAGCAACATTCAACAAATGTTGATGCTTGCGTTCTACTACAGAGTTCTTTTGAGGCGTCTAAGCATAGGAAAATTAATGAATCATGCCATGTTGTTTGACCAATTCAGTAAAAGCAAGTTCTGGTGCATTATCAGTTCTAATTCCTTTAATAGCAAAGCCATATTGTGTATGAACATGCTTAATAAAGGCAGAAAACTGTGTAGAAACATCACTTTTATTTCTCAACATGTATATCCAAATTACATGTGTGTGATCATCAACTATGGTAAGAAAATATCTATATCCTTCAACAGACTCTATAGAGAATGGACCACAAACATCTAAGTGAACCAATTAAAATGGGAAGGAAGACCTATGATTATAAGACTCAAAAGATAACCGTTTCTATTTTGCTAATGGACAAATAAAACAAGGAGAATCAACTAGACTAGACTTAGACACTGGAAGTGTACTAGAAAGAAGCTTTAACTTGTCAGAAGATGGGTGTCCAAGGCGTTGATGCCAGAGATGTCCATCAACCATCAAGGATCCAGAGAAATGTGATGCATGAGATGATGTATCAAGTTGTAAGATGTATAGATTGTGCATAAGAATGCCTCTACCAATCATCAAATCCTGAATAGACTCCTGAATATAACAAAAATCAGGAAAGAAATGAGTTGAATATTGATTTTGTTTTAGTAAACTGCTAATAGAGATGAGGTTGAATTTGAAAGATGGAACATGTAAACATTATGTAAAAGTGAGAGATGAGGATAAATGCACAGTGCCACAATGAGTAATATCCACTCTAGCATCATTAGGCATTGAGACTGTAACTCTTGAAACTGTAACAGTGTCACTAAAAACTGCCAAGTCAAAACAAACATGACTAGTTGCTCCATTGTCAATTATCCAACTACTATGAGGAAGAATAGTGTGAAAAGATGAAAGACACTATGTTGAAAAGTAAGTTTATCATTTTTAAAGCAAAGAGAGGAAGAAGGAAAAGATTTAGGAAAGGAAATATAACCAGAAGTAGACTTAACAGCCATAATACCATGTGCTGTGATGAATGAAGCTTGTCGAGAAAGAACCGAATTCTCTGAAACCACCTTGACATGAGCAGTAAGTTGTTGAATAAGAGACTGAATCTGATCAGTATTCAGCTTGCTAACATCCAGATTCAAAGCATTTTCAGCAGGAGGAGGAACATAGGAAAAAAGATGATCCAGTCACTACATTAGCCACTGAATGAGATTGAGGTCTTGGAGTATTAAAAACTGTCCTCTAGGCTGAAAAGGCTGAGTAGATGGTCTCTGTGATGTCTGATAACTAGAGTTAGTACTTTTGTATCCTGGAATGTAGCCTGGAGGATATCCTTGTATTTTGAAACACTTCTGAATCACATGACCCATCTGACCACAATGTGTGCAAACTGGCCTAGATAATCTTAGTCGAAACCGATTCTGTACTGCAGCATAAGCAACATTATCATAGGGACCAGCATAAGAAGCCTGCTCTTGAGTATGTGTAGTATGATCCTGAGAATGATCATAAGTCTCAAAACACCACATTATCAACTTTAGAAGGTTTAATGTTTCTCTGTCTCTCATCTTGTGTTACCATATTGAAAACATCTCCAATTGATGGAATCGGCTTTAGCATCAAGATATAACGACAAGTAGACTCATATGACTCATTAAGACCCATCAAAAACTTCATAACACGACTTCTCTGCTGCATTTTCTCCCACAAAGCAGCTGCATTACACTCACACTTCCCACATATGCACAAAGGTAACTCTACATAATTCCTATATTCCTTCCACAATGTAACCATCTCAGTGTAATAAGCACTGACATCCATAGCTCCCTGTTGGATAGTACTCAATCTCTGTTCAATCTCATAAACACGAGGAGCATCATCTTGTTTAAATCGTGATATCAAATTTTGCCAAATTCCTTCAGCCGTCGAAATGAAAAATAAACTTTGACCAATTTTCCTGGAAACCAAATTCATAATCCAAGTGGCTACCATATCATTGCAACGAGACCAAGAACCATATCTCTATGACTAGTAGAAGGTTTAGAGATTGTACCATCAATAAAGCCAAGCTTATTTCTCACATTAAGCGCCATACGCATGGATCTACGCCAAGAGTGGAAATCGGCACTAGTAGTAAGACGACCAGAGACAAGAACCAATCCAGTATGATCAGAGCTGTGTAAGAAGTATGGATTGTCATATTGATCCGTCGAGAGGCTAGAACAATCAAGATTTGGAGCAATCGGATTTGACAGAGCTAAAGTATCGGAAGTCGCCATCGATAAACAACAAAGAGAAGATCTCGATAAAATCAATCGGTGAATGAGACAAGAACGTGAAATATTATCGAGATCGCAGAAAAAATAGTCTTCGAGATGATGAAGAACATATGCGCGAAGAAGATGATGTTGATTTCACGGCTTGAGACACTCATTTGAGCTGAAAATCGTCAATAAAAGTAGAAATTGATGGAATAATCAAAGAGAAGCGATGATGATGATGATGATGAAGAAATGAAGAAGAAGCGAAGAAATTTGGAGTAGCGGAAGAGATCAAAGAAAATTTTCCCGAGAAACAATGAGAAAAAAATCACTTTTGCTCTGATACCATATTCACTTTGTGTAAAGAAGATTTCCCATTAACCAAAAAGTAAGTGTACACCTAAGTATATATATATATATATATATATATATATATACACAAGAGTAGAAGAAGTAGAATTAAGCAAAAGGAAACTTAATTCTAACTAACTCCTAACTGACTATAACTATAGCTTAATATTCTGGTTCAACATTGGGTCTTCTGGAGCTATCGCAGTATCAAACCAGTTGTTAGACCGGTTCACAAAGCTCGGTATACTGTCCTGCATTGCAATGTCTCCAGAATAGTTTAATTATATATGCATATTGATCATGTTCCATACCTTATATTTTGTTTTACTAGTATTTCAAATCTCTAATAGGATCTCAGCATTGATCCAAATCAAAAGCATAGTAGTCGCATCAACTGAGTGTTGGATCGTGATCAATCAAATAGTCTATAAAAATGTAGTTGATTGTTTGATAGTTTGTACTTGTAAGTTTTGTAGGAACTCAAATTACTACAATATGGGCAAACTGATATTTGTAAAGTGAAATACATAAATAAATCGATATTACAACAATACCGATACAAGAATTAGGAAAAAGCGGATTTGGATTTACAGAGTCGAGACACTCTTTCCTTAATTCTAAAAATGCCCCGTAGTGTGCACAACCTCTAGGTTTTGGTAATTTCAAGTTTTGGTAATCTCAACCTATGACAATACAACTTACACACATTTCTTAGCTTTTGGTAATCTTACAGCTTTTGGTAATCTCAACATATATGTATTTTAACTATCTTTACTCTTTTTGTTGGATAGTATGTTCCTGTCAACCATGGATATCGATTTGGTTTAGGCTCAATGCAATTTCATCATGGCGAGACGTCGAAATCTGTTTATTCTCGAGACGAACCTAACTTGGAGACAGAGTTTGAAGAAATGAAGGTCACAGTATTGTCTTTCGACACAAAGTTTACCAATCTTGATGAGAAATTTGACATGCTTTAAGCATCGGTAAACCAACTCCTTTTGTCTCTTAGTAGAAGAAGTTCAGGGACAACATCCGAGCCAATGGGTAGAGATATCGATTTGAGCACCGATGATTATAATATAACTTGAGTAATCTATTTTATGATTGTATTGTCTCTCTAATTTTGGATTATGTATTTTGAACAAGACGGTTATTTATTATAATTTTAATTATGATATTTATTTGTAGTAATTTATATTTTAGTTATAATTTAAAAGTAATGATTATAAAATAATTAAAATTAAAATTATATTAATTTTTAAAATATGTAAAATGGCTACTGATATTTTGTTATTAAACCAGTTGCTATTATTGGTAGCTACAATTCAATAAATCAGTTGCTATTATTGGTAGATACAATTCAATGGCTACCAATTCAATTTTTAAATTATGTAATATGAGCGGTGGCAAATATGGTAGCTACAGACTACCGAAAATGTAGTAGCTAAACGGTGGCAATAATTCGATTATCAAATCCATAGCTACATATTAATGGCCACTAATATTTTGGTAGCTAAATTCGTAGTCCCAAGGCCACGATATTTTAGTGGCTATATTCGTCGCTAAGTACCACTGAATTATTGGTTGCTAATCGGTAGCTAATTTAGCCACCAAAATGTGTCGTTTCAAGATGGTGGCTATTTAGCTACCGCCTGGCGACCAAACTAATTTAGCTTCCATCGATCCGCAACACAAATTTTTGGTGGCCAACAGTAGCTACTTTTTTTTTAGCCACCGATTTTTGGGTTTAACCACCAAAAAAGTGGTGGCTATTTCACAGTTTTCTTGTAGTGGTGATGGTTGTATGGCATACTGAATTCCAGGATACAACTGCAATCAATTCTATTTTGCACAAATCAAGAACATAATCTAACGAACGCTTTTTCTGTGTTGTACTCTCATGGAGAAAAACCAAAAGAAGAGAAGAAGAAAGAGGAGAAGTAGTAAGAGATTGTTGTTGTTCTTCTTTCTAAAATAGAATGAGAGAGAGCATTATATCTCTTTCAAAACCAAAAATGTTTTTTGGTCATGGTGAACCCATACTAAACCATGCGCGCGCGCCAAGCTGAGTCAAAATGAACTCGGGCTTAGGTTCGGGTTTAGGTATACGTAGTGTCGGGACTGGTTTCTCCCACATTGGAATATCTTCCAAAAAGTTTCGAAGCCATTTTGCTTCTTCTGCATCTTTGTCTAACGCTATGAATTCAGATTTCATGGTTGATCTAGCCAACATGGTTTTTTTTTGGAAGATTTCCAGGACATTGCTGCACCTCCTAGAGTAAAGACATATCCACTGTGGATTTAGATTTTTTTGAATCAGATATCCAGTTTGCATCACTGTATCCTTCTAAAACTGCAGGTTCTTTACCATAGTGCAAGCCATAACTTTTAGTGTATTCCACGTAGCTAAATACTCTAGTTATTACTTTCCAGTGTTTACAACTTGGATTACTCGTGTAGGGACTTAGTACATGGACTGAGTCCACCGATCGGTTAAGTACTTTAGACTTCCGATCACACTTGAGTAGATCTTGAATCTCTCAAGTATCGTTTTAGCATAATGAGCTTGATATGATTATTCCTTTGGAATATCTTGTGATCATAATCTCTAGAACTACATATATCGACCAAGTTCTACATGTCAAACTTCACACTAAGAGCAATCTTAGTTTGTTCGACCATGTCTTTATTGCTTCAAACAATGTAATTTACATACAAACTGAGAAAAATATATCTGTGCAGGGTACTTTTGATGTATATAAACTTATCACATTCATTGATGCTAAAACTATTTGACAACGTCAATTATTTCATGTTACTATTTCAGAGTTTTTGTAAGCCCAAACAGAAACTTCACAAGTCTATAAATTTGGGCTTTTTCGACTAAGCCATCAATTTTCAGCTTTGAAAATCTATTTACATCTGAGGACTTTAAGCCCTTGTGACAAATCGATTATCTCTCATATATGGTTTTGCATAATGGAGTCGATCGATCTCACCAATGATGTTTTAATTCCGCGAAGGATTGTCTAATGTAGACATGGCTTTAGTGAAAGTTTACGGTGCATTCTCTCAGAGAAAGACGATTAAAAATCTTTACCTAAATATATTTGTCTGGATCATCTTACAATGTGCCAGAAGTATTTGCCTCAATTACAGAGGTGATAAAGCCTTTTTCTTCACGAGTTCGTTTTGGATTTTGTTTATCCTTACACTGAAACACGTGTTCAAAGAAATATACATTCTTTGACTTCATTATTGTATTTACATGGATATCCGGTACATCTGATGATAAATCAGAAATCGATAAGTACTATTTTTATATGCATATCCGATAAAATACAATATGCCATTTTTGGTTTGATTGTAATCTTTTCAGAGGTGGCACTGCTATCTTTTTCAGGTACCCCCCACACTTTCATGTTCTATTTTCATAGTTTTCTTAAGTTGGTTTCGAATTTCCATCTTGTATGCTTTGAACATTTTCAAAGGCATATTCTTGCTTCTTAGCACTTCAAGCAGCTGTCCAAGGTAGTTGGGTCCTAGGCTCCTAGCACCTGGACCAAACATAATTCTGGTAAAGAACTTTGTTACTAAACTATTAAAATAGATACTGACGGTGGTAGCAACGCAATGCCACCATTCCATTCGATTGTTCCCAATATGGTAGACTTCTGAAACTACACTACACGTGTTTGTTTTAGTCAGATTAGTCTTGGATTTTTCATTGTCTCTGCATGGTCAATCATGGTACGGCATTCATTAGCATTGCTATGACATGCGTAAGCCTTTTGACCACCCATAACGCCACAATTGGGACATTTTTTTCATTGAACTTCTTTTAAGCATTATGCTTTATGAAGCTAGTGGAGGCTTTCATAGAAACTTTATGTTTCTCTTTGTTCTTGTGTTCACATATGTGAACATCATATGGTTTTGCGGTTTGTAAACTCAATCTGCTGCCTGACAACCAAGTCTTCAAAGCTCGCAGCCTTTCGCTTATGCCAGAGATAATTCTTGAAATATTTTCAAGCTAGTGGAAAATTTCAATTAAAAAACAGACCTAGTATCAAAGTAATTAACATCCATGCGGTCATTATCTCATGCATCATCAATCACAGCTCTTTGACTTTTATATGATGAACTTAAAGCCCACCAATTTAAAGTCCAGAAATTTCGTCAATGCGAATTTCTTAGAATGTGTGCTCTTAGACTTGTACTTTATCTCAAGGAAACATGAGTTCCTTAGAAGTATTAAACTCACTGTAAATTTATACAGAAGTTGCCAAGGCGGCATTTATCCAACCTTGCATAAAACATTTTCAATGGTACAAGATTCACCACTGACTAGAGTTCTAATGTTAGTATTTTCAAGAGAAAGCATATGCTATCCTCTTTGAGTTACTTCTCTAGTTTCAGCATGGTCATGGAAATAAACATATTATCCTGCCACGTAATGAACCGAGTTCCATCAAAATTGTCTAGTATTAGTCCTATGTTTACAACATTAGGCACTAACATGATAATCTGATAAAAATCAGAATTTGGCACAGTCGCATGTGGAAGACCACTACTCACTAGACTTGTAACTAGTCCTGGGCGTTCTAATATTCGGGTCGGTTTCGGTTCGATTTTCGGGTATTTCGGGTATAGAGATTTAGGAACCGTTTGGGTATTTTAGATTTTCGGGTCGATTTCTGTTCGGTTTTTTGGTTTTCGGGTCGGTTCGGGTAGGTTTATTGAGAACCGGCTAATAACCAAAATAGTCGGGTAATTTTCGGGTTTCGGTTCGGTTCGGTTTTCGGGTAATTCGGGTATTTTCCGGTAATTTCAGGTATTTTTTGGTAATTTCGGAAAATTTTCGAGTAATTATCCGAGTATCCCCGAAATTATCCGAACTACTCGAACTAACAAAAAAAACAACAAAAACAAATTGTAAAATTTACCCAAACTATCCGAACATACCCGACTTATAACCGAAATATATTTAGGTTATTTTATGTTTCGGGTATTTCGGGTACCCGTTCGGTTTTTGGTTCGGTTCCGGTTCGGTTCGGGTACCCGCATTTTGAAAATATAGGAACCGTTCGGATATTTTAGATTTTCGGATCGGTTTCGGTTCGGGTATTTTTAGGTCGGTTTCGGTTCGGTTTTTCGGTTCCGGTTAATAAGCCCATGCCTACTTGTAACCATAACACCTTCACCGCTATCGGTGTAAATAGGATCTGAATATTCCAATAAACATCAAAGATATAGTGTGTATAACACACAAGGTCATAGGTGGCAGACCATTCCCAATATGGATTTTCGACTCACCATACCCGTTGCCATGTCAAACGTTTATCTAAACGTTTTCTTTGTTAGACAGTCTTTAGAAATCGGAAACACAAATGTATAGTCATATACATATGTCCGATTTAAACTGCTAACTCTTTGATAGTTGTACTTAAAAATCAAATCTGTTCAAAAGAACCAACATTAAATTAGTACATTAAATTAGAAGTTCAATCTAATATATATGAAGCAATTCAAATAAATAAAATAAATTGCAATAAATAATTAAATTAAAATTTCTAGAATAACTAAATTCTAAAAACTAAAAATTTAATTAAATGCAAAGACAATATTTATGCAATTTGAATCACATGATTAATTGCATAATATAACCAAACTGATTTTCTAGAAGACGACAAACACAAAAGCAATTTAGCTTATAACATTGCCAAAAAATCAGATATAGGAAGTCGACAAATAAAGACAGAAACGTGTTTGTATTATTGCTCAAACTATAACCAAACCGGAGACTTAAACCGGGCCAACCAGATTTAACCAAAAGCCAATCAAGCCAATACGCAGAGAGAGTTTCTTTTTCAATTCGATCAATGATTAGAACGAAGGATGAACACATGTTCTTATGAAATATTAACAATATTAGAATCGTTAGTCCCAAACATGAACGATTTTAAAAAGTTTTAACACATAAAAATTCTAGAAAAATCTGCAAAATAATTAGAATAAATTGCAGAAAATCAAAGAATTAATCTAAATAATTCAACATTAATTGAAAATTGCATAATTATTAAAAAATGACCGAGAAAAATATGATGGAAAGGGATTGATTATCGATCACAATGAACTCTCTAATTCCTGTTTTCATGACAAACACACTTCACAAAAAATTAGTTTTCGTTAGTGCAATAATGCAAAAACGAAAAAAATTCAGAATTAAGATTGTAGGAACTCAGATTACTACAATATGGGCAAACTGATATTTGTAAAGTGAAATACATAAATAAATCGATAATACAACAATACCGATACAAGAATTAGGAAAAGAACGGATTTGGATTTGCAGAGGCGAGACACTCTTTCCTTAATTCTGAAAACGCCCCGTAGTGTGACGGTTGTGTGGGGTTTCGAATTCCAGTATACAACTGCAATCAATTCTATTTTGCACAACTCAAGAACAGAATCTAACGAACGCTTTTTATGTGTTGCACTCTCATGGAGAAAAACCAAAAGAAGAGAAGAAGAAAGAGAGGAAGTGTAAGAGATTGTTGTTGCTCTTCTTTCTAAAATAGAATGAGAAAGAGCATTATATCTCTTTCAAAACCAAAAACGTTTTTTGGTTATGGTGGAGATTAATATTGTATTAATTATGGCATTAACCATATAATTTATCACAAAATTGAAGAGAGCATTTTCTTTCTTGACCAAGATTAATTCTCTAGAGGAATTATTTTCTTTTTGACCAAGATTAATTATCTAAAAAAATTATTTACTTTTTGACCAAGTCTAAATTAATGTAATGATCAATTACACAAATAAAAATTTGATGCAAAAAGATAGGTTATTGGACCAAGGTCCAAATACCCGAATCAGCACCTAAACCCGAGTCCATTTTGGCGCGCGCGCGCATGGTTTAATTTGGGTTCACTCATCTCTACAATTATCCTAAGGTCTTTAACCTTGTTAGGACTTCTCCACAACATATGCTATGTCCATTTCGTGTTTTTCAAGCAACAAAATTAGGACAAACATTTCTCAGTCAAAAACAAGTTCCAACAAGTTTTAAGCCAATACCGTACCATACTACGAACAATCCTATAAAAAAGAGGTTTTCGTGTAAATCTTATACGGATTTAGAACGTAAAGGATTATTTTCTAAGGATTTGCAAGAAAAAAGATGTTTGATTGTTCATCTCTTAACATAGTTACAACTTGCACGTAATTCATGAATAACTAAATTATATATGTACTAGTGTCTGTCACTCAATCTGGTAATCTCTTGGACTAAAAGACGTTGGACCTGGTGTGTATATATTTAATGAAAGTTTTTGACAGGGCCCATGGTTATTGGAAAGTAGATGCATTATTTGATTTTTCTGGTTGTATTCCACTCTCTCTCTCTCATCCAGTGGTCCTCTTCTCTTGCGTTGTTTCCTACATTGTTCTGTTTGCTTTCTGAAAGTTTGAGCAAGATGGGAAACTGTGTATCGCTACAAATATCATGTGATCAAGCTCTAAACCATGCTTGTGGTTGCTTATTTGGTGAACGGAATTACATTCTCATGCTGGAGGCAAATCTCGAGGTTCTGAAGAAAACTATGGAAGAACTCAAGGAGAGACGAGATGATCTGTTAACAAGAGTTTCCATAGAGGAAGATCAAGGTTTGCAGCGGCTTGCTCAAGTCCAAGGATGGTTTTCAAGGGTAGAAGGTGTTGAGTCTCAAGTCAATGATTTGCTTGAGGCTAAGTCAACCCAAACTAGAAGATTATGTCTGTTCGGATATTGTTCTAAGAATTTCATATCGAGCTACGATTATGGTAAAAAGGTGTTGAAGGAATTGAAACAAGTTGAAGGACTTGTATCTAAAGGGGTTTTTAAAGCGGTGGCGGAGAAAACTCCTACACCTAAAGGGGAGAAGAAGCATATCCAAACCACTGTTGGTTTGGATTCAATGGTTGAAAAGGCATGGAACAGCCTCATGAATGGTGAAAGCACAACTTTGGGTCTTTATGGTATGGGGGGAGTAGGCAAAACCACCCTATTAGCTCGTATCAACAACAAATTGCTTCAAGTGGTGCATGAATTTGATGTTGTGATATGGGTTGTGGTTTCTAAAGAAATGCAAAATGAGGACATTCAGAAGCAGATTTTGGGAAGAATAGGTCTTGACAAGGAATGGAAACAAGAAACAGAAAAGGAAAAGGCCTCTCAGATATACAATATCCTTAACCGAAAAAAGTTTGTCTTGTTATTGGATGATCTATGGAGCGAGGTAGATCTGAACAAGATCGGAGTTCCACCAGTAACTCACGAAAACAGATCCAAGATAGTTTTCACCACTCGTTCTAAGGAAGTTTGCAAAGACATGGAGGTTGATGATGAGATGGAAGTTGTTTGTTTGTCGCGGGACGAAGCTTGGGAATTGTTTCAAAAGAAAGTTGGAGAAATCCCATTAAAGAGCCATCAGGATATTCCCACACTTGCAAGAAAAGTTGCTGAGAAATGTTGTGGTTTGCCACTTGCGCTCAATGTCATTGGCAAAGCCATGGCATGTAAAGAGACTGCACAAGAATGGCATCATGTGATTAATGTTCTGAATTTGTCTGGCCACAAGTTTCCAGGTATGGCGGAAAAGATTCTTCCTATTTTAAAGTTCAGTTATGATAGTTTAAAGGATGAAAAAGCCAAGATATGCTTCCTATATTGTTCTTTGTTTCCGGAAGATTATGAAATAGGAAAAGAAGAGTTGATAGAATATTGGATATGCGAAGGATTTATAGATGGAAACAGAGATGATTATGGAGCTAACAACCAAGGTCATGATATAATTGGTTCGTTAGTTCGTGCGCATTTATTGATGGATTGTGAACTCACAACGAAAGTGAAAATGCATGATGTGATACGCGAGATGGCTCTTTGGATAGCGTATAACTTTGGAAAACAGGAAGATACAGAAATATGTGTGAAATCTGGTGCGCAGTTATGCCATATACCAAAGGACATCAACTTTGAAGCTGTGAGAAGAATGTCTTTAATGAGTAATCAGATTGAAGAGTTATCGTGCAGTGTCCATTGTCCGAACCTTTCGACTTTATTACTCCGGAAAAACAAGTTGGTGGATATTTCAGGTGAATTCTTTCGGTTTATGCCAGCACTTGTGGTCTTGGATCTTTCGAAGAACCAGAGTCTTGTTGAATTTCCGGAAGAAATTTCCAACTTAGGTTCCTTGCAATACCTCAACTTATCATACACAGGGATAAAATTGTTACCAATTGGTCTGAAGGAGTTGATGAAACTAATCAACTTGAATCTGGAGTTTACTTTTGAACTTCAAAGTATTTTTGGGATATCAACAAGCTTACCAAATCTTCAAGTGTTGAAACTGTTTTATTCCCGTGTTTGTGTCGATGAAAGATTAATGGAAGAGCTGCAACTCTTGGAACACTTGAAACTTCTAACAGCAACCGTAGAGGATGCCTTGCTTTTGAAAAGTATACAAGGACTCGATCGATTGGCAAGTCGTATTCGAGCTTTATGTCTCAAAAACATGACAACCACGGTTGTAAGATTAAACACGGTAGCTCTGGGAGGTCTGCAGCGTCTTGCAATAGTCAACTCCAAAATCACTGAGATAAAAATAGATTGTGAGAGCAGAGAGAGAGGAGAGGTTTTACCAATGAGCATTTCTCCTTGTTCAAGTTCTCTAGGCTTCAAGGATCTCTCCACTGTTTATATAGTCAATTTGGAAGGTCCAAAGGATTTGACATGGCTGTTGTTTGCTCAAAATCTCAGGTATCTATTTGTGGCACGGTCATCGAAAATCAAAGAGATAATAAACAGAGAGAAAGGAGTGAGTATTAGCAATGTGCATCCAGTTATTGCTGTACCCTTTGGGAAGCTTGAATTCCTCAAAGTAAGTGAATTAGATGAACTAAGGAGAATCTGCTGGAATCCTCCGGCTCTTCCAAATCTGAGACAATTCGGTGTCCAGAACTGTCCAAAGCTGCCTAGAGCTGCCACCAAGTTTCCGAGACAGCTTGGTTAGTTGTCCTCCTAATCCACTTGATGGTTAACTTGGAGGCTGAAGGCTGAATATATCACGGATCGTAGATACATCTCTCCCAAGCTTATGTGTGACTCCATCTTCTCAGTTCCTAATTTGGTTTGCGTTTATGCGCTGCTCTTGTTTCAATCACCTTGTTGTCTAGTTGCATTTCTCTAACACAAAAACATTTTATCTATATGTCTCTGCATTATTATGATTAGTATATTTACATTAGACAACCAAAGCTTCTTGCTTCTTTAGGTTGCACAAAGCTTCAAACCAGGAATTAGACCAGTTCACAATCCCCGGTTCTGCACCATAATCTCTAACCTTGTGTTATAATATTCGTATAATGCTATAAGAAACAGCTTTCAGTGGAAATCTAGAATGTATTTAGGATATGAACCAGTTTATATTGAGAACCTTATTTTGAGAACATGAACATAGAGATGACTAACATTGTAACTTTCTCCTAATTAAATCAGAAACGATATGGGTTTTTGGTTGGTCCAGACACAACGCATGTGTCTACCACAATAGCCGATTTCTTCTTGAGCAACATTATAGGCAAATATTCAGGAACCTCTGGAATGCCTAACTGCTTCTTGAGTAACATCAGCAACATGGCCGAACTCACAAGATTCGTTCTGTAATTTTGAAACTCACCGTGCATAAACGCAATGGAGAACAGCATGCAACTCATCAAATAGCAATGCACAGCCTGCAATCTTTAGATCATTATAAATGTGTTTCTAGATTTATAATATTCTCCATTTGGTGAAAATCATAACGTCACCTTCGAAAAAAGCATTCCCATAAGGACCACGGGTATGACCAGACACCGGCCCTGCTTTCTGTGGACTATAAAGCCTTCAGGACCTACCATTGCATCACACTGAGATGCTCAACATTAAGAATTTTTTTTATCAGAACCAACAAGAAGCAGATAGACTACTTGTTATATCGAAAACTATGTTATTGATACCTCCACGGTAATCCAGAAAGTCAATCCGGTTAGAAGTGGAAAAACGAATGATGTATCTATCGTTGTGAGATCAGTGAACCAAAGCGCACCGCCTGTTTTGAAGGATGCTACTTTCCCTGTCATGTTATTGATCTGGAAGCAAGGTTTACTAGGGATGAAATAGGAAGAAACACACATGCCTACACAGATTATGAAAGCATTAAGTTTCTTACTGTTTCGCCCATGCAGATCAATGCCTGATGCTGTAAGACTATCATCACTAAAGAGAAGTGAGAAAGATTGGAATTAACTCTTAGGTAACCACCATACCTACATCATCACAAACAGTACCACAATTAGGTCGGTATGGTGAGCACAAAACTGAGAAATGAATACATAAAAGAAGCTCAGTACTAATCGCTAATTAGAATTTCAGAGCATCAAGTACATAGGCAAGAGGTTCTGTCACAGACGATTTATGCTACATTTCATGGAAAGAGATATTCAAAGCAGTGTCTGCATGAAACATTCTGTACAAACTCCGCTTCTTTTCAAAACCTCAACTTATGGTCCTTTACTTGAGGTATCAACAACACAAAAATTTTCAAAAGAACCTAAAGATTCAACAAGCATCCGACGACTTCTATATGGATGAAACGTTTTAGAATTCTATAATAACTATATACCTTATGAAAGCAGAGACATTTTTCTTCTGTTATTGTAAACCACTATTTTCAATTTGTCAGCAATTTCTGGAATTGTAATGTTACAGTAGGTAGAAGAATAGCCTAAAGAAATCAAGAAACAGCTTGTAATTAAAGTCTATCACAGACTCAAAAGAAGTAAGAAAGTGCGTACTCCATCACCAAATTGTGGAACTCCTCCAGATGCCTATTAAGAGCAGCTGGATCCCCTCCCTGGGTGAATTGAGGAAATAAAGCTGCTATTCAATGTGGGAAGTTTTTGAGTTTAACATTTGCCACGCGTGCATGGCTGCTAATTACATGGTAGCAAAAAGATCGCTTTTAGAGAAGCAAAGTTATGGTACCTGATTCTTAATCTCCAACAATGGTCCAGAGTGTTTTTGTAGCATCTGCAGAAAAACAAAAACACTTGCATCCAAAGCCACACATTTAGGCTCATGCGTTGCCTGATAGCTATCAATAGAGTCCAAGCACTCAAGGTCAAGGCGCTCTTTAAATTGACAAAAGAATTTCGATAACATACTGAGAGGTTTTAGCTATCAAAGTAGAAAAAGTAGGAGAAAGAATGAATTGAATCAATACACGATTGAGGAATGTGTCTGGAATTTCCCTCTCCTACCCAATTCTGTTTTGAGCTAACCGTTCTTAAAACTATCTCCCTCCTATTTATACTATTCCTTCCCCCACGCATTCTAGTTATGACTTAGGAAGAAAAGAAAAAATATATGGAAAGTTATTTTTGATTTCAAATCGGAGCTGTCTTTACGCAAGCACTATGCTCAATGTTTCAATACCATCGTCCTCGCATTCCATCTTACATCATAAATCATGAGCGGGATTGTCGCTCCTCGAATCAAAAGGGTGGTAAGAACAATGGAAGCCCACCTGCAATGACGCATGTTCATTTTAGGCTATGACAAAATACATGTCACACAACATTCAAGCCCATCTTTCTCTAGTAACAAGAAAGTGATCCAACACGGTTCCTCCAAGGACTACATGATTGAAAAGTGTGCCTTAACTTGCAAGTTGACCAACAAAAAACAGGAGAGCTATTTAGATTTCTTACCATTTTAAGCCTGTGAATGAATTCACATTGTCAATTATCTGCTGAACGACATCAAAATGAACCACAAAATCAATAGCAACATCAGAAACTTCGCTGACTGTAGTGGTCTGCGAAGCCACATTTTCCATCACCGAATCCATAGGAGTTCCAGCAACATGATTCACATCTCCACTCTCATCAGATCCTGGAACATGTGAAGTCGACAGAGACCGAAATATAGAGACACCAAAAGGAACACATGGAGGCAAATGTGGAGAGCCATGAAATTGTTACGAAGAAAAACTTACGACCAAATATTAAATTAGCTTAAAAACTTGAGGGTTCTTCTGATAAATATTTCGAACGAAACTAACGTTATCCGATGGGCCCATTTCACAAGAAAACCCAAACGGCCCATGTTTGGCCGGTCTGATCCGGTTTAATTAGCTTTCGACGGTTATTACCGGTTTACCTACACTTTGTCACCGGTTGCTGTCTAGATGGTGAGGAAGAGGCTCGATTTCAAAGCTCATGAAACGAATCAATGTCGGTCTTCGTCTCCGCCATTTTCCGACATTCAGTCACTTTCAAACCCGAAAAGTAGCTTCTTCTGCACGCAAACCAGAACTCGAATCGAAATCACCACATGGGACATCTTTTCATGACAACTTTCTGGGTCAAGTACTTGACACATACCCAGATCTCAAAACCCTTAAAACAGTCCACTCAAGAATCATCATGGAAGATCTACGCTGTAATTCGTCTTTAGGCGTCAAACTTATGAGAGCTTATGCTGTTTTAAAACATGTGGCGTCAGCACGCAAGGTGTTCGAGGAAATTCCTGAGAGAAACGTGATTATCTTTAATGTCATGATCAGAAGCTATGTGAATAACGGGTTTTACCGTGAAGGCATTCAAGTGTTTGGGACGATGTGTGGATGTTATGTTAGACCCGATCATTACACTTTCCCGTGTGTTCTAAAGGCTTGTTCTTGCTCTGGGAATATTGTCATTGGGAAGAAAATTCATGGGTCCGCGACAAGAGTTGGGCTCTCTTCAACTTTGTTTGTTGGGAATGGTTTGGTTTCTATGTATGGAAAGTGTGGATTTTTATCTGAAGCAAGGCTTGTACTTGATGAGATGTCAAGGAGAGATGTGGTCTCTTGGAATTCCTTAGTTGCTGGGTATGCGCAAAATCAGAGATTTGATGATGCTCTAGAGGTTTGTAGGGAAATGGAATCCGTGAAGATAAGCCATGACGCTGGCACAATGGCTAGTCTGTTACCAGCTGTGACCAACACGACAAAGAAAAATGTTATATATGTGAAAGATATGTTTTTAGGTATGGGGAAAAAGAGTTTGGTTTCATGGAATGTGATGATCGGTGTATATATGAAAAACGCAATGCCTGTTGAAGCCGTGGAATTGTATTCCCGAATGGAAACTGATGGGATCGAACCTGATGCAGTCTCAATCACAAGTGTATTACCTGCTTGTGGGGATACATCTGCTCTGTCTCTTGGTAAGAAAATCCATGGATACATTGAGAGGAAGAAGCTCTTACCGAATCTATTGTTAGAGAATGCGTTGATTGACATGTACGCAAAATGCGGATGTCTAGATAGAGCAAGAGATGTGTTTGAGAACATGAAGTCCCGTGACGTTGTGTCTTGGACAGCTATGATCTCAGCTTATGGAGTCAGCGGGAGAGGCCGTGATGCCGTGGCATTGTTTTCGAAAATGCAAGACTCAGGTCTCGTCCCTGATTCAATTGCGTTTGTCACAACGCTCGCTGCTTGTAGCCACGCGGGTTTACTAGAAGAAGGTCGGAGTTATTTCAATCTCATGACAGATCATTACAAGATAACTCCTAGGCTAGAGCATTTTGCTTGTATGGTGGATCTTCTTGGCCGAGCTGGGAAAGTGAAAGAAGCTTATAGATTCATACAAGAAATGTCAATGGAACCAAACGAGAGAGTTTGGGGAGCGTTGTTAGGAGCTTGCCGGATGCATTCAAATACAGATATCGGTTTACTCGCAGCTGATAAGCTTTTCCAGTTAGCACCCGAGCAATCGGGTTACTACGTATTGCTTTCTAACATATACGCAAAAGCAGGAAGATGGGAAGAGGTTACAAACATCAGATATCTAATGAAGAGTAAAGGGTTAAAGAAGAACCCCGGAGCGAGCAACGTTGAGGTCAATGGAGAGATTCGTACATTCTTAGTAGGCGACAGGTCACACCCGCAATCCAATGAGATTTACAGAGAGTTGGATGTTCTAGTAAAGAAAATGAAAGAGTTAGGGTATGTTCCTGATTCAGAATCGGCGCTTCATGATGTAGAAGAAGAAGATAAAGAGACGCATTTGGCTGTTCACAGTGAGAAATTAGCCATTGTGTTTGCTCTGCTGAACACAACAGAGGAAGAAGAAGACAATAATGCCATAAGAATAACGAAGAACCTTAGGATATGTGGAGATTGTCATGTTGCAGCAAAGCTTATCTCTCAGATAACGTCTCGTGAGATCATCATCAGAGACACCAATAGATTTCATGTGTTCCGGTTTGGTGTTTGCTCTTGTGGTGACTATTGGTGAAATCAAAATGTTAAAAAACAACAGCGTTACACAAAAACGCAGCGTTTTGATGATTACGAAAGTACCATCTTTTTGGACAGCTTTATAATATCTTCTTGGGTTACAACCAATGAGAATATGACACGTCATCGCTGGTAATGAAACTCCCTCAAAGAGATAGCCTAATCTGCAAATCCATCTCCAGCTTCTGAGCTCAGAGAGAAAGAGAGAGAGCGAAGGTTAGAGAAAGAGAGAATACTTTACCGATGATTGAGTCGGTTATGGCCGTTCGTCTCTCCACCGGATTCTGCTCTTCGACGGCGATACTCCGTAATCTCTATTTCTCTCTCTCTCTTCTATAGATTGGTAGCTAAATATCACTTCTTTAACTTTCCTCTTTTTTTATTACCTTAAAATGTGTCTCTTTATTCATTCTCATAATTTTGCAGAGTATCGACCTGCACCGAGCGCGGAGGAGGGAGTGAGCTGTTTCCATTATGCGTCCCGCCGCGTTTTTCAGCCACAACGTCTCAACAATACTGCTGGGTACTGTAGATTGGCTTTGTTTCGTCATCGAATAGTAGAATAGGTTTTACGGGTTTTTCCAGTAAAGAAGAAGTAATTTGTTGGGTTTCTTTCAAACTTGAACCAAGTGCTCTTTGGTAATGCAATTTGTTTCTTGTCAACTGTGATGTTTCTTGATTATATAGAGCACTAAGTTAGATAATTCTTCACCTTGGAACCAGTTAAAGATCGATTCTTTTGAAATTTTGTTCGGATATTTTGCAGATTCTGAATATTTAAGTTTTTTTTCATATATCTAAATTCTCACATTCATGTCACCTTTTGCGGAAAACAAATGAATTGGCTTATATGCGCATTTTTCTAGGAGTGGATTTCTGAAGTACAACAATGACTATTTAACAAGAAAACACCCGAGGAAGAATCGGACTCAAGCCACTGCCGAGTACTTAGATTCAGCTTCAGATCCAGAAAAGCAAACTGGGAAGTCAAGGTATCATCCTTCAGAAGAAATTAGAGCCTCTTTGCCACAGAATGCTGGAGATTCCAGGCTTTCACCTGCAGAAACTACTAGAACCATCATTGAGGTGTTATATTGCATCTTTCAATCTGCATAAGCTACCTTTTTTGGTAAAAATATTGTTGGACCAATGCCTTATTTTATATGCATTGTTGCAGTCACCTCTTAATGCGTTTAGTGGTTTTGCTTGCTCCTATTGTTGGTTGCTTCAGTATTTATCTATCAATATTCATTAGTCCTCTATAGAATTTTCTTATAAAAGACCCCTTTATCTTGACAAAGCCTATGTAAGTCTGCATCGCATATATTGTATCAAGGGGAAATTTGTATTCCGCTTTCAGTTTGACTGTCTTTTTTTTTTAGTACAGGGTTTGTTTTGTGCATCTAACATTTCCCGTAGTGTGTCATGTTCAGGTGAACAATAAAGGAACCCTGATGCTTACAGGTTCAATTGGTGATGGAGTTCATGAGAATATTCTCTGGCCAGATATTCCTTATATAACAGATCAGAATGGAAGTAAGAGAAAATTTAATCATCCTTAGTTCTCTGTAATTATTTAATCGACCTTACACCATCAACAATTGAATTGAATTGAATTACCCTAATTCTCTGCAGATCTCTACTTTCAAGTAAAGGAGGATGAAGACATCATGCAGTCTGTTACTTCTGAGAATAATTATGTGGTATGTTGCATATGACATGCATATCCTATTTGTATCATATGCACCTCAGAAACTTTTAACAAAAGGGTGAATATTCCAAGCATTTCTAATCCTAGCTTTCACGGAAGGAGAGATCTCTTCTTTTAACAAAAGGGTGACATTTTTTTTTTTTTTGGGGTTAATATACCATTCTTCTAAATCTACACGCACAAGCATGCGTTCAATATGATTCTAGTGATATAACTGACTATGCTGCTCGGTGTAGTTTTTGCTCTACCTTATTCTGTATTCACCCTTAAGAAGTTATGGTTGCATTGCAGCAAGTAATAGTAGGTTTTGATACGATGGAGATGATAAAGGAAATGGAGCTGATGGGTCTATCTGATAGTGACTTTGAAACTGAAGACGATGAAAGTGAAGGAGAAGATGACAGTGAGGAAGAGGGGG
This sequence comes from Pseudoturritis turrita, assembly GCA_900406555.1. Classification (NCBI taxonomy): domain Eukaryota; kingdom Viridiplantae; phylum Streptophyta; class Magnoliopsida; order Brassicales; family Brassicaceae; genus Pseudoturritis; species Pseudoturritis turrita. The sequence continues at coordinate 613,550 of OVBL01000198.1, read as the reverse complement.
ATGAAGGAGAAGACGAAGATGAGGAGGTTTAACAAATTTTATTTCACCTTTTATATTAAGTCATTAAGGAACTCTATGAGAAGAATACGTTTGCCATGCCTTAGCATGCTTCATTAGCAACTGTATTCTTGACTTCAGGAATGGGTTGCTGTTCTAGAGGATGAAGATGACGACGACGATGATGATGAGGATGACGATGATGATGAGGATGACGATGAATCGCTTGGAGACTGGGCAAATTTGGAAACAATGAGGAGTTGTCATCCCATGTTTTTTGCAAAGAGAATGACCGAGGTTAACTTTTAGTCTCAAGTTCTGAAAAAATGTGTTGTGATTTTATATAAAAGCGATATGCAAGTCATTTTACAAACTTCATGTATCTGCCAATTTTAGGTTGCTTCAAACGATCCTGTAGATTGGATGGATCAGCCGTCTGCTGGCCTTGCCATCCAGGGACTTTTGAGTCATATCTTAGTGGAAGATTATTCAGATATCCAAAAGCAATTTGCTGATAGCAAATCTACAAATACTACGGATACAGAAGACTTAGAGGAGAAGCTTGAAGACATTGATAAGGCAGGTGGTGACGAATCTGATATAGACTCATCGCAGGTTGAGAAAACGAGAAATGTGGTGGCGTTTTACAAGTTGGAGATGATAAGAGTTCAGCTTATTACAGCACAAGGGGATCAGGTTTGCAATAAGCTTCTCGGTCTTAGTTATGTAAATTTATCCACATCCTTGCGAAAAATTTCTTTCTTCTAGCTATCTTGTCTGCATATCTGGAAAACTCTGTGTCACGCTTGTTCTTGCGTTGTTTCATGATTGGCAAATCTCATGGTTCTCGTTTTCGAGTTTCACTTCCTATCTAGACTCTTCCTTTTGTTGCAAGCTTATGCATAATAGTGTTGTTAACTCTTGGGAACAGACTGAAGTTGAAGTGGAAGATGTCAGAAAAGCACAACCTGATGCTATTGCTCATTCATCAGCTGGAATCATAAGCCGTTTAGAAGAATCTGGTGATAAACTAGCTGAAGCCCTTAGATCTTTGTGTTGGAGACATAACGGTATTCAGGCAGAGGTAAATAGCTGCAACTTAGCTTTAGAAGCTCTAGTTACGTATTGAAATATTTGAACTTTGACAGGAAGTTTCTGTAGGTTTCATGAATATACTTTCCATGACCATGAATGAAATTCATACAATCTGAATATTCAGATGCAGTTTGTGTATAAAAATATGATCAGACCAAACTTTTTTTTGCAGGAAGTGAAGCTGATTGGGATAGATTCCCTTGGTTTTGACCTCAGGCTTTGCGCAGGAGCAAAAATTGAGTCATTGCGGTTTGCATTCTCGACAAGGGTAAATCAGTTCTCTACTTTGATCTCTTTAAATTTTGTTCCTGATCTATGATACTTAAGAAACCGTACTAACAGAATAATTGATGTTATTGTAACATTTCATGGCAATCAAAACTCTTGCAGGCAACATCAGAAGAAGATGCAGAGGGACAAATAAGAGAATTGTTATTCCCAACAACAAACCCGCCGAAGTCACGAAAACCGAAACGAACAAGTCAGAAGGAGTGTTGATGCTGTAGTAATCTTCAATGAAGCTGTGCGGAGGAAACTGTTCCATGAACCAAAAATCGAGACTGCAAATGCACGTCTATGGAACAAACATGAACAAGTTCTTTGAGACTAAACCCAAGGGTAAGATCTGTGGCTTAAAGCATTTCAATTGATTTTTGACGCTGTAATTTGGTGTTTAAAGTGGTTTCAAGTTTGTGGGTTACTCTGCACAAATTAAGCATTGAAGTTTCAACCCATTCGTTAGCAAAGCTTGCTTATGCCGTAATCCCCTTTAACAGGACGTTTGTTCTGGTATTTCTCGCACTATATTGATTCCGGTCAAGTCGATTTCTCTTTCTTTGATCGAAATGTGACAGCAAATGAAAGTTTCCAATAAACAATGCATCAAGAGGGACAAAACTCACACCAAAACCATCCTAAAATGAGATTTATTTCTTCTTCAACCTTGAAGTAGTTATTAGGACAGTAGAGTTATTACCACAAATCTGTCTGAAAAACAGACATTTAATCAGTATTCTTTATCCAAATCATAACTGTGATGCGCTTAGCTAGATGCAAAGCGAGCAACTCTGACAAGGATGCGGGTAAAATATCCCACTTTGGATAGGATGGGAATAAATGTAAGCTTTATAAGACCTAAGGCCACCCAAACTCTTAAGCTAGGTTTTGTGGAATGTTCTATCAAACTCCTCGTCATGTTAGAATGTATAACCCACGCCTCTATTTCTTTATCATCATTTGCATCCAACAGGACATGCGTCTTGTCAACAGAATCAGCAACAACCCAAACCGGAGTTCCCAAACCGAAATCTGCCCCATAAAAGGGCATTCTACGCCACCTAGTCATTACAAATTTCCTTGTCAACGGGCTCGTTCGTTCCAAAATCGTAGAGAAATTGATAAAAAGATCACCAAGAGTGTAGAAGTTCGGCGATTTGAAATCAAGTAGGACAACCAAACAATATATAGTATTCATAAAGATACAACATAAATAAAATGGATTCATGCTCTCATTCAGGTTTTGAATCACACAAACACTTGAGTGATCGATGTGACCGAAGAGACCCACTTATTTCCACACAACATAAAACATAGAAAGTAAGATTCACTTGTACAGTTGTATAGTTCTGATCAAATGGGTATTTTGTCCAGGAACAAAGAAACCACATGATGTTTCATCAACTCAGGATGTGTGTAACTGTCAGTGTTCTTGTAGAAAACCTCGATGACCCTCGAGAGGTTTAAGAATCGCATGACGATAGGCAAAGGAAACGGGTGAGGCTTTGTCATCAGTTCTTGGTTCAGACTCTTCCATGAATCTAATGCCATGACTCTGATCTCTTCCTTGGCTTTTTCCCATGAAACACCACATTGTTTCATGTAACAATCAATGGCTGTCCCTACATGCTTTCTTGTATGCTCAAACTGCATCAAGTAGATCAAAATTTATTATTATATTTTGCATGAAATGATCTACGTTACTTTGACATTATATCTCTGCGCCTATTCGGATTGGTATTTACCTCGCAGCTTGTAATGTCATCACAAAACCGGCCTATTAACGACGAATTCACAAGAAGTGGTGGGGACGTGTTTAACCATTCAAGCACATCAAGTGTGCCTTCATCCACCATTCCTAGAAAGGATATTGTCAACAATGTTAAGTAACCCGAGGAATTAGCACCGTTTTCTTTGTACTCCTTGAATGTCGCCACATAGTCTTGACTCAACCATTTTGCCTCTTGAAGATAAGCTTTAGCCGTTACCAACATCTGACCATTTACATGCAACCAACAAAAATCTCATTTAGATTCAACATACATGAACAAAGGCTTACTATATATATGTCTTTTTGTTATACCGAGTTTCTGGCGTAAATGCCACATCCTGGCCTTCCTTCCTTTTCCATCTCTTCCTCGAGTTTGTCAAAAAAATCTAACACAACACGGTGAAGATACTTCATGCTCTCTGGAATCCCTTCAACACCATTAGGATTCCACCTCATCAGAGCATCTGTAAATGGCTCGAGTTCTTCAATGGTGCCATAAGCATCATATGTATCATCAACTAGTGTCAATATGTTAATAAGTGTGGCCAATTTAATCCTTGCTTGCGAATAACGGGGCTCAAAGTGCGCTCCAACTGCCCACAAGTAACCTTCGACTGTCCTATTCCTTGCATATGGTATTTTCAAGTCAAGTTCTAGATTTTTGTACCACCTAGAACATATCAAAATTGTTCAAACCATTATTTCATGTTTCTCTATAAAAGAGTTTCTTACGTATAGATAAGATCTAGCTCAAGATAGTACCTGGAAACTTGGTTAAGCTCTTTGCGGTGTAACATTTGCACAAGGTTAAAATCTACCTTAGCAAATTCTAGCAAGATGTGATCGTGTGTATCTTCCTCTTCATAATATGAGATATATTGTCGTGTCTCTATCCTTGAGATTCCTCTAGGGTATGCATGTTTGAGGGCATTCTTGATGACGACCGTGAGATGGGGACTAGATCGAGAAGTTTGTTTTTCCAAATGAGACTTAGAGAAAGCGAGAGCTTCATCGAGAATCTCTTCACCATGGGTGCTCCAATGTGCAGCTTCATAAAGACATAGCAGTCCTCCTGCATCCTCAGCTAGGTGCTCCTTGAACTTTCCATCCTTGTTCTTGAACTTGTCAAACACATCTTACACATGGAAATTTTGGTGAATCATAATCAAGTTTAAAAATTATGACATTTTATTTAGTAGATTTACTTATCTATTGTGCGTATTACCACATAGAAACATGCTATATTTATTGCCATTTTCACTTGAAAACTTTAGGTTTTTAATCATAATTAATTAGCATTTATCACCTGATAGTACTTGTGCAAAAATACCATGGTTGGATTCATCAAATTTCTGATCAAGTCTCGAGAACACAATTGATTAATTATAGAAAATTTAAATATTGATTGGAATGTTCATTATTTTATCTAAATCTTTCCGAAATTAGTAAAAATTTAACTGTTAATGTTAAATATTTTGAAGTTAATTTAAATTTATCGTAACTAAATAACCAGTAGATTAAATATATACTGTAATTGGAAAAATATAATTTATAAAAATGATCATGAGGAAATATGCATGTGACTTGATCAAATTTCTTAATTAGCATTCTCTTCTGTGATGTCTTTTAAAAAGTAGTATTAATGTTGAATAACTTTTAAATGAAAAATATGGTATATAAGAAAATTTTAATAATAATAATAATAATAAATTAATAGTTTTGATTATTCGTATACTAGAGGGATGACTTCTATATTGTTTCCAATTTTTCAACTTACCAGCGACAAGTTTATAGCCAAACTGCCTAAAAACTTGGAAGACAAGAGCAACAGTGTATAAATCCAATTCCTTGTCTCTTATCATCTGCACGAAATCATGACTACCGAACATCGTCTCCAACTGCTCAAGGATTTCATGTTCAAAGTGATAGGAGACCCCGAGGCGACACAGAGCATCGATGAACTTAATGTTCTCTATCTGATTTTCTTTTGAAGCCATAAACATTTCCTTAACAGTTTCCTTCAGTGACCTCAGCTTCTGTTTGTTTCTCTCACTTTCCTATATAATGGCACGAGAGAGACATGACTTAGATTCTATGAACAAACTAATTGCATCATATTCTATATATATATATGAAGTGTGACTTAAGATTTTGTGTATGAAAAGAAATGTAGCTAGGTGAATGTAATGATGAGCAAAATGTAGCTACGTACCGTGTCAGAAACTGAGAAAGATGTCAAGGGATCTTCCCATATGTTCACCGGGAAGTCAGCTAATGGCCGATCGGTTTCCTCTCTCTTGACCGCGGACGAATTATTAGTCACCTCCATGTTTTTTAGTTGTTTCTTATTTTGAAAGTGGACTTACATATAACTCCTCGAGCAAAGGCACATTGTAATATGTATGGTAAAAGCATCTCTATTGGGAGGTTCTTAATGCATATCTTATATATAATAAAAAGTAAATTAATAAGAAAATATTGTGGAGTTTCTAAAATAGTGGAAGAAATTCACACAGTTTTTTTTTATGAGAAACTACTACAAAAGCAAATGGTGTGTTAAGTGCACCTGACACATAAGAAATGCAATCGGTAATTTTTGCAATGCTAGGAAATAAGGCCAAGGCGTCATGGTTTAAATCAAAACGACTTCTTTTTAGAGTCTGTTAAAAAATACGCAAAAAATACGCAGTATCTTACACGATGAATTACATAAGGATTATATTACGGGTTAACTATGATTTGATGGGTTTGATTTGTATTTTGTAGAAGTTGAGGGTAAATTTGTAAAAAAATACAATAAATAGTTTTTTTTACTGATAATCCTAATAAATTTAATATTAAAAAAAACATATAATAAAGCTTATGGAAATTGGCATAGATAACTAACAAACAAATTATAATTGGTCAAATGATCATATAAAAAGTTTGGCTAGAATATTCTATATATTTTATATAATATTACAATATATACTATTAACAAACCACAACCACGTATTTTATTCTTGTTCTCATCTTTCTCTTTCCTCTTTGTTTTAATTTTCCTCCCTTTTCATTTTATTTTCTTTGAATCTTTAAAAAAAAATCTGAGTTAAATTTGTGATATCACTGAAAAAATTATAGATTTTTCCATGCACATGCCGATAGTTTGAATTTTTTTTTAAAGGAACAAAATTATTCGAAAAATGGATATGTAATTAAGTGAAAACAGTTAGAGTCTATACTATTTTAATTTTTCATATAGTATAGTTTATTTCCTATATAAACCTTAAGATATGATTGCATATATATGTCAACTCAATTCACAAATGAAATGACAAAATTCGGCCAGAAAATTGGCATAAATAACTAACAAAAAAAATTATAATTGGTCAGATAACCATATAAAGATCATAAAACACCTCAACGTCTCGTTCATACAGTATAGTCAATACATTTTATAAGTCTTTATATACAACAATATGTTTTTCATTAGAACACTATTCACTATTTTAAATATCTGTGTTTTTTTTTTAAATTCAAATTAAGTCAGACGCTAGAAAATTTTTTTTTAGTATGATTGTGAAATTTACATAATGTATATAAAAAAAAATTAGAAAAATATGATGAGATGGGGTTAATTATTTTGTTCTGTATAGAACTTAACAAAATAGTATAGAATAAAATAAAGAGAAAATGGTGTGTCACTAATAAATAGATATTTTTGTCCATGCAACATTAAATTGGTTATTTGCTTAATTTATAACTTATTATGACTATATTTTTTATTATTAACAAGGAAATAACAAGGGCGTATACCAAAAAAGAGAAGAAAGTATTAACGTTTTTGTTTCTATTAAGTCTCTTCTATGATTGACTTTAAGATTTGTGGAAGTATGTTTGACAGCTCGAGAAACGAGTACAAATTGGCTAATATCAACTAATCAAGTTACTGATTAGAATAATATGTAAATATCAAATCAATCCGTCATCTAAAACCCGCCAGCCACGTTCTAAGGCCTAAAACATTCAAGAAATATGTGGTCTTAATTAATAGTATTATTATAAACGATAATAGTGATAATTATTTTTATTAGTATTAATATTATTATTGTTCGCATAATTAACAAAATAATGGTGGAAATTTGGAATCCAGTGGTTGATCAATAGTTTATTAATATTTCTATATTAGGGGTCTGAGGTTCGAATCTCAGAAAGTACGATTTATTATCATTTATACATATTAATGGAGACAAACTTACAGAAGATCTTCAACATGGTGCAAGTGGAATCGTTTGGCATCAGTTCTCATAAGGCGGTAGAATTGTCTGTTGTAATAATTTTCATAATTTGTAATAGAATAATAAATCAGTGTTAAAAAAATAATGAAATAATCAGTAAATAATTTAATACAATCGATATTTTTTTAAAGAAACGAAATTATTTATAATATATATAACTGAAAAAGTAAATGAAATCATTTTAAAAGAATTAAAGAAAATTAACTGTTTTTTTAAAAGCAAAATGTTTAAAAGAAGGAAAAGGAAATTCCTTTTGAATCCATTGTCGAAAAAATAATCATCTTTCTTTCTATCAATCCATCGTTTTATTCTCAATTACTAAATCTTCAGAACAAAAAAAATCATTAACTATCAAAACCATCATCTATAGAATTCTTCAAAATTTGTTTTGGGTTAATTATTAAAGATTAATTAGTAAGTTATTTGTCTTCTCGTTTTTATTTTGGGTTTAATTATGATTTATAGAGAATTAAATTTTGTAGATTTGTACGTTTTATTCATAATACCAATTTTGTTTTATAGATTTGTTCGCTTAGAATTTTAAACGCCATGGTGAAAAAGGAACGGAATCGCACCCTCAATTATCATGATTCCACGTTCTTGGAGAACCATGTAATTCCTTAAAAAAATATAATGTTGAAGACTTTAAAAAAATATAATTCCTCAAAATGATCAGTCAAAATCTAAGTCTGCCACGATTTTGAAAGACTTGTGAAGTCTGGAAGAATTCTGGCTGACTTAACTAAAGTATGTCAACTTTTTACAGACTCTGTGAAGATTTGGGAGATTTTTGGAAAGTCTTCCAAATTTATTAAGAGACTTAAATTTCGTATATTAGTATGCCATCATTTTGGTAGGCTCTGCGGAGTTTTGGCAGATTTTACGAGGATTTAACAGACGTTTTGAATGTCTTTCAAACTTATTGGTAGACTTAGATTTCAATTTTCTAGTCTGCCATTATTTTTGCAGACTCTGCGTATTTTTTATAGACGTTTTGAAAGTCTTCCAAACTTACTGACTGGCTCAATTTCAATTTGATAGTCTGCCGTTATTTTGGCAGTTTCTGCGTGTTTTTAGCGGATTCTACGTATTTTTGGCAGACTCTCTAAAAGTCTTGTAAATTTTACTAATAGACTTAAAATCTGTTAGTCTGCCATTATTTTGGCATATTCAACATATTTTTGACGGATTCTCTGAAAGTCTTCTAAATTTACTAGCATATTTCAATTTTAATCTGTTAGCTTGCTATTAATTTAGTAGGCTCTGCGTATTTTTGGCGGACTATGCGTATTTTTGTCACTCTCCGAAAATATTATAAACTTACTACTATATTTAAATTTATGTTTGCTATTATTTTGGGAGACTCTGTCTATTTTTGACAGATTTAATCCTAAAACATATTTAAATTTATGTTTGCTATTACAAATTAATCTCATTGGTATTGTTGGAATTAAGTTTGGCAGTCTACCATTATTTTGACAAACTCTGCGTATTTTTGACAGACTTAACGAGCGTTTTCCAAATTCATTGACAGACTTGGTATTGAAAAAGAGATGTATGTGAGAAGTTTCGTAAAAAAAAAAAAAGAAGAATATATGATTTAGGAATTAGGGGAAAAGAATAAAGGTATCCCACATTTTCTTTTTGGATTAATAATAATTAAAAATGATTTTAAAATAACTAATTTTTTTGTTGTTAACAAAAATAATAAATATCATTTGGTAAACATGAATTTAAACAAAAAATTATGAAAATGGTACTTTAATTTAAGAACTATGGAATTACTTAAGTAATTAGTAGGTTATGTGAGTAATAAATTTTTTGGTGAACTATTATAACTATTCTTAAAAAAAGGTAAATTTTTCTTGTAAGTATGATCAGTTTGGAATTTAATATGTGGACTGATCACAACCAAATAATATCCTATGAAGTTAATAAGTTTACTATTACTAATTGTAATCCGATACAATGTAAAATATTACATTTAACCAAAAAATTGCATTTATGAAATTAGGGTAAAAGAATAAAGGTATCTAAAATTTTCTTTTTTTGATTAATAATAATTAAAATGATTTAAAAATAACTATTTATTTTGTTGTTGTAGCAGATAAAATAATTTCTTTTGAATTAAGCGAATCGCTTAATGCCACGTGTTTTTAGTTTAGGTGAATCTCTTAGCGCCATTTGTGTAGTTGGTCTACTAGACCGAGCCATAAAGGTATTTGAGCCTGAATCAACAATGACCCAAGTAACTTGATGGGTAAGACTACCTGTAACTGATCCCCGTCCTGGGTAGTGTGGCCACGCTACCAGGGATGATCTGGGTCAGAGACTGAGTGGTCAGACGTACATACCCCATCAACACCCGGAAGCGGCACACGGTGGCCGAGTTCCCGTATCATGAACTCGGGCTAGGTATGAAACTTCTTCCTTAGACGCGAAACTTATATTCTTTCAAATATCTAAGCTAAGTCTTCAGTCAAAGGGTAAAAACAACTTTCACCTTAGGCATGCTAGGGTAAAAACAAGTGGTCCCCGCTCAAGGAACGATTAAAGCACAGAGGACTAATTCTGAGGAGCACCCCGGCGTCAGACCCGCCGCACCAAACACTGCCATCAATACAGAAAAGGCCAGGCTCACGTCTCAGAACTGTATTGTCGGCCAACTAGCACGAGAAAACAAATGTGTTAGGAAAAAATCATTCGGTTGCATCGTACCGGATCAAACCCGAGAATCCAGACCCAACCCAACTAAGGACACAGAACCCGGTATCCGAGCCTGGGCAGGTAAAAGTCTATAAATACACCCCTTATATACTTCAGAAGGGGATCCGATTTTCTCCCGAGAAAACTCATACTAAAAGTTCATTTCTCTCGAGACTAAGGCCCAATCCTTCGTGATCTTAGTCTCTTCCCGGCTGTCTAGGGCCATTCTCTCCGGATCTTTTCCGAATATATCTCTTTTCCGGTCATTCCTTGACCATTTTCTCTCTAAATACTATGTTCCCACCCTGTTTCACCGCATATTTCTCTCTCTATATGTTATGATACACCGTGGACCATCCCTTGCTCGGCCTGGTGTCACCAATTTCACCCTCTTTCTTATTTTCCGACCTTCTTTCCTTGCTCTTCACGACTCTCCCGTGGTCATTCTTCTTCTATCTCTTTTTGCTCTTTTCTGATTTGAGCGTCGGAAAGCCGTCGGAAAATAGCCCTCAATCGTGTTTTTCCAGCCTTCATGCGTTTGTTGATTGCGTAGGAGCTGTCTCCCAGTTGTTATTCAAGAGGATTAAAAATCTTCGAAACATTTGTCAACAAAAATAAATTAATAAATAAATATTTTATTTAGTAACGGAAGCTCGCCCTAGCTCCTTCTCTCGAAGACATGGAGATCGAAGCAGTCACAGTTCAGATGAAAAAGAGTCACAGCCATCGGCGATCAATCTCCGAGCTCCTCTCCTCTTGATCGACGTTTGCTCCCTCCTCTCTTGGGTCCAGTCCAATGACTCCTGAAGATCTCTTGCTCACCTTCCGTCGGCAGCCCTCGTTGTCATCGAGATCCTTCCGACTCCATCTCGGTTTTCTGGCCTCGTTGATACACAAAGTTTTAACCCTAAAATATCACTGCAAGTGCACATCAAACGAAGTAGTATTTAGGGATCGAATCCACGAGAACCAAGTATCACACTACGAATCTATATGAATGAAACTAAGCTAAGATGGCAATATGGTGGTTGTTTGCAATAATAAATGAAAATAGAAAATTAAAACGATGTAAATATCAATTAAAAACAAGCGTTAGGTCAAGGGCAATTCGCAGGAATTCAGAGATTATGAACCAGATAATTATTCAGGGAACAATAAGCGCAGTCTTAAACTCAAACATGAATGTTTAACCAATCCACTGTCGTGGTATCAATTACTTTATCTAGCAACCTAAGAATCGAAACTGTCGTTTGATCTTAGAATTCTAAACAAGCATTAACGAGCAGGTTTGATATGTTCACGAATTGCCTTAACATCAGCTTTCGTTGGCTAAGGACAATTCGCTCATCTATGTTCTATCAAGCAATTTATAGCACTTTTGATGAATAGATTAAACCCTAAATCAGAGATTAAGTGATCAATTTAATCTAAACAATGAGAACAACGATAGGTGAAGACAAGATGATAAATCTCTATCTATGTCTGATTCAATGATTCATAAATTTCCTTGAAACCCTAAACCTAACTATGAAACTACTCAGACATGGAAGCAGAGAAACAAGAAGAAGATGTAGAAAAACTCATAATCAAATAAATAGAAATACAAAGGGGTTCATAAATCTTCTCAAGAGATGTAGAGTCAGAGTTTCGTCTCTCCAAAGCTTACAAATTGCAGAAAACCCAAAAGTCTATGTAGATATGAAAGAGTATGAAAAACTTCTAAAATAAAGTGTGTAGAGAATAAAAGTGTAACCTAAAAAAATGGCTAAAAATAACATATAAATAGGTCTAATAATGTTCTGGTCGAAATCTCTGGCAAAGCCAAGCCCAATAAGGAAAAACTGAAATTTTGTTTTTCTGCACACGTTTCTTTTTCTCGCCAGATGAACATATCTTCACTAAAACTTGCATAACTTTCGATCTCACCGTTGGAATGACCTCAAATTACTTCCAAACGAAAGATAACTCGACGCTCTATCCTGTGTCAAAATTTCAGGTCGATCCATTTGTGGAAACGTATTCAACGAGTGCCGAACTTCCGACATTTCCGCAAGATCATGCATCTTCACATATCCGTTTGCAACCATTCCTTACTCGTTATGCCTTATACTCCATCCAAACATGTTTCAACCTGAAAAGACTCTAAAACATAGAAAAAACTCGATAAAATGATGAATATCATGCTTGAAAACCGGTAAAAACCATGATATATCACTCGTCCTAAACTTGATGCCATGTTTTCCGGCAAGCTGTTTTGCAACCGAGTTTGTTTCGTCAAAATCCGGAGGTGGGGGTTATTTTTTCAACGTCACTTCTCAATGTAACCAAGTCTCAACATTCCGGCTCTGCTATAAATTTTGTATCGACGCATTCAACTTTGACTCCAATTTGCTATCAATCAATCCTGAAGATCCATTTGCTTTGATTTATGTTTTTTGTATCTTATTGTAGTAATCATGGATGATGTATTTCCCTCTCTTTGTATCCCGAAAGTTTAAGTTAATGAAATTAAGGTTTGCACAAAAAATATATTTTATTTGGTAAAAACAAATTTAAACACAAAATTATGAAAAGGGAACTTTAGGAACTATGGAATTAAAATTAAGTAATTAGTATATTATGTGAGTAATAAAAAATCTGGTGAGTTATTCTAGTTATTCCTAAAAAAGAAATAGGTTATCTGATATTTGGTATTTTTACACCACTAGACTCATGTTTTTGTCATTCTCTATCCATAACTTCATAGCATTTGCATCACATTTTCATCATTTTAGTTTCATTTTAGTGATTAGATCCATTTTAGAGTTAAGACTTGTATTTGTGCATTTTGGTATTTGTTTTTGGTGCATTTGGAGTCATTGAAGCTATGTGGATGCAAATGAGAGCTATGAAGTGGATTGGAATTAGAAGAATGGATCAAACATGCCAAAAGAAGAAAGAAAAAAAAACCAGACAATATATCGACCCCCCTATTTCGAAGGGGAGGAGTTCGATATGAACCATCAAGACAAAAAAAGAAAGAGAAAGAAAAAAAGCAGACAATATATCGACCCTCTATTTCGAAGAGGAGGGGTTCGATATGAACCAAATTTTCTTCAAGATCCAAGATCCGACCCGGGTACTTTTTTATTGCTTTATAAATATGCTTTTAGGCAAAAATACCTATGTTTTCTCTCATCTAGAGTTGAATTTAGATCCAAACTCTTCTCTTGGTTTTTTTGGATTGATCTTCAACATCTCTTGCCACTTTAGAGAAGTATTCTTTAAACTTTTATCTCTTATCTTTTTATTTATGCATTTTTATTATGTTTATGTCTTTTTATTTGTTCTTCATCATGTTTAGTGATTAGTTTTTAGTTGGATCATGGGTAATGCTAGATTAGGATGATTTGATGGTTTAACGATGATGATTTAGGTTGATCCTTGTTAGATCCTTCATTTAGGTTGAGATTAATGCTAGTTTTGATTTGATCAATCAAAATCTAGATCTTAGGCATTTCATTCCCGAAAGATGTTTGTGAAAATGTTTGAACTAAATTTTTTATTAGCTTTCTTCTCTAGTCAATGAAGTTGATGTTAAGGTGATTAGTGAACTAAATGGACTTGTTTGTTAATGCTTGTTAATTATTTAATTTGCAAATGAAAGTTTAGCTTAATTGGATAATTAACAAAGTTGATTAGTGCCACGAAAGTGGATTAATCATAATTAAGTGATTCATACTCTAGGATAATCTTTGATTCAATCTCTTACATCATTGTTTGATTTCTAATCCATTCTTATGAAAGTTAAACCCATGGTCCAACGTTTTTCCCTTGTTTTCCTTTTTGCATTTGACTTTCTTCCATACTTAGTTTTTAAAACCATTAAAAACACACAAAAATCATTTGTTATAGCTTAGTTTGTGTCTTGCATCTCTAGTGTGTAAACTTTGTCTCTTGGGATCGACCCTTAAATACTACATCGGTGTACCATGCACTTGTGATTTTATTTGAGGCTTTATAAATGTAAAGGTTAAGCGCCTGTTGGATCTTCACTCTATAGTGAAGGTAAAATAGAGCGTGTCAAGTTTTTGGCACCGTTGTCGGGGACTAAACGATTGCCATTATAGTTAGGATTCAAATTGAGACTATAACCTTTTATTTTCTTTTATTGCTACTCTTTTCTCTTTTCTTGTGATCTTGATCTCTTAGGTGTACAACTAGGAGTACAAAAAACATGCAAGGAAAGAGAGAATAAGAGGAAGCAACCGTCAAGTTAGTGACGTTAAACGCGCCCTTGGAAACTCTCCCAAGCCTATCATTTGTCAAGCTAGTGACATAAAACAAACATGAATAAAGAGGACCAAGCCTCTTCCTCATCACAAACCTCCTGAGTTCTTCTAAAAGCTCCAAAGTACCACCTTCTCCATTGTATATACCGTCTTTGTTTTCATATTTTTCTTCTTTTGTGTCTTGTTCCTTTCTAAGTTTTTACTTTTTCACCGAGACGATGAAGTAAGTCCGGGGGAGGGATATTTGTTGCTAATTCATGTTTTAGTTGTTTTGTTTTCTTTCTCTTTGAGTTTTGCATTGTGCATACGTCTAAAACCGAAGAAACCTAAAAATTTGAATTTTTTTGAAAAACCAAAAAGATTTTCCTTCATTTAGTTGCATTTTCATTTGCATTGTATGTCCATTTTAGGTTGCATTTGCATTGTAAATACAGAGAACAATGATAGAAATACCTTGTAGAGGTTTTTAGTACATAACATTCCTTGTAAATATCTTGATAATACTTTTCTTTTGCTTAATAGACCGCAAAAGGCTTGCTTTTCCATATCTTTGATCTCTCCGCTCTAGATGCTCTAAGTATTGTTGATTCCTTGATTGAATTGAAACCAACTTCATTTTATTTGACCTTAATTGAA
The DNA here is from genome assembly GCA_900406555.1 of Pseudoturritis turrita. NCBI lineage: Eukaryota > Viridiplantae > Streptophyta > Magnoliopsida > Brassicales > Brassicaceae > Pseudoturritis > Pseudoturritis turrita. The sequence goes on along the minus strand of OVBL01000198.1, from coordinate 598,521 downwards.
TTTAATTCTCCACTTATGGGTTTCACTTATACACATTCAAACCATCTTTATCCAGTTTTTACCACTCTCCAATGGTTTGAATGGCCAATCCCAATTCAGATACATCTTTTGAATGAGGATGGTACCACACCTTAAAAGCTCTAAGCCTTTCTTTGAAGCCTTCATTAATTGTTGAGTGATGCCTTTTCTATTTTGCACTTCAGGCATAAAATCTCTTGAGATGGAAACGACAAGGTTTTTCTTCCATTAGAAATAGTCTCATTGGCTAGTCTAGGTGGGTTTGAGAGAGTCTTGACGTTTCATTGAGCCTTATGACGGGTTTGGGAATGGTATCAGGGTGTGAGCTTTGTTAAGAAGAGAGAGAAGAAAGGAAAAGAACCAAAATGGTTAGTGAGAAAAAGAATAAAGAGTGAAACGAAAGTGGTTTGATAATAAGAAAAGAGAAAGTTGTCTTGGGAGTGAAAATAAAAAGGAAACGCTACTCTTGAGTTTAAAAATGTCTAAGTAAGAAGCTCCTAACAAAGAAAAAGAAAAGGAAAAGAATCAAAGGAGGAGTAAAATAAATAGAAACAAGAGTAGATGTTCAGTGTAAAAAGAGTCCTCTAGGACCAATCCCCAAAAGAAAGAAAAGTTAAAGTAATTGGTGTTGAAAATAAGAGTGACCTTGAGTGAATCAAGAGAATAGTAAGGTTGAGTGAGTTACAAAGAAAATGGGCTGGGTAAAAAAATAAAAGAAAAATCTTGTATGCATAAATTGTTTCCCTTCTCCATTGCTTTTTTGTAGTGAATTGTGCCTTATGTTTGAGAGAAGTCACTAAATGTTTTGAACCTCCTTTTACTTCACATTGAGCCTATTCTCTTACCAAATCGATTGGACTAGGTCAAATCCTCATTTGTGAGACTACACGTTTGAAAAAACTTAATGAATGTAGGGAGTTGGTGGATAAGAGACTTTTAATCGCTTAGCATTGATTCTAGAGGCAAAAGATTGGAGTTGCGATAACTATGGGAAGCTTTATTGAGTAGATGGTCCATTAGTAGCATTGAGTTGTATTATCTCAAATTGACATTGATTGCTTTGGAAAAGAACCTTGTGGTTTTGAGTTCTCTGTTTCAAACCTCTTCCTTGTTCCTGGTGTTTTGTTTGCTTGAGGGCAAGCAAAAGATAAGTTCGGGAGAGTTGATATTTGGTGTTTTTACACCACTAGACTCATGCTTTTGTCATCCTCTATCCATAAATTCATAGCATTTGCATCATATTTTGATCATTTTAGTCTCATTTTAGTGATTAGATGCATTTTAGAGTTAGAACTTGTATTTGTGCATTTTGATATTTGTTTTAGGTGCTTTTGGAGTCATTGGAGCTATGTGGATGCAAATGAGAGCTATGAAGTGGATTGGAATTGGAAGAATGGATCAAACATGCCAAAAGAAGAAAGAGAAACAAAAAACAGACAATATATCGACCCCCCCTATTTTGAAGGGGAGGGTTTCGATATGAACCATCGAGACAAAAAAAGAAGAAAGAGAAAGAAAAAAACAGACAATATATCGACCCTCTATTTCGAAGGGAAGGGGTTCGATATAAACCAAATTTTCCTCAAGATCCAAGATGCGACCCGGTTTGCCCCGAGTCGACCCGTGTACCTTTTTATTGCTTTATAAATATGTTTTAGGCCAAAAATAACCTAAGTTTCCTTTCCTTTAGAGTTGGATTTAGATCCAAACTCTTCTCTTGGTTTTTTGGATTGATCTTCAACATCTCATGCCACTTTAGAGAATGATTTTTCAAACTCTTATCCTTTATCTTTTTATTTATGCATTTTTATTATGTTTATGTCTTTTTATTTGTTTTTCATCATGTTTAGTGATTAGTTTTTAGTTAGATCATGAGTAATGCTAGATTAGGATGATTTGATGGTTAGATGATGATGATTTAGGTTGATCCTTGTTAGACCCTTCATTTAGATTGAGAATCAAAATCTAGATCTTAGACATTTCATGTCCGAAAGGTGTTTGTGAAAATACTTGAACCAAAATTTTTATGAGCTTTTCTTTCCTAGTCAATGAAAGTTGATGTTAGGTGATTAGTGAACTTAATGAACTTATTTGTTAATGCTTGTTAATTATTTAATTTACAAATGAAAGTTTAGCTTAATTGGATAATTATCAAAGTTGATTAGTGCCAAGAAAGTGGATTAATCATAATTAAGTGCTCCATGTTCTAGGATAGTGTTTGATTCAATCTCTTACATCATTTTTTGATTTCTAATACATTCTTATAAAAGTTAAACCCATCAACGTTTTTCCCTTGTTTTCTTTTTTTGCATTTGACTTTCTTCCATACTTAGCTTTTAAAACCATTAGAAACACACAAAAATCATTTGGTATAGCTTAGTTTGTGTCTTGTATCTCTAGTGTGCAAACTTTAGTTCCTTGGGATCGACCATTAAGTATTACTTCGGTGTACCATGCACTTGTAGTTTTATTTGAGGCTTTATAAATATAAAGTTTAAGCGCTTAATTGGATATTCGCTCTCTAATGAAGGTAAAATTAGAGCGTGTTATTATCTTATATAATTTTTCTTGTAAGTATGTATGTGCACTGATCACAACCAAATAATATCCTATGAAGTTAATAAGTTTACTATTACTAATTGTAATCCGATACAATGTAAAATATTAGATTTAAACAAACAAATTGCATTTATGGAAAACGAAAACAACTTTGATTTTAATCATGAAATCCAAACATATAGATTTTACATATAATGTAGATAGCTATTGTTTGGGTGATTTTACACTCCAATGATAGATTGCCATGTCATCTAAAAGGCATGGGTCACCCTATTTCGGAGTAGAGTAGGTTTGCTGGGGTGTTCCTGACAAGCTAGGCTATCACTATCTCACCTACCGCTATCCGTAAATTGCGCCAACCATTCTACGAAAGAAATGGATGATGTGACTAGACAGAGGGAATCGGCCGAGCTAGAGCCAAGATAAGTGGCATTCTCCTATAAATACTAATAAAATGACCTCCAAGAAGGGGGTCGAGAGGTCGGGGTCCGAGAGAGAATCCATGAGAGAGGGCTCAAAATAGAGGTAGAGACGGAGACATACACACCGGAACAAAGAAGGGGACAAGATACTTTTTTATAAGCATCCCTGGTACTTCAACTATTGGGGAGAGAGCTCCAACTCCAGCCTCTCTAGGAGTTCTTCCTTTCTTCTCTTCCCATTCATATCATAAATATCAGACGTTGACCATGATCCTCGGACACGGCACCAAACGGAATCCACAAATTCTCCCGAATAAACTCACTCTCTAGTGGTAACCTGACTACGGCGTCAGAGAGTTTTCGAGAGGAAAATTCCTTCTCGTTCTTCCGAAGACTTCACTGGCGTTGTTACTTGCGCATGTACAACCATACCCCCCGGACAACATCCATGATTGTCTCCTGGAGATGATAACTCTAGGAGACGCGTGTCTCATCCCCCCATAGGACGGAACTCCTACCCGGTGCTCTATGGCTATTCCTAGAAGACAGTCCAAAGTCTAATGCATGAAATCTACGATCCTTGTACGAAGAATCCAAAATCCGATCCGAATAACTAATAAAAAAATATACTATTAATTTATTTATTAATAATAACACCAAAAAAATTATGTGTTTAGTATATTTTGAAGCTCAACTCATAGATGTAAACAATAAAACAATAAAATATTTTAAATTAATATGTTTTAATTTACTCTTTCTTTTTGTCAATGGGGCTCGAGACCTAATGGGTATACTGCATAATTTTACAATTATTGGCAAGGAGTATGTGGTCGCGGTACGATCATTTTTCCTATAAGGTTTCATGTCGAAGGGGTTAATTCTACTGTTAGCTCTAACTCCGAAGCGTACAGATGCTTGAACGATTAGAGATTATAGACCGATAGCATGTTTTAATATCCTGTAAAAGATCATTTCCAAAAAAATTGTAAACCAGATAAAGACAGTGCTTCCTATATTTATTAAACACAGAAAAAGTGTTTTTCTTTTAAGAAGAGATTGTTGCTAGAACACCTTTTATTAGCCATATAGTTGGTTAAGGATTATCACAAAAAGTCTATCGTGTTTTGCTACGCCATAGAGATTGATAATTCGAAGGTGTTCGACATGCACAATCTAATGGTTCTTTATTGTCTCAATCCTATGTATATTCAATTTCCTGATGTTTCATTTGATGAATCTATGTTTGTATTTTCTACCGTCTCTGTCTACGTAGCAGTTAATGGAGAATTGGAGGGGGGTTTTTATTGCCAAAGGACTTTGACATGGTTGTGCGGTGTCCCCCGACTTGTTTTTAGCTTTTAATAAATAGGACGTATAATATACTAAAAAAACAAAATTGAATTATGAAATGTTATAGGACATTTTTTTTGAGTTTGTTCATATATACATTTTTTTAATAAATTGTCATTATGCCTAAACTATATTTTCTAAAACATTTAAGCAAAAAAAGTTAAAAAATAAACTGAAAATGCGTGAAAAAAAAGAGGAAGAAGACCTTAGGACAAATGATCGATTGATGTTTGTCGATGATTTTGATCAATAGAATTCGTCCTATTTAATTTAGAATACTCCTTCTGTCTTTACTATATGTTCTAAGAAATTTAGATTATGTAATCTATGCACTGTACATGTTCTATAAAATCTAGAAATTCATTAATGTTCAACGATGTATAACCTAATTTGGTCTCGATATTTCCGTGTTTAACAAATGAATATGTTGCAGATCTACAGAACGTGGGGTTTATAGAGATCGTTTAACAACAAAGAGTGGAGATTGAGACGAAAACGAGAGGGTTGGCTCGGCGATTGGGTTCGAGTCCGTCCAACTCTGTTTGTGGTGAATGGAACCGCCGAAGAAGGAAGGTGACAAAGAGACTGCTAGGAGAAATCGATTTGTCAAAACCTAATGTGAACCCTCTTGATCAATTAGAGGGTTTAATTTCGAATCCATTATTGTTTTAATTAGAAATTAATAAATTTAATTTTTTTTAAAAACATATTTCCAATTTTGAAAATTAGAGGTATAATAGGATTTCAATTAATAATAAATTTAGTTCACCAATTCTCATTAAAAAGTATATATGGATTAACTCAACAAAATATATCCTTTATTTCTAATTTTTTCAATGTTATATGACATGGGTTGATATATCCCCAAAATTAATTTTAACGGTTTTTTTTTTCTGTTAATATAGAAGTGGAGTTAGGCACCACGTCTCTTCTATGATTAGCTTTAAGATTTGTGGGTTTTGACAGTACAAATTGCATTCAACTTGCAATATCTAATCAAGTTATTGATTGACATATGTGATATCAAATCAATCCGCCAGTCAGCTGGTTCTAAGGCCTCAAACATTCAACAAATTTGCGGTCTTAGTTAATAAGGATTATAAACAATAATAGTGATAATTATTTCAGTATTGATAATATTATTGTGTACATAAGTAAATAGATAATTCAATATGTAAAAAGTTAAAGCTGATAAACAAAAGAAATGCTATTTAATGTGATTTGTAGTATAATTATTTATGTTTTAGCAAATACATATAAAACTATGTTTTATCTCTTGCTGTGCGCAGAGATAATAAATTTAAAAGGTAAAAATATGAAATACTGTTGGTTTATTCGGTAATCATTTGAAATATAAAAGTAAACAATGGTAAATAAAGCTCGGATCTGCTAATGCACTGCCACCTCTGTTTGACACCACTTTTCTGCAAATAGTTGAGAAAATGTATGTGAACCCGTTGACGAAAAAATGGTAAATAAATTAATTTAGTACACACTTTATTATTAGTGACATTTTATATAATTCAAAAGAAAGAGACTATGAATTAGTTTGATAAACAGTATCGTAAAATCTATTAGAAAAACTCCAATATACATCATATGTATATAACGTGTTATGTTATATTTTCTTCTTAACATGTTATGACTAAGGGTTTGAATGGGAAGACAAATATTGGTTCGACCATTTTAGTGTACCGAATATTTTCAATTTCCCATTCACATATCCTATATATATATTAATTGAGTAGACATAAATGCAAAAAATCATATGTGTCGATTAAAAATGAATTTAAGAAATACGTTAACTAAATTAATCAATCAAAACATTCCAATTAAATCTATGCCTTGATGGAAATCTCTACATATTTTCATTAATTTTTTAACATGAACTCACAAATACATGTGTTACAAATTTAAATCCAACTAAAACGTAACATAATGTTTTACCAATGTCAATTACTTTTTAAAAACTGTATTAATGTCCATTTGGATATCATATTTAAAAATATGATTGATCATACAATTATTTTCTTTAATATCGCTTAATTATATCCATATTATTCTAATTAAAGTTGAGGTTTCGTTATAAACGTACAACTTTACAAATAAAATATTTTTACAATTTTTACAGAAAACACAATAGATTTATTGATAGAAATATATATATATATATATATATATATATATATAAGGTTTTGATACTTTATATTTTTTTTTTTAAATGCAAGAATTATTATTTTATTTGCTATCAATTAAACTGATGGAGAAAAACTATCAATCATATGTACAAATTGTCAATATTGGTGAAATCCAAACAGTTCGTACAAAATAAATTGAAAACAACAAATTAATGCTTGAATTTCGAAAAATCATCAGTTTTATTTTTTATTATTTCTGTGATTTTTTATTTGAAAAGATTTTTACATACTAACGCGATATTTTTTTTTTGGTTTTGGTGAACTTAAATAAATTGGAGAGAATCCATAATCTCAAACGTATTCGATTTACACCAAAAATACTTACATCCAAGCCAAGTGTCATGCAAAATAAATTCTATAAAATAAAAATATATTTATCTATATGCAAAATATACCATTTGATCTTTGCTATTTCTAATTTCTCCAATATAGTAAAAAAATTCATGATTTTTTATTTTCAAATATTATAATCCCGTCAAAGTTTGACGCGGATCAAAATCTAATAAATAATTAAAAGTGGTTCATATGTAAAAAATATATTAATTTTCTTTTGTACCACACACTGTTCATCCGCAAGTAACAGTATTTCCACTCAATATATGTGATGCTTTCAAGTTTTTTTTCCATCCAAACTTTTTATATTAAAAACCGGGGCGAAATACATTGTATGATACAAAGTCCGACTTTTAACGTTTACGACATCGGAAACCAAAAGCCCACAACAGGGGAAACTTAGCCCGAATGATTACCGTGAAACAAAGCACGAAAGTTTACCGGAAAACTAAAATCCAAAAACATATATCTAGAGAACCAATCTACCACAAAACGCTGGGACAGGTGAAGCAATTGCAATCAATGGATAGCGTGGAAAGAGCAGAAGTCGCGAAACTAACAAAGCTCACTAGTCGAGGACGAGGCTACAGGTAACCGTGAAGAAATAAACCCAAATACGACAAAAAGCAATAACAAGTAACCACAAACGGGTTTCTAAACTCGTACCCACCTAATTTTCACCCTAATTAGTCTAAATCTAGAACTTTGCATCCCCACAAAAGGTTAGCCTTACAAGAACTGACCATGAAAAACGTAAGGCGAAAACTGATTATTCACTAAGCTAAAGGCGGTGGAAGGAACCTGTTATAGAAACACCGAAATAGCAAAGATGCTAAAAAAAGAATCCAACATCGACCCAACAACTACGCATATACAATCTGCAGAAAACCAAAAGCAACTCTAATCCTAACGAGTGAAGTAGACTAGAACCACTAGAACTCTGTTAACCGAAGACTAGGCAAAGGGTACAAGGAAGAGCCTAAAAGCAACGATTCAAGGGACCAAGCGGCAGAGCAGAGAGAGAGAGAGAGAGACGCAGCTACTACAAACTTCTGACCTCTGCCCGAAAGAAGATCGGAGGAAAGAACTCGAGCACTCTGAGACTACACCTGAAACCAAACCTTCTCCGGAGACACGCTCCGGCCAAAGCAGACGGCGAGAGAACAGTAGAAACCTGCACAAAATCCCAGATCTGAGTCAACGAAACAGGAGACCACGAGCCCCACCGAAGCCGAATACTAGGCACCGACGACTGGAACCGGCTCATCTGCACCCACCTTCGAAGACCTAGACGAAGCTAAGCCACCGAAACCACTGAACCAGAGCTCAAAGCCCGACACCAAACCCTTTGTAGAACACTTTGATTGAGATCCAAAGTCTAAGCCGAAGAAATTAAAAACAAAGAGCCAGATATACAAGAGTTCTGGCGTCGGTGCTGAGAAAGCCGTCGGACGCCGGACCCCGAAGATCCCTTAGCCGGAAAAATGAACTGTAGCTGCCGTCTGTTTAAAAGAGAACCTAGGGCGAACCTGACACCCTCCACATGATCTATGTGATGTTATCAAGTTAAAATGTGCGATTCTTTTTTTTGTTTTATTTTTTAATTAAAAATTATGAACAAAATTATAGGTATTATATGAAAAACAACATATATAGATTAAAAAAAAGGTCAACGTGCATATTTTAATATTTTTTTTGTGATTCAAATTTATCTCATATTTATAACCAAAAATATATTTAATGTATTTATAAGTTTTCTTCTAAAACAAATGTTATTTAAATTTCAAACACAATATATATATATATATAGAGCTATGTATAATTATACATGTTACTTTTAGAAATTAAATTTTCTAAAATTAACTAATTTTTAATTATGCATAAATAAAATAACAATTTTAAATTTTATAGAAATTATTATAAATATGTATAGTATTTTGGACCGCTTTTTATCCGCTTTCACTATTCAAACATATATTTTGGACCGCCTGATCCTCCAGATCCGCATTTGTATTGTCTGATTCGCTAGATCCATACTTGTATTGTCTGATCTACTAGATCTGCACTTGTTCCGCTTGATCCGCTCTGCCCGATCCACTTGATCTACTCCGCCTGATCCGCTTTTACCATTCGAAACTAAGTCGAGTAATATGTGTCCGCTTTATATAATTTAAATTGTTATATATGCGAAAAATATAGTTTTATATATATGAATTAATTCAAGTCTTAGGAATAGATGTCATCTAAATCAAACAAAGATTAGAAGGGCGAATGGAAAGTTGGATAACAAAAAAAGGAAAGAAAAAGAGAGAGACTCCAACGAAGAAAAGATAAGGAAGAATAGATAAGGAAGGATTTAGACATAAATCAGGTCTAATTTTTGTTAGTTGTCTAATTTTGACAACTCATGTGTCATATGCCCAGTTATTGGTCCCGAAGAGGTTGTGGGTAAACTCTTTCAACATTTTATCACCAACCATGTCGTCCGTAAGTACTCAACGGCGATTAAAAATATAATTTTCTGTTTTTACATTAGAATTTTTACAACTTACAGATGAAGAGGGTGAGCATGTGTTGGGATCATCTCAAGGCCTCTAAACTGGAATAGATTTAACAACTATTTTGATGATCATTGCTTATCTTTCAATTCTTATATTTTATTGTTAGACATTTATTGTACTTTTAATTTAGTATTCTGATAACTATTTTATTTGGATTTGTTATTAATATTTAACTTTCAAAGTTATTTTCTGGATTTAAAATTTTGATTTATTTTCATTGTTACATTTATTTAATATAGTAGCTCGCGAGTTTAAGGCAATTCCAACCATTACACCAAATTTGGTGTTAAAATCACACCAAATTTGGTGTTTTAGTGTCACAATTTTTTTCCATCTCCAACCATAATATCAAATCTCACACTAAAAAAAAATTCTCTATTATTATATTATTAAATTTAAAATTTTCTTCATTTTTAATAATTTGATAAATACTTTTATAACTGATTAATTATAACTTAAATATAAGATTACAATCGGTGACGACCAATAAAAATAATTTACAATCGATAAATTAAAAATAGCGGAAAATAAATTATATCGTACTAATTCTCAGAATTAATATTTTCGGACCACAAATGTTCAATTAACGCATTTCAAAGTTCAATATATGCTTCCCGGTCCTTGATTTACCTGTATCGAGCTAAAAATTCTTGAAATCGAACATCATCATTATCCGCCACCTCAATTTCTGCAGTTGGGACTTCGCCTCGTTCTTCAATTATTGCATCAAGATTACGTTCATCCTCTATGATCATATTATGCATTATGATACAAGTTGTCATTATATCATTTAACACTTTCTTGGTCCAAAAGCGCGCTGATCCGGCCACTATTGCAAATTTTGACTGCAATACTCCAAATGCACGTTCCACGACTTTTTTAGATGCTTCTTGCCTCTTCGCAATTTTTTTTTTTGGGACCACCTGGATCGTGAATTGTTTGAACAAGAGTGGACCATTTTGGATATATACCATCAACTAGATAATAACCCATATTATAATTTTTCCCATTAATAACATAATTAGCGGGTGGAGCAGTTCCTTCAGCTAGATTACCAAAAAGATGAGACATCTCTAGCACATTAATATCATTGTTAGATTCTGGTAGGCCAAAATATGCATGCCAAATCCAAAGATCATAATCGACTACAACCTCTAGAATAATAGTAGGAGATCCACTACGACCAACATATTGTCCTCCCCAAGCTGTTGGGTAGTTTTTTTCATTTCCTATGCATACAATCTAAACTACCCAACATACATGGAAATCCTCGACGTTCACCAATGTGAAGTAGCCGTGCAACATCATTAGCATCAAGTGATCGAAGATAGCGACATGCAAACACCTCGTTAACAACACGACAAAATCGCTTCAAACTTTCTAGACTTGTAGACTCTCCTATTTTGATGTACTCATCGGTGGAATCCGCTGGTAAACCATACGCCAACATTCGAAAGACACCAGTTATTTTGTTTGCAAACCAGACAACCCAAGTTTACCGGCTCCATCTCTTCGTTGGACAAAGTAATTGTCATGTCTCTGTATAGCATAATAAATACGAAGAAACAAAGGACGGCTCATCCGAAATATTCGTCCGAACATCGTCTCAGGAAACACATGATTCTCTGTGAAATAATCATTGAAGAGTTTAGGGGTGGGACGATTTCGGATATCATGGAATTTCAGGATATCCAGATCCGGATCCGTAGCGTCCGAATATCCGGACTTCGGATATCCGAAAAAAAATCAGGATATCCGCTGGTATCCGGATCCAAAAAAAAGAAAAAAAAATAATTAAAATAACTAACTTAAAATACCAAAAACTTTAAAAACAATTATAATTTAAAATTTTGAATAATATTTTTCAAAATAAATATGATATATTAGAAAAAATAACTAAAAACAATTTATATATATATATATATAAATAACTTAATATATGTAAAAAATATATATGTTTTAATATATTTAATGCGTCAGGATCCGGATCCAGATATCCGGACCTTGAAATTTTACTATCCGGATCCGGATCCGTTTTTCATGGATCCGAGATTTTATTATCCTTATCCGGATATCCTAATTTTCAGAGCGGATCAGGGTGGATCCCGGATCAGATCTCGGATCCCGGATAATAATTCAACCCCTAGAAGAGATTGCGAGAAACATTTTCCCGATCACAGTTGATAACTACCATAGTTGAAATTCATTTTTATTAGAAGAAATAGAAGATGGTGATATTCATTTTAATTTCCAAACACAATACCCATTATATAGTGTAAGCAAATCGATCTTAACCATTGATTTTCTCAGAAAAATATGGGTCGATCTTAGCCGTTGATTTTCTCAGAAAAAGACGAGTTGATCTTAGCCGTTGAATTTCTTCCTCGGAGATCTAACCATTGTATTGATTAGTCATTTCATGTCTTATATCAATTATCATCTTCTCAGAAAAAGATGGTATATGAGATGAACTACCATAGTTGAAATTCATTTTTTATTAGAAGAAATAGAAGATGGTGATATTAATTTTAATTTCCAAACACAATATCCATTATATAGTGTAAGCAAATCGATCTTAACCGCTGATTTTCTTAGAAAAAGATGAGTCGATCTTAGCTGTTGATTTTCTTAGAAAAAGACGAGTTGATCTTAGTCGTCGAATTTCTTCCTCGAAGATCTAACTGTTGCATTGATTAGTCACTTCATGTCTTATATCAATTATCATCTTCTCATAAAAAGACGAGTCGTTCTTAGCCGTTGAATTTCTTTCACAAGATCCAACCGTTGCATTGATTAGTCAATTCATGTCTTATATCAATTATCATCTTCTCAGAAAAAGACGAGTCGATCTTAGCCGTTAAATTTCTTTCACGAAGATCCAATTGTTGCATTGATTAGTCACTTCATGTCTTATATCAATTATCATCTTCTCAGAAAAAGACGAGTTAATCTTAGCCATTGAATTTCTTTCATGAAGATCTAACCGTTGTATTGGTTAATCACTTCTTGTCTTATATCAATTATCATATTCTCAGAAAAAGATGAGTTGATCTTAGCCGTTGAATTTCTTCCACGAAGATCTAACTGTTGCATTGATTAGTCACTTCATGTCTTATATCAATTATCATTTTCTCATAAAAATACGAGTCAATCTTAGCGGTTGAATTTCTCACCAAGATCTAAACGTTGATTTTGCCTTCACTTCTCTATATAAATGACACTACACTTTGTATGATCACACATCTTCAAATCTTTTTCTTACCACTAATATTTCTTCTAAAGTGACTTCAAGTCGCTCTTCATCATATTCTATCGAAGAAGATATGCAATTATGTCATGTGTATCTTGATGTTTCCCAAAATCCAATCATAGGAATAAACCAATCAAGAGATCAATTTTGGGCAAAAGTTGAGACTGAATATCATAATTCCGAGATTTTTTCTCATCAACCAAGACCGAAAAGATTTTTACAAACTCGAATGACAACCATTCTTTCTACAGTCTCCAAACTGAAGGGATGCGTTAACCAGATTGAAAATAAGAATCTGAGCGGTGCTCCTGAACAAGACATTGTAAGTTTATATATATATATATATATATATATATATATATATATTTTGGATTATTTGAAAATACTATATCTTTATTAATGTACTTACTATCTTATTTGTCTTGTCAATATTTAATCAGTTAAACCAAGCAAATATGTTATTAATACAAGATGTCAAATACAAGAAATTATTCAAATTCGATCTTGTATGGCCTATCCTTAAAGGTATTTTGAAATTTGAAAATAACAACACTAATACACCTACTGCATTTCAAGAAGAAGGTCTTAATGTTACGCAATCTCCATCATTCCAAGATGAGTCATCGCCATCCTCTGGTATGAATTCATTCGATCTAAATATGAATAATGAAACAACCACTTTTAATTTATCTGCAAGACTTATGGGTTTGAAAAAAGCAAAGAGAAAACAACAATCGGAAGAACAGTTCAAACAAATAATGGAGCAAAATGATAAACTTATCAAAGCTATTACTAAAAGTACTTCTGAAATAAATGAAACTCAAAGAAAGAAGGTCGAGGTAGCAAGAATGAAAGAAGAGAATAAAATATTATTTGCATATTTGAGTGCAATATCTGATCCTGCTTGTCGTGCGTATATTGAAAAGAGCACAAAAAACCAACAATACAAGAAATATGTGTACTGATAGTACATTATAATAGGTCGGTTTCCTTAACTGCTATGAAAGCGGGTATTCTAGATTTGGGACTATATGATAGCGTTTTAATTACGCTAAGGAAAAAAATAAATAAGCGGGAAGCTAAAATCACATATTTTCGCCAACACATAGCCAACTTCACTTAAACGCCAAAGCCAAATTCACTTCAGCGGCAAATCAAAAATATTTTTCCCAACACTTACCAAAAAAACATAAAATAGAAATTGACTATTCTCTTTGCACTTTTATGATTCAGTGTTGAAGATTATGTCTCTTGATTTCTTTAACGTTGCTAGTTGCTCTCATTTATAGGGCAGCCTAGAAGGTAAAATTATTTGAATAAGTTGCAATGTTTCATGTATTATTAGTTGCAATATTTTATGTATTATATGTCTCTGAGGGATTGAAACCCAAGGTTTTTGAAGTTTCTCTTACTGATCTTCAGAACGATGAGGATCATGCATGCAGGAAGATCTGTCTCAGAGCTGAAGATGTTCAGGGAAGGAATGTGTTGACCCAATTCTGGGGCATAGATTTCACAGCGGACAAGCTAAGGTCATTGGTGAAAAAGTGGCAGACTTTGATTAAAGCCCATGTCGACGTGAAAACCACAGACAGCTACACCTTGAGGTAATTAACAACATAAAGTGTGTTTATTATTTGATCATGTAAACAAAAATGTTGAAGAACTCTCTGAAATCCACATATTCTGAATGTATCTTGGATAATTGATCAGCTTGTTTTCGTCTCACTAGATTTCATTTTTATCCCAGATTTTAAATTGCATTTTTAACTTGTTTGTGATAATTGATCCTCTCTAGAGGGATTTATCATTGATTAGCTAAGTGGTCTAGACTTTTTCTGTTCTCACATCTATTTTCATGACTAAGAGATTGCCTGGTTATATAAATGGTTGACAAGGACTTGATTTATAATTTTTTGTGTATCACAGGTTGAAACAGTAGCTCAATTTGGTGTTATCTTTCTTCTTTTTGCTTTAGGATTAGAATTTTCTGCAGCAAAAGTTTGCATTTTTCCACCCTCTTCTATTTGTCTGGTTTCTTTGTTCCAACTGATTGAAACTTTTGAGACAGTTATTGTACTTTGTGTTGCAGCCTCGATATGGGAAGTTTTGGCACTTGTTGTTGTAGTACTGTTAGTTAAAACTTGAATTGAGACTTGTAATGTATGTTGACGATTGAGGCTTGTATGGAGTCTTTATATATATTGAATTTTCTGCAAAAAACAGGTTTCTTGTAAATGTGAAACAAAATATTCCAAACCAATATATCGTATATAGAAACAATATATTATTATGAAAAAGGAGAGCTACAACAAACTAGATCATAATAACAAAATAGAGCTACTAAACAATATATTGTAGCCCATAAAAAGAGCAACAAAATAAATTAGTATATCATTAAAATGTGCTATAACCATTAAAACCAGAGCATTTATTATACGCTATGAATATATAATAGCACAGTAAAAAAATGCTATAGTATGTGGTCACCCTATTATAGCTCCCGCTGACATAGCGTTTATAAAAACGCTATTAAAACCATATTATAGCATTAATCGTGTGTTAAAAATGTCCATTTTTCTTGTAGTGCAATACGAAGAACACCGAGAAGGTTTCCAACACCAGTATCATGTATCTCAATATCGAGCATCTAATTATCAAGGAGATCAACCTCAAAGAGAACATGTCCAAAGAGAACAAGTTCAAGGTGAAAACCAAAAATCACCAAGTGACTGAGATGAATTTACCTCGTACTATAATTATCTTAGCAAAACCATAAATAGTTTTCCCGGCAATTAGATTATTATTTAGTTTATATTATGTCTTTAAAAATTATCTTGTTGCATTTATTTTTTTATGTTTGTTTGGTTTTAATTTTGTAATTTTATGTTTCTAATGTTTTAATTTTTTAATTGAATTTTATTATGTATTTTAATCAATTTACGTATTAATTTAGATATTTTATAAATATTATTTTATATTACCTAAACGTAAAAGACACAAAAATTGATAGTATATTTATTTTTTTGTTACAAATTTTATTCAAAAATACAAGCCAATGAGTGATCTTTTTTGGAAAAAGGTATTTTTGCAGAAATTACAAAACAGATGCAGTATTTTTGCAATTTTCTACTATTAATTTCAAAATAATGTATATGCTCTCTCTTCTCTCTTACATATAAGAGAGAAGAGTAGAGATTTCCGGTATACCGGAAATCACTATTCCGGCAAGTTTGAATTTTGTTTCCGTAAATATCGGATGAATAAACTGCGACTAAGTTCAGATTTTATACTGGCTAAGTCCGGTTTTCTCTCTCGCTTTTTGCGAGATTTCGATATCTTTTCTTTCCCGTCGAGTTTCTCCGATTATCTCTTAAATTCTCTTTGTTTTCACCAATTGTCCGAGGAGTAATATCTTCGTCACTTTCCTTTTGCTTACAACGAGAAGCAACGACGGATTTAAGACTACATCATTATATTGGGTGTGTTCCGTGATGGAATTTCTCCAGGATTGGTGATTATCGGAGACTTTTGAAGCGGTTTTAAAGTTTGGATCCGGTAGATCTCGGTGTTATCTCATGTTGGATTTGAGATCGGCAGAAGGGAGGAGGATTTCATCGCTTTAAGACTGATTAGCGGCAGCTAATCGGAGTTGGCAGTGTCTGGCGAAAGGTTAACGACAGCTGCATATTTTGATGCGTGGGTTCTTGAAGATTACATCTTCTCCATGCCTCCACGTGTCTTCATCTAAACCATATGTGTTGTTTATCTTTATCTTTAAATCTCAATTAAAATATGATTTAGTGTTTAATGGGCCGTTAATTTTCGTTGTAATCCTCTAATGGACTTGACCTTCTGTAACTGCCTTTGGGTTTCCGAAATAAATTTGAGTTGACGACCAAAAAAAATAAATTCAAAATAATGTATTAGTAAACAATTTTTAAAATAAATATTTTGACATGGTCGGATTTAAGATCTAGCAAATATTTTAAAATTTTAGTACGGCTTTTCTTTGACATCGTGCTAAATTATTATGGGTGTTTACTATAATTTTTTTTTTGTCGTGGGTAAACTATAGTTTTTGTTAATAAAAAGGGTAAACTATAGTTTAAACGTACATGTTCTTCTATTATACAGTTAGTTTGTTGTACTTTATCTTCTTCTTTTTTTTTTTTTGTTACCTTAATTTGTCCTCCCCTTTTATAGGGATACATTTTTGTTGTACTTTATCTTCTTCTTTTTTTTGTTTTTGTTACCTTAATTTGTCCTCCCCTTTTATAGGATACATTTTTGTTGTACTTTATCTCGTGTCGACTGTTCAATAAAAAGTCAACAGTACTACGGTTCCTGATTCGAAAAGTCAACTGTACTTCCATGTCTAATACTAAAGGTCAACTCTACCAGCTCGATCAGATAGATTCTCCAATTTTAAAACATTGTGACCAATTATTGTAGCTCAGATTCTTTTCTACTATTGAAAATATTCACTAAAAACAAACCAACTAATTAATAAGTTATAGAAAAATACACAAATATTCTAAAGTCTTAAACAATACAGAAATAAAATTGCTCCATTTTAATACTCAAATTATCAAATTTTATTGTTTTACATCTACGTTTTGACAAATGTGAGCCAGTTTACCGGCAACGTCTAAACATCGTGAAAAAGAAAAGGTGCTAACTAAAGCCCCGACCTAAATCCCCAATTTGATTTGGAAATAGTATGAAAGAGAGGGAAAGGATAATTATTCGTCGGCCGAGCTTCGTCTTCGTCGAAAAATAGAAAGAATCTTCTAAATCTTGTAGGTTTAGAAGATCAACAAATATTATAAGGATATCGTCATAGATATTGACAATATCAACAAATATTGACAATATCCTTATAATATCTTATTGATTCTCTAGCTAGGTCACCCGAAGAAGGATATGAATTTATCTGGAAGTAGAAGAAATATATATGGGTAAAAAACTGGTGGTGTGTTTATCATTAATGTTTTCTCAGAAACAAAAATGATATGGGTGTACGTAAAATCGAGTTTTGAAAAGAGTTTGAGAGCTAGGCTTGTGTCTAATGGGAGTGGGAGTTTATCCGGATTGTAAGAAAATCGATTCGAGCTGGATTTTGCACCCAAAAAAAGAATACTAGGGTTTATATAGTTTTTAAAAAAGACCGAAAAATTTCATGTCGAAATCCAGACTAATACCCCTAGATTCATAGAAATCCAAATTCTCTTGCCATTGAAAACTCTACAGAAGGCCAAAAATAATTGGGAGAATTCGTACTCTGCCAAGTGAATCTTCAACCATTCTATCCCACTTTTGGTTAGGGAGAATTCGAACTCTGCCAAATAAATAATTCATTAAAATAATTAGTTGATAAACATGGTCTATTCCTTTAAATATTGAACTTATTATATGTCTCGGTTTTATTTTTTTTTCGTACAACCATTCTTTTTTTTTACCCATCTTTTCCTTTACGTTTATTAAGATGAATTAGGTTTCAAATTTTCTCATTAGAATATTAATTAATACACGTGTAAAAATATTTTGAGTTCAAATATACTTAGGTTTATTATAATATTTTGTCTTTATATAACAAGTTTTTGTGCTCTCTCAATCTTCTCACCAAAAAATTTCAAATTTCAATAATCTATTCCATAAATTTTATCTAAGCTTTTTTATTTGAAAAAACCATCGATTACTCTCTTATTCGATAAAAACAACATATCTCAACATTTTCCAATTAGTTTATTTTAGTAATTCATAAAAAAAAAACAAATAAACTACATATATATACGCTTATATATATTTTGATTTTAAATAGAAATTGATATGACAAAAAAATCAAACGCATTTTTTTCATTAGAATATTAAATAAACGTCTAAAAATCTTTTGAATAGAATTAGATTTATATACTCAAATCTTTAAGATTTATAATATTTTACCTTTATTTAAACAATTTTGTACTCTCTCGATCTTCCCACCAACCAATTTAAAATTTCAATAACCTCTTCTAAATTTTTGTTTCCAATTAGCTTTACCAACATGTCAAAATAAAATTTTCCATTAAAAAAAATAATAATATCATTATATTTTGAAATCAGACTAACAAAATATACATTGTATTGTGGTTTTTTAAATACTTACCACTACGTAATCATCCTAAATATTGTTAAATTGATGTATGAGAAGAAAATTATTTTGAAAGTTTCCCATGCTGTTAAAATTATAAAAAGTAAGAAACCAAATGATGAAACACATATAATTCGTTTTTCGTTGGAAGAAAGATAATACTTGATTCATAAGTGAAAAATAAAAATTCAAATATGATTAGAAATGTGAGTAAGTCTAATTCAAATAAAAATATGTAAATCGATTTGTCAAGAGTTAAAAAAAGATATCTTATTATATAATAAAAAGTAAACATAATTTAAATAGGAATAGGAAAAACTAATAATTTAGAAATATGTGAAAAAAAAATTGAAAATTCAGTTAATATAAAAAAGTAGGAGAATCAAAATCAATAAATAATTTGTAGGCTTTTCGATGAGTGGTTTCACATCGACGTTTTCAATCTTATTTTATTTATTTTTACGGATGATATGATTTTTTTTTTTCCATTTTTGTGCGGTTTATAAAATATTAAAGGACTCAAAATAATTCAACTAAAACATGAGAATAAATTCATCAAGATTTAAAAAATGGATTAAAAAGTATTTTTAATTCAAATAGAATAGGAAAACTAATAATTTGAAAATATGTGATAAAATTTAATTAAAATTAAATAATAAAATAATCAAAGTAAATAAATAAATGTTAGGTTTCTGAATTAGTGGTTTTGCATCAGCGTTCTCAATTTTATTTTATTTATTTTTATGGTTGATTTAGTTTTGATTTCTACTTTTAATTGATTAACTTTTTTTTACAAGTTATAAAATATTAGATTACAAACCCGCATATATGCGGGTCCTTTATCTAGTAATTGATAAAGGCTGAAAATTAGCTTTCTTATATATATTTAAAGAAATAAAAATCAACTCAAATATTTGATCAAATAACCTTTTTAAAATATTCGGCAAGAAAACAAATACATTTATATATCCTGTTTAGCAATTAGCATTTTATGCTTCTTGCGATACAGATTGCTCTAAAGTATATAACGTTGTGATTTAGAAAAAAAAATTCTTACAATTCTCTAGTAATCTAATAGAATCTTATTCTCTGTCATTATATTTTGATCACATTCTCTCCTACAAATTAATAAATATAGCATCGGAGCGTCAACTTATCACGAAACTATTTAATTGAAGAATCTTAATTAATATTTACTAGCAGTTGGGAATAGAAGGTGCATGGTTGATATATAGAATAATCGAGAAAATCTATAAACACTGATTACTCATAAATTTATAAAGTTTAGTACTATTAAGCGTACGACACCAAAAAGGAAGAAGTTTTGTTAGGCGTACTAAACTCTAAAGCCATGACTGGTGTGGTACGTAGTACGTTAGGACGTACCATATTAATATAAAAATATTAAAAACATGTAGTTTGATGGTTTTTATTAGTGTTATTGTTTTGCTACAATAATGTGAGTTCAAATTTGTATAATACATGTTGATAAAAATTTATTTATTTATTAACATTCTACAAATAAATAAATAAAAAATCCTTTGAGCGGCCAAAGTTCTCTCTTGACAAAACCCTAGCGCGGCAAACAAAACTTTTCCGATCTCTCTCTCCGGTGGTCAGTTTATTTCACCGCCACCGTGAGCGGGAATCTTTTTTTTCCTTTTCTTGCTTCGAATCCTCTTTGATGGGTGTTTTCCATGCTGATCATGACTAGATCTAGAATCTCTTCGGATCTTGAGAGGGTGTGGTGTATGAGCATGAGATCTGTGTTTGGTTCAGTTCACTGGCGAGTCTCTCTGGTTCTATCTTGTTCTTGTCTAAACTGCTTGAGGACGGTGGTTTGGTCGGGATCTAGCGAGTTCCGGTGTCCTCTTCTCGCTTCGTTCTTGTTCTGGGCTTCTCGCAGCCTCTTCGTTTCTGGCTAGCTTTGTAGAAGTAGTTTTGGTTGGGTCTCGATGATTATGAATTGTGGCTTGCCTCCGGTGAGGTATTAAGGACGTGTCTCTAAAGTTTGGTTCGCCGCTGCTTTTTCTAATCTTTGTCTTCGTTCATAATTCTGCGGCGGCTCCTTTGCCTCATCTCTCTTCCGCCTAGTGAAGGATTTGGTTCGATTTTACCTCCTCCTTCTCTCGGTTTGAGTGTTCTCTTTCTCTCTCCTCTGTTTCCTGTCATTGCTTGGATGT
This sequence comes from Pseudoturritis turrita, assembly GCA_900406555.1. NCBI lineage: Eukaryota > Viridiplantae > Streptophyta > Magnoliopsida > Brassicales > Brassicaceae > Pseudoturritis > Pseudoturritis turrita. The sequence continues at coordinate 577,514 of OVBL01000198.1, read as the reverse complement.
TGTTGTCTCTGTGTATGTGTTTTTGCTCCAGTTCAGTTGCATGTCCTTGCTCTGCCTCTATCGTTGGTCTTCGGTCTTTGCAGGTGCTCTCCCATCGTCTCTCCTTGATGCTTCTTCCCTTGTCTCCGCATCTCGGAATGGGTGGGAGTAGTTTGAGGAATCTCGGGGCCTCAGCTCTTCAGGTGATGTCTCTGTTTCTCTCCCCCCCAACTCGCCTGCTAGGTTTAGTTTAAAGCTCCATATGCCTCTTCCGGTTAAAGCCTGGAGCCACTACATTGTTCGAGTTATTGTTGTAGGATGTTCTGATTTGTTCTGCGAAGTTTTGGTGTGAACGGTCCTCTGTAGGGGTTGGTCTCATTAGGCGTTGTGTCTACCACATTTCTCTCTCAACGCTTGATTTGGCTTGTCTCATCTGCAGACCCTGCTCTCGCTACCTCTTATATGGCCATTATTGGTTCATCTTTTGGCAGTAAGTGAGGTCCAAGCTTCTGTTCTTTGTGATTGAGGTCTGCGTAGGTTAGTTTAGTTGTTGTAGGTGCTGCTTTTGTGGTTCTACCGCTTCTAATGGGGTCTCATTGGCGTTAAAACTTGTCATGGATTCGGCCTAAGTTGCTCCTCGAGTTGGTTGTGGGCAGCCTAAGCTATGCTTTCAAAGGACCAGATTTGTCCCATTGGTTGGCCATCTTCTAAGTTTGGTCTCTTCCTCTCGGCATGAGGGGTCACGAGACTTCTTTGAGAGTATTTTTTGGGCATTTCTTTTCCTATGCCGTCATTAGCTTCATGGTTTGTGTTGTCTCAATGTTTCTTGGGATGGGAGAGAAGTTTGGATTCATGTGTTGAAATATACACATTTCTCTATTCAATCATGGATTTAGATTTATTTTGAATAGTTTTATATTTGGTTGGATTGTGGATTATTTTGACTCATTTAGTAAAAAATTGATATCCAATAACATGGGATTTTAGAAGACATTTAAAAATACTACATCCAATAAGGGTGGATTTTTTTTTTAAAATCGATATCTTCTCAAATCTACGATCCAATAAGCCCCATTTAGTTAATTTGAGTTTCAATCAAGTATTGTGCCTCTAATTGAATTTCCACTAGAAGAAGACAAGGCAAAACTGACGAGTAAATCCGTCGGATATCCGTCGGAAACAGCCATTTTCGACGGAAAATCAACGCGTGAAAGCTGTCGGATCCGTGTGGTCGGGAAAAAAAATTCATCGGTTTTCCGTCTGAAATTCCGAAGGATTATCGACGCTAGTTTTCTGTAGGAAATTCCGACAGATTACCGACACTAGTTTTCCGTAGGAAATTCCGACGGATTACCTACGCTTGGTTCTCGTTAGAAAGTCCAACGGACATCCGACGGGACATCTCCGACGGAAATCTGACGGGTTATATCAGACGGAACATCTTCGACGGGTTATATTCGACGGATTTCCGACGGCCTCGCAAAAATATATATTAATAAAACTATTATTTAAATATATTTTAAAAATAAATATTAAAAATAAAATTTAATTATAATAATAAAATTAAAATTAAAATTTTTTCTAAAACATAAATGAAATTTAGTTTTGAAAATATGAAAACATGAAATGCATTTAAAATAATCAAATGTCTAAAATTCTACTCCCGGGTGGGCCGCCTAGAGAAACGCCTTCATCCGCGCCAGACTTTTTTGGGCTTCTTCATTTTCCTTTTCCTTCTTCTCTCGGTCTGCCGGCTCCTCGTTGAATCACTCGTTCAACTTCTCGATTTCATCCACAATATGCGAAAAGCCGTAAGACGAAGAAGAGGACGTCGGTTCGTCTCGATCCGGAAGTCGACCAAACCCGAACTTACGATCCTTTTTGTTGGAAGAGAAAGCGTTATTAGTTTTCCAAAACTTAGAAATGGTGATATCCGGGTTGTTGGACAAGCTCCCCGAGCAACAACTGGTGTCTATTAGCGTTTAATGAAACCTAAAAAAATATAAATATTAGTAAAAATAATTTAATTAAAAAAATGAAACAAAATATATATATATAAAAGTTACTAATGTTTGTAAAACAAAACTTTAAAAAGCTATTATAAAAAAGATTTTATATAAATTTTTAATATAAAATATATTTATTAAAAAAAAAATAACATAAAAGGGTTTTTTTTTAAAAACCGTTTATATAAAGTTTGTATTTTCATAAAAAACGATTTATATAAAAAAATTTGAAATATATTTTTAAAACATATGTTTAAAATATCTTTGTATTTAAAATAAATACAAAAAATTCTTTTTGTATTTAAAAACCTATGTCTTGTACAAACCGTTTTAAAAAAAAATTATAACAACTTAATATAAGAACGATTAAATAAAATGTTTTCAATTTATAAAACATTTTAAAAAAAAATTTATATACATAAGCAAAAGTTTTATATCAAAAAACTAATTACAAAACTTAATCCTAAAAATATAAAAATCAAACAAAACTAATTCACAAGCTAATCCAATGGATTCTAACATCTTAAAACCGAAAATTTCATTCACAAATCCATAAAACTAACCACCTAATTCCATAAACAACCCCTAAAACTAACAAAATCCATACATAAAAGATGTGAGAATCATTAGGAAAGATGAAGGAAGACTTAAATGGTGAGATGAAAGAACGAGAGAAACGCCGCCGGAATCGGAGAGAAGGAAGAAGAAATTGCAGAGAGAATTAGAGAGGAAGAAGAAGAAGAGTTTGGGCAATGAGGAGATAAGAAATACGTGGTTTTATTTTTTTTTTCGAAAACGATGGCCGAATCCGTCGGTTTTTAAAAAAAATTTCACCCGAACTTTTTTGGCGAATTTTTTGGCGCGTGTCCAAAAAAGTGGCGGCAAAAGGGGAAATCCACCGATTTCCGACGGAATATTCTCATTTTAGGATTTCGGATTTTGTTAATTGGCTAAAAATGTGTTTCAGATCCTCACAACTATATACAGCATGTCATACTTTGAATTCATACACAAATTTACAAAATCATACAATTTTCGCAAATTAAACATATTAATGTACTAAACATATATGAAACTTATAGAAAACTATCCGATTAAACATCTAGAGTACAAACTATTTTGTAAACATGAAAAAAATGCATTAATGACTTTTAAAACATTTTTTGATATCACTTCATCTTGTTCACACTTTCTATACGGATCTATAACGTAAATCATCAAATTTATTATCCTATACGGATTTTCCGACGGATTACCAACTGATTTTTTTTTCTAAACCCTAAAACCGTCGGAAAATCGTAGAAAAATGTACCGACGGATTTCTGACAAAAAGTGGTTTTTTTTTTGTAAACCCTGAAACCGTCGGAATTTTCCGACTGATTACCGATAGAAAGTGTTTTTAAAAAAAAAACTAAAACCGTCGAAAATATGTAGGAATTTTTCGACGGATTACCGATCGCATGAATTCCGTCGAAAACTCCGACCGGTATCCTACAAATTTTTGACTTTTTTGATTTGTCGAAAACCCGTTGGAAACTCCTCCGAAATTTTTCGACGGCACAAATCCGTCGGAAAATCCGTTGGATTTTGTCTTGTTTTCTTTTTCTTTTTTTCACTGAAAATATTGATTTCATAGATTTTAGAAAAACAACCTACAGTATACAGACAACCAAATAGGCGTAAAGTTCAATCCACACCAATCGAGAAATACAAGTTGGAAAAAGAACAGAGCATAAAACATTACCATCTAACCGAGTGAAATAAAAACATAGTCATAGCATAAAGACAAGCTCTTTTGGGAGGAGAGATATTTTCAAAGAAAATAGATTAAATGCCGACTCCAAACCTACATAAATTAGGGTTTAGACCCGAATTTTGAAATTTTCGAAAAGAAAAAAAAAATCAAGTAGTCTGCTAAAAATATCAAAAATTCGTGCATGCATGAATCATGCCTCCTTTTTTTTTTGGTTTCGTCATAACTTTCTCAACTATGTATTATGTTGCAATTATCTTTGTACACACAAACCTCTATCAAGACGCCGTCAAAAAAAAAAAAAAAAAGCCTCTATAAAGACTGAATCAAGAAGTTCACTATTTCTCCAAAACAACACCTAAAGACCACACACAAACACAATCGCCCGTCTATACATACGCATATATACATATATACAGACGAAAATATGGGAAATATAAGGAACATGCTGAAAATGATACTTGTGTTTGTATTCGTCGGATGGATCTTTATCTGGATAATGATTTCGACTAAGGTTTACAAATACAATTGGACTCCGAAACTTGCTAAGTATTTCAACACTAGTTATTTTGGCCCTCAAGGTTGGTTGATGTTATTATTTCTCCTCTTTCTTTTTTTTCTTTTCTTGAATTTATTCTCTTGCAATTTCAAGAATTTCCTTTTGACTCATGTAATTTTATGTATTTGTAGGCACAAATCTTGTGCTTCTTACAATTCCAATGATGTTCATTGCGGTTCTGAGCTGTGTCTATTTGCATATCCAGAAGAAACAAACTGACATTCAACTTTCCCAGAGGTGAGCATACTATATATAATTGGTTATATTGGAGCGATTTTTTCCGTTTGATTTAGATCATAGATTAGATCTCACTTGTTATTATATATTCGTACGTATTTGACTACTATAAAATTTACATGACGACTATGAACTACAAAATCAATTTGGTTTTCTGCAGAAGAAACTCGATTACCAAAAATAATATATATATATGAATAATACCAATTACCCGACTCGAAAGGGACGCGAATAGGTTTTGAAAGAATTGAAACCTATATGATACATTAATATAAGTTATGTTATATGCAATAATATTTGTATATGTGATATCAATTTTGCAGTAAATATAAAGTAAAAGGAGGGATGGGGCGGGTGATAACGGTGATGAACCCATTGGGGATAGTAACCGCAACGGACTTGACTTTTTCTATCCTGTTTGTGGGTCTTTTGACTTGGGCTCTCGCCAATTGGCTATACATCAGCTATAACGTCCAACTTCACAATCATGACAACGCTAAAATGTAAGTTTATTCATTTTCTACTTACAATTAACATTGACAAAACCTAATTGAATCGAGATCGATGGTGCAGATGGCAGGCGAAGTTTAGGGCTTTTGGGTTGAGAGCAGGGTATGTAGGCCACATCTGTTGGGCCTTTTTGTTCTTCCCTGTCACAAGAGCCTCTACGATTCTGCCACTTGTCGGGTTAACTTCTGAGTCAAGCATCAAATATCACATTTGGCTCGGACATATCTCCAACTTCCTCTTCCTCGTTCACACCGTCGTTTTCCTTATCTACTGGGCCATGACCAATCAGTTGATCGAGGTCCGTTACATCTAACCGTTTTCTTATATATATGGAATGAAAACCAAATAATATTCTAAATTTCTGTAGTCAACTTTGAAGTTCTAGATATAAGGTTTAGGGTTTATAATTTACCATTTATGTCTAATATATATATCTTTTTTTTCTTTAATCTTTTTCTTTTTTTTCCTCGTGCAATTATATACCAAGCTCTGATATATGTTGGTGTTCATCTATATGTACGCAAAGACGTTTGTATGGAGCAAGACTTATGTGCCGAATTTAGCCGGAACAATAGCAATGGTTATCGGAATAGCGATTTGGGTGACGAGCTTACCTTACTTCAGACGAAAGAAGTTTGAGATTTTCTTCTACACTCACCACCTTTACGGTCTCTACATAATCTTCTACGCGTTCCACGTGGGAGACTCGTGGTTCTGCATGATCTTGCCCAACATCTTTCTCTTCTTCATAGATCGCTACTTGAGATTCCTACAGTCAACGAAGCGATCAAGTCTTGTATGTGCTCGGCTCTTACCTTCTGATAACCTCGAACTCACTTTCTCCAAAATCCCGGGTTTGTCACACACTACTTAATTATCCTCTATAATCTAATTCATTCCATACTTTTTGGTCTCTTATTCTTTGGTCTGTTTAACTTGTGAACATTTATGGGATTTTTTTCAAAAAATTCAATGACAATAAAATATTGGGAAACTTATATGACCTTTTATAAACTCTCGATTATTTCCTTCCTCTTAAAGGTTTTTCATGAGTTACAGTGTGATAAAGTGGATGACTCCGACTCAGTTAACTCGTCCCAAAATTTGCTAGAAATTTTGAACAAAAGCTAATCTTTTTGTGCAATGTAAATTTTTATATTATGGATCATATTTATTTAATATTTTAAATCCACTATACATCACTGCCCTCTTTTTTTAGGCTTCTAAATGTGAAGACTTTAACTCGCCCATGACAGTGTCAAAATAAATCATTAGTTCATGAGATTATGCGATCGAGTTTAATTGAATCAGTAAATTATACATAGTTAACTTGTTCTAATGAGTCATGAGTGATCTTGTGAGTTAAGGGATTTTTTGGAGTTAAAATAATAGGTTTATATGTTATAAATATTTACAATAAAACACATCCCTATAAGCATTCTTCATCTGTGAAAAGTATGATTTTTTAGATTATAATTTGTAGATAAAGAAATGTAATATATTACGTTTTAAAAAACAGACATAATAATTTCTAGGGTTTTAGTTAGAACTCCTTATAAAACACTAATAATAATCGAAATCGTTAAATCTTACAAACTAAAATTCAAACTGGCGATCATAATTAAACATAATATTTCTCAATATAAAATATAATTGCATAACTTTCAAATATAATTGTCTAATAATTCTATCATTCTAATTTTCAACTTATATAATTGCGTATCATTTCATATTTTAAAGTAACTAACTATTTTTACACATAGAAAGATGGTTTTTGTAATGTTACAAATAGTAAACTATTTTTTTAGGGAAAAAAGTAAGGATAGATATTGTCTAATTTTTTTGTTTTTACGCATGTTAGATTTTTTAATTTGCCAATGTTGTTAGTTAACCAATTCACGGTTTCTTTTACTTTTACAATGATAATAGTTTTTTGGATATATAATCTGAGTTTAAATTGATAATCTAAAATCATACATATAATAAGATTAGATGATTTTAGCTAATTCATGAAATACTCTACATCATGATGGGTTGATCTGAGTGGACCTGATTGACACTAACGACAATGCATTCTTGGTGTTGTTAGTCCTTGGACTTTTGGACCTGATTGACACTTCCATCCACGAACATTTTGTGTCCTTTTTTGTTTGTTTTTCTCTTGAATAAATGTAACCAGTTGTGATTATGGTGGGCATTGCAGGACTTCATTACAACCCAACAAGTATACTATTTGTACATGTGCCAAGCATTTCCAAGCTCCAGTGGCATCCCTTCTCAATAACCTCAAGTAGCAATTTGGAGGAAGACAGAGTAAGTGTTGTCATCAGAAGACAAGGAACTTGGACTCAGAAGCTCTACGACCGTATCTCTTCTTCTTCTAACGATTCTGTCGAAGTCTCAACTGAAGGACCTTATGGCCCTACCTCTTTCGACTTCTTAAGCCACGACTCTCTGATACTAGTGAGTGGCGGAAGCGGAATCGCTCCTTTCATTTCAGTCATCAGAGAAATCATTTTCCAGAGTCAAAACCCGAACGCGAAACTACCAGATCTTCTTCTTGTTTGCTCCTTCAAACATTACCAAGATCTTTCCCTTTTAGACCTAATTTTCCCTCCCTCAGGCATATCAGTCTCAGACATTTCTAAGCTGAAACTTCGAATAGAAGCCTACGTAACAAGGGATAACGAGCAGCCGCAAACAACAACGTCCGATGATGGAAATCATGTGAAGACGAAATGGTTCAAACCAAACAACAAAGACACACCCATCTCACCTGTTCTTGGACCCAACAACTTGCTATGGCTTGGCGTTGTGATCTTGTCATCATTTGCAATGTTTCTACTTCTCATAGCGATCGTCACACGCTATTACATGTACCCTGTCGACCGTACAGGAAGTGTCTACAACTTCACTTACAGATCGCTCTGGGACATGTTTCTTGGATGTCTCTGTATTTTCATTGCTTCAAGCGCGGTTTTCTTGTGGCGCAAGAAACAGAGCAACGAGGGAGATCATGTTTCGAATAAGCAGAAACAGAGCGTCGTAGACTTTCAGACGCCTACATCCTCTCCATCCTCATGGTTCGGTGGTAGCGCCGAGAGAGAGCTTGAGAGCGTCCCATATCAGTCTATAGTACAAGCCACTAATGTTCACTTCGGCTCTAAACCTAATCTAAAGAGTAAGTCATCAACTATCGATCATAATGCATGGCACATAAAATAGTAAAATTTGACTAAAACGATGCCGTTTTCGCAGAGATACTGTTTGAGGCAGAAGGTTCCGAAGACGTGGGAGTAATGGTGTGTGGACCAAGAAAGATGAGGCATGAAGTGGCAAAGATCTGTGCCTCTGGTTTGGCTAAAAACCTTCACTTCGAGGCAATTAGCTTCAACTGGTAAACTTTCCCAATTTGTCAGCATGGATTTATTGTTTTATTTATTTATTGTTTTGCGTGCTTGCTTGAGAAACAAGAAATCGTTTGCTATAATGTACGATACGTTGTGGGCGCCGTCGTGGTGATCATTGTCGTCATCATTATCGTCATCCTCTGTTATATTGTGTATAGTTATGTGTGACAATGAGACTATGTTATATGTTCTGGTTTCTTTAATAAAATACTTGTGTGGTTATTTTATGGCGTGTTTAAAGTATTTGATAAAAACTTTTAAAAAATAGATAATGTGATGAAAGTTTATGAATTGGGAAGTGTAATTACTTTAACTATAGTGATAACCGACACATGTAGAAACCTTTAAACTAATAGTCTGCACCTTTTAGATACTTTAAAAAAAAAATAGATTGACGAGACAAAACCCCTACGATCGATAGTTATAGCCTAAGTTTATGATCAACCCGCAACTCTTCGATTGTTTTTTTGCACATAAAAACAATTGATGTGATATAAATTTTATAACTTACAAGAGGAATATAATTCCAACCCCATCAGTTTCACCGATATTTCACTACAACCACTGGAATTTTTTTAATTTTCTTCAACCTTTTGAGTAATTTATTTTTCTAAAATGGAGGAATTCCCCCGATAAATCCGTCAAAGAAACAGATATTTTAGGTCATTAATTATAAATAATCCACGTACACTTGGTTGCACACAAACATTTCAAAGATTACAGAAACAATTCTCCTAAACCAAAAAATTAAAAAATAAATTAAAAAATAAATCTCTTAAACCAATTTCAACGAAAATGGACAGGTAACTGCGATCATGCTTTAGCTAGATCCGAACACTGGTGGATCCAGCGTAGGGAAAGCAAGCAACTCTTCGTCAACCTCGAACACAATCATTTTTTCTTTTTGGGCTAAACTGTATTATATTCCTTCTCATATGTTTTCTCTTGAAGAGACATTATTTGGAGTACAATTTGAGCTGGTGAAGGAGAGTTACAATAAAGAAATTGAAAGAAAGAAAAAGAGAGACTCATGAGGGTAATTAACAATCATAAGCCCAAGAAAACAAGTAGTTAAGTTGAAGTATGTCAATGAAAGCGATCAAACCATAAGATTAGGTAAGTAGCATGGTGTGTTGATGTTGTAGCAGTTGATCCTTTTAGTGTTTCATCCCTGTCTAAGCCCGCCAGCTTACTTCTAAGGGTTTGTTGGATGCCACGAACAATAAGATAAGTTGTCTTTGAAGTGTTGGAATGAAGTCGTGCATTTCTCTCTTTCCAAATCTCGTAAACCGTTGCTTGAAGGATGAGCTTTGAGATGGTAGCTAGCTTTGATGATGGAAAGCTTGATTTTGCCCAAACCAAAACTGGATTCCATTCTGATGGAGGGTAATTTCCATATCTAGAGAAAAGTGATCTTCAAACTGATTTTGCAAAATCACAAGCAAAAAATAGATGAGAAGAGTCTTCAATAGTTTACATAGAAGACAAGTTTGAGGGATTGGCAGTCCCCAACTTCGAAGACGAGCGCGCGTTGGAAGAGTGTTTCTAATGACAACCCAGAATATGAAAGCATGCTTTGGAATTCTCCCTCTGAAGTCTGAACCAAACTGTTTGGTGCCAATCTACTATTAGATTCAAAGGGTGTAGACTATTCCAGGTTTTTGAAGCAGAAAACTTCGCAGGAGGATTTAAGGATGATGTCTTCCATAGAAACTGATCAGGTTTAGAGGATTCTGAAATTGGCTGCGCAACAGGAAGAGCAGATCTTAATAGGCTTACAATAGGGTGACGTCCTCTCGGAAGAATCCAAAAACCCGAACCTACTGCTTGAGAGACCGTAGCTAATCGAGGGATTCCTGACACTCTAGGTCCATTCGGCCCTGTCAAATCTAGTAATGGTCCCAAAAGAGTCCAGTCGTTAAACCAAAACAAAGCAGATTGTCCCGATCCAACCTGACAACATAAGAATGGACGGGCCAAAGCTCTCAATTTCGTCAAACGCTTCCCGTGTTCTGAAAATCTGTTTCCCAAAACAATCTGCCTCGAACACAATCATGTCATCTAAGGTAACGTAACCCACACCCTTACGCTCCTTCACCGTTATTTGCATCCACCAACACAACCTGCGTCTTGTCAATAGAATCAGCCGCGACCCAAATCGCAGTTCCAAAACCGAAATCGCCCTGTAAAAGGGTATTCTACACCAGCTAGTCACTACATATGTCTCTGTCTCAGGACTCATCTCATACAACGTACTTAACATCGCGCTCATGAGTCTCTCACCCACTTGATCTGAATCTTCTTTGATCAACTCATCGAGTTCCTTCTTAGTATTCCTCAGCTTGAAGACCATTTCCTGGATATCAATCTCCTTCTCTGTGTTTTCTTTTACCGTAGGTAAAAAGAAGAAGTTACCTATTGCCTTGCCCAACAAGAAAGTAGAAGGAACCCTAGCCCGCAAATCCATTATCCATGGTTTGTGTTATAACCGCGTCCGTGTTGGATCGACCTGCTTTCATTATACATTTGACGAGAAGGGCCGTGGTGGCTTCGTTACGGGTAGTGTGTGGCACAAGTTTGCTTGAAGCTTTTCTTTTGAGTCCTTTAATCTTGACAAGACCAAAGACAAATCTCTTCGTCAAAGTGTTCGTTCCAAAATCGGAGGGAAAATGATGTAGAAAGATCACCAGTAGGGTAGAAATTCTATGATTTGAAATCGGGATTTACCGTCAAAACATGCCCTTTTGCGGCATCGGTCCAGCCGCAAACAAACGTACCCAAGGAAGTAGTGTCGCAGCCTAAGTTAAACTCTCTCTTTGAAATCCTCTTTGTGTAAAGGGTCTCGTGCTGTAAGCGATTCCCCCAAAATGTCACTGTAAAAACGTTGGTATAAATGGGAATCTCGTCGCTTCTTGGGAAAAAAAAGGAAGTAGTATCGCAGATTGATATAGCGGAAGCTTCTGAGGTTTGAGAGTACTCCTCTCAGTGCTATGCAAACGCAGGCTCTTTTATAATTTTTCGATTAATCAAATATCAAATCAACTGAATATATTAGAAGGCCTAAGAAAGTTATTTATAATAAATCATAAAACTCTAATATTCCTAGAATATTTTGGAATATTCTAAAATATCCTAAAAAATAATTCTTAAAATACTTAATATAATAAATATATAAATAAATAATATTATTATTAAATCTACGCTGCATCATGGATTTTGTGAGAAACACCAAACGCAACCGCAAATCCTTTGTTTCTAAGGGTTTGCGGGCGGTTGTGGTTGGTAGCGTTTGACAACAATCATAGAAATCGTTCCATGCCGCTCCGTACCGTTTTATATCGCTTGGAATCACTCTAAATAAAAAGTGCGTTTGCGGTTGCGGATGGTTGAAAAAAAATATTATCATAAATAATAAACTAAAATTTACACAAAAAGTTATTTTAAAAATTTTACTTTTTATATCGAATATTATCATACAAAATTATTTACACTTGATATATATTTTAAATAAACTAAAATAAACTTGTAATTATAAAAAAGTTATTGTAAAAATACTATTTAATTATTCTATGATTTATTTAAAATATATAATTTTAATTTTTATAATAATATATTTTTGATTTCAATTTTAATTTTAATAATTATAAAAAATGTTATTATATATATAAAAAATATTCCAAACATCTTTAAAAAATTTTATTTACTTATTCTATGATTTATTTAAAATATATAATTTTAATTTTTTATAATAATATATTTTTGATTTCTATATAAATTATATATTATGTGTATTTTGGTAGTTTTATGTAAATCTGCTATCACACCGCTGTAAACCAGTCATAAACGTCCCGCAAACACACCTGTTTCCAGCCGCTTTATCAGTCGTATAAATTGTCCAATAACGCTAGAAATCGCTACCGCCCGCTTCCGCATACTTCTGCAACCGCATCCACACCTACTGCGTTTAAACCAGTCAGATCCTAAAGAAACTAAGCTTGACCTGCAACAGCTGCCATATACCTATTAAATTTTCACATTGAACAATAATTGTAAGATATCATTGTTAACAAAATATTAATGTAATTTGCATTTGTATTTACTATTTACATAATAAAATATAACACTTTTAAAACTATAATAATTGTCGCAGATTTTGTTAAATAAAATATAAATTTTTTTTTAAATTACATGTTTTTACTAAAAATATAATACATTTGAAATATGTAAAAATAAAAGTGTTTTAAAAATATAATAAAGTGTTTTAAATTTGCATTTGTATTTACAACACTTTTATTTTATTTTTATATATTTTCCCAAAGTGAAAACACAAACAGAATTGAGAATTTTTAAGATATGCCACTTCTCAACTGCCACTTTGCAAAAATGTCACTGTTTAAAAATCTTTACAAGCGTGTCACTCCATTTTTTTCATATCCTCAGAGTACCTTTTGACTCATTTTAACATAACTTTTTGTATTAATTTTTTCAGATCTTGCCTCCCAACTCGAGAATTCCTCTAAAATCGCTGTATCCGATCTCAAATCTCTCCGTCATCGATCTCAGATCTCTCTGTCTCCGATTTCGCCGTCTCCGATTTCGCCGTCTCCGATCTCAGATCTCTCTGTCTCCAATTTCGCCGTCTCCGAACTCCGTCGCGATCTCCTCTGAGAAAATTCGAGAAAGAGTTGTTATTGATATGGTGGTGCGTTTGACGAAGAACATGGATCTGAGATTGAGTCTGGTGGATTTGGGAAGAAGAAAGATTGGTTAGCCCGATTAATGACCCGATTTGTTGAAGATCCGACCTGTGTTAGGTCAAGAACGGTGAAAAGTCAACTTCCAGTAATATCCAGGGAAGGTAGAAAAAGAAGGAGGAAGAGAAAATGCAAACGCGGAAGAAGAAGAATCGGAAACGCTTTTGAATAGCTTATAAAACCTTTTAAATACCTTATAAAATATTTTAAATAGGGTTTAGTTTTGAAGGTATAGCACTTGGAGTTTTTGCAGGATGAGTCTTTTAAATACCTTATAAAATCTTTTAGATACCTTATAAAACCTTTTAAATACCTTATAAAATCTTTTAAATACCTTATAAAACTGTTTAAAAACATTATAAAACTGTTTAAAGACATTATAATACCTTATTGTTTCTTGTGATGTTTGACTTTGTTGTTTACATAGTCTGATCAATTCTTACACGAATACTTTTGTTCTTGTTTTGTCTCTGTTGATGCATAAACTTCTGAGAGCACTTGGAGTGTTTGGAGAAAGAGTTTTTTAAATACATTTTAAGTACCTTATACAACCTTTTAAATACCTTATAAAACATTTTAAATACCTTATAAAACTGTCTAAAAACATTATAAACTATTAGAAAAACTCATAAAGCACTTTTATACGCAGTTACATAGATCAATCGTCCCCAGCTTTAGAAGATGTCTATCTAACAGAGATTCTAATATCAAAATTAGATTATAAAACATTTTAATTATGTTTTAAAACTTACAAAATAGTTTAATTACAAAACTGTAAGACAAAAATAAGGATCAAACAGAAGAACATTGTTTCATAAAATTAAAAGAAAAAAGTAGAAGAAGAAGAACATTCAACAACAAAATTAACCCAGATTGAAATCAACCCCAAAATTGACATTGAAATTTACCCCAAATACAACGCAGATTTATTACTACATTCAACCAAATCGAATAAAAATCCTAGATCTGTAACCCAAATCGAATCAAAAATCCTAGATTTGTAACCCAAATCAAATCAAAAACTCAGGTCTGTAACACAAATAAAATAAAACCAGATTTGCGAGAATAAAAAACCAGATCTGTAACAAAAAATGACGAAATCCAATCTAGATCTAGATCAATATGCGAGAGAGATATCTGTAACAAAAACCAGATTGATATGCGAGAGAGAAATAAAGAAAACAAAGTTTGATTCATGACTTTTTTGACTAGATAATTTGTTTTTAAAAAGTGGCACAAATAAAAATAACCAAATGACACGCTTGTAAAAGTCACTTTGTGACATTTTTAAAATTGTCCCAAGAGAATTTCTCCTTTTTTGAGTTTGTATTTTCTATTTATGATTTACAAAAATATATATTATAATTGAGTATAGATATTTAGTTTCAAAGAGGGTAAAATGTCATTGAACAAAAAAAATGACGTTGCTCTAGTTAAGTCACTGTCTAAGGTGTTAGCATATAATTAACTCTAAGGTTATTTTCATTCTAGTACTTACTCTAATCTTTATTTTATCCCGCAAAAAGTGTGGGATTAGGTAAATGTGCATAATTGCGCAATTTCTTTCAAAATCCAACTTGCAATATAAATCTTCTTTTTTTCATCTAAAATAATATTATTAAACTTTTTGAAATATTACAAGAGCCGGCGGATCTAAACCCCTGAGACTAAGCCGATGGATAACAAGATATCCTTGGAGGCAAAGTGTAACACCCGTGATCCGCGTTAATATTTTTGGTACGAGTGGCAGTGAAGTTGGTTCGAACATGGTGTGGAAAAACTAAGAAAATTGCCTAAGGCATGGAGGGCTTCGGCAGATTGACCCGTGGGTCACGTTTTACCACCCTTGGGTCGAGTTTCGGCTAGATTGTTGCTAATGGGCCTTTGGGCCATGGATCATATATTAAATGGCGGTTTGGGGACTGGTTAAGGGCTGGTTAAGGGCTGGTTTAGAGTAAACCGAATGCCTTTCTCTCCAAGGCTAGGGTTTTGGGCATTTAATGCATATATGCCTATATATAAGAGGCCTGAGCTTCTCTTTTCCCATTTTCCGCCACTTAGAGAGAAACAAGAAAGAGAAACGAGAGCAAGAAGCAGAGAGTTCTTCGTTCTTCGTTCTTCGTTCTTCGTCGGATTTGCGAAATCAAGAGCTAAGGTTGGCGGGTTGAGATTCTAGGTAAGAATCAATTGAACTTTAGTGTTTCTCTTCGTTTGATTTGAAGTTTGGCTCTGATTTTTGAGGATCGTGTTTGTCAAAAGGTGAAGGTTGTGTTCACATTCGTGTTTGATCACCCGTGTGTGTCGGGCAGCGTTTGGGTCGTTTCCGTGCGTACCGCGTGTACTGACGTGTGCACCAGGGTGTGTCCGCATGCGTACCGGATGCAGTTTGCGTGTGGTTCGCGTAAGGTTCGATAAATCCTAAAATTATCATACGGTCGTGTTGTTTGACCGTGTAGAGTGTTTGTTGTTTGGTGGTCTTAATAAGACATGTTTGTGGTGGTTTGGATTCGATGAATCTAGGTGAACGTGTACGGCTTCTATTTGGCAGAGCGTACTAGGAAGGGATTCATCAATCGTTTGTTGCTAAGGTGAGTTCGTAACCGTAGCTAATGTCTAGGGTTGTTTGTATGGCTCATGGAGTCTTGTTTGTGTTTGAGGTGATACACTTCGGTGTATGGTGGTATACTTATGTATACGGTTTGGTACGTTCGCGTACGGCATATACACTTCGGTGTATAGGTATATTTACGTATACGGTTTGGTACGTTCGCGTACGGCAGATACACTTCGGTGTATAGGTATACTTAGGTATACGGTTTGGTACGTTCGCGTACGGCAGATACACTTCGGTGTATAGGTATACTTATGTATACGGTTGATGTTGGTGTGCACACGTAATCATGTTTGGTGTTTGATCAACACGGTTTGGTACGTTCGCGTACGTTTGATGTTAGATGTTCGATATTTGATGTTAGATGTTTGATGTTGAGATTGGTATGATATTACGTTTGACATGTTGTGTGTTATTACGTTGATATGAATGTTAAATGCAATGTTGGATGTTAGCTGGTGAGACGGGATGACCGATCTCACTAAGCAAATTCGTTTGTTTATGCCCCCTTTCATGGTGGCAGGTAATGGAAGTGGCTAAGGAGCACGCGAGACAAGGCTGGAAAGGAGGAGATGGATTAGGACGGGGTTTATGTTGTTTAAGCATTCGTTTGACATTGGTTGGTCTGATTCGTTATGGCTTAAGTTTGGAACATGATCTCGTTTGTTAAGATGTTTAGTTATGGAACCACTATCGTTTGTGAACCTTGTTTGAAGTTGAAATAAATACTCTGGTTATTTCCTATGCATGTTTGCGAGCCCGCTTAGGTTGTTAGTCTTCCGCTATTTTGTGATCGAATTGAATTAAAATGGTTTAAGGATTGGCCGAAAATTTTACTAAGTTTAGTACGGTCAATGGCATGTGTTCGCTGGTATCTTAACCTCGGTTAGGTTCACCGGGTTAGGGTGTCACACAAAGCCCAAAACAAGGGAAGCAAAACGAATGAAACAAGGACAAACACATAAACTAACAATACGAGATCAAACCCAGTAAACAAGACAGGAAAAACACAATCTTAAGCCCAAAACATAAGGAATACACGATACCTATCATAAAACCTATCTCCTGAAAAGCAAGCGATCAAACAAGTTGGAGCGGACGATATAGCCCACCAAACAACAAAACGAATCCTCCTATAGTGACTGGATACTACCTCACAACCTTACAGAAACTAGGCTTCCATACCGGCAAGAGAGATCCAAGACAAACCAGTCTAGATCATCACTTCTCTCCCGGAAGCGGCAATGTCAAGAGAAACACGACTTTTAAAGCCTCGGAAGAAACCTTTGAATTGAACAAGATCTCGATCAGATCTTTGGAGTAAAGACAAGGAGCGATTACCAAACCATTCGGGTCATACCGAACTTGAAACAAGATCAGCAAGAGATCGAGCCGAATAGAAATCCTAGCAAGCACAAACAAGAGACAAGAGAGACCCAAGGAATCAGCGCATAACCGCAAAAATCAGGCCTTTAACTATGTTCCTTCTCCATACGGGACCGACCTCATACCGAAAAGACAGGGCCAAACCAAGGGGAGAGGGAAGGGGAAACACGGCAAATCTTCCTGGATGACCCACCACCACTCCGGCTAAAGAGACGAAAAGCCGAAACCCCAAACCAAGCCTAACGAACCCAAAGGCCGAAGAGGCTAGATCTGAGGGATACATCTCGAATGATCCACCGGGGAAAGATAGAGGGAGGCGTTTGCATAAGCATCGTTGGCTGACTGGTTCTGGCGTCCCACTCACGACGGACGCGTCTCCGAACAGGAAGGAGAAGTCCCACCTACAACTTGAAAATCCCAAGATCACAAAACCTTCTGAGGATAAAGCCGATATCTACACTGGAGAATCCTAGAGGGACCGACGCCGGTGCTGTGTAAGCCGCCGACGCCGATCACGGCAAAAACTTGTGGCGGCGGCTGTTGAAGAAACGAGAGAGACTTGCAATATAAATCTAACTTGCAATATCTATTCTAATCAAATGAATAAGAAAGAAAAAGAAAAGAAAAAATAGCCTTGTAAAAGAATATGGAAAAATATTAAGGGGTTGGTTCACCCGCTACCACCCGCAAATGCTACGTTTGCGGGCGGTTGCGGTTGGTAGCATTTGACAACAATCACAGAAACCGTTCCATACCGCTACATACCGTTTTATATCGTTTGGAACCGCTCTAAATCAAAAAATCCTTCCAACGAGCATTTGCGGTTGCGGGTGGTTGAAAAAATATATATATTTTTTTTAAATATTATCTTAAATAATAAACTAAAATTTACAAAAAATAGTTATTTTAAAAAATTTACTTTTTATATTGAATATTATCATATAAAATTATATACACTTGATATATATTTTAATTAAACTAAAATAAACTTGTAACTATAAAAAAACTTATTGTAAAAATATTCCAAACCTCTTTAAAAAATACTATTTAATTATTCTATGATTTATTTAAAATATATAATTTTATAATAATATATTTTTGATTTCAATTTTAATTTTAATTTGTAATTATAAAAAAATTATTGTATATATAAAAAATGTTCTAAACATCTTTAAAATTTTTTATTTAATTATTCTATGATTTATTTAAATATATAATTTTAATTTTATAATAATATATTTTTGATTTTTATATAAATTATATATTATGTGTATTTTGGTAGTTTTATGTACATCCGCTATCGCACCCGATGTAAACCAGTCATAGACGTCCCGCAAATGCACCCGTTTTTAGCTTCTTTACTAGTCGTATAAATGGTCCAATAACGCTACAAACCGCTACCGCCCGCTTACGCAAACTCCCGCAACCGCATCCGCACCCGCTGCGTTTAAACCAGTGAGGCCCTAAATATAAAAATATTAATTATTGGCCCTCAATTTGAAACCACGCGCAAACCCTAAGAATTTTACGGTGCTCATCCTCGGTGAATCCGCCGGTGCAGAATCGTCGCCTCTGCTCTCCCTTCGTTCTACCACGGCGAGCCATCTCCAGTCCGACCTGCTTCCCCATCATGGATTTGCTCATCACAACTTCATCGGGTAAGTCGAAGGTTTCGAATCTATCTCCAGAACATGGCGTCGTGGCTGGGGTCTCCTCCAGCGGGAAGAGGATTTTCCGGACCCCCGTTGGCCTCTACTGAATAAATGGTCATCAAAGACAGCGACACCGAGCTTACCGGTGGAGAATCTTCGAGTCGAAGCCAATATTACTGTTGTAGCTTCATATCTATCTCCGCCATCTAAGTCCCAATCAACAAGTTGCAATCAATCTATTCATGAGACTTTCGGCACTGTGGAGAAGGATACACCTGCTAAGTGCATCACTTAGCCAAAAAATTCCTACATGTCTTTCTCGAAAGGAGCTTTGAAGAAACCTTTGTCGTTACTCTCTCCTCCTCTCCAGCAAGCATTAGAGGTAATCCAATTGGTTGAGCCTCCAATGTCTCAATGGCCTCATCTCTCGACTACTAATTCTAGAAACATTCGGGATCTTCCCATTTGCAATTCCGGAACCAACAGTCGTGGTCAGCAAGAGGAGTTGGTACAGAAATCGTCAAATGTGCCAGGAGAAATAAACGCTAGTGAAGCTTCTCTGAAGGCTCAGTGTAACACCCGTGTTCCGCGGACTAGTTGGTTCGGTAAAGGCTGGTGTTGAATCCGAATGTTTAAGGGACAAAGGGATCGAGATGGATCCGAACAGTTTAGGCAGTTTTGACCGAGTAAAGTGATAAACTGGGCTGGGACAGTTTTAATCCAAGCTGGGCGGATTATTCGAGTACGCGGTCAGTCTGGACAGTCCGGATGGGACAGTACGTGGTCAGTCTGGACAGTCCGGGTGGGACAGTACGTAGTGGGACTGACTGATCCGAACTGGATCGAATGGGGAAATATTCTAAGTGTTGGGTCAAACGCGGGTTGACTTGTTGACTTCGTGTTGACTTTCGTTGACTTCGTGCTGACTTGACTTTAGGAATATTCGGAGGAATATTCCTTTAGAGCATATTCGGGAGAATATTCTATGGTATATTATGAGCATATTCTGGGCAGATATTTAGGGCAGTTTGCTCTATAAAAACCGAACCTGCCCATTATTTCTCGGTTTTTAGCTGAAAAACTGAAGAAAAAGCCTTAGAGAGATTTCAGAGAGAAAACTGGAGTTCGTGGGCTATCTGATCGAAACCGTGGGTGATCTGATCGTGATTGTGGGTAACGGCAAAGTCTGGGGGATCGGCGACAAGAGGTGTCAGAACTGAACCGGATCAAGGCAAACGAATCTGTTGGCTAAGGTGAGTGCGTGACCGTGGGCTACATGTTTGGCTCGTTTTCTTGCATAGATTCACTTAGACTTGATTGTTTGGGTGATTCCGACTGTTGCTTATTATTATTCTGTATCTGCTTGCTTGTCTCGATGATTGAATCCGTGTATCGGATTAATCAGGCTTGACAAGTGCCTGTACTGATGTCTGAACTGGCTCGTCCTGATGATTAGTCCGTTTATTGGAATAATCAGGCTTGATGGGTGCCTGTACTGGTGTCTGAACTGGCTCGTCCTGATGATTAGTTTCGTTTATCAGAATAATCAGGCTTGACGAGTGACTGTACTGATGTCTGAGCTGATAAGCATGATTGACTGATTGAATGGACTGTTTGATTGCGATATCTATTCTGTGGCTAAGTGGGACGGGATGACCGTTCTCACTAAGCAATTCTGTTGCTTATGCCTCCTTTATGGATGCAGGTAAAGAAATTACCCGCGAAGGTAATCCGAGTGTCTGAGCTGCGAGACTAAGGCAATGAAGGGAAAGATGGTGGTTTCGGGTAGAACATAAGGTCTTGTATTAAAACGATGTAATAGCTTATAGCGAACTTACCGTTGTACTTGAACCTCATTTAATAAGAAATCAGTTTATGTGTTAAAAGGACTTGTCTAATCGGATTAAATGCTAAAAAATGGTTAAGTAAGAAAAACGTTTGAAAATGGCTAAGTCTGGCCGAACTGTCCGAGCCAGAACCTTACATCGGTAAGGAAATCTGGGTCGGGGTGTTTCAATTTGGTATCAGAGCATTTACGGTTCTAGGACAGTCTAGCATAAACGGGTTAGTGGGTTTAATCCATCCTTCCAATGCCTGATGTCTCGCGGTAAGTATGTTTCTGTGTGAAACTGTTTCTGTGTGAAACTTTAAGTTAGTGCTGGGCTAACTTACCTAGGTCTGGTCACTGTAGATGGCAAAGAGAGACCGAACTCTGAGAGGAACTGTTGGGGAAACTGGCGAGAATTCTGGAAATACCGTGGCTAGGAATGCAGCCGTGGACCAAGAAGAAATCCAGAATACTGCAAATCCGACTGTCGCTGCTGCTGCGAATGTTACTGTGGCTGCCGCTGCAGTTCCTGTTGGATTGGAAGCAGTGTTAGGCATGCTGGCTCAGGTCTTGGCGAGACTGCCAGCTGTTACGACTGCTCCAGTGGTACCACCGCCTGTGGCAAATGTAGAACCGGTGGTAGAGGATGCGGAAGTGATCTATGAGCCTAGGATTCCATCTTACCTAAAGATGATGGATCACATGCAGAAGCTGGGAACTAAGTTCTTTGCTGGGGGAACAAAGCCTATGGAGGCGGATCAGTGGATATCAAGGCTTGAACGGAACTTTGACTCAATCCGTTGCCCTGGTTCTTACAGGAAAGACCTTGCGGTACACTACCTGGAAGGGGATGCACATACTTGGTGGCAGGATGTTTCGGGACGACGTGAAAGTCGGGATCGTACTTGGGGTCTGTTTTGTGATGAGTTCAGATCCAAGTACTTTCCACAGGAAGCTCTAGACAAGTTGGAAAGTGCTTTCTTGGACTTACGTCAAGGAACCATGACTGTGAGGGAGTATGAGGCCGAGTTTATTAGCCTCAAGAAATATGCTGGGCGTGAGATGGAGGAAGAAAAGGTCCAAATCCGCAGGTTCATGCGTGGACTGCGAGTTGAGCTTCAGAATCGGTCCCAGATTCGTAACTATGCTTCTTTTTCAGAACTGGTTGAGAAAGCGGCTCAACAGGAAGCTGGGATGATTGAAGAAGCTAGGTTGCTGGGTGCTGGATTGCAAGTTCAATCCGGAAATGGTGCTGTTGGGAAAAACAAGAAGTGGGTTAAGAATGTCACTTCTGGCAAGTCATCGGTAGGACGCAGTGTGTGTCCAACTTGTGGAAAGATGCATGTTGGTGCATGTCGGTCTGCTTCTGGGGCGTGTCACCGTTGCGGAAGCATGAGTCACATGGTTCGTGATTGCCCTGAGGAAGATTTAAGAGGAAAGAATCCGGGAAAGGATATAGTGAAAAAGTTATGCTACAACTGTGGTGAAGCTGGGCACTTCAAGATACAGTGTCCCAAACTGGTGCAGCAAGCTGGGAAACGAACAAGTGAGGAACTGTACCCACCTGCAAAGAGGCAAGCCATGACGCCTCGTGTGTACACCATCGGTGAGGAGAGCATGGTAGCAAGCACGTCCTATCCGATCACTGGTGAGTCCTGTCAGTTACCTTAGAGTTTAATTTCTTTGTGAAATTGCTTGCTGTGTGCTAGCTTAGGGTTCTTAGCATTCAGAATGAATGTGTAGGGACTTTAATTGTGGGTGGTGTGGCAACCCATGTTCTGTTTGATTCCGGTGCATCGCATTGCTTTGTGCACCCGGATATGATTGGGAATGGAGGATTCCTAAGGGAACCTTGGAATGGTTACGGGGTAGTTCAGGCAGCAGGAGGCCAAGTCATGACTACCCTTGGATTAGTCCGAAACATCTCAGTAATGATTGGGGAGGTGGACATGCCAGCTGACTTGATGATTTGTCGAGTGAAGTCTTATGATGTTATCATGGGAATGGATTGGCTCGGGAAGTACAAGGCGCATTTAGACTGTCATCGGGGACGAGTTTGTTTCGAGACAAACGAAGGGAAACTGGAATTTCAGGGAGTTAGACCCACAATGGGTAGCTTGATTGTCTCTGCAATTCAAGTAGAACGAATGTTAGAGAAAGGCTGTGAAGCATATCTGGCTGCGATCACAACTGTGGAAGTTGGGTTAGAAGAGGATTTTAAAGATATTCCGGTGGTAAATGAGTTTGAGGACGTATTCCAAGCACTAACTGGATTACCATCAGCTCGTTCTGATCCGTTCACGATCGAGCTTGAGCCTGGAACGGCTCCGATATCTAAGGCTCCTTACCGAATGGCTCCGGCCGAAATGGCTGAGTTAAAGAGA
This sequence comes from Pseudoturritis turrita, assembly GCA_900406555.1. Lineage (NCBI taxonomy): Eukaryota > Viridiplantae > Streptophyta > Magnoliopsida > Brassicales > Brassicaceae > Pseudoturritis > Pseudoturritis turrita. Next base: position 554,445 of record OVBL01000198.1, on the reverse strand, counting down.
CAACTGAGTGAACTGATGGAGAAAGGTTTTGTTAGGCCAAGCAGTTCACCGTGGGGCGCACCAGTTCTGTTTGTTAAGAAAAAGGATGGTAGCTTTCGATTGTGTATCGACTACCGTGGATTGAACAGAGTGACGGTAAAGAACAAGTACCCTCTTCCAAGGATAGATGAGTTGCTGGATCAACTCAGAGGTGCTACTTGGTTCTCTAAGATAGATTTGGCCTCGGGTTATCATCAGATTCCAATAGATGAGCCAAATATTCGGAAGACTGCATTTCGGACAAGGTATGGGCATTATGAGTTTGTTGTCATGCCTTTCGGGTTAACAAATGCACCGGCTGCATTCATGAAGTTGATGAACAACGTGTTCAAAGATTGCTTGGATGAATTCGTGATCATCTTTATAGATGATATCTTGGTCTACTCAAAAGATCAGGAAGAGCACAAGGTTCACTTACGGATGGTGATGGACAGATTAAGGGAACATAAACTATTTGCTAAGCTTAGCAAGTGTAGCTTTTGGCAAAGGGAAATTGGCTTTTTGGGTCATGTGGTCTCGGATAAGGGAGTATCTGTTGACCCGGAAAAGATTAAGGCAATTGCGGATTGGCCTAGACCCAGGAACGCATCAGAGATAAGAAGTTTTCTGGGATTGGCTGGGTATTATCGGAGATTTGTTAAAGGATTTGCGAGCATGGCGCAACCAATGACTCGATTAACGGGGAAGGACGTTCAGTTTGTTTGGTCAGCAGACTGTGAAAAGAGTTTCTCTAAGCTGAAGGAAATGCTTACGAGTACTCCAGTGTTGATTCTACCAAAGACTGACGATCCTTATGTGGTTTATACATATGCGTCACGAATGGGACTTGGATGTGTCCTGATGCAGGAAGGCAAGGTAATCGCTTATGCTTCAAGGCAGCTAAGGAAGCATGAAGGAAATTATCCTACCCACGACTTGGAGATGGCTGCGGTAGTTTTTGCACTTAAGATTTGGAGATCTTATCTTTACGGAGCAAAAGTTCAAATCTTCACGGACCATAAGAGTTTGAAGTACATCTTCACTCAACCGGAACTGAATTTGAGGCAAAGGAGATGGATGGAAACAGTGGCTGATTTTGACCTGGAAATAGCTTATCATCCAGGTAAGGCTAACTTAGTGGCGGATGCCTTAAGCCGGAAAAGAGTGGCAGTGGATTCAGAGAAGGATCTGGAAGGGTTGGTTCATATGGTTAGGACCTTACGTCTAAATGCTTTGAGTGATGGGGTGGAACCGATGGGTCTTGGAGCAGCGGATCAGGCTGACTTGCTGACTAGGGTTCGATTAGCCCAAGAGTTGGACGAGAATCTGATCAAGGTGTCTCAAATTGATAAGGCGGAATATCAGATTTCGAACAATGGAACAATTGTGGTGAATGGACGAGTGTGTGTTCCGAACGATGAGAAATTACGGGAAGAAATTCTTAAGGAAGCACATCAGTCTAGATTCTCGATTCACCCTGGATCAACTAAGATGTATCGAGACTTGAAGCGATACTACCATTGGGTTGGGATGAAGCGAGATGTGGCTAAGTGGATAGCTGGGTGTTCTATCTGTCAAATGGTTAAGGCGGAACTTCAGGTTCCAGGCGGATTGCTGCACAGTTTACCAATTCCTGAGTGGAAATGGGACATGATTACGATGGACTTCGTGACTGGATTACCGTCATGTGACAAGAAAGATTCGATATGGGTGATTGTGGACAGATTGACAAGGTCTGCACATTTCCTTGCAATCAATAAGTCGGATAATGCGGCGGTTCTAGCTAAGCTTTACGTTGAAGAAATCGTTAAGTTACATGGAGTACCGGCGAGCATAGTTTCAGACCGGGATTCGAGATTTACTTCAGCCTTTTGGAAGGCGTTGCAAAAGTCAATGGGAACAAGGGTTCATATGAGTACGTCTTACCACCCGCAAACTGATGGACAATCTGAAAGAACGATCCAAACACTTGAAGACTTGTTGCGAGCTTGTGTTTTGGATTGGGGTGGAAAATGGGAACAGTATCTGCATTTGGCTGAATTTTCTTATAATAATAGCTATCAAGCTAGTATCGGAATGTCGCCGTATGAAGCTTTATATGGGCGGCCGTGTCGAACTCCTTTATGTTGGACCCAAGTGGGAGAGCGAAGCATTTTTGGTCGTGACTTTGTGGAAGAAACGACAGAAAGGATAAGGGTTTTAAAGCTTAAGATGAAAGAAGCTCAAGATAGACAGAAAAGTTATGCGGATAAACATCGGAAACACTTGGAATTTGAAGTAGGAGATATGGTTTATCTCAAAACAGTCACATACAAGGGAAAAGATCGGGCATCAAAGAATAGCAAACTAAGCCCGAGGTACATGGGACCGAATAAGATTCTGGAGCGAATAGGTCCGGTTGCTTACAGACTGGAATTGCCTTCATCTATGGTTGCATTTCATAATGTATTCCACGTTTCTATGCTAAGGAAGTACATAAGTGACCGAGATAATGTTAGGACTGAACCACCTCCGGATTTGCGAAAAAATTTGACAATTGAAGGCAGACCAGTCCAGATTGTAGGAAGAAAAGTGAAGGCAGATCAAAGGAAGAAAGTAAAAATGATCCAAGTTGTTTGGGATTGTGATGGGGAAGAAGAGACAACTTGGGAATCGGAATCAAGGATGAAATCCGAATTTCCTAAGTGGTTTGAAAAACTAAAAGAAGTTGCTGAAAAAGGAAAGAAAATTCGGAAACGAATTTCCTAAGTTTTTCGAAAAACTAAAGGAGGTTGCTGGAAAAAGGAAAGAAGATTCGAGGACGAATCTTAGCTAAGTGGGGGAGAGTTGTAACACCCGTGTTCCGCGGACTAGTTGGTTCGGTAAAGGCTGGTGTTGAATCCGAATGTTTAAGGGACAAAGAGATCGAGATGGATCCGAACAGTTTAGGCAGTTTTGACCGAGTAAAGTGATAAACTGGGCTGGGACAGTTTTAATCCAAGCTGGGCGGATTATTCGAGTACGCGGTCAGTCTGGACAGTCCGGATGGGACAGTACGTGGTCAGTCTGGACAGTCCGGGTGGGACAGTACGCAGTGGGACTGACTGATCCGAACTGGATCGAATGGGGAAATATTCTAAGTGTTGGGTCAAACGCGGGTAGACTTGTTGACTTCGTGTTGACTTTCGTTGATTTCGTGCTGACTTGACTTTAGGAATATTCGGAGGAATATTCCTTTAGAGCATATTCGGGAGAATATTCTATGGTATATTCTGAGCATATTCTGGGCAGATATTTAGGGCAGTTTGCTCTATAAAAACCGAACATGCCCATTATTTCTCGGTTTTTAGCTGAAAAACTGAAGAAAAAGCCTTAGAGAGATTTCAGAGAGAAAACTGGAGTTCGTGGGCTATCTGATCGAAACCGTGGGTGATCTGATCGTGATTGTGGGTAATGGCAAAGTCTGGGGGATCGGCGACAAGAGGTGTCAGAACTGAACCGGATCAAGGCAAACGAATCTGTTGGCTAAGGTGAGTGCGTGACCGTGGGCTACATGTTTGGCTCGTTTTCTTGCATAGATTCACTTAGACTTGATTGTTTGGGTGATTCCGACTGTTGCTTATTATTATTCTGTATCTGCTTGCTTGTCTCGATGATTGAATCCGTGTATCGGATTAATCAGGCTTGACAAGTGCCTGTACTGATGTCTGAACTGGCTCGTCCTGATGATTAGTCCGTTTATCGGAATAATCAGGCTTGATGGGTGCCTGTACTGGTGTCTGAACTGGCTCGTCCTGATGATTAGTTTCGTTTATCAGAATAATCAGGCTTGACGAGTGACTGTACTGATGTCTGAGCTGATAAGCATGATTGACTGATTGAATGGACTGTTTGATTGCGATATCTATTCTGTGGCTAAGTGGGACGGGATGACCGTTCTCACTAAGTAATTCTGTTGCTTATGCCTCCTTTATGGATGCAGGTAAAGAAATTACCCGCGAAGGTAATCCGAGTGTCTGAGCTGCGAGACTAAGGCAATGAAGGGAAAGATGGTGGTTTCGGGTAGAACATAAGGTCTTGTATTAAAACGATGTAATAGCTTATAGCGAACTTACCGTTGTACTTGAACCTCATTTAATAAGAAATCAGTTTATGTGTTAAAAGGACTTGTCTAATCGGATTAAATGCTAAAAAACGGTTAAGTAAGAAAAACGTTTGAAAATGGCTAAGTCTGGCCGAATTGTCCGAGCCAGAACCTTACATCGGTAAGGAAATCTGGGTCGGGGTGTTTCACTCAGCCCAAGGATTATCCATGGGCGGCAAGGACGAATCCAGCCTTGTGCAATCTACACAGAGTTACCATTCTGGATTACATGGAGGACGCCACTCCAAAGGTAAGAATCCCAAGCCATGTTCTTCTAGGTGGTTTAGAGAATCAAAAAGAATTTGTAGTTGGGCAGTTTTATCGGTGTTTTGCACCGACAGAAGGCCAAGTACAGGCGATAGTTACTAGGATATGGGGTAGAAAGTGTAGGATTTTCATCCGGAAACTAGGGGAGTTAACTTACTTATTCCACAATCCTGATGAATCAACTCAAAAATGGGATATCCAGAGAGCTATGTGGCATGTAGACGACTGTTTGATGTTTGTATCTCCATGGTCTCCAGCGAAAACTATTTCTATCCCAGAGATAACTACGGTACATGTTTGGCTGACACTCCTAAATATACCAGACCAGCTCTATTCAATTTTGGGTATCAAGTGGATTGCCTCAGGAATTGAGGAACCGTTGTTGACTAAAAAGCCATGGCTGGACCCAACACAAATGTAGAAAGCAAAGATACTAATTGAGGTAAAACTTGACAGACCATTTACTAAGAGAGTTGCTTTAACTGATGCAAGCAACACAATCACAATGGTGGAAGTGTTATACTCGTGGCTGTCTTCTACGTGTAGTAGCTGTAATCAATTAGGCCATAAAGTTTCACGATGTTTACTTCTAAGCTCAAAATCATCTAGACCTACAGCCTCTACTTCTGCTAACAAGAATTCTGAGATCCCTGGTGTCTCTAACGCAAACAGAAATGTGTCACCTACAATGGATGAGGCTGCAGCCTCGATACTTCTTCTTGCTACTGGACCAGAAACGGTAACAAAAAGAATACCTACAAATGCTCCAGCCTTGGCAATTGCTATGATTTCCGGCCAGAACACTACCGTATCCGACATCACTACAAAAACGACTTCGATCCCAGTTAAATCAGGTATTTCTAATGATCTTCCCACCCTCTTATCTCCTCCTATTGAGACAGGGGCTCCAAGCGAAGTTCACTTAACTACTAAGGCATCAACGAAAGATGCCTCTACTTCCAAACAAGACACTCCCCCATCTGCTCAAACAGAGCATGGTCTTCGTAGGACTTTGTCCAACTTATCTTTGTCCACCAATAGGTTTGCTTCTTTAGATTCTTCGGATGATGATGACGAACCTCCAGCCTTAGATGATGCGCTTAAACCGGTTGATTTCTTTACCCCTTCGGGTAAAAGAATCCTTTGGGATAGACCGGCTAGACCGTCCAAAAAGGCTAAGGAGATGCAATGGCAAACTGAAACGGTTGGACGTGGTAATCGTGGTCGAGGTCGAAGAGGTGGTCGTGGCTAGTAATATAGTTTCTATAAGGTTTGTAACTTATTCGAAGCGGAAGATTCGAGTTGTATGTAGCTATCGCTCTTTCTATCAACTCTTTACATCCTATGTAATCTCTTTAAAAATTGTATGGCTCGAGCCAGTTTTTTGATAAAAGTATTTAAAATATATATATTAATTATTTATCAAGAAAAAAATATATATTAAATCTAGCATATTTTTGTTGTTTCTAGCCTGAGTATGCTTGTTATTTTCTTTAAATAGTTTGTGCAAATAATAACGATAATATTTCACAAACATATTCTTTTAATTTTTTTCCTCAATTAATAAATAATTTTGTCCTATTACATATTTTCGATTTTTTCCTCTAAAGTTGACATTTATATATAGTCTTTAACTAAACTCTGACAACAATCCAACTATAAAAATATTTTTAATGAGAATCTCTCAATGGGTATCTCCAGTCTGGAACTACCCTCGGGGTTAATAGCATTGGACCGCCTTGCATATAAGAACCGGGAAGAAGAGTTCTCAAGCTAGAGGATGGACCTCCGTACTGGTCAAGCATAAGAGGCCCGGGAAGAAGAGTTCTCAAGCTAGAGGATGGACCTCCGTACTGGTCAAGCATAAGAGGCTGCACAAACCTATCCCGTTCCACACCCATCCATCCCCATCTCGCGGTCGCAATACCGCGTAAATATCCTTAGTAAATTTCATTCTATATGATTCTTCCATTCTATATGGTTGTTGTATTCTATATGATTCTTGTTTTGTACAATAAGAGTATTCTTAAAATTCATTTTTGAATATAATGTACTAAGGATATTTACGCGGTATTGCGAATTCCCGTAGATAACCCGCAATTATTTAAAATAGTAATAAAATAAATTATATATTTTTAGCAAAATAAAATATTAGTAAAAAATATTTAATATGATTAAACATAAGTACATAATTTTTTAATGATTAAAAAAATTATTAACTAATTTATATATATTACTATAAATAATATTAATATTTCTTTAAATTTGAAGTGACTTTTTAAAAAAAAATTGTTGGTAACCGCAATTTTAAAAGGGGGAAATTAACGATTATTAGGGCGTATACTGAAATCGGAAAGAGAGGTATACTGCAGAGGCGTTTCTGGAATTGACGATTGCAGGAGGCGTTGCCGGAATTGACGATTGCAGTTGATATTGAGGTTAGTCTGCAGCATTTTTCTATTCTATGTTAGCCAAAATTCGTCGGGCTATTCTATATTAGTGTGAATTTGTTGGCTTTGTTAGGATTGAAGAATGAGGTTAGTTTGCAGCATGTTTCGATTCTATAGCCGAAATTAGTCGGGCTATTCTATATGAGTGTGAATTTGTTGGCTTTGTTAGGATTGAAGAATCAAGCTAAGCCTTTAAATTGGATTGAATGAGATGATTCGGTTTTGTTTTGAATCATAGCTCAGTCTATTAGTTAAACTATATGCTTCGATTCTAGAACTTTGAAGTTAAGAATTGAGGATTTAGATGGTAGTTGAGCGTGAATTGAAGCATGATATCCATTGGGAATGAAAGTGATCTCATTTTTTTTAGGATGGATGAATATGTATTCCCAGAACAGTTGTTTGAAACCGGATGTGTACTAAACAAGGGGAAAACAAATGTCTATTTCAATCTCCACTGGATATCAATTATAAAGAGCGTACTAGATGAAGGGCAGAATCAGCGACTGGCAGAGTCCCAATTCAAAACCATACTGCAGATGGAGAAACATACATTCTCAGTCACACTTTTACATTACTTGTTGACCCTTCAGTTGAAAACAGGGAGGAAGTTTGAGTTGTGGTGGACATTTTCGGGGAAACCAATAAGATATGCGATTGAAGATTTCGCTTTAGTAACTGGTTTAAATTGCGAGCCAGGAAGGCAGACTTCTCTAGTAGCCGTGGCGATTTTGAAAAATCGGAGTCACTGTTTGGTCAACCGTTGTTTGAACGGGAAATCCGATTAATGAAGAAAATAGCCGATTAAATCGAAAAATCGGGTGGGCCAAATTCTGTTTTTGTTTCAAAAATTGCTTGGCCCAGTCTTATTTTTTCTTCAAAATTCGGCCCAAATATTGGAAGCCCATCTTGCTAAGCCTAAAAGCTGTTGTCGACACTTAAGCTACAAATCGATTTGGGCACAAACCCTAATACGATGTTGTGATTATCAACCAAAAGTTGAGGTGAAATTAAAGTGAAACGAGGTCTTCTACCAACATCGTTATTTTCCTGAAGTGAATTTGAGGTAATTATCACTCAATATGTAGCATTCTTCTGTTCTTTGGTGCAGATGCTTCTTCATCACAATCTAAGTTGCCTTAAACATTTAGGAATTTTCATCATTCATTAGTAGTATATAACACTTTTTCAGTCAATCTTTCAGGCTAGTTTATCGTCCTAAACATCCAATTAAAGTTTATAATTCCAAAACCTGAAAGATTCGACAACATATTTGAACTTTCACAAGTGAAAACTAGAAAAATAAGTACATATTGAGTGATAATTACCTCAAATTCACTTCAGGAAAGTAACGATGTTGGTAAAAGATCTCGTTTCACTTTGATTTCACCTCAACTTTTGGTTGATTTGGGGCTGAATCGGCTGATTAATCACAACATCGTATTAGGGTTTGTGCCCAAATCGATTTGTAGCTTAAGTGTCGACAACAGCTTTTAGGCTTAGCAAGATGGGCTTCCAATATTTGGGCCGAATTTTGAAGAAAAAATAAGACTAGGACAAGCAATTTTTGAAACAAAAACAGAATTTGGTCCACCCGATTTTTCGATTTAATCGGCTATTTTCTTCATTAATCGGATTTTCCGTTCAAACAACGGTTGACCAAACAGTGACTCCGACTTTTAACTCAACCCAAAAAATCGAACCAAAACCGACCAGAAAAAACTAATAATCGAAACATAAGTATTTTATATTACTATTTGAACCTTAGAAATGAAAGATTTAAATCGTACATTTGTTAGGATTGCGAACTCGTATTTTAAATAATAAAAAATATAATCGTGACAAAAAAGACAAAAAAAAATATAATCAAATGAGTCAGTCGAATAAAAAAGTATAGTATACCTTCTTGATCATAAGAACAATACAACAAAAAATTGAATTGGGGTGACACTGAAAATATTGTTGTAGTTGCCGATATTATGAACTCTGTAATATTGTTGTTTATTGATTGTTATAGTGATAGCGACGACACATCACAATTAAACTCAAAATAACTTTCTAAATAATATATAGGGGATGATTATCAAAAAAAAAAAGTTAATGATTTGAGTTGTACGTGTAGAAAAGTTAACAGTAAGGTTGATATGGCATTAACATTAAAACCAGGCTTTCATTAAAGGTTCAGGTCGAACCCGATCGAACCATATTGACCCACGACCTAAAAGCATTTTCGGTTCGGTCTTCGATTCGGTTTTAAAAACACTGGATTTTTATCAGTGGTTTTAAAACCGGATCGGGTAATGAACCGGAAACTCATATGGGTCATAGGTCAACCCGGTCGAACTTGTTCAACCGGGTTCATATAACTCATGTATATGCATATATGGTAAATGAATATCATAGATACTAATGAGCCTTTTTTACTTTGTTGAGTACACGTAGTAGACAAAACCCTATTACGTATTAACAAAGAAAAAATTATTTCTTCTAAAAATGCCGCCGCCATCTCATATCTCTCTCTTCTTCAACCAATTTTTTTTTCTCAAATCTTAAGCCTCTGTAAAAACATTCTTCCATTTTTGTGTTCCTTCATCTCGTGCATCAATTTTTATATTGATTAGATCGAAATAGATAGAGATTGATACAGGCACGGAATCACACCAATGCTTGATCAGATTGTGATCAGGAGATTCCTAAGCCAAGCTTTGCGGAAGGTGAATAGATGATAGAAATGGGGATGATAAGAGCGTTTGATTGACTCTCTCAATCGGTGGGATAATTGACTCTCTCAATCTTTGGAGAACTAGACTTAATTAAATCACACAAACAGTCATAATCGTATAATCTCAAGTATCAAATGAATCTCTTAAATAAACTTAAAAGACAAACAATTTAGACAAAGAAACTCTTTGAATAAAATTGACGAACAAACTTTATATTTCTTAGATGATTGAAAGGTGATTTACAATGAAGGAATGAATGAGCTTATATAAAGGCTCGACACTCGACAAGACCAAACGGTCATATACAGAATAAGGAAGCTAATTAAATTAATAATCTATTATTCTATATAAGATTACTTTAAACTTCTATTATTATAAATCATATTATAACAATTGTGTATAAGCCGCGGATACACCTTCCTGACACCGCACTCGTGCGACGATCGACCAAATCCATCCCGGATCGGGTCGACCACAAACCTATCCCGTCCCGCACCCATCCATCCCCATCTCGCGGTCGCAATACCGCGTAAATATCCTTAGTACATTTCATTCTATATGATTCTTCCATTCTATATGGTTGTTCTATTCTATATGATTCTTGTTTTGTACAATAAGAGTATTCTTAAAATTCATTTTTGAATATATAAAACGTGAGTTCTAATTTCTTTTTCAAAAGTGAAATGTGAATTCTATTTTCATATAAAATTTTGTACATTTTTAAAATTTATGAAGATTGAATGATACATATGGAACTTATATTATTACGTATGTTTATATCTATATGTAAATTATTATTGAGAAATTTTGTTTTGTTTTGGGACAGGCTCGGTCTGAAAACTACTTAATATGTCATGTAAACATAGCGATTATTCAAAAAATGGAAATAAATGGAGATTATTCGGGGAAGGGAGGGGGGGATTTTACTACATTTTTATATTGTGGTCGATTGGATCCCATTCCTCGTGATATGGGAAGACTGAGAAGCTCAGGTGCTCGTTGTTTGAGCTTCGCTCCTGATCCTTTCCTTTGTCTTATCTCAGGTGCTCATTGATTCAGGCAGCAGTTCTGACTGGAACCCAATAGTCATTCCAATAGATAGATTTTCGAACTTTCCTACCGCAAGAATTCAGTAAGTTTGTGTATATCTCTTTCTGCTGGTTCCATTTAGGAACCATGTTTGCTTAGCTTTTCCTGATCGTTTCTTTGTTTGTGCAGTATACCGACAGAGTTTTTTGAAGATGTAGACCGGTATGCAGTTGAGATACAGGAACGGTATTTTTACAAATATTACCTAGTTATACTCGGTTGTACCAAAATAGAAAGTAGACATCTTACTAAACGGCTGTTTGACTTCGGGTATCCATTCGGGTTCTGGTCGGGTTAGTTCGGGTTTCAGGTTTTCGGGTTTAGGACTATATCCCTCAGTCGGATATTTTTATTTTTCGGTTCAGGGTTGGTTCGGTTTACCCGTGTTCGGTTCTGTTTTGCCCAGGTTCAGGTACCCGAATTAAACAAAATTTATTTAATTTAAATGAAATTTGGATAATTTTTGCAAAAAATATTTGATTTTGACATATATAACTAAATATTTTTGGATACTTTGGGTATCTTATTATATAAAGCTTGATGCGTCAAACATTGTAATTAACATGATCGCGACACGTGTTAATTAATCGATCAGATTTTGACACATGTAAATAACTATTTTCCAATTAGATTTTGCTACGTGTCAAAAAATTTTTATCTAATAAAAAATTAATATAATTATTTACAAAATAGTAAAAAGTCAACATCCAATTAAATTTAGCCGCATGTCAAAAAAGTTTTTATCTATTTAAAAAAATCTAATATCATTATTTTAAAAATAGTAAAAAGTCAATGTAATTCAAATAGGAATAGAAAAAAAAAATTATTTGGAAATATGTGATAAATTTAAACATTGTAATTAACATGATCGCAACACGTGTTAATTAATCGATCAGATTTTGACACATGTAAAAAACTATTTTCCAATTAGATTTTTCCACGTGTCAAAATTTCTAATCTAATAAAAAATTTAATATAATTATTTACAAAATAGTAAAAAGTCAACATCCAATTAAATTTAGCCGCATGTCAAAAAAGTTTTTATCTATTTTAAAAAAATCTATATCATTATTTTAAAAATAGTAAAAAGTCAATGTAATTCAAATAGGAATAGAAAAAATAAATTATTTGGAAATATGTAATAAAATTTAATTGAAAATCCAATAATATGAGAATCAAATTAGATAAATAATTGTTGGACCTCTCTATCAATGGTTTCGTATCAACGTTCTCAATCTTATTTTGTTTACTTTTATGGGGTGCTCTAATTTACTTTCTCACTTTTTCGGGTTTGGTTTTTTTTTTTATCGGTTATAAAATATTAAAAGAGTAAAAGTATATTTTTATGTAAAGCTTGATTCGTCTATTTTGTAATTAATCTAATCGCGACATGTGTGAGTTAGTCGATCAGATTTCTACACGTGTAAAAGAATTTCTTTCAATTAGATTTAGTCACATTTCAAAAGAGCTTTATCTATTTCAATTTAATAATATCATTATTTGTAAAATAGTAAACCTAATTCAAATAGGAATAGGAGAATCTAATTATTTGAAAATATGTGATAAAATTTAATTGAAAATAAAAAATAAACCTAATTCAAATAGGAATAGGAAAATCTAATTGATGTATTGTGTTTTTGTGCATTCCCTTGGCTTACATTCATATGCATTTGGTCTCTTTTTGCATCATACTAGTGTTTTGTCTTGCATTTCGAGTGTCATTCCATACGTAGCATCATTTTAGAGTCTAGGATCCATCCTTTGCATTTTGTGCATTTTGAGTCCTCTTTTTAGGTACTTTGGAGTTGGCACGTCGAGGAGTTTTTGGCAAGCTAAATGGGATTCAAGAAGTTGAAAATTCATATGGAGCAAAGGAGTTTCGAGAGGATTGTAGATATAGAGCATAAGGAGCCAAAGAAGCAAAATTTTAAGGGGAAAAATGAGCTGCCATCGACCCATAGATCGATCAAATGATCGATCAAAACTCCTCCAGAAATAGCCTCCTTGCGTGCTCCTTGATCGACCGAGATTTTGAGCCCCAGGTCGATCAGAATGACACACCATCGACCTCCAGGTCGTATCGCGGATCGATCAGAACTCGTCCAGAATCGCCATTCCTGCCCTTCTTTTGATCGACCCCCATATCGACTTGCAAGTCGATCAGATCGCTATTTTTTATGTTGACTTTTCTGTTTTTATGTTGACTTTCTCGATTTGACCCGGATCCGGCCTGGTTTGTCCCGGGTTGACCCGGAAACCTTTTTCTAAGCCTATATATGTGTTTTGGGGCTAAAAATACCCTGTGTTGAATCATGTTATTTCTCTTTTAAGTTTTCAAACATTTTCTCATGTTTTGTTTTTGAATCTTTGGGATTGTCATCATTTAGTGAAGTTTCCTTTTACCTCTATCATTTCCTTTATGATTATGCATTTTATTATGTTTATCTTCGAGTTTAGCATGATGATTAGTGAGTAGTATTTTAATGGGTTTTGGGCTTAGTAGATTAGGGAGGTTTAGTGGTTGATTAGTGATGCTTAGGCTTAGGTTCTTTTGATTTCTAAAGTTTAAGGTGTTCTTAATGCTAGATTTGACATGATCAATCAAAAATCTAAAACATGGTCATTTGTGCCCGGAAGGTGTTCGACAAAATGTCTAGGAGAACCTTAATTCTTGCTTTTCATTCTTAACCAATGGGAATTGATGCTTAAGGTGTTTAGTTGGTTATATGATTGCTTAATGATTATTGATCATTTAATTGCAATTGGGAAATTAGCTTAATTAAATGATTAATAAATGGATTATTGTCATGGAAGTGGATTAGTCTACTTTGTGTGTTTTATGCCATGGAATTGATTTAGAATCGTAGTCCTAACATCATTAGTTAGTCATTGATCATCCCAAGTCAAATGCTTTGCCCAAAGCCCATGCTTTCCTATATTTGATCAAATTCTTGTTTGTTGACTTTACGGTTGACTTTTGCATCTTAATTTGCTTATCCTTGAATTGCTTTGCTTTGATCTTGTTTAGTGTTTATTTAGTTGTTTAGTCTTGTTTATCTTTCATCTTGCATTCTCATTTTGCATCTATCACTTAGTTTCATAATTAGGACTTTGAAAAACCAAAAAACATCATTAGCTTGGTTTAGTTAATTACTTGGATTCCTAGTGTAGTTATTCTAATCTCCTTGTGGTTCGACCCTATGCTATGCTACAATAATTAGGGTGTCTTGTTAGCTAAGTCTATGTATAAATACAATTTGACACACATCACTAATTATTTGGAAATATATGATAATTGAAAATCAAATAATATAAAAAATAAATTAAGTAAACCGTATTGACGTTCTCAATCTTATTTTATTTACTTTCATCATGGGGTGATCTCATTTTGTTTTCCGCTTTTTTCGTGTTTAGTTTTTTCCATGGGTTATAAAATATTAAAAGAGTAAAAAATAATTCAAATATAAATCTGAGAATAAATTTATCAATATTTTAAAAAATAGATATATGAGTAGCAAACTAGTTAAAAAGTACACATAATTCAAATAGGAATAGGAAAAACTAATAATTTAAAAATATGCGATACAATTTAATTGTAAATCATAACAAAAACATCAAAATAAATAAATGTTATGCTTCTCATCAGTGGTTACTTTCACGGGTGATCTGATTTCCACTTTTAAGTATTTCATTTTTTTCACAAATTTATAAAATATTAAATTATAAACCCGCATATATACGAGTCCTAAATCTAATTTAAATTAAAGGACATTACATTAGATACATGTAAAAGAACAGAACTAAACTAATATCTAAAACCACTTTCACACTCATAGTTCCAAGAACCAACGACAATTAAATAAATAGATTTGGCCTCATTGCAAAGATATATATATGTGGAAAGTTAAGTACACAAATTTTAAAATGGTTACACGATTTAACGAGTCAGTTATATATCATGCTAGCAAAAAAATACATAGAAATCTGAAACGAAACTTATCAATTCGATCCAAACTATTCAGATCATCGGAAAAATTTAGAAACCCCAAATATTTTGCAACATAACAACCGGCTCAAAAACTTTCACTTTTGGAGAATTTTAACCAGAGAACATGAAAATAACGGGAAGATTAAATGAAGAACATCAATTTTTGGACTTGTCAACATGGATTGACTCAGAATCAGAAAATTGGACTAAGTAAATCATGTCCTTTGTTAAAATCTCTCTGAAAACCTCTGAAACCCATAAATTTTTCTTCAGACATCGTTCACTGTTTATCTAAAAGCAAAAGATGAAAAGGGTAAAAAATAGAAGTGATTTCACAAACGAAGAAGAAGATTAAAATACAGCAGAGAAGAGATGGGAAGACTGAGAAGCGCGAGACCGAAATTATGAGAATCGGTGTAATGGTCGAACCCATTCACCGTCTCGTCCGACCAATTCGACCGATGGTTCTATCGGATCCCATTCCTCGTGATATGGGAAGACTGAGAAGCTCGAGACGGTTACGTTCGACTAGTTCGAACGGTGAACAAAAGCTCTTGACACACTTGTCTCCTTAATTATAAGTGGTTCAGTTTTTGTTTTTTAAATTAAAATTTAATTATATAATAAAATTACATTAAAATACTAATATTATATTATTTAGAAACTCTTTTGAGTTTCTTACCTACACCTACGAGGATGCTCTGGTCTCGGTCAATAAAAATGATAAATATGAAAGCATCTTCTGTAGCTATAAATATGAAAGCATCTTTTGACCCAAAAAAAAATGAAAGCATCTTCTGTAGCTATTAATAGTTGTCACTTGACACCATACTTAATACGTAGTAGAAAATACATACGAATGTGGAGAGATTGTAACGTGTATGGTAAAGCTTAAGAAGGGAACAATTAAGTCCCATCAATTAAATAACACCAACATGGGTTGATGCTAATATGTGGTAGCTGACTATAGAAGAAGAGTTAGGCATGACTGGCTTTAACTTTAAGTAGTCTAACACACACACACACACAGCAGTTGTCTATGTTATTAATTTCCTCTTAATAAAATTTTCTTTTTGTTTTATAAGTAAATATAATAAGCTTGGCTCAACAGTTTTGCCTCTTGAAGAAAGGCTTTAAGCTCAATGATTAACTAATTTTTACGTTTTAGATTTTAAATAGTACAGAGTAGAACCCATAATATTCAAATTTTTCCATATCTTCGAGCACACAGCACGACACAACACCTAGTGATATATGTTTTAGAAATATCAAGAAAAAGAGAGATCTAAAATAAGATATCCTCAAGTAACATCTTGAGAGCGTTTTATTATTTTAACATATATATATATATATATATAAGTTTTATTATTTTAACAAACACTCTGATAGCCACATATGGAGTAAACTATTCTCACATAGAGCTAACAAATTCATCAGCGATTTCAACCACATCATGAAGTAGAGAGTTGGAGTTCACCACCCTACAATTCAACCTGAGCTGTCCTTGAGTACCGGTAGTAGGTGTAATGTTTCCCATCCTATTCATCGCCTCCACAAAAGCATTGAAGAATGTTTGTGTGCCATCAGCATATGCTCTCACCAAGGGGACTGTGTCACTGGCATCAGGGCTAGAGAACAACTCTTGGTCGCTCTGGATAAGACCTTTAAGCTCTTTGAGATTCACATAGTATTTGTTGTCGAAAATCGTAGGCGTACGCGGATCAAAATCCACCAATGCGCTTTGATTACCATTAAGGGGACATAGTCCACGAAGAGTCTGGAGGTAAGTAGTGTTGAGGGTAGGGTCGGGTAAACCGGTGCTGCTGAAGTTGTATAATCTGTCCATGATAAACCGGCATTGGTTTTTACCAAATGTGTGACCCCCTAACCAAAGAAAGACCATAATATCAATAACAAACTCGCTAATTACAACTATATCAAATGTAGTATAGTTTGTTTTTCTTAATTACCAGAGAGAGCAACGAGATCAGAAGGACGGTTGAGGCCAACATTTTCGAAGCTGGCCTTAAGTTGTGTAAGGTTGAAGAATGGAGCTGGAAGATTTTGATTGGCGAGAGTTAGAAATGCTTGTAAGCTGTCTCTCCTCCCCAAAGGAACCCTCCAAGAAGGACCTCCTGCCTATAATATAATAAACATTAGTTTATTATATTAAAAATAATTATTATTTTAGAGAAACTATTCTTATAATTCGGAATTAAGTTTCAATGTGTAAAGAGGAAAAAGACAAACATGCACCAGAAATTCATCGGTTTAGACAACCTATCGTTTAATCTAATTATTTACTCAAAATGAAGTTTTTTTAATCTATACTATTTCTTGAAAAAATATATGAAGTTATTCTTTTTGGTTAACTAAAAAAGTAGTCTTGTTTTTCTTTCTTTCTTTAATGTCAAAAAGTAGTCTTATCAACCACAGCATATTCTTGTGATGAGATTTAATATTGTCAGTAATACTATAATTAAACGTGTCCAATTTTCTTGACGGGACCACGCGTTTTGAATATTTCTCGATTAGTTTTGAGTACTTGTCATATAGTTGAGAAATCGATACTAAATATAGATCATGACGTTCTCACACAACTAAAAAATATCCCAATTTTTTTGTTTCCAAACTTAATTCGGTCGTCGTGTTGATATGTAAAGTGATGATTTGATATATTAAAATTGAAAACAACGTTTGTAATGAATAAAAAAAGAACGGATCAATGGAGCTTACCAAAGTAACAGATTGTTGAGCTGCGATAGTAAGCATATCTGCGCATGAAACGGTTCTTGGGCATGCCCTCTCGATCGCAGCTTTCATTCTATCAATCACAGGAAATCCCCGAGCCGAATTTGCGTTTCCAAACGCATCTTTCTCTGTTCGAAATGATGTTGTGTTGTCTAACAAGATCGATGCATCACAACCCTTTCAAAAGTCCAAACAATTATTTAACAAATTATTAGTCAATGTGTAAGATTGATTCTTTTTTGCCATCCATTAAAACTGTTTGTTCCAGGGTCAGCAAATATCTTTTACGAAAAATTAAAATCATTATTATAAATGAAATCAAATAATTAAAAAATATATTATATAAACTGATGTATTCATATTATATACATTTATTGGTCACCGCAAATATTTCTTCTTCTCTGCATATTTTAGTGGTTTTATTTCCGTACTTACACGTGTGAGGAGTTTTGGCTGTTTGCCAAAATATCTTTTAAATTTCTATATCCCTCAATAATAATAAAAAAATGATTGATGGATCTTAAATTCAGACCGTGCTTGGCACGAGACCATGCTCTTCCAGAATAATGCAACACGGATAATTCATGTTCGGTGAATCCGTGATCTGAGTTTCATAAATGTTTTGGCATCATCATTGTGTAAGAAATTAATAACTAATTACTCTAAGTCTGTAACCAATCATCATTGTCTTCAATACCAAAACCAAACATATGACATCTAACCATGTGAAATTTTATATTGATTATTTTCTCTAGATCAAATCCGTTAGCCAAGTGACTTTTATTTAGTATACCGTTTCACCCTAACTGACACCACACACAAAATAACAATTATTTGTTTTTTTTATAACAAAACAACAATTATTATTGATTAGATCTACCCAATCTTTCAATTATGTATATGCAAGTATCCTAAACCATTTGTTCTCTCTTTTTCAACAAACCATGTGTTATATGAAAACCATCTTATTAAAAAAAAGGAGCTTTTTATTTTTATTTTTATTAACCAAAAAATTCCAAATTTAGGTTTATAATCTGTTTGGACCAAAGATTAACATATATTAATTAGTTTTCTTTCGTCACAGTGTTCAAACTCGTGACTTTAAAATGCTCTCTCATTTGGATAGTCAATTAGTATATACCAGTTACGTTGAGTTATCAATGCTGGATTAAAACTCATATGTTTTAAAGCGTTTATTTTATGATCTTGTAAAGAATGGTTTCACAAAACATTAAAAAAAATATTATATTAGTTAAATAGTTTTGCTTTATATTTGTGAAAAATGAGATAAATGATTTTTGCATGTAGTTTATGTTATAGCAAGGCTATACATATTTTCTAAAGGCAAGTTCACTCCTAATTTTGTAAAATGAATCCATGAAAAATATTGTAAAAGACAAACTATCCAACTATCTAAAATTCAAAAGGACTAAAATTATTTTTACCACCCAATGATTGTAGAAAATTTGGTTTAATACATATTCCCTCCGATTCATTAAAAATTTGCTTTTTGTTACTTTTAATTCAAATAAGAAACATGTTAAATTTTTCATTATACTTCTACAAAAAAAAATTGATTCTTTGTATTCTATTTTATTTTATATTTTTATAATATTGACTTGAGGTTAAATTGAGTAATTTATAGTAAAATTTACAATAAAAATCCAAAACAACTCTTATTTTGAAATATAAAAACAATGCTAAAATAACATATAATTGAGAGTATTAACTAAAACAATTGTGTGTGCTGCGCTGAAAATATTATATTTGTCATTTTATTTTTCTAAACTGTTGTATTAATATCTAAAAGATGAAAGACACAACAATATAAATATGAAAAGATAAAAGTTCTTACGTTAACAAAGCAGTCGTGGAAGTGAAGACGAAGGATGCTCGCGGCGATACGAGGGTCCGATCTTAGCTCGTTGACAATGGTGTCTCGTACGATGTTGGTGACGTTAGGACATGATCTGTCGTAGAAGGTAGGGGTAAGCTGAGCATCGGACAAAGACGCAAGAAGCATAAGACATCCCAATGTGATTAAGGTTATTGTCCAAGTGGACGAAGAAGAAGAGAACTGCATTTTTTTCTTTAAGAAAAAGAAACTTATTTAATTGGGTTTACTCGAGAAGATGAGGAAAGTCCATGTCTTAAGGTATCCTTTTATAGGCAAAAGGGTCTAACTTGGAGGCTCTTTTTTTTTTTTTTTTTCTCAATTGAAGGCTTATTCTCTAACAGCAAATGAATGCTTTTTTTTGTCAACTATTTCAACTAACTTTTTTTTTCTGGTTAATATTTACCAAAAGCTTTACAGAGGGGATGGATTTCTGATTTCTACAAAAATGGAATAATAAGAAACTAAGACTATGTTAGAGTAGAAGATTATGATTTTAAGATGTCTAAACTATTTCGACTACCTATATGTATATTAGGTATTATTCCATGTTTTGTTCTGCGATAATAAATTTAAGAAAAATGGTGAATTTTTATATTTAGGTTGATATAATTATCCAAAAATTAATTTAGATACATGTCTACTATCCATATTCAAAAACTAGAAGATTATGATTTTAAGATGTCTAAACTATTTCGACTACCTATATGTATATTAGGTATTATTCCATGTTTTGTTCTGCGATAATAAATTTAAGAAAAATGGTGGATTTTTATATTTAGGTTGATATAATTATCCAAAAATTAATTTAGATACATGTCTACTATCCATATTCAAAAACTAGAAGATTATGATTTTAAGATGTCTAAACTATTTCGACTACCTATATGTATATTAGGTATTATTTCATGTTTTGTTCTGCGATAATAAATTTAAGAAAAATGGTGAATTTTTATATTTAGGTTGATATAATTATCCAAAAATTAATTTAGATACATGTCTACTATCCATATTCAAAAACTAGAAGATTATGATTTTAAGATGTCTAAACTATTTCGACTACCTATATGTATATTAGGTATTATTCCATGTTTTGTTCTGCGATAATAAATTTAAGAAAAATGGTGAATTTTTATATTTAGGTTGATATAATTATCCAAAAATTAATTTAGATACATGTCTACTATCCATATTCAAAAACTAGAAGATTATGATTTTAAGATGTCTAAACTATTTCGACTACCTATATGTATATTAGGTATTATTCCATGTTTTGTTCTGCGATAATAAATTTAAGAAAAATGGTGAATTTTTATATTTAGGTTGATATAATTATCCAAAAATTAATTTAGATACATGTCTACTATCCATATTCAAAAACTAAAGTTTATAGCTAATTTTTATTATATGTATCATCACATCCAAGATTTTTATCCTTTGTTTATTTATATATTATCGCGAAATTGCCGGTTATTATTGGAGAATTTACGGATGAACGATTCGTCCTGGAGAGCAAACAAAAATAATTTGTCGGCTGTGGGATAGAGGTTCTGGCAAATTATAGCGTAGGCCCAGAATATCCACCGTAGACGATGCACAAATCCAACAACTCGCGTGGCTAATTCCATATCAAATCAATCCATACAAAGTTAGATTTTGATTTGGTTAAAATCGGAAAATTGAAACTGAATTTCTATTCGGATTGAATGTCCCCGGTTCAAAGTTTGGATCCGATATAACCAGGAATAATCGTTTATCATTTTGTGGCTTCCGATTAGTCTCCATGCATTGCTGAAGAAACTCCATAGCTAATAATGATTTTTGATAACGAGATACAATATGAACGGTGTCGTTTTCTGCTTCCACATCTGCGGCAATAGTCGTTGTTGAAAATAAAACCGAATATATATATATATATAAAATATAAAACGAGATTACGTGCACGTATAGCGTCTTAATTAAGATCCACACCGCATATCAAAAATATTAGCCGTCTTTTAACTATTTGAAATATACGATTCATCAACCCACGTTAAGTTGTATCCATTTGGGTCAAATGCTACAGGATCTACATTTGCTTATACACCAAACTCTGTACATCTTATAATTTGTGGGAAAAAAATTAATAAAAAGGCCACGTGTGTAGTCGTAAGAGAGGGGTCAATTATAGAGATGGCGTCAACATCCTCTGACGAGGACCCACGGCTCCAACAAAGCGGACCTTAGCAGCCAGGCCAGTCCAAATATATTGGTGTCCAAAGCGAGGATATAAAATTTTACCTTTTACATTTTTATCATTTAAAATTTCAAATAATATTAATTTTAAAAAGAAAAATATCGATTTTTCTTGAATATTTTCATGAAAACAAATCGTTTAAACAAACTTAGAAACCAACCAAATCGTGGGTTAGTAGCGATATTGTCCCCTTATTCGATCCTAGATTTTTATTTTTTGTCGGCCAATTATTATATTACTTAGAAAATTCATAAAAAAATACAATACATTTCATAAAGAGAACTACAAATTTATAAAGGGTAGACTGCGAGACACCTAGAACTAATTGGGACTTATCTGTGTAACGGGATTACAAAGTCTAGTTTCATCTCTAAATTCAAACTCGGAGAATTCTCATTTATCCCTATTAATCGGTATAAACCAATCCATGATATTATCATGGGATGTGCACCCTAAGCGGTGTTCTCCGAATAATACAATAGATGCTTATTGACTTAAAAACAAGGGTTATTAACACTTATAGACACTTTTTTGAGAAAGTCTTTCATTATAAACACTTTGTGAGGATGAGGTCTTTTTTACATTGTACAAATTTTTTTAATACCATCCTATCCTCAACGATAATGTGTAGATAGTTAAGAAAATATATATGTAGTTACATGAGAATTGATCTGGACCGTTCGTTTTAAAAAATAATAAGAAGAATCGTGTGGTGTATATAAAATCAATTGAATTGAAATATTTAGATCCCATGCTCCTTTATCGTCTCCCTTTCCCTTATCCTCTCTCCTCCTTTACGGCCTTTCTTCTTCCTCGATTTATGCTTGTCGAAATTATCAATGGTGGAAGCCATCTTGTGACGAGCTCAAGTTGTCGATAGCCAGAGAAGAAAAAGCCAACTGTGGCCGTAAGACGGTGGTGACAGTTGGAGTTGGTGCGGCGGTGGAGATAGAAATGATGGATTGAGGCGGTGGAGATAGGGACAATATGGATTGCGACACTATATGGGGACGATGGATTGCGACAATAGATGGTGGAGATGGCAGCGGTGAAGAAGGCAAAGAGGATGACACAAGGTTTGAAATCCAAATCCAAACTTGCTCTTGTTCAATTTCCAATTTGATATTTTCAAATCAAAACCTAATGTCGTGAATTTGTATGTTTAAATTGACAGAAGAAGGAAGATGGGTTTTCTTTCTCGACATAAGAAGGAAGATCTCTCTTTCTATTCTTTGTTAATCAACTTGGATCCATGGGGCAAAAAAAATTACGGCTTAAGAGATTCTCTTATTTCAATCGGCGATGAGAGAGCCGACGACATCTTCGATCGATTATGCAAGGAGCATCAAATCCTCCTATTTCGATTTTGTCAAGTTGATGAAAGAGCCGACGATGTTTCCTTTATCTTTGCCAATCTAAATCTTTCTCACTGATTTCTTTTGTTTTTGTGTTAAAATCATCATTTGAATCAAAGTCGCTTCCTTCTCGCAGAACCACATCTAAAACCAATTCAAGACACAAACTGTGATAGGAAAAATAACACACCACAAACCTTCGGATTGTCTTTTGAGTCTTCTGCATCATTCTTACTTATGAAACGTGAGGTAAGTTGTCATTGACCAGATGGACGGATAATGGTGGACGAATTATTTATTTCGGCTTATGGATTATCATGGACAATGTATCGTGTACAATATATCGTGGACATCTAATGAATCAATATTGCCATGGACAATTTACCGTGGATCGTTTTACGTGTACAAAATTGATATATTTGCCATGGATATGCTTCTCAATTGTTTGACAGATTAATTAGTTCAGAGTAAGAACACAATAGACTTGTTGTTTCCTTTTTTCGCCTCGAAGGATTAGAACACCAAGAAACAATCTTTTGTTCTTTTAGCAAGGAACAACTGTTAAATTTAATGGACGGATTCCCTTGGATGACAGTCTACAAGTAGACGTTTCTACGACATCCACAAGTGACCATCCACAAAATAGACATCCATATTTTTTCGAGTTTAACATATATATTTTGGTACAATCTTGACGAGTTTTATGGATACCAATATAGAATATATTCTTAATATTGCTTAACATTAATGTAACAGACAAAAACTGCATCTTGGATATAGCGTTGTGGAACATGAATCGTGGATATATTGTCATGGATACTGCAATATTGGCAATTGAATTTCAGTTTTGGCAGAAGACTTATCCAATTTGGGGTGTGATGTTTAAATCAAAAGGTAATATATGTGAAGATTTATCCAAAATTTGTGAGAATTCACATGAAAACAAGCAAATTGATTTGTTTTAAGGCACTACGAAGCAAATCTAAGAAGATGAATAATTGTAACGAGCTTAATAAGTGAATCAACAGAAATAAGTATGATATCGTGGACATGTTTCAATGGACAATATATTGTGGACATAATACCTTGATTCATAATTCTTATGTGAGTTATCCAATAATATAATTGATTTCTGAATTTTTGTTCTTGTTTATTCAATCCGAATGGATTCAACCAACATAATCATTTGAATAAGATAATCACAAAACATAGACATGTCCATGACATAATTTCTATATGGACACTATAAAATGGACAATGTAATACATTACAAAAGTACGTTGTCCACACAGACAATATAAAATGGACCTTACAGCAAAATGGGCTGCTTTGAGTTTTAATACGTTTTACATGATGTATCACAAGTGCAGAAACTATGTTACTCCAAACATATTCAACCAACCACGAATATAATGGACAGGTTCTGATGGACATGTTATCGTGGACATGTCTGTCCATCCTAACTCTCAATAGTTGTCCATGCTAATATATCCATGATAACTTATCTATTCTCTTCTCTCGCAGGACCACAGCCCAAACCAATTCAGGACACAAACCGTGATAAGAAAAATAAGACACCACAAACCTTCAGATTGTTTGGGTTCTAAAATTGTTGAAGCATGTATGCATCGGGAGTGGTGTTCAAGATTTCTTCAACCTTCTGAACCTCTCTAGTCATGCCTTTTGCAGAATCTGTTTATGAACTCGTGGATGTGGTATCATGGATACGTTATCTTGGACATTCTTGTGCGCATAATCTTTGTCCATGAACATCTTATAGAAACCAAATCGAACAAACAAATTGATGGAGAACATAGTACACAAATTTTAAGAAAACAGGGGATCAACAAACAATAACATATCATTTGTAAGCTTGGAATCGATGAAGAACATATGACCATTTTTTTTTAAAGAAAACATAAATAACCAAATAGCAGCAGATCGTGTGATTTAAATATCATTGTTCTATCCACCACGCAATGTCCATATGGAGAAGATTATCGCGAAACAAAATACCTGTCCATGACACAATGTCCATTATGATTGTGCTCAGCTTGTGAGAATGATAACAACTTAAATAGGATCATTCGAGAGTAACCCATGAGCTATGAAATCCAGATCCGTTTCCTTCAATTGTCAATGCGTAAAACAAATTAAGAGCCTTTGTTCAAATTGGAAACGTAACCTTAGAGAAAAATTCCTATACAACGAAGCATTGAGAATAAGATGACTGAAACATAAACAGTAGAGAGAAAATTCCTCTAGGGATTTGAAAGCATTGTAACCCAACAAATTAAGAATTTCAGAAGTGATTACACATACCAGGATAGTCGGCATTGTGAAGAAAATAAGGGATTTATTCATTATACGGCGAATCGAAGATGAAGAAGTCGAGTTTTGTCCATGTCGGAGTCGTCGCTGTTTGAAGAACCTCTGTCGCTATTGGAGGAGAATCAGCGACCTTACTGGAGCCTGAGCGATTAGTTTTCGGCGAGTCAATCGAAAGAGATGAACTTCAAAACTTCAATTTATAGTCACGCTTAGAAATCGTAAAATGAATTTAAAGAAGATCATGGAGCGAAAGAAGAGAAAAGAAAAAACAATTTCTCTAGATTTTTATTGTTGTAAAATTATTTAAAATTTTAATAGCTAATGGTAACTAATGGTTAAGCGTAAGATGATGATAGAAAAGTAACAGATACGAGAAAAAGTGTCTTCTCCACAAAGTATCTATAGAATAGTAAGTTTGTAAACAAGTATCTTTGAAAGTAAATAACTCTAAAAACAAACATACAACAATCTATTAAACATAATAAAACTAGATTAAGGCCACATGGAAGGTTGAAAAAACAGTAACTCCAAAGTGAAGCCGCAGAGATCTTGCCACGTGTATTAATATTGTTCGCAGAAGATGCTGAGTCATCTACCATAGAGGGATCTCGAAGCCTCTGGAGTGTTGAGTCATCACCACCGAAAAACTCACCGGAAAAGCCGACCGACTCTTCCAAGCGACACCAGCTAAGCTTTTGGACGGAACTATCAACGGACTCACCATCTCTCATCATCCGAAGCGGACTAACACAAAGCCACATCTCTGATTCACCATGGAAGCAGCTATCATGGCCGCCGAGATATCTCCATAGTTCGCCGATCCTTCGAGAAGCCAGAAAGGAAGATCCGGCCATACCATCTCCGTCTGTAGAAAGGAAGAGATGCGTAGCTTCATCAATAACCCCAGATCCCACCGTTAAGAGTCGGAGTCGTTGGGTCGAAGGTTCACAACTCTTCTCTTCCTCTTCAAAATTGACGGCGATTAGAGAAAAAGACAGAAAAAGAGAAGGAAAATATTTACATAGATTATCACGGCGATGGTGGCGGAGAGACACCAAACACCAGAGACAAAAAAATTCTGTGATCTTTACGAAAGGGCAGAGACATCGGTGTAGAGAGAAGTCAGAGAAAAAAAGAAGAATTTAGATAATTTTTTTTTAAAAAATACCACTAAAAATTTTATTTTTCAAAAAATATAATAAACATTAAAAATGAGTTTTAATGGTTTATAATTTAAATATTTGGGTTTAGATTTAGTATTTTGGGTTTAGAGTTTAATTTTTAGAATTTAGGATTTATGGTTCAGGGATTTAGAGTTTAATTTTGAGGATTTAAAGTTTAGTTTTAATTTTGTAGTATTTTTGGAAAAAGAAAATTTTTATTAATATTTTTTTTTTAAAAACCTAAATAATAATATATTTTAACAAAAACTTATTTTTGTGATATTTTCGAGGATTGGCTTTAGATATTTAGTATGTACTTCTTTTTACTTTTTACCTTGAATGAGCTCTCAAATTCGATCCTAGAATAAGACGAGACGATACATTTTTTCTTATAAAAATATATATTTATTGGTTAGTTCCATATCTATGAAAATTATAGCTAAATCCGAATTTCCTAGGAACCAACCCACCCGCCAACTTTTTTTATCGAAAATGTTAAATACTTTTAAATTGTACTCCTCATTAATAAATTGTTGAGAAATATATAGCTCTTAACATTGTATAACTATGTGAATTTGTGAAGAAATTAAAATGAAAACATTATATGATATTCTTAAAATCTCATTTCAGTTTTTGGAGGCCAAAAGAGCAGTGTTCTCAAATGTGCTCTCTAAGCGGCCAAATTTTTCTTTTAGCACTAACACTATATTTTTCAATGTTGGCATCATATGGCAATTGTACGATTTTGGTGTCAAAATGTTAATTTGAAATTATGGCGTCAAACAGTTATTTTAGCGTTGAGAATGCAAAATTATGGCGCCAAAACACGAGTATGAAATTTTAGCGTTGAAGTATCGTGGTTTTTAGGGAGTGTAATGGGATCTTGAGCAAGATTGCAAGAAATAAAAAACATCATTGTCGATTGGTTTTGAGTTGGAAGTTCATAAAATTTAACACAAAACATTAAATTAGATAAAATTTCCATAAAATTACATTTGTTAATCTTATATATGAAATGTATTCAATTAAAAAATTTAATTGAATTTGAAAGAATTGAACTTTCTATGCAATTTTAGTGTTATTCAATTATGCATTTTATGAATTCTATTAAATTCATGAGTTATTGAATCATGTATTTAGAATCATTCTTCTAAATTACTTTAAATTATAGTGTTATTCAATTTATTAAATTCTTAATTCTATTATATATCAATATTGTTATTCAATACTACTACAGTTTTCATGGTATTGTCGTTTAAAATGAATTTAATAGAATTTCAAAAAAAAATTGTGAAGAGCCAATTCCAAATATTTTTGCTGTCATTTAGATATAATTCATTAAATTCTATAAAAAATCTCTAGACTACTTTAAAATCAATTTCTTTTTAATTCAGTTCAATTCTTTAGAAATCAATTATTCAATAACCCCTCTATAAACCTGACAGTAATACTTATCAAAAAAAAAAAAAGACCTGACAGTCATATTAGAAAACTAAAACATATTACGTTCAACAACGTAGACGCAATTAAAACTTTGATTCCTTAAAAAACCACAGAAACGAAGAGATACTATTAATTAAGAGTGAAAGGAAAACCACCGATCTATGACATAATATTTATGACCTTCACCTTCCGCTGACGAAGGAATTGCTTCATTGATCACGTCGACCACCACCTGAATGTGTTCTTGGCCGTCGGACGGAGACGGTTATAGCAGACTCTCGTTTAATTACTTTGACTACAATGTCATACTAAAATTCTGCCACTGCAATATCACCAACTACAAGGATCAAGCTAGCAGATTTGCTTCAAAGTGATATTATCACTACTGATCTATATAAAGAGATCGAATGAATTAGAATTAGTTAATCGTTTGAAAAAAACTTAAGCCACTATTTCTTACCGTGGAAATTGCCCATGAAGACTTATAATTTCGTGTCACTCACCATGTCAAATAGCGCTGATGACAAAATGTAGAGAATACGTCATTGTAGTCGAGACATAAGATCATATCTCATCATGTGGCTAAGAAGACATAAGAGGGCATATGTTATCATCTTAGTACTAGCTATGTTTATCGTATAAAAGAAATGGCATCACCCTTTTTGTAAAGACTGAGAGAAAAGTTCTAATTAAAAAATACATAGGGTCTGATTGTTTATTATTGTAGTAAAAAAAAAAAAGTAGTTAAAAAACATTTCTGCTCAATCCCTCTAGTTTCAACCAATCAAAGTGAAAGTAGAAAAAAGAAATTTCAGTACAATTACGCTGAAAAGAGTAAAAACAGTGTAAAATATCCATCTACTGTAAACCAATGAGAAAATTTCTCTCTGGATTTAGTTTTTTTCTTTCTTCTCTTTTCCACTTTATTTTTTCTACCTTTTTACTCTATCCAAATACCAGTCATGCCCATAATTTTTCTAATATCGGAAGAAAGAATTAGCCAGTTGTTTGTGTCACATAGAATAATAGTTTTTTGTTTAATTAAATTTTTCTTAATTGTATTAATTATGCACAAATATTATGAATTGCCTCCATTTCTCTTGATGTTGATAGAGATGTCAATCGTTGATTTAATAAAGATGAAAATTTCTAAGTACAAATTTAATTGGAACAAGCCGTGTGAATGTGAGAACTACTTACATCCACAATATCTGGAAGACTCCACCACATGCAACAGAGTTTTGCTGGCGCTTCCTTAGGCCGCCTTCTCGTTGCTGGTGGACTCGTCAACGTTGATGCACTTCGTTGCTTCAAGATCAATCTCTTATAGCATCGGACTGGAGAAGATGAGACTTGCGCAACAATCAGATTCGTCATGCCTCTTTCCGAACCATTGTGGCGTTTAAGCTTGCATTACTTATGTGCTAGTGCTAGGGATTTTGATTTGTGAAGAAAACTGGATGTTTTTTTATATGAATCATGTGAAATTAGGTCTTGCCAAGTATCATATTGGTTGCTTCTTTGATGTTCGCTAAATTGGGATTTTGTTCACTTTCTTGATTGAGATATTGTTACTTCAAAAGGTTACTTTGCCTATTTCCTTTGGTTTTCTGTGTCGGACCAAAATGTTTTCAGAAACCTAGAATCATGAATCATGAATCTTGTATCTATACCTGACTGAAAAGGTTGCTCATGTGATGAATTCTTTACATAATTTGTATATAAAACACAGCTAAACTTAAGTTTAATGAGATTCCTAATGGCATGTACTGATTTTTTCATCAGAAAGTTATTATACGGTTCATCAAGCTTTGAAGTTAATCTAGCACCTTATTGTCCTTGCAGCTGAAATGTGGCCCTTTTCTCAGCTCTGCTTGGAAAGCTTAAATCTCATTTTGTTAGTATAATAAAATGGAGTAATCTCATTTTGTTAGTGATAGAGCGAATGGATTCAAAGGAATCGATTGGGACCTGCCAGCTCAATCAAAAGGATTCGATAGAATCCTCGCTTGGGATCTACTTCTTGAACTCGTTGAGATCTCTTAAAATCTACCGAAAACAATGGATAGACAATAATCTCTCTCAAAAGCAAAACCTCTTCTTTTATAAATTCAACAACTTCATAATACAATACGCCTAAAAGGCTATATATAAGAAAACCCAAAAGCCTAGAAAACCATAATCCTAAATAAAACCTACAAGCCCTTAACCCTAATGCATATAGGTTAGTTGAATAAACTCTATTAATTTCTCGAATAACATCTAGATTTTAAAGAATCTACAGAGATTATGTAACTATATAGTTAATGCATGATGATTCGATCAATTTTAGTAGGATTGTCGAATTGCTTATATAATTGCCCGAAATTCTAAACACATAACCCTAATGTATAATTATAGGATGTATATATGTATGAACTTTCTGATAACCCTAAATCCTAAACCCTAAACCCTAAACCCTTTTTTCTTCTTGTTTGATTCTTGCAGTCGCAAATTAGTAGCAAATTTTTGGCCCATTTTGCGACTAATTTGCGATGCCACGTGGCAACGGCGTCGCAAATCTTGGCGGTTTAATTTACTGTGTGTTGAAAATTTGACCAGATTTGCGACTAGATTGTCACGTGGCGTCGCAAATTAGTCGCAAAACTTGGCGGTAATTAAAAAAATTAACTTTTTTTATTTTGGTGCGTGTTGAAAATTTGACCAGCTTTGAGACTAGATTGCCACGTGGCGTCGCAAATTGGTCGGCAAATCCGATTGGATGAAAAAATGTGCATTTTTGCGACTCAATTGCGACCAATTTGCGACCCAATATATTTTTATATAAGGCAGCCGAATTCGCCTTGCTCTTTGCTCATTCCATCTCTCTCTCTCTCTCTCTCTCTCTCTCTCTCTCTCTATCTCTCTCTCTCTCTCTCTCTCTCTCTCTCTCTCTCTCTCTCTCTCTCTCTCTCTCTCTCTCTCTCTCTCTCTCTCTCTCTCTCTCCTCTCTCTCTCTCTCTCTCTCTCTCTCTCTCTCTCTCTCTCTCTCTCTCTCTCTCTCTCTCTCTCTCTCTCTCTCTCTCTCTCTCTCTCTCTCTCTCTCTCTCTCTCTCTCTCTCTCTCTCTCTCTCTCTCTCTCTCTCTCTGGGGTATAATCCGAATTTTTTTTTTAAATTTATAATTTTTGCTTTAGAATGGTTAGGAATAGATTTAGGTATGGAATAAATTTATAGTTTTTGTTTTAGAATGGTAGAATGGTTAGGAATATATTTAGATTGAATTTAATTTTTATTAAAAAATTTATTGCAGATGGGTGATAGGCATAATGAGTATACCGGTTTGTCATCCGCCTCTGGTACACCTGTACCACGACGTGGTGGGTCTCATTCACGATGTGACGGACTTTCTACATCGACTCCGCCTATCTCGGATTTCGTTCCGGAGACGCAGCCACATGATCTGCCACCTGAGGCTCCACAGTTCGAGCATATGACGCTGGAGCAGCTTCTCGTTAGTCCCGGATGGGATGTTCTAACGAGATTGGATCCGCATCTTTCCCCGGGGATTTTATGGTAACTATATTATTTTTTTCAATTATTAAACAATTTATTTAAAAAAAAAAATTTATAACATAACTTTTTTTTCAGGTTCGGGCATAATAAAGTTGGAAAGACTATTAGGAAATTGATCGAGCGGGATTTCA
Organism: Pseudoturritis turrita; assembly: GCA_900406555.1. Taxonomy (NCBI): domain Eukaryota; kingdom Viridiplantae; phylum Streptophyta; class Magnoliopsida; order Brassicales; family Brassicaceae; genus Pseudoturritis; species Pseudoturritis turrita. The sequence goes on along the minus strand of OVBL01000198.1, from coordinate 522,929 downwards.
AAGCCCCGCACCCGAGTTGGAGCAAGGTGCTCCAGGAGACGAGGGATAGGTGGTTTCACACTTTCGCGGTAATTATATTTCGCATTAGTTTATAATTTTATTTCTACTAATAATTTAATTTATAATTTATAATGTATATACTAATATTAAATTTATACTAATTTGAATTTTTATTTTTTATAGCAAAAATACATATGGGATGTCGAGATCACGAGACTGGTCCGGGATGCCTTCGATGACAAGGTGATGCATCGCCTTACTGATCAGATTGGCCGCTGGAAAAAGAAATGGAAGGCGGACCCTGAGCATGCGATGCCGGAGTGGTTCAACCCGATGGTTTGGGCGGGTCTCGTTGCCTACTGGCAGTTCCCGACTTCCGAAGACACGAGCAGCAAGTGTCGGACTGCGCGTTACACCAAGGTTGATGGAGTGGGCATTTCGAAGCATGTCTCGGGGCAGTTGTCCTTCTTCGAACAAGCGCGCCGTATTGTAAGTTGATTTCAATTTCTATAGTGCGAATTTTAAAAATTCTTTAAGTTAAAATATCTCACGAATTAACATATTTTTACCATTTTTCTAGGCACAGACGAAAGGTGCCCCGGCTACGATGCTCGAGATTTGGGAGAAGACCCACAGACGCAAGGACGGGACGTGGGTTGATAGTCGGGTGGAGCAGCTTCACGGCGATGTGACTGCCCGGGTCGAGGAAATCACATCGCAACCCACTTCCGATGGTCAACCCGTCCAGATGACCCTAGTGGACGTAAACCGCATCGCCTCTCAGGTAACGAAAACAAATTTTTATTACTAATTCATATATAATTATTTAAGTATTTTTTTTTTTAATTAAATGTTATTTTACAGCTAACTCCCCGTACCAGAAAGGGGAAGATTGCTTTCATGGGATCTATTCCGACGGATGACGAGGGAGTTTCCTTTTGCCTGGTTTCGACATACGTCCCGGACCCGATTAGAGATAAGAAGCTAGAGATCGCGGAAGCAGAGATCAGATCGCTGAAGCAGCAACACGACGCCTACGATATGATGTTCAAGTTACTTGGGGATTCGAACCCGGCGATTCGGGAGATGCTGAGGAAGAAGAAATATGGAGAAGCTGGAACATCTTCAGCTTCTGCTTCGGAATTTCATGAAGTTTCGGATTTTCAGGATATCGACGATTTGTAGTTTATTTTGTTCGTTGTACTAAATACTCGTTTTATGTAATATTAATTAATTTTTAATTATTATTTTATTTCCGAAAAACCATTAAAAATCCCGGTTTTGAAAAAACCAATTTATATTTTTTTTTGCAACTCATTTGCGACCGTTCTTGCCCCACAAACTCCTCGTAATTATTCCTCGCAAATGCCTCGCAAAATATTCCTCGAAAATTACTAGCAAAATATTCCTTGCAAATGCCTCGTAAAATAATCCTTGCAAACTACTCGCAAAATTTGCCTCGCAAAATTTGCCTCGCAAAATTTGCCTCGCAAAATTTGCCTCGCAAATGCCTTGCAAAATCATCCTCGCAAACACCTAGCAAACTTTGCCTCGCAAATGCCTTGCAAAATCATCCTCGCAAACTCCTAGCAAATTTTGCCTCGCAAATGCCTTGCAAAATTTGGACTCGCAATCTCCTAGAAAATTTTGCCTCGCAAAGGCCTTGCAAAAATTTGCGAGGCGTTTGCGACCAAATTTCTTTCCTCGCATATTTTGCGACTAGGTTGCGACGATTTTTCGTTTGCGACTAGTTAGTTACGAGGATTCTTATTTGGTCGAAAATTTCTCGCAAAGTGTCATTTGCGAGGCATTTGCTACCAAAATCCTAGTCGCAAACTGGCCTGTTTTCTTGTAGTGATTAGTGAAAAATACATATTTATACAACACATACGAAACATAGATATAAAAGGATTAATCCTCTCAATGAAGGTTTTAAACACACACAAAAAGGAGATTTGAAACATAGAAAGACAATGTGATAAATGTGACAGAAGAAAGTCGCTTATTTCCACAGAACATAGTACCGGGAAACTAAAAAACCACTTGCACAGTCGTACGTATAGTTCTGATCAAATGGGTATATTGTCAAGGAACAAAGAAACCACGTGATGTTTCATAAACTCAGGATGTGTGAAAATGTCAACGTCTTTGTAGAAAACCTCAACGACCCTCGAGAGGTTTAGGAATCTGATGTTTAACATTTTTACTTCTTTATAGATTGCATTTCCATGGTTTTCATCCATATTTGCATCGTATTTGTGTCATTTTTCCATCTTTGAATCTCATTTCGATTTAGGATGCATTTAGAATCTAGGATCCATTCTTTTACATTTTTGGTTTCTTTTTAGGTACTTTGGAGACTCGATTGAAGTTGACATTTGGAGGAGGTTTTGGTGAACCAAACTGGAATGCTAGGAGGTAGAGTGGAGTTGAAATTATGGGAAAAACATGTCAAAGAAATATGAAGAAGAGGATGAGGGAGTTTATCCCAAAACTGATACAAGATGTTGATATGCATAATCCCAAAATATGTAGGAGAACTCTTAAACTTTTTTTCATTCTTAACCGACGGAAATTGATGCTTAAGGTGATTAGTTGGCTTATGGACTTACGCGTAATGATTATTGATAATTTAATTGCAGTTGAAAAATTAGCTTAATTGAGTGATTAGTAAATAGATTATTGTCATGGGAATGAATTAGTCTATTGTGTGTGATTCATGTCATGGAATTGAGTTTGAATGTTAGTCCTAACATCATTAGTTAGTCATTAATCATCCCGAATCAGTTGCTTTGTCTAAAGCCCATGCTTTCCCTTAATTGATCAAAGTTTTAGGTTGTTGACTTTATAGTTGACTTTCGTTGACTTTCAGTCGACTTTTGCATTTAGACTTTGTTCATGCTTTCATTCTCTTGTTTTGATCTTGTTTAGTGCTTGCATACTTATTTGGTTTGGTTTATCTTTCATTTTACATTCTCGTTTGCTCGTTTCACTTAGTTGCATAATTAGGATTCTAAAAACACAAAAATATCATTTAGCTTAGTTTAATTAATTACTTGCATTCTTAGTGTGTTATTCTTAAGTCCTTGTAGTTCGATACTTTAATTACTACTTGATTGCTTGCACTTGGATATTAGTTTGGGATTTAAAATTTGTCTCAACAGAATCGCATGACGACAGGGAGAGGAAACGGGTGAGGCTCCGTCATCAGTTCTTGGTTAAAGACTCTTCCATGAATCCAATGCCATGATTTTGATCTCTTCTTCGGCTTTCTCCCATGATACACCATATTGCTTCATATAACAATCAATGGATGTCCCTACGTGCTTTCTTTTATGCTCAAACTGCATTAAGATAATCACGAGATTGAATATATTATTTTGCATCAACGTTGCGACACAAAATGGTTTTGTACGTATGGTGTCAACTATTGCTTAAGTCTAAGGTTTTTCAAAATGATTTTTTCTTATTACTCGAACAGGAAAAACGAAGTTATAACCATTTATTTGGATCCTAGTAGAAGTTGGACATTTCTGGCCATTTCCAACCAGGTTTCAGGTAGAGCTTGTGCCAATATTTTTGTGGTGGTCATAAGTTATCATTTAGCAGGTTTTCATACCAAATACTCAATCTAATTAAGTCACTAAGGCTTAGCAATTTTTCCATATCCGTTTTTTCTTTGTGATTAGGATCTTATTATGATTATGATTTTACTTATACGAAAACCCACAAGTTTATTTATTTTATTTCTACGGGTTAAAAGTATGTCTAAATGGACTGGCCTTATGGATATATCTACTTGTAAGGTGAGTTAATATTTACCTTACAACTCGCAATGTCACCACATAGACGGCCTATTAGCGCAGAAGTCACAAGAAGTGGTGGGAAAGTGCTTAACCATTCAAATAGATCAAGTGTGGCTTCATCCACCATTCCTAGAAAGGATCCTATTAACAATGTCAAGTAACTCGACGAATAAACTGCGTTTTCTTTGTACTCCTTGAATGTGGCCACATATTCTTGGCTCAACCCTTTTGCCTCTTGAAGATAGGCTTTTGCTGTTACCATCATCTGATCAATTACAAGCAACCAATTAACCAAATTTCATTTAGATTCAACATACATGAACAAAGGTTTACTAATTAGTTATATGCTTATGAATTAAAGTATATATATATATATATATATATATATATATATATATATACTAATTAGTTATATGCTTATGAATTAAAGTATATATATATATGCAGCGGCGGATGTAAAGAGACATGAGGGGGTGCACTTGCACCCATTGTTTTTTAAAAAATTAATGAAATTTTAAATAATTTTAATTATGCACCCATTAATTTTTGAAATTGTGCGCCCATTCTTTTAAGTTGTTCAATCAACTCACCAAAAAATTAAACAAAACTCAAAATAAAGAAAACAAATTAAACCAATTTATCAAAAACAATCAACTTAACTAAGTTCTAAAGCCTATTTTTCTAGTTTTTCCTCTTAAAACCCCATAAATGTTTTATTTAGTATTTATTTTTATTTTAATATGACGTTATTTTTTATTCTTTTATATAGTATTTATTAGTTTTATATTTGTGCCCCGTTGAAATTTTTGTCTAAATCCGCCCATGTATATATGTCTTTAATTGTACCACTTTTTAGCGTAATGACCGCATCCCACCCTTCCTTCTTTCTCCATCTCCTCCTCAAGTTTGTCAAAGAAATCTAACACAACACGATGAAGATACTTCATGCTCTCCGGGAGCCTTTCTATGCCGCTATGATTCCACCTAACAATCGCATTTGTAAATGGTACGAGCTCCTCAATCATGCCATATGCATCGTATGTATCATCAACTAGCGTCAATAAAATAACAATAATGGTCAATTTAATCTTTGCTTGAGAATAGCAAGGCTCAAAATACGGATCCGGATCCGGACCTTGAAATTTTACTATTCGGATTCGGATCCTCTTTTCACGGATCCGAGATTTTACTATCCGGATTCGGACGCCCCGGATATCCTAATTTACGGAGCGGATAGGAACGGATTCCGGATAATGATTCCACCCCTAGTTAATATAGCTTGATTTTTCTCTAGCTTGCTCGAAATGGTACCTGAAGACCTGGCGAAGCTCTTTGCGGTGTTGCATTTGCAGGAGATTGAAATCTACTTTAGCAAATTGTAACAAGGTTTGATCGTGTGAATCTTCCTCTTCATAGTATGTGATATATTGTCTTGTCTCTATCCTTGGGATACCCCGAGGGTATGCATGTTTGAGGGCATTCTTGATGCGGACCGCGAGATGGAGACTAGACCGATCGGCCAATCTTTCCAAATGAGACCTAGAGAAAGCGAGGGCTTCGTCGAGAATGTCTTCACCATGTGTGCTCCAATGAGCAGCTTCATAAAGGCATAACAGACCTCTCGCATCCTCAACTAGAAACTTCAGCAAATCTCCATCCTTGTTCTTGAACTTGTCAAACACATCTTCAGATCATGTACATATATAGAAACTTCAGTAAATCAGTACAAAGCTTAACAATTAACATTTCATTTGGTAGATTTACTCATTCATCATGCATATATTATATATATACGATTCTCATTTGACAAAACACATCTTCAGATCATGTACAAAGCTTAATAATTTTTCAAAAATACCATTTGGATTCATGCATTTTTAGTATTTATTTATCACTAAAAATACTTCCTCTGTTCTAAATAATAGATTTTTTAGAGTTTTCACATATTGAAAAAAAACTTAATTATAAAATGCTTTTTATACTAAATAATTTTTCATAATTCTAAACCAATACTAATTCGATAAAATCAATTATTTTCAATCAATATGCCTTAAAAAATAATGCATTTTTATGGAACAAGAAAAAAGAATAAAATCTTTCTTTCGGAAACGGAGGAGTATAGGGTAATAATAGAAAATACTATTTTCTATTTATGCGATGGACTATGGATATAGTCGGACCATTGCCGAGATCACGCCAAAAGCGATACATCCTTATTATGACAGATTATTTTACCAAGTGTGTTGAAGACGAGTCCTACGTCGATGTTCATGGCAAAGATGTACATAATTTCATATGGAAATACATTATTTGCCGACATGGACTTCCATGTGAGATCGTCACAGTTAACAGCAAATAGTTCACTTCAATCTTGTTTGAAGGATTCTGTGCACGATGGAAAATCAGACTGAGCAAGTCGACACCGCGATACCCACAAGAAAATGAGCAGGCCGAAGCAACGAACAAAACTATTCTCGATGGACTAAAAAGCACCTTGAAGAGAAAAAGGGGCATGGGCCGATGAGTTGGACGGTGTTTTATGATCAAATCGAACTACCCTGCGCCGAGCTACAAACAACATCCCATTTTCCTTTGTCACATGGAATTGAAACAATGGCTCCTGCAAAAGTTAATGTATGTAGTCTACGACGAACCATGATGACAAAAAATACTCGAACTCAATGATAACATGCTCCTGAACAGCCTCGACACACTAGAAGAACTGCGTGATCAAGCTCTACTCCGAATACAAAATTATCAGCAACTCGCAACTCGGTACTAAAACAAGAAAGTCAAGAACCAGCATTCAATGAAGGTGATCTCGTCTTGAGAAAATTCTATAAAAATATAGCAAAAGAAAATGCACGGAAGCTTGGGGTTAAATGGGAAAGCCCATATATAATCACAAAGATCGCCAAATTAGGAGTCTAAGAGCTGGCGGAAATAGATGTCAAATCGATTCCAAGGTCAATGAACTCAATAAGCCTCAAACGCTACTACTACTAATTCGACTATACGCCAATAAAAGAACTCTCGATAAAGCTGAACTAAATCCTACCTGTGTAATGAACTAAAACGGCTTGATCTCTTTTCCAAGGTTACGTAGGCAGCGTTAACAAGGAATAGGTGTGACATTAATACAAATATATTTATCTAATAGTTCGTCTCTTCCGCACTTACCCACAAATAGCTCGTCATATTACTGACCTATTTTTAAAAAAAACGTCGACATCTTGGCCAGATGTACGATTTCAAAACGCGTTTCACACGGATGTAATGGTGAAATAATTCACACCTTAAACGATAAGCCTACAAACCTTACGTTCAAATATTAACAAGCCGAGGCCAATCCCACACTAAGTTCCAGATCAGCCGAATAAGTTAAGCCGAGCACAACTCCCATATTTGCGTTTTGACCTAGGATATCTAACAAGATAAGCTAAGCTCAGTCTTACACCTAGAAATATATTCAAAGCCGAGCTCGAACTCGCAAAAACCAATTTCATACATTAACTATGCATACAACTCATAACAAAAAGCAACAAAGTATAAACTACAAAAGAAATACTAACCTTTAGGGCACCATGTTCAAGTCAAAAAGCAAAAGTACAACACCAAAAGTATTAAAAGCCACATGCGGCTTAAGAAGGAAGCTGATGCTTCAAGTCGGCTGCAAGAGTTCGAACCAAATTGATCAACATTGGGAGGCAGCTCAGTAGGAACGTCTTGGGGATGCGGAAAAGATGGCAAAATATTTTCAGAGATTGGCGTCATGGTCAGTTCAGCTTCTAGGAGATCAGTGACCTCACCTTATCCGCGACAAGTCGCTCCAGCTCTGCAGGAGGAAAAGAAGCTCCTTTCTCCATCAAGACTTTGAGACATTCAAGGGTCCCCGTGATGTTACTCAGAGTCAGAAGAGCCATGTTCGCTTCTTTCGTTTCAAAAATATGTTTATTCACCTTGTCAAACCGAGCTACATACTTAGCGGCCATTTCTTTTCGAACCTCTCTTCTCTCCCCGAACGCATTCCTCTAATGAGTTCCTCAATCTTTGTGTCTCATATAACTCTGCTTCCTCTCTTAAGACGCATGTGGTCGGTCGTTTTCTTCTCTTGGCTGTCGACGAATTGTTTTTCACCTCCATACTTTTTAATTGTTTCTTATTTTAAAAAGTAGACTTATAATCCCTTTTCGAGGTTCTGAATGTTTAATAAAACTATGGTTGCACTAAATATTTATAGAGATAGACATGGGACCTGATATTATTGGTTGTGAGATTGCAGGATTCCAATTCAAAATTAATTGACAATAAATAGAGAAGTTCATATTTTTTATAAACTAGTGTAAAATATTAGATGTCTTTTAACTATTTGAAGTATACGATTCATCAACCCACGTGAAGTTGTATCCATTTGGGTCAAATGCTACATGATCTACATTTGCTTATACACCAAATAGTGCATCTTATATTTTGTGAAAAACTAACTTTTAAAAAATTAATAAAAAAGTCACGTGTGTTGTCGTAAGAGAAGGGTCAATTATAGAGATGGCTCAACATCCTCTGACGAGGACCCACGGCTCCAACAAAGCGGTCAGTCCAAAGATATTGGATATAAATCGTGACCTTTTCCATTTTTTTTTTTAACAATAAAAAACATTCTTTTATTAAAAGCATGTAAGCGATTACAACAGGATGATAGGAAGATACAAACATATGAACAATAGTAAAGATTCGGTTAAACAAGTAGACGATAGATGACAAAAAGATACAAAAAAGCATATAAATGACCTTTTTCATTTTTATCATTTAAAATCTTAAACAATATTTAGGGTTCCTGTAAACTTTAGGCTATGTTCCCCTGTAAATTTTAGGATTACGCTTTCGGTGTATCTAGCTTAGTATTCAATTTTGTAATTTTTTTTGTTTAATATATAAATTTTTTAGTGAAAAATAAAAAATCTCAAAACAATATTATTTTAAAAAAATATATTTTCAAGAAAACAAAATGTTTAAACGTAAGAGAAAATTTTTCCTCTCTCTTCTATGTTGATAGTAACATAAACGAAGAAGGGGTGGATGGATGGCGGTGGTGGTGGATGGTGGACAGAAACGGAGACAGAGACGGTGGTTGTGACGTGGGAGGAGACGGTGGTGGATGGTGGATAGAGACAATGATTGTGAATAGAGATAGAGGTGGATGGTGGTGGACAAAGACGGACACAGTGATTGTGGACGGAGACGGTGGTGGATGATGGGCAGAGACGGAGACAGTGGTTATGAACGGAGACGGTGGTTGTGAGCGGAGACGTTGGTGGATGGTGGACAGAGACGAATACGTTTATTCTCATCCATCATGTATCAGTATTCTCGTCTACCAATTAAGTCTGCCACAATTAAATGAATTTAAAACTATAGGTTAAAATGTTATTTTCGTTTACCACACAGTGCAATTGTCGCATACAATAAAAAACTTTCTCAATTATGGCAGATTTGGAAAGACATAATCTGAAAAATGGCAGATTTTTTTAAGAATCCCCTTTTTATAAAGTGTGTAAGTGTTTTCATTTCAAAAACCTCTTTGTTTTTGTAATTATTTATATTTATGCCATTATTAATAAAATATTAAGATTTATGTATAAAGAAAATTGTTTCGGCAAAGGAAGAAGACGACATGGTTTAACAAAAGGCGATGGCGACGGTGAAGGAGGCACGACGAAAGAGAAAGATGACGACGAAGACGGGGAAAGAGGAAAGCACGACGGAAGAGAGAGTCTTGGATTCGAGAGCGGTGATAGCTTCGACGGAAATAGGAAGGAGGAAAAAATCAGAGGTTGCAAAATTGGGGGATTAGGGTTTTTTGGGTGATGTGAGTGGAGATGAAAGGTTGCAGTTGTTCTCCCGTTTTCTGGGTGATGTGAGTGGAGAGCCCTTGATACGTTTGCGTTTGCAATTTTTATCTTCGAATCCCAAATCGCTGCTTCCTTCATTGCTGTTCATTCTCGTGGTGCTTCCCTTCTCTGTAACCGCTAATTACAACTCGAAACCTTTTCCGACAATGTCTTCCTTTTAAAAGCGAGTAGTCTCGTGGCTCGGTTTTCTGTTCAGATTAGCCGATTTGGTCGTGTCTATTTGTCAAATTTGTTGAATCATGGCGGCTACCAATGCATGCGGCGAGGTGAGAGCCTTCTTATGTCGTCCCCTCTTGATCCCCGTAGAGGTAATTCGAACTCCAATTTTGAATTTTCCGAGTGGGTAGATAATCAGCGACTGATGGACCCGTGTTTGGTTTCATTCTCTTAATTCGAGAAATTTCTATGCTGGGGAATTAGGGTTTCTGATGATTGGAATTGTGTTTTATGGGAATGAATTTCTTAGGGTTTTACGTGCAGGAGATAGTTCCATTCTCGTGGCCTCTTCCTTGAGAAGAAAATTGAGCCCCTTGAGAAACCTTTCTGGATAAGTGAGTTTTTTTTTCTCTCGTAGGCTCTCCGTAGGATTTATTGGAGCAATGTTCTCTTTCGTGTTGAACAGCCAAAATGTCGTTTTGGTATCCATTTTGGGATTATCTTGTTGATTATTGATATTTTTGTAACTAATGAGTTTTTCGCTTAATGTAGGTTAGTAACCGGCGATCTCGAAGGTGGTTAAATGATCGTATTCTGATGGAACTTGTTCCTCGTTTAGATGTAGATGAAATTAGAGGCTTGTTTGCCCCACCACCACCATGCAGAAGAAATCAGAGGCTGTGTAGAGAGAGAGAGAGAATAAGAAGGAGAAAAAGAGAAATCGAGGCTCTCTGCATTTAACAATGAGGAGGAAGAAGAAGAAGAATGAATCATTTTGCAAAATGATTCGCTTTCTTTTTTTGCAAAATGGTATAGGTTTTTCAAAGGAAATAGAACCAGATCAAAGATGGGATTTTTGTTTAGTGGTTTGGCAAGAATCAGAGAAAACTGTAACGATGGTGGTGATTTTGGTAAACATAAGAGATGGCGGTGTACACATCCCTGTATACCGTCGTGTACATGATACACAGAGTTTTAACCTTAAAATATCACTGCAAGTGCACAGCAAATGAAGTAGTATTTCATGAATCGAATCCACGAGAACCAAGTGTCACACTACGAATCCTATGAATGAAACTAAGCTAAGACGAAAATATGATGGTTGGTAGCAATCTGAAACAAAAATAGCAAATTAAACGGTGTGAAAATCAATTAAAAACAAGCGTTAGGTCAAGGGCAATTCGCAGGAATTCAGAGATCATGAACCAGACAATTATTCAGGGAACAATAACCGTAGTCTTAAACTCAAACATGAATGTTTAACCAATCCACTGTCGTGGTATCAATTACTTTATCTAGCAACCTAAGAATCTAAACTGTCGTTTGATCTTAAAATTCTAAATAAACATTAACAAACAGGTTTGATATGTTTACAAATTGACTTAAAATCAACTTTCATTGGCTAAGGACAATTTGCTCACCTATGTTCTATCAAGCAATCTATAACACTTTTGATAAATAGATTAAACTCTAAATCAGCGACTAAGTGATCAATTTAATCTAAGCATTGAGAACAACGATAGGTGAAGACAAGATGATAAATTCCTATCTATGTCTGATTCAATGATTCATAAATTTCCTTGAAACCCTAAATCTAACTATGAAACTACTCAGACATGGAAGCAAAGAAACAAGAAGGAGATGAAGAAAAACTCATAATCAATAAAATAAATCCAAAAGGGTTCATAAATCTTCTCAGAGATGTAGAGTCAGAGCTTCGTCTCCCCATAGCTTAAAAATTGCAGAAAACCAAAAAAAAGTTTGAATAGAATAAAAAGAGTATGTAAAAACTTAGCCTAAACAATGGCTAAAACTCGAATATATATAATAAACATGTTCTGGTTGAAAATAAAAGGCAAATCCCATTAAAATAAGAAAATATGAAATTTCCTTTTTTAAAGTGGAATTGGTCAAATTTCGTCTTTTCTGCACATTTGCTCCATTCCTTGCTCTTTATGTCTTAGATTCCATCCAAACGTATTTCAACCTGAAAATACTCCAAAAACACAGAAAAAACTAGAAAAAACAACGAATATCATGGTTGAAAACCGGTAAAAACCATGATATACCAACTCCCCCATACTTAGCATTTGCTTGCCCTCAAGCAAAACAAAGAACTTAGTTTGTGAAAGAAGTTTGAAAACGCGGAAACTCACATTCTCTTTAGAACGTTGTAATGACCATTCATCTTATAATCCACATACTGTAAAACCAATCCAAATCGAACCACCATGTACTTCTCCGCAGACATTTGCAGCCGCTCAAATTCAACCCACAATTTCGCAACATTGTCCATAAGCCTTTATCCCTGGGTTTCATCGATGATCTCAATGTCAAGAACCTTCTAGACTCATTCCCGTACAATGAAATGACAAACCATCCATACAACCTTTGATACTCTTTCTCTCCCCCAGACTTATTCTGTTCTCATCCTCTCTTCTTATTTTTTTCTTTTATATCAAAGGTGTAAGCGAATAATGGTATTAAGAGAAATTTTCCTAGCCTCGCTTCCAACCTTTGTGTGATCATTCCTTTCGAAGTAAAATAATGGGATCGCTGGAAATTTTCCTAACCCTTTATTCAAAAGAAAATTCTTTCATCTTTTCTGCTTTTATTTAACTTAGAATAAGGGAGAGGAGTACAATTACTTTTCACACATGATGCAATTGTCAGGTAATGAACGAGGAGTCAAGCCCAATGAACACCAGTCACATCGATGAGTTAAAAGGAGGAGCTCAGAAATTAGCTCGGGCTTAGTGGATTCTGCTGAAAATATGGACGTCTCTAGTTAACTGGTCAGCCTTTGGATTTTTCATTAGTCGGATCTGAACTGATTTTGCAGCAAAGGTCACTCAGATGAAATAGTCACACAATACACCAAGAGAAAATTCATCATTCCCAACAAATTTTGACCCAATAAAACATCTTGGACTGACTCAAAGAGAAAACAAAAGAAAGAAAATAATGTTAGTAAACGATAAACACCCTCTCCAGACTTATCTCACACCGTCTCGGTGTGAAAATAAATCAAGAGAAAGGTAAAATAGACTAAAAATATGAAAATAAGAGAAAATAAATTTTTTTTTTTAAATTTTTTTCTTTTGCAGAAAACGTACTTTGGCCCGGATCGGTCGATCCACCCTTGGATCAATCGATCTGAAAACTAACGGTGATTTTTTGCCCACGTGGATCAATTGATCTGCAATTTTTTTTTTTTGGCACGTACTTTGGACGGATCAATCGATCGACGTCGGGATCGATCGATCCACATGTATATTGATCGATCTGATGCTGGAGGTCGATCTAAAAGCTTACGGCCACTCGGATTGATCGATCTGCCCCGTTTTTGCACGGTTTTTTTCTGAAAAAAAACTTGAAACACTTAGAACCAAAACCAAAAGTTAGAAAATAACTGAAAAACAAAGTATGTACACTTACCGGTGGGTTACCTCCCACCAAACGCTTGTTTTGAGTCATTAGCTTGACTTCGGTCTCATGTATCAGTCAGAAAGATGAGCATGGGAACTTGCGCCAAAACAAGTTTTCCGATCAGTCATCTTAAACTCTAGAACCTTGCTCAATATTTCCTTCACAACTTCTGCATCCTTCTCTTTAAAATTTGGAGTGAGAATAGCTCTAACCTTGGAGAAAGACTTCGAAGTTCCTTTGCACTTTACCTTATACTCAATCGTGTAGCCAACACACCTCAGAGGTACCAAAATCATATGAGAATCTCCCTTGATCCTTTGGCTCTTCACCTTCTCCTTTGCCTTGTTCATTTGACTGGTCTTCTTTGTCGTGATATGAGGGTCTCCATCTAGGACTTCCTTGACCTCATTCCTATTATCCGGTTCCCTCTTTGTCTCGATTGACAGCTGCTCTCCATTGATAATGGTAACACAAGACGCAAGTCTTGTTTCTCCATTAGTGGGTATAGCTTTGTAGAAGACCTTCTTGTCAATATTGGAGAATGAGACTCTCCCATTAGGCAAATTAACAACTGCACCCACTGTCGCCATAAACGGTCTTCTAAGAATCAAAGGCATATCAGGATCTTCGCTCATCTCCACCACCTGAAAATCAGTAGGAACAAAATAGTTTCCTACTTAAACATGTAAGTTATGAATGGTGTTATGTGGAATCGTGGTGGAAGAATCTGCAAATTTGAGAGATTTCTGAGCAGGTCTCATCTCATCAATCCCGAGCTTCTCTGCAATAGCCTTAGACATGAGGTTTATAAGACGACCCGGAATCACAGAGAGATTCTTCAAATTCAACTCTCGAAATAGAGTATGGAACCACAAACTTCCCAGGGTCTTCCACCTTAGGCAATATCTTCATAGGAGGTGGTGCATTCCTTGCTTCAACAAAGAGGGCCTTGACAACTGTAATGCTTTCTCTGGTATCTCTAGCAAACTTCCGATATGCAGGATCGCCTCTAAGTGCATCTTCAAACGAGATATCATGGGGAAGCTTTCTCACCATCTTATTGAATTCAGCTAGCCTCTCTTTGTTAATACGATCCTTCAGTCCTTGAGGGTATGGGATTCTAGGGATGTACGGTAATGATTTCGCAGCTTCCTTTACTTCTTCAGGTTTAAGCGGTGCCGGTAAAATCACCATCTTACTCTGAACTGATATTGCATTCCAGTGCTCTCTGGGATTTGTCTCAACTTTTCCTAGAAGAGTCCCTGGTGGTCGCTTGGCTGATGCCGAGATCTGAGCTACCTGAGTGTCAAGCTTCTTCACATGATTATAGAGAGATTCAATCTTTCCATTGAGATCATTGTACATGCTGTCCACCTTGACATTGATCTCGCTAGCAGTTTTCTACTGGTTGAGCAAGAGTTGCTGCATAAGAACCTTGAGTTCATCTTGAGTGTCATTCGCGGAACTCATAGAAGCTTGGAATGGGACTGATGTTGTTGGCTGGAAATTGTTGAATGGCTGCTTCTGCTGAAATCCAGCCTGAAATCTGTTCTGACCCTGATTTTGCACGAACTGGTTCTCCTGAAAATCCTGAGAAAAGTTGTTCTGAAAACCCTGGTTTTGCACGCCCGTCTGTCCTGTAAATCCCTGAGAACCACTGAAACCCGCGTTTTGCACAGTCGATTTTCCTTGAAACTGTGGACCCTGAATGTTCACTTGTTGTGGGTAGACTTGATCTTGTGGATTCTCGACATTCGTGCTCCGGTAGGACATATTTGGGTGGTTTTTGTAATTCTAGTTGAAACCCCTATTTTGCACGAAACCTTGCCCGTTCACATAGTTCACCTCTTGCAACTTATCAGTCCCTTCTTCAGTGAATTCCTGACATAAAATCGGATCTGCTCCACTCTCACGAAACCGCACGCTCCTCTGACCTTGACTTGCCTTCAACAGCATATTCAACTTCTCATTCAGCTCGTCGATCTTCTGAGACTCCACACTGTTGACACGCTTAGACCTGTCATACTCAGCACAACAGTTGTTGGAACTTGCAGCCAAGTTCTCAATCAGTTGGTAGGCTCCCTCCTTACTCTGAGTCATGAAGTCCCCATTGCTAGCAGCGTTGAGATCATTCTTGTAATCCCACTCGACTCCATCGTAGAAAATGCTAAGACTAATCCCATCCGAGTATCCATGATGAGGACACTCTCTGCGATACTCCTTGAATCTCTCCCAAGCCTCACAAAAGGACTCTCTTGAATGTTGCTGGAAGGTGGTGATCTTGTTCCTCAGCAAAGCCGTCTTGGATTTAGTGTAGAAGTGATCCAAGAAAGCGGCTCTGCATTCATCCCAAGTGGTCAACGATCGAGGAGGTAGAGACTTGAGCCATCTTGACGCCTTGTCTGACAAAGAGAAAGTGAAAAGCTTGCACTTGAGGTAATCAGCAGGTACCCCATTCGACTTAGTAGTGCTGCAGATTTCTTCGAAGTTCTCTATGTGATCCATCGGATTTTCAGCTGGTAGACCATGGAACAAGTGCTGCTTCACCAATGCAATCATCTGAGGTTTGATCTCGTAGTCCTGTCTTGCGATGGCTGGTGGACAAATAGCAGCTATGTTATGGTAGAAAGTGTGGGGAGTGTCTGCATCCCCAATTGCAGGTGATCGCTGTTGTTGTTGTCGCTGTTGCAGTTGCTGCAACTTCTCCTGTAGCCTCTGAAGCTCAGCTGCAGTAGCAAGTGCCTCGTTGTCGATTTGATCACCCATTGTGATTTTATTCGACTTTGTCTTCCTGTTTGCTCTTTCTATCCTTGCGAGTTCCTGGTTATTGAAGTTGAAAAGGTTGTCAGATCCTTTGCTTCTTCTCTGCATACACCTGAAACACACAAGAAGGCAAGATATAACTAATTAGTAAATCTCAGACTAAATCTCAAACAAAAATTCGAAGGTAACGCCATTGGTCACGGTCAACGGCGCCAAAATCTTGATACACAGAGTTTTAACCCTAAAATATCACTGCAAGTGCACAGCAAACGAAGTAGTATTTCAGGCATCAAATCCACGAGAACCAAGTGTCACACTACGAATCCTATGAATGAAACTAAGTTAAGACGAAAATATGATGGTTGGTAGCAATCTGAAACAAAAAATAGCAAATTAAACGGTGTAAAAATCAATTAAAAACAAGCATTACGTCAAGAACAATTCGCAGGAATTCAGAGATCATGAACCAGACAATTATTCAAGGAACAATAAGGGCAGACTTAAACTCAAACATGAATGTTTAACCAATCCATTGTCGTGGTATCAATTACTTTATCTAGCAACCTAAGAATCTAAACTGTCATTTGATCTTAAAATTCTAAACAAGCATTAACGAGCAGGTTTGATATGTTCACAAATTGTCTTAACATCAGCTTTCGTTGGCTAAGGACAATTTGCTCACCTATGTTCTATCAAGCAATCTATAAAACTTTTGATGAATATATTAAACCCTAAATCAGAGACTAAGTGATCAATTTAATCTAAGCAATGAGAACAACGATAGGTGAAGATAAGATAATATATTTCTATCTATGTCTGATTCAATAATTCATAATTCACTTGAAACCCTAAACCTAACTATGAAACTACTCAGACATGGAAGCAAAGAAACAAGAAGAAGATAAAGAAAAACTCATAATCAATAAAATAAATCCAAAAGAGTTCAAAAATCTTCTCAGAGATGTAGAGTCAGAGCTTCGTCTCCCCATAGCTTAAAAATTGCAGAAAACCAAAAAAAGTCTGAATATAATAAAAAGAGTATGTAAAAACTTAGCCTAAACAATTCCTCAAACTCGAATATATATAATAAACATGTTCTGGTTGAAAATAAAAGGCAAATCCCATTAAAATAAGAAAATCTAAAATTTCCTTTTTTAAAGTGGAATTGGTCAAATTTCGTCTTTTTTACTCATTTGCTCCATTCCTTGCTCTTTATGCCTTATATTCCATCCAAACGTGTTTCAACCTGAAAAGGCTCCAAAAATACATAAAAGACTCGAGAAAACAATGAATATTATGGTTGAAAACCGGTAAAACCATGATATATCAGTACACCATCACTATGTGTCGTTGTTGACGGAAGAGTACGTAATGGAGATATGGGTGTACGTACTAAGAGAGGAAGATGAATCTAGAGAGAGACATGTGTGTTCACCATGGTGTACACACCGCTTATCGCATTCGTTTCACCCGAAATCATGTCGTAAGAGATCCTCAATTATAGAGATGGCGTCAACATCCTCTGACGACATCACACATAACCTTTTTCTTATTTTCTAAATCGGACCTAATTAGCAGCCAAATGAGGTGTACAGAAAAACGGACCTAATTAGCAACCCACGGCTCCAGAAAAGGCTATGTATTAGAGTACCTAACATTTTGAAGATAGATGGTGATGAGTCTTGTGGTGAAGTTTTCCGGCGAGACCTTCACTATCACGGTCGCCAAATTTTGCTTGGTCGTACGCAATTGGACAGAGGAGGTTGAACGCATCAATACATGAAGACTTATTTGTAATGAGCTTCTCGCGGGGATTGCGATCCAATGGAGGGACTTACTGGTTGATGTCATGAAGATCTGTATCAGATGCAAGTCTTAGTGAATCAGTGCATTTCTTGTGGAAACTTCCAATGCCGTTAGTTTTTTTCCTCGTTACTCAGGTTCCTCACGAATAATCACATCCATTTTATTCATGTCAATTCAGTAGATAAGCAAGTGAGCGACAACGAGATTCGCCGACCGATGTGATGCAAATTTGCATCGGACTGAAGGTTTTAATAATTCAGCTACGTTTCTTCTGGAAACTTCCAAAACCGCTCGTCGGTTTCCTCTGGATGAAAAGAGGTGTTTCGTATCACGTCTTGGGAATCTCTCGCTTCCAAGAGAAGCTGCTCATGAGCCCTGTGAAGCTGAAAACAACATATATACACGATATCATGAAGACATTCTCTGACCGCCATATTCAACTGAGGCTTGTCGGTGTTTCCTTAGGTCGGCTTCTCAGTGCTGTTGGACTCGCCGACAATGATAATGTTCGTTGTCTTCAAGATCAATCTCTCGTAACAATGGATTGGAGCGGATGTGACATTCGCAACAATCAGATCTGTCATGCGTCTCTCCGAGCTATTGTGGCCTTCCAGCTTGCACTACATGTGCGCTAGTGATAGGGATTTGGATTTAAAATCTATTGCTTTCAATATGTAGAGATGAGCAGATTGGTCAATCCCAACTTTTTATCCTTTTCCGAGTACGTGGGGGCTCTAATTTATGACTGTAATCCCATTGCAGTATATGTGAGGAGGTTTCTCTACATGGATCCCATCAAGATAATTGTAGTTGCTGCAAACAATGATCGAGTTCATCCCGACATCATATGATGTATTTGAAAAATAATCAAATCCACTTTTTCATTTCAATTCAGTAGATAAACAAAGTAACGACAATGAGATTAGACGTCTAATGAATCGTGGACATTTGAGATTAGGCGTCTAATTCAGTGTCACACACCATGTCAAAAATAGCATTGATAACAAAATTTGGAGAATGCGTCATTGTAGTTGAGGCATAAGATTATATATGATCATGTGGCTAAGAAGACACAAGATGACACATGTCATCATCTTAGCCACTATCCTTATTGAATAAAGAAATGGCTTCACCATTGTTGTAAAGAATAAGAGAAAAGTTTTAATTAAGAAAACATAATTTTCTAATATCGTAAATATAATTGACTAGTTGTTTTTGTCACACAAAATAGTTGTTTCTTGTTTAATAAAAAAAATCGTTGTACAAACCATGCACAAATATCTTTGAATTACTCCATTTCTCTTGATGTTGATAGAAACTTCAATCGTTTTTTTGATAAATATAAAAATTTCTAAGTACGAATCTAATAGGAACAAACATCAACTTAAACGCATCAATGCACAAGGACTAATTCGTGATGAGCTTCTCGCGGAAATTGCGATCCAATGGTGGAGGAAATCACCCGCGAATATCATGCAGATCTACATCAAATACAATGTGTTGGTGATTCAGATGCGTCTCTTCTGGAAAATGCTTTATAAAATTAATATAATATGCTTGCTATGAAAAAAAAATTTTAGATTATGCAATCGATACGTAATTTTTAGCCGAATTCAACTTTCATTCATAATCTGATAATTATCTTTTTCAGATGGGTAGCCAAATAATTTCAATGTTTATGCATGCATGCTTTAATTATCTTTAGTATTTACGTTTGCGTTTATGATTATAAATTTAAATAATGTATACTATCAAATGAATTCATAACATTGTAGTAGTTTGTCAAAAAAAAACATATATGATAATATATTAATCTTTAGACTGGTTTTCATAGATAAAAAGAATCAAAGCAAATGAAAGTGTATTATTAACGAATGCAGTTCTACAATAAAGATACAACATTGATGAAATGGATAACGTTCTCTGATCTAGGATTTGAATCACACAAACTCTATGTAATCATGTGATCGAAGACAAACACTTATTTTCACACAACTTGAAACCGAGAAATTAGCTAGAAACCACTTGCACACACCCAAAAAAAAAGAGAGACAAAAACACATGTGATAAATGAGACCGAAGATAGCCACTTATTTAACACAACATAAAAACCCGAGAACCACTTGTATGGACGTAGAGTTGTAATGTAAAACTGGCGTATTGCTGCAAAGGCATTGTCCAATCACCAATGCGCAAACTTGGTCATACTATAGCTTATAGCAATGGCTATCAATTGCTTTGTGATTATGAAAAATTACATAATAAGACTCAACGCGTTTGTAGCCTTGTAGGGATGAGCATTCCGATTTTATTTTTTCGAAGGCGTTCAGGTTTGATTCGGTTAAACAAAACCAATTCAGGTCAGATCAGTGAGACAAAAAATTTATAACTAGATCCAAAGTCAGCTTTAGAACAAATCTTGACAACCCCTACCATCACAAACCCATCTCAAAATATCCAACAAAAATGGATCAAAATCTTGATACCAAGAAAAAACATAACCAGATTCATCAGACTTATTGCTTCCTTCCTCTTCCTTTCTTCACAGGCTGTGTCTCCATCTGTTCTTTCCCGGTGACTTCAGATAGATCAACTGCATTATACAGCATAAACAATTTAAGAAATTAATCAAGCTTTAAATCCGATAGTCGGTGAGGATGTTACACCAATGTACCAATGTTAGAACTTTGCACCATTACACAAAAGGAGCTTTCCAATTATATAAGAAGATTCACATTCCATCATGTAGTCCCATTCTTTTAGTTCGGTAGGCGAAAAAATGATGTTTAGAGAAAAAAAGTTATAAACCCGATAGCCGGTCAGTATATTATATGATCTCTCATAAAAGAATATTTGTACACCGATGGACCAGTGTTAGAACCTCATAGCACCATAAATTAAAGGAGTTTTTCCTCTCAAACATTAAAAGATGCTGCATATTCGAATGTGAAGTTCCATTCTTTCTTTAAGTTTGGTAAAGCGAAAAAATGAAATTTTACCATCAGGTCCTCTGGCCATGAGGGTGAAGAATATGTTATTCAGTTTCTCCATCTTCTTTGCTTCCTGTGCTTGGTCTGTCTTGAACTTGAGACACTATAAGTTAAACAAAAATTGGAAATAACATCTATCATATACAAAAAAAAAAGAGAATGCATAGGATGAAACAAGAGGGGGCTAACAACAGAGAGAACTAATCAAGCACAGAAGATGAATTCTTCATGTAAAACTTCCCCGTCTCAACGAGGTCTAAAGTTCCGCACTTTGCCTAATAAACACAAACATGCTTCAACATCCACCAAGATAAACTGCTCTGAAGGGTGAATTACAGTTTCTAACACATAGCCGGCCCACACATGTTCAATTCATCAAGACATAAGAACTAAGAAAACACAATTTACGATGAAAAACCAACCAGAAAATATAAATCTAGTAATAATCATGAAACCCTGAATTACATTCTCCAAATCAGCATCATACCATCAAACGGATCAGATATCAAGTATCAAATTCTATACAATTGCAATTCCAATGGAGAAGTATCTATATTATGAATACAAACTCCAAGAACAAAAAATTAGAAGAAGCGATCATAGAGACATGGGCACAGTCAATTACTAACCTCTTTGTTATCAGTAACCTTAAGAACCAACTTGCCGTCGCAGTGTCTATACTTCATGACATAACGAGTCTGCACCACAAAATTGAATCCAATTATCATCAGAAACAAAACTCTGCACATTCATCAGATTGCGACCAAACACGACCAGATTCAAATCAATTATCAAGGTTTATGGAATGCCCAATACGAAATCTAGGGATTATTAATCCAAACACCGTAAAAGCAAGCCAAATATCTCCAAAGCAACCGTGATTAATGAAATCGAGAAGGAAGAGACACAATAACCTACAGATTCGGGATCAGCTCGGAAAAGCTGAACAGATCGATCCACGAATTCGTCCCAAGAAGCGATATAAACCATCTCGATTCAGCTAAAATGTCGAACGGATTTGGGGCGATCGGATTGTCAGAAATCTCCGGGAGACACAGTTTGCGAAGTAACCTCGTCGGAGAAGCACAGAGAGAGAGAGAGAGAGAGAGAGAGAGAGAGAAGACGGCTTCTTTATTTGTGTTTTTTCGGAAACAAATAAAAAATTGACTGATGATTTAACCGGAATAAACCTGGAAAAACCGGACCGGTTCGTTATTGTTAAGACTTTTAAGTGGTTCTTAGTAAAACCCTAACCGTTCTTCTTCGAATCTCTGCAACTTAGTTTTTTTCTTCTTTTCCCCAATCTCTGAATCTCTCTGTTCTTCACCATCATGCTCTCTCGTTTATTCCTTAGACCTTCGAATCTCCGTTTCGTAACCCTAGTTTCATCCAAATCAAACTCTCAGATCTTCTCCTCGTTTATCCGTCCGCTTTCCACCAACAGTAGCGGCGGCGGCGGAAATGACAACGGGAATGGGCGTAATCGGAGTGACATTCCGTGGAGTTTTTCTGGAGTAAACGATGATAAGTCTGATCCTTTCTCTTCCGAAGATCCTTGGGCTTCCTCCGGAGTTGCAGGATCCGGGTCAGCTGATGGAGCGCCGGAGGAGCCTAAGCGATGGAATATGAAGGAGGAAGAGGATAAGGTTGTGTTCGATACCGGCGGAGAGGTGGCGCAAGGGAGTGAAACCGGCGGCGAGAGGAGAGCCAATGGCTGGGAGGAAACTAAGCGATGGAATATGAAGGAGGGAGAAGATGAAGTCGTGTTCGCTACCGGAGGTGAAGTGGCGAGTGGTTTTGGAACAAGCGCAGAGGTGAAATCCGATGGATGGGAGGAATCTAAGCCATGGAATTTGAAGGAGGAAGATGACAAAGTTGTGTTTGATATAGGCGGCGAGATGCCTCTTAGCTTTGAAACCAGCTTGGAAAACGCGGAAGAAGAGCGTGCGAAGAAGGAGGCTATTGAGAAAGAGGAGAAAGAGCTCACTGAGATTATCAAAGGTGAAGATTCCTGAATTTGTTAGCTGGTTCTTAAGTTTCGCTTTAACTTTGGAAATGTGTCTAGATTTTGAATCAGGGGACAAATGAGTAGCTAATTATGATGGCAAATTTGATCTAATGACTCTACCTTGTTAAGGTTAGATTTTGATTGGATGTGTGTAATCGATCTATTGATAAGCATGTTCGGTATGCTGGTTTTTGAAGTAAGCTCGGATGCTCAAGAGACACGAGCATTTGGGTAGAAATAGTTTTTTTTGAAGTGCGGAACAGTTTGCTGCTTAATGTGTGGTTTCGGTTTTTTGTGCATCGCTAATGCGTTTGCTGTAAACAATGCTCAGTTGGATGAATTGATGAATTTGCTATTGTGATCAAACGGGTGATATTTGACTCATTAGGCACCAAAAGTAGAGCAAGTTTCGAAAAGTTATACTGATTTGGAACTTACTATTGCAGGTCCTGATCGAGCATTTGGAGACCTTATTGCCAAGTCGGGTATAACAGATGAAATGCTAGATAGTTTGATAGCCTTGAAGGATTTCCAAGGGATCGAAGGCTTGCCTCCTCTGACTGAGATTGAAAACATGCGGCGTGAGAAGAGTTCAAAGAAGTCCTCAAGAGCTGAGATAGAACTCCAGATGCAAGAGGAAATTGCCAAATCACGCGTGAGACAGGTGGATGAATCAGGTAGAGCCTATGGAACCGGAAGAAGAAAATGCAGTATTGCCCGTGTTTGGATTACACCTGGGAAAGGAACGTTCCTTGTTAACGAAAAAGAATTTGATGTCTATTTCCCTATGCTTGATCATCGCGCTGCTCTTCTGCGTCCGCTTGCTGAAACCAAAACCTTAGGTAGTTGGGATATTAAGTGTACTGTTAAAGGCGGCGGTACTACAGGTAAAACCCCTCAACAATCAACTCGTATTCTTTGGTTATAGTCACTAAAAGCTTGAATTCTCTATGCTAGAGGATTTGGTCATAAATGAACAGATTAACAGCATTCAGATCCCGTTCTATTTGTGGTTAACCGTGTACCAAATGTTTGGTTTAAAGGTCAAGTGGGAGCTATTCAATTGGGTATCAGCAGGGCATTGCAAAATTGGGAACCAGATATGCGGACATCACTCCGAAATGGTAAGCAAGATACTACACGCATCTTAGCATTATAATATCTATGTGGTCCTTTTCATGTTCTTCAGCAGAGATACAGCATATTGTCTGATCTATGTTTCCATTTGATAGCCAGTATCTGTTAGATTGATCGGTCTTGATCGCGATATATGTTTCGTCTTCTATATGTTTCAGCTGGTTTTTTGACAAGAGACTCTCGAGTAGTGGAAAGGAAAAAACCTGGAAAAGCCAAGGCAAGAAAGAGCTTCCAATGGGTCAAACGTTAATTCCGAAAACTCGTACAATATCTTCTTTTCGTCTCTGTCTTCATTTTCATTGGTTTATCTACTTATACCGGTTTTAGAAGAATCACCGGAAAATAACATGTTCTTTTGGTCCAATCCCTTGGTTCTTGTACCAACACATTCCTCTATTACGACTCGAATCTTGGAAACTCAAAACTTGAGCTTCGTTGGTTTGTTAGTCAGGACACATATTTTGTATGTTTTGTTCCGACAATTTGTCGTGTGCTATTTCAAAAGGTGCATTAATGTTCAAATCATACTATTATTTAGCAAGTGCGAAATCCTACGTGGCGGTTCCAGAATCACTCTCAGACCTATTTTTACATTTATGCCATTAGTGAAATCGTTTAATTACAATCCCTTGCCATAGAAATTTTATGACTAAAATATCCTTATTTCGAACGTATATAATTGCTATGGGTTTGATATGTTTTTATTGTGGCCCATCTATTTTATCCGTTTTGGGTTTTAATGTTTATTTTATTTGTCGGTTTGTTTGTGTCGGTTGTTTTAAAACCCTAGGTATTATTTTTATCGTTTGTTATAAATACGATAAAGACTACACATATTGTTTGTTCTGTAATACTTTTTTCTTTTTGTCTTAATGATATTGTTTTATTTGTTCTTTTTTGGTAGGTTATGTCGCCGTCTTCGATGTATTATTTTGTTCGTTTTTGTGTTTATAGAATATACACTGCGCATGTTGTTAGTTTTGTTGTTTATTCGTTCTAATTATCGTTCTATTCGTTTTATAGGTTATAACCTCTTCTTAGAGGTATAATTCGTTCTTATATTTGTTGTACTGTTCATGTTGTTTATTATATCGTGAAATCGTTATTTATTGTTACTCATGATTATCGTTTTATTCTTTTTTATAGGTTTTAAACTCTTCTATGAGGTATAATTTGTTCTTATTTATTCTTAAATTTATGTGTTTTGTTCTCTATTATACAACTTGTGTTCTTTTTATCTTATATTCGTCTTTTTATTGTTTTAATTATTATCGTCGTATTCGTTTTATAGGCTGTAACGTTTTTGTTAATGTGGAGATTTTATTGCTGATAGAGGATCACGATGAATCGAGGAATTGAATCCTAACCTATGTATTTTCTGTAAACCATCAAATGAGTCTATGTATAATTTCCAATAATTGTGTGCATGGTTATGGTTTAGATGTTTATGCTTGGGTTTAACATCCCTGATCAAAGAATTTGATGGCATATGATTACTATAAAAAATCAATTTATACGTGTTTGTATTTGGATTTAAGATTTGATGCTAGAATTTAGGATTTAGGATCTATGAATTATTTTCAATGTTTACGTGCATTTATAAGGGATTAGACTTCCATGTTAGGTTTAGTACCTCTTATTTTTAAAAAAATAAATTGATGTTACAATGTTAATGAATAATTTTATAATGTTCTCTTCAAAAAAATATTAATAAAAAATATAAATAAATACAAATATTTGCGTTGAGTAAAGATAATAAATGTGGGCACTGAAAAAAAAAAGATAACAAAGATAAGAAAAAAAACTTAAAATATCAAAAATAATGAAATTGGTTATCTTCAAAAAAAAAATTTTAATCTTATATATAAAAATAACAATTACTTAAAAATTAGATCTAAAAATTAAAAATTGAATAATAAATTCAAAATGGTATAAGTGGCATCATTTTCCTAGGAATCATTTTGGTGTGAATGATTATTTTTAATAAATTGTTAATAAATTATTTTTAAACTCTATAAGTTGGTGTGAATCATTTTGGGACAACACAGACATTCGTCGATGCGAACATAAAACATTAATTTAATTGTAAATTTTGTTTACAACAAAAGATATACATTTTAAAATAATACACTTTAGATTTTTTTTATAAACGTCCTAACGATTCTTTAAATCCGTCCATACAAAATTTAACACGATTCGTACTTAAATGATTAAATAGGTTAACTAATCATTTTAATATATATAAAATTTTAATATTTAAACGTGTATGACAAAACATATAAATTCTAACATTTATAAATGTACAAAAGTGATATGTATTGTGCATAAATGTAATAAAGTTGAATACTTTTGATCAAGAATCTGTTAATGTCATTATTTTTAATATTTTATGTGTAAAATTGATCAAAACATATGAAAATATTATTTATTTCAATATCTTACAAGTGTAAAATTGATCTTCATTATTCGTGTAGATTATAGAGTATACGATAAATCAGATAAATTTTAGATTTATATGAATTTGTGGGACATAACAAATGAAAAAATATATATTTTCCAATAATGAATTGTATAAATATATGCAAGTGTGAATAAATATGTATAATAGACTACATCATAATAAAAATATTTGTATAGTATATTAATCTAAATACATATATACACAATATATAATATTGTTATAAATATAAGAATAAAAAGTTTGTTAATATATCAGAAAAAAATAAAAAAAGATGATATGGTAAGTCTAAAATATTACATTTAGTTGGGTTTAAATTTGTAAAACATGTATTAATAGGCTTAGTTATAAAATTAATGAGAATATGTAGAGATTACCACCATGGCATATAATTTTAATTGAAATGTTCTGATTGGTTAAATTAAATGACATGTCCCCTAAAATTCTCTTAGAACGACAGCGATGATTTTGTTGTGTGAATGTCTCCTTAATTAATATATATAGGATTGTATTGTTTAAACGAGTGGTTTTGAATGGAAGAAAATGAATGTGGTTTATAAGAAAATATCTTAAAATCTCTAAGATTTTGAGTTTTTAGTTATTTTATGGAATTGAAAATTTCGTTAGTTCTATTTATAAATTATCCATTTCTATTTTATTTTTTAGTTATATTTTAGTATTTTTATTCTAAAATATGGTGTTTACGCAAAAGTTATATATCTATATTTCCAATCTCTTTTTTTTAGTCAATTAGATCCATATTATTTGCAACTACATATAAATATGGAAGAAGTTATATGTTATCATTATACGAGATAAAGTCGGTTAAGTTGATTTTTATGATTTTCAAATCTTTCTCCGTAGTATTCGATACACGAAATGTATTTTTGAAAAATGAATAGATAATCAAAAAATTTATGTTTTAATTTTATTAACATACTAATGTATTTATTTTTCGGCGCAAGGCGCGGGACCCACCTAGTGATCATTATATGAATCGAATTATTCACTAAATCTTGATTACTTTTCTCAAACATGTTACATGGTAAGGGGTGTCCAATTCTCATAGTCAAACAAGAATTGGTTTCATTTGGTTTATACATATTTCCAATTAAAAACCAAATTGGATAAACTCTCTACCACACGGTCCATACCATCCAAATTTGGCAAACATGGACCTATGAGTTTGTGTAAATACTTTCCATAAAAGGGCAACGGATAGATTTTGACACATTGTTGATAACTTTTTATTCACTTGGAGGTTTTATTTTATATTACGTGCAAGCATCCACTCATTTATTTTCTCGATATTTCTTCACTCCCACTTCAAGTACTAACAAAAGTAACAATTTCCCAACAAAATCCTTAGATATCGCTTTTTCTAGCAAGCAAAATAAATAGTTCTTTATTTCATTTTCTCATTATAATATAGCACACGAAGAACTGTATAATAAGGTGATACCTTATTGTCGTTCTCATTTACTTCTCCCAACATCTTAAGCCAAAAACTCACCTATTCGATAAATATTTTGGTTAGAGAAAATAGATTTTGCTTCATCCAAGATCTCGACGATGGGCATAAAAATTTCATCAAAGATCAAAAGGATTCTCGCATCCACAGGTTTAATTATTTTCATTTTTAATTACCAACTGATTTTTATTAATCATGTATATCCAATTTAATATGTAATAATGGAAAATAATAAAAAAAAAAAATCGAATTTCTTTCAAAAAACTTTCACCATTGACACAGCTCCGGGGAATTCAAGTCCCAACGTCGGTGATGACGTGGATGTCCGGGAAGAATATGCAAACGCCTTCCGTACAGAATCATACAATCAGTTTTGGACACGTGTCATCTACTTAAGCCACAAAAAGTCCACTGTGTCTTCTCCCTCTTCTTCTTCACCAATCGAATCATCCTCCACGTCAGCTCGTCTCATGTCGTACCGTCTATTCGCACAAAACCTCCTTGACCCGGACCCGAACACCGTCACCCGGATCCTAAATCTATCCCGGGTCGGAAGACCCACCCGAACTCTTCTCTCTGATTACTTCTTGGAGACGGCAAACGCTTTCTTGCTTTGCACGCTATTACTTAAAAACATTCACCGTCTTCGTTCTAAATACGAATCTTTAAAACCTAAACTTCAATCGGAGGAGAAGAATAATAATTCGTTGGCTTTGATGGATCAATTCACGGAGCTATCAAGATGGTTCGACCCGTTTATCTCGTCGGGTTCTCGGATCCAATTAATCAGATCCGGTTGTTTAAACCTGCTAAAACGGGTAGAGTCGAGCCGAGACAAGACACGAGCCAAGCTAAAGCTCATCAACGGATTGACTCATAGCTCAGGGATTCTCGTTTTGGCTCTAACCACTACATTGATTGTAACCATAGCCTCTCACGCCTTTGCTTTGATTATAGCCGGTCCGACTCTTTTAACCGGTCGATTCAAACCGGTCGGTTTAAGGAATAAGCTAACGAAAACTGTGGCTCGGCTCGACGTGGCTGCGAAAGGTACTTACATTTTAAGCCGTGATTTGGACACGATAAGCCGATTAGTGACTCGGATTAACGATGAGGTGGAGCACGTTCGAGCCATGGCTGAGTTTTGGGTTGGGAGAGGGTCGGGTCGGGTTCGAGCCGGTGAAGAAGTGGCTCGAGAGTTGAGGAGATGTGAAGAGAGCTTTAGTGAAGAGCTAGATGAGCTTGAAGAACATATCTACTTGTGTTTCATGACTATTAATCGGGCAAGGAATCTTGTTGTTAAAGAGATTTTGGATTCGGATGATCCACTTCATTGTTCATTAGCTCCCAAATACAAATAAAATTGTCTTATTATTATTTTTTCTTGTCTATTGTATAATTTTCTTATTATTTTACCATGTATTAGATATGTATCTACCATCAATTGTTTTAATATTATATTTTCTTAAACCGTTTATATTTTTATCTGACATCCGAGTTTTATCTAGATAACATAATTCTTGATAATAATTGTAGAAAAACGAGTTGCAAAATCGTAACTAAGAAAATGTTTTTTTGAAAGTGATCTTAACAAATAGTGTAGATATTGTATGTTAAGAAATAGCATGTTATATTTAAAAATAATGTGTTAAAAAAGAATATCATATATTATCCGGAAAAAAATAAGAGAAAATTTGGAGAGAAAAAAATATGTAACTTGTTATCCATTTGTGTGTATTTTGAAATACACGTCATTAAAGTCTTATTACAAACTAAAGGGAAATAGTAAAGTCATTTAGTACATAATCCCTTATATGCAAATGAATTTCAATTTCTAAAAAAAAAAGTATCTTTAGTAAGTAAAGTAGATATGTAGTTAACAAAAACTAGATTTTGACATGCGCCAACCGCATGATTAAATGATTGAATAGGTTGATTAATCGATTTTAACATAAAATTTTAATATTTAAACGTGTATGACAAAGCATATGAATTCTAACATCTATAAACGTACAAAAACGATATGTATTGTGCATAAATGTAATAAAGTTGAATACTTTTGATCAAACATCTGTTAATGTCATTAATTTTAATATTTTATGTGTAAAATTGATCAAAACATATGCAAATGTTATTTATTTCAATATCTTTTAAGTGTAAAATTGATATTCATTATTTGTGTAAATTATAGAGCATACGATAAATCAGATGAATTTTAGATTTATATGAATTTGTGGGACATAACAAACGAAAAATAATATATGTTTTCCAATAATGAATTGTATAAATATTTGCAAGTGTGATTAATTATGTATAATAGACTACATCATAATAAAAAATTTGTATAGTATACTAATCCAAAAACATATATACACAATAGATAATATTGTTATAAATATAATAATAAAAAGTTTGTTAATATATCATAAAAAAATTAAAAATAGATGATATGGTAAGTCTAAAATATTACATTTAGTTGGGTTTAAATTTGTAAAATATGTATTAATGGACTTATGTTATAAAATTAATGAGAATATATAGAGATTTCCACAATGAGAATATATCAGAAAAAAATAAAAATAGATGATATGGTAAGTCTAAAATATTACATTTAGTTGGGTTTAAATTTGTAAAATATGTATTAATGGACTTATGTTATAAAATTAATGAGAATATATAGTTTTAATTGAAATATTCTGATTGATTAAATTAAATAACATGTCTCCTAAAATATTTTTTGAACGACACATATGATTTTTTTTTAATATCTTCTTTATTAATATATATATAGAATATACCAAAATTAAAGGTCCCAATTTTTTTGGTATTCAGATATTTTGGTTCCAAGAACTAAATGATAACCTCCTCGCTAGTCTAACCGGTCACAAGTCTCTCCTATTAGATGGCAACCTCCTCAGGCAAGTAGGGTGAGAGATTATAAAATAAGTGATGTAGGGTGGATCTTCGATATGAAAAGGGCAATGTGAGATGGTTTGGGGGAAAAGTCTACCATCTTCATTTATTTACTGCTTGGTATGCGAAAACTGCATCCTTACTATGGGCTATAGATTGTAAACAATAATTTGGGATTTGAAGATGTCATTTTTGAATTAGATTCTAAATCACTTATGCGGGATGTTTTTAACTCTCTTGCTTGGCCGAGATTAAGAACATGCATAAGTGATATCTTGGTGGGGCAGAGAAGGGGAAAATTGAAGCCTCATTTCAAGTTTTTTTTTTGTTAACCCATGGGAACCATTGTGATGATCTTATAGCCAAAAAAGCATCTTCTTGCTCTTTGCTCTTGGCTTATTTAGATTGTAGTATCCATTTATGGTTAAAGTCATTGGTGGAAAGGGAGAAATTGTTATGTAATTCTTAGTATTTTATATAAATGAAATATGTTTGAAGAAAGAAAAAAAAAATTAAATGATAAAAGGTCCAACCCTTTTCTATCAATTTATACATCACCATATCCCAAAATTTATATATATATATATATATATTCGGACTTAAAAAGTTTTGTAAAGAACTATTTGTTGAACCAGTTATTCGGTTCGATAGTTTATAATGAGGAGAGGTCGGGATTCTCGTATATTAAGATTGAGCTCGGAAATAGTTACAACATATTGCTAGAATTGAGGTCGGGACGAGTTTTTCTCAAGAGGCAGGAAATGAGGTCGGTATTGATTGGAGACGCCGAGCGGGACACTGTTCTCTGATTTGATGATTGTCGCCGAGCAGGGTATCGTTCGTTTGAGTGGATATGGATCGATTTCTCCTTTCCGGTGATAGTGGTCGATCAGAGTTTTTACTTTCGGAGTTAGAGTCCTGAAACTGTGCGTTTTAGGTCCCTTGTGCTCTGCCCAAGTGAGATTAGATACCTCTAACTATAAGGTCCTACCACTATTTATAGGTAAATATCAATCAGAAACTATAGTCAGATTTAAACTATGGTAACTGATTGAATCTCCCTATGGTTAGGTCCAGATGCTTCCAACGAGTTAGACCTTGGATGAATGGGCTTTTACTATCTTTCTAGGCTTAGGTCCGGTTCATTGGTGGGGTGAAATCCATATCCAACAGTAGACCCCTTCCCCCCCCCCAAGTAGCAACGATTCTGTGGGCTTCGTTTGTTGCTACTTAGATGGGCCCGGTTCAAGTTTAGTTGGGCCGAACAACCGTCCTCTCTTCTCATTGGCTGGGGTGGCGGTGCACAACCCTCAAAGCGCGACGTTTTGTCTTCCGACCTGGGTCTATATATATGAGGCTCCCCTTCCCCTTTTCGTCACTTCTCTTCGTTTCTTCAAAGGTAATCTCTCTCTCTCTTGTTTCTCTCTCTAGGTCTTTATTAGTTTCTGTTTCTTCTCCGTCGTCGCTGTCTTCACATCTTTTTTTCCGATCCGTCGTCGGGACCGTCGATCTCACCCGTTTCACCAATCGTCATGGCTTCTCCCATTCTCAACTATCCACTCTCGCCTCGGTACAGTCCTGCTGGGTCGGAATCCTCTGTTCGAAATTTTTCAGAAATATCGAGCACGTCTTCATCATCCGTTGATTCCACCGATCTGAGGTTTATGGCCAGTCATCGAGCTCATCTTTGCCCTAGATGGCGGAGCGGTTGCCGACCCAAGAAGGGTCACCATTGAGGTTCCCGAGCTCGATGATCAGGAAGCATCTTCTTCGACTTCTGGTCGGGAGGATGATGGATTTTGTTCTAGGCAGGTCGATAGGGAGATCGGTGAAGGTTCGGGTTTTCCCGGGGCTAAAGAAGAAGATGCCGGCCCTCTTTCTATCGAGGACATGGGAGATTGGGGAGACTCTCCGGGCCCGGGTCTTGGCGGACACATAGGTTTCGAACGATATGATAACCTCCCGTCCCTGTATACACCGGAGTCAATTGACGCGATGTTTCATGAGCAGAAACTGCCTTTCGCTGACATTTTTAACTCCTGGAGAGGACCAACGTCCCTGGGCATCGCCGTCGGGGTATATTTGCCTGTACGAGTCATTATTTACTAAGTGTGGCTTGTGGTTTCTGCTCCCAAGGCTTCTGGTTGAGTATTGCGCTCGTTGTCGTATTGCTATTTCTCAGCTGACTACCGCGGCCATCAGAAACATGACTGCGATTCTGACTCTTTCTGCCGAGCTGGGCAGGGCGGTTGACTGTGATACTTTTGAAGAGATGACGCATCTGACAAGAAAGAACAAGATCTCTGGTCGTTTCTATGTCAGTATGAGGTCGAATCACTGCTTGTTGACCGGTATCCCGAGCAATGTGGATTTGTGGAAGACTCGTTATTTTTTCGTCAAGATTGATGAGGCGTCCATTCTCAATCCTAGTTGGGAGTTTCGGGCTGGCTGGAATATTATCGGGTAGTTTTTTGCCTTTTGTGTTTTTATCGGATTTGCCAATCTGACTCCTAATTCTTTTGTTTTTGCTGCAGTTCCCCATCGTTTGTTCAAAGCTTTCCCTGAAGGTTTTACCGACTTGCTCGAGGAGTTGAGGAACTTAGGTCGTCAGAGGTGGCCAGAACTCTTGGAACAACGCATTCAGCGGAGTCTTGCTCGGATTAATTCAGGTTAATTTCTCCTTTGGTTTTGTCGAGGTCGATTGCGAACTTGTTGACATTTTTCTTTTTCTTAGGTCGGTACGACGAGCCTCTTGTTCCCCTGAGATCATTTTCAGAGAAGAAAAAGAGTAAACCGAGACAAAAAAGGATGGGCAAAGCGACGCTGAACATTCCTAGTTACGATAAAGAGAAGAAGAAGAAGAAAGAAGCTGTTGATGGGGCGAATTCTGCTGCTCGTGCCATCTTCCCGACAGTCGTTGATGGTGCTACCGGGAATACCTGGGCACCCGGAGATGCGGGTCGGTCCAGCATGCCTCCGAGACCTGATGTTCGACCTGAGAGACGTACGGACTCAACTGCCCTAGCCAGGGTTGTTGCAGATCCATCCCTTGTAAGGAAGAACAGTGCGACCGCTAGTGTCGCTAAGAAAAGGCCTCGGGAGGCTGATGCCAGTGGGGGCTGCTACGCAGAAGAAGTCCCGTAATGAATCTTCTGTTCCTTCTTCGGGAGCTCCGCCGGTCATGGACGGCACAAGCGACCACGAGCAGGTCATTCGGGGAAAGGTCAGAGAGTCATCCGGTCAATTCGACTTTGCTTATTCCTTTGAAGGTGAAGGAAAGCACATCGGAGAATCACCCGCGGATTGTGCGGGTTTTTTGAGCTGTGTCCAGGGGGGCATGTCGCACCAGCTACCCCCGGTGGACGACTTGGTGGAGAAAGAGGCCTTTTTAGAATGGTTTAAAAACACTGTGCTGGTAAGCAGTAGGTTGGCTTATAATTTAATCCGCGTCGTTTCCTGCTAGGTTTTTTGCTTAACAATATCTATTTTTTCTTTTGTGCAGATGGTCTCCAATGTGAACCATCTAGTTGAACAATACGACTATGAATTGAAGCGGGCGTACGAGCTTTCTCAAAGAGCCGCTGCTTATAAAGAGAGGATATCCAAGCAGGCGGTCCATATGAAGGAGTTGGCGACCAGCTATGAGGCTGTTCGGAAGAAGAAGTCGCAGCTGGAGGAGGATATGGCCGTGGTGGTCGCTCAACGGGAGTCGCTGGCGATCGAGAAAAAAAAGCAGATAGAGCAGCTCAGGAGGTTGAGAGATTATGAGGTCGCTAGGGCCTGGGGGCATGCCCAGGACCATATGAGGGAGAAGTATGCGGTTCGGCTTGGCAAACTTAGGCGATACCGGGACGACCTGGCCGAGGTGAACAGAGTATCTATGCTTATTAGCCAAGTCTTGGGGCTTCTTGAAGGGTTCAAGACAGCAAGGGACGAGGGCATCTATCCTGGACTCCAAGTTTGCGGAGCTTGAGAAGGATCTGGTCGGGTACCAGAAAGAATTCGATGCTTTTGAGGTCGTGGATATAACCGAGGCTGACTTCAATGTCACTCCTCCATCTGAGCGTGTCCCCCCAAGTCTGGCTAATATCTCGGTGGTTTCGATCCCTGGAGTTGACCAATTTGGTTCCAACGACAAGGAGATGACCCCGAGTAACGTCGCCGGGCTCCAGGCTTCTCGGGTTGTGCCTCCTTTAGCTCTACTCTCGGCTCCTCCGCCCGACTCAGCTCAAGAAACTGCTCGGTCAGTGCAGGTTGATGTGGACCATGTGACCGGTGAAGCTCTCGCTCCTCTCTCTCATATCGACCCGGTCAAATACTGTTGTTGCTCCACCTTAGACCGCCTTGTGGTCATGAAGTTTTTTTTTTATACTTTCGTTTGTTGGCCATATGTGGCCTTATTTTTTTTATTTTTTATTTTTTATTTTTTTTTGGTAAAGATCGATAGGAAACTTTGTATTTTCCCGTTTGGGCCTTCGTTTTGAATAGACCGTGTTTCAGTTTTTCTTGCGTCTTGTCTTTGCAGACGCATTTGTATATACCCTTTGATGCGAGTCAGGGCTCGACTTTGGTTTTAACAAGGTAGTAAACTAGGTTTCTCTTAGTTGGTGCTCGATCGTAAATTGGTATAATTTTACGATGAGCTTTTCTGTGCGAGTCTGGGCTCGGCTTTTAATATTGATCCTAGTAGCAAAATAAGTTCGGCTAGCTGTTTTTGGAATGCAATTTCTGCGGGTCTGGGCCCGGCTTTTGGGATCGTCTAGTCGGAGTGTGCTAATCTCCGGTCTAGCGATGTGGTTTATTTAACCACTATTTATGAGAAATGTGATCGGTTACCTGGCCAGGGTACCGATGTGATTGAGCCCGGGGCTAAGATAAGTGGAGACTTGGTGTGTATTTTTTTTTTTTTATTAATAATTATAGCTTTGCCTTTTTACGGGCTGTCTACGTACCCTTTAAATAGGGATCAAGCCATTCGTAGTTCTTTTAATAAAAGGATGGTTGAGCTCGTAAAGCATTCTTCCTTTTTGAGGTGTGACGTTGCTGCGCGCTAGGTCGGTGAGTCGGTCCTTATGTGATTGCTGGTCGGGAGTTGTAGTGGTATTTCTTCAGGCTCATTGAGTTCCATGATCGGGGAATTGTTTCGCTGTGCATCATCATCAATCTGTAGATGCCTGGTTTAACGATCTCGGTTACCTGGTATGGTCCTTCCAATTTGCGCCGAGCTTTCCAGCTTTCCATTCCACGGTGTTTTCGTAGACTTTTCGGAGGACGAGATTGCCTACTTCGAAGCGGCGGTTTCGGACTCGTTTATTGTAGTACCAAGCAGTCGATTGTTGGTAGTTTTGTATGCGTAGTAGAGCCTGATCTCTTTCTTCTTCGACCGTGTTCAGGTTGTCGAGGAGTGTTCGGTTGTCCAGACCTAGCTTTCTTGGTTTTTGGTTGATTGGTTTGTAGGTCGGATCCACGTTCAACTCGTGGCAGGTTACCCTCAGGTCAATGCCCTTCATATCGTCCATTGACCATGCAAAAGTAGATACGTTATCTCGCAGGAATCGGATGAGCTCGTTTTTGAAGGTTTCATCTAGCTCAGCTCCGATGCCGACGCACCTATTTGATTTTTTGCCGTCGAGGCTTACCATTGTGATGGATCTTTCACTAGGTTCGGACGTTTCATCTTTGCCTGGTCAGCTGATGTGGAGATTTATTTTTCGCAATCTCTGTTCGGTAATAAAGCACATTCGCGCCATTCTTTGATTCCCACGAATTGTGAATACCTCGGTCGCTCTTGGGAATTTAACGCACTGGTGGTACGTTGAAGGTACTGCTCGGAGTGAGTAGAGCCAAGGAGTCCCGATAATAATGTTGTATACGGCCGGTTTATCTATCACGAAAAAGTTTACGAGCTTACTTATTCCTCCGGCGTGCACGGTCAGCTTTACTGTCTCGACGGTCATTGTGGTCTGTCTGTCGAAGCCTGTAAGCGGTTTTGCATTCAACTTGATCTTTTCGTCGGGTACTTCCATTTTCCTTAGGGTTTCGAGAAATATTAGATCGACCGAACTCCCAGTGTCGATCAGGACTCGCATCACGTCGCAGTCTTCGACTTTTATCTCCACTACCAGCGGATTGTTATGGGGTACATCAATATTCTTTGTGTCGGCATCCCCGAATATGATAGGCATGTCGATCTCTGCTCTTTCCAAACTTCTTTGACTAGTGGCGACCTGTTTTCGTACTGTTTTATGGACCGTACAGAGTCTCCTTCGGTCAGAAAACCTCCCATTATCATGTTAATTCGTCGTCTTGATGCTGGCAGGGTATTCGGACTAGGTCGGTTATCTTGTGAGCGCTTAGGATAGTCCGTATCGTTTCCACCTTGTCCAAGTCTTTGCTCGTAGCTATAATTGTTTCCGAGCTGATGTTTTTCGTCTTCTTTTGGCATGGTCCCTCGATTTTTACCTCCCCGCTCTAATATTTGGCCAGCAGGTGGTCCTTTAGTTGTCGGCATTGCGCGGTGGAGTGACCTAGGCGTTGATGGTAGTCGCAGAATGATTTGGTATCCTTTGTTTCTTTGGCATCATCACCTCGGACATAGGTATACATGGATCTTTGGGCCGACTGGGCATTCCCGACGTAATATGAGGAGGCCTTCTTGCTCCGATCCTCCTTGTAATCTTTGTCATAATGCTGCCATGGCTCACGGTAGTCGTCCTTCGGCTTTTCCTTTGGTGTTGGTGGCTTTGCCGGGGAGTGCTTCTTTAGGTTGACTGCTCGGTCTTCTTCTAGTACAATGTACCGGGTCGCTCGATGCAGCGCATCTTCCAGATTTGGGGCTTCGTTGATTAGCAGGTCGTCTCTGAATTTCGAATCGTGCCAGAGACCGTTTTTTAATGCGGTTAGAGTCGATCCGTCAGGGATGACGACTATAGAGGGCACTACTTTAAATCGATCCATGTACGCTCGAAGGGATTCCTTCGGTCCTTGGGTCAGAGCCCAGAGGTCTGCATCTGATGCTCCCTTTTGCATGTACATAGAGTAATGCTTCAGGAAGGCTGTAGATAGCTTCTGGAAATTATCTATTGAGTTTGGTTCAAGGCGTGAGAACCAGTTGAGTGCCGAACCGCCCAAGTTTTTTAAAAAGAGCTAACAATACCCGGCGTCCCTTTCTTCTGGGGTGAACTGGGTTCGGCCCATGGGTATGGTAAATGTGGTCATGTGTTGTCTGGGATCTTTCTCGCCCTCGTAAGTTGGTATTTTCAGCTTTCCGGTATTTCTGATTGGGACCGAGGTGATCCGTGTAGTGAACGGGGTTTGTTGTGTTTCTTCGAGCACGCGGTCAATTTTAGAGGCGGAGCTGAGGGCTCGGTGGACATTGGAGGTCATATCTTTGAACTTATCCTTCATGCCTTCGATCTCGGTGTCCCGTTGGGAGGTCGGTTCCAGGTGGTGTTGGGTTGAGGCCCGAGCTACTCTGAGGCTTATCGGGCTGCCTGTTGACCCGGTCGCGGCCAAGTTTGTCGTCCTGTCCGGGTTGATCGGCTGATTTGGTCTTTCGATGGCAAAGGGAGAAGGGCTCCTGAGTTGCGGTGATTCTTTGGCTGATCTAAGATTCGCGGAATCCAACTGTTCCCCGCAGATAGCCTGAGCGGTGGCTAGCGCTTCTAGTCTTTCGTTCGTTTTCTGCGTTAATTCGTCCTGTCGGTCGAAACGTTGTAGTAATTTTTCCAGCATGGTCGTAAAGCTGACATGATCATCGGTGATTAGAACGTTTTCGTGTCCGGCCTGTCTGGTTCGGACTGTAGCGGTAACCTCCGTATTGGTTTCTTCTCGGCCAAGTTCCGAGTTGGGCTCTTGTGTTATGATCGCAGTTTCTTGGGTAACCGTTTTGTTGGTCGGTTGATCGTTCTCCATTTTTGAGTTCAAATCTTTAGCGTGAGAGAATCCGAATGCCCCCTACCGGGCGCGCCAATTGTTGAACCAGTTATTCGGTTCGATAGTTTATAATGAGGGGAAGGTCGGGGATCTCGTATATTAAGATTGAGCTCGGAAATAATTACAACATATTGCTAAAGTTTAGGTCGGGATGAGTTTCTCTCAGGAGGCAGGAAATGAGGTCGGTATTGATTGGAGACGCCGAGCGGGACACTGTTCTCTGATTCCATGATTGTGGCCGAGCAGGGTATCATTCGTTCAAGTGGATCTGGATCGATTTCTCTTTTTCGGCGACGGTGGTCGATCGGAGTTTTTACTTTCGGAGTTAGAGTCCTGAAACTGTGCGTTTTAGGTCCCTTGTGCTCTGCCAAAGTGAGATTAGATACCTCTAACTATAAGGTCCTACCACTATTTATAGGTAAATATCAATCAGAAACTATAGTCAGATTTAAACTATGGTAACTGATTGAATCTCCCTATGGTTAGGTCCAGATGCTTCCAACGAGTTAGGCCTTGGATGAATGGGCTTTTACTATCTTTCTGGGCTTAGGCCCGGTTCATTGGTGGGGTGAAACCCATATTCAACACTATTCTCTCATTTTCATGTTGTTTTAGAGTTTTTTCACACAAATTAAGAAATTTTTAATTTGTTTGTTATATTTTATTTTTAATTAATACACTGCATAATATTTATTTCTCTTGTTAATAAGTAATAATAATAATTGTTGGGGATAAAATAATTCCTTTTAGATTAAGTGAATCGTCTGATGCCACGTATCCCACGGTTCGGTTGAAACTCTTAATTTCATTGGTGGAGCTTATCCTTCGATAAAGGCCTTAGAGGAGTTTGGACCTGAATCTACAATGTCCCAAACGGACATGTAAGTCCACTTGGGCCTGACTCCCACTCCGGATAGCGTATCCCGCTACTCGGAGTGATCAGTGCCCGGAACAGAGTTGCCAGACGAGCAAGTACCCCCCCCCCACCCCTTTTGGCATCCGGAGACGAAGCACAAAGCCCGAGTTCCCGTATTAGGAATTCGGGCTAGGTATGAAATATCTTCCTTAGGTGCTAAGTTCAAATTCTTTCGATATTCTATGTTTGAATTCTTGGTCAAAGGGTAAAACACTTTCATTTTATGCGTGCAAGGGTAAAAACAGGTGGTCCATACTCAGAGAACAATTAAAACATAAAGGAGCTGATTCCGAGGGAGCACCCCGACATCCGATCCGCCATGTCAGACGCTGCCAACAGTACGAGGGATCATGTGCAGTGTCACAGAGCCGTATGGTCGGTCAAGTGGTGCAAGAAGACAAAGAAAGTAGATGAAAAGCACTCGAGTGCATCGTACCGGATCAAACCCGAAAGTCCAGACCCGGCCCAGCTAAGGACGCGGAGCCCGGTATCCGAGCCCGGTATCCGAGCCCGGACATGTAAAAGTCTATAAATACTACTATATTTCCTTCATAAAAAGGATCCGATCTTTTGGCTAAGAATACTTACACTGAGCTTATTTCTCTCGAGACTAAAGCTCATTCCCTTGTGTTTTAGTCTCATTCCGATTGTTTATGACCGTTCTCTCCGGATCTTGTCCCAGAATACTTTTCTTTTCCGGTCATTCCTTAACCGGAACTCCTCCAAATACTTTGTTGCCTTCTCCTACATCACCTCTAAATTTCTTCCACTCAAACGTTCAGACACTCCGGGACACTCTCTGTTCGGCCTAGAATCACCTTTCTCTCTTTCTTGTCGTTTTCCGACTTCCTTTCCTTAAGCTCTCCACGTCTCCTCGTGGTCTATTTTCTTCTCTCTCTTGTTCTTTTCTGACTTGAGCGTCGGAAAACACCTCAATCGTGTTTTTCGAGACTTTCACGTGTTTATTGATTGCGCATGAGCGGATCTCCCAGAAAGTTAAAAATCTCCGAAATAATAATAATAATAATAGAAATAAAATTAGAACTTTAGTAAAAAATATTGCATTAAAAATATAATATCACTTTTTATAAAATAAAATTTAAGAGTTAAAATGACATGAAAAGGAGGAAATATTAAAAAGTGTTTGTAAGAAAATATAATCGTATTTCCATATATGTATTCGAATTTTAACATTTGTCGAAAGAACCCAAAAATTCTTCACATGTGTCTATGTTACGTTTCTAAAGTGTTTATTTATTTCCAATATTTTAAAAAAATACAGGTCGAGAAAATAGGAATACCGATTAGCAAATATTTGGTTCCAGTGGGTAGGAGAGACTATTCACTCTAATGAAGAAGCAACTTTTTTTCTATCTTCCAATTAGGTAAATCGGTTGACTCATAACCGAGTCAGCGACTCGTCCGACGATTCCAATTCGAGGAATCTCACGAGTTCCACTTTTTATATATAAAGCGACTTTGTAAACCTTTAACCATTGGCGTACGAAATTGAATATATGCTTGTAGATAGTTAAATCGACAGAGTTAGAGAAAAGAGGCGAAAATGGGTAGTATTGGAGAAATCGGTGGAGACGAACTGTTCTTAGATGTGGATGAGACGATCTTCGTCGCGGTGGCGGAAGATGTGGAGAGGAGCAAAACGACGGTTTTATGGGCGGCGCGAAACTTCTCCGGCAAGAAGATTTGCTTGCTTTACGTTCATCGCCCTACCCGGCCTGCTTCGTGGAGTGAGATCTTCTCTCTAAATTACTTCTTTGCGGTGAATTATGGTTTTTGGTTTTTTTGGATGTCTAGATCTGTTGAATTCGAAACCCAGACGGAATCAAAATTTCGTGTGTTTTTAAAAAAAAAATGGCCGACAAATTCGGAATTTTGAAATTATTCTGGGAGAATTGCATAAACCTTTCAATATATTGTGCTCATGAATCATGATTCAACTTACGGAGTTTAGTTTGAGATGTCTATATATATATATCTATTAGCTGATTGCAGATGATAACTTTGGTGCTAAGAAAATCACAGAAATATATAATTATATTTCTATATAAAGAAGAGGAAGAGAAACCATGAAAAACATTTTCATGATCTGCCATTTAAGAGTTTGGAAGAAGAAAACAAAGGATTCAAGGATTTTTTGTATCAAATTGAAGTGGAGATTGATGACTTTAGCTGTTGTTCATATCATTTTGTTTTCCTTTTACCAGTCCATTGCCAAGGATGTTAAGACGTTGTAAATTCTGAGAATATTTTGTTTACCTACAGCTCACAAGAAACTTGTTGGTGGTACCTTTAAAAAACATGATGTCAAGGTGATTGAGCGCATCGATAAACAAAAAGTGGATGAGCTTATGGATTCTTA
The DNA here is from genome assembly GCA_900406555.1 of Pseudoturritis turrita. Lineage (NCBI taxonomy): Eukaryota > Viridiplantae > Streptophyta > Magnoliopsida > Brassicales > Brassicaceae > Pseudoturritis > Pseudoturritis turrita. Next base: position 480,852 of record OVBL01000198.1, on the reverse strand, counting down.
TCTTCACCTTTTATCTGAAACTGAGGTAGTCTCTTTTTTTTTCGTGCATTGTTATTGGTGGTCAAGTTTAATTGATATACCGCAACTCAGTGCAATTCACTTTGAATATTCCTGTGATCTTGGTAGATATAATTGTTCATATAAAGATATAACCTAAACGGAGAAACCTTGTGTCCTGTTTTTTGGGTCCTCATAAATGTAGAACTCAGACTCTTTAAATCTTTAGGCATTCTTAGTCAGGTGATAGGTTCTTGATGTAAAAACCGTATCTTTATCGAGCAATCAAGCAATTACAAGTCTAAGCACGAGAGGCCAAAGTATGTGAATGATTATTACAATAGTCAAGACCCTCTATTTATAACTAAGTCTCTCTCCTAACTAATTTCCGTGCTTATCATATGATAAACTTTCATATGATAAACTAATGAATTGACATAGTTCTTTTTAGGTTCAAACAGATAAACTTTGCATTGCGGGGCAAAATATCGAGGAAGGTATCGTTGAACTAATTGCTCGACACAATATTAAGTGGTTAGTAATGGGAGCTGCATCAGATAAGCATTACTCATGGTAAGATATGATTCTCTATTTTATCTTATAGGTTGTAAATGTTTTTTATCTGACCTCTGAATTCATATTATCCATTTAAATTTAAAATGCCAGGAAAATGACGGATTTAAAGTCCAAAAAAGCCATATTCGTTTGCAAAAAAGCTCCTGATTCATGCCATATTTGGTTTCTGTGTAAAGGTTACCTTATCTTTACAAGGTAATTTTTTTCTTCCTTTCGAAAGTTGCAGAAAGAGTGAATGAGATGTCTTAAATCATTGTCTTTTCCAAGCTAAACTATTAGGATACATCTGTAGAAACATTGATATAATATATTACTTCATGCAACTTTGGTTCTCGGATTTAGCTAGTCTACTACCTTCAGTTAACTGCTTCTACTATCTGTTTATGTTTTCTACCTCTATTCGTATAACTAAAAGAAATACTCTTAAAAACAGGGCAACAAATGAGGATAGTAGTAACAGACAAACAATGCCTCCCCTAGTACAGCTAGATTCAGATAACGAGACAAGGAAATCAGAAAAATTGGAATCCTCTTATATGAGGAGAAGATTAAGATATTGGCGTAGCCTCCTTGAAGAAGGTAGCGGTTGGTTTGGATTTTGCAAGGTCCCTCTGCATATCATTTCCTTTGCTATCAGTTGTATTATGTCTCTATATGGTAACTTTGTTACAGAATTGTGCAGATGGTGAGAAAAACACAGGTCAATTGGAGAGAGAAAAGGTGGAACCAAGACCAAGTCCTCATTTTTCTTCCGGTTCGGGTTCTTCCTTTGGAGAACAGGTTGGTCCAGAGCCGGCTGGCCCAGAATTAGTTGGCTCAGATACCTTAACTACCTCAAATGTTGAGGTAGGAGAAGTTTGCTTCCTCTTTACTTTCATATTTCATACTGATGATACTGGTCACGCAGTAACTATAATTCCCTATAGTACTTCGTTTGCGCGAAAAGACTTTATTTTGGCAAATAATTATAGGGGCTGGTTTGTCTTAAGTTCTTGATATAGAGATGTTTTAAAATATGAAGTGGTGGAAACGATTTATGAGAGTAGTTTTGTCTTTGCAATATATTGAAATCTCTACTTAAAGTGAACATGATGTTGTCAACTTTTACTATGAGCAAGCATTTAATCTGCCTGGTAATCGGGTGATCCTGTGGAATTTCAGGAGAAGAAGCGTGAAGGAAATGTAGCGCGCGAAGTTCATAGGTATGATAAAGCCATGCATGATATCGGCCAATCAGAGAGAACTGTCTATGGCGAAGCTCGAAAGGAATGGAAAGAGGATGACAGTACCATGGAGGCTTTATGCAAGGTTATACGTCCAATCCATTTCTCAGTGAATTGGAGATGATAGTTATTAAAGTGATAGTATCTATCCATTTCTGCTAGTTGTGCGATAGATAGATCAGTACATCTTGTTACCAAATGCGAAAAGGCTTAAGATAAAGAAATATTTCACTGGGATTCGTAGATTGCTAACATTAGGTAGAGAACTTCTTCAGTTGATCTAAACAGATGAATATGTAGATCCATGTGTGTTTGTGGATCACAACAAATGAAAAGCAAAAGAGTGTAGATTCTTAAGATGAGCAAGCTTTGCCTCAGGGGGCGTTATATATTTTTCTGTCAAGAACTATAGTTGAATAGCTGATGCCAGTGCTGGAGATTCTTAAGCCGCTAGCACTTTGTCAAACTCGTTTCTCCTTTTTAATTTTTCTCTCTCTTTTTTTGTCATGCCATCTCACAGGCTAAAGCCTTGGACGGCTTATGCATTAAGGAGTTGAGCCGAAGAAAGAAATTGGAGGAGTTGCTGGAAAAAGAAAAGGATGAAGTAAAAACGGTAATAGAGAAGAACAATGGATTCATGAAAGAGCTTCAGATGGTTCAGGTTCAGAATCTTAAGTTGGAGAGCCAGATGAGGAAACTGCAAGACTTAGAAAAAGAACATGGCGAGAAATTTGATACGGCTATGGAGCTCTTGAAAAGTTTCAGGCAGAAAAGGGATGAGATCCGGATCGATCATGAGAACGCGGTAAGGGAAGTAAACGCATTGAGGAGATTGATAAAAGGAGAGACTGGAGAGTCTTCCGGGTCAGAAATGCTCGATTATTCTTTTATGGAAATCAATGAAGCTACTAACGAATTTGATCCATCCTGGAAACTTGGAGAAGGCAAATACGGAGGTGTCTACAAAGGAAATCTTCAACATCTTCAAGTTGCTGTAAAGATGTTGCCCTCATATGGGTCCCTGAATCACTTTGAGTTCGAGCGTCGGGTAAAGGACCTTATCTTTTTTTTTTTTTCACTAGAAGATTTTTATTTATTAAACATCAAAGGATACAACTCCAATAAACCACATACATAACCCAAGAGTTATACGGGCAACCAAAACCCGAAAGTTTTACGGGTAACCAAGCCATCGAAACACAAATTCCCCAGAGACCAACCCCTATTACCGGGAAAACTTATTACAAACACACAGATAAATGAACCCGAAACCAGTCGCAAACACCAAATTTTACACGCCACTTTAACATCCTTGAGAGCCCTGGACAAATACCAACCGAAAAAGCCAAACTCGGACAAAGCATCGGAAGGAGCAACCTCCTATAGCGAATAAAGGACCGTATCTATATATATATAATGGGTTAAATATATATATGTAAACATCCTCGTCAGAGTTTTCTTTCTACAAATTCTGATTGTTTTTTTGGATTTCAGGTGGAAATTTTAAGCAGGGTAAGGCATCCAAATCTGGTAACATTAGTGGGTACTTGTCCAGAGTCTCGGTCTCTCATTTATCAATATATTCCTAATGGAAGCCTTGAAGACTGCCTTTCATCCGAGAACAACATTCCTGCGCTTTCATGGGAATCTCGGATCAGGATCGCCTCTGAAATATGCTCTGCCCTCCTGTTTCTTCATTCAAACATTCCTTGCATCATTCATGGAAACCTAAAACCATCAAAGATTCTCCTTGATTCCAATCTCGTCACCAAAATTAATGACTATGGGATCTCTCAGCTGATCCCGATCGATGGAATTGACAAATCTGATCCTCACGTAGATCCACATTACTTTGTTTCCGGTGAAATGACGCTGGAATCAGACATATACTCGTTTGGAATGATTCTCCTTCAGCTTCTCACCAGAAGACCTCTCTCTGGCATACTGAGAGACGTCAAATGCGCTGTTGAGAACGATAACATCAGCGCGGTCCTGGATGATTCGGCAGGAGACTGGCCGATCGCTCGAGGCAAAAAGCTAGCTAATGTAGCTATCCGTTGCTGTAAGAAAAACCCGTTGAATCGACCAGACTTAGCCGTGGTTCAACGGTTTATAGATCGCATGAAAGCCGCAGAAGTTCCTTCATCAGAACCGTCGTCATACTCGGACCAGAAAGTTCCACGCCGGCCTCCTTCTCATTACCTCTGCCCCATTTTCCAGGTAATTTCGAGAGTTTCAATGCCTAAACATGGTTTGATGATAAGGATTAAGACAAAACTTAAGACATGTTTGTTGTGAACACAGGACGTGATGAAAGATCCTTTGATAGCAGCAGATGGGTTCACATACGAAGCAGAAGCGATTAGGGAATGGTTAGCGAATGGGCACGATACGTCGCCGATGACAAACCTGAAGATGGAAGATTGCAATCTCATACCTAATCACGCTCTTCATCTGGCTATCCAAGATTGGCAAAACCAATGGTGATTTACTTTTGCCTCTATTTATGGGACAAATATTGCTATAATTAACTCCCAATTTTTTTTGAGATTGTCACTTTGTAAATTCACCCCCAAACGTATGCAAATTGTATAAGCCCCCACATACATATATCGCAGTTATAATTCGAAATGAAAGGTTACATACATTAAAAGGCAGCAAAAAAATGCTTTATACTTTTAAATGTATAAGCTATACATTTATTTTGTTTGATTGTATAAGCCCCCACATTCATACGATGTCGTTCCTTTTGCCCGCTAAAAGGAGAGAATATAAAAAAGTGTTGAAGAGAATGTTTTTTTGATTACACTGTCATTTGACTGTTAGGTATTTGGCAAATCAAAAACAGCAGACATACTTTGCGTCCTCACAGATGCAGAATTTCACCAGTCACAATCATCATCATCTCCCATGGATTTCACAGATTCTCCTATCTCCGATCAAGACCACGTTTTCAGACAACTGAATCACTGTTCGTTAGACTCTGACCTTCTCCGTCTACGTAGCCAGATATTCGAGGCGGTTTATCGGAAGAAGGATTTGATTAGAGCGAATCACGAGTTATCTCACGAGAGAGATGAGCTTAGGCGAAGAAACCGGGAGCTCGAAGCTGAATTCTCGGAGGCAGCGATGATTAGAGAGGAAATGAAGAGAGACCTGGAGGTTTCTAGAGAAAGAAGCAGTAAATTGGAAGGAGAGACGAATGAGAAATCAAGGCTTCTTTCGAAAATTGAGGAATCCTTACTATCATCGATCCGATATTTAAACGAAGAGAATGTTCCAGAATCAGAGGAATATAATTCCAAGTCAATTTTGGAGTTAGTCAAGGAGGTCGAAACGAAGGTAGAGACGTTCATGGAATCGATGGAGAAGAAGAAGATTGAGCTAAGTAGAAGCGTGGAGTTCTTGGAAGAGGAGAACAGAGACATCAATGTCTTGTTAAGAGCAGCTTTGTCTGAAAAACAAACTGCAGAGAAGCATTTGAAAGAGACGAATGAGCAGAAGAGATCGGGGTTGCTGCAAATCGCAGAACGAGGGTTGCAGAGGATAGGGTTTGGTTTTGGGTTTAGGGAATCGGTACAGGAAAGCTCAGAGACAGAAAATCTCACCAAGGACGAAGAAGAAGAAGAAGAGAATGGTGTGGTATGTTCATTAATTATTCTTGTGATTCTGAGTTTTAGCAACAAGGATCAAACAAAGGTTTAAGAGTATAATGGAATCTACGGCAAGAACAGGTTGTAGCAATAGAGAAGACAATGAAGAATCTACGGAAAGAGATCTCTCAGCTCAAGACTTCCTTGGAGGAATCAAGGTAAGCATTTTTTTCCACATAGATGATGATCAATTATGGTTAAGCTCGGATTTTGATGGATGCGCGAGAACCAAAAATGGCAATTTTCTTGTTCCGACAGGTTAGACGAAGAGCGGTTGAAGGAATTTACAGAGGAACAAGCTCAGAAGCTTGAGGAGAACGCAGTGTATATCGACAAGCTGCAAAATCGAGAGAGATTTCTTACTCAAAACGTAATGTGATCACGTATGGCTTTGCTTCCATTCTGTTTTCTCAATTTTGTAGCGAATCGCTAACACGAGACGTCTTTACTGAACCAAAGGTGGAAGAACTGGTGAAGGTGATAAGAGAAGCTGAATCAGAAGTAAGCAGATGGAGAGAAGCTTGTGAACTAGAAGTAGAAGCCGGGCAGCGCGAAGTCGAAGAACGCGATCAACTCGAAAGTTTCATTCCCTATCCCAAACTGAACCAAATCAAAACTCGATACAAAGAACCATAATTAACAAAAAGTCATTGTTTACAATTCAGATAGCGGTTTTTAAGGCAGAAGTTGAGAAGATGAGATCAGCATTGGCGATATCAGAAGATAAACTAAAACTGAAAGAAGAATTGGCTAAAGCCGCAATGGCAGCAGAAGAAGCAGCTGAGAAATCGATTCGATTGGCCGAGAGAAGAATAGCTGAACTTCTCAGCCGCATTGAACATCTCTACCGCCAATTGGAAGAAGAAGAGCCTACAGAACGCAAACGCGGGTACGTTTGGTGTTGGCCGTTGTGGCGTTTCCCTACCGCTGCTTCTGCTGCTACCGACACTTCTTCATATATGAGCAATACAGCATTGTTACGATATGGTGCTTGATCTACTAGTGATTTGCACAAGACTTGTGTAAATAAAAATATTACCATAGAAACTCAATATTTATTTAGTATAAGAAAGACATAAATGTTTGCAAAAAACCATTACAACATACTAAAACGTTTAAGATCACCCAAAAAAAAAATACATTATTGAATGGAAAAATGGTCTTAAAAATCCTTAACTTTCAAATCGGCCATTCAAAGCACTAATTTTGGCGTGGACAATTTAAAACATCAACTTATATTGACCTTTGTTTTAAATTCCAAACTTTCGTTGACTGAACCAAATTAGGCACGACGATAATCAACTATAACTGTTGACTAACACTAGTTATAGTTGACTAACGTCGTGCCTAATTTGGCTCACTCAACGAAAGTTTGAGATTTTTTTGATAATGAAAAATTGAAAAAAAAAATCAAGCTTTATATAATAAGATTAGAAAAGATACTCATACGTGAAATGAAGTTTCATACCTAGCAATTTGAGGTGGAGGACTGAAATTCTTGTGATTGTGAGTGTTGTCTTTGTTGTAGTTGCATGACATACCCAGGGACTGAAGGTGGGTAGCGGTAAGGGTGATTAGAATTGTGACAAAACCAGAGGCAGAACATTGTCAGAAATCAGAAGGGGAGTTTGATTCTGCAATCTCGAAGACTGAAACCAGTGTAAAGTAAAAAAAGATAATCTCAATCTTATATAAATTGTTAGAGGCAGATGGGTCAATAATAATACTAAGACCGGATTCTTACGGAAAGGAGAAGCAGAAGGGAAAATTGAGGTAGATTAACCCCACATATTCAAAATCTCAATACATTCAGATATTGAAGCGATCAACAGAAGAAGCGAAAGATGATATACATGGGGGAAAAAATCCAAATCAGCAACGTTTTTCATCTAAATTTATCTCTCTATTTCTGTGGAAGTGTTGGGAGAAGACATATTCAGCAGCGAAGCAAAAAAGCCTCGGTTAAGTACATCTCTGGGATCAGATTTCATTATTTCATGCCTTTTGTATGTCTTATAATGCTGAAATCACCCTAACAAGGTAATGTAATCCATGAATGTCGAAACAAATCGATACTGCACGGAATGTCGGAATGGTATATGTTCAGTCCACAAACTAAGAACACAAACCTGAACGGGGTGAAGTTGCAGTCCAAGTGCCATCGTTTTCACCATTTAACGCACCATCTTCATATGCAGAACGAACATCGGAACCATTCGAGCATTCCAAAGAAGACGAATTTGATGGAATCCAAAAGAGTTTTTTTTTCCACCAGGTATATGCATACACCATCGATTGCTGAACACCATGGTGATTAACCTGGACTTCGACTCCGATTGCATCTCAGAGGATATTCACGTCTTGCAATCGCCTTCTAGGGATCGATTATCATATATATATATTATCATATATGTTTTTTTGACAAAGTACTAAAATGTTATGAATTCATTCAATAGTATACATTATTTAAATTTATAATCATAAACGCAAATGTAAATACTAAAATTAATCAAAGCATGCATGCACAAACACTGAAATTAGATTGGCTACCATCTGAAAAATATAATTTTCAGCTCATGAATGTTGAGTTCAGCTAAAAAGTACGTATCGATTGCATGATCAATACATTTTTTTCTTTCATACCAAGCATATTATATTAACTTTATAAAGCATTTTCCAGAAGAGACGCATTTGAATCACCAACACATTGTATTCGATCCAGATCTACTTGACATTCACTAGTGATTCCCTCCACCATTGGATCATAATTTCTGAGAGAAGCTCATCACGAATTAATCCTTGTGCATCGATGCGTTTAAGTTGATGTTTGTTTCTATTAGATTCATACTTAGAAAGTCTTACAATTATCAAACCAACGATTGAAGTTTCTATCAACATCAAGGAGTAATTCAAAGATATTTGTGCATGATTTGTACAACGATATTTGTTTATTAAATAAGAAACAACTATTTTGTGTGACACAAACAACTAGCCAATTATATTTAAATTATGTATTTTTAATTAGAATTTTTCTCTTATTCTTTACAACATTCTTTACAACAGTGATGAAGTCATTTCTGATAAAGATAGTGGTTGAGATGATGATATGTGTCATTTTATGTCTTCTTACCCACATGATCAGATATGATCTTATGCCTCAATTACAATGACGCATTCTCCAAATTCTATGTTGACGGTTATGGTCAGAGAATGTCTTCCTTAGATCGTGAATAAATGTTGTTCTCAGCTTCACGTGGCTCCTACACGGCATTTCCTTGAACTGAAATACTCCCAAGCCGTAATATGCAACGTCTCTCTTCATCTTGAGGAATCTGACCAGCAGATTCAGAAACTTCCAGAAGAAATGGAGCTGGATGATTAGCACCTTGTGTCCGATACAAATTTGCAATACATCAGCCGACGAAACTCTCCTCCACTGGCCGATGTAACCTACGTACGGGAAGCAAGATTTTGCCACCGTCAGGGTGAACATCTCACCGGAGAACTCCACCATCACAATCGTTTCTTCTTGTTCTTTGCTCTTGAACTGTCTTTTTTTATATTTTTTATTTTAAAGAGAGCGAGAGGGAAAATGAAGTACTTGATTCTCGATATCTATAGACCCAACCTTGAAATTGAATAATGCTTTTAATTTTTGAGTTTGTTATTCACAGAGCCGACAAAATAAACCAAGTTTGCGAGCTCCTGGCGAAAGCAAAAGGGGTCCGGCTACCACCACTTGAATTGCGAGAGTCAAGAAAATACCTACCCAACTCCTGACGAAAAGTCTTCGCTTCTATCCGGGCCAGGTCTCTCTAAAACTCCAATGTGGAGCATCTGGAGCAAACGGACGAGGTAATACACGAGACTGGGGCTGCAGGGAGAGACATGTCGGGAAACAATGGGGCATGCTCCCGCAGATGGATGCTACACCAGAAGGCAGCCAAGATGATCGCCGACACTAAGGGTGAAAAAAAAAAAAGTATCATGCCTAGACAAAGGTAGAAGGGCGACAAAGCGATTAAAAGAGGAATAACCACCAGAAAAAAGCATACCAACGAGAAGGAAGGGCTTGGTGGGAGAAGCACCGAGAGAAATTATGTCGACCAGATTGTCTCGCAGAAGGAAAGAGGGATCCCGAAATATCTCGGGGATTCGATGCAGATCTCTCGAGAATTCCACAAAGGGAAACCCGTTCACATAGTGTTTTGTATCATTCTATCAAAGTCAACAATGAATTTCTAAATAGCATATAAATAGATATACGTGTTTTCTACCTCTTCATAATCGTTGCTAAGACATAATGAGAGTTATGAACAAATGATAATACATGAAAATCAATTACCTATCACGTAAAGTAATTTGTCAACAATGTTTTCTTTCCAAAATATAAACAATTACCGATTTCCACTATTTCCCTAACAGCTCTTATCTACATTCTATTAGATATAAGAAATCATAATTATATATTTGCATTGATGTACGATATATAATATAAATTACATCATGTCATATTGATATTAATGCTCAATCAAGAAGTATTTGGTTGATAAAACTATTTAATTTGGTTATAAATAAACATGCATAGTATAAAGGAAATCATAGAAGAATTTCAATGTCTATCATTATTAATCTTGTTATCATTCTAAATATCAAGCTTAATACTACAAGAAGCTTTCGACAAAACGGCACCGTTAAAGAATGAAACTCGGTCGTTTTGGGGAAAAATAAAAAGTCAAATGGGCCCCACACACTCGTTGACAAAAACGTCGTCGTTTCAGGTAAATATAAAGCAGAAAGTAATCTGCGTTCTTTAGCAGCCAAAAACAAGTCTTCAAAGAAAGACGAGGACGATGGAAGAAGAGACGAAGAAACCAGAAAATGTTCCGGTGAAGAAGATAGCTTCATCGTGCGACGTAGAAGCATTGAAGAAATGTTTGGAAGAAAACAAAGGAGATCAATCAAAGTGTAAGTCTCATGTAGAAGCTTTCAGATCTTCGTGTTCTCTTCCTCCACCTCAACTTAAGAAAAAACCCTAATTTCGATTTCGGAAGCAAGGAGAACAAATCTATCTTCTGTAATAAAAACTCAGACCAATGTGGTCTGTATGATAATTGATTGTGAAATGAACAACTGTGTTTTTGTTTTACACATACCGATGATATATATTCACACATACATAGTCATACATAGATATCTGATCGATGATCATTGACGCAATTCTGATTTCTCGAATGTCAAATTACCAGACTCGTCTCTCTCAAAGAGACTTTCGATCAGCTCGTCCCAACTAACTCCACGGTTACGTCTTCTCTTGTACGATTGACGAAGAGAAGATGATGATGATTCACCAACCATTGATGCAATCTTTTCTGTTTCTGCTTCTTCTTCTTCCTCCTCTGTTTCTTCTTCTTCGGTTTCGTCTTCTTGAGCTTTGTCAAATGTTCCGTACTCAGAGGACATTGAGTCCGCGTCAGGAACATCTAACGTTACTGCTCGTCTTAACGCTGCTCGATACTCCAAGTTGTGCTCTCTGGCTAATGATTCTTGTCTCTCCATCCTTTGCTTCTCGGGTATCTCCATTGTCTTCTCCTTCTCCAACATTAGCTGAAGACATTCGCGAATTAGTGTGATAACCGGTAAGGAGGATTTCTAATCGAATGAGGTTGGAGAAAACTTTACGTTGAGAGCTCGCTGAGCTTCTCGTTCGATCCAGATGATGGCGTGGTCTGAAGTTGCATTACAAGAAAGAACAATGTGTTCGAACCTTCCGTCCACTGGCACTGCGGTCTTCACAACCGGAGGATATCTTCCTAATCTGCAAGAAACAATTACCGAAAAAGGGTCAAATGCACAAAAACTTCATATATCCAGCTCTCTCTATCTTCACATGACAATGTGATCTCACATAAGAACTGAAATTGCAAACAAAGTGTCTATGTATAGATATGTGTGTGTCAAGTGCGTGTTATGTACCTGCAAGGCTTTCTTTCGACGATGTGATACATGCGACCAGGAGCGTAAAGCCGCCTAGGATCTTTGAGCATCTTTTGTTCTGGAACACATGTATCCTTCACGCACCTTATGCATAGCAGGCATGGCAAACTGTCCACACGAAAACAAAACCCAAACACTTTACGAGTAAAGCAAAAGCAAAGTAAGAGAAGATGTTTGCGTTTAAAGATGATAAAACCGTCCTACAAAACAAAGTTAACTAACAAAAGCTCTTAAAAAGTAAAAGAGAACTCTGCATGATGGGAACACAAAGTACCAAAAGCTCTAAAATGTCCCAGAAGAGCATGGAAGAACAGATTTTTTCGGGTTTTTTATTTCCTATACTTAGCGGATCAGACTTTAGAGAATATTGTGTGCTATCATCGTTGAAAGTTTCGAAAAGAAAAGAACATACTCTCATAAACCCTTTGCATATAGAATGGTTATGACTGTCCAGAAAACAGAAAAGATCATTATTTGAGACATAATGATAGCTTTACCAGAAAAGAGACTTGAATATGTCTTCTAGAGGCGTAGCTGTCCTGGGCAAGAAATCATCCTATGATGCAAACAAAACAAAAAACAAACACTTTAGATCCAACATTTAAAAGGAACTTAGGTTATTAGCCAAAACGTGTATCAGAAAGTTAAGACACACCTGAAGCACAACAGAGTTGATCACATCCGCATATCTGACAGCCAAATTCAATGACATACACCTCGCAGGCGCAATAGCGAAACACCTGACTCTCTTTCTATCGATATTCCCCAATCTATCAGGATGACGAACTACTAACAAAGCCAACATTGTAGCTACACCAGACCCAAGTGAATGTCCAGCAAAAGTCAGAGTATAACTCGGATACTTCACCACCAATTCTTTCAAAACTTTACATTCCTCATCTAACACCCAACCCGCAGACTTCAACAGCCCGTTGTGCACATATCCACCGTCGAATTTCCTTTTCCCGAGCTTATTATCCATAAGCAGAGCGTAATCACTCTCTTTCGCCAAATTCAACCCCCGGATCGCGACAACCACATCGCTATGATCATGATCAAGATAGAGTATATAAGCAGGAGCACGACCCTCGGTGTCTTCATAAGTCTTCCTTAGAAGCAACCAATCAGGGTTTATCCCATATCCTTCTGGAGGCTCCCATACAGGGTTTCGGATATCATCCTCGTAAACCGCCAAAATGTAACGACAGAACCGAGGAACCGGTTCGAATTCATCAGTTGTTGCAAGCCCCCAATCTTTACTGTCGTGACCAGCCGTGTAAAGACAACGTTTATAAGCCCAACGTGCACAACCAAGACAGTAAACACATTCTAGAAGAGGGCAACAACCACATAGAATCGACATGAACAGATCAGATTCATACAGAGTTATATAACACCATCATTTTCAAAGAGCAATCAAGCACGCCATAAGGATTAACGATCAAAGCATAAACTTTAATGTTTAAAACCAAGAAATTTCGAAACTCTAGTACTCTTAACTGAAGAATCTTGGCAGAACCTCAACTATGACTTGAAGATGAAAGAATTGGATAAGGAAGCAGCAAATGTGTGAGTGAAGCTGAAAACCAATGAATAGAGAAATAGGAAGGAAAAAGTCAACTTTGTGAATCAAGAAACAATGTAATGGAGATTCATGCTAGGATGAAATTGAAGATTGAAGTCCTGAATGCTACTCTATAGAGAAAAAACATGGGAAGAGGATTAGATCTCACTACTAACACAGTAATTTGTGGGTTTTTTCTGTTCTCTTATGAATTTTCCACTCTCTTTCCTGGATGAAATCAAAGAGAGAGAAGCACAAAATCCAGGTCTATGAATTTGAGGGGAAAACTGTAGAATTTTAGAGAGGACAAACGTGGAAAACGGAAGAGTCTGAGGAAGAAGAAATGGGTTTCACGCCATTGAAGGAAGAGTCAAACTCGCCGGACTCGTGCTCGCAAACTCGCCGGACTCGTGCTCGCTTTTCTTTCTTTATTGTGGAGGAATACGGCAGTGATTTTGGGGTAAAATTTCAGAGCTTTTGGAGTTGTGTGTTGTGTTGTGTGAAGAGAAGAAAAATAAAAATACTATTTTTTGACAAGTTTAGTTAAGAGTTAAATTTCGAGAAAATAATTAAAAGATGAAACATTTGTCTGAGTTTCTAGAAAATAGAAGAATCAAATTACAAAATTAAAAATGAGGATTTAGTGGTTATAGTTTTTTTTTTTTTCTTGGTCAATAGTGTTGTTAGTCCAAATAAGTATAGTTGATCAGTCATATTATTTTATTGAATTGATTTCCTATAATCTGTTTTAACTGTATAATCTAGAAATTAGTATACATTTTTGATCCAAAATTGTCTGAGAGAATAAAATAGAAAATTTAAAATTACAAATAAGAGCAAATGTATGTTCATCTTAATTTCAACTAAGCTAGCTAGTTAGGTGGTAGTTAGTGTGGCTTACCAAGCAGTCAAAAGAATCATGGAATGGTAACTTGGTTGCCCAATCCCAAACCGGAGAACAACTTTGGTTTGCTTTTGAGATCAATTGCAATTATTTTGTGGTGGATCAAGTTACAAAACTTTCTTTTTATTGCAGGATCAAATTTATACAAAATATGCAATCAAAGAATAGTGAAAGTAGACCTAAAAATGTGTTTTTTTTTCTTTCTTCATCCCGCTTTTTTTTTTTTTTTTAAATGTTTTTGTCTCTGCATCTTACTGTTTAATTTACTTGGTCAGATTGATAAGCTGTGGAAAAAAGTGAACGGAGGAAATAGAACGGATGGTGGTATGCAACAAAACGATTTTAGTTTTGAATAGTGAAAAAGGGACTAAACTAACATGTCTTTTTTTCTTTATTAACATTAACATTACTTTTTTGTCAACTAATACCAATATGTTTGCATATTTTGTCTATCTGTTCTCTCTATCTTTTTCTGCTCATTCCAAGCATTGTGCCAATCAACTCAATCATGATCGATTTTTTTTTTAAAATGGAAATGAGTAACTTTGCATTATGCTTGTAGTGATTTTAATCAAGAAAAAACGAGTGTTTGGATCACACAAGAAAGAAACGTTTTCACTGTTAGTCTACTCCATCTTAAAAAAAAACTTATGCATGTCAAAATAAGTGGTACAACCATATTCTCTGTTTTGATTTATTTGATATTAATGTTACTGTCGTCTATAGTTGTTTTATATGTCCCTATTTCTTTAAGAGGAAAACGTGAAAAACGTGAGTGGTTACTAATTTGTTTTTTTCTTAAAACGCTTGTAAGTTTCTCCTCCAATACCCTTGCAGTGCTTTGTTTTGTAATTTTTTTTACCATATGTTTTGTTTTGTATTATTGGGTGTTATAGGTATTTACAGAAATCGATACTTTAATGAATACAACAGACACAAAAGTTGTTTGGTGTTCTATTTTGTATCCTTATTAGATTAATGTTATAGGTTATGCAAGTGACAGCGGCATATTTCTAAAACAATGAAATGAAACTTTGTTATTCTTTCTATGTCTGCCCAATGGAAAAGAAAAATTATTTGGAATTTAAAGGGCTGATTTCTCTACATCCCTTCAAATTTTACCGTCCAAATGATTTCCCTCCAAACTATTGAGCTTGAGTATTTGCAATTTAGGAGAACTATCATGAGCGAAAGTAGGTTCCACCACATTCTTTTTTCTGTAAGTAACTCCAAAGATACCAGCTGGTAGAAGATATTACCAGTAGGATACTTGCTCTGTGCATGAGGCAAACATTAGTACAAAAAACAATGTTAGCCCAGTTGCAGAGAAACCCCTGCAAACATCTAAATCTTAAATTTACCTCTAATGGTGGTAAGTCTAAGGTAAGACGTTTGGCTGAAGTTAGAGATGCCAGAATGTTCTCATTGGTTATATTAGAAACATTAATGATCTTTGCCTCCACCAACTCTGTCGAATTCTCAATCAAACAAAACTGATGATCTTCGAACCCGTCAGTCAATGTTTAAGTATCTCAAAGAAGGGGCATTTATCACATAGCCTCCATTACCTTCTCCTGAGTAATAATCTTTTATGGTTAGTCTCTGTAATGTTGGCACCGCAATAGTGAAAGTCTCCACATCGATATTGTTTTTTCGTCTAACGAACAAATCTTTAAGACTAGGGCAGCCACATAAAAGGTTGCAAACAGACTCTTCGTCTCTGAATTCCACATGGTCAAGGTGCAACTTTCTAAGAGGTTTCAAGCAAACCCGAGAAAGTACTGTCATTTTGTCTTATCAGGGAAAGTTCTGATTGCTCATTAGCAAAGTTGTAACTTTGTGTTTTTTTTTTGGCATAACTCTTAAGACCGATCACCCAAATAGCAAAGACATTATAGACTTCACATTTCATGAATAAGAGAGGGTTGGGCATTGTGGCAATGTGTATTTTGATAGTTCCCGAGTCTTGGAGTGTTTATGTTCATGTTCTTTTTTTTCATTAATCTACAGAATTAAAGATTTAAAATTTCGCCATCAATTTAAAACAAATTCTTTGAAATTGCATGTACAGTTTATTCATTCAGCACGTTCCACAAGAAATTTGACTAAACACTAAATTTCTATCAAGTCTTTTGAAATTTGAAGATGGATGTTTTTTATTTATTTTTCCGACCAAACTATATACTGGTTATCCAGTTCTCGAACCAAGGTTCTAGCAAATATAAATTTGACCATTTATAACATTTTTTTAATACGAATATAGAGGTTGTGTTTAGTAATGTATAATAGAGATAAAACGAATAAAGAAGTTGTATTTATGAGTATATATATACTAAAAATCGTTAGTGATGCATTCAGATATCAACTAAAATATAGTTCAAATAAAAAACATGTTTTATGTTAGGGAATTGCGTTGTGTTTAATATATACTATTAGGATTTAGCAACTATTTTTGAATGGTTGCAACTTTTTATATTTATAAAAGCTATCATTTGGAAAGTTATATCGCAGATAAAGCACGGCATAAACAAAAAACTTTTTAAACATTGTGGAACGTACTGGAACATTGGTTTGTCCTGGTGTCTTGTGTTGGTGTTTGCAGCTCCTCTTGATGCTAGATAGATATTATCAGAGTATATATAGCTTATAAATGAGCATCTGACATTTTTAAACAATATAGAATTGTACAGACCTGTCGTGGCTATTTTGAGAGTTTGGTTAGTGTTCGTTTCGGCGGCAGACAAGAGTTATTCTATTTTTAATGTTTGGTGTAGAAGTTCTTGCATCTCTTTCATTTTTCTTCATCGTAAAATTGATTCTTTTAAGTTATGCGTCTTGAGAAAAATAATTTTTGTCTTCAGTTCAGCGCATAGGATTTGTTGTTTCTATAATTTTAGTCTTTTTGATTTGGCATCGTAGATTTCTTTCCTCGATTTTGGTCTTCGAGAGAAACAATTTGGCATGTCTTAAGAATGAATCGCTAATCTCTTTTATAACCACATTTTAAGTATAATTTATTTGAAAATCGTATTTGGAAAATGATATCCAATATGTTCATTCATTAAAAATTTAGAACCAATTTAAAAACAAAATTACTAATGTGGATACCATTTGTATCATTTTCTATTTGTTTTATTTTTATGTATTGTTAATATTTTCTAAATTCATAAACATTAATTAAATTTATATTTTAGATTTTGCTTTTTTCTAAGGTATGGACCACACTGTTTACAATTGACTTTTTATTATTTTAGTTTTTTTTGTCACCTTGTTTTAGTTTTTCTATAAAAAATAAGAAATCATAAAAGAACGAAGAAGCCGCAAAAAACGGCTTTAGAATAATTATAAAAATAAGAAAGACAAATAACAAATAGAAAAATGAAGAGGATCACGAAGATGAGGAAAAAGGGTGTTATTTTATCTTTTTCCAATAAAAAAGTATAAAATGATCGTATTCATTTGTTGATTACATATTGTATTTGATCCTGAAATCTATGGGAAATTGCATCTACAATCATTCCATTAAATGATTGCATGAGTCGAAGCTATTAAATGTTTAATGGAAAACAAAAACAAACCTCTACAAACACCTTGATGCTCTCAAACGCGCAATCTTCACAGAAAATCATTATGTACGCACGCAGACGAATTTCTATGCAAATTTTCTTCTAGATAGAGATATAGAGCCATTGAAATTTTAGGTCAAAGTGAAGGTGGGTTTTGTTATATATAAATACCAAATACCGATAAAAATGTATTAGGGTTTATAGATTTTATGAGGAACCAACTTGTACATGTCTATCGACAATATTTAATTATCTCAATCGCAATATATATCCTAAATCAAATATTAGCAAACCAAATATTCTAATAATAAACTATTATAGATGATTAGTTCGAAATTAAAAAGTTATAAAAATACGATGTAATAAAAACTCAACTTTCATTATAGTGCATAGTTATCTCTATAATCATACTATTATTTAGCAAGTGCGAAATCCTACGTGGCGGCTCCAGAATCGTTCTCAGACCTGTTTTTACCCTTATGCCATTAATGAATCGTTTTAATTACATATGCTGCCATCGTCTAAATTGGACTTCTGGATTTCGATTTTTCTTTTAATCTTGGCCCATATAATTAACTCGTGATATGTACAATACTCATTATATTATTGATATTCAAAGTTGGAAAACCTACGTAATAATGGATTTCTATCTTTTTGTTTCATAGTTGACGTATTTTGATGCTTGTTTTATTGATTTATTTTTTTATTATATTTTATTGATTTAGTTTTTCATTATATTACAATGATTATTAAAATATCATCAGAATTTTGCACTATATATAATTTGCCCTATTATTTTTCATTCGTACGTTAATATTTTTTTTTTATTATATTACAATGATTATTAAAATATCATCAGAGTTTTGCACCATATAGAATTTGCCCTATTATTTTCATTTGTACGTTAATATTTTAATGTTTTCCAGACTTTTCGTAACTAAAGCTTTATATTGGGATTTTGGCTTTCAATTTTTTTTGTTATCTTCAGTCTTCACCCATATATGTGTGGACTTAAAAAAAATCATAGGTTGTCTCTATATCTTCTTATAAATATCATGCTATTAGATGTTTCGTTTTCCAAGCAAATGTTTGTGTTGAAAATTGAAACCCTACATAGTGTTATTCTGTATGTTATTGACTTCTGGTCTAATTATCGTTGTTGGTATTGGTATTAATATATGCTTTTTGATTTATAACTCTCATCAATTTGATCGTAATTTATATGCTTTCTGATTTATAAGTCTCATCAATTTGATCGTAATTCAAATATTATCTTCGTCCTTGGGTTATTATTAATCTTTAAATATTTAAAGTTTCATTATGTGTTTCTAATTGTTATTTTAATACTTCTTTATTTAATCTATATATCATAACTTCTTCTTACTAAAACAACTGTTGTTATATTATAGTTATCGTTTATGATGGTAGCCAACTTTGAATATCAATAATATAATATGCTCTATAATTTATACGAATAATACACTGCGCATGTTGTTAGTTTTGTTGTTTATTCGTTTATTTCTTTTTATTTTTCTACAAACTATCGTTCTATTCGTTTTATAGGTTATAACCTCTTCTTAGAGGTATAATTCGTTCTTATATTTGTTGTTTATGTATATGTGTTTTGTTATCTATTATACTGTTCATGTTATTTATTATATCATGAAATCGTTATTTATTTTTTACTCATGATTATCGTTTTATTCTTTTTTATAAGTTTTAAACTCTTCTGTGAGGTATAATTTGTTCTTATTTATTCTTAAATTTATGTGTTTTGTTCTCTATTATACAGCTTATATTCGTCTTTTTATCATTATTTTTAATATTTTATGTGTAAAACTGATCAAAACATATGCAAATTTTATTTATTTCAATATCTTTCAAGTGTAAAATTGATCTTCATTATTCGTGTAAATTATAGAGCATGCGATAAATCAGATAAATTTTAGATTTATATGAATTTGTGGGACATAACAAATGAAAAAAATATATATATTCCAATAATGAATTGTATAAATATATACAAGTGTGATTAAATATGTATAATAGACTACATTATAATAAAAATATTTCTATAGTATAGTAATCTAAATACATATATACACAATATATACACAATATATAATATTGTTATAAATATAAGAATAAAAAGTTTGTTAATATATCAGAAAAATTAAAAATAGATGATATGGTAAGTTTAAAATATTACATTTAGTTGGGTTTAAATTTGTAAAACATGTATTAATGGGTTTATGTTATAAAATTAATGAGAATATGTAGAGATTTCCACCATGACATATAGTTTTAATTTAAATCTTCTGATTGGTTAAATTAAATGACATGTCCCCTAAAATTCTCTTTGAACGACAGCTATGATTTTTTTTGTGAATGTCTCCTTAATTAATATATATAGGATTGTATTGTTTAAACGAGTGGTTTTGAATGGAAGAAAATGAATGTGGTTTATAAGAAATATCTTAAAGTCTCTAAGATTTTGAGTTTTTAGTTATTTTATGGAATTGAAATTTTCGTTAGTTCTATTTATAAATTATCCATTTTTATTTTAATTTTTAGTTATATTTTAGTATTTTTATTCTAAAATATGGTGTTTACGCAAAAGTTATATATCTATATTTCCAATCTCTTTTTTTCAGTCAATTAGATCCATATTATTTGCAACTACATATAAATATGGAAGAAGTTATATGTTATATATCATTATACGAGATAAGGTCAGTTAAGTTGATTTTTATGATTCTCAAATCTTTCTCCGTAATATTCGATACACGAAAATGTCGTGTTCAATTTTTTTAATTTAAATATGTATTTTTGAAAAATGAATAGATAATCAAAAAATTTATGTTTTAATTTTATTAACATACTAATGTATTTATTTTTTGGTGCAAAGCGCGGGATCCACCTAGTAATATAATAGATTGAGAAACCTAACACGAAATATAATAGTGTCCTAATGCATTAGCAACACATATAGACTCAATTGTGCACAGAATCGGGAGAAGAAAGAGGATGCTGGATGGGCTTATTATTTCGGCCCATTTAAAGCGAGGCCCAATCATACAAATAGTCTTATCATTTCCAAAAACTAGACTTCCAGATAATCTAGATATTTCCGTCACCAAATCCTTAATGCACTTCGTGCAAAGCATAGGCATATAGCACACAAAAACAAAACGCAAACCCTTTACATCAAGTAAGCAAAGCAAAACAAAGATTATTAAACATTCCTACAAAAGCACTTGTTTGAACTAAAAGAGAAGTGAAAGAGAAATCTACATAATGAGAACATGCAAAACATAAAGGACATTTTTTTACTGCGATTTCCAAAAAAGAGGAAAAGAACAAACTTTCGTACACGCAGAATAAAGTCAGGCACGGCCCTGTGCATGTGCAAGAAGTGCATTTGTACATGGCCCATGTACTTAATTTTGTTTGGCCCAAATTTAGGGACCAATGTTTTTTTATATTTTAAATATGATAAATTATGGATTATTTTTTGGTAAATTTTGTTATATAAAGGCCTAAAAAATTATTTTCCAGCACTGGGCCCTATATGAAATTGAGCCGGGTCTGAATAAAGTATAACTGTCTAAGAAAAACACATGCATGGTTTATCTGAGGCGAAATAACACGAGGAATGTATTATCATCTCGTTGGGCAAGTGAGAAATGTAAATAAACGACGTACATGCAATGCTGCCAAAATCTGAAGAGACAGGGAAATACGAAACCGAACATGGCTGTAAAAGAGCTAACATACCTTTGGACTAGATTCTTAAGTCCTGCATGGCTCCCTTTTATAGAATCCATATGTAATATGCAAGGTACTTTAATTGTGGAGTCATCCAAGTCTAGATCTGCAGAGTGATACACATAATATACTAAACTAAATGATCATGACTTAGTACAAAATAAAGTAACATGTGACATTACCTGTACAATTAGCCACTTCACCAGGTGACATATGACTATTAAACTCCAGTGAAGACTGTCATTAGCATTTAGCAATGTCAGATATTGAACTCATAAAAAATATAGAGATAATTGAGCCATATAACACTTTATCATAAAATGCAATGCTTTTTTAGCACTATGTGATTTGGGTCTGTGCCCATAACACACATCCCATGCTCTCCCTCTATTCTCTACGTGATGCCTCACTTTTTTTAATTTTTTTTTCTTTTTTTCTTTTTTTCTTTTTTTCTTTTTTCTTATAATACTACATTCCTCTCATCTTGTATTCACATATATTCTATATTTTACTTTAGTAAAAAATATTTTAGTTTCAGATTCCGCTAAAATTTATTTTTCTTTACAATTTGATATCCATATTATTATATTTTATTAATTTTATAAATTATTAAAAAATAAGATATATTATACAGGTACACATAAACGTATAGAAATTTATAGAACTATGTTGTATGTCCACGAATCTAAATTTGTACATGATATATATATGCGTGTACACATATAAAACATATGTACACACGTACATACACATACACATACACATATAAAACATATGTACACACACTTACACCTACACGTACATGTTATATATATGTGTACACACATATAAAACATATGTACACACACATACACATACACGTACACATATCATATGAATATATATCATACATATAAAACACATATACACACATATACACATACACGTACACATAAACATATAAAACATATGTACACATACATTCACATGTACAATAAGGAATACATGTAACCATAAATTTGAAAACATTATAATTGTGTGAAAATATGGTAATATGGAACTCTAAAGGTTAAAAAAAAAGAGTGGTGTTTGAAAAGTAAAAATAAATATTTTTCTTATAAACGTAGATATAAGAAAAATAGAAAATAAATGTGAAAAGAGAAAGAAAAAAAAATGAGAAAGAGAGATTGACATGGAGGAGTGGAAAAGAGAGAGAAATGGCACAATCGTAATATTTTGAGTGGATGAGGGTAAAAAAGTGATAAATAGTAGTCGAAAGTGTCAAAATGACACCATTTTTAATAAAGTGTCAAAATCACTAGGCTTCCTTAGTAAAGTGTTATCATAGTCAATATTTCCAAAAGTATCATCAAGTAGAAGCATTTGTAAATGCAAAAAAAAAAAAGCGCATGATGTGGAGAGATTATAGCCATTGATTTTAATAAATTTGGTTAGTTAGTAAATTATAATTTTTTTTAGGTTATTTTAACCAATTTCTCATAATTATATGCAAAAACAAAACTACACGACACGAATTTATCAAAGAAACATGTATATTTTGATTACTATGATTTTTGTTTTACACTTTAAATGGCTTCTAGATATATATATATATATATATATATATATATAAAAAGGTACCATAAAATTTTGAAACTATTGTGATTAAATAGTCAACATAGCACAAGCATATGCATATACACGAATATATCATATAACAACATAACTAGAGATATCATGAAGTTGTATCATGAACATGTACGTATATGAGCATATGTTAATGTATATCTAACCTTACATATATACATATACATAAGTCATGACTATGCATATAAACACGCACACACATGCCACACATATAAAAATATATATAAAAAGATAAAAAGGAATGAAAAACCGTAAAAGACCACTTTGATGTTAGAGCAGCTCCAACCATAACACCTCTCTTTATGAAGATAAAGCAAAAATTGAAAGAAATGTTGATGTTTCTATTCCTCACTCGCAGAGGAACAAAATCTTGTACCGAAATTACATGAAGTTAACCATAACCACCAAAAAGTATGTGGAAATAAGGTTACTCTGGTAAATGCAAGTAAATATGGTTCTATGATCTAAAGACCAAATAATAATGTCTTGTATCTCATTATCTTGTGTTTCTACCACAGATAAATGAGTAGCGGTTCTTGGGATCTGGCTAGGTTTGCACTCTTTACAGCATCCAGGTAAATATAAAAACTCACATCAACTATCTTTTAGAGCTTCTATCGAAACATTAGTTTTATGTGATGATTATTCTTTCTTTCGCGTTTTTGGAATTGAAAAGGTACACAAATCAAGTAGAGGTTTTGCTCTCTTTACCTTAGCAGCATGGGCAAGACCCTTCTGTGAAATTTCAACACCGATAATGTTTTGAAGTGAAGTTGGATAGTCAAGTAAAGAATCTAGTAAACTTCCAGATCCGCATCCAAAGTCAACCTGCAACAAGTAAAGAGTCTTAACTATTAAAAAGAATCCTGAAAATAACTCGCAATCACAATAAGCAGAAAGACCATATGATAAAATAAAAACAACAAGAGCATACCAGCGTAGAAGCGGAGGATTCCTTTATCTGTTTCAGTGCATATTCGACGCGTTGTTTTGATAGTGGAGAAGTGAAACAAGCCGCCTCCATTCGTTCTTCTGTCGGCTCTTTCACTCCCAACAAAAGAAATAAATTATACAATTGCCCAAATCTTAAAACAAACTTTTTCATTCCTGGTGAGACAATATCTTTACTACCAGAAAAGAGACATGAATATGTCTTCTAAATGCGTAGCTTGCTTGGGCAAGAAATCATCCTATAAATTGAAACAAAAACAAAATAAACAAACACACTTTAGATTCAACATTTAGAAACAACAACAAATATAATTTTTAAAAATACACGCTAAAGTTGTTTATGTTGTATTCTTTTTTAAAAAAGGTTAAATATATTCTGAAACTTCTAAACTTTGCAAAGGAATATTAATTGTTTTTGAGGACAGGTACAAAAAAATGAGGTATAAAGAGGATTAATTAAGCTGATGATATCATCACAAGAGAGGAAGATTAAGTGAAGAGAAGTTGCACGAAATGAGGCTTAGTTTTGAAAAGAATCAGAGCCAAGTCATGAGTGGCACGTCTCGGCTGAGGCAGTTCTTGGGGAAGCAAGCTTGCTGTTTGATTGATACATCACATGTCTTTGATGAGTGCTTGAGATTTGGCGCGATGAGGTCGGGAATTCCTTTGTCTCAAAACTTCGTAGACCGTTGCCTCAAGGAGCAGTTTGAGAATATATAAAAAGAGGCCCCAAACCTGTCCAATTGTCATGCCAAAACCAAGCACTAATACCATATACCAGTTCTATAAATAAAAAATGGACTCAACCTCCAGATTTGGAGTTTGCGCCATTTCCAACTTCCCTTTTTATGTTGTATCTGTTTAAAATCTGTTTATTTTGATTAATGTTATTTTTAGGTTATTGTTTCGGGGATTTTTGGTCCTCCTAAACAACCACTGGAGGGACTCGTTCCTGCACAGTCAACAAATACGATTGGGGGTGTTTTCCGACGGCTCTCCGACACTCAAGTCAGAACAAAGGACAAGAGAGAGAGAATGACAGAGAAAGACCACAAAGAGTCGTGGAGAGCAAAGAGGAAAGAAGTCGGAAAACGAAGTTAGGAAAGAGTGACTCCGGGCCGAGCGAAGGTAGTCCACGGAGTATCTGAAGATTTGAGAGGGAAATTTAGCGGTGAGAGAGAGAAGAAAAGACAGAGTATTTGTAAGGTTCCGGCCAAAAAGTGGTCGAAACTAGAAAAAGCTCTGGGAAAGATCCGGGAAAGTGGTCCTAAACAACCAGAAAAGAATCTAAAAGCACAAGGGAATGGGCTTTTAGTTCCTGAGAGAGTATGCTCAATACATGGTCTTTTGACCGAAATTTTCGGATCCCTTTTATGAAGATAAGAGAAGAGTATTTATAGATTATTACTTGCACGAGTTTGGATACCGAACTCCCCGTCCTTAAGTCGGTTCGGGTTTGGGCTTTCGGGTCTGAACCGATACGACGTAACCGAATGCTTTCCACCTATTTTCTTTGTCTTTTCATGCCACTTGGCCGACCATACGGTCTTGTTATGTTGCATCTGACTCCTTATGCGGTTGGCAGTGCCTGACACGCCGGGTTGGGCACCGGAGTGCATCCTCGGAATCAGTTCCTTTATGCTTTAATCGCTCCTTGAGTATGGACAACCTGTTTTAACCCTGACACGCATTAGGTGAAAGTGTTTTTACCCTTTGACTGGGAATTTAAACTTTCGAAAGGAGGGAATTGAACTTTGCGCGGTATAAAGATATTTCTTACATAGCCCGAGTTCTTGATACGAGAACTCGGGCCACGTATCCTTTTTTGGGTAATAATGCTTAGGTCCATTCCTTTTGATACCTGCTCCGAGGCCCCGTTACCTCCGGGTAGCGAGATTCGCTTCCCGGAGTCTATATGTAGGCCCGAATATCTTTATCTCTGGGTTTGGGCCATTATAGGTTTATGCCCAAATTTCTGTTGAGGACTTTCGTTAGGTGATAAGCTCTACCCGAGATGTTAGAAAAAACCCCACCATGCCACGTGGCGATGAATGATTTGTTTAACTCAAATAAGATTATTTTATCCCAACAATTATATACATAAGACAAGTAATAAGAGACAAGCACTTCAGGTGAAACTCTGTTATTCTTTCTCTGTCATGGCCAATTGAAAAAAATCACGATGCGGTATTTGTTAGTGCTCACTAATTTTCAATAGGTGATTAATGCTTAAGATAGATAATGTTGCATGATCAAGAATTTTAAAAAGCTCTCACCATTTTTACTTTGGACGACATGAGGAACTGGAAAAGAACAGTTTTGTGTATGAGAATATATATGGGAAAATGGTTTTTAGCTACAAGAAATATGAGATAATATGTAAATAACCATCCCAAGTATAGAAACGTGTTTTAGACTACATCAACTAATATGTAAAATATACCGACATACACGAAGTATATGCAGTCATATTGCGAACTACAAATTGGGTTTTTATAGAACTTAAAACAAAAATTTGGGTCAAATTGTAATTATTTTCTTAAAAAATAATAATTTTAAAAAAATATATATATATATATCCAAAAATTCAAAATTTAAGAAAAAATAATAATTAAATTTTAGATAAAAATTAAATTATAGTTTTAGTTTTAAATTTTTAAAAAAAATTAAATTTGTAAAATCCAAAAAATTCTAAAATTACGAAAATTCAAAACTTCAAAAAAATATTACATTCTAAAAAATAATTGAAAATGTAAGGTATATAAGGTTCCAAAATTATATATTTTGAAACCAATTTAATTTGTTAGAAAAAAATAGTTAAAAAACGTTTACTATCATATGTTTTGCGAAGGCGTTAGAGAACATATAGCAAAACATATAAATCGCAGTATTTTATTCCCGGTGTTTCCGAGGTCTAACAGTCTTACCTATAGCTACAACCGTATTGAAATCTGCTTATGTTTTTAAAACATTTTCAAAAAATGATTTTTTCTCTATTTTAAACGTTTTTGCGAACGTTCTCTAACGCCTTCGCAGAACGCTTTTTTGAAAATAATGTTTTTTAAAACCCATGTTCTAAACTATATTTGTGGACCAACATTTTTAAAACTTTTTGTTTTAGTTTTTTTTTTCTAACAAATTAAATTAGTATCAATATATATAATTTTGGAAGCATTATACCTTACATTTTCAAAAAAAAAATTATAATTCTAGATTTTTTTGATGTTTTGAATTTCGTAATTTTAGAAATTTTGGAATTTTACAAATTTTAACTTCTTTTAACTTTTTATTTTATATTTTTAACGATTTATATGTTCTCTAACGCCTTCGCAAAACATATAATAATAAACGTTTTTTAACTTTTTGTTTTATCTTTTTCTAACAAATTAAATTGGTTTCAAAATATATAATTTTGGAACCTTATATACCTTATATTTTCAATTACTTTTTAGAACGTAAGATTTTTTTGAAGTTTTCAATTTTCGTAATTTTAGAAATTTTGGGATTTTACAAATTTAAGTTTTCTTAAAAATATTAAACTGAAAATATAATTTAATTTTTATGTGAAATTTAATTATTCCTTTTTATTAAATTTTGGAATTTTTTGGATATTTTTCGATTTTTTGATTTTTGATTTTTTTTTAAAAATTATTATTATTTAAGAAAATAATTACAGTTTGACTCCAAATTTTTGTTTTAAGCTCTATAAAACTCAATTTGTAGTTTGCAACATGAGCATATACTTCATGTATGTTGATATGTTTCGCATATTAGTTGGTGTAGTTTAAAACACGTTTCTATACTTGAGATGGTTATCTACATATTACCCAATCTACATATTATCCCATATTTCGTGTAGGTGAGAACCATTTTCCCAATATATATGATTGATTTGCACTTATATTTCAAAACATTTAAGAAAATTAAATTGGAGATGTAATTGCTGAAACCTTTTGTTTCTGCTGCAACAAAATACATAGAACTTGTGCATATGCACAAATATACACTTCAAAATGTCATCAAGATCTGGCATTTAATTGACAGCTAAAGTTGGAGAATTTTATATTTCTCAATGGCCAAAACAGCATAGTAAAAGTTGAAGAGATCATTCGGATTCGGATTCGAACACGAGGTGACATGAATTTGAAGCCCTGACCACACTAGCCAACTCGTTGAGCATCATCTCACGTCTCTTTTCCAACTTTTACACATTGTCGAGCTCTTCCGAAATTATGCGTCTTGTGGAGAAAGTTGCTTTCATCAACCGTCTTGCGTTCTCTAGGATGTATGTGGCCACGTCTTTCTCATCTGCTCGTTTCCATTCGTATCTTGTCCACACAAATGTTTCAATATGGAACAACAAACATTTCGGTACACATTTCGGTTGTTCCCATTCCCAGCCCACCGGACAAGCTTCTCTACCCCACCGATGTGGCTGAGACCAACGCAATTAATATGATATTAGGTCATCAAAGTACCTGAAACTGGATCTATGGATAAAAACCATTGAAATTGCTAACGTCGATGAGCTTGAGGATTTGCAGTTTAGGAGAACTATCGAGCATGAGGGAAAGTAGGTTCCACCACCTTCTTTTATCTGTAAGTAACTCCAAAGATACCTGTAATGTTCAAGTATTTCAAAGAAGGGGCATTTATCACATAGCCTCCATCACCTTCTCCTGGAAAATCACCTTCTATGGTTAGTCTCTGTAATGATTGCACCGCAATAGTGAAAGTCTCCCCATTGATATTGCTTGTTCGTCTCACGGCCAAATCTTGAAGACTAGGGCAGCCACATAAAAGGTTGCAAACAGATTCTTCGTCTTTGAATTTCACATAATGAAGGTGCAGCTCTCTAAGATATTTCAAGCAAACCCGAGAAGGAAAGTCTAAAAGAATGTGACCCTTGAGCTTCAAGATCTCAAGTGTATTATTACAGCAACACAAAACACTCGGAAATCTGACTGGCCCTTCCTCCCTATGGTAAATATCAAGTACCAATTTACGCACATTGCGCACAAATGCAATTCCAATCAATATTGCAAACTCCAACGCATCACACTTATCTCCAACTCCCAAATGCAAACTCTCTAGAAACGGAGCTTTATGTAAGCTAAAAAACCTGTAAACATCTTCTGAAAATGTAAGGTGATGATAAGAACGGAACTTGAGGTTTGGCACCATTTTCCAAAGAGATCTCCAACGGCTATGACACGTCTTGTTCCAAGTAAAGATAATATCTGCAAAAGCAAAGCTTCAGGCAACTCACTGATTATGTCCTTATTCACAACATCTCGATTCCTCAAACTCTCACCACTGATTTGCTGTCAAAAATCAAATAACCCAAAGATATAAAGAGTTTTAGGATTCAAAGAAACATAACATTTTTGTTCCATTGTCGTTGATAGAGACAACAACTTGGGGAGAAAATCCTTCAGATTACGAACGCTCCAAACGCAAATGCAAACGCAGACTAACACACGAATCCGGCTAAAGGTTAGAAATGATAATTCAGCTTCAGAACGATTCATTTGTGTTGGATTAGCAGAAGGATCAGCGAGTCATAAAACCCTAACAGAGTAACAACAGTGACAAGTGACAACATCGCATAGATTCTGGAAAAGAAAGGAGACGAAAAGTCGATTAGTGTGTGAGAAACTGATTTTAAACAAAAATTAGAAAAGGCTTTTTTGAATGGGTTTATTTGGCCTCGGGCATAGGCCCGATATATAGTTGAGATTAGGCCTGCGCAATCGAAAGAATCGGTTCGGACCGGTTCGGTAATTTTGGTATTTCGGAATTTCGGTTTAGGAAAAATTTCACCGAATCAAACCGAATTAAAAGCCGGTTCGGTTCGGTTCAGAAGTACTAAAAGTTCGGTTCGGTTTGGGTATGAATGTATTTGCCAAATTAGAACCGAAATTGAATTCAATTCGGTTTATTTCTTGTAATTTTTGTAAATTTTTTTTGTTTAATAGGTTTTGTTTTCTAAAAAGAAGGAAAAAGAGGTGAAGCGAGAGATAGAGAGAGATTCGATCTGCAGAAGAAAAAAGAGGTGGAGAAAAAGGGGAGAAAACAAGCCAACAACGAGACGAAAACCGTAAGGCAAGAAGAGGATCGGTGAGAAGAAGAATACGATGGTATAACATCACGACATCAAGAAGGTGGAGGCTCCGGTGAAACCCCGCAACGGCGAGAAGAAAGAAAAGGATCAAGGGGTTTCGTACAAGAGGAGAGAGAAAAAAGAAGATATTGGAGATATCCAGGCCATGGGAAAAGGAAAGAGGAGGAGCCACACAAATGGAAACAAAACTTAGATCTAGGGTTTTCTTTTTTAATTTATGTTTATCTTTAAACCGATCGTTTCGCAATCGGTTTTCGATTTAAAACTGAACCGAACCGAAATCCCAATTCTTTTAACACTTGAGCCGATCGGTTTCTGTGCAAACTGAATCCAAACCGAACTAACTAAACCTTAGTTCGGTTCGGTAAAAACGTCCAGGCCTAATTGAGATTGTTATGTTCAGGTTTCTTGGTTTGTATGAATTCTTTAGATTTAGAAAGTATAAGAATCAAATTACAATATATATTATATTATTAGATAGGTAACTATGCATTAAATTTTTATTACATCGTATTTTAATGTTGTCTTTAAATGGATTTTATTTTTAATGGATATATTCGATATTTGTTTTGTAATTTTTTTAGAGATAATAACTCAAACAACTTTGGAAAATCTCATAACTACTAAAACAACTTTGGGAGAAAATGAGTTTACTAAAACAACCTTACAAAGACCTTTAATCCTCTTTTTATTTTTAATAACGAAAATGCCATTGACATTTAAAAAATATATATATATATAAATAATAAAAATTTAATTTAAAAAAAATGATAAGCAAACACTATTTGTAAATGCGTTTGCGATTGACGAATAGCGTTTGCGATTGACGATTAGCATTTGCGACTGGCGTTTGTAATAGCGTTTGCAATTGGTGTGTGCGACTGGCATTTGTAATCAGCGTTTGCGACTGGCGTTTGTGATATGCGTTTGCGATTGACGCTTGCGTTTGCGTTTGCGTTTGAAATCATGGTAGACTTGTTTTCTAAATGATGGTAGACTTGTATATCGAACGACATTTGCGACTGGCGTTTGCGTTAAAAAAGTCATTGTATTTAAATACAAGTTAACATACAAGTCTACCATCATTGTATGCAAACATACAAGTCTACCATCATTGTATGTCAGTATACAAATCTACCATCATTGTATGTAAATATACAAGTTTACCATCATTGCATGTAAGCATACAAGTTTATCATCATTGCATGTAAGCATACAAGTCTACAATCATTGTATGTAATCATACAAATCTACCATATTAAATCTACCGCGATAGTAACTAATAAATTTACCAACTGAAAGTTGTTTTAGTAAACTCGAAAGATTGGATAACTCTACCGCGTCAATAATAAGTCTACGACAAATTATAAATCTGCCACCACTATAAATAAGTCTACGATCCAAAACACGTGTAAATCTACCTCCCATAAATTTAAGTCTACCACAAATATTTAGTCTACCATCAAACAAAATAAATATAACACTCAATAATAAATCTACGAGATAAATCTACCATTCAACTACTAAGTCTACCACTCGAAACAAATCCACCACCGTTGGCGTTAACTCTACCACTCATATTATAAGTCTACCACTCACAAACATCTCTACCATCAAATAAAAATAAGTCTATAGAATAAGTCTACCATTTGAATATTAAGTCTACCGTTCATGGACCAAGTCTACGGACTTGAATTAAGTCTACCAAACCCTTTATAAATCTACCGACCATTAAATAAATCTACCATCACGAGGACGGTAGACTTTATTTAATGGCGGTTTCGTAAATACGTTTTTGTCTTCAAAGGAAATAAGGGTAAAATGGGTAGAGAAGGTTGTTTGAGTAATTATGAAAAATGGACATCACTTTGGTAAAAATAACTTTGTAAGGTTGTTTGAGTAAATTCCCATTTTTTTATTATAGATATATATAGGAGACCCACTCTCGCCGTACTTATTTGTGTTGTGTTTTGAACGTTTGTGCCACCAAATTGAGCTATCTATTGCCTCAAAAAAGTGGAGACCGATTTCCTTATCTCGTGGTGGTCCGAAGCTGTCTCATATCTGCTTTGCTGATGACCTTATCCTTTTTTCGGAAGCATCAGTGGCGCAGGTGCGAGTTATAAGGAAGGTGTTGGAGGGTTTTTGTATTGCTTCTGGTCAGAAGGTGAGTTTGGATAAGTCAAAAATATTCTTCTCGGAGAATGTACATCAGGAGCTAGTGAAACAAATAACGGATGAGAGCGGAATTGAATCAACACGGGATCTTGGGAAGTACTTGGGGATGCCAGCTTTACACAAGAGGATTAATAAAGATACGTTTGGAGAAGTGCTTGAGAGGGTTTCTTCACGGGTGTCAGGATGGAAAGATCGTTTCTTGAGCTTGGTTGGTCGTATGACGTTGACAAAAGCAGTATTATCTTCTATCCCAGTACACACGATGAGTAAGATATCCTTACCTGCAAGTACTTTGGAAAGGCTAGATAGAATTTCAAGATCGTTCTTGTGAGGAAGCACAGTCGAAAAGAAGAAACAACACCTACTTGCGTGGGATCGAGTATGTCAACCAAAAGAAAAAGGTGGGTTGGGGATTCGGTCATCAAAAGCTATGAATAAAGCCTTGTTGGGGAAAGTGGGTTGGCGGATCCTCCATGATCAAGGGAGCCTCTGGGCAAAGGTATTAAGGCACAAATATAAGGTAGGGGGCGTACATGACACTTAATGGCTGAAAGTGAAGGGTAATTGGTCATCGTCATGGAGAAGTGTGGCCATGGGGTTGAGAGAAGTGGTTATACCGGGGCTAGTTTGGATTCTGGGAGATGGTAGAGTGGTTCATTTTTGGCGAGATAAATGGTTGGGAAATCAGTCTTTGATGGATATAGCCACATGAGAGATATCGGATACGGAGGTGTTGTTACGTGCTCGTGAGTTTTGGAATGATGGCACGGGTTAGGATTTTGAACGTATTGGTCCCTATGTTTCCGAGAATACCAAGCTTAGACTAATGGCAGTGGTCTTAGACAATTTCACAGGGGCAAAAGATCATCTTTCTTGGGATGAATGTGTGGACGGGAATTATACGGTGAAGTCGGCTTACTCAATGTTGACAAGAATGGAGGAGCCAAGACCATATATGGGGAAGTTATAGGATCGGGTTTGGAAACTTATTGCACCAGAAAGGGTCAAACTATTCCTGTGGCTAGTAATTAACCAAGTGATTATGACAAATGTGGAGAGGCATCGAAGGCATCTGTGTGTTTCGGGATTATGCCAAGTATGCAAGAGTGGCGAAGAAACCATTATTCACATATTGCGTGACTGCCCAGCAATGGAAGGGATATGGAATCGTTTAGTTCCACAGCAGAAGAGAGATTCATTTTTTGCAAAGTCTCTTTTGGAGTGGATTTATGGGAATTTGGGTGATGATGCAACCATTGGAGAGAGTACGTGGGCTACAACTTTTGCAATGGCTACTTGGTGGGGCTGGAAATGGAGGTGTGGGAATGTGTTTGGAACTAACGTGAAGTGTCGAGACCGAACTCGCTTTGTTAGAGATCTCGCTACGGAGGTGACAAAGGCACATAAGTTACTAAAGAGTAGTGTAACGGGTTATGTAACGGAGGTACGGATGATATCATGGAAACCACCTAGGGCTGGTTGGTTTAAGTTAAACACAGATGGAGCGTCACGGGGGAACCCGGGACTAGCAACAGCGGGGGGAGTTTTACGGAATGTAGAAGGAGTATGGTGTGGTGGTTTTGCTCTAAATATCAGAATATGCTCCGCACCATTGGCTGAGTAATAGGGAGTCTACTATGGGTTGTGTATTGCTTGGGAGCGCTGTATTAAGCGATTGGAGCTAGAGGTAGACTCAGAGATTGTGGTTGGTTTTCTGAAGACAGGGATTAGTGATTCACATCCGCTGTCGTTCCTGGTGCATTTGTGCCATGGCTTTATAACAAGAGACTAGATAGTCCGGATCTCTCACGTGTATAGGAAAGCTAACCGTCTTGCTGATGGGTTAGCAAACTATGCTTTTACTTTACCGTTATGTTTGCATACGTTTCATTCAAGTTTCGATGTTGTAATACCGATTTTATTTGAGGATGCGAATGGGTCTGCGTACCCACGAAACATCCGAGCCTAGTCGGTTTTTTTTAGTATGAAATAAATTACGGGAAACATTTGTTCCCTCTCCTCTACCAAAAAAAAACTAATTGATTAACCATAAGAAGAATATATATTAGCTAACTAACCCAAAAACTTTCAAAACCCCAAATCTCTGTAGCATCTGCATATGAATTTTACACTTTGCCCCTCATCGATATCTCCAGGCTACTAAGCATATGCTATTAAACGCGGCGGGCATTAAATGTGTTTGTCTCCAATTTCTCTAACTATACATATGAACAATATATGTAGCTATATCTATAAGTGTGTATATCATACACACTAATTGTGACCATCTATATATTGTGCAAAGATAATATCAACACCAACCACCGACACTCTCTACTTCCAGATCTTAATGTTGCCACTCCTCCACCGCGTCTTTCTCCAACGAAGCCGCATCCTCCTCCGACGAAGTCGCGTCTTCCTCCATCGAGGCTCCATCCTTCTCTGTCGAAGCCGCGTATTCCTCCTTCGAAGTTGTGTCCTCCTCCATCGAATATGTGTCATCCTCCGTCGAAGCCGCGTCCTTCTTCGTCGAAGTTTTGTCCTCTTCTTCCTCTGTCTCTGCCTCCACCGCCCTTCGTAACAACGACTGCTAATTCCGTTGATTTTTCAGTGAATGCGTCACCGTCCGGCTTCGATTCGACTTCATGGACCAGAAGATTGTCATGGTTTGGATCATCAACGAAGGCCAAACGTGCTATAGATCGCAAGAACACGTGAAAAAGTGGTGTTGAAGATGGAGAAAGAACATAAAGTATAAAACCAAATATGCTTTTCTCAAACCCAGAATTTTCTTTGCTTCTTTTTTCTGTAACTGTGGGGATCCGTCTTGGAGAGTTACAAATTCCGGAGGAGAGCAACGTACAACGTTGGAAGTAGTTCATATGTTGTTATAAAAAATTTCATAGAGTTAGACAACTAAGAAACTCGGTATTCGTGTAATATTATTTTTACACTTGTGTTTGCAACACAAAACTGTATTGTTTTGTTTTGTCATTAGACATATTTCCCCTTGTGAAAAACCCGTTCCAAGTCGATATCTCTTTACGCGGTGAAGCAGACTCCAAGATAATTGTTATTGAACTAATTCTTCACTTGGCGTGTAATAGATTATTTGTATCGATAATTTAGTTGTTTTTAGACTATGAACAATATTTTACCATATTTGTTGGTCAGCTAAAATACTTGGCATCTGACTTAGTCGTTTATCTTATGATTTAGACGACTAATTTGTTATTCATCGAAAAATATATTGGTGTGGAAATTAAATCAATTATACGGCTAATATATTAGAAAACTAATATTTAGACTTCAACGTAAATGTTAGATGGCTAATTGTTTATTTGGCAGAAAATAAATTAGTTATATTATTAATACAATTGCTTCTTAGACTCTGAATCACGTTTTACATTATTTGTTAGTCGGTTAAATTTGTATTTGGTGGACAATATATTATTTATCGAGAGCATTGCTAAAGACACAATTACCATACAAATTAGATCGTGACGATTTACATTACATGATTACATTTGTGTTTGGTGGATAATATATTATTTTCTACTTTGGACTTTGCTAGAAGATGGCCGAGAGAAGGTGAGTCATGTGTGGCAAATGAGTGTACATATTTTACCAACCGCTTCTTCACCGACGGCGAACATTCGTCAGAGAAAATCCTCGTTT
This sequence comes from Pseudoturritis turrita, assembly GCA_900406555.1. Lineage (NCBI taxonomy): Eukaryota > Viridiplantae > Streptophyta > Magnoliopsida > Brassicales > Brassicaceae > Pseudoturritis > Pseudoturritis turrita. The sequence continues at coordinate 445,047 of OVBL01000198.1, read as the reverse complement.
TTCACCTACAAGGAAAAGTAGATCTATTAATTAGAATATATGGCCACTGAAAGTATATCGACGACGAGATCTCCGGTGGATATAAAATCGAAAGACATCTCCGATGAGACCTCCGACGAAATCTCCAGTGGATATAAAATCGAAAGACGCCATTATCTTACCATTGCGATATAAGTTGTGGTATGTGGATGTTGACGGCGGTGAAAGTGGTGGTGATGACAAATGATTGTATGTTGGCGGTGAAAAAGGAGGTGGTGATGGTGATGGTGAGTATGATGGTATCAGTGATAGGGGAGAGTAACATGTGGATGACAGTGAAGACGGAGAGAAATATAAGAGAGATGGTGGAAGTTGAGGACGGAGAGAGATGAAAGAGATTGTATATAGTTAAGTGTACGCATGTGTAATAAAAATCAAGATACTAATTTATTTTGTCTGACACATATCTAAAAGATGGGCAATAGGGTGATAGGGGCTGTATCGGGTTTATGGAAATTGCATAGTATTTAATACAGTGTTTAGTTAGATCGCAAATTATGGTATAATGGTTTGTCATAGAGTGCAAATACTCTATATATATATATAATAATCGAATAACTAATGGATATATTCCATCATAGAATTTTTTTACTATGATATATAACAATCGAATATTTTGATATGTAAACCTAACTTAGTGATTTGATTTCATTGATACTTATATCGAGCAAGAGAGAGAGTAGATTCCACCACCTTCTTTTTCTTGTACCTAGCTCCAAATATACCAGCTGATAGAAGATATTACCAGATGGATACTTGATCTGTGCATAAGACAAACATTAGTACACAAAACAATGTTAGCCCAATTACAGGAGAAAAAACCGCCGCGAGAATCTTAAAATCTTAAATCTTACCTCTAAGGGTGACAAGTGTAACGGAAGACGTTTGGTTGAAGTTAGAGATACAAGAATCTTAAAATCTTGTACAAATCCTTCAGTTGATAGAGACAACAGTTTGGTACAAATCCTTCAGATTACGAACGCTCCAAACGCAGCTTGACACACGAATCCGGCTAAAGCTTAGAGATGATAATGGTGACGATTCAGCTTCAAAAAACCCTAACAGAGTAAAAACAGTGACCAAAATGCATAGAACATGGAGAAGAAAGAGGACGACGACAAGTGTGATCGGTTTTTTTTGGTGTTAAAAAAATTGAATAGAATCCAACATCTTCACAAAAAAGGCTTTCCTTCTTTCAATGGGTTTATTTTATGTCGGCCCATTTAAAGAGAGGCCCAATATTATGCTGTTAGGTTACAGGTTTAGTATATATACCCTTAAACCTAGAATTTCTAGCAAGCCGCAGGAGGAAGAAGAAGCTGTTCTGTGACTTGTGAGTTCTCTCATCTTTTTCTCTAACTTGTTGTCTCTGTTCCTTGTGATTCTCGAGTCAGTATTATTAGGTTTTTGTATGTAAATTTTGCATTATTGTTAAAGACCTAGCGATAAATTACGCAATCGATAAAGGCATGTATTGCTTCTTCTTTACTTAGTCCGATCTTATGTGTTTCTGCTAGCTCCTGGAATTTTCTGAGTTTGCTGTTTTGTTCATTATCGTGTTTTACTTTGCTGATATAAGTGTTTTTTCCAAGTTTGTTCTGCTTTAGAGATTTATCCAAGTATTCCCCTTGGACTAAGACTAAGATTGAGGTTTTTTGTTTGTTTTATGTTGAAACCGCCCTAATGTTGTACGATTGTAAATCAAATTTGATGCCTTGTTAATGTAAATGACATACAAATTTTTATGAATCCCCAGAAATTTTGGATTCTCTGAGAGATTTGAGACCGGTAGCTAAAATGTCTCCATTTCGTAACTGTTTTTGCTTGTTTGATGTTAGCAATAGCATTGAGATGGCTTAGCTTTGTGTTGTGAAGTTGCGTCATTTGATTTCTCTTGAGCTGCTTAATGGTTTTGAATGCGTGATTCTCATGTAGCTGAGTTATATTTTGCAGCTGAGGTGAAGAAATGAAGCACAACAATGTTATCCCCAATGGTCATTTCAAGAAGCATTGGCAAAACTATGTGAAGACATGGTTCAACCAACCCGCCAGGAAAACCAGAAGAAGAGTTGGTTAGTAATGTCCTCATACTGCTTATGCAATCTTTCGTTGGTCGTAGTTTGTGTTATATCTACAACTTTGTGCTAAGTTTCATTTGAAGTATTTAATTTGCTTTATGTATTATGTTTACTCAGCGAGGCAGAAGAAGGCTGTGAAGATCTTCCCCCGTCCCACTGCTGGACCTCTCCGCCCTGTTGTGCATGGTCAGACTCTTAAGTACAACATGAAGCTCAGAACCGGTAAAGGATTCACTCTTGAAGAGCTTAAGGTTTGTAAACTCTTTATCTTTTTTATATAGTTTTATTGTTGGATATTTTGTTCAGATTGCTTACTTCTGATTTTTTATTACATCAGGCTGCTGGTATTCCCAAGAAATTGGCTCCTACAATTGGTATTTCTGTTGACCATCGTCGCAAGAACCGTTCTTTGGAGGGTCTTCAGTCCAATGTCCAGAGGTTGAAAACCTACAAGGCTAAGTTGGTTATCTTCCCGCGTCGTGCCCGTAAGGTCAAGGTACTCCTTCGAAACAACAGTCTAGTATTAGCTTTGGGGTAATCTTTGGATTGTATTTGGATCTGATCTCAAGTTGTAATTTTTGTTGTTGTGTGTCAGGCTGGTGATTCTGCACCAGAAGAGTTGGCCAGTGCAACACAAGTCCAAGGAGACTACATGCCTATTGTCCGTGAGAAGCCGACAATGGAGCTTGTGAAGCTGACCTCTGACATGAAATCATTCAAAGCTTATGACAAGATCCGTCTAGAGCGCACGAACAAGAGACATGCCGGTGCTAGAGCCAAGAGAGCTGCTGAGGCTGAGAAAGAAGAGAAGAAGTGAGGATCCTTCGTAGGTAGAAGAAACCTTTATCTTAAATCATCTTTTGGACCTCTAAATTTTTGTGTATCAGACTCTGTTTTTTGTTTCGTCAGTTTTTTATCTTTAAAATCTTGGATTTTGCTGCTACTTGCTTCTCTGGATTTATGGAAAATGATCATATCACACATCTCTATTTCTTAGAAGTTTGTCAAATGTTTACGTTTTTACAAGTTGCTAGAAACTTCTTTAATCTTTGGAGTAAATGTATTTGGGTATTAAAAAATTAATATTTTATTTCACAAGACTAAACGAATACTCTTCGAAAATTACTTGTTTAGGTTTTAACAATTGTTCTTTTTTTTAATTTGAAAATAGAAATTGGTATCTGGTAAGAATAAGTTACTATTTTCATTGCTTCGTATTTCAGAGAAGTGTGCAAAAGAAATCTAAATTACATTTATATCGAAACAATATCGATTACCTTAAAGTTACAATGTGAAGAAAAACAAACCTAAATTAACCAAATAAAAAAGAGTTAATTGGGTACATAGCAAAGAAAAAAACACCCCCTACAATATAACCAAAACCCACATATGCACCTATTTTTTACCCCCAAATTTTAGGGTTTTATATTAATTTTTGTTTTATTTGGTTATCTAGCAAATTGTCCCTAAAAAAATGAAGAAAAAGATAATGCGTTTATAATTTGAGAGTTTTAAAGTCATGAAAAAGTATAATGACATCATCAAGTTTAAACCTAGTGGAAGAGAGCAACATCCTCTTAGCTTTGATCTTATTCAGTCTCTCTTTTAATGCTCCTTCCAGTTTATTCAATGGCAACAACATCAACTGTCATAAAAAACAAATAACAATTATCGAATCGCAAGTTTCCGACCAAAGCAAATGACCCAGGCTTCTACTATGATCCAACTATGGTTCTTGTAACATCTCCGATCCGCAATAGAATCGTTGGGATGGACCATGGTTGAGATGGAGTAGAAACTTGTTGGGAAAAACTAAGTAAAACTCGAATCATGGTCTAATAATTGAACCAGAAATGGTTCAGCAACTCCTAGGACATGGGTAATGTCTACTGGTACCATATTGGAAAATTGCATTAAGGCTATATAGGGGGTGGGTATCCTTGGGTGTATGGACGGATTGGTGGCTTGACCATGGATGGACCATGGGCGAGTTGCTCACCCCAAACACGGATAGACCGTGGGTTGCTAGATTGAATCAAGATCATTGGATGGATCAAAGATCAAATCAAAGTGAGAATTGGCTTAAAGAATCCGAATGTGATTGGACCATTGGCTAAGCAAAATTCGGGAATGTTGGATAAAACATAGATCCGGATTAAGCTTGGTTGGTGAATGAGAAAGGCTGAAGATTGATCAAAGATTCGATAAAAGTGGTGATTGATCGATCTAATGGGTAAGATTCAGCTGGAATCAGCTGAACCAAGATGGAATCAGCTGAACTGAGCTATAATCAGCTGAACCAAGCTGGAATCAGCTGGATTGATCGAGCTAACCAGCTAGATAGAGTGTGGTACAGTTGGGCCAGTTGGGTCTACTAGTTCACTAGCTGGAATAGTTGGGTCGACTAGTTCACTAGCTGGGACAGTTGGATCGACTGTAGTACTAGCTGTTTGAGTGACGCAGTTAGGATCGAAGGATGGACCGTTTGATAAAAGGTCACATGCACTAAGCGTGCAAAATCGGGTATATGGCGTGCAACACACGCACCAAGTGTGCCAAAACGGTTATCATATCCACTTAATTCGAATGGACAGTTCTGGGCGGTTTTGGGCAGAGAAAACCCTATAAAAGGGTTGCCTTAGGCGGAATTTCGCTCTTCACGCACACAGACAGAAAAATACCCAGAAAAACTAAGGCATTGAGAGAAAACCGTTGAGATTGGGAAGAACACCATAACAGTTCGTGCGGGCGATCGGAGTGGTACGAATCCGGTTGGAACAACGGAACAAATCTAGTCAGACTGTTGGATTGAGAAGGATCGAGACAGAAGAAAGTCTCAATCAAATCGTGTGGCAAAGGTGAGTGCGTAACCGTGGCTTTGTGCTCAGATCTGTGATTCGTCGTTCATTTGGTTGGGTCTAAGGATCAGGTTAGTCTATGGTTGATTAACTTGATTGATTGCGCATAAACTTCATTTTATACATAATTGTTCAAAAATTGTCATAATAAACGGTTTACATTCAATAATCTTTCATAACTGATTGGATGAACAGTTCGGGTTTGAAGGGGATCAGGTTGAATCGACAAGACTTGACCGAACCAGAAACAATTACCGTGGATCCAGATTGATAATCCGACTAGTGACTGGAAAATGCTTATTTAGACAAACTTATGCATGAATTACTTCATTGATTCGTGCATCTTAGCCTAGTGAGACGGGATGACCGCATCACTAAGTAATTGTCGAATTACGTATGTCTCTTTGGCTTTCAGATAAAGATGGTGATCGTGGAAAGGATTTGGCCTAGGCGCGAGACTGGTGGCTAAGAATATGGGTGGTGTTAAGTCCGGGTAGTGATAGGATCTATAACTTGTAATAGCTTATAGGCAAACACATAAGTTATATGAATCCTATTGTTTTATAAATAAAGAACCTTGCTTGCTTGTTGCTTAACTCTAATCGCATTTGACTCTAAAACTGAATGAATCTCAGAATGAACCTTATAAAATAAACTGTCTAAAGAATAAATCCTTAAAATGGACTGCTTGGTTCGGATCACTTAGTGATTCGGATGGGAACAGCTGTTCTGGACTTAGAATCAGGAATGTGGTGTTTCAGTTCTCAACCCAGTGATCTAACTGTCTCGATCGGCTCGATACTCCACATACAGATTCGGATCTCTGATTATCCCTTGCTCCATCAACTCCTCTCCAGCGATCTCTGAAAGGGGTAATCGAAGAAGAAAAAAGAAATATTGGGCTTGGAAAGGACTCTTACTGTACTTGATTCAAAATTGTTTTCTTTTTTATGTAATGGACTGCTTAGTCAATTGGGCCTCTAAGGTTTTGTACCATTTGCATTCTCTTGCTTTAAATAGAAAAAAAAAATTCAAAAAATAAATAAATAAATTTCAAAGTGTGCCAATTTGTACAACAACAACAAAAAAGGACAAAATAATAATCTTCAGATCTACCAAATTTTTTTAATTTAAAAGACCTGGTTTCAACTTGGTAAGAAAATATGCATACATGTATATGTAAGTATCTTTCCTTCCACATCTTCCAAAGGATTTGAGGCGTGTCTTTTTTTTTAAGTCAGCGCGGCATCAGCAATCTTAACAGAAAATAACAATATACCATTGTTAAGAAACCACTATTACCTAAAAAGATGTTTCTATAATAATCATAAGGAACGAGCTTTAACCTTGGCGGTCTCAACAAAACGACCTTGCTGTGATAAGTATCTGAACATTCTGAAAGCTTCTTTTCTATATTGAATCATGAATTTTAAAATTTTTATTAAAATCTAATGTTATTGAACTAGTGATTTCAAAAATACATTCAAATCCACTAATTGGATTTTTAGTGATTTCAGGTATTTTAGAGGATTTCTTAGTTAAAAATACTAAGAACCAAATCTCATAGTTTTAATTGAGAGACAGAGAATTTAGTAATAAATTCCCTAAAATCACACAAAATCATCTAAAAATCATTAAATTCCATGTTTGTTTTTAATTTAGCTATTTGGTAAATAAAGGACAAATGTTTTACAAAAAAATATATATATATAAATACTACATGCATGTTGATGCTTTTCTTAGTCCAAAAATTATCATAGATCCTAAAAATGAGTCATCTCATAATTTTGATGTTAATTACTACTATGTATTTTGGGCTAAATGAAGCTTGCAAGAAAAACCATGTAGTAATTCATAACGAACTCGATTATGGTATTGTCCTCAATATTGCATGTCGTCACAGAAATGAGGGCCGCAAGGATTTTAAAAAGTTTCAGAAATTAAATTTCAAGGATCCTTTTTTTGTTCTTGAATTTGTGGATAATGGAAATATACCTTCTTGGACAATATGGGATTGTCTTATTAGTTACGGGACTAATCCGACAAATTATTTTGATATTGAAGTATATCATGCAGGACATAACCCTCGATGTGGTCAACTACGTTCATGGTCTGCCAGATTTGATGGGATTTACTTTACGAAAAAATATGGAAGTCCGCCAGGGAAAGTACTTGATTGGATAAAAAAGTAATGTTCTTTTACCTAAAATTAACTAATGTTTATGTAAGGGTTATTTTAACATTTTCGTAGAACTAAGCCATAAAATTATTATGAACTAAGCTGTAAAAGTTAACTCAGTAATATAATTTGGTGTTAGAATATATTGCAAGATATTGTAATAAAATATGAGTTCATTTGAAATCTTTGTATTTTACATCAATATTTTAAATAAGAAGACAATATATTTTTATACTTATTTTATCTTCACATTTTCATCGGCCACTCAACACCAATCTAATAAGGACAGTAAATAGTCTAAATATAAATTTCCATTGTAAAAAAAAAAACTTTTCACTCTTAAAAATTGAACATTAATCAGAATTATAAACGAAAAAAGAACAGAGATGAAAAAACTTCACGACCTCACTTTTTCTGCCAACACATTCAATGATACATTTTACTTTCGAGACATGCAAACAGAAACCCATAATCATCTCCTATGGATTTCAAAGCATGGTTATTATTAATTCCTAAGTCGAGGTAGCCAAAATCGGACTCATGAAAACTACGCAAAAAGAAAGTTAAACATATTTATACCCAAAGTCAGATGGAAACAAACCAATCGAAACTAATGAACCTATTTTAAAGAAAACAAAAAACTCCTTGAAATATAAATAAACATAGCAAAAACAAATGAAGAAGAAAAAAAATTCATTTTATCGAAGAAAATTTAAAAATTAATCGAAAAAGAGTGGAACCATCGTTGAAATTAGTATGGATGAATGGAACCATAGTTCTAACGACCTCATAAAAATTTCAAAGAAGTTTAATCAAACGAATAATTGAAAGAATATATGATTCATTAAAATGATGTATACGCCAAAATAAATAAGAAATAAGAGAATCTCGTTGTTTATCATACAATTTCAGTGCATTCTTAATATCCATGAACTAAAAATCATTGGAAAAAAAAAGAATAGAGTTGAAAAGACATGATTGTTATAAGATGTATCTTTTAGTGAAAGAAGCGGTTATAGACGGGAAATACCTTTAAAAAAAAAAAGTTACAATGTGAAGAAAAACAAAACTAAACTACCCAAATAAAAATGAAGAAAAAGAGAATGATAGATTAAAAGTCATGAAAAAGCATAATGGCATCATCAAGTTTAAACCTAGTGGAAGAAAGCAACGTCCTCTTAGCTTTGATCTTATTCAGTCTTTCCTTTAATGCTCCTTCCAGTTTATTCAATGGCAACAACATCAACTGTCACAAAAACAAATAACACTTTCTTAGCATTAGGATCATATTGAAACCCATCAAAATCTACTTTTTTATAGTAATTTCAAAATGTGACTAACCTCTTTCTCGGAATCTAACTCATGGGTCAACCTGAGACTCAAGTTTAAGGAAGCATGATACATCTCATCCAACATTTGCCTTGACACAATCACCTTGTTTACCTTCCACAATAGGAAGGGCACATATACACCCGTGACCGCCAATTTCTACAACAACAACAAAAGAGCACAATCATGAACCTCAGATCTACCAATTTTCTTTAGTTTATAAGACCCGGTTTTCAACTTAGTAAAAAAATATGCATACCTGCATATGTAAGTATCCATCCTTCCACATCTTTAAAAGGATTTGAGGCGTGTCTTTCTTTTCAGCCAGCGCGGCATCAGCAATCTTAACAGAAAACAATGTACAATTGTTAAGAAACCACTATTACCTAAAAGGATGTTTCTATAATAATCAGAAGAAATGAGCTTTAACCTTATCGGTCTCAACAAAACGACCTTCCTGTGATAAGTATCTGAACATTCTGAAAGCTTCTTTCCCATATCTTCTCATAACTACTGCTTCCATCTAAAAACATCTCATTTTCAGTTTCTGAAATATTTCAGGAAAAGAAAAAAATACGAAACACACCTCATCTTTCTGTGCTACGCTGATAATGGATGTAAAATCTGCAAACGAAAAATAACGAAAGAAATTAAAGGAAGTTTGAATCCAAGTGTCAGTTGACCAGATTTTGGATGGAGCTACTGTACCAATTATGTATAAATCATCCATTTCTCTCACAAATGCTGGTAGATATGAAGATGTTGCACTCAATTGCTCAAGGCATGCTTCAACTCGCTCTTGTAACATAGTGCGACCTGCTTCTGTCTTTATAACCTCTTCATAAATAGAACCAACTGACATTGGAACTGAAAAGAAGATATTGTTTCAAAGACAAAAGCAAATTCAGTTACCCAACAGAGTTTCATAGGTGATTTTTTAGTGGAGAGGTGTAATATGATTAACCAATCTCAACAAAAACAATTGGAACTTCAATCAAGTTTATTTATCTTAAGATACTGAATGAAAATGAGGGAGCATCTCAGATATTACCCGACTTGTCGGTTTTCACCTTCTTCTCCTGAGATCTTCCTACTTCTAACATTGCCCTCAAGACAATGGCACATCCTTCATCCCTGCGCTCTTTCGCTATCTCCACACACGCCTTCAAAAAGGGAAACAAGTGATCAAAAGATTCATCAAAGTGATGGAGCCTAAAAGATAAATTAGGAGAACAATGTTTAAAATGCCAATGAACAAGAGCGTTATGCCTCATCAAACAACAACCTCAAAGAGAAACGCAGGTAACTAACCTTATGTCTAAGGCGGCGGATGAACTCCTCGAAATTAGGACGCCAAATTACTTCATTGCTTGAATCTGATGATTCCACATCACGTTGTTTACGCTGAAATAAATTTTGAATCAAAGACGAACATCAAAACAAAAGGTATTCAGTGCTACATCATTGAGAAATGTATGCTTATAAGATATCCAAAACTGGTTATGGTAAGAAAGCAGATACCTTCCCCTCAGAGATGTTGCTATCATTATCGGCTAAAGATGGATTTGAATCTTGTTCGAATATAAGTGGAAACCTTATTGCGTCAACTGGAGTTGCTGCTTCAAGAATACGTTCCTCTAAGCTTTCCGGTTCTTTTTTAATCTGCATAGTTCACAGAGAGTGTTTATTAATATCGAAAAGAATAAACAACCGAACTGAGAGTCATGTCGCTGCACTAAGAGTATGATAAAACTATAAACTGATATATCCAACAATGCATAGAGCTGTTAGTTTTCCTACTGACATGCAATACACCAGAAAGACCTTATCAAGTACCTTGGCAGCTTTAGCGCCTTTTTTCTTTGGACCCGGCTCTTGTTCTTTGTTTCCAAGAACAGGTTCGGGAGAAGGAATGCGCTCAACAAAACGTGCAGCAACCAATTTCTGAAGAGAATCTCTGATCGCTTCTGAACCTATCGTATTTTCTGAATCTGATCATGTATGAAAAAAACATGTCACAGATTAGCATCCACTCGGTTTGACGCTTGACGCATTCTCGTGATCAAAATGAGATACACAAAGACCAAAAACCAAGGCCTACAATGAGAGTAAACTGTGGCAATATAACACAAGAGATACATAAGATAACAGAACTCACCCCTGTCTCTTTCTACCAGCTGTCCCAAGGTTAGCCTACCGTTACTAAGTAAACCATCAAGAACTGCGCCGCACTGTACATATAGATCAAAAGTATAAAGATTGGCGCGTCTTGAAGCGTAACCAATTTAGTCAAACAGTGAACAGAATGATGAAGATGCGGGAATAGAACCTGAGACCCAAGTTCTTCGTTTACAACCCTCGAAAACTTGTTATACCTCACACGATGGAGAATGTTGTTAAACAGCACAAAGTACTGTACAGTAGCTTTGCTCTCGGAACCATCTACATGTCAAAACCAAAGAAAAATAAAACTCTCATGATTTCTCTCTTTCTGTGTTTGCTAGTTGAAGGATACGTCAAACCATATAGAATAACTTCAAATTCTTCAAAACAAAAGAAAAACAACCGTGCAAGAACACAAGACAAGACCAATTTAATAAATATAACACCGGTTTAAGATAAAAAGGTAGGAACTTGCACTCTATACTGAAACAAGAACGACTTTAGTGTTCATGTTTACATTTGATCTTTGGGGAACAAAACAAGAATAAACCTGAGAAGACTACTTTCATTCCATGCCTACCAAAACACAGGGAAATGCATTCGTTTCTGTTCACTATCTTAAACAAGTTTCAATACCAAATGAAAAAACTTCAACAAACAAAGCTATCAATTCTAGTAGGAATCTAAGGCAAGATGGCCCAATCACAAAATCCAAATCAAATACCAAAACCACAATGCAGAATAAAAATTTAGAGATTCGAAACTGAAAAGCCACAAGCCAAACCAACAAGGAAACCAGACTAACCAGGCGGTTCCACAGAAAAGGCTTGAACGCAATTGTGCTGAATCAAGAGATACAAAATATCCTTCACTTTGTTATGATTCATGTCTGATTCCGCTAGACGGGAGATATCTCTCGATGAAAGAGGTCCTCTACGGAGAAGACATTCGCAAACTTTCTGCAAAAAACCAAAACCCATCACCAAATCCATTACACAGAAATCATACACTTCATAATCTCAGAAAACGGTTTTAGGGTTTTTCAATTTACCGATACGACGGAGCCGAACTGGACGGTGATGATGTGGACGGCGTAGACAATGCCAAACTCAGCCGAATCCATGATTTCTGTTCTTGTCTTTCTTCCTCCCGCAACACACAGACACAAGAGGGTTTAGCAAAAACCGCGAACTTGATTAACGACTGCTTATAAAGGACAATTCTCGAAAATTTTCCGATTGGATGGAGCGTGAAAGTGTCAGAATCCTTAATGGGGTTTCGGGGAAGGAGACAGCCCTCGCCGGTGGCGTGAGGTTTGGGCGTTCGGGTCAATCGGGTCGGTTCGGGTTGCAAATTTCGGTTCTTCGGTTTGGGAAGAATTCTGCCGATTAGAATCGAATAAAATTTTGGTTCGATTCGATTCAGATGTTATATCTTCGGTTCGATTCGGATGAACCGAACCAAATGCAATTTAGATTAGGAAAAATTGGTTGAATAACAACAACAACAAAAATTGTATTTTAAAATCTAACCAAAACCTTTTACGTGGCAAAATCCAAACCACGTGATTTAGGGTTTTTATTAGATTTTTAATTTTTTTTTTTTTTTTTTGGCGATACCACAAGTTATCATTTAAATTACTGTCGAATTCCCGATAGTTATATCCATGTAATCGAACCAAAATCTAACTAACTAAAACTCGGTTCGATTCGGTTTATATGCCAAAGTCTAGTGACATGTAATCCAGTATAATGTTTGTTGACAAAAAATTTTTTTTTTAATATTTCAACACATATCAAAATATAATTAATAACACATCGACATTGATTAAATTATAAAAGCGTTACGTTCAATAAATATATATATATATGTATATATATATATATATTGTTACAAATATGTAAGAAAAAATACAAAATATGAGACTTTGTATTGTAAATTATGAAATTTTTCAATAATGGTTGAAAAAGGACAATATGATACGTAAAATAAAAGAACAAACCCAATTCGAATTCTTCTATGTAGGCGATGGCCTACATCATGTAGGCTACATGAACACAATGTTGTTCAGTCACTAGAAAGGAAAATGACTTTTTTCATTTACGTAGATGGCTTATTTTCTTATAACTGTATACACGTTTTCATATATACTAAATTTCAACATTTCTTTCTATTCACAGAATCACATTTTCACATCCATGGTTTTGAATTTTGATATTTTTAATCTTCAATTCATAATTGTTTTAAATTATTTTCTAGACAGATGTTTTTTGTATATCAGTATATGAATTAAATTTAACGTATATATTAAACTTTTAATACCAAATTAGTCAAAATTTTAGATATGTGTGTTTTTCCCCCTATAATTGTAGATTTACAAAAACCAATTCATCTAATAAAAATTTATTATTTAGTGATTTATATTAGCGTAGTTATTGAATTAAAATCTAAATTCAATAATTTTGATTTGGATATAGTGTGCATGTATAAATTGTAGATAACAAACGAAATAACCAATCCAAATAAATCAATATAATATTTTTTATAGTATGGAGTCTATGGACAAACCAAAATTGATAACTTCAAAAAGAATATATCTCATTTTTTTCTTATCCTTTAAAAGTTTTTTTCATTGGTCATGTGTAGTGTAGCACTTTATCAATAATCGAAATCTCTAAAGAAAATATATTTACAAATGCTTACAATTAGTTTATCCCACCCACCTCATTTCTTAAGGTTATCTTCTCTTTACAAATATAAGTGAGTAGTGGCTACGTAGGAGCATCTTTTGAAACGTGATAATCCGAGTCAAAGGCACATGTGCTAAAAGGCCCTATAAATAAATGATTAAAGGACTCATTAGCTATTTTTAATGAAACTATAGTCACACTATGCTATCTAAATTTAAGAACAAGAAATTTTCTTAAGCTTTTGTTTATTTCAAGCTGAACAAATTTCATGGACATAACTGGATAACATCGTAATTTCTCTTTATAATTTTTGTGGTTTGTTAAAGTATTTCATATTCTTATGAAATAATTCATAAACCGTAAATAATTTGGCAAAAAAAAAAAAACCGTAAAATACTATCGCATGTATTGCGGTTTTAGCTGTTCGGTTCAGGGTTTGTACCGGAAATTGAAATAAAAATCCACCTCTTCGAAAACCGAAACGTCGGTCTAATAGTAGTAGTGATATACCAGCGACCCCGACAAAAATAAATAAATATATGGAGATAATATTGTGACCACGCGATTATAATCAAACCCGTTATGATGATGCCACGTGGCATCGTCTCTCACGCCATTTTTGCATCTGCATAATAATTGTGTAAATTTATAAATACTGCGTTTTCGTTTTGTCTCCTCTCTGCTTCACGTCCTCATCGTTCTCATCGTTTCTCGTGTTTTTTTTTATCTTCCAGAGAAAAACGGAAACCATGGATAGCGATACCCTCACCGGATTATTGAAAAACGTCGCCGGAAAATTCCCCGATCGGCGAGCGCTCTCGGTTTCTGGAAAATTCGATCTCACTCACGCGCGTCTTCACGATCTAATTGAACGCGCCGCCTCACGCCTTGTCTCCGCTGCAGGAATTAAGCCCGGCGATGTGGTCGCTCTCACCTTCCCTAACACCGTCGAGGTAGTTTTTTTTTTCGTTTTCTTTTTGGATTTCGAGCTTCGGTTTTATTTTGCGTGCTGAGAATCTCATGGGAAGCGGAAATGGTGTGTTGATTATCATGGAAAAACTTAAATCGCTCCTTGTTTGAGAAATTTGATTTCCTAGATTCGGATTATGCTTTTGCATGATTGTTTATTGATTTTGATTTTTTTTTTTTTTGTTTCTTAGTTTGTTATAATGTTTTTGGCGGTGATAAGAGCTCGTGCCACGGCGGCGCCGTTGAACGCGGCGTACACGTCGGAGGAATTCGAGTTTTACCTCTCCGATTCAGATTCAAAGCTATTGTTAACCTCTCAAGAAGGAAACGGACCGGCTCAAGAAGCAGCTTCGAAGCTGAACATCTCTCACGTCACCGCCACGCTGCTAGACGCTGGCTCGGACCTTGCTCTGTCCGTGGCGGATTCCGACTCGGTCGTTGACTCAGCGGCGGAACTCGTTAATAGCCCCGACGACGCGGCTCTCTTCCTCCACACTTCAGGCACCACGAGCCGTCCAAAGGGTGTACCGCTTACGCAGCTCAATCTTGTATCATCCGTCAGGAACATTAAATCGGTTTACAAACTCACCGAGTCTGATTCGACAGTGATTGTTCTTCCTCTGTTCCACGTTCATGGATTGTTAGCTGGATTGCTTAGCTCGCTTGGAGCTGGTGCGGCTGTGACTCTCCCAGCTGCAGGTCGATTCTCAGCGACGACGTTTTGGCCAGACATGAAGAAGTATAACGCCACATGGTATACTGCTGTTCCAACCATTCATCAGATCATATTGGACCGCCACGCTAGCCACCCTGAGCGGGAATACCCTAAACTCCGGTTCATCAGGAGTTGCAGTGCTTCTTTGGCTCCGGTAATGCTCTTGTTTCCGCGATGCGTTTGTAATTCATGAAGAACCTTGGATTTCTTTGTTTTTCCACAAATTTATGGTTTTGTTTGTCTTGGTTTTGGTCAGGTGATATTGTCCAGGCTTGAGGAAGCTTTTGGAGCACCGGTTCTAGAGGCCTATGCAATGACAGAAGCAACCCACCTGATGAGTTCCAACCCCTTACCGGAGGAAGGTCCACATAAGCCTGGGTCTGTTGGGAAACCGGTGGGTCAAGAAATGGCGATCCTCAATGAGAAAGGCGAGATACAAGAGCCAAATAGCAAGGGTGAGGTTTGTATAAGAGGTCCAAATGTGACAAAGGGTTACAAGAACAACCCAGAGGCCAACAAGGCAGGTTTCGAGTTTGGGTGGTTCCACACCGGTGATATCGGTTACTTCGATTCCGATGGGTATTTGCATCTGGTGGGTCGTATCAAAGAGCTTATTAACCGTGGAGGTGAGTCTCGTTTATTCTATGTGATGGCTTTACTGTTTCACAAGAATACTAGTCTCTCAAGCAGCTTATATGGATCAATCATTTATTTGCATAGTCTCAATGGAGTGGTTAGACTTGCCAAAGAAAACCCCCCCAACAAATAAGAAATGAGAAAAGAAATAGAAACAAGTCAAAGAAAGAGGCTTCTTTGTGCAGTATTGTTTTCTTTTGTATCAATTACTTAGAATTTCTGTGTACTGAACTTACAATCTCTATTTCAGGTGAGAAGATATCCCCAATTGAAGTGGATGCAGTACTCTTAACTCATCCCGACGTTTCTCAGGGAGTTGCGTTTGGGGTTCCTGATGAGAAATATGGCGAAGAGGTAAACAAAACCGGTGCTTAAGTTGCTCTTATACTTCACTATGATCCGAAGTTGACAGAGAAGGATTATAGATATAATTTGAACTCATGAATTGGTCTTCCTGATGCCCTGCATAACCATCAACCATTATGTGAACTTATTTCATTAAAGCTCTTAAGAAATGTAATTAGATGTTTAGAATTGGTTAATAACGGAGTTTTTTTCCCTGGTTTACATGTTTATCAGATTAACTGTGCGGTGATTCCAAGAGAAGGAACAACTGTGACCGAAGAAGACATTAAAGCCTTTTGTAAGAAGAATCTGGCAGCTTTCAAGGTGCCAAAGAGAGTGTTCATCACTGATAACCTCCCCAAAACTGCCTCCGGTAAGATTCAGCGCCGTATCGTCGCACAGCATTTCCTCGGAAAACCCTGAAAACAACACAAACACCATATTTTGCTCGAATCCTTGGTGATGAGTCTTAGTTTTCACACAAAGTGGTTTTGCTTTCTCTATTGGTTCTTGCTTTTTATGTTACTTTTCATATGTTTCATGATTAAAAGTGAACATGGTGGTAAAGGTATAGTTAAGTTACAAAATTCGAAATAAAGTTGATAAGAGTTATTGAAGTATAATAAAAGGAGTTTCTCTCATTTTCTTTTTCATTTTTTGGCCTTGTCTGTCGTCGCCGGATAATATTCTGAAATACTCTAAACTGACCATGCTACTCTCCACCACACTCCTCTCTGATCTGAGGCACTCCTCTTGTTTAATGAAATAGGCAAAACCCTTTTTGCCCTTAGAGATCCATTTTCGGATTAAAAACAAATTAAAAAATGAGTAAAATTGGACCAATCAGAGCAGAGTAAAATTCACCCCATCTCGTCGTCGACCCGAAACCGAAAACGAAAATCAAATTCCAATTCACCCAATCCACCTCCGTCAAACCTCCATTGCCGATTTCCAGTTAAAGCTTGAAGGTTGAAGCTCACCCCGTCGATTTTGCATGAACCGTATTTCTGATTCATCCATCATAGAGCTCGTTGTTGAGGTCGACATTGAAGCTTGAAACTTGAAATTTGAGGTGAGTTCTTCTATCTGAGAGCTTGCCGTCGGTTATGTTGGTCTAATTAGAAGATTAGATGTATATTTCGTTGTGGATTTGAGGATTTCAATCTAATTTGGGATTTGCGGATTGGGAAATTTCAATAGATTTTGAGAATTTGGTATGCACATTGGGTGGGAATCGATTATGTAATTTAGTGGTTGAATCGTAGGTACATTAGGATTATGCATATGTTGAGCTTAGTCACCGTATCTGAATCTGAATTCTCAAATTTTGCAGATATAGGATAACTAGTACAATTGGTGTTACTGAGAGACGTGGTATAACAGGTACAACTAGTATTACCGAGCAAAGTAAATATGTGCTAATGTGGTTAAGTTAATATATTTTCAGGATAAAATGAACAAAGCAGTCATACATATTGAATATGGAGGGAAATACATAGGGACAGGAGATGGGAGTCGATGGAATTCAAAAGAAGCTAAGGTGTACGCTTTATCGTTTAAGGAGGAGATAACATATTCGGTGTTAGTGGATAGGATATGCAGGAAGATTGGGATTGATGAAGCTACGAAAAAGGTGAAATTGACTTACGTTCCATTGCTATTGAAACCTCCAAAAGTTTTGGATATTTTGGATGATGATGACGTCGATGGTTATATATCGAGCATGGATAAAGAACAATGTAGAAGTGCTTTGAATGTGGAAATAATTCAGTGCGAGGAGCAAGTTTTAAGAGGAGAAGGAGGGAGTTCATTTGGAGTGAATTATGGCGAGATGGATTCAAATTCTAGAGTAAACGATGGTGCGATTATTCGTTACGAAGAATCGGATCAAAATGATGGCCCGATGGAAAATATTGGTGTTGGAGATGGTGAGAATGTAGGACGTGACAATGTGGATGGCAATGTGGATGACGATTTTGGTTACGGTGTTGTTAGGGATGAATATATTGAGCTTCCGTGTGATGATGAAGAACAACAGTTTGTAGAGGAATGGGAAGATGGTACGGGTCTGGAGTTAGGGCAAGAATTTGTGAGAAAAGAACAAGTGCAAAACTTAGTGTTGAGAGCTTCACTTAAAGAATGTTATGAATTCGACATATTAAATACGGATAGTTGGAGATACGTGGTTAAATGTCGTGTAGAAGGGTGTAAGTGGTATATACGAGTGTCGCGGCCTCAACATTCAAAGGAACAGAATTGGTCGGTTAAAGTATACAGGAAGATGCATTCATGCTCTCGGGCAACGACGAGTACAACTAGCAATAAAAGGAAAGGCAATCCACAATTAGTTGCAGATGTTATGCACGCAGATTATCCTGGTGCATTGGAAACCCCGACTCCTAAAGCTCTGATGGATTTGGTTATGGCAAAAGCTGGAGCGAAGTTGTCTTACCCTACCGCATTAAGAGGGAAAAATCTAGCTGCAGCAGTTGTGCGTGGTAGTCCAGAAGAGAGTTACAAGATGTTGCCTTCTTATTTGTACGTGTTAGAAAAGATGAATGTTGGTACGAAAACAAGGTTGCTGTTGGGTGAAGGAAATAGATTCAAGTACTTATTCATCGCCTTGGGAGCTTGTATCGAAGGGTTTAGTGCCATGAGAAAAGTTCTAAGTGTGGATGCAACTTTTCTCAAGTATGGTGGTGTACTTGTGATTGCTACAACTCAGGATCCGAACCACCACCATTATCCCATTGCATTTGGGGTGGTGGATGGTGAGAAAGATGCTAGCTGGAAATGGTTTTTCACTGCGCTGTTGACTGTTGTACCGGATGATCCAGGTTTGGTTTTCATTAGCGACAGAAATGCAAGCCTCATAAAGGCAATTGCTGAGGTCTATCCAAAGTCCGAGCATGGGTTTTGTGTGTATCATTTGTCTCAGAATGTGAGAGGAAAAGCTCCTAGTGGAAATAAAGAATATATTGGAAAAAAATTCAGGGAGCTCGCGAGAATTTATACACGGGTTGAATTCGATAAGGAGTATGGTGATTTTAGGAGAAGGTTTCCTAAAGTAGCCCAGTATTTGGATAGTAGTGTAGACGTTACAAAATGGGCAAGGTGTTATTTCAAAGGAGGAAGGTACAACATTGAAACCACAAACAATGCAGAATCTTTGAATAATGTTTTTAGGAAAGCGAGGATGTACGCTTTACTACCTATGGTTGATGCGATTGTGGGAAAAATTGCCGAGTGGTTTAACAAACATAGGAAGAAATCCGGTAGTGCACCGAGCACCCACAAAATGGTGCCATTTGTGGAGAATGAATTGCACCCTAGTTGTAAGATAGGGAGCACTTTAAAGGTGCAAGTGTTGAACTCCTTTGAGCTTGAGTTCAGTGTCATTGGCATGGATGGCAAAACCTACTTGGTGGACTTGAGGAATAAAAGTTGTAGTTGCAAACGTTTTGATATAGACATGTATCCTTGTGTACATGCCGTAGCCGCTGTCATTGACTACGGAAAGATGGAAGATAGATCACTTGATATGAATGTATATGATTTGTGCTTGAAGTTTTATTTGTTGGAGACGTGAGCGTTGGCGTATCACAGAACGATTTATACAGTCCCGCATCAGTCTCATTGGGTGATTCCGGGTACTATACTTGCAAAATGTGCATTACCTCCAGATTATCCGAAAAGGAAGGGAAGATTTCAAGAAAACAGGTATCCGTCGGCTGGAGAAGGTCGCTGGAAGAAGAAAAAGACAAGTAACAAGTCCGTACCAGGAAGAAGCTTGAGTGAATGGATTGGGATCCCTAGGCGAGGTGAAACTTGATTTACTATGCCTCGGACAACTAGGTTCAGACTGGTTCAACTAGGTTCAGACTTGATTTACTCTGTTTGTATAACTACGTAAAATTGGTTCAACTATGGATCCTTATCGTTTTGTTTAGATTTATTTTGAACTCGTTTTGGTTTGACTTTACATTATCGTTTATAAAAAACTATAGATGTTTACAAATAATTACATATTGACAAATAAATTCATATTTACATATTCACAAATAAATCCATAAATTATAAATGTTAAACAATTATTTGTTAATTGTTTACAAAAATCAACTAAAATATTTAGGTTGATGAATTTAAAAGATACATTACAAAACCATATTTGATAATCAACTAAGAATCATGTGTTCTTGTACAGAACTTAATACTTGGCAATGTTGAAACTATCATCTTCACACATAACACCTTATACTTTGATGGTCACTTTGATACTCAATAACCACCTTAAGATGCAAAATATGCTTACAATGGGTTTCTACTCATATTACTACACGAAAAGCTTGGGGCAATACAACAGTTACGAAATGTTCTGTGTACAACTAAAAAAGTTTAACCGATTTATGGTAAAACTAGTATAAAGTAAAAACCCTGAAATGTACAACTGTTTGATTTTCTGTACAACCCAAAAACTATGGACAACTATGTGAAAATTTCCGATTAAAAAACATGTTTTCCACGTTTTTAAAACTGGTTCAAAAATTTAAATTTTTTAAAAAAAATCCGCGTAAATCACAAATTCTCAGATTCCCACTAAAACTATTATTTTCTCAATTCTAATAATTTTTTTGGGTTTTCCTTTTGAACTGGAGCGAAATCGAAGAGCATTTGTTACTAACGACAAGGTAAGCTGTCGGGATTATCGATTTCAATTATTCGATTCAGGGATCTAGGGATTTGCGATTTATGTTGTCGGATTTAGGGGTTATCGATTTCAATTGTGTGATTCAGAGATCTAGGGATTTTCGATTTAAGCTGTCGGATTTAGGAGTTATCGATTTCAATTGTTCGATTCAGGGATCTAGGGGTTACAGAGACATGAGTGGGATGAACTCAAGTTATGATTACGGCGACAACAACAGTGACTCAACATCTTAAGGATCTTTAACTGGTGTGGATGTATTTGGAATGGGTCCTTGGCCACGTGAATCTAGCATTCCAACCCGATGTTACTGTGGTGCTGCAGCTATCATTGAAACAGAAACGCATGGTTTGCATTATGGGAAAAGATACTTCACTTGTGAGGGTAATAGGGATGTAAGTAAATGAATTTTACATCAGTTCTATGTAATTCACGAATCTCGTTTCTCGTTTTCATAATGTGATTGTTCATTAGGATGGGGATTGCCACATTTGGAAATTGTGGGACGAAGCAATAATGGAGGAGTTACATGATATCAAGACCAAAGTGAGTGACCTAGAAGATCGAGTGATAGCATGGACTTGCTCTCCCGATTGTCCTCCACCAAATATGATGTGGGACTTGGTTCAGAGTTGTGAGGAAGAGAAGGCGAAGCTTAAGGAGATGGTATCTACTCTTGAAAGATCTAACAAGGAAGTCAATGCCCTTAAGGAGATGTTTGTCAAACTTCAGAGCAAGGTGTTTGGAGAGAAAGAGATGAAACTTATGATTGGATTGCTTGTTGGTGTTATTTCGGTTATCCTTTTCTACTATTTTCTCTAATGTCGATGGTCAAGTACTTGTAATTTTGTACTCTCTGTTTCGAACTACTAGGTGTAACTGAATCATGTTTCGAACTACTAGTATAACTGAGTACAACTAAGTACTTTTTCTGTGTACGTACATTTGAACCAATTTAAAATAAATAACTAGTATAACTGAGTATAACTAACGATACATCCATTCCATTCATTCATGTTCGGGTTTATAAAAACCAAAAGAAAATAACGACACATCCAAGTATTGTCATAAAGAAATAAAGACACAACCAAGTCATAGTTTTACCAATTCTTACCAGCACTACCAAACCAGAAAGACAAAAGGAACATAAACACAGTAGACTCTAAGTTCAAGCCTTGTTGCGGGAACACGTCTTTATCCCTGTCATATATTTTGAATTACTCTTTTTCCTCTTCTTCACCCTTGACGATTCAGCCACTTCATTCACACCACCAATGACTTCCCTAGGTGGAACAGAGTCTTCCACAAGCTTGAGTGTTCTTTCTATCTCACCAAGCTTGTCCTTCACCATTGTCTCCAGCTTTGTCATCTTATCACCGACTTCCTTGAATCCCGCTTCCATTACATTCTTCTCAGCCACATTCTCCTTATCTTTCTGTTTCTCCTTAGCCACAGCCTTTTTATCTTCTTTCTGGTCATCCACGTCTTGGTTGTAAAGTTCTTCAAACCATATCTTATTATTTTCAACCATTAGACACTTCTTCCAACCGTCAATAATAACATCATAATAATCACCTTCCTCATTAATGTCATCCATGATTCGCAACATAAGCAAAGCCTCATCAATCGTTGGTTCCACGATACTTTGAATATCCTGGGATAAAAAGACAAATGATAAATCTAACCAATGATTAAAAAGACATATGATAAATCTAACCTATGATAAATCTAACCTTCGTACTGCCAAGTGCATCATTAATTTCAGAAAGTGGAAAGCCTCTCATGGAACTTGATTTAAACTTGGATTTGCACATCCTAGGGCAGTCACTCGATGCACCTATAACCTCTTCTCTGAATTTCTCCATCAAAACAGGGATTGCCTCAAAGGCTAGAAGCTAGACATACTAACATTATCACATTATCACATATTAACATAATCACATAATCAAAGGGCATACACTAAATCATTATATCATACTCATACCTCCAAGGGGATGATGAAACTTGGGAAGCACCATGATGTTTGGACAACTCCGTTTAATTTGCCATTCATATGTAAAATCTCTCTCATAGTGTCATCAAAGGACAATCGACCCCACGGGAAGGTTTTGCACCACTCAAGATCAGTAACGGCTCTCATAAATATCTCATCTACCATAGGTGCTCCATCTCCTACCTTTGCATTTCCTATGATTACGCTCGATAGGAAGTACAATACCGCCATCTTCAATCTGTCTAGAGAATGTCTCATTGACACAAACTTCTTCTTAACTGCTGCATATGTTGCTTTTCCTGCTTTGAAATGCTTCTCAACAAACTTCAAGTTTCCAAATTTTGTAAAGTTTGGTGGATACTCATTACAGTGCAAACCAGACAATAGTCCGTGTTCCCTTAGAGAATACCTAATTGGAACACCATTGACCACAAACCAAGCTTCCTTGCACTTCTTTGTATTGGCCATGCGGAGTAGGAGCATCCACATCCCCATTGTCTTATGGTTTTTGTCCTTCGGCATGTGAAAGAAGTGACAAAACTGTGGGTGTTCATGGAACCATTCCAACTCATCTGGTTCAAGTGTACTCTCTAATTTGGCCACGGCCTTCGTGACATAACACTTTGTTGCAAATTTCATTGACGTCCCATACTCACTCTTTGGGAACCACATCTTCAATGGCTGCATTGATTCTGTTCCTATCTCTGTAACCTACAATCAAAATACAGTATAATGACAATATTACCTAATCTTTTTTTCTACTTCAAACTAAAAAAAACAGAACTGTTATATCAAGTTATACCAAATTGAACATTTATTCGATGTACATACCATTGCCCCGTATTCCATTGCCCCAGTTGATTGCGACTCATGGACACTTCCTTCTTCATCTACTTCATCGCCATCTTCTTCCTCCTCACTATCATCTTTCTCTTCCTCTCCATTGCCATCTTTCTCTTCCTCGATATTCCCATCTTCTACTTCTTCTTCCTTATCTCCTACTTCTACTTCGGCCGTATCTTCTTCTTCTTCTTCTTCTACTACCGGTGGAGGAGCATCCTTCTCCGATTTATTCAAGCGCTTCGACTTCCTCGACCCCGACGTCCACATAGTCTTCACCATTGCACAATATCTAGGGTAAAATCAACAAAGTTGCAAAGAGAATAGGGTATTCACACAATTTCTAGGGTTCACGATTTCTACAACAAATCGAAACCCAACAGATTTCTACACAAAATCGAATAGAGAACACGATTTTAACTTACCTAACTCTTGATTTCGATTCGAATCCTTCCTAGTTTCTCTAGTTATACTTGTCGTTTTAACGGTTTTGAAAGAATGAGAAATCACGAGGGAGACTTGGAAAAAAGATAGAGAGATACAGATTTGATTTAGAAATAATCGGGTCTAATTGGATCTAATTTGGGATCCGATTTCTACTCAATCTTATTTTGACCCGGAGTGGATCCAATTGGGTCTGAAATCGGGTGGATATTAAGTCGTTGGATCTGTAATTTTATTAGTTTTGCCTGGTTTTACAGTAATCTACTTATTTTTGGATTTAAAAATAAATTAAAAAAAAAATCTCGTTATAACGAGAGTGTTTCGGAGATTCTTTGAGCCAAAAGAGTATTTCAGACAATCTTTCGTCGCTGCGTCGTTTGTTAAGATGCTCTTGGACTATTGCGTTCGTAGCCAATTTGACAACTAAAGGCGTACCTGCCAAAACGGATAAAGCCAAAGGACGCCAATACTTCAAAAAATTTATTAAAAACGGAAAATGACAATACATCGACACATTTTCACCTTAATCCATCCCTAGAGTAAGCCAACTATTTAGTGGAATGGTAGGGTAGCTTCCACCATGTCTACCATATCTTGTTTTCTGACATAAGTGGTTCCAACTTCCCCAAAATGGGATAAAAATTTATCTTGGCAAAAAGAAAAAGCTTCCCATGATAAATTATTTTAAACTTGTGGCAAAGACATTATTTTTATTAAAAAGATCATACTTTTAAATTTTTAATATCATCAAAGAGCTCATTAACCGTGGAGTCGAGTCTCATAATCTCATTTGCTCTGAAACTTAAATTTTTTTAATATAATCATGACAATCAATACTCTATTAAACTCGAATCATAGCGAAGAATACGGATTTGCTAGACACATGTGATCAAACCGTACAATCCACGACGTGAACCGGAACTAGGGAAAGAACCAAACCAGAAATTTAAAGCTAAAGACAAAAGATGATGCACTACTGAAAAGTGAACACAGACACAAAGAGTAAAAACCATAGTAAGTGATAGAACTATACGAGGTAACCTTCTGTTCTTCGATCATTGTTATTGCTCCTCTTGGACATTTTCCTCCTCTTCGTCTTCGTACTCATACCCTTCTTCATCCTCTGCGGTTGCATCTTGATACTGCTGATACTCCGAGACCAGATCGTTCATGTTACTCTCTGCTTCTGTGAACTCCATCTCGTCCATTCCTTCACCAGTGTACCAATGCAAGAAAGCCTTTCTTCTGAACATAGCAGTAAACTGCTCGCTCACTCGCCTGAACATCTCCTGGATCGAAGTCGAGTTTCCAATGAAAGTGGATGCCATTTTCAGACCTGTAGGTGGGATGTCACAGACAGTTGACTTCACATTGTTGGGGATCCATTCCACAAAGTAAGATGAGTTCTTGTTCTGAATGTTGATCATCTGTTCGTCGACTTCTTTCGTGCTCATTTTGCCTCTGAACATTGCTGATGCGGTTAAATACCTGCCGTGGCGCGGATCAGCTGCACACATCATGTTTTTGGCATCCCACATCTGTTGGGTGAGCTCGGGAACGGTTAACGCACGGTATTGCTGGGAACCACGAGATGTGAGGGGTGCGAATCCGACCATGAAGAAGTGTAGACGAGGGAACGGAATCAAGTTGACCGCAAGCTTTCGCAGGTCGGAGTTGAGCTGACCCGGGAAACGGAGGCAGCAAGTGACACCACTCATGGTTGCGGAGATGAGATGATTCAAGTCTCCAACTGAACAAGACACGAAAGCCCATTTAAAAATCGCAATGAAAATCAACGACAGGATCAAGCAATACAACCCAGCTGAATATTATATCGTATATCAACTAATAGTGTTTCATGTTTCCTCATTGTATCAAATAAAAGACACATTCCATTTATAACTTCTTAAGCACAGACTTTCTTAATCAGAGATGGGAATCACGAACGAGCATAACTAGATCACGCAAATCATCTGATTTCTTACTCTTAAGTTCTGAATAAGTTCTTAGAGATCAACAAAACGATGGATTAATTGGTTCTATGAGAGTGTATGTTCACTGAAAATCAAGAGGAGCTTACAGCTAGGAGTGGTAAGCTTGAGAGTCCTGAAGCAAATGTCATAGAGAGCTTCGTTATCAAGAACCATACACTCATCAGCATTCTCAACAAGCTGATGGACAGACAAAGTTGCATTGTAAGGCTCAACAACAGTGTCAGACACTTTTGGAGATGGGAAAACAGAAAATGTGAGCATCATCCGATCTGGGTACTCTTCTCTGATCTTTGAAATCAGTAAAGTTCCCATTCCCGAACCAGTCCCTCCTCCCAACGAGTGGCAAACTTGGAATCCTGAAGAAACACAGAAACATTAACAAATATATATATTACAAAATCCTGAAGACATAGAAGGGTTTTTGAGAAGAAGCTTTTTAAACCTTGCAAGCAGTCACAATTCTCGGCTTCCTTACGAACAACATCGAGAACAGAGTCGATCAACTCAGCCCCTTCCGTGTAATGTCCTTTCGCCCAGTTGTTACCGGCACCGGACTGACCGAAAACGAAGTTATCAGGACGGAAGATCTGACCGTAAGGCCCGGATCTGACGCTATCCATCGTCCCAGGCTCCAGATCCATCAAAACGGCGCGTGGAACGAACCTACCGCAACTCGCTTCGTTGTAGTAGACATTGACTCGTTCGAGTTGCAAATCGTTGTCACCTTGATACCTCCCCGTCGAATCGATACCATGCTCGGCGCAAACCACTTCCCAGAACTTAGCACCGATCTGGTTACCACATTGACCTCCCTGGATGTGAAGGATCTCTCGCATTTCACTGAGTCGGCGACCGAGTTGTAGAGAGAGTAGAGTAGGAGAGGAGTTTGAAGGGTTTGTGTTAGTGTATGGATGAAACGAAGAAGAAGGGGAAAATGGACGGTTTTAATAGTCGCGGAGATAACCGGCCAAGAGTTAAACCGGATATAGTGTGCGAGTCACTCTAGCAAAATTAACATTCGCACTTCTAAGGTATTTCATATGGGCGGATTGGTAACGACGACCGTAGACGGTTGGTTGCTGTAGGTTTTGGCCGTAGAAAAAATGGTTGTAAAAATTGTGGCTGTTACTTTTAAATATTAATAAAGTCTGATTGGTAATAAAAACTGTAGAAACTGTTGCTGTTATTTTAAATATTATAATTTTATATTAAAAATGTAAATTATGAAAATTTCAAGTAAAGTATAAGTGTTATTATCGGTCAATGTGATATTTTTTTATTGACATAAAGATACATATATTAGTATAACATAATAAATAAATATTTTTAATGTGTTATATTTGTTCTTAGATTACTTTACGAGAAGATGATGATGATGATGTCATTTTCTGTAAGAACAAATTCTTTTAAAAATCAATACAATGTAATACAAAATAAAAATAGAATTATTTACACAAAAAGTGAAAAAAACATAAAAATAGTAAAACTTTTGCTTGAGTAATATTTCTTATGTTTATCATTGTATTTATAATTTTTAGTGATATTATAAAAATAGTGTTCGAATCTTTCTTAAAAAATTGTTTTCAATAATTAAGAGTTTAACCGTTCAACTATTGACTAGAGATTACTTTGAATGTTTACTCTTGTTCAGGGTAAAGTAGAAAATAACAGTAACAATAATTTTGGAGAAGTATAATTGGCATAATGAACAAGAAAATAATTAATTAATTAATTAATTGACATACCAACAAAATGGATCTTAAAATACAGAGAAAAAAATTAATGATTAATCAATTAAAATTTCTTTGTAATAAGTTGTACATAGATTTATATATAGATTTTAATCATCTTGGGAAATAAAATAAACAAAAATTTTAAGTTTTTTATTTTTAAAATCTCTCTATTCAAGTTTTAGAAAAAAAACAAAGGGAAAAAGAAGAAAAAATAAGAAGTCAGTTTGAAGACTTTAAAATAGAAAAATAAAGCAAAAGTCTGATTGGATAAAAAAAAGCTGTGAGGACTGTCAAATACCGTACAGCCTTAACAGCCACAAAGCCAATTACACCCATGGTTTAATAGTTGGGTTAACTAATAATAATACTTATGTTTATTTTCAAGTCTCTTTTTTATTTTAAGTTAAACTAATACTTTATCAACATCTTCTCAAACGATACCAAGTTTTTACGTATGGATAGAGTGTTAGAACCAGAATTAGAAACTACTTTATAAAATTGATAAACGATAAATAAAAGTGGAATCGAATCAAAATGAAATAGAAACGGTAAAACAGTTCAAGAAAACGAGATGAGTCTCTTTCCTTAATTCAAAATATCGTCTGTAGTGTGACGGTATAATGCGATAATGAATCCCAGGATACGACATTGACGAGACTGATTCGCGACATCCGAAATCAGAATCTACGAACTATAACTACGATATACTCTCGACTAAACTTACTTTTGAAGAAGAGACGAAAAAAGAGAGAGAGAGTTGGATGTTTTGTTTCTGATCAATTTCAGAGCGTACCACTAATGAATGAAGAGAAGGCTTGTTTTATAGCCAAAGAGTGTGCGGTTCTACAATCCGAGAATCTCTCTCACGTGGAGAAAATTTCTCGGCAGTTTTGGCCGAGTGGAGAGAGGAGTGAGTAATGTTGGGCGAGATTTATGGAGTCAAAAAATTATTCCAAAAAAAATATATTTGACCCGGACACGGACCCAACTGAAACCGTGACCCGACCCGACGACATATACCCAAAAAAATTGTCTATAGATGTCGTAGTCCTAGAGGAATTGTCTCGCCATCTTAATTTTTGCATGTTTTTAGAATATAAATAAAAATTCATTTGTTATATTGGTTGTCCACGCAAGAGAAAAACATGTTAAGAAAGAAAAAAATATATCCTAAAATGTTTAAATCATAGTGTTTCAATTCCATTATAATAATTATAAAATTCACCTTTGCCATTTTTTTTTATCGTTTTCTAGTGCAAATGCTTATAACACGTTATTTTTGGTATAAATTATTCTACCATTTTGCAATTAAATAGCTGTTTGTCATTTGATAATTACACTCTTTACTACTATCACCGATTAAAACGATGTATTATATATGAACAATGAAAGAAAAATTCTACGAAAATAGGAAAGGAAACTAAAGGTCGCACATTTTCTAGGTTCTACTACTCGATACATTTCTGACAAATATTTCGTGTGATACATGACAAAAAATATTTTCTTATTATTATTTGGGAAGTGCAATTAGTGAAGAGGCTTAGTTGTTTTAATTTTATTGGTTTTTCAAAAAAAAAACTATGACAATGTCTTAGAAAAATGATGACATGCCTTTAAGAAAAAGATGACATGACTTAAATCTCTAATCAATCTTTTAACACAAGTTTTATTACAACTAAAATTATCATTAGAAATTTCCAAAATTATAATTTATATTCCGAAATTCTTTTTATAATTAACAACCATTCCGAATTTTAAAAAAAACTATTATTTTGAATTTTTTTTTAAAAATTAATAACCATTTACATATATTAATTTAGTACTTAATTTTCAACCATTCGGAATATTTGTTGATATATCAAATTAAATCATCGTTTTATTTTAATTAAATATTCAATACTTCCTTTTCGTTGATAACTATACCACGATTTTAATAAAAATCATTCTGTTTCAAAATATTATTTACTAATTAAGAAATTATTTTAATTAAATATTTATTATTGTTAGAAAATATACTACAATCTGAATAAATAAGAAGACTGGATAATTTAATACAAATTTAAAACATACAAAATCTTTTACAAAGTAATCGATAACTGCTCAATTTTTATACTTGATGCCTTACACAGATCTCTTGCATATATATCCACATAATTGTGAATAATATATAAATCTTTAAATATTTAAAATATTTTTATTTATAAAAAATTAAATATTATAAATACTTTAAATTTATCAGTTAAACATTAAAAATATTTTAATTTGGAAAAAAAAATACAGTATTATAACTTTTCTAAATTTGAGAGTTTTGCGGGTCAATCCAGGTTTTCTTAAAGTTGTTTTTGTCTTCTGTATTTGAAACAATTTTAAAAAAAAAAAAATATATATATATATATATATATATATATATATCATAAGTTAATACGGTAAGTGTTAAATATATTATATAGAAATTTATAGACTACTATATATATATATATATGATTAAGTTTTATATTATTATAAATACTTTCAGTTTACCAAAAAGTTTAAACATCAGAAATATTTTAATTTGGTAAAAAAATTTGAATATTATAACTATTCCGGATTTGCAAATTCTGCGGGTCAATCAGCGTGTTCTTAAAGTCGTTTTGTCTTCTCTACTTAAAAAAAAATAAAAAATATATATCATAAATTAATACGATAAGTGTTAAATATATTATACAGAGAGTTTATAGACTAAAATATATATATTCGATTAAGTTTTATATTTTGATATCATAAGATTATGTTTTTTTAAACAATAAGATAAGAAGAAGATGAAAAAAAGAAGGAAAAAACAAAAAAGAGGAAGAAGAAGAAGAAGAAGTCAAATAAGATAAAGAAGGCAAATATGATGAAGAAGAAGAAGAAGGAAAAGAAGAAAAAAAAAAAGACGAAGAAAAATCGGAAGAAGATGACGAAGAAAACCGGAAGGAGAAGAAGAAGACGGTCAAGAAGAAAACACATAGCGACTTCGGCCGCAAGTAACAACCCTATAAAAAATAGAATAAGAATGAATAAAAAACTGAAGGGGAGCACGAGGACGAGGAAAACAACGAAGAAAAAGACAAATAAAAACCTGAAGAAGTTGTTGGATAAGTCAAAGATAATGAAGAGTAAGGAAAGAAGAGGAATAAAAATAAAAAAATCAAAGAAAAAAAACCGAAAGAAGAAGACAAAGACTACGAGGAAAAATAAGGAAAAGAATGGAACGGATAAAAATTGGACGAAGAAGGAAGAGAAGACGACTACAAAACCAAAAGAAGAAGCCAGAGAAGAACATAGAAATCGCAAAGAAAAAAATTATAGCGATTTTGACCACAAGTAATAATCCTAGAAGAAACTAAAGAATAAGTAGAAGAACAGTAAGGAAGAAAAATGAAGGAGAACAAAGAAGAAATCGAAGAGGAGCACGCATACTAGGAAGAAGACAAAAAAAACATAAGCAGAAGAAAAAAAATAAGTTGGATAAGAAAAAGAAGAAGAAGACTATGAAAAGAAGAGGAATAAGAAAAATAGGAAGAGGAAAAAAAAAATAAAGATAAGAAGAAGAAGTCAGATAAGACAAAGAAGACAAAGTTGATGAAGAAGAATAATGAAAAGAAGAGAAAGAAGAAGAAAAAAAAAAAAATCGGAAGCAGAAGACAAAAAAAATCTGGAATGAGAAGATGAAGTCGGAGAAGATGAAGACGGTGAAAAAGAAAAAAAAGAATACAGGAGGAAAAATAAAAATTGGAAGAAGAAGATGAAAAATCATGAAGAAACTACAAAATACAAAAGAAAAATATAGTGATTTCGGCTCCAAATAACTAACCTAGAAGAAACAAAAGAATTAGAAGAACGAAGAAGAAATTGAAGAGGAGCATGAAGACGAGGAAGAAGGTGAAGAAAACAAAGACAAAACAAGTTAGAAGAATTCGGATAATATAAGGAAGGAAAAAAAAGATGAAGAAGAAGAAGAAAAAACAAAGAACAAAAACTATAACAAAAAGACGAAGAAAAACAGGTAGGAGAAGACGACGATATGATGAAGAAGAATAAGGAAAAGAAGAGAAAGAGTAAAATTTGGAAGAAGAAGGAAAAGAACACGAAGACGAAGAAAAATAGATAAAGAAGTCGGAGAAGAACAAAGAAACCGCAAAAGAAAAAATCTAGAACTTTTGGCCGGAAGTAACAATCGTAGAAGAAACATAAGAATAAGTAGAAGAAAACAACAAAGAAAAACAAAGAAGAAACCAAAGAAGAGCAAAAAAAAGACAAAAAAAAATAAAACAAAAAATGTCAGATAAGACAAGGAAGGCGAAATGGATGAAAAGAAGAAAAATAAAAAGAGGAAGAAAAACTGCAAGAAGAAAAAAAAAATTGACATGAAGAAAAAACAAAAACAAAGATAGAGAAGAAGAAATAAAACAAACATATATAATTAATACAATTAACAGAATTTATATAATTTTTTTCATGTTCGCCATATCTATTTTGTTCAATATGTTAAAACATATTCACTTATTACAAAATTTTACATATTGTTATCTATCGTTTGGGTTTTATTTCAACACAAATACAAAAGTTACAAAACGGATCCGTAGTTTTCACTACGTCTAAAATATATCTATGCATA
The DNA here is from genome assembly GCA_900406555.1 of Pseudoturritis turrita. Classification (NCBI taxonomy): domain Eukaryota; kingdom Viridiplantae; phylum Streptophyta; class Magnoliopsida; order Brassicales; family Brassicaceae; genus Pseudoturritis; species Pseudoturritis turrita. The sequence goes on along the minus strand of OVBL01000198.1, from coordinate 412,698 downwards.
TTAATTTCCTACATGCATATAAATTTAAAACTAACAATCATACATATTTAATTTTAATACTAAAATTAACTTATTCTCTAAAAAAATTTCATGTCCACACACGGTGCGGGTCAACCACCTAGTATATATATATATATCGACGGGTTATATGCAAGTAGGGCTTTTTCGCTACACAACAAAACTTTATACGCGAATCTAATTTTTACGAACCGGTCTGGTTCTGCTTCCTCCAGTACTTACTCTCCCACTGTTCGATTCTACTAGTCGTACTCTGTCTCCTTTTCAGAACCGAGAAAAACGACGCCGGATCATAGGGAGGCGGCATTGCGCAGGGACCAGTCTCCGCAGGGCGTTTCACAAGTGATTCCATCATAAATTTTCGCTCATTTCCATCCCTCGGGCACGCCATTGCCTCTGAGCAGAGTTCGGTGGCGTTCTGAGGAATCTCGGGTTTAAACCGGAGGAGTTTAGAGTATTGGGTTAAGAGATGGTACATGTAATCGTACACATAGTCCATCTTGAGTTCTTCTTGAACAAACTCACTCGCCTTCTTTCCGATGTCTTGTGCCTGGCAAAAATAAATAAAAAACCTCCGTGAGGATAACAATCAGAGTGTACTTAGACCCGATTCTCGATCAAACCATTCATGAAATGCTTTAAAATGTGAGTCTGATTCGCCATATGCAGCAAATAGAGATTGAATTCAGTAAACTAATCCAAGCGCGTTCACAACCGAATGTGTGTGGATTGAAATAAATGGACATGTGTGTGTGCGTGTGTCTCGGTGTGCATACTATTAGATTGTGTCTCGGTGTGCATGCTATTAGATTAAACCGGGATTGAGAACCGGCTAACAGCCAGGTTCAGTCCAATACCATTTTAAATAATAACATACCTTTCGCATGTGCAAGTTTCCCCAATCAACGGCGAATTTTATGGAGCGGCATTTGTCATCTTCCTTGACGGGCCAATAGTGGTGACCCGGAAACAGACCTCGTGTGAAGAAATCGTAGTAATGAGGATTCACCAGCAATGTCACCGAGTCACAAGCCAAAATGTACTTCTCGCTCACCGACCACGCAGACCCTTCTATGTAAATCTTGTACCTGCACAACAAGGTTTTTGCATCAGCCATTTCTTAGAAACCCAAAAGTAATGTAAATGTTCCTCTAAATAATTTACATGCTACTACCTGTGATGGCATTGGCTCGCCAAGGCTGATTGCTTGTAACCTTCCTTTGATTCCTTGACCCAGTCCTACAATGAACACACAAAGATAAAGCACGTAGAGAAGTATTATATAAACATTTACCGACATCACAACTCCAAACTCTCAACTTTTGCACCACAGTACATCAACCGGTAAGAACTAAACTGATAATTTCAATTATGGATCCACCTCTTGTAACGAAATTCGTGTTGCTAATGTGCTCCAATGCAAGCGATTAAATACTGGTGTTCGAAGAGCCATATCAATGTCACACCACTAGATACCGGTTTAAAAAAAAACCTTTCTTTTACGAAATGCGGGGGATTTCAAGGAATGGGAAATCGAATCCGGAACCCTCTTAACTAATTAAATCATAGAACTAAAACAATGTGATATCGGCGTAGATTCAATTACCTGAGGGTACAAACGAGCTTTCCAGTCATACTCCTCGGATACATTACATTTCATGAGATCTTGTCTCGTCTCAGCGACTGTCGGATTCCCTTTCCAGTAAGCATAAGGCTCTCTGTCTATCCATTTGGTTCTCTGGTTCCCTTCTCTGAGTTCTTTCAACAGACTCTCCCATGGCTTTATATTCACCTCAGCCCTACAAAACCAATGCAATTCTCTTGAGACTTCTCTAAAACAACTCTCCCAGCTATTTCTTAAGCTACAAATCACCAAGTAAAGACACTATGGGGTTTCATTTCTCAAATCCAAAACTACTGTGGTGAAATTGTAAAACCCTAAAAGCTATGGGTGCTCGAAGAAAGTAATTGGAGGGAGGAAGAAGAAGAAGCGTTTACCATCCCCAATAGGACCAATCAGGAAATACGATGTCGAGCGTCTCGTTGTTCCCACAGTAACGGAAAAGCGGCGGCGGCGAAGGCGTTGACTGGTCAACTCCGGCGAATTCTGCCGCCCTCACTACCGGCCAGTCAACGCAGTCAAACATGAGCTCGAGATCCGGAATCTTTCCCGGATATCTCCGTAGGAGCTGTACGAAACCCCAGATCGTGAACACATCTCTCGTCTGAAAAGCCTCCCGAAACTTCTCGACGTAGATCCTCCCGTTGACGATCACAAGCCGGAAATTCGCCGTCGCATTGGCGCGCTCTAACGCTTCCCTCGGGATCCCCGTCTTCTCCCACGGCCGTAGATCCTCGTGGATCCATCGGAAATAGTCGGGACACGTGGCGGACGGAGAACGGATGGAGTCATCTTCTCTGGCGCCGGATCGGAAACTCGTCGGATAGTTGTTCCTTGGGCAAGTTACAACGGTATCGTTGCCGGAGAAAGCGGCGCAGTTTAGCGTAAACTCTTTAGGCTTTTCCGTAATTAGCTTAGTCGCCTGAGGGTATTTTGGGGATGCGGTACTTTTTTGGGCCTCCTTCACGGTCGCCGTTTCTTTCTCTATCAAAACCTATAAGTAAAAAAAGTAAAAAAAGTAAAAAAGTAAAAAAGGTAAAAACGTATTCGAAAAAGTCGTTTTAGTGAATAGCGGTGGGGTAGTTATTGACTTAAAAACAAGCACGTGATTAAGGTCCCATGTAAACACGTGTTAAACTCTCCGTGACTTTGTTTGACAAAAAGTAATGGTGACACGACAAATCAGGCGCCAATAAGTTTAGCACCACCAATACTAAAATTCCACGTGGCAAGAAATATCAAGGGGAAAAACGACAAAAGGGAGGGTCGTTTAGAGACGGAACACAGAATGTGGTAATAATAAAATGTGAAGGTGCGTACGGAGGGGTCGAGGAGGAGGCGCGTGGAGAGGAACGCGCCGAGGAGGAGGAAGAGGAAGAGGGAGAAGAAAGCGTAGGATCGGCTGGAAGCTCCGGAGCCGGTTTTGACGAGAGGAGACAAGATGGTATCGAAATGACGAGAATGCCCTCCCGATGATGATGACGACCCATACGACGTCGGTGAGTTCCTCATCGTCCCTCCCTGCTGTTGCATGCCCCAATAACGTCAAAATTTGGTAATAAAGAAATGATTATATAATTGATAAACGTAAAAATGAAAGATGAAGAGGTGAAGGAGAGAAGAGAGAAAAGAGGAAAGAAAACGAAAGGACAGGTTGCAGAATAATGTGAACCAAAACAAGAAAAGGTTGGTTAAAAGATAAAAACTAATTTTGTTTTTAATGATTGCAAGACATGAAATGAAGGAGGCAGTACCTCGAAAAGGCATAAATATTAAAAGCTTCTCATTGAAATGGGAGACGAAAGTATTATATATATATATATATATATTTAAACTCTTTCTTGTTAATAAGATTTATAGTTAATCGTTAAATAATAATGTGAAATAACAGAATCGTAAAATGCAAGTGTAAAGTGAGCTGTTCGGAAATATAATCTTGAAAAGAAATTAATTTTTAGCTGTAAAATTCTGGAATGTGATTTAATATACAATAAAATAACTGAATTATGCAACAATAATTCTGCAAGAAATTTGTGATAAAAAAAAATATAGAATCATAAAATAAAGGTGAGTTTCGCCAAGTATGAGGTGAATGTCGGAAAAATAAAAATAAAAATAACATCTATAAGGCCTAGATCGAGGCCAAGATCCAGTTTCCAAGCCCAAACCTGAAACAAAGAGCCAAACCTTTTGATTATTCCTAAGATGAGCATCATATCGTAATTATCAAAACTAATAAGATAACTAGTTGATGGCCCGGTGCGGACATGAGAATTTTCAAAAAAATAAGTTAATATTAGTATTTAATATTCAATTTTATTATTTATAAAAATTAAATACGTGATTGTTAGTTTTTAAATTTATATGCATGTAAAAATGAATATGAGTTGGATAATATTTTTAATATTTTAAGTGTCATTTTGAAAATTAAGGGTTTTCGTTTTATAACTTTAATATTTATGTTGAAATAAAATGCAAATGATAGGAAATAAATTAATTCACATACTATTGTAGACTGACAAAATCATGCATAGTAAAAGAGCAGCTTTGGAGTATTTGGTCCAGCACTTCACGCTCACTGGTAGGCTGGATAAGTAAACCTTCAGATTCACTGAAACTCCCGATAAATGATCTCTTCCCACGTTTGGGAATCAATAGATTTTATATTGCTTAATCAATGGACTGTTGATATTTTTTCTTTTGAGTGCTAAAAAGGCAATTATCATATGCCGTATGTCAATATTAGACAATAATTACTAGAACTTATGCTTCTACAGGACATAAAAAGAGCGTAAAACCAGGTCACAAATAATTTTTCTCAAACATAATGCTGAAGAATGTTATAAACCACGTTAGCTAAGAATAAATGGAAAGAAAAGCAAAACATTATAAATATATGTACACAACTAAAAAAAAATCATACCTTGTTAATATGCGAAACCTAGAGAACACAAAACGGAAATCAGAGGTATATAAATCATAAGAAGAAAGAAAATTAATATATACGAAATGAAAAAATAGAAATATATATTATACATATATACGAAAAGATCATACCTCGCCCATCGGAGAAACTAATCTGCAAAACATAGAAAACACACGAACAAAAACATATCAATAACGGAACAAAACAGAAACAAATAGACGACGAAAACACTAAAAATATTAAACTATACACATATACGAACAAAGAACGCATAGTTTTTAGCAAAACAGAAATTCTGTAATTATCAACGTGGGATGAACCTATAGAAATCTGGTAGAGCATATGTGTATAGATTGTGTTTACGATCTTATGTTTTTAATTTGGATTAAAAATGAAGTTTGAATTTTTATTTTTTAAATCAAAAATTGCCTCATTCTGGTTACGATCCTCAAAACCACCGATAAAGTGTAAAATTGGTTTTCAAAAGTATATGTATTAACCTTGAGAGGAATCTATTGATGATAAATTATTAAATCATACCTCGTCGATGGGATTTAAATGGATTGGGTTAGCATAGTCCAAGCGAACCCACTTAAAATCTTTGAAACAAAGTAACGTAAGAGAAATATAGGTATGGAATTGTGTAGACACTAAAAGAAATATTTATAGAGGAGAAAAATATATGAAAAAAGGAGAAACTGATGATTTGTTTGACAATGAAAGAAAGAAGATTGTATATATAAGAATCGAATAAGATATAGATAACCATGAGAATTATTTTGATATCATCAAATTCGATATTTATATATATCCATAATTAATAAGAAAAATATAAATCAATTATCGAATATATCCATAAAAATATAAACCACTTAAAGACAAATATATCCGTTAACTAAATAAATTTAGAAAACTATAAATTATCAAATATCGCATTATATATATCTATAATTAAAAAAATTATAAAACAAATATTGAATATATCCGTTAAAAATAAAAATTAAAGACAACATAAAAATATAATGTAATAAAAACTCAACTTTCATTCTGGTGCATAGTTACCTCTCTAATAATATAATAGATAGACATATATATATATTAGATTAAGGACCCGCATATAGCGGGTTTATAAGAAGATATTTTCTAACTCCATAAAAAAAACCAAACACAGACAAAGTGGAAAACAAAATTAGATTATCCATAAAAAAATTAAAAGAATAAAATAAAATTGAGAACGTTATTGTGAAACCACTGATGATTGAGAAGTCTGACAATTACTTTTTTTCTGATTCTTTTATTAGTTGATTTCCAATTAGATTTGATCACATATTTTCAAATAATTATGTTTTTCTATTCATATTTGAATTAGATTTACTTTTAACTATTTTTCCTACTCATATATCTATTTCTTAAATCTTGTTGAACAATTCTCATTAATTATTTTTTATTTTTAAGATTTTATAACTCCTTAGAAAGAAACCAAATGCGAAAAAGTGCAATACAAAATTAGATAACCCTTGAAGATAGATACAATAAGTTTGAGAACGTCGATACGAAACAGCTGATAAAGAAGTCTAACCGTTATTTAATTATTTGATTCTACTATTTTATTATATTATTTGATTTTTAACTAAATTTTGTACATATTGCCAAATAATTAGTTTTTCCTAAATCTATTTGAAGTAATTTTACTTTTTATTATGTAATTACTCATATATCTATTTAGTCCAAACCTTGACGAATTGGATTTTAAAATTCTGTTTGAATTAGATTTACTCATTTTTAAAATCATATTTAACATTGTTTTTTGAATCAACGTATTATCTTTTTGCTTATGAAAAACGAATTATAAATATTTTATCACTTAGTTTCTTATTTTCTATTATTTTATTGATAAACTTTTACCATATTTTTTTCAATATATGAAACTCTTTTGTCACATTTTAAATTCTAATTGATTTTTTTTTGTTTACACATGTCAAAATCTGATCGACTTATTGATACTTATCACGATCATATTAATTACAAAGTAAACGCATCAAGCTTTATATAATAAATATATTTAGGACTCGCATATATGCGGGTTTGTAATCTAATATTTTATAACCTGTAAAAAATAAAATTAATCCATTAAAAGTAAAAAAGAAAAAATTAGATCACCGGTGGAAGTAAATAAAATAAATTTGAGAACGCTGATGCAAACCAATAATTGAGAAACTTAACATTTATCTAGATTCTTTTATTATTTGATTTTTAATTAAATTTTATCACATATTTTCAAATTATTAGTTTTTCTATTTATATTTGAATTAAGATTACTTTTTAATATAGTTTTTTAAATCTTGATCAATTTATCCTCATATTTCTAGTTGAATTATTTTTACTCTTTTAATATTTTATAACCTTTTAAAAAACACAAAAATGAAAAAAAAATCAGACCATCCGTGAAATAAATAAAATAAAATTGAAGACGTCGATGTAAAACCATTAGAGAAGCCTACAAATTATTTGTTTATTCTTGATTCTCATAATTTTTTTATTATTATTTGAATTTTTAATTAATGTTTATAAGATATTCCAAATAATTAGTTTTTCATAATTAGGTTTACTTTTTATCATGTAACTACTCAAATATATATATTTTTAAATCTTGACAAATTATTTTTGTATTTTTATTTGAATTTGACTTACTCATATTTTTAAATCATATTTGAATTTTCTTTTTCACTTCTAAATCGACATATTATCTTTCTTCCGATAAAAAATGAATTATAAGTATTTCATCGTTTGGTTTCTTACTTTCTATAATTCTCACAATATGAGAAACATTCAAAATAATTTTCTTCTCATACATCAATTTTGTAAACTTTTGGTACGGGTGTCTACGTAATGGTAACACTAAAATTAAAAAAAAAACACAATATAATGTACATTTTTTATTTATTTTTTGTAATCGAATTTCAAAATATAATGATTATTATATTTTTTAAATGGATTAAATTTTTTTGATATGTGGCTAAAGTTAATTGGAAAAAGAATTCTGGATGAGATTATTGAAATTTTAAATTGTTTGGTGAGAAAATCGAGAGAACACAAAATTGTTTCAACAAAAGTGAAAGATTATATTTCTTGAAGATTTAGGTATGTAAACCTAATTTTTTTCAAACTCAAAAGATTTTTATTTGTATATTTAATATTCTAATGAAAAAACGTGTTTGATGTTTTGCCTTATCTATTTCTATTCAAAATCAAAATATATGTAGCTTATCTACTAATTTTTTATGAATTATCAATTAGAAACTAAATGGAAAACATTGATATATGTTGCTTTTATAATCTAATTGATAAATACAAATATATAAGATTTTTTTTATGAGATTATTTGACACGTGGCAAAGGTTAATTGGAAAATTGTTTAAAAGTTATTTATATATTTTGATTATTTAATTATTTGATTTTTAATTAAATTTCATCATATATTTTCAAATTATTAGTTTTTCTATTCTTATTTGAATTATGTTTAATTTTTACTATTTTGCTACTCATATATCTATCTTTTTAAAAATCTTGATGATCTTATTCTTATATTTTTATTTTAGTTATTTTTACTCTTTTAATATTTTATGACCAGTGAAAAAGAAACCAAACACAAAAAGTAGAAACCAAAATCATATCACCCGTAAAAGTAAATAAAATAAGATTGAGGACATCAATGTGAAACCACTAATAAAGAAATCTAACAATTATTTATTTGTTTTGATTTTCCTATTTTTCATATTATTTAATTTTCAGTTAAATTTTATCACATATTTCCAAATAGTAAGTTTTTCATATTCATGTTTGAATTATGTTTTTTTTTATTATGTAACTACTCATAAATCTATTCTTTTAAAAGAAAAAAATATTGATGAATTGATTCTCATATTTCTATTTGGATTAGATTTACTCATGCTTTTAATCATATTTAGATTGTTCTTTTTTCTGAATCGACATATTATCTTTTTCCGATAACGATAATGCACATTGTATTAAGTTTTTTAATTCGTTTTGTACTATAATTTTAAAATTTAATAATATTAGATTTATTTAATTAGATTAAACTATTTTGACACATGTCAAAAACTAATTGAAATTTTTTTAACACGTGTCAAAATCTGATCGTCCGACTGCCACATGCCATGATCGTGTTAATTACAACGTTAGACGCATCAAGCTTTATATAATAAGATATATATTTTTTTTTTTGTTAAGAATGTAAATATCATTAACGAAAATGAAAGTTTTGGGTTACAAATTGTTTGTGAGACAAGTTGTTACACCAATAATTTTGATCCTATGGCAAAAAAAGATTAAAAACATGTAAACAATAGAGCAATCGGTACACGTTCGGGATTCTCCGAAAAACAATCCCGAGAAAGTAGCGATAATGATCATGAAATTTTTGTGCGAAGAAGCAATGTGGAAGCCAGTAAATTGGGAGCTACAAGAAAGGTCAATGAGAGGCCCTCGACGCTATAGGAAGCACGTTCATCCGGTAGCACGAAGAAACCAATGAGATCCAAGTGTCGGCATGCAACTAAACAAAACTGACCTCAACACCCGTTTACGAGGCACATCGAACAACTTAGGAACATTGCTAAAAGTAACCACACTAACCTGAAACTAGATATGCACGGCAGCTTTACTAAAATCCCATCAGAAGTTGGAAAGCTCAATGGCGAGAACTAATCGCGTGTCTTACTAGGTCCTCCAATATCGACTAACGGCACAACAAGAGCCAGTTCGAAACCAGTCCATAACCAGCGACACAAACTAAAGATCCCCAAGCACTAAATCCCAGGTAAAGCTGCCCTAAACCCACACACTAAACAACCAGAAGGAGAAGACGTAGCACAAATCAGGTTAGAGTAAAACTCACCGGAAGCCGCGGCGGAGCTCACGCATCCACAAAACCCAGAGAACCACCAAAGCCTTCACTCCCCATCATCGAATTTGCTGAAACGAGAGCCAAGACATTAACATCGATCCCACGCAAATTTCTAAGAAGAACCACGGGTCTACTAGATCGGCGAAAGGATTTTTCCTCTAGTATTCCCATCCAACCGACGAGGAGGATTTGAAGCTTTCACAGAGATTTGAGCACACCTCAGAGCAGATCTAGACAGAGGCGATAATTGAAATTGTCTCCGAACAGGGATCAGTCTGGATCGACATAGATCTGAGATCCCGACCGAGGATAAGGTGAAATCGTCACGGAGAAGAACGGGATGGTCCACCTCACCGGAAAAGCGAGAGCCGAAGCCGATGAAATACCTCGGGCACCATCGAAAAAGAAGAAGCATTAAGAAGCTAGGTGGAAGCAGTTAGACGAAACAGGAATATGAAAAATGGAACCTCTCCCGGCATCGGCGAGGAGCGCTGGCTGTCGGAGAGGTGTCGGCGGAGACAGAAAATTTGGGTTTGGCGGTGGCGACGATTGAAAGCAGGGCGAATTCGCCTCGAGAAAGAACCTAACTTTTTTGATTTTTGTCTATTTCCCATAATAGACATATTTGTTCATATATTTCCCGGTTGGCTCATATTTTTAAACATCAATTTCGAAAAAGTGGCAACAACTAACAAACTGGGCATTGATTTGGACCACAATAAAGTACAAGGGAGAGACACATGTGATTTCGAGAAAATGGACCCTTTTGTTATCACTTTTTAAGTGTTTTGTTCAATGTCCTACTGTTGACGATCTGGTTACGACATGACATTTACATATACATAGAGCTGTCTTGGTCGGAGTTTACTATTCAATAAAGGGTTTAACGGAAGCCTGAAATATAACTATTACATACAATAATCAAAAGCGTTTAAATGAGATCTTTTGAATGTTTGAATATTCACAACCAATTAATATCATAATCTTGGCTCCACTTAGTTATATGGAAACATAATGATGGAGAGAAAAAAAAAAGCAAATAACACGAATTATGGATGAACAAATCTTTTTAGGAGTGCCCTCTTTGACAATTTTGAATTAAAGCTCATGCTTAATAACTATCCATGTCCCTACCTTAATCACAACTTCACATCAAAAATCAGACTACGCTCTTCATTATTTCCTTTCACAATATTATTTACAAAAAGTTGAGTTTCATAAAAGTATATATGAATGAAAGTGAGGTATCTAAATTTTAAATCCAAACCCAAACCTTTAATGGTTAATCAAAATTGTACTACCGAGTTTGCGATTCGTTTACTGTGTTGTCGAAATTTGATTTACTCGAAACGCTCTTTAATATTTTTTTTTATAAGAATTAATTACTTCATCATGATTCACGATGCATCCAAGAAATTGCATCTAATTTAATAAACTTAATAAACAAAAAGATAATATAATTTATAGGTTTCTCGAGTATTGTTATTTTCCTAAATAAGAGATTTCTCAATTATTTCAATGACATTATTTCATTACTAAAGTAGTATTAAAACATGATAAGATTTGAACTAAAAAAGCGAAGGGTTCGCAAAGCTTTGAAATGTTATCTTCTTTAGTAGGGACTGCTTCTATTATCAATACCAATGAACATTTAGCGGTTTATGTGATGCCATATTATCCTCGTAGGCCATATATAACTCATGAAAATATATAATTTATATTCACCAATAATAAACTAAACGGTCATGGGTATGCCGTAACATAAATAAATTTAAATAAAATGGTGTTAACCAAACGGTCATGGGTATGTTGGTCAAAAACAAAAATGGTTTTTCACTGATTTTTTAATTTTGAATTGATCAAAATGTAAATTTACAAATTAATTTTAGATTTGGAGTTAAGATTGAGTATCAAAATTGATCAAAATGCAAAATTGTGAGTACATTATGTCATTAATTAGCTAATAACTGTTTTGACTTGGAACGGTATTATACTTAAAGGTTCTTCTTACTTCTGACTTCAAAAACTCTAATCTATATATATATATATATATATATGTTGACAAAGAAAATATAAGTTAATATTTCAAGTAACTGGAAGAGAGTGAGATGATTTGGGGCAGAGAAGAAAACCTAAAGCTCACACCTTTTTTGTTACTATTTCACGCGTGCTGTGTTCGTCCTTTGTCTCCCTATTTCACAACCCAAGAACCCTTTCCATAATAACATATACTATAATTTATCTTAGCAAAAAAAAACATATACTATAATTTAAATATGAAAAATAGTAATCAAAAGAATAGTCTGTATTTACACACATATACATGATCTACCTATATATATGCATACACAATATGGAGCCTTTGTGCTCTGCTTCCTTCTCTAGAACTAAGCAAGCTTGGAGGGAGTTTCTTTATATAAGAGATTAAGCTTTGAGGGAGTTTCTAAGAATGTCTGTGAGTATCTTACTCCAATCTTATTAGTTATTGTCCTTTGTTTACAATTACACGCATATTTACACTGTATATGATGAATATTAAATTACTGAGATATGTGTTTGTAGATGGCAGTGGAGATAAGAGTTCCAAACTTGGACTGTCAAGGATGTGCTTCTAAGCTTAAGAAGACTCTACTCAAGCTCAAAGGTACTGAAAGCTCCTGGGTTTTTGTGTTTTTTTAGATTGACAAAATAAAATAATTTCAACCAAATTAAGCTTTGGTTTACTTTACTTATCCCGATTGAACATCTCAACCAAAACTTAACCATACCTAACCGATTTAAATCCAATATCGAATTCGCCGGTTATTTAACGCGGTCCGATGTTTTAATTAGTTTCTTCGGTTATTACTGGTTTACGTGCTGCAGGAGTGGAAGAAGTGGAAGTAGAGATGGAAACCCAAAAAGTAACGGCTCGAGGATACCGGTTAGAGGAGAAGAAGGTATTAAAAGCGGTACGACGGGCCGGTAAGGCGGCTGAACCGTGGCCATACCGGTCTGGTAATAGCCACTTTGCATCTTTCTATAAATATCCGTCTTATGTCACCAACCACTATTACTCCGATGCACACCGTACCGATCCCACTGGTGGTGTCCACACGTTCTTCCACACTCCGGCCGTTTACTCCGTCGCCGTGGCCGGCGATGAGATCGCGGCTTCCCTGTTTAGCGATGATAATCCCCATGCTTGTATCATTATGTAATCCTTTCTTTTGTTTTCTATATATACAAAAACATGTTTTCTTTGCATCTTCCTCGTCCAAATTTGTTTTTTTTCCTTTCTTTCTATATTGTATAACAAATATTGAAATGAGAAAGTAAATCTAATACTATTTGTTTTATATATAGGTTTTCAATCTGGTTAGATCTGAACTGAACTATTTGGAAAATGAATTGCACTTTAATATGATCAGAATGATTTTCTACTTTTTATTTATCCGAAAAATTGAAACTAAAAACAAACCAAAACTTAATTTTTAAAACTTAATTATATAGGACTCTACCAAAACTTAATTATGTAGTATTCTACCTCTATGCAGTGGCATAGGTAGTTCACTAGGAGGGGGTCACTTGACCCACATATTTTTTTTAAATAATGTAATTTATATTGAATATTTTAAATTGATCTTAACCCAAAATAATTATTGACCCCTATTAAATTTTAATTTAACTTTAATCCAACAAGTAGATAAATACTAGAAAAAGTTAAGCCCAATAAAATTTATTATAAACAATCTAAAACTAAAAATAGGCTCATTACAATCAATTAAACCTAATTATCTCTATTAGTTAGTTTACTTTTACATATTTTTCCTCTTTTTTCAATCGTGGATAAGGTGATTCCATTGAAATCAAATTGGAGTTAAGAGTTTATGTAATAGTTTATATCCTTATTCCAATGATAAAATAATTTTAAAATATGCAATGAGCGTAGAATACATTTTTAAGATGAATATTTATGATGGTATATTTTTTTTTCAATAATTTTTTTGTAATTTCTTTAGATCAAAATTTTTTTTATGACCTCGATAAATATTTTCTCTAGCTTCGCCAATGGTTCTAAGAGATATAAGTTTGTGTAGAGAACAAAGAGAAGTATGTTTTTTGAAAGAGAGAGTCTTTATATTGTTCAAAACCAAATGAAAAAAACCATGCCTTATCTCCCATCTCTCCACCTTATATACTTCTCCATCTTATATTATATGTTAAACCGAATATATATACCGTCTCAGTCCATCATAAAATATAAATGACATCCAAATTGATCTATGTACATATAATCTTTATGTTCATATTTCAATATTGAAATCCAATCGTTTAACCAAATCCGATCACATTATATTTAGACCAAATCGAAATAATAATTCTTAATCCATAAATTTCATATTTGGTTCACACATCTCCAATAAACTATTCATACTAGATTTGGTTTGCTGTGGTTACTATTTTTCCACATCTGAATATCCAAAAGTCCAAAATGACTTCTTACAATTTACAAGGTACATCTTTAGTTATTATGATAAATTACATAACTGAAGTTTCCGTAAAATAATCAACACTTTCAAGCGAATTCTAAATTAAAAATTAATAAAGATACAATATCATAAAGTAATTGACGTCAGTAGTTTAACAGGTGAACCATCTAGTCTCCAACGATAGAGAATGGAATAATATTAATATGTTCTTGTCCACGACCCGAAAATATTACAAGTTTAGGTAATAATTTCTTGATTAACGATAACAAAAGAAACTATCATAAAATTATAATAATTTTATTTATAATGATCATAAAGTTAATTAATTCATTATGATCTTTCCCTATACTACTTCAAACAGAGCACTTCTTCAAGACAAGACTCTCAATCGGAATCAAATCAGACGGAAACTCACAGTCAGCATTCTTCGCCGGAGCTTTCTTCTCCGGCAACAAACTACAAGGCTCGGGCTTAACTCTACTCGTAACTCCAGCCACATTCGTACAGTTCCATTGCACCTCCTTAGGCTTAGCCGACAAAGCTATAGTTACATTCGAAATACAAATCCCCGTAAACGGATCTTTCTCAATCCCTTCGAGCTTCGCGGACATCGTCACGTTCTCCGCCGTCATATCACGGTAATTGATATTAGTAACTTCCGGCAACGCCTTGGGATCGAATCCTTCGTCAGGGTGCTGATTGTAGTTTCCGCTCATCCAGAAAACATATTTCATCGTCTTCATCGTGATCCTCCTTGCGAAAATGTCCTTGACGTAAGCGCCACGTCCCGCGGCGGTTTTGATTCGGATAGCGGATTCCGTGTTGATTAGAGTCACGTCTTCGATTCTGACGTCTTTGATTCCTCCTGACATTTCGCTTCCTAAGGCTACTCCTGCGCTTTTCGGGGAGATGCATGTGAGCCTTCGGATCGAGAGTTGTTGTGTTGGCATTCCGAATTTGATTCCGTATTGGTCCCAACCGCTTTTGACGGCGATGCAGTCGTCGCCGGAGACTATGTAACAGTCTTCGATCAGTGTGTTTGTGCAAGAATCTGAAAAATACCAAACAAGAAACAGAGTCGTTTAAATACATAAAAACAGAGGATGACAATGTGCCACGTCAGATATCTAGCAATGCCACGTAAGATAATACCATTGCCACATCAGATATTCATATTGCCACGTAGGATCATTCCTATTGTATGAATTATTATTTACCTGGATTGATTCCGTCGGTGTTGGGAACAGTGACCGGAGCAAGAACGGTAACGGATTTGACGATGACGTTCTTACAGTAGACGGGATGAATATTCCACGACGGCGAATCGATCAAAGTAATGTTCGAGATCTGAATATCTTCCGAGAACAAGAGCTCGATCAAATACGGTCTAGTCACCTTAAACTGTTTCTTTTTGAATTTATCCCACCAATACTGTCCTTGTCCGTTGATCGTCCCGTTGTTACCAGTAATAACCACGTCGGTTAGGTTGGTACCGGAGATAAGACTGTTGAATCTCCCGGTTCCGGTCCCGTCTCTTCCTTTCCCGTACGATGGCAATGGAGCGATCACTGGCCATTCGGATTCATCCTACAAATGTTTGTCAAAACCGAAATTAGTAATTTAAATTTTTTCACAAAATTGTCATGGATCGAAACCGAACCGGATGCATACACTCGTTTTAATGCATTTAGATGTATGAGTGTATGTAATATGGACAAAGCTACTTCAGAAAATGGATAATGTTTCAACGCCTCTCGATTTGGTTAAATCAGTTTAGCTTGTAAAGTATCTACAATTATGGATGTTTGATTAGGATCCAACACGACCTAAACCAGAAAACTGATACAAAAACTAAACCGAGTCTTCCAGAAACTAAAACTTAATCCTCATCAAATCGAAATGAAGTTTTCATATAGTGATATTTTTAATCTGAAAACCAAAACATAACTAACATCAAAATTATATCAAAACAACTCCTTTTTAGTTCAATTTCACTTTGATCTAATTCAAAACCGTATTAGGCACACTCCATTACCTGAGATGCAAGGATGGTGGCACCTTGTTGGATGAACAAAGTGAAGTGGCTGGTTAGGTTAAAACTTCCGGTGAGCCATTTTCCGGGAGGAACTACGAGTTGAGCTCCGCCGTCGCTCGCCATTTGGCTGAGCTTGCTTATGGCTTTTTTGAATGCTTTTGTATTAGAAGTTTTCCCATCTCCAATCCCTCCAAAATCAGTTAGCACCGCGCTGTGTTTCCGACAATTTAATGCAGAAAATTCAATCCCAGAAGTCACCAAATTTTGGTGGTTCCGAGATTCAAATGTCGGAAAACGGAATATAGCCAAAAAGACTAGAATGCCACAAACTAGCCTAAACATCTACACAAGATAGAAACATGCAAGAAGATGAATAAAATGGAAAAAGATATTGGACATTCAAAATTAATAAAATTATTATTTTCATAGAGAGATCATATATTATCGATTTAGATGATTTTGATCTTCTATAGTTTTGATATAAGATATTGTAGAAGTTATGCACTATTCAGCATCTAACAAAACATAATCTTTATAATTTGTCACAAAGAGCGAACAAGAATACATATTATCAGATATATAAAAATACAAACTTTGACAGGAAAATATAAATGCAACAGTATTTCTTGAAACAAAAAAATTTCTTTACCTTAAGATATTTGAGGATCAAAGAAAGAACAGAGGAATGTCTTCCTTCTGGTTTTTTGTTTGTGGAAAAACAAGACAGAGTAATACTTATTATATATATATTTTTTTTTTCCAAATTGAAATCACGTACAATTTTGTTTACTAAATTTTAATATTGTAAATTAACAAGTTTCCTAATTAAAGAACCAAAAAGTCTAAAATAAGGAAAGAATAATCGAAAAAATTATCTCTTTCCTATTATCCATTTGAATTTGTAATAATCGTATTTTGTTTCCATCTATACAATGATACAATTCTAAAGTTAACACTGCTGGCCTGATTCTTACCATTTAAATTTGGACTACTAAATATGTAGAGATATGTTATTAATATCTATGTATTTTATATCATTGAGAAAATTGGAAAAAACATTTAAATTATACACTTAATTTCCTTTATTATTGACTATTCAGAAATCAGAATTATCCTAAAATAACATCTTTTTTTTTGTAAAAAGCATTATGAATGTTATTTAATTATTTTTTTGGTTAAAATAAAATTAATACTTATCACCATACTAAAAACTAATTTTGGAATCGTTGACCAAACAAACTAATTTGTAATAATTCATAATATTATTTTTCTATTAAAAAAATTAATATAAATATGAAAATTTAGTCGTGACAATAAAAAAATGAAAAATTTCTCAATATGTTACATGGTAACTTTTTTATCTTCCCAACTCATGTCAATTTTATTCTTTCTAATTGGCATTTTCGAGCTGAAAGGATGGTTAGAGCATCTCCATCATTTAGAAATTCTCTAAGTCTTTTATATATATTATTTTAATGATTTTAATAGAGTTTAATTATTTATTTAAGTTTTAAATTATAAAAACAAAACTGAATCAATAATAAGAAAACAAGTGTTAAATGAGTATTTCAAAAATTTCTCAAAATAACCTCTTCTTATTCTCTCTCTTACTTTATTATTATTTTTCATTTTTCTATTGCTTAGAAACTCATGGAGATATTTCAATGGAAGTGCTCTTATACCTCTTTTTTTGGAGAGAAATTGCGTGTTTGTTGTGTTGTATCAGTAAAAATGTGTTGAGTTGACGTAAATCTACCAAATATTTAATAGAAAGCAAAAGTGAAATATGTACGTAAGATACAATTATAATAGATTATTAGATTTTGATCCACGTCGAGCGCGGAATTAAATGATTAAATAGATTGACGAATCAATTTTGACATATACAATTTTTTTATATTTAAACGTGTATAACAAAGCATATGATTTCTAATATCTATAAACGTACAAAATGATATGTATTGTACATAAATGTAATCAAGTTGAATACTTTTGATCAAGCATATGTTAATGCCATTAGTTTTAATATTTTTATGTGTAAAATTGATCAAAACATATGCAAATGTTATTTATTTCAATATCTTTTAAGTGTAAAATTGATCTTTATTTTTTTGTCTAAATTGATCGATCTTCGTCATTATTCGTGTAAATTATAGAGCATGCGATAAATTATATAAATTTTAGACTTATATGAATTTGTCGGACATAACAAATGAAAAACAATATATGTTTTCCAATAATGAAATATATAAATATTTGTAAGTGTAATTAAATATGTATAATAGACTATATCATAATAAAAATATTTGTATAGTATACTAATCTAAATACATATATACACAATAGATAATATTGTTATAAATATAATAATAAAAAACTTGTTAATATATAATAAAAAAATTAAAAATATATTTGGTAAGTTTAAAATATTACATTTAGTTGGGTTTCAATTTGTAAAATATGTATTAATGGACTTATGTTATAAAATTAACGAGAATATGTAGAGATTTCAACCATATCATAATAATTTTAATTGAAATATTCTGATTGGTTAAATTAAATAACATGTTCCATAAAACGCTCTTTGAACGATACCTAGATTTTTTTTCGCTATGTCTTCTCAATTAATATATATAGAATAATAAAATTTATTATGCTATTTTGTAATGTTAAAGCTGAATCCCGTCCATTGTTAGGTTGTTGCAGAAGAAGCTTAAGTTTCTGGTTTAGCTACGGCGGGGAGGCGTGAACGAAATTTGTTGGAGGAAATAATCATATGGACAACGTAAGTATGTGTGTACGTTGGTCGCTGTTGTTTTTTCTTCATTTGAAAAGTTGTTTCAATGGCTATGGATTTATTTCAGTTGCATTTATTGAGAGTTTTTGGCGAAAATTTATTTTAGGAGAAATGGAGATGCTCCTATTTATTGTTGTAGCTAGGAGTGTCAAAATGAGTCATTAGCTCATAAGTTGTCTC
The DNA here is from genome assembly GCA_900406555.1 of Pseudoturritis turrita. Lineage (NCBI taxonomy): Eukaryota > Viridiplantae > Streptophyta > Magnoliopsida > Brassicales > Brassicaceae > Pseudoturritis > Pseudoturritis turrita. The sequence goes on along the minus strand of OVBL01000198.1, from coordinate 393,722 downwards.
ATTTCAACTCGAATTTTCATGAATTTGAGCTATGTTTTTTAGGATCATTTAATAAACGAGGTAAGTGATCGGGCTTAACTCTAATGAGTTATGAGCCTAACTTGCGAGTAAATATTTTTTTGAAAATTTAAAATACTATAGTTATATTTTGTAAACTTATAATAAATATACGAACCAAAATATTTATTTTTTTGTAAATATATATTTCATTTAGCATTCGATAACAAATTTATTTGCATTTGTTTTTGGTATTTAAGTATTTAAATGTAATATTTGGATTTTCTTTTAACAATTTAAAAATTTTGATTATTTTTTTTATTATATTTATTTAGTACTAGTTCGCAAGCTAACTCATTTAGCTCACGATCTAGATGATCTGAGTTCGAGTTGATAAATATAAAATCATATAATAAATAAACTGAGCCGTAAAACATTCTAGCTCATGATTAACTAAGCCGAGTTGAGCGAGCTAGTTCATTTTGACACCCTTAGTTGCAGGAGAGCAGGGGCGAATCTATTCACACCAATATGGGTTCATATGACACCATATGGATTTGTGTTTCTTTTGTAATTTTTTTAAGTATTTTAATAATGACACCAATTCTATTATTATTATTTTGACTTGCACCCGGTTAAAACAAAATCTGGATTCGCCACTGCAGGAGAGTGGACATATTCCCCTTTAAGGGTGTGAGATTTTTTTTGGAAAAGGAGAAGATGGAGAGGTGTGTGAATTTAGATGGGAATGCTACATACACGAATTTGTCAGATAAAATATGAAATGCAATTAGAATCGAAACGGAGGAGTATACATGGGTGTACAAAGTGGGGTTTGAGTGTACGTACATGGATTTGATGTACACTAAACATTGCCAATGTACGGACATTGGTGTGAAATTGATATAGCACATCTTTACTTTGTCGTTGGACTTTCTTTATCGTTTGGTGTTGGACTTTATTTTAATTTTGGCTTTTATCAAGTGTCGATAATCTAGAGAATGGAGGTTTGTTCCAACTCTAAGTCTATCTCATTATTTAGTTTTATCATGATAAGTGCTTAGGAAGACTTGACTTTATCTCTAGGAGTAGTATAAATAGGAACGTGTGTCTTTCATTATGAGTTAGTTTTTGTTGAGTTAATAAAGAGAGAGATTGTAACCTCATTGTTCCTTGTTTTCAGTATACCTTTGAGAAAATCAATAATCCCAAAACGACAAGTGTTTTGGTGATTGTTGGGGTCAGATTCCACCTCTCGAAAATCAACGATTGAAAACGGCTAAGTATAAAAGAACAGCAATGGCTCAGATTTTCGTAACGGGTACCCCGACCCGTGATGGAGTGAATGGGCGCGGATACCCGAGCTGGGTTAAGGCCCAAAGGGCTCGGGTACCCCGACCCATAATAGAGCAAGTGGGCTCGGGTACCCCGACCCATAACAGAGCAAAAGGCTCGGGTACCCCGACCCGTAATGGAGCAAGTGGGCTCGGATACCCCGATCCGTAACAGTGCAAAGGGATTGGGTACCCCGACCCGTAGCAGAGCAAAGGGTTAGGGTACCCCGAGCCGGGTTAAGGCCCAAAGGACTCGGGTACTGTTGGGGTCGGTTTTTACCCCACTGAGATCAACAGAAAATTAACTAAGTATAAAAAATGGACGAGCAGGACAAGCCCAAATCATCACGAGCCGAGCTCAAGAAGCCTTGATGGACCAAACCCATACAAGCTTTGGAAAACTGAACCCTTGAGCTAATGAGCTCGGATTGGTTCGGTAACATACTAACGAGCTCGGTTCAGTGATGACAAACAAGATCTTTGAGTTAGCTTTCCAATAGAGTGGGAATCATATCATTTGGAGCTGTGGTTAGCAAGATATACTCGATTTACTGAAGACATGCCAATCTGCCTCAAAACTGAAACAAGTCCATAAACGAGCCCAACCAAAAGACACCGAGCCGTGGAGCTTGGGTCGGCAACACACATAGCCAAAGGGGCTCGGTTCGGCAAGACACCTAGACAAGGAGCTCAGTTTGGAAACACACCGAGCCATGGAGCTTGGGTCGGCAACACACCGAACCACAAACGGGCTTGTCGTAACCGAGCCAGAGAGATGGGATCGGTAGAACCCGAGATGAATACATACCAAGCTGAAATTTGGACACGAGATAGATGATTGTGTCAGCTTTCATTAAAGAAGTTTGAAGTCATTTGGATCAACGGTCAGAAAGTTACACCAATTATCGTGGAGACGTATCAATATGGTCTGCAAACGAAGCATGGGCCGAGCCGGGCGGATTAGCAAGTACCTGGGGCTAGGTGATGAGCCCACATATCAACAGGCCGAAGCGACACACAAGCATCACAACGAGCCGATCTTGATAGGGGGCTAAAGCCTATAAATCCGAACCGACTTAGAAGAATTTACGAAGAAAGGAAACTCCCGAAGAAATATGAAGTTTTCCTATTTCACTTAGGATAAACCCTAGCCGACTGAGAACTCTATAAATACGAATGTAATCTCTTGAAGAGGGGATCCGCAATTGACTGAGCAAAACCCTAGGCTTTTTGCTCTAAAGACACTTGTACGAAAAGCTTTACAAAACAACAATAAAAAACCATATTTGGATCTTTGTTTTTGTGGTTTTAATCTCAGAAATTTCAGATCCCTTAAAAGTTTTGAAAAATCTAATTGTTCGAGTTTCGACTCCCACAATTTGACGCCGTCTGAGGAGATTTGAATTTTTTTTACACCAAGAAACCACCGTAAGAACGATCCGAAGAAGATGACCGGCGACAGAGACAACAGCGTAAACGACCCAAAAGATACCGGAGCTGACCTCCCAGGAGCACGAGATAATCCGTCGCTAGCCAATGCGACGATACCAACATAAGCCTTTCTGGAGATGAAGAACATGCTGGAAACGCTGCTAAAAAAGGCGGAGGAAGATGATAAATTGAACAGCACGATGACGGACCAGTTAGAGATTCTGGCGATGGAGAGCCGAACCCGAAAATCATGAGCCGGTAGTGTTGGCTCAGGCCTACATCCGATCGGGAGAGCCGCGAGACGCCTCATCCTCCACCCAATGGCCCTCGATTTCTTGACACCTATCGGTGCGCCAAGAACCCTAGGAGAGTTGCCGCCTCAGCATCAAACCCCCGTGGTAACTAGACAGAGCTTGGCAAACATAGTCACGGGAGCACAAGGGGCAAGCGACGCACATAATGGCGACGGATAAGCCCCATTAATCATCCCAGACGAGGGGAACCACGAAGAAGGAGAACGCAACACGGAGAATCCTGAAGAATCTGAGCCATAAGTCATCATGCGGACTCGAGTCAGAGAAAATGGTGCCAATCCCGAGCGGGCAAGAAACTTGGCGGAGGAAGAGGAAAATCTCCTATGGGTTCAACATGTGCAGGCCAATGAGGAGCGAAAGGCGGTGGTCCGAGCCTAGAAGGAAGAGATGAAGGAGATTTGAGCTTCTCTGGACCGAGCTACTGCCGAGATGCGAGCCGTCTGATCAAAGATGCACAAGGCCACAAGCAAAGCACCGGAAATCGATCGTGTCCTCGAGGAAGCACATAACACTTCATTCACCGCTCGAATTACTAAGACAAGGGTTTTCGACCCTGCGAAGATCAAAGTACCAACTTACGAAAGAAAGACCGATTCCAAGGAGCATATAACCGTATTCATCATAGTAATGGGCAGAGCCAACTTCAAAGAAAATGAAAAAGATGCTGACTACTGCCTTCTGTTCGTAGAACACCTCAAAGGCCCATCGCTCCAATGGTTCTCCAGTCATGAGAGGAATTCTGTTAACAAATTTAATCAATTGTCCGCGGTATTCCTGAAGCACTATTCCATATTCATGGATCGCGGAACTTTCGACGCCGATCTGTGGACTTTGACTCAAGGTCCGACAGAGACTCTGCGAAACTTCATCGGAAGGTTCAAGACAGTAATGTCGAGAGTCGAAGGCATAAGCGACAAAGTCGCGTTGCTTGCACTAAAGAAGTCACTATAAAGGCCAAGCATCAGCTTGGTGGCAGCAGGTGAAAGAACAAAGGCCACGCGCATGGAAAAATCGAAACGATTCGTGGGAAAAACTGAAGAAATACTTACGCAAAGATTTTCTTCCTTATAATTACTTTCAGACAGTATATACATGATTCCAAAATCTGCGACAAGGAAATCGATCTGTTGATAATTACGCTGCTGATTTTTTGTCCTTTATCGCTCGTAGCAATTTACAAGAGAAAGACAAGCATCTTGTGTCTCGCTTCATTGATGAGTTACGCCAAGAGTTGCAGTACACATTGATTCAATTCAACCCATCCACAGTGTCAGAAGCGCACCAATGTGCTCTCTTAATGGAGCAACAACCTCGCAACTCACCTTTAACATGGGAATCCAGCAACACAAAACATCCCAGGTGATCAACAAATGACTTGGGATCGCTTAACGGGAGTGTCTAACCAGTCACCAGACTTAAGTGGTATTAGTCCAGCTTCACGTGGGACTCGACCTCAATGTTTGGTTGTGGTGAGCAAGGACACAGACAATCGGCATGCCCACAACAAGGTCGACATGGGTACGTAGAGGAAGAGAGAAAGTACGATGATGACTCACAAGAGCAGTCCATGGTGGAAGAACGGCTGATTGGTGACACGGGAACGATCCTATTTTAGCATTGACAAAAATTCGAGGACGGATTTTTCGTTACCCCGGGAGACCTGATGTAGCACATCTTCACTTCGATGTAACACATCTTTACTTTGTCGTTGGGATTTCTTTACCATTTGGTGTTGGATTTTATTTTAATTTTGGCTTTTATCAAGTGTCGATAATCTAAATTATGGAGATTTATTCCAACTTAGTTTTATCATGATAAGTGTTTAGGAAGATTTGACTTTATCTCTAGGATTAGTATAAATAGGAATGTATGTCTTTCATTATGAGTTGGTTTTTGTTGAGTTAATAAAGAGAGAGATAGTTATCCCATTGTTCCTTGTTTTTGGTATTCCATGGAATCAACTATCCCAAGATGACAAGTGTTTCGGTTATCCTTTTGGATCAACGAACCCTTGTATATATCGCAACTCAAGCTACACCATAATTACACCAAACGTTGTTATGGCCCTACAGTAAACGTACATGGATGTGAAGTACACTATGGCCCTACACTAAACGTTGTCAATGTACGTACATTACACTAAACCTACATGGGTGTGGTGTATATTCATCATCGCATTGGCTTTACAATGTGCATTAAAGAAAAGAAAAGAAAATATAAACGTACATGGGTGTGGTGTACAGTACTCATCAACACAGTGATCCTACATATGTACATTAAGTACGTTATAGCCTTACACTACTCGCTATCTAGTTCTCTCTCTTTCCTCCTACACACATTTCCTCAGTTGCGTCATGGATATTTTTGTCACACATACATGAAAATGCCAAAGGGAGAAAGAAAACTTACCATGTGACATTTGAGGAAATTAAAAGTTAAAAAGTGAGTTTTAGGTAAATTTATTCATAAAAAAATTGGTCACTACTATTTTTTGTGCAGATTAGATTATTTATTTGCTGATAATTAAAAGTTATTTAATTTTTTTGAGATAAATTTCTGTTATCAAAAATCAACCTATCACAACATGACACGTGGCACTCAGACCCATTGAAGGAACATTCGAATGAGTCGTCTCTTGCATCAGTCAACGAGGATAACACGCAACTAAGCAAGCGCATAACGAACCACGCCATTTTGCGTATAGACAGTTGGTAGCAAGACACATCAAACACCTCTTCTGAGAAAAATATATGAGAATCATAATTTCGTCAAAATACTTACACACATGTTCTAGTAGCGTGTTATAGAAGGCTGGCGCGTTGAATTCCACACATGTTTCATGCCAAAATCGACATGTGGACAACTCATGTACCACACGTTTCAAGTATCTGCTATCTATAACTTGATGAGATAATTCCTTATAACTACAAGTCTGAGCAACGTTTATCGAGACTAGAATATTTATCCGAAAGAATACCATTTTCTAGAAAGAGAAAATACTCGTAAACATTCTAAGACACTTTAAACATAAGCGTCGAAGATTTAAGCATAACCTCTGATTTGTTAGCCCTATTTTCCAATCTCTTATTAACCCACTTTTGATTTAAGCATTGAAGGCTTTTCGAAAAGAAATGTAACATTTTTGAACTGGACTGAGGGTAAAAACATAAACAAAGGAGGTGGAAATAGATCATTTGGAAATGGGAGCTTTTGGAGATTGTAAATGGAAATGAAATGAGAGGGAAGGGAATGGACATGTTGGACCATGTCCTTCGAGTAGTACGTTTATACGTTTCTCGTTAGAAACAAATTGAAAAAAAAACATTGCATCTAATGCATATACCATTTACTTTTAGTTTTTTTTTTGTCATCTAGCTTTATAATCTATTACAAATTATGAAGACTGTTACATAGACGATTATACCACGAAAAATTCAACATGATCCTTATAGATCCATGAGAGACGGTACTACATGCTCCATGCTCATGATTGATACTTTGTATCCTCAATGCATAGAATCACGACGAACAGTTCTGCTTATACAACGCTGAAAATCTCATTTAAATTTGTCTCCATTAATCTGCAATATTGTTAATAAATCACATAATTTAGGAATCGAATCTTAAACCTCGTAAGAAGCATTAATAAACTCTTGATCAACCACTGGACCAATGGGCTTTCAGATTGATCCGCAAAAAAATCCACACCAAGAGCAAGTTTGGATCAAACACTCCTATGTTGGAGAGATAACATTGCATATTTGTATGCATAGAAGACCAGAGTACACGATAATGCACGTCGATTGCTTTTATAGATTTTCCTTGCTGAAAAGAAATCGCACATTCGCACCCTTTTTTTTTTTTGATAATTCGCATGCATATAATTTACAAATTTATAGTATTTATTATTTTACAAGTTTAAAATTAGATCAATAAACGTTTATATACATCAGGTTTTTTCGGCACGTTATATACATTAGGTATAGACATGATGAGGAGTAAATAGCATGCACATGTGTTACATATCCTAATCTAGAAAACATGAACAGCACAAGATTTTAAGACAACACTCTCAATAGGAATATTGGTACCTGGAAATATAAACTTCGGTAACCTATCAACATTCTTATTATTTTCTGTTAACAAACCGCATGGATGCGGCTTAACATGTCTTGACATTCCAGTAACATCCGTACATTGGAACTGCTGCTTATCTGGGTTCTTAGACAAGGAAATAGTCACATTCGACATACATATCCTCCTTCAATCCTTGGAGTTTCGCCGAAGTCGTAACGTTCTCAGCCATTATATCATGGAAATTGATTCCGCTAACCGTTGGCGTGGGAACGTATCCATCTTTTGGAAAGTATTCATCTTTTGGAATTGTTCCGTCCGCTACGGTCATCAAGAAAACGTATTTGGATGTCTTGATCCTAAATCTTCGAGCCCAAAGTCCGTCCGTGATGTAACCGCTACGACCCTTCACGGTGTCGACTTTGAATACGAATTGTGTGTTGTATAGAGTTATGTCTTCGATTCTGACGCCTTAGATTCCTCCAAAAATTTCGGGTCCTATGGTGACGCCTGCACCGTTGGGAGAAATGCATGTGAGCCGTCGGATTGAAAGCATTTCTATCGAGATCATGACAAATAGCTGGTATTGCCGTATTCCACTCTTGAGGCCAACACAATCGTTGCCGGAGGTTACGAAGCAATCCTCTATTAGTGTGTTACGTTGGAGCAAGATTCTGCGGAACCAGTCAAAACATATCTTAGACTAATTATATACAAACATTTTCTCTTGTACAAATTAGTCATTCGTGGTGATGAAAAACGATCACACTATTATAACCTATTAATTATGCATAAAAAATATCATTAGGAATTATTATATATCGCATAAATTGTTATAAAAGTTTTAAAAACGAAGAAATAAAATATGAAATATGAATACAGAATGAATGTTGTAATCTAATTCTTATTTTTTATTATTTTTTTTTAAAATTTTTAATAATATTTACAAAGCATATTGAATATCTGGTCGAATAACCATATTTTAATAAATATCCCAACACCGAGTATTAGGATGTAGATCCGAAAATTACCGATCCAAAAAAAAAAATATTAGTTATATCACGTAAAAAATGGTTTTATATTCCGCCATGCATTACCTGGGATGATTCCATGGGTGTTAGGAGAATCGATAGGATTAGTGATTTTAACATGTTTAATGATGGCGTGCTTGCAATACACAGGATGAATACTCCATATGGGAGAATCGATCAAATTGATGTTCGAGATCAGAACATTTTCGGAGGATTGAATCTCGATCAACATCGGTCTTTCTATCGACTTGAAACCACCACTTTAGCATATGTATCTAACTTCGATATGTATTTTTTAAATTAACACTAACATAAATCTCCAAACCTTCACATTAATTTTTGGACCTTACAAATAGAATGCACATTTGATTCCGAATTTGAGTCTCGTCATTGGGGAAGAAACTAAATTTATCAGTTCCGAAAAGTTTATACGTGCCTAATTCTCGAACCTCTTAGATAATAATAAAAAGATCTATTATCAATTTGTTTTTGCATTTAACAGTTCACAAAACTTTAGACTGGATCGTGCCAAATCTATACTTTAAAAACCATGACCAAATCAGAATCAATCCGCATAATCTATCAGATCATGAGTAACATCTTTTAATTTGGTTTGGTTGTTTTCAATATAGTCATGGAATCTAGGAACCTAATAATGCAAGTGAAAAGAAACATTGGTAGCTTTTAGTTAAGTTTTTACATGTTGAATTAGAATAGAATTTCGATAAAATTAGAAAACCAAAGGAATAATTATAAATAAAAAAATATCTAAATAAATGATGTTGAGTGACTTGATGTTTTTGAAGTAGTTTTGTTTAGAAGACAAAAATTGTTTAAGGAAAACGAAATTTACATATAACAAATCTTCATGAGTTTTTAATTCTCTCAGACTTCTATCTTCATGCTTCATATGGTCCAGGTCATGTCATATGTAGCTTGTTATTGAATGGGAATAATTATGAAAGATAGGCGAAACTTATGAGGAATGCTTTAAAAGCCAAAACAAGCTTGGTTTTATTGATGGAACAGTTACAAAACCAAAGATAGGGAATGATGCTCTCAAATTCCGAGGTATCGTGAATTTAATGCTTGTTGTGTGGATTCTCAATACGGTTGAGCTGAAGCTACGTGGATCTATCTCTTGTTCTAAAACAACGTATCAACTATGGACGAATATTGAAGATCAGTTAGCTGTGGGTAACGAGCCGGGGATTTATGAATTACAAGCTGCGATTAGCTCGTTTAATAAAAAGAACAAATATGTGCAAGATTATTTTGGAAAGATGAAGTTATTATAGGATGATATTGATGTATGAGTCAGTTTATGAATGTTGTTGCGGACAACTTGATTACAAAATTGTCAAAGGTCTTTTGGAACAAAGAGATATGCAATGCAAAAGACGGTTTTTATGGGACTTGACACAACTTGCTTTAGTAGAACTCGGTATAATATCTTGTGTATGCATCCTCCACCGCCTTCAAATACAATTTTCTCTTTGATTATTCAAGAATAATATCATCAATAAGTTACAAACACATATGAATCATGAACTGATGTTGTCGGATTTTCTGTCCAAGCACACAATTCAAACTCTAATTCTTCTGGTCGAGAACGCGTGTAAACATGTTCGTACTGCGGGCATACTGGTCACTTTGTTCGTAATTGTTATCAACTTCACGGCTACCCATAATGGCGCAATGATACTCGTACAACTCGCGGTAGATGTGGCACATGATGGAACAACAACATCAACAACAAACACAGACGTGGTGCTTGGAATAACAACAACGGTAGAAGGCGTTTTAATAATAATTACAGCACATGAGATCGTGGATATGCTCATCATTGACTATGTTTCAAGTTGGTGGATCTTCTGGACAACAACACATGATCTCGACAGATTATGGGGTTGGTCTTACATTGAGTAAAAATCAATTGTTTAATTTGGTTCAACTCTTGAACACTCCATCATCGGGTGTCTCGGATCGATTGTATGGTATTGTTATTGACCTTGGGGCCTCTCACCATCTTACATGCCATTTTGATTTACTATTTGGTGTTTCCTCTATTTCACATTGTCTGATTAGTATTCATAATGTTGATGTTGTTACAGCCAACCATCAAGGCAGTCTTCTCCTTGGAAGTGCTATTATTCTTTATTCCGTCTATTTTGTTCTAGAATTAACAAATACAAATACATTGAAAATTTTGTTATTTGTAGTATAACGAGGACACTAATTGAAACGAAGATGAGTGCGGTGGAATATACTATTTTCGAGAAGTGTTTACTGTTCGGACCACTTCTATGGAATTGGTTAGTAGTCGTGAATTGTGACGCTCTAAATCATATACACGCCAACCTTTTTGATTATATGGATAACCAACAAAATACACAATGAGTATCACGTTCATCGAATTTGCCTCTAACTCGAGTCCCTTTTGGGACATAGCAAAGACAATCAAATATTCATATATGGTTGTAATCAGCGGGTGCTCCAAAAAGAATTTTATACAGTGTTTTCCCATGTAACGCCAAAGAAGGGGTACGATACGATTAATCAGGTAACAAGTTATCAAGACACAGTCACCCTAAAATTCAATTGGTAAAAAAGCTTGATAACGTAAGGAACGTGCAATATTGAGGAATATATCAATGTTTCCGTTCCACACGATCGTTTTACTGAGGCATACCAACACATGATGTTTGATGAAGAATCCCTTCCAAATCAAAGAATGATTTAAGACACATAAATTTCGCCCCGTTGTCACTTCGAACCACACATATGAGATGATTAAACTAACAGACTGCCATTGAACAAAAATATTGTATATGCTTTGAAACCTCACTTTTATAACGAATCAAGAAAATCCATACAGTCTGAGACAAAGCCTCGACTATAATAAGAAAATACACATAACAACAATTTGCAAGTGTGTTGTATGGACCCAAACATCATAGTGAATAAGTGAAAAAATGTTGCAGCTTTATTATCACTTTCAACAAAGAAGAACAAGGTTGTTTAGCCCTTACACAAACATCACAAGGATCCTTTGTATGATGACCAACATTGCTTAAATCAATAAAATCTCATAAACTAGAAAGCAAAGTCTTTGCAGAATGACTAAGCCGATGATGCCACAATTTATGACCGCTAACCGATTCGGCAGAATTGATCCGAACAATAAACACTTCTAAAAAATAGTAGATTCCATCACACTCTCCGCTCCAATCTCCTCATGGTCCTTCGGGTACTCCCTATCAAATTATGAACTACATGTCTTGTGCTCATTTTTCTCACAGCTACAAAGTTTTTCTTGCTAATATCTTTGCGGTTAAAGTGCCTAATTCTTTCAAAGATGCTATGTTGCATAACAAATGGATAGATGTTATGGCAGCAGAGATTGGGGCATTTGAAGATAATCGCACTTGGTTAATTACAGATTTACCTTAGATTAAGAAGGTTATTAGAACAAAATAAAATTTTCCGATCAAGTACAATTCAGATGGTACTATGGTCGTTATAAAGCTAGACTTGTTGCTTTAGGACATCATCAGGAAGAAGGATTGGACTATAATGAAACTTTTGCACCAGTGTCAAATATGACTACAATACATTGTTTTTTTTAAATTACGTCTGCAAGGAATTTTGAATTACATCAAATGGATGTTTATAATGCCTTTCTTCATGGTGACTTGAAGGATGAAATATATATACTACCACCACATGGTTCTCTCAATTGGCTCCTAATAAAGTTTGTAAGCTCTTGAAATTTTTTTATTGCTTAAAACAAGCTCATCATTGTTGGTGTTACAATTTATTGTGACAGTCAATATGCGCTAGGGCTGGAGAAATTATTCGTTAGATTCGTTCCGATTCGATATTCGCTTTGATTTGATCCGAAAAATCCGGATATCCGTTCTGAATCAAAGCGGAGCAAATAGTAAAATCTAGTATTTGTCTAAAGCGGAGCAAATCACACCAACTTTAAAAATCTGAGTATATGCTCTGATCCGTATATTACTTATATATACATATAATATGATAGATTTATAATGTATATTTGCATTTTCAGACTTTTTAAATACATTTGGCGAAAATATTTATAGTAAAAATAGGTAGATACTAGCTTTTTAATTGAAAATATATTTTATTTCTTATTTTTTTTAAATAAAAAACACATGTTTTATTTTTCACCATTTTAATCTTCCACTTTTCATTTTTCTTTAATTATATCGAGTAAAATTAGATAATTTAATATATTTATTCACTAGTTAGTTTAAATATTATATTAAAATAAATGTTTTTAAAAAATATGGTGTCTTGGTTATTTTTTTGGTTTTAAACGGATATCCGCGAATATCCGGATATCCGCAATTTTGGATATCCGAAATTTTCCAGAGCAAAATAAATCGAAAAATTAGATATCCGGTAAAAATGAAACGGATCACAAATACTGCATTTTTTCGGATATCCGCTCTGTGTCCAGCCCTAATATGCGCTTCATCTTACTGCTAATTTGGTTATTCATCAACGTACAAAATATATTGAAAATGATTGTCATTTTTTTGTGATGATATTTTAGCAGGTCTACTTAAACCAATGCATATTTCTACTAAGGAGGAACCAACAGATGTTCTCACCAAGCCTCTTGGATGTGTTCAATTTGAGTTTTTTATGGACAAATTGGCCCTTCAGAATCATTATGCTCTAACTTGAGAGAGAGTATTATGAGATATTGTTATTTTTGATATCTACATATGTACATAGATGTACTTATAAATAAGCCTCTTGGTTGTAAAATAAATTATCGCTTCTGCAAATTCTAACTGTATTTTTCTTATATGAGGATACACTCAGATCCATATGCAGAATATCAGAATTCGGTAAGAGAGTTGGAAAATCAAAAGAGAGTTTTGTGGGTATATATGTTCAAAGCCATGAGAGCGATTACAAACCTAATTTGGTATTCAAGACTATATAAAGTGAGGATACTATAAGTCTATAACTAGGAAGAGTCTCATTGAATTTAAATTATCTCTTTAATAAATAAAAAAGTAATGTGGGCAGCCATGGTTTGACTTATGTTTTGGCTGGCATTTTTTGGTTTTGTCCCCTTAAACTCTTATGGTTTTTTAGACATATTTTTATACCTATCAAGTAGGCCTAAGGATCTTCTATGCTATTTTGTAAACTATTACCAAAGGTTTTTAATATATAATTTTAGATAAAAAGAAAAAAGTATTTGTAGAACTAAAGTCACCCGACTTTTTTTTTATTGAAATGTTAAATTTATTGAATCAACAAAATGTAAAGATATTTACAAGAGACAAAAAAAAAACACCTTTGAAAAAGTGATTCATATCAGGAAGCATCTTTGGACTGTAGTGAAGAGATACAATTTCGAACCGTTTTCTCATTGATATGTGTGAGATGGGCGGCCAGGTGACATTTTTGGTGGCGCCTCCTTTCGTTCTTTTTCCTCCATATCTAGTATATTATTGCTTGAAAAACAAGTCATATCAATAGGTAGTTATCTCTGGGGAAATGGTGGGTTGTGAGACAATGCAGTGTGTCCGTCTAATCCGAGTCGGCGTAGGTACCAAGAAAATCGCTAACAATATCCATTCATACCGTAAAAACATAGAGACAAATAAAAAATAGGTGATCACGCGTCTCATCCGACTCTCCACACAATAAACATGCATGTAGCAACCCATCTCCTCATCTTAGCGCCCATATAAAGACAATATTTTACTGCAAGCCAAGTAATCAAAGCAAAATGGGAGACACCTTGGGAGAACCATACTACTCTACTCCAATTCTTCTTTGATTGTCTAGTCCACAATTGTTTGCATGTCTTGGATGTTGAAAAGTAATTGTGGAACTCTGTTGGTGAATGGTGCCATAAAGCATGATCATCACCTCCGCCAGATCTGGGGAGGAAGGTTTTTGATGGCCACCATCACTTGTCCGAGGTCTGCTTGTCTAGGGGTCCGAAAAGACCAAGTGCTCTCCATTGTTGCCTCCGAGACAATATCAAAACGTCTAAGTCCAATCAGTCTCGTACCCAACTCACCCACCACATCAATCAACATGCTCAGAGTCGTCTAATTATCCGACCAGAAGATGACTGATTTTCCATCCTTCACCTCCATCCGAATGTACTCCATTGCTTAAGGTCGAAACTTCAACAACTTTATCCGAATCCATGATCCCAAAATGGTTTTTCTTGCATCCCAAAATGAGCTTTTTCGAATCAAATACCGTCTCATCCAAACTACCCATAAAATCACTCCGACTTATTTTGTCTTGTCGTAATTTTGTTGTCTTCGATTAAAAAAATTATTTATGCAAAAAAAAAATATTAGTAACTGAAAAACTATTTATCACTTTTCATCAGAAATGGAATTAATAAAAAAAATTAGTAACTGAAAAATTATTTATCACTTTTGATCAGAAATGGAATCAATAAATATACTTTTAATTAATAAATATTAAACTAAAAAAACATGGCTAAATTCTGAAATATCATTATTATTTGGATGCATTTTAGGAATTTGTGTTAAACAATAATGATCGTGCACAACAATAAACTGGAAATAATAACATCTGTGTCTTTTTTCTGTAACGAATAATTGCATTAAAGAAAGAAAAAAAAATAGAAAGTCATTCTATGCCAACGAGAGACAGGACATTGCTTAATCCAGCTCACTTTTCGTATCTACAGTTAGTCTCACAATCTCTATTAAATAATTGAATTTCTAGTTCATTCTGAAAGTAATCTGAAAAATTATAAAGATTATTCTTTTTGTCATAATCTCTGTAGCTACCTAACGACGACATGACTCAAGAGGAGCAGAAGAAGGTCACGGAGCCCGAAACCGCGGCGTCGGACCCATCACCACCGTCCACGGATGAGAAATCCGACGATTCTAAAGCTATTGTTCTCGTCGTCGCAAGTAATATGTCATTTAATTTTTCAAAAAAATATTACATATTTAAATTGTAGAAAGAAGAAACTACTCAACTCTTTCTAATTAATGAACATTTTATTCTTAATTATTCTCCTATCAGTTTTTTTTTCTCCTCATAATTTAGTTCATGTTATTATCTCAAACAATTTTCGATAAATGTTATTATCTTTCTCTAAATATTTGGAGCAAGAACTGTAATCTTTTAGATTGTTTATTTTGTTGTCATTGCAGAAGAACCTGAAGAAGAGAAGAAAGAAGGTTCAGTTCACCGAGGTAATTAAGGGAATTAGATCATGATTAATACATAATCAGGAAATAAAAATAATACTTTTAAGGGGAATATGCGAATGTTACTTTATATACTGTAATTTCAGTAATTTACCGCATTATTATTGTTAATTTTTTTCTTGCATTTTCTGATTATTTTTGGTGTGTGTGTGTATGTAAAATAAATGGTGTGAAGATGCTGTTTTGGTTAGACTCGAGACAGAAAAGAGATTGTCTCTCATCAAAGCTTGGGAAGAGGCTGAGAAATCCAAAGTGGAGAACAAGTGAGTGTTCTTCTTCTTCTATCTTTTTTTTTTGAATAAAAAATCAGATATAAATGAAGTTTAAAGCCTCTAATGAGTTTATGGAAATATAAAAAAATTTCCTCTGTATTTGATAACTTTATGACACAGAGCTCAGAAGAAACTTTCTTCAGTTGGAGCTTGGGAAAACAGCAAGAAAGCCTCTGTGGAAGCGGAGCTTAAAAAGATCGAGGTAACCAAATATTTTTCCAATTTCAAAGTTTGATTTTTACATGAAATGCCACCACTTTTTAGATTCTTCTAATTTAACCCCTGGAAATTGGAATGACGATAGGAGCAACTAATTAAGAAGAAAGCCGAGTACGCAGAGCAAATGAAGAACAAAATAGCTCAAATCCACAAAGAAGCCGAAGAGAGGAGAGCGATGACCGAAGCTAAACGCGGGGAAGATGTTCTCAAAGCCGAAGAAATGGCTGCAAAGTATCGCGCCACGGGAACTGCCCCAACAAAACTGTTTGGATGCTTCTGATTTGTATGGATAAATGAAGTTTGATGTTGCTTGGTTTAATGGTTCCATTTGTTATTAATTTGAAAAATGAAATAAAAGGTTATATTTGTGGTTTAGGTGGTTGGTGTTTGTTTAATTTGGCAACATTAGTATTGTTTGTTTAATTTGGCAACATTAGTATTAGTAAGCAACAAGACCATTAGAGCATCTCCTCCCATTAAAAATAAATTAAAAAATAAAATAAAAAGTTTTTAAAGAAAATGGATGAGAATCGGTTCTCATATGAGATACCGATGAGAAACCCTCTTTTTCATCAAAACACTGACACATGTTTTTTGAGAAATGCCACTTTTGAAATGCCACTTTTCAAAAATGCCACATTTCAAAAATGCCACATTTTTAAAAATCTTTTCAAAAATGCCATAAATATTACACCATTTATTCAAAATATCATTTATGTTTGGGTTAACTAAGTTATGTTAGGGTTTAGTTTTGAGAGTTTAGGATTTGTTAGGATCAAAATTCTTTTTAAAGTTTAAAATTTTAGAATTTAAGTGTTAAAAAATCATTAATTTGTGGCATTTTTAAAAATGGACAACTCAGTGTGACATTTTTACAAAATGATATTTCAAAAGTGGCATTTTTGAAATTTTTTCTTCATACAATTGAATATATTTAAGATGTAATTTGATATGTTTAAAAATATTAGTGAAAATTTAACATAATTTTTTTAATTAAATAATATTAAAAATATTAATATTTATATTGATGAGATAGCCATTGGATATCACACCAATGGATGTAGTGTTTAATGGATGTAGTGTTTGGTAATGAGATTCTCAGTTTAAAATAAACTAAATATATTAATATTATATTAATGAGATAACCATAAGATATGTCACCAATGGAGATGTTGTAATGTAATGAAATTCCCATTTATTTATTTATTTTAGTTTTTTTTTTCTCTGAATTCTCATGGTCCAAGTGACCATAATAGAACAAACCAATGTGCTAATAAGCATTATTGAAAACTTTTAAAGAAAAACTATTGGATCAAGAGGGTTTAGTGGTTACAAGAGCATGTAATTTTAGGTATCTTTACGATTTAAACTCCGATCCATGATACAAAATGTGAAAACAAAAAATGTCAAATCTTAATTCTGTTAAGATAATTTTACGACAAGAATTCAAACGAACTTCAAAAATTAACTAAAATTTTGAATTTGTTTTAAATTAGATTTTGTATATTAACCAATCCAGACGAAAATTATGCCAAACTCAAACTGAATACCCAAACTCATTTATTCATCATCATAAGCAGGCCTTATTTTAGGGTATTATATCAGTAAGGCCCATATCTAAGGGCCCAATAAGTTTTCGTATATATAACCACTCTTGTGAATTAGGGTTTTCTTTCTCGAAGCTTTAGTCGTAGCAGCCGCTCTATCGTCTTCTACATCCTCACCTCAAGCTTTGACGCGGGAGCAAAACATCAACCATGGCGGAACAGGTTATTTGATCTTTACCCCCCTCTAATTTACCCTCGTTTCAATCCATCGATTCATATCCATTTCGTGATTCTCATGGTCTTTCTCTTGTGTGTTGCCGATTTTACAGACGGAGAAAGCTTTTCTAAAGCAACCCAAGGTCTTCCTCTGGTAATCTTTCGAATCGATTTCTCTCTGTTTCACTTTGATTTTTATGCTATTTAGGATTACAAGTGAATCTATATGGTTCCTTGTTTATCAGCTCGAAGAAATCTGGAAAGGGGAAGAGACCTGGGAAAGGCGGAAACCGTTTCTGGAAGAACATTGGTTTGGGTTTCAAAACTCCTCGTGAAGCCACTGAAGGTTTGTTTGCTTTTACTCTCTCTTAGGATTTCATTTTAGGTGATTGATAGATCCATGGCCTTCAAATTCACTAAACATGGCAAAATTCTTAAGCTTTGATAATAATATCTTGCTATTATGTGGTAACAAAACCAACTTTTTCCTTGAGAGATCTGATTCTCCATCCTAATTTGGATCTGCGTTACTGGCTGTGTCCACTAGATTTTGGATTAGTAGTATTGGGCACTGATTCGTATATGTGATCAAACTAACTGGAATCAAGAATCTTAGTATGAAGCAATAGCTTAAAAGGCTTTCTTAATCTGCGTATGCCTTGAAGTCATGTTCTCAGGCGATTGTGTTTGTTTTCTTATGGAACAGGAGCTTACATTGACAAGAAATGTCCCTTCACTGGAACTGTTTCCATTAGAGGTCGTATCTTAGCTGGTACTTGCCACAGTGCCAAGATGCAGAGGACCATTATCGTGCGAAGGAATTACCTCCACTTTGTCAAGAAGTATCAGAGGTATATACATACAATACATACTTAGTCGATATGACTTTTACATTGATGTTAAAAAGTATTATCTTTCTCTTCTCAGGTATGAAAAGAGGCATTCGAACATCCCTGCTCATGTCTCACCGTGCTTCCGTGTCAAGGAAGGAGACCATGTCATCATTGGCCAATGCAGGTTATGATTCGTTTCAGACCAACAACAATGTCTCTGTTGATTCTGATTTTTGTGCGGTTGATTTGATCTTTTTTATTACCTGTAATTTCAGGCCGTTGTCGAAGACTGTGAGGTTCAATGTGTTGAAGGTGATACCAGCTGGCTCTTCAGCTATTGGAAAGAAGGCTTTCACTGGAATGTAAGGCGTTTTGATGTTAGTTTATGTTTCTGGATAGAGCTGAATTATGTTATTACCCTTGGAGATTTTTACATTGAATTTTCCGGTTTTAATGCACCCATTTTGTTTACTTTGCTAGAAGATTTTCATCCCAATTTGAGATACTCGTTTATATGCATCTGAGTTTTGTTATATTTCTTACAAAGTTAAAACCGATCGGTCCACCCAACACCGGTTTGATCCGATGGGTTATTAGAATAGATCTTTATTACAAATAATTACGTACACATGAAATAAGAAAAGGATAAACATAAAAGGGTTTTGAAGTAGTAAACACAATTTTAATAAAGTCTAATTAAAGTGTGTTATTTACCCTTTATTTTCTTCCTATTTAAATTAACCACAAACTCTTCTTGCCTTGGGACTTGTCTTCTTGTTTACATTGATCGTTGCTCATTGATGAGACCGTCGAACAAAAAATTGTCGGAAAAGGAACTACAGAACTCAATCTCCGATATCTCATCCAATAAAAAATCTGAGTTTTGTACGAAATCATCCAAAGAGTTGTTTTCCGAATATGTTCCAATAAATTCTCTCTTTTCCGGTACTACAAGGTCTTGAACATAACTAGACTTTTGAGGTGATTGATCCATAACCAAACTTTGATCTAACCATTCGGAGAACACGAGCTTCGGCGAAAAGCTTGAGATTTGAGCATTAAATGATTCTCTGGCATTGATAAATGAAGAAGTTGTACACTGCAAGGCCTCATGTGAATCTGTGACCGAAGGTGCTTGAGGGGTTCTTGTGGTTTCATGTTGTGTCGAAGTTGCATTCTTCTTTAGATTAGAATGCCAATAGTTTTTTATCTCGTTGTCGGTTCTTCCAGGTAAATATTTCGATATCTGAGACCATCTTGTGAAAAAAGAAAAGAGTCAATTAGCTAGATAACCAAATCTGAGATCAATATTTGATAAGTAACGAAGTTGATTTTGGCATGGATAAGATTTGCTGATTTTGGGTGTGGTTTGTCGATAGTATCCTTCTCGTGTGGCGTGTGAAGTAACGTTTGGGCAGGAATTAAAAAATCTACAAATCCTAAGTAGGATTTCGTAGGTTCCTATTTGGCTAATATGTGCCACGCTATGTGTTAAATGGCCACAAAAAACTCTCTTTTATATGTTTTTCAGCCACTCTTCTCTAAATGTTATTTCGTCTATAGGTAAGTAGATTACTTACTTTCTCTCTCTTAGTTTTTTCAGTTCTTCTTTCACTTTTCTCTATTTTTTCCATGAGAAAGAGAAATTTTTTACATAATATGAGGTCCAACAAAAATCGGGTGAAGATTCGGTGACCATCAGGTGAGATCCGGCAAATATCCGGTGAAGATCCGGCGAATCCGGCTAAACTATACAAACCAAGATCTTATGCATATACATTATGGTAATGAGTTACATGTTCTCGTAACATGTTAACATTGTTGTATCATACAAATATGCAAGTTTACCTATAATTTTTTTCTTAACACGATAACATAGCTGTTATCTGTTAAATTCCATATCCTTCTCGTTGGAATATAAGCTTTTTCTAGATGTGGAGATTTTGTAACAAGTTATATTAAACGTTAACACGTTACATTATGTATTGTACCACGCAAACATGTAGGTGTACATCTAACATTTTGTTTAATGCGATAACTTAATTATTGCATGTTTAACTTACATATTATTCTTAGTAGGAACATAACCCTTTTTCTAGATGTAGTGATTCCCTAACAAGTTATATGTTATTATAACATGATAAATTATTTATTTTACCATACAACCATGTAGGTTTACCACTATTTTTTTTTAGCACGGCAACTCATTTATTGTCCGTTACTTTTCATGTTTTTCTTCCTCAGAAGATGAACTTACGTGAAAGATTAGATGGATATGTGGTTCAATTACAAGTTATATTTTATGTAACATGTTATAATATTTATTGTATCATATAAACATTTAAGTTTTCCTGTAATTGTTTTTTTAACGGGATAATTCAAGTATTGACTGTTACTTTTTATGTTAAGGTATATGTGTGTAAGATGAAAACTTGCATCATCTTCTCCCTTCAAATCCTCCGGAGAATCTCTCGTTGTTCTTCACCGAGAACAACTTTTTGCGCTGAAAGTGAAAAAAAAAAATCAGACCAGATCGAATCGTATCGACTGGATGCGTTGTGGTTATTTGAACCATCCAACTCGGTTAAGCTCGAATTCGAATCACTGAGTCGACTCAGTACACTCCGAGTCAACTCAGCTCTGATCCGTGATTCATTCTTGGCTAAGTGTTTCGAACTCGGCTCGAAGTTATGCTGGTTTCGTTGGCGATTATGATTAAAAACTATGCATTTTAGGAAGATGGGTTTGAGGGAGAAAGAGAGAGAGAAAGAGGAAGAGAAAGAACCGTGAAAGAGAGAAGAAGAATATGGTTCTCTGACACAAATATGTTGCGTATCTTTTTGAATTCAAAATGAGGGTAGGGGTAGTTTCGGTTTATGGAAAGTCGAATAGTGCGTGTAAAAGTGTCATTGTCATATTTCTAAATAGCAAGTTATCCTTTGTCACGGAGTGCAATTATTCAAAAGAAAACACTAAAGTTTCAAAATTGACAATTACGAAAAATTCATAATTTTTATATCAAACAAAAAATAGTCTATATTTTTAAATATAACAAAATAATATAAATTTAAAGATTAAACTCCAACTTTTAATCCTAACCTAAATTCTAAAAATTAATCTTTAAAGTCTAAATACGAAGCAGTTAATCCGAAATTTTAAACCCTAAAACTTAAATCTAAAAATTTATATATTTTCTTCATTTGTAAATTTTCAGCCTTTAGAATTTTCGCATAATTTCAGATATAATTTGAAAATAAAATACAGTGGTTAATATATAAAATTGAATGACTTACTTGTTACCCAAGATGGAATGGAGTGAGAGAAGAGTAGTTTCCTCCTCTTTAGTGAATAAACCCTTCTTAAGTCCAGGTCTTAAATAATTAACCCACCTTAATCTACAACTCTTCCCATTCCGCTGCAATCCTAAATAATATGTCAAACCAATTAATTATTTAGTTTAATTAAGTCCTAATCAAGTTCCAAAAATAATTTTTAAACCTGATACATCCGACCGTACTTATATACTGAAGTAAAAAACTCATATAACTCAGAAAATAATGGTCACTATAAAATGAAATCTTTTATAAAAAACACTAGAAGATGAAATATAAAGTTGTTTTTTCTTTCATGAATTATAGTCCTTTTTTATTGGTTAAAATGATTTATAGTGTTGCATTTTAAATTTTAAAAAAAACAACGAAAAAAGCTTATGATATTTATTAAAAATTACCAGCTTGAATAGGAATAGTACTCCAGCATCCATGGCCATATTTGAGCACATGACTCCTAAGCTTCTCATCTTCTTCTGGTGACCATAATCCTTTCCTTTGCTTTTCCTTGGATTTCAATTTTCGATTTGTTTGTTCTGATTTAAACACCATTTTTATCTTTCTTTAACCTATATATGTGTTTATATTAGTATATATGCATATACGTACGTATATGATACTGAAAGGATGTATTATGTATATATAAAAATATATGCAGATCGGAGATGACAATGTTTGACACTGATACGTGGTTCGAAAGGGGGGAAATATATAGGCAGTTTTGAAGGGACGTTTAATTTATTTTATTTTAATACAATAAAAACAAGATTATCAACAAACAAAGAGTTATTATTTAATTCATAATTATATAGAATTATTTACACCAAAGAAGGCTTGTTCAACACGAAAAATATTTTATAAATCTTTATTAATTTAGGTGGAGCCATTCCCTTTGAATTTCAGTGTCAGAATTTCAATACGACAATGAACTTAAATAAATAATTATAATATTTCCAGTATAGAAAAATAAATGTATATTTTGATATCCGAACAAATTTGCTCTGTAAATTTGTCTTTATTTTCCTTGCCTTTTCAAATTATGTTAGGGCGAACGTAATATAACTTCCACAGTAAAATTGTGGCGACTGGTGATGTTATTTACTTGCTTGCAATTGACAAATAACTTGATTAACCTCTAAATTTGTTTTCCATATTATGTTCTAATAGTTTGTACTAGTATTGTTGTTGTATTATCACTCGCATGGCCTATTTTGGGCTAAATCTGGTAAAGTTCATGCTTTAACATCACATATATTGTTAAGTTTTGGGGCAGCAATATAAAGTGGTTTAAGTGGTTGTTGCAACATGGGACATTGTTTTAATGAAGATTCGAATCTTTCCTACTCCCATTTTTTTTACTATTTAATTTGACAGAAAAAACTAAAATAAAGTACACCGATTGACTCGGTTCGAAGTTCAAGAGCTTTCTCTCTCGAGGCGAGTTTGCTCTAATCCTAGTGTCGTCGCCGCCAAACTCAATTTTCACCGTCTCCACCTTTGTCCCTCCAACGTCCGACGCTCCTCGCCAGTGCCGTGAGAATCCCCTCTTTGCCTTTCATACTTGGTTCAGTTGCTTCCTCTCTGCTTTAGTCAAATATTTCGGAGTCTTCCTCCTCAAATTGGGTTTCATGGTGTCTCGGCTGCTGCAGCTCCGGCGATGTCACAGTGGAACTCCGTTCTGGGTATGTCATGAAGCAGTTCGGTAAGCTCTTTCGGGTTTTCGTCTCTTGCTTCAAGGCTTTGTTGTATCTCTTCGAGATGGAGGCGGATCTGTCCGGATCTTGCAGCCATTGCTCCCACCTTTCTCTGCCTCTTCGCCTTGTCCAAGCCTCTCCTCAGATCTGTCTTCCTCGGATGGTTTGTGGGCTTAAGAACAAGGCCTCACCTCCGATATCATAGATCAGACGAGTCTCGGTGGTTGGATTTGTGGGTTCTCCGGTGAGTACTCGACGGTGAGGATTGATTGTCGTGGGTAGGCTATGTGGAGCGGATCTCTCTCTGGTTTCGATATGGCTCAATCGTATCTTCCTGTTAGTTTTCCATTTTGGTATAGTCTTTTCACGAAACCTACACTCTGTTTTGTCTTTTGACTGAGTTGGTTAGGAGAGTTAGACTGATGCTCGACTTGGATGCCTAAAATTCGTATTAGAGATGGTTTTTGTTTGCCTCGAGAATGGGTTGTGTGGCACTGTTTCTGCTCTTGGAGGAGCAAGTAAAGCTGTGGACGTTGTTGTTGCTGACCCTTTAGCCGACTTTGGGGATAGGTTTTGGTAGAGTTGAGAGCACACCAAAACCTTTTTGGCTTGTGTAGTCCCGTCTTTGTGTTGGTTTCTGGGATTTGCTAGTTGCTTCGTATTCATAGGTGTGAGGACAGCCTATGCTTCGTTTGGTTAGTAAACACCCAAGTGGCTGGTTACCGGAGAAAGAGCTTCTGACTGCTTAGATGGCACCACACGACCATTCAAGTTGCTTTCATTTATTGTCCCTTTGTTTCTTTGTTTCCATCGAGTTTTCAGATGTTTATCGTTATTTTTTCGGTATTGGTTGTTCTGCAACTTTGTGTCTTGAGAAACTATTGATTGTTATTGATTCCATGTTTTTTAAACTTTTTTACCATGGAATCAAATCTTAAGTTTAGCATTTTGTTCTCAAACAATCTGTAAACCTTGAAATATTCATTTTTAAATAATATTTATATTCTTAGCAAAAAAAAAAAAAAGTACACCAATTTTTTTGTTTTTTGTTTTAGGCATCTCAGAAGTTAGGGCGGCCCTAATCACTCGAATTCAAACTCATATTATTATTATTATGTTATTTGTTAAAAACCAAAAAACATTAATTTTGTTATGTTTCTTCTCTAAGTTGTTAATCTTTAAACAGTATGGTCGGTATACTTTTAATGATACGACCAACTGTGATAGGATCCAATATCTAAAATAATATCCTTGTTATGGGTCAGTAGATGATTGATTAGCGACTAAAAAATTAGTAGGTAATTAGTTGCCGCCAATAATTTATAGAGTAGTTTTTGTTTATTGTAATTATGTCTTACTGATATATTGTAAGTTTGTAACTATCATAATAGTTTAATTTGTTTAAGTTATATTATTTTTATACAGCACTAAATTTTTACCGGTAATTTAGTGTTTTCTATAATATCTAAATTATTTTTAATAAAACAGGCTTTATTTTGAAAACAATGTAAAAATATATAAAATAATAGTTTAAATTGTTTTTTTAAAAAGTCACTTTCGATAAAATTGAAACGATACAGTAAAAATGGTACGTCTAAATCGAGAAATGGACTCAATTAAAAACGACTAGCAACTAATTGATTAGTCGACCAGATTTTTAGAACATGGATTAGTAGACATTTTCAGTACATCCATCGGCACCATTCCTTGAATAAAATTTAAATTAAATAATTAGCGTGTGAACTATTCTTATTGGTTATGAATAGAAATACTCTAATTCAACTGTTCAAGTTATTTATTTTTCTAAGGATAGAGTTGAAGAAGACTTTTGCAATCTTTAACTTACACATACTTGCCTTCTTCAAGAAAAACTCTTGTAAAATATGGAATACAAACATATATATGATTGGTGAATTGGCTTTTGTTTTTGTCCTTTATATTAAATGTTATATTTATAATAATAGACACTTGTTGATAATAATTTCATAAATAATACATATAGTTTAATGGTTTATATAATGTTGTCTTAATGTCAAGATTCGATTCAAGTCTAATAGAATACATGTTATTAACAACAAAAACAAATTAAAAAGAAAACATGGAATTTTTTTTTAAATGCCTCTATATATTTTGATATTGATAAGAAATATGCCTCCACGAGTTAATTTGGTGGATAGCTAATATTTTTTTTTTAAACTAACCAAAATCCCAAAATCTAAAGATTATGATTTTGTCACGTATGTGGGTTTTGATTAGTGTTTAAATTATAGTTTTTTTTTTGACTATCCAACCAAATTTTCTAAAATATTATTATAATTTATTGTTTTATTTTCAACATTCTGATATCCTTTTCTCTTCTATGACTTATTAGCATGGTTTTGTTATTGTATATAACGAATTTCAGACTTAATCATATAGTGATATACAGTATCGGTCTGACATTTTTGAATATCCAACGCAAATCTAAAAGGCGAAGAAAGAGAATAGAGAGGCTTTTTTCTCTCCTTTCTCTCTAACCCCAAACCGTTTGCCCTAGCAGCCTCATTTATTTTTCCCATGTCTCTCCGGCGTCGGGCTTCACTGGCGTTGTGGGAGGCTCCACCTCCACCCTTTTGATGTCTACGGCGCTTCATCCGTGGTGAAGTCCCCTGTCCGATGAGCTTTGGCGGCCTCCCTGTCTTTCGGCAGCGTTGCATGGTGGCTTCGTGGTGCTCTCGCGGTGGCTGCGTGGTGGCATCAGGAGGAGGTTGTCTCGCCGGATCTGTGAGGACGAGATTCGGTTAGAGTAGCTTTCCTCCTTCTCTCTTTGGCGTTGTTCTTCTGCGTGTGGTGTTCTCGCGGTGGTTAGGCCCGGTGTAGCGAATTTGCGGTGGCTCTGAAGTCGCGATTGTGGTGCGGCGGTGAGTGGTCCTACGGTTGGAGACTCGCCGGATGTCTTTCCAGACAGACTCTAAGAGACAGATCTGCTAGGGGACAACAAATCTATCCGATCGGCTAAATTTTTTCGGTGAAATTTACGTCCTGGAGACCTATTCTCCCTCTTCCCCGTTCTTACTCCCGTGGAGTAGGTGAAGCTGCCTCTTCATTTTTCGGTGTTGCGGCGTGCTTTGTTCCTTTCGCCGGTTTGGGTTTTCGGCTGCGGTGGAGGTTTTCTAATATGCGATGACATTATTTGGAGGTTTTCTGTTCCGTCTTGCTTCTTCTCGTTGGTTCACTTCACTCGCGGTCTTCTGATCCTTCGGAATTGGATGCGGCGATGGCAGCGCCTTATTTTAGCGACGGTCTTGTGCCGCGACAATTAGGGTTTCTTTGCTCCCGGGTTTACCCGGTTGGGCCATTGATGTATTTGAGGCTTCGCCCATTAGCTCATCTGGTTAGGAAACTTAACCAGGCCCATCCCGGGATTATTGGTTAGACCCAATCTTTCAATTCCCAAAAAAAACCATAAAAACCCAAAATAAAAATATTTTAATGAAAAAAATTCAAAAATAAAATAAAATTTAAAAGGCGTACCCCTCTTTATATATTATCCAAAACCATAAATAATAGAATATAAAAAAAAACATGAAAACTTAATGAAAGTTCACAATTCCATAAACGGTTTGTAAAAAAAAAAATAAACAGTAAAAATAAAATTTTATTCTTGAAATATGACTCTCTTTGCATTTTTGCCTGCAAAATCATTCATTAAACTCACATAGTCGAACTTTTCAACCATATCTAGCTAGCCAATTCAATCTCTTTTGTGACATTGTAGACCGCAAATAATTTTTTATCAGCTTCAATTTCGAAAAACTTATTTATGCGGTGGCTATCAATACCGGAATGGTCAACAATATGCGATAAGCAATTTATGTGTTTGGGTAACAATCCTCCATTCTTTTAAAAAAATCAAGCATTTCAATACGTTTTTGAACCTCCTTTGGTATTAATTCTCGGATAACTTTTAGTTCCAGAAACAAATAATCACCAACTATGTTAGAATGCATACCATTCTTGAAAGAAACCTCCAGATTCACACATGATGCTCTCAAAATATCACCACTTGCCGATGTTAGTTTCTTTAAATCATACAAAAACCCAAAAGTTTGTTCATACTTTTAGAATTGTTCAAACCTCGACTCAAGAGAAACTAGAGAGTTAGTTTCTTTAAATCATACAAAAACCCAAAAGTTTGTTCATACTTTTAGAATTGTTCAAACCTCGACTCAAGAGAAACTAGAGCTTAATCCATGAGTGTGTTGAAATAATCAATCCTGAAGCTTTCCTCTGACGGTAATAGCTCGTTAAAAAAACCTTACAAATATTGCTATTATAAAAGTAGGGCCACAAACATTGGCTTACAAATATTGCTATTATAAAAATAGGTCTATAAATTTTTGATATATATATATATAGGTCTAAATTTTTGTTTAGGTGAAAATATTCCCCAAAATTTAAGACCCTAATCGGTGGTTTCAATTGCTTGTGTTATGGGCATAGTGATATATGATCGCTTCGGAAATTAGAGAAACAAAAATGATAAACTTAATTTGATGGTGTGTCACTGTGTGTGACATTTTCCAAAATTTCTCTTCTTTTATTCAAATACGATTGAAAACTGATATGTTAAGGTTTAGTTTTTAGGGTTTATGGGTTGTTGGGGGTCAAAATATTTTTTAAGGTTTAGGATTTAGGGTTTAAAAAATTCTTAATTTGTGGTATTTTTGAAAATAAACAACTCATAGTGGCATTTTTGAAAATGACACACCAAAAGTGGTATTTTTGAAATTCTCCCATAAAAGAAGTGTAAAGTATTTTGTCAATCATTTGCAGGAAATTAACAGGCACGCAAAAAGCTCTAGAATTTAATAAACTTTTATGGATTGAAATAAGTTTTGTTTGACACAAAAATTAAATTATGAACTATAAAATCATAACAAAAAAAACTACTCCTTCCGTTTTATAAAAAGTGTCATTTTACTTATTTTCACATATATTAAAAAAATTATTAAAAATTCTACTTTACCCCTTATTAATACGCTGAATAAATTTTTATTTCTAATAAATACATTAAAAAAATAGGGTTAAAATTGGATTTTTAATCAAAATTCTGCATTTTTTGTTGTTGTGTTAAAGGGTCTTCATTAGTAAAGAATTGAAAAGTATACAAATAGAAATAAAGAGCCTTGACCAGCCTTAACCGGATTCAACCCAAGTGGGATCGGACCAAGTATTTTGACCTAGAGAACAAGTAAACCGGATCTAAAAACCAAAAGAAGAATCGTCGCCGCTTAGCCTCGTCAGGAAAATCGCCGCCACAAACCCCCTCTGATCTGAAACCCCAGATTTGAGAGATCGTCACCAGAAAGCTTAATAAAAACCAGACATCGAAGACGCCAAGTGGAGAAAAGACCTACCCACACCTCATCATCCGCGAAACTCGGTCGCAACGAATGATCCTAGCCATCACAGGGAGGCCAAAATCGGCTCGGAGAAAACTACCGCCAGAACTAACAAGGTTCTCGTCCGAGAACCCAAGGTTATCCTCTAACCTCGTAGATCTCAAATAACTCGGAGTGGAGAAAAAGAGCTGAGTCATGCCTCCGAGCCGTTGAAGACGAGAGCCCCGATGAGTCGCTGCGTAGCACTCCTCGCCGTCTCCACCTATTGCTTCCACAGATCCACTTCGCCACCACCTTGTCGTCTGATTCCGATTGAAACCTCCTAGATCCAAGCACGCCCCTCCGCGAAAACCTAGAAGGTACCACCATCGACCTTTTCTCGTCCTCACAGAAGACAAATCTCGGGTGGAGAGAACCTCCAAGGCCCACCAGATGGACACTTAGACCTCCAAAACTGCATCGCTGCTTGTCGAGACCAACTCCCCATTCTCCAGGTGAAAACCCTCAGACCTCGTTAGAATACAAGGCGAAAAAGAAAGAAGAAAAATAGGAAGGCCCTCTCACAACCACCGACTGCTACACCGGAGGCCGAAGAGGCAAATCAAGGAATAAGAGTTTGTGGCTAGGGTTTTGGGAGAATTTCTTCTTTGCCTCTCAAAGGCTTTTCATCAAAATTCTGCATTGAAAATACAAAATGACATTTTTTGTGAAACGAAAATAAAATCTTAGAATAATATTCATTGTGAAACGGAAAAGGTATAAAATTATCATTTAATGACATAATATAATTGAATAAAACCATTATCGAGAATATAAAACAAGTATTGTTTTTGAGTCAACCCTTTGCCCCATTTGCGGTTAGAAATTGACCAAATATCAAATGGTGATAGTTAGGGGTGAAATTATTATCCGGATCCGAGATCCGATCCGGGATCCGTTCCTATCCGCTCCGTAAATTAGGATATTCGGGGCGTTCGGATCCGGATAGTAAAATCACGGATCCGTGAAAAGAGGATCCGAATCCTGATAGTATAATTTCAAGGTTCGGATATCCGGATCCGGATCCGGACTCATTAAATTTATTAAAAACATATTTTTTTTACATATATTAAGTTATTTTTATATAAAATATATATATATATATTGATTTTAGTTTTTTTCTAAAATATCATATTTTTGAAAAATATTATTCTAATTTTTATATTTATTTTTTTAAATTAATTTTTAATATTTTATTTTGGTTATTTTAATTATTTAATTATTATTTTCGGATCCGGATCCGGATCCGGATATCCGCGGATATCCTGAGTTTTGGCCGGATTCTCGAAGTCCGGATATCCGGAAGCCATGGATCCGGATTCGGATAGTTTTGTCACGGATCCGATGGATCCGGATCTAAATCCGAATACTCTGAAATTCCAAGATATTCGGATTCGTCCCACCCCTAATGATAGTACGAGGTTTATACTTCTTCTCTTTTGGTCACCAAGAGGTGTCGGTTTAAGTAAGAAACAGTTTTATTAAACAGTGACAATATACAATAGTTTGTTTTTTTTTGCTTAAATTTATAAATACTTCTCGCCTACCTAACTGTGTAAGTGTATCTATATCCCACGTTGAGCAAAGCAATTGACTCAACTATGTTTTAAAAATCGTGGACCAATCATGTACTTACTAATTTCTATTCATTTTTGTTGTTGTTACTATTCACACTGACAGAAACATGTTTTCGAATCTGAATTGTTGTAATTATATTACAACAGCATAGGGCTGTCAATTTGGGCTAAAGCCCGCGGATCTCGCCCCGACCGCTTCGCCGCAAGGTGGGTGCGGATCAAAAAATTTCAGTCCATTTACAAGCGGATTTCGCGGGGCGGGGTATTTAAAATGAGATTTTTTGCGGGTAAATCCCGCGGGTTTGCGGGTTACCCACAGGCTTTTAAAAAAAAATAAAAATATATTAATATTAAATATTTATTCTACTAATATTACTAAATTATTAAAATAATATATAATATATATAAATTAAGTAACAAAATTTAATTTTTCAAAGAAAATTATGTATTTATTTTTTATAATATTTAAATTTTATTATTAAATTAATTAAAATATATATAAATTTTTTTTTTTTTTAAATCTTCGCGGGTTACCCGCGGGGCCCGCAAAATTAAGCGGAGCGGATGCGGGTTGAATATTTTTGACCCGTGAATTTTGCGGGGCGGATCGGGGCGGGTCAAAAAAAATTAAACATGTTGCGGGGCGGGTCTAGCGGAGCGGGGTTGACCCGCTTGACAGCCCTACAACAACATCACTAATACACACTGTTAAACGATAATCACCGATTGTTCATTTTTAATGATGTTTTTGTGACAATCTATACTATAATATGAGAGTTTTGTCATTATCAAGAAAGAGTAATTACATTGAAACTAAATTTAATGATTCAATAAATTTTTTATTCTTCTATTAATTGTCTTCTATTAATACCACACAACAAAAATTTAGAAAAATGAAATTAAAAAGTACAATACAAAAATAAATAGATATTAGAAAAATTAAAATAGAAATTTAAAATGTTTTATAATGTTTTTAAATAGTTTTATAATGTTTTTAAACAGTTTTATAAGGTATTTAAAATGTTTTATAAGGTACTTAAAAGGTTTTATAAGATACTTAGAATGTATTTAAAAGACTCCACCTATAAACACTCCAGGTGCTCTCAGAAGTTTATGCATCAACAGAGACAAAACAAGAACAAAAGTATTCGTGGAAGAATTGATCAGACTATGTAAACAACAAAGTCAAGTATCACAAGAAATAATAAAGTATTATAATATTTTATAATGTTTTTAAACAGTTTTATAATGTTTTTAAACAGTTTTATAAGATATTTAAAAGGTTTTATAACCTATTTAAAAGGTTTTATATGGTATTTAAAAGATTTTATAAGGTATTTAAAAGACTCCTCCTGCAAACACTTTAAGTGCTATACCTTCAAAACTAAACCCTATTTAAAATATTTTATAAGGTATTTAAAAGGTTTTATAAGGTACTTAAAAGGTTTTATAAGGTACTTAAAAGGTATTTAAAAGACTCTTCCTATAAACACTCCAGGTGCTCTCAGAAGTTTATGTATCAACAGAGACAAAACAAGAACAAAAGTATTCGTATAAGAATTGATCAAACTATGTAAACAACAAAGTCAAGTATCACAAGAAACAATAAAGTATTATAATATTTTATAATGTTTTTAAACAGTTTTATAATGATTTTAAACAGTTTTATAAGATATTTAAACAGTTTTATAACCTATTTAAAAGGTTTTATAACCTATTTATAAAATTTTATAAGGTATTTAAAAGATTTTATAAGGTATTTAAAAGATTCCTCCTGCAAACACTTCAAGTGCTATACCTTCAAAACTAAACCCTATTTAAAATGTTTTATAAGGTATTTAAAAGGTTTTATAAGCAATTCAAAAACGTTTCCGATTCTTTTTCTTCCGCGATTGCGTTTTCTCTTCCTCCTCCTTCTTTTTTTACCTTCCCTGGATATTACCCGGAAGTTGACTTTTCACCGTTCTTGACCTAACAAATGTCGGATCTTCAACAAATCGGGTAATTAATCGGGCTAAACAACCTTTCTTCTTCCCAAATCCACCAGATCCATGTTCTTCGTCAAACGCACCACCCGATCAACAACAACTCTTTCTCGAATCTTCTCAGAGGAGATCACGACGGAGTTCGGAGACGACGAAATCGGAGACAGAGAGATCTGAGATCGGAGACGGAGAGATTTGAGATCAAAGATGGCGATTTTAGAAGAATTCTCGAGTTGGGAGGCAAGATCTGAAAAAAAATCAATACAAAAAGTTAGGTAAAATAAGTTAAATGGTAATATGGGGATATGGAAAAAATGGAGTGGCACGCTTGTAAATATTTTTAAACAGTGGCATTTTTGCAAAGTGGCACTTGAGAAGTGGCATATCTCAGAATTTCTCTAAATTTTTCCAACTTTAATTGAATGTACTTAATTGAATTTTAAAATAAAATGATATGAAAACCTTTAGATTTTGTTTTAAGTTTTTGATTTATGAATTCAAGACAAATTTTTCAAAGTTTCTTAATCCGACTATAATTTTATTTGGTTTTTTTTTTTAATTTCGTTATTTCGTTCGGCCGTATTAGGATTCTTTCGCACAATTCATCTTGATTTCACAACAATAAATTAATGAATTAGTCGGATTTAGTTTCAATACTCTTGAAAATCTTTTTTGTATTTTTCAATTAATCAATATTTTTAATCTAATTTTTTTTGCTAAAATCTTATAAAATGATAAATTAACTATATAGATAAAAAACACAAAAATGTAAAAGAAAATTACATAAGAAAATGAATTATTTTCCAAAGATCAAAACTATATAAACTCATAAGACGGAGATAGAGGAGAAAAAGAAATGATAAGTAATCATACTATAGAGAGAGATTAGAAAATAATTGATAATTTTTATTTTCAAAATCGTAATCGGTTATTTAGATAACATAATTTATCCAATGGCCAAATATACGTAGATAACAATGTTTTAAACAAATATATTTTAAATAGTAACTATCAATCGAAGTGATTGAGAATCACTTCATATTTTCATGCAGTATAAATAAGAAAAGTAATTTATCTTATTTCAAATCAAATATTATTTTGTATCTACAAAGAATTGATTGTTTTGTCAAACATAAATACTAAACTACTAAATAAATCAAAATTTTTGTCACTAAGTTTAATAAAATTGTAAAATAAAAACTTGCGCATTGCGCGAGTCATATTCTAGTAATTAAATAATTATAAACATCATATATGTATAACCGGTGATTTTTTGTTTTTGTCAACAACATATAAACTTAATTACCACAGTTCAGTTATGTAAACCGGTGGTGACGTGTTTACAAAAGAAACATCATAATTAACTAAATGAGCACAATTCGCCAGCCTATCGACTTTTGAATTAAGTGTGCACGGGATGAGCGATAGTGAAAAGAACGCAAACTTCTCATTTAGTTTCATTAGTTCATCAAGGTGGATTCCATACGCCGGCCACTCCGTCGATGTAGACACCATTTTCACCAGATCAGAGCAGTCTGTTGCGAAGACTACCTCCGTCTTCTGCTGGTCATTCAAGCATTGCATTATCCAAATTAACGCTTCAACCTCCGAATGTAGGGAAAAATACTCTTTCTCACGTTTCGGGCTTCCATCATGATCTTTGTGCCTTCATCCTGAAAAGCATACCATCCAAAACTCGAATACATATCTGATTTTTTCTAAGAGCTATCAATAAAATATTTCATCCCTGCGTAAGCTGGAAGAGCTGATGGTTATGAAAACAATGGTTGGAGTTGGTGGATATAAACTTCAAATAAATCTCTTTAAATAAGAAACTGCTACTAATTAGTGAATATTTACCTTTTCGACAATCTTTTTATTTTATTCATAATTGTCTTTTTGGAAATAGTCTCTCAAAAATTAATTTATTGGTACATTTATGACTTGTCATCATGCATGCATATAAAAAGAATTTGCTCATTGACAATGCATGTATAAAACAATATTCAATTAAACACCATGAGAGTATTATTTAGTGGTTTATTCTAGTATTGTCGCTATGTAATCAAAATTTAAATCCGATAGAATGTATGTTATCGACAAAAAAAATCCAGTTAAAACCTTCGTATCATTTTGTTTTTCTATTATTCTACATAAATAATGATATAATATATGTTCTAACTCAAAACTTTTTTTTTCCATCTAAACTTGTTGAATTAAAATGGATAAAATACATGGTGAACTATAATTCCGTAAAAGGGGAGTTACAATCTCGTAAAAGGGGAGACACAATCCCATAAAAAGAAGCCACAATCCCGCAAAAAAAGAGCCACAATCCCGCAAAGAGGAACCACATCCAAAAATAGAGAAACTTATAGACTCAAAAAAATCTAGCTAGAGTTAAGAAACTAACAACCCTAATGAAAAAAATGATAACCTAAAGACGACTGATCCAAGGAGAGATGATAGGTAGACGAACCTCATAGTCTTATTCAACTTGAAAGAATGAAAGCGGACCTAAACTCGATCTAATACTCGTGCCCCAATCAAACTGAACTTAGGGTGAGACAAGGGCAATAAGGATCCGTTCATTACCTTTCCAAAGAACTCCGATTAAGCGAACTGTTTTTTTTTAAACTGGAGATCAGTGGCCCAAAAGATGTCTAAAGCTCCAAACAGAAGTCTTGGTAAAAGATTTAAACATAGACAAATTAGCAACCCAACCAGAGCAGAGAATAATCTGGATCTGATATAACAAACAAACGGCTAGAGGAAGAACACACAACGCAAAATGTAACAGCACAAAAAAAAACCGATGGTGAAGAAGATATATCAAATCGGGACAGAGGAAGCACCTTAGAAATTCCGAGGCATCACCAGATCTCCAGCGCCAAAACACCACAAACATCCAAACCTCCCGAGCAAGACCGAAGCAAGGAAAAGGGAAGAAGGAGGAGGGGAAAACCCACCGCAACCAGCACTAACGACATGGGAAAATCTGAACCATGAGTCAGCCTCTGTCCTACCACGAGAACAAGAGCCGAGCCCAGATCTGACTTGAAACGGCGCAAGGCTACACCGACACCACATCCGACGAGAGACCTCAGAAACAGGTTCAACCACAACCACTTCCCGAGACCTAAACAGAGCCTAACCCTCTAGCTTTACCGAGCCAAAAGCTCTAGAGTCCGAACCAAAGCCCACAAATTGAAGTCCACCAACACGGCCGAGAAGAGCACATTCTCTAGAAACTAAAAGAAAAGCCGAAGAAAACTAATCGAAAAAACCAGGGACGATCGTTTTTTTCTCTCCTTCTCTTGAGCGGGTAGGGCGAACTTGCTGTAAAATGAAAGATTTTAAAGGAACTAAAAACTTTTCTAAGTCCATTTTTTTTTCTATTATTTTGGTAAAAACAAAAAAATATATAGTATTTTTGAAATAACCTGTTTTTACTTTTTATATTTTTGTGAGCTCTAGTAATATAAATTGATTATTTTACTTGCACCTTTTTGAGAGTGTTCTTAATGTTGGAGGTTTATTGTTTACCCTAAATGGGTTTGTCAATTCTCCATATGGGATGGTTGTACGATATAATGCCGATGAAAAAAGAAATTTTTTAATAAGATAATTTTCCGTGAGTAATGCGCTAGTTAGATTGAATAAATTCATAAAAGCAAGGGAGGCAATGTAGAAATATGACAAACCAAAGAGAAAAAGCTTTTAAGTTGTAATAAATTAATAATTATCATGAAACCTACAAAAATAGAAATAAAGATAAAAAGAGTTCACAACATTATATGGCACTATTCGTACATTGCAATGTTATCATAAATGACCATAGTCCTCTTGTGGCTCAGAGGATGATGTCTTTCCTAATATTTTCAAGAAACATCCTAAGCTCTCTAGCTTTTCTGCAATGTTCTTCATCATCTGTTTCTGAATCACTCAGCTCAATCACAGTCTCAAGTTGGTGATCATGGCTCTTCTGTTCTTGATAGTTTCTTGACACGCTTCGTGAACGAGCTTCAGGACAAGGGCTTATCAGATCAATGACTTCTGTTTCCGGATACGATGAACAAGAACTCGGGCCAAAGCCGAATCTATCTGTTGTAGGCCAACCATTATTGCAATTTTCTTTAGCAGGTGAATCGATAAGACGCAAGTAATTATGTTTCTTGGAGTTTTCCTGTTCTTTCTCTTGCTCTGCTTCTTGTACGGTGCTTGTGGTTACTACAGAGGTTGAGTTGAGAACAAGGTGTTGGAGTTCGAGGTTGAGTTCGATGAGAGAAGAAGATTTGGTGGGTGAACTTGTTTCCTTATGTTTTGATTTAAGTTGTTTTTGTTTCGGCTTCGGCTTCTTCTTCTTTGCTTCCATTTTCTCCTTGAACTCTATGATCTTCTCAGGACAAGCCCTGAAATATAAAAACAAGAAGGATAAATAGGCAAAACCAATAGTAGACCACTTATTCAGTAAAAAAAAAAACCAATTTGGCTGCATAAGTAGTATGATTCGTTTCGATGTTCCATAGCTCATATGGTTAACTGAAAATCTTTAGTGTTATTATTTGCAGCTTTCTAGAAACCAAACAATTACTGTTCTATGAAGTTTCTATAGCCAAGCCAAACTAAATCACTGAACTGGAGAGCACTAGTCATTTATGACCAAATAACACAAGGTGTGATCAATGTCAACCACTTGAGCCAGATCACTAGTCAACTTTATTCCCAGTCTTGAGTAAATGAGTGGATGTCAGATTTTGATCATTACCTTTCTACAAGATTTGCAGGAACAATGGACGTCTCTAACCCTTCTAGATCATTCCATGAGACTTCAAAACTTTCTCGTCCCTGTACTTTGCGAGTCTTTATGATTTCAGACAGCGGGCACTTCTCTGGCATCTGCGGCTGCAGAAAGATTTCTTCCAAGAGTTAAGTTCTTGTTTAACTTCCAACTGAATTATGTCAGGGAAAGCCAGTTAACTTTAAGCTGCTG
Source organism: Pseudoturritis turrita (assembly GCA_900406555.1). NCBI lineage: Eukaryota > Viridiplantae > Streptophyta > Magnoliopsida > Brassicales > Brassicaceae > Pseudoturritis > Pseudoturritis turrita. The sequence continues at coordinate 356,188 of OVBL01000198.1, read as the reverse complement.
GTTTTCTCCAAACTCAAAACAAAACCAAAAGTTTCATATTTATACCAAATCACCAAACGCCAGACCAAGATGTCAGAATCAACAACTTCCCTTACCAATCCATAATCTTTTATGTACCGTATGAATTTGATGAGTTCATGTTATATAGTAAAATTCTAACGTAAAGCCCAAAAAGTTGTTATGTAGTTGTGATAAGAATCAAATATCGAAACTGTCTTTCCTATCTTTGAATCAAGGATTACAATCAAGAACCCTAGAGAGATTGAAGATTTGTTGTAGAGATCTCCTAACTCTCCCAAAGCCAAAAGGCTCCCAACTAACAAATGGTCAAAGACCCATTTCTATTTATAGTCTATCAAGTTGCTTCCACGGTTGACTACTTAATTCTTGAACTCAATAACCGAGACATGATTCTGGGGAACTAAAATCTATAGCTAATAACTTGCAGTGAGAGAAAGGTACCTTGTAGAGAGGAAAGTTCACGCCAACCTCAACTGATCTAGATTGCAGAATAGCGAACCTTCTCAGATTCCTTTCAGCAATTTTAGGAAGTATGTATTCATCTAAAGGAAAGATATTGAAAAAAAAAAAAAAACGTTGGTGTCACAATTGTTTATGCACAATGTCTGCAAATGCAACTTACAAGGAATAAGAAAGTAATACCTGTTTTCTCAGGGGGCCACTCAAAGAACTGATGGCATATCTCCTGAAGCTTAATGCGTTGGAAAGAGAATTCAGCCAAAGCCCTGAAAAACAGGTATTTAAAAATTATATCACTTCATCCAAATCTGAATAGACATTCAACTTTTTTCAAGTTCACTAATCTCCAGGGTTAACAGATATTCTTGTTATAAGCTTGTTTCTCATCAGAGAATCCTTGATTTATTTCAGGCACTTGAGGAAGCATTTTTATTCCATCTTTAGTTTCCTTTGTGCTCTCTTGTTGGGTTTAAGTTATCAGTTTAATGCAAACAAGCAACACTAATAGTTACAATCTTTATGTGTAGAAAATGCAAAACAAGACCAAGACTTAATTCAGGACAAAATCGATGATTCCTTGTGGCAGATGATTGCTACAAAAGATGGCATATGCACGTGGCTAGCTCTACTATAGGAATAGTTAGGAGCAGAACTATCATAACAGGACTGACAATAGACGAAATGGAAAGAAGGATTAACCTGGTAACTGTATTAGAGTCTGCTGGGTGGCACTTGGGGTTCATGAATGCATCAATCACCTCTTTGATCTGTTCTAGTCCTTCTGGATCACGATTACTTCCTAAACCAAGTTGCAATTACGAAAAGAATCACTATGAGAAAAACATTCTCTTGGAAAAACACCAAAATCAACTAACTGCGTAAGCAAAGCATGTCATATCACAAAACACCAGAAAAAGTTGGTGCTTCAAATACCATTTATAACCACCAAGGGTAAGGTCCCCTTTTTACTGCACACAGGAGGCCTAACTTGCTTCTTTGAATTTCTCGGCTTTTTCACAAAGGAAAGTCCTTCTGATGAAACTTTTTCAAGGATAACATTTTCTCCAACAGACCTAACAATCTCGCAAGCTTTCTCCTGTTTACAGAAGAGATTCTACCATAAGTCCGTAATAACCCAACTCTTAATAAAAACATGCAAAGTAGAATAACATCAAAACCCTATAGATAATGCTTTAAGAGCGCTTTAGTTATCAACACACCTGACGAATACCACGAACTCCCTGAGAGTAGTCACTGCCTAGCAGAAGCGCCAGAGCTATCTGGAAACTCACCGAATAAATAATTGTATAAGTGACCTTGTAATCTGACGAAACATAGTAACATCTCAAAGTTCTTTGACGTGTGGAACAATAGACAACAATCTGTAGCTGGCTTCTTCGTCTACTAATGCAACTAAAAGGAATTGATCCCTTAAAGCTACAATGTTGCAGTGGAACCATACATACACATAGCATCTATATCGGACGAGTTTATCAAGAAAACATTGTAGGTTAAAACATCAAAGGCCACCTTGTAAATATGCATTTGTCAGTCATGCTTTTTGCAATCAAACCAGTTTATAATAACACGGTGCAGCTTGGTGAAAATGAAAGTTCAGGGTTAAGTATGTAAAGCTAATGACTTAAAAAGACTCGGTAAGTTACCAATGAGTTCCGTCCAATCCCAAGCTTTTTCTTGATGTCTTCCATCTCATAGCAAACAACGTAACCTCCTTCACCTAGTTCACGGCAGGTTAATTAAGCCATATTTAATATTATTAAACACATCGGGCAGTAAAAGAAATCATGACTGCTAAAGAGTCTCTCTCCACTCACCAAGGCATATCTCTCTGTAGACAGTCTTTGCACCAAAAAGGAAAATATCTGAATCAGAGCTAAAACAGGCGTCCTGTCGATCATCATGAAAACAATACTATATTACTGACTATTGAGTTAAAAGCATGACGAACAAGAAACTAACTAAAGCTGCAAAATGTTTCTCACACATAAGGATTCCGAGTTTAGCAGAGCGCATTGTGCCTCAGCTTCCTCAACCCTGCATTTGAAAGAAAAACAAAGAAGGTAATATGTTTATCCAATGTCCATGTTCTTGTATAAATCAATGTGTAGAATAGCAAACTTTGCATATATAAAGCAAAACACTCAAACCAAAGTCTTATTGTCAATCTAGGCGTACAGTCAAGTTTTCACTTTTGAAGAATTACCCGTCTAAACAAAGTATCCCCAATGTTGATGCAATAACTTTCGCCTCTTTTATCATGCAAGAGAACTCAGACCCCATATTTCTTTTGAGTGAAGTCTGTTTTCCAAGTTCAACGCCATCGTCAGCGACCTGGCTGAATCCATAAAGCATTAATCGAAAAATACTCCGAGAACTAGCCATCATATGCAATGATAAAATCACAAGTGCCTCATTTAGCATCATTGTACCTCGAATCTTGATTTTAATCGACGCCTGTAAGTTGGTACTTTGATTCCAGGAATTGAACCATCTACAATTAGGAATCACATAGCAGTAAGTCAAGTATGCTCAAAAGCATAAACAAACCAATTCTTGAGAGCAAAACGTCGATAACTCAGAACTCATTTGATCACTCATGCTTCTGCCAATACATCCATAACTCACAATGAAAACAATACAAACAAACACAAATTCGTTCATCTGATGGCAATTTCACAACAGTAGGCTGAATTACCTGAGACTAAAATGACGGAGCAGTTTAGGGCAATTAGGGCTCGGAGACGATGAAAGAGTCCCCGGAGATAAACCTTTTCTTTAGTGGCGCAATACGATTTGTTCACTTTATGAAATTCCACCATCCAACACGAGAGATCTACGCATACCCTTTTGTTTCTACAGCAATTAACGTTTCAACGAAGATCTCGTCAAGACTCGTCTTTTACAAGGATAAAAACTCAGAATTTGGGAGGCGAAATTGAGACGAAGCAACAAACTCACTGAAGATGATCGAGCGGGTAAGTCTTCTTGCAAGGCTCCAATACATCCCAAAGATACTTCACGCCCATTAGCTTCCGCTTCGAGATCGCCCAATCTCTAGAGAGAGAGAGAGAGAGAGAGAGAGGGAAGAAAATAATTTGAAATTCTGAAAATTTTGAAATTTGAAATTCCGTATGATTTTATTGGTTCGTATTTTTATTTTTCATTTTTGATAGATACATAAAATAAACATCGATATTTTACTGTAGATATAATGTAATTTGAAGCTTCCTCAAACCAGAATAGATGTCATCATAAGATCCACAAAGTCTCCATTTTTATTGAGCTTGAGCTATATACGACGACTCATACTTAAACCCTGAAAAATCTCACTAATTTCTCAAGAAAAAGTGTGCCTCCGATTACATTGACTTATTACTCCTTTGCAGCATCACCATTTGCAACTTCCTTCTTTTCCGTGGTTTCCGCGGTTTTCTCTTCTATGCTTCTAGAAGTTTCATCACGGGTAACCGCGGAAGCTTCTTCTCCTGTGTTTGTAGACGGACCTTCCTCTGAGTCAGCTTTTGTTTGAGAAGGTTCGGAGCTTTCTTTGCCTTGTTCATCTTTCTTCTGAATAGTCCCGACTTTGACATACTTGCTCATGAACTTGTACTCCCAGTCTTGCAACGCCTCTAGCTCAAATGCACCGAGACCCGAGATGTCTCCCGTCAAGTCCTGATCCTCAAACGACATCTTTGCCAGAGCTCGGCTTGCATCTTTCCCTGCAAACAGAGCATATGGCCCACCTGGTCCATAAAACATCCTGCAGAAAAATAACATATGTCATGCGAGTATGTGACCAGCAAGAGTGAGTACAGTTTGAAGATTGAAAAACTACGGTTTGTGACATTTGAATATGACTCATATAGATATGCAGTACAGCTGATGAACTATGTATTCATACATATACATCGACATGTATGTTTCTATGTGCATTGATGAGTGTGTGTGTGTCTGTGTATGTCGGTCTACCGATGAACAAGGAATGTGGTATGATATGAAAACTGAAGTGATTACTTCATCTAACCGAAAACCTAATTATCAAGAAGATGTTTTCGGTAACAAAAATCTAAAAGAACTCTGTCTTGCTGACAAATCAGGGATCTATATAACTGCAACGGAGTTATCTACCGACAATGTTAGCCATAACTTATAAACATCGTGGAACACAGAAAGTAAGCAAATGTGGATAATTAATCAAAGAACAAATCTCTTCAGCCCTCGACCGAATTCATAATACATCAAAAACTGTATGTTATCAATTTAGAAGCCAAACCTTTCACGAGTTTGTATGTTATCATTCTCTACTAATTCAAGATATTTTCTTAATACAGGTCTTTCGAGTACAGGCAAAAGTAGAGATTTTTTTCCATAACTTGAATACAATACAATTTTATAAGTACTTCTAATGGTATTGCTCCGATAAGAAAAAAGAGACAACTAACACTAAAGATGCAAAAGAGAATCAAAAGCAGACTGCATAACATTATGAACAAAGGAGGGAATATTCATCAGAACCAAAAAGATTACCAAAAGGTCTCAACAAAGAATAACATTATCAACAAAGGCTATAAACGATGAAGATAATCACAACTAGTATGAGAAGATAAGATAGTAATTGAAACTTCCCATTATAATAAAACAATCAACCAAAACCCCCAAATTTTCAGCAATAATCTTCAGAAGCCCAACAATTAATAATCGGATCGAATCGTTTCTGGTAATTAACTTGTGAAATCATTCCGATTCAATCATAATTTATAAAGAAGTGGTGAAGATTCTCAAGCATACCTGCTCTGGGAAACATCATAGATCTGACCCTTGATGGCCATGAGAAGGGGCTTTTTGGAATCGGAACCGTCATAAAGCTTAAGCTCATTCTCGGTGATTTCACCGAGCTGAACAGGCGGCGGAAGAGGCTCCGACTGCGGCTGAACCTCCGTAGAACGAGGGCGGTGTTCTTCAGGAGAGACGAAGAAACCGGAGACAAGTTGATAGACGGCGAAAGCGAGAGCTATTACGGTGAAAAAAGCAGCCGGAGAAAGCCCAGTGTAAGCTGTAATGGTTTCCTTCAACGTCTCCCACAGCTGCAGAACCATGACGACGGAGCAATCGATAGAGATAGAGAGAGAGAGAGAGAGTCTGTGGTCAGTGTTCAGAGCCAAATCTTCCGTAACGTTAATATATTTATGTTCTTTATTTATTTAATTTCTCTCTATTCGAGAATTAATAAACATAATCGAAAACAATAAAATAGAATAAATGGTCAAATACGCAACAAGAATTTAACAGAGTCGTGTCGATAAATGACCGTTGAATGATGTTCAAGGATGAATAATTAAAAAAAATAAAGTTTCTAGACGTAATTTTTTTATAATTTGAAAATCCATTTTAAAATTTAATATGGTTGGTAAATAAATAAATAATTTATGTGTGCATACATACAAATTCATTAAACGTTTTAAAGAATATATAGTTACACTTACACCTAACTAAATGGTGGCTGAGTTGAAGAAAACGGTGTCGTTATTGCCGTAGGAGGAGAAGAGTGGTAGGTAAGAGGTATATTGATAGCAAAATAAATGTGACTAATATCTCATCCTATTATACCAATTATCGAATAAATTGGTATAAAACATTGGAACTTGGAAGTATAATTTAATGTGAGATTATAAAAATTATTCAATATCGAATTTACTCATTTGTGATATCTTGATTTTTTTTTTTTTTTATGTTTGAGATAGCATAATTAATGTGACAAAAGGCAATTGGTCATTACTCGTAACTTTTTGTGCCATTTTTTGTTGTGGTGAAAAATGAAATGCATGTAACGCATGCCGCTTCATTTCTTGATATGATTTGTTATATTTTTTTTTTTGGGGATAAATTTTCTTGTGATGTTTGCATACTTTTTGTACAAATTATGAATTAGTTGTATAGATCGGAACTTCAAAAAAAAAATCGTTTTAGTTTTTTTTGTTTTTTAAAAAGTTAAATTGTTGTAATAATTGTATTCTTGTAAATCATCATTCAACCTTTGTTCAAAACTTAATATTTTGCCCTCTATGTCAGCTGCTCCAAAAACTACGGTACAAAAAAAAAATCGAAGTTTTATAAAAAAGAAAAGAAATCGAAATTGTTTATTTTATTTATTTATTTTCCTAATGGTATCAAGGTTGGTGATCCAGAGTTGATCACTACATACAAACTTTGGCATTGCCTACATATATATACACACACAATACATAAAAACCAAAACAACACTCAAACAGTAAAAGAAGATGAAGAAGAAGAAGAAGTCAAGTCTTGAGAGAGATAAAAATCACAGAAAACATCAAAGATGAAGAGAGCTGACTTCATCAACCTTCCACTCTCCTTCCTCATACTTATACCATCTCACAATCCCTTCATCATTCTCAGTTCTCTGACACATGACACAAGTCTTATGCTCCATACATGTCAAGAACCTCTTCAGCCTCGACGCTTTCTCCATTATCGTCTTATCGAGCTCTCTAACAATCACCTTCTGCTGCGGTTGCCACCCGCTGTACTCCACGAGGTGAGAGTGAGAGATGTTGAGCACTTCAAGGCTCGGTAATCCTTCCAGGATTTTCATGAGGGCTTCACGCTTTATCGCAGAGCATCTAAGGCTGAGGGTTTTGAGGTTTGGGAGGCACGTGATGAGCGTGTTTGCAAAGAAGATCTCGAATGGACCCATGATCTTGAGCTCTTTGAAATTCTTGCAGTTCTTTGCGATTTCTGTTAAGAGATAAGGTGGGTTTGCGATGCTCGGCATTGTTAATGACTCGAGGTCTGTCCAGATTCTTATTGCTTTGCATATCCCGGTCTTCTTTATTCTGTTCCAAGCTGGAAGGACGACCCGTCTCAACCCTGGACACCTGCAAAAATTGGGTACAACAGGTTTTCAAATTTTTAGCACTACTCAGTTGTAATTCCGCAATTTCGACAAGACTGGGAATATAAACTGTTCCGAACTGAAAACTGAACCGAATTTTGTCAAAAAAAAACTGATGGGAAGTGATTTTGTTTATACCAAAATTTCTGCAACCAAACCATATAAACCGAAATTCATTCAAATTTAATATTTTACTTATAAAGTTATCTAAAAAATAGATTTGTTTAAAAATAATGTTAATTTAAAAAAAAAAAAAAAAGGGAACTAAAACCAAACCAAAATTTTGTTCTACTAGATATAGAACTCTCCTAACCGATTTAACCGAAAACCGAATTGACATTTCAAATGCTCCCCCCTAATTCCTACAATCATGTTAGGCAAAAAGGGCTGATTTTGGCTATAGATCAACCATAGTTAACGGCTTTGATGGTCATGTTTGGAAGACAAATTGTGGGAAGAAAAAAAAAGACGTACCTTTCTGCGGTGTAAGTAAGCTGATCATCACTCAGAAACAAGTTGAAATGGAAAATCAAGGTCCTTGTGTTTCCTCCGCTAAGATTCATGGAGAGTTTCAGGATCCTGGTCAGGGCCTCATCAGATCGGCGTTCGACGTAGACATAAGGTTCCAACGGGATCTTGATGAAACTAGATCTCATGTGGGACAAATCAAGCGTCTTCCACAGAATCGGATCGCAACAAGCCGCTCTCCATCCTCTACAAACATGAGCTAATCCCGAAGTCAACTCAAAAACGCTAAATTTCTGGAAAATCCTCACTAAGATGTCAGTGTCCAACTCTTCCCATCTCCTCACTCGACGACTCTCATACTCTTCTTCCATTCTTACTCTGCCCTAAGCAATCAGAAGAACGTTAATAAACTGTCCGTATCCTTCAGAAAGAAAAAACAATGATTCCGATCTTATTAAATAGGAAAATCAACAACTTTTAAAATACCCATCAATTCTCTTATTCTCTAATAAATATGAGATTCTAATCAATCAATTTTTCCGAACCCTTCAATACCCATGATTGATTGCTCTCAATCAACGATTGTTATTGGTATCAAAAACGAACTAAACAGAACACCAAACGTCGAAAAAGACACCTTTTCAGCGGAATAGTTGATAAATCCGTCGAAAAAACCGAGAAACCTCTCAAACTCTATATCCTGCGATGAATCTCACAAACAGAGTATTCAAATCCTTTAGATAGGCTAATTCCCACAAAGTCCAACCATGAAAAGGAATCCTAGTTAAACAAGGAATTGAAATCAAACATAAAACCAATTAGCCTAAACAAACTCGATAATACGTATCCAACCTTTAAATTTTAATCGATGTGAGCTACTTCCAAAACCGAATTAGCGAAGAAAGAAAAGGAAAAATACATAAAAGTAAAAACAAGAAGAGGAAATTACATATCACAAAAAACATGCAACGAAAACATATCAGTTTCAGTAAAATGTCATAATTGGGTGTTTGAGTAGACAGGTAAAAGAAAACAGTAGAATTATGCAAGACGTAAAGGATCGTAGACAAAAGTCAGAGTCTCAAACTCAAAAACAAATTGTCCCAAGAAATTTCAAGATCGGCCATTAATGCAAAACACATCACATCAACGCAGACATATAAACTCAAAAGAACACAGAATCACTCGAAATTTTATGTAAAGACAGAGAATTTTGAAAACTCAGAGGACTAAAGATCGTAAAACTCAGTATAGACACAGAATTAAGCGAAATTTTATCAAATGGAATCGAATTTCGAAAAGACAGAGGACTAAGATCGTAAACCCCCAAGACTGTAATGAAAAATCGATCTGATCTCTTGACATTCCCAAATCAGTCGAAGCTGAAAACGTTATTAACCCGACATAGATCTCGAATCGCCATTTCTCAATTCACAATCGAAATCAAACAAACGAAACAAAGAAAGGATTAGATCAAAAAAAGAAACAAGAAGCTGAAACACGCAAGACTGAGAAATTAAGAACCTTTGGGAAGATCAAAATCGTTGGCGAGCGACGACGACACCGTTACTAATCTCTCTCTCTCTAGCCAACGAAAGTAGATATGAAAAAGAAGTCTGATGTCATAATAATCGGTTTAATTCGATTTATTATGTCTTTGGTTTTTGATTTTCGGACATAACCGGTTTCAAATACAAACTCTGTAGAACCTCCTTCCTTATCTTTGGGACCAAGAATCTCTTATTGGGTTGACTCACAAAAAAGTAGTTAAATCCGACGGTGCATAAGAATCTGAACATACACAAGTTAATCTAACGGTGGATATGTAACTTTGTTAGGTTGGTGAGTGTTGAGAAAAGAGAGATTAAAAAGGGAGAGAAATCTCTTTGTTTCTTCTTCGTTTTCCATCTCTTTCCCCCACACGGGCCGACCATTAAAAAAGAGTCTCTCGCTTTCTCGCCGGTAAAACTAAAACCCTTTTTCTTTGCTACACTCTTCTCTTTCTCTGTCGTTTTTTTTTTCCCCCCCATTTATTGTTGTGGGTTTTGTGTTTCACTGAAGAAAGCTTTGGTTTTTGTTTCTCTCTGTTGTGTTCACTTTGAAGGTGGAGTTTTCTGTTTTTTTTTTTTCCAGGTTGTTTAGGTGGTTTCGTGTTGAGTTTTCGGAATCTGGGTACTCTTCATTTGCTCGTATTGGTTTGAAAAACTCTTTACTCTGAGATTAGGGTTGTGTATTGGCGTATCGATTTATTCAAAGATAAATGCTTGTTCGGTCGGTTACTAAGAATGCTTTGGAGATGAGAAACAAAAGCTCAAAGTTAGCGATACTGTTCTGCTCTTTGTTGGTGAATTGAAATTGTGCATTTATGTGCCTGAGCTCTTTCTGTAAATGTCTTTAAGAGGATTAGCTTGAAGTTTCTCTGTAAATGTCCCATTGTAATTTAGCATCATAACACTTCTTGAAAGGTTTGGCATTTGTTACACAGCTTTTTGATTGCATGTAGCTTTGTTGTTTATGATGTTTGCGTTTTCTAATTATATCTTTACACAGAATAAAAACCCAAACTTTGTCTCCGTGTTGTCTTTTATTTTGGTCTTAACCTATATTGAGCTAGAACTTATGATTTATCATTGCCCAATGCAGCCTCCAACTCTGCATTATGGCGAGGCTCTTGGCTCATTTTACAGCGGGTCCTTTACTTTTTCCCGGAAGGCATGCTCAGTCCGAAGAATACAGAAGACCAAGAAGGTGTGTGAAGATGATGTACAGTTTACAAGCACCTGTTTTGAGAATGCAGAGCTTCTCAGGGCTAAGGGCTTCCAATGCATTGGTGGCAAGGCCTCGTCAAGATTTCTTATTTAAGGTTAACCTTTCAATCCCATCCAGGAAAGCAAAAGCTAGCCGATGTGTAACAAAATCCATGTTTGACCGGTTTACCGAGAAAGCTATTAAGGTCATAATGCTGGCTCAAGAGGAAGCTCGGAGACTTGGCCATAACTTTGTTGGGACTGAGCAGATACTGTTGGGCCTGATTGGGGAAGGGACCGGGATCGGTGCAAAGGTTCTTAAATCCATGGGGATTAATCTTAAAGATTCTCGTGTAGAGGTGGAAAAGATCATTGGAAGAGGCAGCGGATTTGTGGCAGTGGAGATTCCATTTACTCCTCGTGCAAAGCGTGTCCTGGAGTTGTCACTAGAAGAAGCTCGGCAACTCGGTAAGGATCTGTTTCTGTGTATTTTGGCTTGGAGCTTCTTATATGTTGTGCATTACATAAGCTTTCGTGACTGATGAAACTTGCTCGTTTCTTATCAATTTGGCACTTCTAGGCCATAACTACATTGGGTCAGAGCATGTTCTGCTTGGTCTCCTTCGTGAAGGGGAAGGTGTTGCAGCTCGTGTCCTGGAGAACTTGGGTGCAGATCCTAGTAACATCCGGACGCAGGTAAATGCATCGATTCTGAATTCTCACAATCATGTCATGTCTTAGGAAACAATTTCTTGATTACACTTTAAATATAATTTTTCAGGTTATACGTATGGTCGGGGAAAACAATGAAATCACAGCAAACGTTGGTGGAGGATCCAGCGGAAACAGCAAAATGCCAACACTAGAAGAGTATGGGACTAACTTAACTACACTAGCAGAGGAGGTAATAAAAATGGCCGACTTATCTTGAAGAAACTCTCAAGAAAGTGTCATGCTAATACTTGATTGAAGGCTTTTGCTGAAAATTGGTTTTTTACTTTCTGTTGCAGGGTAAACTGGATCCGGTTGTTGGAAGGCAACCGCAGATCGAACGAGTGGTCCAGATCTTGGCTCGAAGAACCAAGAACAACCCTTGTCTTATTGGAGAACCTGGAGTTGGTAAGACAGCAATAGCTGAAGGACTCGCACAGAGAATTGCCAGTGGTGATGTACCCGAAACAATTGACGGGAAGACGGTAAAAATTCTCCCATTGAATCATTTTTAATGAATTTAAGATGCTAAAAGAGTGCGCATATATGTATGTTTTAAGTATGTGCCTTCACATTTTTTTTTGTCAGGTTATAACCCTTGATATGGGTCTTCTAGTGGCTGGAACGAAGTATCGTGGAGAATTCGAGGAAAGATTGAAGAAGCTTATGGAGGAAATCAGACAAAATGATGACATAATTCTGTTTATTGATGAAGTGCACACGCTTATCGGTGCAGGAGCCGCCGAAGGTGCGATCGATGCTGCTAACATCTTAAAGCCAGCTCTTGCAAGAGGTGAATTGCAGGTAATTTTTCTCATTCTTTCCATTGGTCTAATGATGTCGAAACGTCAATTAATAGAACCGGAAACACAAGTTTTTATGAAATGTTATTTTTTTTGTTTTTACGGTTGTAGTGTATTGGTGCAACAACGTTGGATGAGTACAGGAAGCACATTGAGAAAGATCCTGCGTTGGAGAGACGGTTCCAGCCTGTGAAGGTACCTGAACCAACTGTAGAGGAAGCTATACAGATCTTGCATGGTCTGCGTGAGCGATATGAGATCCACCACAAGCTTCGGTACACCGACGAAGCCTTGGTTGCTGCTGCACAATTGTCACATCAGTACATCAGGTATTTGTTTTTTTAATTTTATTTTCGGTCTTTCACCAACACAGAACATTTTAACAGTGTCTTAGACAAGTTGCAGCATTATCTCAACCCAATTTCTTCTCTTGAATGAACAGTGATCGGTTTCTTCCCGACAAAGCGATTGACTTGATTGATGAAGCTGGGTCTCGGGTTCGGCTACGCCATGCTCAGGTTCATATCTGCATGTCTCTTGCGTCACCAAAAAAATCGTCTTTTATATCTCTTTGATCTGATTCAGAATGAAAGTTTTGTTTGTTTAGGTCCCTGAGGAAGCTAGAGAACTTGAAAAGCAACTCAGGCAGATCACTAAGGAGAAGAACGAAGCTGTGCGAGGCCAAGACTTTGAGAAGGTATCGTCTTCAAGTTTTTCTTACTGTCTATAAACCTAAGATAAGTGATAACAGTTCCCCGAATTCTTCTTCGACAGGCTGGTTCTCATCGCGACCGTGAAATAGAGCTCAGGGCTGAGATAGCTGCTGTTTTAGCCAAAGGCAAAGAAGTGAGCAAAGCCGAGACTGAAGCTGGCGAAGGAGGACCTACTGTCACGGAATCGGACATCCAACACATTGTCGCTACCTGGACGGGAATCCCAGTAGAGAAAGTCTCGTCTGATGAATCTAGCCGTCTTCTCAAAATGGAGCAGACCCTTCACACAAGAATCATTGGCCAAGATGAAGCTGTCAAAGCCATTAGCCGGGCTATCCGCCGTGCCCGTGTTGGACTCAAGAACCCAAACCGCCCGATCGCAAGTTTCATCTTCTCTGGGCCAACCGGTGTGGGGAAATCAGAGCTTGCCAAGGCCTTGGCTGCTTACTACTTCGGTTCAGAAGAAGCAATGATCCGTCTAGACATGAGCGAGTTCATGGAACGACACACGGTTTCGAAACTCATTGGTTCACCTCCCGGTTACGTAGGATACACAGAAGGAGGTCAGTTAACCGAGGCGGTTCGACGCAGGCCCTACACACTGGTCCTCTTTGATGAAATCGAGAAAGCCCATCCTGATGTTTTCAACATGATGCTTCAGATCCTAGAAGACGGGAGACTAACCGACAGCAAAGGAAGAACCGTCGATTTCAAGAACACGCTTCTGATCATGACATCAAACGTAGGAAGCAGCGTGATCGAAAAGGGTGGTAGAAGAATCGGGTTTGATCTTGAGTACGATGAGAAAGACAGTAGCTACAACAGAATAAAGAGCTTAGTGACCGAGGAACTAAAACAGTATTTCAGACCTGAGTTCTTGAACAGGTTAGACGAGATGATTGTGTTCAGACAGTTGACGAAGCTCGAAGTCAAGGAGATTGCTGATATAATGCTTAAAGAAGTGGTGGTAAGGCTGAAGGACAAAGAGATTGAGCTTCAAGTGACTGAGAGGTTTAAAGAGAAAGTGGTGGATGAAGGATTCGATCCGAGTTACGGTGCGAGGCCGCTTAGACGAGCGATTATGAGGCTTTTGGAAGATAGCATGGCGGAGAAGATGCTTTCAAGGGACATTAAAGAAGGAGATTCTGTGATTGTTGATGTTGATGCGGAAGGAAGTGTGGTTGTGTTGAATGGTAAAAATGGAAGTGGTGGTGGTTTTGTTGCTGAAGACGCCATGGAAGATCCAATTCATGCGTGGTAATATGGAGATTTTTCGTTTTTCATTTCTCAAGTGTTATTGAATTGAGTCTTATTTGATTCGTTTTTGTATTTTTAATATTCTTGTTTCTGGATATTGATTGCTTGGGAGAGTTTCCCACACCCAAAAAAAGAGCATGATTTTTTTGATAGAGCTGGAATCAAGTTAATTGCAATGTTTCTTGTCACGGACTGATTCCTCCCGAATTGGTACGCGCGGTCTTAGCATTTTTTCTCCCCTCGCGGTTGCTAAGTCAATCTTATTCAAACTCGGACTTTGATCCTTAGAGAGATAGACCCACGAATTCTAGATAGAGAAAGTTTAGAGAAGTGTTTGTGTTTTTATAAATTGTTGGATGCTTTACAAATGAAGATCTCACCCCCTTATATACACTTTCACATTCAAAACGGACGGTGGAGATTAAACCGATCTAATGGTGGAGATTAACTTTCACCAACTCTCACCACCAAGTTCCACCAACTCCCTTCCACCAATTCCACCAACTCCTTTCCACCAACCCTTTCCTTTTAACAACCCCCTCAACTTCTAGAATTCTCTAGATATATTTCATGAGGGAAAAAGGGTCGTGACATCCTCCCCCACCTAAGTCGGTGACGCCCTCGTCGCCGTATACGCCTCGAGGTCTTCCCGGATTGCCACAAGTCTTGTTCCGGTTCCCACGTTGCCTCTGCCTCTGGCTGCCCCTTCCACTTGATGAGGAAGTGATTTTGTCGTGGAACGCCTCGTTTCCGCACTTCCTTGGACGCCAGCACCTCTTCGATCTCTTTATCGTAAGACTTGGTTATGATAGGTGGTGCCCGGGTTGAAACGCCTCGGTCTTGATCCTCTGCGTCGCCATGATACGGCTTAAGCATACTCACATGGAAGACCGGATGAATCTTAAGAGTATCCGGTAAGTCCAATCGGTAAGACACCTTTCCCACCTTTGCCACAATTTCGAACGGTCCCTCGTATCTCTGAATTAAGCCTTTGTGTAGACTCCGAAATATTTTGAATTGTTGGGGAAGGAGCTTCACAAAGACTAAGTCACCCACAGAGTATTCTGAAGGCCGTCTCTTCGCATCCGCCCACTTCTTCATTCGCTTCCGGGACTTCTCCAAACACACTCGGGAAAAGTCGGCGTGTTCCACCCATTGCTTGGCGATTATGAACGCCCCTGGACTTCTCCCCTCTGTCGCAGGCGGAGCCAATGTGTGCGGGGTCAAAGGTTGCTCCCCCGTTGCGAGTTCGAACGGACTCCGTCCCGTCGATTCGCTTCGTTGTAAGTTGTACGAGAACTGGGCAATATCCATCAACTTTGCCCAATCCCTTTGGTTCGCACTCACGAAATGCCGGAGGTAACACTCAAGCAATGCATTCACCCTTTCGGTCTGCCCATCAATTTGCGGGTGAAAGCTCGTTGAGAAACTCAGGTCCGTGCCAAGAATCTTAAATAACTCCGTCCACAATCGCCCAGGGAAGCGAGGATCCCGATCACTCACGATATTCCGTGGTAAGCCCCAAAGCTTCACTACGTTCTTAAAGAACGCCCGTGCTGCCTCCTCCGCGGTACAGTCCCGGTCGCAAGCTACAAACGTCCCATACTCAGAAAATCGATCCACAATCACCATGATGGATCCAAACCCTTCTGACTTTAGTAGCGGGCTGATAAAATCTAGCGAGACCGAGTCCCATGGTCGCTCGGGTATTGGTAATGGCTCCAATAAACCCGCAGACTACTTGTTATCCGTCTTATCTTGTTGGCACACAAGACAAGTCTTCACATAAAGCTCTACGGTATCCCGCATCCGTGGCCAAAAATACCCCGCATCCGTGGCCAAAAATACCCCGCTTCAACTAGGGCCAACGTCCTCTTCTGTCCTGGATGGCCTGCCCACCGAGTATCGTGGCATTCTCTTATGATGTCTCGGCGGAGACTCTCCCACTTCAGAACATAGAGTCATCGACCCTTTGAATAAAGCAGGCCATTGTCGACCCAAAATCGATGTGCCTTACCCTCTTCTGCTAACTTCATCAACTCCTTAGCAACAGGGTCGCGCTCGAGCCCTTCCCGAATCCGAGCCAAAATGTTCCCCTCGACTTGGCTCATGGCTGCTAGCTCCGCCTTCCGGCTTAGCGAACCGGCTACAACATTCGCCTTCTCCGGCTTATACTCCAAGGTACAGTCAAACTCAGCTAGGAAGTCTTACCATCGCGCTTGTTTCGGGGACAACTTCTTCTGGGTTTGGAAGTAGCTTGTCGCCACGTTATCCGTCTTGATCGTGAAGTGTGATCCCAGAAGATAGTGTCTCCATACCCGCAAGCAATGGACCACGGCTGTCATTTCTTTCTCTTGCACCGTGTACCGTCTCTCGGTATCATTGAGCTTGCGGCTCTCGAACGCGATCGGATGCCCCTCTTGCATCAAGACTCCCCCGATAGCAAAGTCGGATGCATCGGTGTGTATCTCGAATGGCAAACTGAAATTTGGTAAGACAAGGACAGGTTCTTGACTCACCGCGATTTTCAGCTTCTCGAAGGCCTCCCGGCAATGCTCGGACCAATCCCATGGCTTCCCCTTCTTGAGAAGGTCCGTTAGCGATGCTGCCTTTTTTGAATATCCCTCGATGAACTGTCGATAATAGTTCACCAATCCAAGGAAAGAGCGTAACTCTGTTACCTTAGTCGGAGCCTCCCACTCCATAATCGCCTTCACCTTGGCGTCATCCATCTTGAGCTTCCCGTGCCCAATGATGTGGCCCAAGAATTGGACTTCTTCGGTGGCAAAGGTGCACTTTTCCTTCTTTACAAACAACTCGTTTTCCCGGAGAACTCGGAAAACTATCCGCAAGTGCTCCACATGTTCCTCCATCGAGTTGCTATAAACGACGATATCGTCTAAGTAAGCCACCACGAACCGATCCAAAAATGGCTGAAAGATCTGGTTTGTCGCGGTGGAGGAGGATATGGCACTATGCAAACGGGCAAGCGCAAATGGAGGAACCGTTGCTGCGGCAGTAGGCAGTCGGGTTGATTTCCCGAGACCGTCGCTGTTCAACGGGTTAAGGGATGCTAAGGAAGTTGAGAATTTCCTTTGGCAGATGGAGCAATACTTCGACAATCTCAATCTTGGGGATGAGACTGCGAAGATTAAAGCCGCTACGTCATACTTGACGGACACGGCGATGCTGTTGTGGCGGAGAAAACATGCAGATATTGAGCGGGGAACTTGGCGGGTCGAGACTTGGGAGGAGTTCAAGAAGGAACTTAAGCGGCAGTTCTACCTGGAGAATGTTGTGTATGAAGCCCGCAAGAAGTTAAGGGAACTTCGACAAAAAGGTACAATTTGCGACTATGTTAAAGAGTTTACCACTCTTATGCTACAAATTCCTAACATGTCCGATGAGGATCTCGTCTTCTACTTCACCGACGGGCTGCAAAACTGGGCAAAGCAAGAGCTGCAGAGAAAGGGGAGTTCAGTCCGTCGATGAAGCTATTGCGGTGGCTGAGTCGTTGACTGACTTTCATACCCAAGGTCCCTCCGAGTCCTTCAAGAGAAAGGAGAAGATCGTGACCAAAGGTGGGGGAGAAAGATGAGATAGTGGCCGTCCATCCAACTCAAGGCGTTATGAGAAGGGGTCAGGACGAGAGGAGTTTGAGGCAAAGAAGAAGACGTTTGTCCCAAAAGGTGGGTGCTTTGTGTGCAAGGGGCCACACCCAATGAGGGAATGTCCGAAGATGGGGTCGTTGTCCGCAATAATGGTGAATCACGAAGGTGAGACCCAAGAGGCGGAGCTGGGCAAGATGGGGTCATTACAACTCCTTAACGCTCTTAAGGCCGGTCCATCGTCTAAACCAATGAGCAAGGGGTTCATGTACGTGGAGGCCCGTGTTAACGGGAAGTCAACCCGAGTTATGGTGGACACGGGGGCCACTCATAACTTCATGGCTGAAGATGAAGCCGTGAGACTTGGGATAAAGTGGACCAAGAGGGAAGGTTGGATGAAGACGGTGAACGCAAAGGCCCAACCCGTCAATGGGGTAGCGCGAGGGATTGAGATGCGACTGGGCAGTTGGAGCGGACCAGTAAACTTCTCGGTCATACCCATGGACGATTTCAAAGTGGTGTTAGGTATGGATTTTATGAGGCAAGTCATGGCAATCCCTCTGCCCGCACTAAGTTCAGTGTGCATCCTCGAGAAAGGATCGCAGTGCATGATTACAACCATAGAGGAGAAGTCCGAGGGGATAAGGCAAGTCTCGGCAATGCAGTTCACTAAAGGGGTGAAGAAGGGTGAACCGACGTTTCTGGCCGTGATGAAGGTGGAAGACGAGTTTGGGAGAGCTGAGCTAATTCCACCGGCTATTGAAACTGTCCTTGAGAAGAACAAGGACGTGATGCCTGCAAAGTTGCCGGAAAAGTTACCCCCAAGGAGGGAGGTGGATCATCAGATCGAGTTGGAACTAGGAGCCAAACCGCCAGCAATGGCGCCTTACCGAATGGCTCCATCCGAGCTTGAGGAGTTACGGAAACAACTCGATGAACTCTTATCCACGGGGAAACTAAGGCCATCCAAAGCACCTTATGGCGCACCGGTTTTGTTCCAAAAGAAGCATGATGGTTCATTGCGAATGTGTGTGGACTACCGGGCACTTGATAAGGTATCGATCAAAAATCGCTATCTTATCCCTTTGATCGCGGATCTATTTGATCGGCTTGGAGGAGCAAAGGTGTACACAAAGATGGACTTGCAAAAGAGATATTATCAAGTCCGGATCGCAGAGGGGGATGAGCCAAAGATAGCGTGCATTACGCGGTATGGGTCGTTTGAATGGCTGGTTATGCCATTCGGCCTCACAAACGCCCCAGCCACATTTTGTACCCGTATGAACCAGATCTTTCAGCCATATTTGGATCGGTTCGTGGTGGCTTACTTAGACGATATCGTCGTCTATAGCAACTCGATGGAGGAACATGTGGAGCACTTGCGGATAGTTTTCCGAGTTCTCCGGGAATCCGAGTTCTCCGGGAAAACGAGTTGTTTGTAAAGAAGGAAAAGTGCACCTTTGCCACCGAAGAAGTCCAATTCTTGGGCCACATCATTGGGCACGGGAAGCTTAAGATGGATGACGCCAAGGTGAAGGCGATTATGGAGTGGGAGACTCCGACTAAGATAACGGAGTTACGCTCTTTCCTTGGATTGGTGAACTATTATCGACGGTTCATTGAGGGATATTCAAAAAAGGCAGCATCGCTAACGGACCTTCTCAAGAAGGGGAAGCCATGGGATTGGTCCGAGCATTGCCGGGAGGCCTTCGAGAAGCTGAAAATCGCGGTGAGTCAAGAAACTGTCCTTGTCTTACCGAATTTCAGTTTGCCATTTGAGTTACACAACGATGCATCCGAAATTGCTATCGGGGGAGTCTTTATGCAAGAGGGGCATCCGATCGCGTTCGAGAGCCGCAAGCTCAATGATACCGAGAGGCGGTACACGGTGCAAGAGAAAGAAATGACAGCCGTGGTCCATTGCTTGCGGGTATGGAGACACTATCTTCTGGGATCACACTTCACGATCAAGACGGATAACGTGGCGACAAGCTACTTCCAAACCCAGAAGAAGTTGTCCCCGAAGCAAGCGTGATGGCAAGACTTCCTAGCTGAGTTTGACTATACCTTGGAGTATAAGCCGGGGAAGGCGAATGTTGTAGCCGATGCGCTAAGCCGAAAGGCAGAGCTAGCAGCCATAAGCCAAGTCGAGGGAAACATTTTGGCTCGGATTCGAGAAGGGCTCGAGCGCGACCCTGTTGCTAAGTAGTTGATGAAGTTAGCAGAAGAGGGTAAGGCACATCGATTTTGGGTCGACAATGGCCTGCGTTATTCAAAGGGTTGACGACTCTATGTTCCAAAGTGGGAGAGTCTCCGCCGAGACATCATAAGAGAATGCCACGATACTCGGTGGGCAGGCCATCCAGGACAGAAGAGGACGTTGGCCCTAGTTGAAGCGGGGTATTTTTGGCCACGGATGCGGGATACCGTAGAGCTTTATGTGAAGACTTGTCTTGAGTGCCAACAAGATAAGACGGAGAACAAGCAGTCTGCGGGTTTATTGGAGCCATTACCAATACCCGAGCGACCATGGGACTCGGTCTCGCTAGATTTTATCAGCGCGCTACCAAAGTCAGAAGGGTTTGGATCCATCATGGTGATTGTGGATCGATTCTCTAAGTATGGGACGTTTGTGGCTTGCGATCGGGACTGTACCGCGGAGGAGGCAGCGCGGGCATTCTTCAAGAACGTTGTGCAGTTTTGGGGATTACCTCGGAACATCGTGAGTGATCGGGATCCTCGCTTCACTGAGCGGTTGTGGACGGAGTTATTTAAGATGCTTGGGACGGACCTGAGTTTCTCAACGAGCTTTCACCCGCAAACTGATGGGCAGACGGAAAGGGTGAATGCATTGCTTAAGTGTTACCTCCGGCATTTCGTGAGTGCGAACCAAAGGGATTGGGCAAAGTTGATGGATATTGCCCAGTTCTCGTACAACTTACAACGAAACGAATCGACGGGACGGAGTCCGTTCGAACTCGCAACGGGACAGCAACCTTTAACCCCACACACATTGGCTGCGCCTGCGACAGCGGGGAGAAGTCCAGGGGCGTTCATAATGGCCAAGCAATGGGAGGAACACGCCGACTTTGCCCGAGTGTGTTTGGAGAATTCCCGATCACTCACGATGTTCCGAGGTAATCCCCAAAGCTTCACCACGGTCTTGAAGAACGCCTGCGCTGCCTCCTCCGCGGTACAGTCCCGATCGCAAGCCACAAACGTCCCATACTTAGAGAATCGATCCGCAATCGCCATGATGGATCCAAACCCTTATGACTTTGGTAGCGCGCTGATAAAATCTAGCGAGACCGAGTCGCATGGTCGCTCGGGTATTGGTAATGGCTCCAATAAACCCGCAGACTGCTTGTTCTCCGTCTTATCTTGTTGGCACACAAGACAAGTCTTCACATAAAGCTCTACGGTATACCGCATCTGTGGCCAAAAATACCCCGTTCAACTAGGGCCAACGTCCTCTTCTGTCTTGGATGGCCTACCCACCGAGTATCGTGGCATTCTCTTATGATGTCTCGGCCGAGACTCTCCCACTTCAGAACATAGAGTCGTCGACCCTTTGAATAAAGCAGGCCATTGTCGACCCAAAATCGATGTGCCTTACCCTCTTCTGCTAACTTCATCAACTCCTTAGCAACAGGGTCGCGCTCGAGCCCTTCCCGAATCCGAGCCAAAATGTTCCCCTCGACTTGGCTCATGGCTGCTAGCTCCGCCTTCCGGCTTAGCGAACCGGCTACAACATTCGCCTTCTCCGGCTTATACTCCATGGTATAGTCAAACTCAGCTAGGAAGTCTTGCCATCGCGCTTGTTTTGGGGACAACTTCTTCTGGGTTTGGAAGTAGCTTGTCGCCACGTTATCCGTCTTGATCGTGAAGTGTGATCCCAGAAGATAGTGTCTCCATACCCGCAAGCAATGGACCACGGCTATCATTTCTTTCTCTTGCACCGTGTACCGCCTCTCGGTATCATTGAGCTTGCGGCTCTCGAACGCGATCGGATGCCCCTCTTGAATCAAGACTCCCCCGATAGCAAAGTCGGATGCATCGGTGTGTATCTCGAATGGCAAACTGAAATTTGGTAGGACAAGGACAGGTTCTTGACTCACCGCGATTTTCAGCTTCTCGAAGGCCTCCCGGCAATGCTCGGACCAATCCCATGGCTTCCCCTTCTTGAGAAGGTCCGTTAGCGATGCTGCCTTTTTTGAATATCCCTCGATGAACCGTCGATAATAGTTCACCAATCCAAGGAAAGAGCGTAACTCTGTTACCTTAGTCGGAACCTCCCACTCCATAATCGCCTTCACCTTGGCGTCATCCATCTTGAGCTTCCCGTGCCCAATGATGTGGCCCAATAATTGGACTTCTTCGGTGGCAAAGGTGCACTTTTCCTTCTTTACAAACAACTCGTTTTCCCGGAGAACTCGGAAAACTATCCGCAAGTGCTCCACATGTTCCTCCATCGAGTTGCTATAAACGACGATATCGTCTAAGTAAGCCACCACGAACCGATCCAAAAATGGCTGAAAGATCTGGTTCATACGGGTACAAAATGTCGCTGGGGCGTTTGTGAGGCCGAATGGCATAACCAGCCATTCAAATGACTCATACCGCGTAATGCACGCTGTCTTTGGCTCATCCCTCTCTGCGATCCGGACTTGATAATATCCCTTTTGCAAGTCCATCTTTGTGTACACCTTTGCTCCTCCAAGCCGATCAAATAGATCCGCGATCAAATGGATAGGATAGCGGTTTTTGATCGTTACCTTATTAAGTGCCCGGTAGTCCACAAACATTCGCAATGACCCATCATGCTTCTTTTGGAACAAAACCGGTGCGCCATAAGGTGCTTTGGATGGCATTAGTTTCCCCGTGGATAAGAGTTCATCGAGTTGTTTCCGTAACTCCTCAAGCTCGGATGGAGCCATTCGGTAAGGCGCCATTGCTGGCGGTTTGGCTCCTAGTTCCAAACTCGTCTTCCACCTTCATCACGGCCAGAAACTTCGGTTCACCCTTCTTCACCCCTTTAGTGAACTGCATTGCCGAGAGTAGCCTTATCCCCTCGGACTTCTCCTCTATGGTTGGAATCATGCAGTGCGATCCTTTCTCGAGGATGCACACTGAACTTAGTGCGGGCAGAAGGATTGCCATGACTTGCCTCATAAAATCCATACCTAACACCACTTTGAAATCGTCCATGGGTATGACCGAGAAATTTACTGGTCCGCTCCAACTGCCCAGTCGCATCTCAATCCTTCGCGCTACCACATTGACGGGTTGGGCCTTTGCGTTCACCGTCTTCATCCAACATTCCCTCTTGGTCTACTTTATCCCAAGTCTCACGGCTTCATCTTCAGCCATGAAGTTATGAGTGGCCCCCGTGTCCACCATAACTCTGGTTGACTTCCCGTTAACACGGGCCTCCACGTACATGAGCCCCTTGCTCATTGGTTTAGACGATGGACCGGCCTTAAGAGCGTTAAGGAGTTGTAATGACCCCATCTTGCCCGGTCCACCTCTTGGGTCTCACTTTCGTGATTCTCCATTATTGCGGACAACGACCCCATCTTCGGACATTCCCTCAATGGGTGTGGTCCCTTGCACACAAAGCACCCACTTTTTGGGACAAACGTCTTCTTCTTTGCCTCAAATTCCTCTCGTCTTGATCCCTTCTCATAACGCCTTGAGTTGGATGGACGGCCACTATCTCGTCTTTCTCCCCCACCTTTGGTCACGATCTTCTCCTTTCTCTTGAAGGACTCGGAGGGACCTTGGGTACGAAAGTCAGTCAACGACTCAGCCACCGCAATAGCTTCATCGACGGACTGAACTCCCCTTCGCTGCAGCTCTTGCTTTGCCCAGTTTTGCAGCCCGTCGGTGAAGTAGAAGACGAGATCCTCGTCGGACATGTTAGGAAATTATAGCATAAAAGTGGTAAACTCTTAAACATAGTCGCAAATTGTACCTTTTTGTCGAAGTTCCCTTAACTTCTTGCGGGCTTCATACACAACATTCTCCGGGTAGAACTGCCGCTTAAGTTCCTTCTTGAACTCCTCCCAAATCTTGACCCGGCAAGTTCCCCGCTCAATGTCTGCATGTTTTCTCCGCCACCACAGCATCGCCGTGTCCGTCAAGTATGACGTCGCGGCTTTAATCTTCGCAGTCTCATCCCAAAATTGAGATTGTCGAAGAATTGCTCCATCCGCCAAAGGAAATTCTCAACTTCCTTAGCATCCCTTAACCCGTTGAACCGCGACGGTCTCGGGAAATCAACCCGACCGCCTACTGCCGCAGCAACGGTTCCTCCATTTGCGCTTGCCCGTTTGCATAGCACCATATCCTCCTCCACCGCGACAAACCTTGCCTTCATCTCGATGTTGGCTTGCAAGGCCCGGATGGATTCGGTCACTAGTTCCTCCAATCGAACGAACCGAGTGTCTAGATCGGCGCCGTTCCGCTTGACTTCCCCCAGCCCATCGAACACATTATTCTCCAGTTCGGAGACGGTGTGCTCGATTATTTCAAGCTTATCAGTCATTTCCCCCACGGCCACTCCCAAAGCTTCACGGGAAACACTTTTTCCCGCTTGCTTCCTGCTTGGCTAGACGTGGTTTCTCTTCCACGTTCGTCATGGGCGTCGGACGTAGCGCTCACATCTTTGCTTCCCTTAGCCATTCTCTCGGATAGATTTCTCTTTAGCCCCGGTCGAACTTCGCTCTGATACCACTTGCCACGGACTGATTCCTCCCGAATCGGTACGCGCGGCCTTAGTACCTTTCCGCCCCTCGCGGTTGCTAAGTCAGCCTTACTCAAACTCGGACTTTGACCCTTAGAGAGATAAACCCACGAATTCTAGAGAGCGAAAGTTTAGAGAAGTGTTTGTGTTTTTATAATTTGTTAGATGCTTTACAAATGAGGAGCACTAAGTTCAGTGTGCATCCTCGAGAAAGGATCGCAGTGCATGATTCCAACCATAGAGGAGAAGTCCGAGGGGATAAGGCAACTCTCGGCAATGCAGTTCACTAAAGTGGTGAAGAAGAGTGAACCGAAGTTTCTGGCCGTGATGAAGGTGGAAGACGAGTTTGGGAGAGCTGAGCTAATTCCACCGGCTATTGAAACAGTCCTTGAGGAGAACAAGGACGTGATGCCCACAAAGTTGCCGGAAAAATTACCCCCAAGGAGAGAGGTGGATCATCAGATCGAGTTGGAACTAGGAGCCAAACCGCCAGCAATGGCGCCTTACCGAATGGCTCCATCCGAGCTTGAGGAGTTACGGAAACAACTCGATGAACTCTTATCCACGGGGAAACTAAGGCCATCCAAAGCACCTTATGGCGCACCAGTTTTGTTCCAATAGAAGCATGATGGGTCATTGCGAATGTGTGTGGACTACCGGGCACTTCATAAGGTAACGATCAAAAACCGCTATTCTATCCCTTTGATCGCGGATCTATTTGATCGGCTTGGAGGAGCAAAGGTGTACACAAAGATGGACTTGCAAAAGGGATATTATCAAGTCCGGATCGCAGAGGGGGATGAGCCAAAGACAGCGTGCATTACGCGGTATGGTTCGTTTGAATGGCTGGTTATGCCATTCGGCCTCACAAACGTCCCAGCCACATTTTGTACCCGTATGAACCAGATCTTTCAGCCATATTTGGATCGGTTCGTGGTGGCTTACTTAGATCCGCAAGTGCTCCACATGTTCCTCCATCGAGTTGCTATAAACGACGATATCGTCTAAGTAAGCCACCACGAACCGATCCAAATATGGCTGAAAGATCTGGTTCATACGGGTACAAAATGTGGCTGGGGCGTTTGTGAAGCCGAATGGCATAACCAGCCATTCAAACGACTCATACCGCGTAATGCACGCTGTCTTTGGCTCATCCCCCTCTGCGATCCGGACTTGATAATATCCCTTTTGCAAGTCCATCTTTGTGTACACCTTTGCTCCTCCAAGCCGATCAAATAGATCCGCGATCAAAGGGATAGAATAGCGGTTTTTGATCGTTACCTTATGAAGTGCCCGGTAGTCCACACACATTCGCAATGACCCATCATGCTTCTTTTGGAAAAAAACTGGTGCGCCATAAGGTGCTTTGGATGGCCTTAGTTTCCCCGTGGATAAGAGTTCATCGAGTTGTTTCCGTAACTCCTCAAGCTCGGATGGAGCCATTCGGTAAGGCGCCATTGCTGGCGGTTTGGCTCCTAGTTCCAACTCGATCTGATGATCCACCTCCCTCCTTGGGGGTAACTTTTCCGGCAACTTTGTGGGCATCACGTCCTTGTTCTCCTCAAGGACTGTTTCAATAGCCGGTGGAATTAGCTCAGCTCTCCCAAACTCGTCTTCCACCTTCATCACGGCCAGAAACTTCGGTTCACTCTTCTTCACCCCTTTAGTGAACTGCATTGCCGAGAGTTGCCTTATCCCCTCGGACTTCTCCTCTATGGTTGGAATCATGCATCGCGATCCTTTCTCGAGGATGCACACTGAACTTAGTGCGGGCAGAGGGATTGCCATGACTTGCCTCATAAAATCCATACCTAACACCACTTTGAAATCGTCCATTGGTATGACCGAGAAGTTTACTGGTCCGCTCCAACTGCCCAGTCGCATCTCAATCCCTCGCGCTACCCCATTGACGGGTTGGGCCTTTGCGTTCACCGTCTTCATCCAACATTCCCTCTTGGTCCACTTTATCCCAAGTCTCACGGCTTCATCTTCAGCCATGAAGTTATGAGTGGCCCCCGTGTCCACCATAACTCGGGTTGACTTCCCGTTAACACGGGCCTCCACGTACATGAGCCCCTTGCTCATTGGTTTAGACGATGGACCGGCCTTAAGAGTGTTAAGGAGTTGTAATGACCCCATCTTTCCCGGCTCCACCTCTTGGGTCTCACCTTCGTGATTCTCCATTATTGCGGACAACGACCCCATCTTCGGACATTCCCTCATTGGGTGTGGTCCCTTGCACACAAAGCACCCACCTTTTGGGACAAACGTCTTTTTCTTTGCCTCAAATTCCTCTCGTCCTAATCCCTTCTCATAACGCCTTGAGTTGGATGGACGGGCACTATCTCGTCTTTCTCCCCCACCTTTGGTCATGATCTTCTCCTTTCTCTTGAAGGACTCGGAGGGACCTTGGGTACGAAAGTCAGTCAACGACTCAGCCACCGCAATAGCTTCATCGACGGACTGAACTCCCCTTCGCTGCAGCTCTTGCTTTGCCCAGTTTTGCAGCCCGTCGGTGAAGTAGAAGACGAGATCCTCGTCGGACATGTTAGGAATTTGTAGCATAAAAGTGGTAAACTCTTAAACATAGTCGCAAATTGTACCTTTTTGTCGAAGTTCCCTTAACTTCTTGCGGGCTTCATACACAACATTCTCCGGGTAGAACTGCCGCTTAAGTTCCTTCTTGAACTCCTCCCAAGTCTTGACCCGGCAAGTTCCCCGCTCAATGTCTGCATGTTTTCTCCGCCACCACAGCATCGCCGTGTCCGTCAAGTATGACGTCGCGGCTTTAATCTTCGCAGTCTCATCCCCAAAATTGAGATTGTCGAAGTATTGCTCCATCTGCCAAAGGAAATTCTCAACTTCCTTAGCATCCCTTAACCCGTTGAACCGCGACGGTCTCGGGAAATCAACCCGACCGCCTACTGCCCCAGCAACGGTTCCTCCATTTGCGCTTGCCCGTTTGCATAGCGCCATATCCTCCTCCACCGCGACAAACCTTGCCTTCATCCCCTCGATGTTGGCTTGCAAGGCCCGGATGGATTCGGTCACTAGTTCCTCCAATCGAACGAACCGAGTGTCTAGATCGACGCCGTTCCGCTTGCCTTCCTCCAGCCCATCGAACACATGATTCTCCAGTTCGGAGACGGTGTGCTCGATTATTTCAAGCTTATCAGTCATTTCACCCACGGCCACTCCCAAAGCATCACGGGAAACACTCTTTCCCGCTTGCTTCCTGCTTGGCTGGCTGTGGTTTCTATTCCACGTTCGTCATGGGTGTCAGACGAAGCGCTCACATCTTTGCTTCCCTTAGCCATTCTCTCGGATAGAATTCTCTATAGCCCCGATCGAACTTCGCTCTGATACCACTTGTCACGGACTGATTCCTCCCGAATCGGTACGTGCGGCCTTAACACCTTTCCGCCCCTCGCGGTTGCTAAGTCAGCCTTACTCAAACTCGAACCTTAGTACTTAGAGAGATAAACTTTCGTATCTTAGAGAGAAAAGCTTTAGAGGAATGTTTATATTGTATTTTGCTTGATGATTTACAAATGAGGATCTCACCCCCTTATATACACTTTCACATCCAAAACGGACGGTGGAGATTAAACCAATCTAACGGTGGAGATTAACTCTCACTAACTCTCACCACCAAGTTCCACCAACTCCCTTCCACCAACTCCTTTCCACCAACCCTTTCCTTTCAACAATCCCTCAACTTCTAGAATTCTCTAGATATATTTTATGAGGGAAAAAGGGTCGTGACATTTCTTCTTTTCACAAAACTTGATTGAGAAAATAAGAATACCAAAGCTTACACCGTCTAAGTGTGGAAAGTTAAAAAAAAAAACAATGGCACACATAGATTCTTCGTGAAAATATACAAAACGAAAATTTCTTCTATTAAAGAGAGTAAGAAACAACAAACTATAAGAGAGGAAAAGACTTTACTGTGAATCAGCAGCATCGAGATCATGATTCGAAGGAGAAGAAGTAGGAGATGGAAGCTGGTCGATTTCTTTTCGACAAGCTTCCCATAATTGTTGTTCTATTCCCAGTTTCCTTAGCTCTACCAAACCTCTTTCCACTGAAGACAAGCAAAATAGGACAACTTTAGTTTATCATTATGTAACTCTACCCCTCGCTAAAGCTTCTAAACCAAATAAAAATCAGAAACGGAGACGAAATGGCAAAGTCTGATTTTACCATCCAAGGAATCGTGAGAAGTTGGAGCTTTCCCGCTGCTACGGCTGATCCATAACTGGACACGTTCTTCTGCAATGTCTTCTTCCACACCGTGTAACTTAGCTCTGCCCCAGAAATACATCAGCCATGCCTGCATTACATAATCATAGGAATCAAGACGATAGTTTGATTGAAACTAGTAAGCAAAGATCTACATTGTTTGGATTTGTAAGTTCCATACTCTGCCTCGTCTTTCTTTCTAGTTAAGAGGCAAAACCGCAATCAAGATACTAATGGATATCCATCAACATCCAGTCATATAGGTCTTGGAATCAACTAGTTTTGGTAAATCCATATCTTGTAACTGATGTTGAGGTGTGGCTACTTGTTGTTTAATATGGTCTTTTTTTATGTGACGAATGATGCAGGTTGATCATAGAAAGTGTGACAATGAGCAGAAGGCATGCAACATGGTGTAGTGTCGGTTCAAAAACAAGTGAATTGAAGGACAGTGTAAATGATGATGAGAAAAATACCTGCTTAAAGGCAACATCTTCTTGTTCCGCTTCACCCAGTTCTGCATTTAAAAAAACATGAGAAGATTGTAAAAAATCTCACGATATGGCTGATGACATCGACATATGATGATATTATGTGTAGGGCAAAGATAAAGTTTTGAACCACAGACAACCCGTTTAGGTAAGCGGCTTCATAGTCCTATCTCTAACCTGGTCAAGAGTTTTCAGGTTCTAATTATCGACCACTTTTCTCTACTAAATCAACAACTCATGCACTATGTCAAAGACCGAACGGATGTGGCTATACTAGGTGCAGCCCTTAAACAACATCCAAGCTGGTGAGGGTTCGACCCCAAGAACCTCTACGTTGGGGTGGTAAACAAAGAGAAGAAAAAAAGAAAGAAAAAGGCCTTCTCTCACTTAGAATTAGAGAGACTTTGCCCTTACCATATGCATCTATAAATCTGGATTCTCCATGACCTTTGGAATCTGCAAGATAGAGGAAAACAAAAGATTTAACATTTGCTTATAGTTATGCAGGATGCCACAAATTTATTGCAGAAGTCTGGATGTGACCAGGTCACTCTGGAGACATGTCATTACTAAGAGAACAAAAACGAATACATATTCTTTTTTGAAGCAAATACAGGAAGTGACAGTCATTCAAGGTGCTACTTTCTTATAAAGAGCTTATAGGTGTTAAGTATCTAAACAGAAAACAGAATGCTCATCCACCGTTTAAAAATTTTAAGAATAGAAGCAAACAAACTCTAAATCAATTGTGCATTAGCCTGGTGTGTAAAGCTCGTAATTACATACATACCAGAAACAGTTTGACGAATCAAACTCGGTTTTCTCTGCTGGGCGAATGCAAGCACAACAGCATCCTCAACCTGAATTTCAAAAGAGAGAAGACGATTTAAAAACGTTGCCCTTGGAGATTTATGCTAGGTGACAACACTTATAGGTAATTCAGAAACAAGAGTGGACACCTTTAATGATGCTAGCTCTCTCAAACCCATCTCAACTGAAAGCATACTTTCAATATTTCCTTCTCCAGTTAGATCATTCAAATCTCTAGCAGCCTTACTCCGATCATTCCCACCTGCATTAATTCATATGATGGTTAAATGTTTTTTTGCGAACAACAGTAAGCAACGACAACTTTAACATTGTAAACTATATGAGATATTAGACGAGCCTTTATCCCAGGATAAATCCTTGGCCTTCTGTGCTGCAGAGGTGACGAGCTCAAATGGAAGAGGAGCCAACGCTGACCAGTGCTCATGCCTGGATGTTGCTATATCTGCACAAATGCCTACAGAAGGACACCATACGAAAAAGTAAATATCTGTGAACTTGATGAATAACTACCACACCACAAGTATTTGCCTTGGATTACTATTGGAGAAAAATGAAAAGTGTATCATGAGAATATTTTTCTTTAGTTCAGAATATAAATTCTTTTGTTTAGGAATTGATGAATCACCTACCGTGTTGCACAGCCAAACCCCAATACCGGGCAAGCCAGCATCTCTTCAGGACTACTTCTTCCTATATGATTCAATAATTGATAAATTCAGAAACAAACTTATAAAGGATTACTAGATAACGAGACCCAAGCTTTATTGACAAACCATTTCGTCCTGTGTTAAAATCATCCTTTGAGTCATTGTGCGAAGAGACTTCGCTTCAGACTCTGCTTCTTGAAGCCGTTCTGCAGCAGTTGTAGCCTCGTCTTTCACGTTCTGAACATTACAGGGAAAAATAAGACATGGTTTCATCATGCAAATAAAAGTGGTACATCCAATGGAATCCATTACATCAGTGTACCTTACCTCAAGTTCTGAACGTAGGGAAACAATTTCCTCATCCTTCCCACTTTTTTTTTGTTTAGCAGCATTTAGAGCAGCCTGTAACAGGTACAATTTTTCTGCACAGCTTAAATTGTATGTTTCACATAAAGTATAAATCTAAGACTTTGATATGGGATCAGAATGGCGAAGAAAGAAACTCGACTAGAGAGAAGACTAAATCTAAGACTTTATTCCTCTTCACACTAACCTCTCTTTGACGCAATGCTGCTTCTTTCCTATAGAAAGACACAATTTAGCATGAGCAATCATAACCACCACCCTATTTACTGGAAAAGAAAAAAACGAAGAGAGCAAAAGGAGGCACAGGCTCCCACCTGCTTAACAGTTTCGCCTCCAGAGACACTCCTTCTCCAAGAGAGGCAACCTTTTGGGACCAAAAATAAAAACAAATGAAACCTTGTACAAATGCCAATACTATGCAAATCATTAAATCTGCATGTACTAGACACGTAAGAATAAAGTCAGTCCAATTGTATATGTTTTTTTTTAATCTAAAAATAGTCTGCATCTCCAACTGGATTCTCACTAAACCTGCTTATACTAGATATTAGTCAAGAGTATAAGTTCATAGCATTTGTATACACTCAGCATCTCCACCTGGACTGTCATGAGCTGACAGAATGGTATATATTAACATTCTCTCATTAAAACAAACCTAAAGATGCAGAAAAGGCAACGAGGCAGGAGGCTGCTTCAACAAGATAATGATAGCTGACTTGAGTTTAATAAATATTGTCAACAAAGAGATGTAAAGAGTGGACGATCTCCTCAGAATTTCAAAAAGCAACATCAGTAAAAAAAAATGGACTGCTCAAGACAACTGGTTCAAAAACCTGTTTCTCGAGCTCCTTAGCCCTAGCTTCTGCTTCCACCCTTTTTTCTTCCGCACGACGAAGCTGTAATCAAGAACAAATGTATGCACAACCGGAGGTGAACAGCTTTATTATATAGAATAAGTTTTCAAGACAGACATCAAACCTTCTCTAGTACAATCTCATTCTCCTCTTGTAGCATATCCAGCTGCAGTTAAAATTGAATCAGCCTCGAAATCAGATCTTCTAACTCATACACAGATTTGACTATAATTTTCACTATGTGAATACAAGGTAAATCGACCCGATATCCCAAAGGTTAAAAGAAACCACCACATACTTCATCACGAAGAGCCGAAGCTTCCCGTTGATCACCCTTTTCTTTTGAATTTACTGATGGTAGATCAGCAAAAAACCTAAAAACATTAAATATCTGGAAATTAGACGAAAGCCGCACAACCAAAACCAGCGGCAATCACTATCTCTTTGAGCAAGGAGCCCATTCACTTCCCATTTCTTGTGAACCTCTATAGCAAGCTCTTTTATTAGGCTTTGAGGACAAAAACAGATTATATACCAACTCCAAAGACTAAACCAAACTGGTTTTGACATATTCCACTAAGCTACATGTTCCCTTGACTACCAAGATTTGAGAAGTATATTAAGAAGCACAATTGTTAAAGAACTTGAAAATGAAAAAGCAACAACGTCTTCACCTTTTATCTCTGTTCCTAGTTGGAGGATCAAGTGGAGGAATAGAATTCGGAGCTTTCACCGACACCCTGCTAGGCGGCATTAGATTAGGAGTCGGAGTCGTGGATCTAGTCAATGCCGCCATTGACGACGGCCTTCCGGCCGAAGCAGAACGCACTGAAGGCACTTGCTCGGCGAAGTTCCTGCCTAACTAAATAAACCATAAAAAGAGAGACCAATTAGCCCTAAAGAACCATATTCACCACAACTGCAACCAAACCCAGAAACAACAAACAGCTCATAACATAATCAAATCAAGCTGATCTGAGCTAATTCTAGAAGCTGGAAAACGGAATTCACCCCAGGCGACGGCGATCTAGTGCGGGGAGAGAAGGAAATGGCCGGCAAATTACTGTTTCCGTTGCTGCTATTGCTTCCGGTGGAGGAAAGTGAAGAAGGTGCAGGGCGACCAGGTTTGAGAGAAGGAGATGCAAATCTGAGGCTTAGATCTTCATCCTCATCTTCCTCATCTTCGTCTCCGTTGTCTTTGTTCTGCAAAGCCATGACCTGAGCTAGTCGCTGAGCCGCCGCTTTGGCAGCTACGTTCTGAGTCCGCTTAACTGTGGAGAAACCTCCGATACCTCCGAGCTGTTTCCGGTGAGCAGGAGACATCGCCGGTGACGTCGACTCCGTACTGTTCGATGTTTCGCTCCACTGACGACCATACACCGGGCTACCCGCCCTCCTCCGATCCATCAGTGAGTTCGTGAAGTTACTTGTTAGCAGGATGTAATCGGAGTATTAACCCGAGCAAAAATAAGGTGAACCGGAGAAAAAGGATTTTCTCGGGAAAAAGCTAGATTTTCTCGAGAAAAAAAAAAGGAAGAGAGAAAAAAAAACGTTTGGTGAGATTTGGAGAGAGAATTGAAAATAAATAATAAAGACGAAGAAACGACACCGTTTGCCGCGGAGAAGAACACATGCGAGCCTCGCGGGAGAACAAGTGACCTGGACACCGTGGCCCTGGGGCCCACCAGTCAAGTGCGGATTAATTTTTTTATTTCAAATCATTTACTTTTATATTTATTTAATTTGAATTCAAAGCGAAGTTAGAAATGATTTGATACAAAAAAAATCTTAAATACAAAAAAGATACTGAAACCAATGGCAAGAATACAAATAAGTTTAGACACAAGCGTCGGCTATCGACCTAAGCGACCTAAGCCCCGGAGACTAAGCTACTTAATCACAAAAATATCCCCGGAAGCTAAGTCCTACGAAAGAGAGACAACCGAAATATACTAAAAAGAAAATAAGATAAGGTCTAAGATAGCTAGTAAGATCAAACTTCGAAATTGAAACAAGAGAAACCACGTAGAACCCAAAACTAACCAATCTCACCTCGTCCACAACATAAATCATAACTCTTGAGAATCCACGTGAAAGCCAACCGAAGTGGATTAGAAAATTCCAAACAACAATAAGCGGTTTCTCCTATAGCGGATTAAGACTACCTAAAATTATATGGTTCCTAAGAAGCTAAACCGGCAAGATGGGATCCAAACAAATCAGATCTTCACACATCTCCAGAAGATGTCGGGGGAATCTCGACTTGAAGACGCCTCTGTAGCAACCTTTGAACAAACCAAGATCTCGACCAGATCTTTGCGTAGAGACAAAAACCGAACCCACAACAAACCAGACCACACCAAGCTCGAACCAAGATCGACACGCGATCGAACCGGAATGAAACGCAAGCAAACCCAGGGAAGAAAGGATGAGATTATCGACAAAGCAAACTAACCAACCCAGGAGCACGGGAAACTCCTGATGCAAAGAGAGCAAACCCACCCGAGTATTGTAACTCCAGATCTGTTGGCCACAAACAGAGGCGAAGATTGGCAAGAGGGCATAATAGAGCCATCAACTCCGACAATGAGAGGAAGAGCCTTAGCCCCACACCACCGAAAAAAGAGGACGCCAAATCTGCAACAAAAGCTAAAAATCTCGCCGACAAGAAGGAAAGTGGTGTTTGCGAAAAAACACGCACCGTCAGCCACGTGGGTTCCTGCACCACCTAAAACCGGCGAGCAACACTCCAACCCGAGGAGGATTCCGCCGAATCTCCACCTCTAAGAGCCGGTAGATCTAATTCACAACCAATCGGAGACCCGCCGAAGAAACGATAAAACAGAGAGAGCTTAACAAGTAAAAGGGACGAGGACCGGCGCCGGCGCTAGGGAAGCCGCCGGTCAAGCTAAGGAGATTTAAAGTTAAGGGATTGGACAAAAACCCTAAAAACTCTCAACTCAGAAAGGTGTTATGTTTATTTCTCAACTATTTATAATTGACACTTTATTCCCCAATTATAGTGGCTACATTTTTAATCCTTAATTTGTTGTTGACTTTACAAATTAAGGATTAAAATAAATCAACGTTAAACAGTAAATTGATTTCAGTCTAACAGAGATCGTTAAGTCTAATTTTCAGTCTAATTTTTCAGGTTTTGTTTTAATCTTCTTCGGCTGATGTTCTTTCCCAAATTAAAAACTCAAACCCTAAATTGATTTCAGTAGTGAGCGTAGGCAAATTTCTAAAGGGAAATTCGAATTTCGACGAAAAAATCTTGAATCTAGACGATGAAGGACATCATGACGAACAAAAATCCTTGCCCAGAAAAAGATCGAATCTCATATACAGCCTTACACTCAAAATTGGTAAGTATTTTTTATGTAATGATTGCCTTCTAGACTCTCTAACATTCCTACTGAAGGACTCGGACAAGTTGTTGAAGGTATCATTGCAATGTGATCTAAGTTTGAAGAAAGCTCTTGACCATGTAGTGGGTGCAGTTAATTGTAGTGAATCATACGCACCTTAGTTGTATTACTTCATTGTTTCCATGTTATCAGCATAGTCTACACTTGTGTAGTTGCGTGTTATCTTCCAAAACAAGCGTTCAAGCTCTATGTCCTTGTTTGTCTTCTTCTAGTTTTCTAGAATGTGTCTGGTACACATTCTATGTTCAGCTTTGGGAAGCTCACTGTGAACTGCATTTAACAAACTCTGCAACATCAGAAACATAAAACAACAAAATCAGAGACATAACTAACATTTTGCTTATTTGAGATGATTGTAATGTACTCTCCATCATCAAGTCCCAAATCTCTTTTCAGAAGTTGCTCAAACCATAACCAATTAAAGTTATCTTTCACCTCAACCACTGCCCAAGCAATAGGAAATATCATATTATCTCCACCTCTGCCAACAGCAGCTAACATTTGGCATTTGATATCCCATTTCATAAATGCAGCATCTAGTCCAATGATTAGTCTACATGACATCTTCCAAGATTTCTTTATAACTTCAAGACCAACATACATACGGTAGAACCTTTGTTTGCTTCTAGGCACTGGACCTGGAATTGGCTTAATGTCTACGGTTGAACTTGGATTGGTTCTAAATAACTCTGCTTGATAATCTCATATTCTAACAAATTGGGCTTCATGACTGGCCTTCCTTTTACCTGCAAGCAGTCTTTTAGCTCTCCTAAACTGATGCACACTCATAATCATATTGTATTCCCTCTTGATTTCATCTATCATATGTTGTGACTTGAACTTAGGGTTAACTCTGAGCCTTTCTTAAAAAAACTGTGAAATGGTTCCACTCTTCAGAAGCTTTGTAACTTGATTTACACATGTATGCTTATTGATGCAGACCTTTATCATAAGCTTATTTCTACCATTTTCAGAAGAATAATAGACTCTCCATGGACATTTTTCTTCAATGCACTTTGCACCAAGCCTGTCTGAAGAGGATTCGTACAGCTTGATATTGTATTGTGACTTCAGAGAATAACTGAGAAGTGAATGCTTGAAGTAATCTGCACTACTGAATATTTTTCCTAGTGCTATAAGATCATCAGGACTTATCCCAGAAGTGAATGTCCTACCCTCTACTTCATCATCATAATCTGATAATCGATCCAGTATAGTATCATCATTCTACATATCATACTCACTGCCATCTGGATCTTCACGGCAGCTTCCCCAAAATGATCTTATATGTTCTCACAGACCTCTACATCAACTAGCTCGAGCTCTGTACCTCCAGCAAAATTCGGCTCATTCTCTGTATATCCAGCTGCATCTTCACATATAACTTCACAATCATCTCCCTCAACACCCACATTATCATCTGATTCCTCTATCTCTTCTTCATTCTCACTTTTTCACCAACAGATTCCACTACCTCATCTTCTTCATTAACTTCAGGTTCCACTACCTTATCTTCTTCATTAACTTCACCAACAGGTTCAACCATTCCTTCTTGTACAACATTAGAATCTTCATACGTAGCCCTATGAAAAACAAATCAATGAATATTCATAATGTGAACCTATAAGGACCAAATTCAGTGACTAAACCTATACTTAGACAACGATCACCATAAAACAGAGACAAACAGTAAGGGACCAAATCAAACTCGAGTTTTGCCTTTCAGGCTTTGGTCGAATTGCACATGTACCAAAGCACCCACAAATGTCGAGCAAACGAAATGAACATACAGAAAATCGGTTTGACAAACAAAAAGAACCACGACAACAGTAGATTTACAATCCAAGTTCGATTTTACCTTTCGGGTTGTGTTCGCCTTCGAATTCCAAGCTTGCTTCTTCTTCCAGACATCGTTTTGAGATTGATAGAAACCTTTGAATTCGATTTAGGTGGAATCGAGTTAGAGAAATTTATTGTGGGACATTAATTTAGTCTGATTTTGGATCTAGGGTTCGTCTTCTCTCGATATGGGGAAAAAATTAGGAAAGACGAAGGGGGTGAAGCTTATGAATTGTAAACCTCCAAAATTAGATTTTAAAAAAAATTAACAATGTCTGTTTATTATCTGACGTAGACTTTCTTTAGTTTTTAATTTGTAAAGTCAACGACAAACTGAAGATTAAAAGTATGACCATGATAGTTAGAGAATAAAAATGACAATGACAAATATTTCGGGATTAAATGGACCATTTTCCTGAAGATACTGTGACATTAATCAAATCATGATATTTTTCATAACCCAAAATATCTTATTATATAAAAGAGAATGCACTCAAAATTATAACTCATTAGATCGTGACATGTGTCATTTTAATTGAGATGATGACACGTATTAATATACTAACGTATAAAGTTAATTTTAATTTAAATAATATTTCTTTTTTATCTAAAAGTTAAAAGAAAAATACATTATCGAAAAAAAAAAATTAACAGGGAATACTAAATAAAAAAACTAAAAAAAGAAAATAAGACAAATTATTTTCAATTTCTAAAAGTATTAGTGCGGCATATAAAAAATTGATATTCATGAGATTACGACATGTTTTGTTAATACTTTTAAATTTATTTACTAATATATTTTGTTAATTTTCTTACTATTTGTTTAACACTAATGACATATATAGACATAAATTTGATAGAATGCATTATGCATATATTATTTTGATATGAAAATTTTGGGTATTATTGATTGACAAGGAATGCATGGAGTAAAAATATGGTTTTAATATTATGGATGAAATACATGAGTTGTATTACGAAATGAAATACGTGGAGTTGAAATTTAGTTTGAAATAAAGTTACTAATCAACATCTAAAATAAGTGTGCGAGTAACAATCAAAATTTAAATATTTACATCAACAAGATTTAATATATATTTCTTACATTTTCATAAATTTTATCTTTATAAAATTTAATCAATTATCGACACGTTTTACTTTATTTTTTTTCATTTATAAATAAGTTATAATTAAAACCCTACGTATTACGCGGATCTTAATCTAGTATTATATGTTTTTATATTTTATTCTCTTTGATTTGATCAAATAAAAGACTATAAATGCGAATTGCCGTTGACACGCAAAGAGTCGTGACAAAACTGTACTTGAATTTGAATGCTTGACGTCTTCAGTCAACGGTAAAAAGATGCAAATAGTTAGGGGTAAATCTGACATTTCATAACGAAAATTTTCACCTATAAAAACGTCGAATTAGATTCCAGCAAAACTCAATTTTTCTTCGCGTTTCTCTCCCGAAGAGAAAAAGTCACACAAAACCAAACACAAGAATCATCTCTTTCTCCTCACCGGAAAATGTCCAGCGACTCAACCAGATCGTTGATCCCGAGCTACCTCTACTCTTCCGATCATCGTCTGTTTCAGTCGCCGGAGCCAGCAGCAACGAACATGACGACGCGGCTCAGATCACGGCCGTTGATTTCTCCGACTTCTTCTTCAGTCTCATCGAACGGTCAGGGTTTCGCGATTCCGGCGCCGAACGAGAAAGTAGAAATGTACTCTCCGGCGTATTACGCGGCGTGTACGGTCGGCGGGATGCTGAGCTGCGGCGTCACTCACACGGCGGTTACGCCACTCGATGTTCTCAAATGCAATATGCAGGTTAATATTTAGCCATTGCTTTAAACTGTTATTTAGCCAAAAACACTTGAATTTGAGAAATCTTGTAACATATAAAGTCATATAACAACTTTTGTTATTTGTACGAGTGTTGTTTTCTAATCGACTAGAAAAAGTTGTTAAAAACAAAAAAAAAGTGGTAAATGCAATTGTTCTGTGGTTTACCAAATTATAAACTTTTGTTCGATTATGATCTTCTCTATGAATTATTCAATTTACTAAAGCTTGTTGGTTCCACTTTTATCATACTTCACACCTGACTTCAACTTTTGAGTTTCTTGTTGTACACGGCATCGACTCTTCAACGGAGACTTTTCAATCTCATGCATGATTGAAAAGTTGATAGAAAACCACAAAAAGAGTTGATTTTTCACGAATTTTTTAAAACCTTTAAATTTTGTTTACTATTTCAGATTGATCCATCCAAGTATAAGAACATAACTTCTGCTTTCAAGACAACAATCAAAGAACAAGGGCTCAAGGGTTTCACTAGAGGCTGGTCACCGACGCTTATTGGATACAGTGCACAAGGAGCGTTTAAATACGGTCTGTATGAGTACGCCAAGAAATACTATTCAGACATTGTTGGACCAGAATACGCCGTCAAGTACAAGACCCTGATTTACCTTGCGGGCTCGGCCTCTGCGGAAATTGTGGCTGATGTGGCTCTCTGTCCAATGGAAGCTGTCAAAGTCAGGGTCCAGACTCAGCCTGGTTTCGCCCGCGGTTTATCTGATGGTTTACCAAAGATCATTAGATCCGAAGGCGTTCGCGGGTTATTCAAAGGGCTTGTTCCTCTCTGGGGACGCCAGATTCCATGTAAGTTTCTATCTTCAAGAAAACGTAGTGTCATTAAGATGAAGATTTTACTAAAAAAATTGGAGCTTTTGGCAGATACAATGATGAAATTTGCTACTTTTGAAAACACTGTGGAGCTCATATACAAGAAAGTGATGCCTACCCCAAAAGAGGAGTGCTCGGAGTCAGTTCAGCTCGGGGTTAGCTTTGCCGGTGGATACATTGCTGGAATTTTCTGCGCTGTTATCTCACATCCTGCAGATAACTTGGTGTCATTCCTCAATAACTCTAAAGGAGCCACCGTTACTGATGTAAGTGAAACTCTATACAAATCCCTACTTCACCAGAAAACAGCTCAGAATCGTCCACTGATATTGCTTATGAATATACATAATATATACATATCCGCTGCTACTGACTTGGTTTTGATTGTTTCATGTGCTACAGGCAGTAAAGAGGCTAGGGTTATGGGGTCTGCTTACCCGTGGCCTTCCTCTCCGCATTTTCATGATCGGAACACTCACCGGAGCACAATGGGTCATCTATGATGCTGTCAAAGTTTTAGCTGGATTGTAAGTTTTCTTCGCCTGCACGTAGAGATATTCTCATCGATACTCAAATCATATAAGAACCAACATATGAAAACACTCATCAAATACCTACAATTTTCTCATTTTCTTAGGCCAACGACTGGTGGTGCTTCTCCAGCTACTGCGCTTGCTCCAGCCGTGAGTGCATAAAATTACAAGGATATTCCTCGCGAAGACGTCACATTAAAGCAATAACAGGGAAACAAAACTCCCAATTTATTATTCTTGTTTTGCTTCTACCTTGTAAACTTGTAATATATCAAATATGGGTGTTCCCTACTTCTAGCTGTTCTGTTATACATATGAAAGTCATCGAAAATATCCTTTTGCTTTCTACCATATCTCAGTTTTAAACCCAACCAATCCAAGAGGGACTACAACTCTTGAGATGGGTTTAATGGAAAGACTGTGTCGAAAACAACCCTAGCAAATACATGTCTAACTTCTGAAAGGTCGCCAGAAGATAACGAGGTATAATCAATTTTACTGTCTTGCTTGGGCACAAATCCCTTCTGCACATTTTCTTTGACACACTCGAATATTCTTCTTGCATCCAGGTACAATTGCAACGGTATGAAAACCTATAAAAAAGCCAACGATAGGAAAGAATTAGGAGAACAGCTAAACCAGGGAAATCTTGTTTCTAATCTTCAACCAAAAGTATATCAAGATCCATGGCCTATAGTCTAGGCGTTCTCCCGAAAAGAATTTGGATTTGCATTTGTATCACTGAAACGTAGTTAAATGAAACCAAAAAAAAAGTAGGAGAGCTTGCCATATCGGAATATGGGGCCTGAGGGTA
Source organism: Pseudoturritis turrita (assembly GCA_900406555.1). NCBI lineage: Eukaryota > Viridiplantae > Streptophyta > Magnoliopsida > Brassicales > Brassicaceae > Pseudoturritis > Pseudoturritis turrita. The sequence goes on along the minus strand of OVBL01000198.1, from coordinate 314,971 downwards.
CACAGCCATAGCCTTAGAAATAAACCGCCCATCGGTCATCTGTCCCAAGGCTTCTTTAGTAGACGCATCAAGATCCATGACCTCATCCAATAAGGTTTGGGAGTCCAGTTTCTCTGGCTCCACTAGCTCGAAGAAGCTTCTATTATGAAGTTTTGTGATTTTCCTGGTGATTTTTACAGCTTCTAGAATATCTCCACCATTGTGGACAGCAAGGCTGAACGCGGCAACCACAGAAGGATATCGAGGTTGATCAGAAAGCGTTTTATGAAGAGCCAAGATTGCTAACCTGCAATTTCTCGGCACAACATTGTTGGGTATTAATTACTATATTTTCTTCCAATATATATAATAAGGACAATGAATTAATGCCTATGGGATCTTAACAAGCGAGGACCCTACCATAAACTGCTGTGGCAAGGTCTATCCGGAGCCAACAATTTATCTAAATTGGCAAAGAGAGACTGCATGGTGACATGTTAATTATAAGTTTGGTACTCTATATTTTAAGCAAAGACATTTCTCTGACGAAATTGCAAAATCCACATCTGCGTATTACCAGAAGCATGTTAGTCCTTTTGTCGCGTCTCTTGAAACCACTACGAACAAGATATGCTGCCTGTGAATATTGAAGTTAGATAGACGCAAAGATACGATAAAGAAACATCAGGAGACAATGAGATCACTAACCTGAATTGGTAAAAGAATTTCTAGTATCCCAAATTTCCACAACAATCTTAAAGAAGCTTCTGCTGATCCATATGCTAACATGTAATTCATTTCCATCAAGATTCTTCCCTACAAATTTTAAAGCAGAATCATTCATGATCACAGTGTTGTAATACAAATGCAAAGAAAATATTTCTTAGTTGACTCTGGATAGATGCAATAGCGTAAGCCTACCCTGTGGAGTCTTTGTACTAGGAAGGAAAGGTTCTTAACGAAATGAGCTGTTTCCTTGGAAATTGTGAAACCTAAACGCGCAGCAATTCTTGTCCCACGAAGAATCCGGGCTGGAGATGTTATAAACGATAAGCATTGATAACCTTCCATTATATGGACTCCTAACGGTATTCATACAACTACTCTCTTTTTTTTTCTAAATTCTGAAGGGTATTTGTAGAAGAATCCGAGTTGGAAATGTTACTGAGATGGGTTCTTTTTCCGGAAACTCACCACAGTCCTCTTGAAAAGATGTGCCAGCATGAAACACTGTCCGTACCTGTGACCAAAGAACCACACTAAGAACAAAGGTATTTGTAGATAATTTCCTGGAAAAAGGTATAACAGAATACCGTTCACACCTTAGCTCTTCTAATGTCTTCTATTCCCCCGAGATAGTCATATACAACTTTGGCATATGGATCAAACATCAATCTGAGATTGGAAAAACACCATAAACATGTAAAGAAACGTAATAAAAGAAACTATCAGATCTCCATAACACTTATGAGTTGGGATTCGACAGGAAAATGAATAACCAATTCCTTTCTCTCTTTCAGAAATAGGAAAAAAAAAAAAAAGTGTAGGAGACCATCTAGGAATTAATAAGATACCCATTAATTGTGAAATCACGCTGCAAGCAATTATTCAAACGGATAGAGTCCTCGTCATAGGAGCCATTGGATTTTCCAGAACCAGTTCTCATGTTTCTTGGAGAATTGTGTGCAGATGTGCTAAAACTCGAAACCTACTAAAATATAAAGGAATTCAAAAAGAAAGCAAAACTAAAATGTAATAGAGATTTTTTGTTTTTTCTGCATTTGCTATGCTTATTGGTATTAAAAAGAAAATCATTGATTGAAACAACAAACCTCTATCATATCATTCCCAATGTGCACATGACATATAGGAAATCTTCTTCCAACAATTTCACATCTTGAGAAAGTCCGAACGACCTAAACACATCGCCAAAAAAAAAAAAAATCATTTTTGAAATCAGATTCAGACGATGTTCAAGAGATGACTTATAGATTGGAAAAGAAAATAAGACCTACCTCTCTAAGTTCCGCAGAAGTGACTATATCGAAATCTTTTGGTGTCCGCTTCAAAATAAGATCTCGTACACAGCCTCCCACAAGGTAAACATCATATCCTACAGATCATAGCAAAAAGAAAACAAATATCAAAACCAGCAAGAGAAAAAGGTTGAAGAAATGTTTGAGATTTCATCGTTAGATTCTATCAGAAGATAGAAAGCATCAACCTTTACTCTTAAGGACATTTAGCACTTGTCGCGTAGGCTTTGAAATCATAGAACTGGTTATCCCAAGATCTTTTGAATTCAATTTCTTCCATTCTGGTGCTTTACCTTTCAATACATTATTTGCCCAAATTAACAAAAATCGAAATAGTGGGTGAGTTACATTGATTGGTCACTCAGAAGAGTAGCAGTATACTAAGAATAAATGTTTATACAAATGCTTGACATAATATAACTGGAATTAGAGAATTGAGTCCGATTCTAGCATCACTCAGTAATTATAAACCACAATTTTAGATTAAATTCATCAAATCGTTGATGTAACTTACTCGTTTTATCAGAATCCTTGTCATTATGATGACTATCATTGTCATCCACTGTCTCAATTGCAGCAGCAGCAGCAGCAACCGTGTTGAATCGAACCTGGAAGCAAAACAACAATTTGAGAAACAAGAAAAAAAGCAATTCGAATATATGAAAACGAAATTACATCACTGTTAATGTATTTAGAACCAAGAGCCACCTTCGAGAAGCAGTAAAACAGGGGACGAACAGGAAAATGGGATCTGCAAGTGAAACCCAGAGTTGAAACCGCCATGGAAATCGAAAAGATTCACCATTTCATGATGGGCATTTGAGCTTGTCAAGCTGCTTCAATGGATTTTTAAGCAGCAGAAATTTACAGATATGTTAGGGTTTTGAGGATGAAGAAGGAAGGGGTTTATAGCCACGTGGCCAGTTGTCACTTGAAATAACGTTATGTGAGTCGATGCCGTTTTCATAGGAAAACGGATTATCCGTATCCGCACTCCAATCTTCGTTTGTATAAACATATCCAAATTCTTATATATTTTGAATTTTTAATCTAAAATTTTAAAACAAGACTTAAATTAATTTAATAGTAAACGGAGTTAATCTGTTAACAATGCTGAGTTATGTCGTTAAAACAACGTGATTAATTAAAAAAAAAATCTGATTAGATGAAAACAAAACATAGTCGTTTTAGTATGTCTTGGATTTAAAAAAAATTGAAAACGATGTCGTTTGCTTAAATGAAGGTAACGACATCGTTTTCTTCTCCTTCATCGAACCAGAAAATCCCCAGACTCATTTTCTTCTGCTTCGATAAACTCAGAATCCGTAAATCCCTTCTTCGAGAATAACATATTTAGTTTAAATTTAGAAGAGAGTTTATGCAATTCAAAATTCGAATCAGGAGGAAAGCAGCTCGATTAATCGTTATATCCCCCAAAAATAAGATAAGTAGCGAAATTAGGGTTTAATCGTTTTACAAAATGAAAACAAATGTGTCATGGTTGATGGACAATGTTGTTAATTTATCATTGTTTCCTGGTTATTTCAGTACTAGCAGTGATTCAGTCTTTAATATCTACTATGGTGGGAAGTTTGTTACGCATGAAGGAGGAGTAGTTTCATACGAAGGTGGTGAAACCCATGTGCTTGAAATCGCTGCTGAATCTTTGTTTAATGGTATGATGAGCGGTCTTAGTGTCTCTTTATATGGTCAGCGGGTTTGGTATAAGGCACCGTATGAAGAAATGAAAGAGGCAAATATTATGTGGAATGGTAATGATAATTTTCAACGAATGTGCTATGTTGCTATGTGGACTACGATGATTGATGTATATCTAGAGAGGTGAAGAAATTGATGTAAATCAGGGTGTGGCATCTGAAACTGGAAATGAAAGGTATGAAGAGGGAATTATAACTGATCTTCAGTATGAAGAGGAAGCTCGTATTGAAGAAATTGTGACTTTATGAGGCAGTTTGTAGATGAGGAAGAAAATGATTACATAAAAACTCATCCAGTTTCAGATAGTGAAGAAGAGAATAATGCTTAAACATATAAAAAGTTGGTTGAGTGGATGCTTTGGATGGTTTCAATCTGTTTACAATGGTTCCACAATGCGGCTGGTTTCAATCTGTTTACAATTCTTTGGATGGTTCCACAATTTATTCTGATTTTGTGGATGGTGATTTTGTTTGATACTTTCTTTGTGATACATGGAATATTGTTTTTGGTTTTTGGTTAAGCAAAACTTAAAGATGTACGCGGAGAGAGAACAGACATGTTTTTCGTTTTTGGTTAAGCAAAACAGATTGATGTATTTTGCCCTCTATGAGGTTTGTTTTTGTTGACTTTGTTCCCTTGTGTAAGATGTTAAATGCTTAACTTAACTCAATTGGTATTATTTTGCTATGAAACTAAATAATCTTCATATTTTCGGCCCATTTGAACAAATGAGATTTTTTCTTCAACAATACAGTCAAAACTCAATTGCTGGATTTACAATAAAAAATAAAAAATCTGAGTCTAGACTTGCATTTTCCGATCTATATGGACAACAATAGAAAAGTCTTCCTGGATTTGCAGTAGTATGTGAAGTTCTAATCACTGAACCTCTACCACATCTACAATTTTCTGAAAATCCCCTCATTCTTTCACTTCCACGGTGTCTGAAACTTGCATTCCCTATGCAAAAAATCAATTTCAGTTTCGTATGCAAAATTAGAACACAATTAGAACAAAATTGGAACATTAAACTAACCTGGACCCGACGATACTTTTTAATTCGATGAGAAAGACATGAATCGGGATGAAGAGAAACCCTACTGAAGCTTTCAAGCAAGAATGATCGATGATGAAGAACCCTCGACGAAGAAGAACAAGTCGTTTTCTTGTTTTAAGCAAACGACGTCGTCTTCTACTTCTTATCCTACCAATTCGACCTAAAGACGTCGTCGTTTAACTCCCTTTTAATCAGAAAATTTAATTTAATACGTTGTTTTAATTAATCAGCTACTGATTCACCATGCTGACTTGAGTTATTAACTCCGTTTACTGTTAGGTTGATTTAGGCTTTGTTTTAAGATTTTGGGTTAAAAATTCAAAATATATAAGAGTTTGGGTATGTTTATACATTTTTTATATTTAGGTCGTTATGATGATACAGACATGAAGTACGGGTACGAATAATCCGTGTTCGCTGACTACGCAGCGTTTTGTAAAATGAAAAAAACTGTTCGCCGTCTCAAACTTCAGAACGGAGACTACACGCTGTTTCTATGTTCATTGTCTCAGACTCTTAGATGGGAACTTTCGCGTAGTTGCTTTGGAAGATCCATCTTCTCCTGGAAAAATCGAAGCTGAAACTTGCTGGGAAATCAATGAAGCTCTTGCAACTGATATTCATATTGGCTTTAACTACAGGAATCTCTGCTGTTCTCATCTACATTATCGGCGTCTCAAATCTCTGTAAGCATACACTCCATCGTTTGTCCCAGTGTAGATGCTTTTGTAGTGTGATTTTCTGAAGTATGGCGATGATTAATGATAAAGAAGATGATTCCGTGGGTTTAGACGAGTCTAATCGGCTTAGCAATGAAGATTTGGAGGCGTTGCAGTCCTTGCAGAACGGATTCCAGAAGTGCGTAGTAAGTAAATCCGCTTTTGGTGATCTATGTTATAGCTTCATTATCTTGTGTTGCTCCTTTTGCGCTTGTTTTCAATGAGCATAAGCCACTTGGGAATTGCGTTCTTGTTCCGAATCCAGTTTAATTTTACTTCTGAATCTGGAGATTTCTTGATTAGAAGTGATCCAGTTGAGTGCACTGTTACTGAAATGGCTGGAATCAATTCTAATCGGAATCTGAGTCAAAATGAGACATATTCATAGGCTAAGAGTCTCACAACATCTGATACGTGGTTGGAACCTATAGACGCTCTGACCAATGATGCCAATTTGGGTCCTGGCTTGAAATTTATGAGTTGATGTTTTGCTTGTTTATATATCTACATGTTTATTCTGTGATGTAAACTCTATGTTTCTTTTCAAGATTTAATGGGAACAGCATGTATGACTAAAAGAGTCTATTTGGAATGATGTAGAGTGCAAATGGCTTGGGACTACAAGCTGCTGCTGGTAGAGATTATTGCCAAGTCTCGATAAACTTCCCCAGGGATACTGTACCCAAATGGGTAAATGCTCCCTTCTGACTATTTATTGATCTCAGTCTGTTTACCTGACTTTATGCATCGGCAGAGTTAAACTTGTCATTATCCTTGTCTTAGTATCTAGCAAAATGCTATATTGAATATTTGTGCTCTACCTTGTTTTGTTTTTGCCTTGGATTATGTCCAACAACAGAAAGATCCAAAGTCTGGAGAGCTTGAAGGACTGTCATATGAGTTTAACCTGTGCGAAGCAGTAGCTACATGGGAACAAGTGGGTGTTGCAGTTCTTAAAGTCTCTGTAAACTTTCAGTTCGTATCATTTGTTGTCTTTACAGTGATGGGTTAATTGGCAAGTTGCTTGCCAGGTCAGGAATAGCTCTACGATACTTACCAAGGAATACATTGATGCTTTACCAAATGGATGGGAGGATTATGCATGGCGCAGAATCAATAAAGGAATACAACTGTAAGTATTGACTGACATTAGATGAGGGTTGAAGTGCATGATAATTGGTATTTATATTATTATCCTTTTTCATAGTCAAAAGCTCAAAACTTGCTAAAAATTGATGGGTCACAGTTATATTATATCAAGTAAGTTGTAAGCGTATTGTAAAATGCTGTGTTGTCTTCTTGGCCTTAATGAAATTCACACTCTGGTGCAGTAATCGTTGCCAGAATAAATCTTTGTGTATCGAGAAGCTTTCGTTGGTGCTTCCTGAAACACCACCATATTTTCCCCGGCAGTTTGAGCGATGTGCTGTTATTGGGAACTCTGGTGATCTCTTAAAAACAAAGTTCGGAAAGGAGATAGATACTTATGATGCGGTTATTAGAGAAAATGGTGCTCCAATTGAGGTTACTTATATTCGTTTTTTATTTAACTTTGAATTCTTTTGTTCCCTCTGCAGTCTCGCTTATCTTCAGTCTTGTTTTTGGAATATCTTTTTGCAGAACTACAAGGAATATGTGGGAGAGAAAAGTACATTTCGTCTTCTTAATCGAGGGTCAGCAAAAGCCCTTGACAAAGTCGTGGAGTTGGATGGTACTGTATAACTCTTTTCTTGTTTTTCCTCCTTCATGGTTATCATCACCCTTGTTTTTCTATTTCTATTCAATTGTGCGTGTCTCATTTCTGATGCTTGCAAATAGATTCTCCACTCTCTGTGATCCTTGTAAATTATGCAGAAAAAAAGCAGGAGGTCCTGCTTATAAAAACAACAATTCATGATATTATGAACAAGATGATTCGGGTTTGTATACTATTCACTTAATATACCCTTACTGTTTGGTTTTTAATATCTGTAATCTGTTGCTTGTCTTCGAAACTCATTTGAGGATTTTTCTTTATCTGCAGGAAGTTCCAATAAAAAATCCTGTGAACTTGATGCTTGGTGCTTCATTTGGCTCAGCAGCTAAAGGCACTGGCCTCAAGGCTCTTGAATTTGCTCTCTCGACTTGCGATTCAGTGGATATGTATGGTTTCACTGTGGACCCAGGTTATAAAGAGTGGTATAAAGTCTACCTATTTCTATTTTGTTTAGCTGATTATTTATAAACCATGTTTATGTTTAGCTGTCTATTTATGAACTCTATCAAATCTCGTGATATTCTTTCAGGACTAGATACTTTTCAGAATCGCGACAAGGGCATACTCCTTTGCATGGTAGAGCTTACTACCAGATGATGGAATGCTTGGGTGTAAGTCTTTGGTTTCTCGTTTTTCTTCATTATTCATCACACACGGAGAGAAGACATTAGTTTGTAGTGGTGAAATCCAGTTATCCAATACTAGTTGTTATGTTTTATCTTGTGGCAATAATAGCTTGATTCATTTATCAGATTTGCATTGGCCTATTATATATTCAGGGATCCTCTCAAGCTTTTGGTTTTGACTTATTCTCTGATGTGTTTCCTTTTTTAGCTCATTAAAATACACTCTCCCATGAGAGCTGATCCAAACCGAGTCGTGAAATGGGTGCCAAGCCGCAATACAATGAGATCCGCCAGAATTGCAGCAGAGAAGCTCTTAAGGTAGTCAGTAAGAATAATTTCATCTTCTTTCTTTGCAAAAACTTTGCATTTTTCAAAAAAAAAACCATTCAACGTGCAGGAGAGTTGGAGCAGGATCTGCAGACCCATTAGCTTCATGCTCGATAGTAAAGAAGAGAAACAAAAACAAGCGTCCAATGGTGTCACACCTCAGAAAACCCGTGAGCGACCATCAAAAATTTGTGAGAAGCACGACCATGTACCCGTTGGAGCACAGTCCAGGACATGGTCAGCTTTGCATTACACCAGCTGACTAAGAAACTGCTTATATAGAAATCGATTTATCCCAATACACTAAAGCACAAAACAGGATTGATCAATTGACAACAATAGATTCAAAAGCAAGTCCATCCTCTGCTATAGCGCCAGGGAGTTCAAGATCATCGAGGTGACAGTTTTCCGCGTAATCTCTTGAGGTTAGGATTGATTTCTTTGTTATCCTGTTTTCCAAAATTTTCTTCACCAGAGATTCATAGAGGACTGACATAGAGCTGGAAGCTAGAGATTGCTTGTTCGATGTCTAATTTTAGTACATAAGCAAATGTTTGATGTTCTTTGTTCTCTTTCTTTGCCTTTAGTCCTTTTCTTACCTTTTTACTAGTTGCGAAATCAGATTATGCAATTGCTTGAAAAAGTGGTTTATTGGATTTGATATTTGTGTAAATTTGAAAACAAAATCTAAAGTATGATATTCACACATAAGAATAAAGTTAGAAGATTCTTATTTAGTAATAAAATCTTCCGAACAGAAACAGATTATATAACCAACAAGAATCATACAAAATGAGCGGCATGAAATAAACAACATATATATCTTCAAATTAAAGTTTGACAACAGAAAATAATCAAAGTATTGTAAGATTGAGTAATTCTTGCTCCCAAGGCAACACATGAGATCAAATGTAAGTGATTAAGCTTACACAAGAGATCTAAAGCTCAAGTTAGAAGCTTGGATCAGTTAAAACTCTCTGATCATGTAGGGTTTCAATATCAGAACTTATATAAACTCAAACCTTGGCCAGAGAAACCAAAGCTTCCTCCTCGAGCTCCGCGTTAGGAACAGTCTTTCGAGCAGCTTCTTGACGGACTAGATCTTCATACTGAAACAAAAATTACAATCATACATCAGTACACATCTCCAGATTCTTGTAGAAAAGATTCTATGAATCTAGTCTATTACCATGAGAATGTTGGGATAAAAGAAGGGACTATCTTTAACCAACCAAACAAATTTTTTTATAATAAATGAATGCTGACCAAATAATCATATTACAGCAGAAGCATGACCAACACCTGTCTCATCATATTTGCTTAGCAATCTCTCAGCAATGTATTTGTCCGATACCAAAACCAGTTGTCTGGTTTTTCTTGGAAGGATTGAATTTTTTTCTTTGAGTTCTTGACAGGTCCAGGGAAGACCCACATGCCAAGGTTCCATGTGATCAAAAGATTTCCATATATCCACCGATCAAATTTCGGTTGATGCTTCTATTTATGCAGAGAAGCAAATGGCTTCCCAACAAATTGAACAAGTTTGATTTGCCATATGGTAGACCGATCATGGGCTCAAGATGTCATCGAGAATAAAAGAACGAACCAATACATTCCAAGTAGCAATACTCGGGACAATCCCTTCACTTATCATCCTCTCAAGAAGAATCACTGCATCCTCCATACAATTAGAGCGGCATAGACCCCAAATCACGTTTGTGTATGAGATTACATCAGGCTGCCATTTTCTTCCTCCACATGAAACTTGATCCAACATCTGGACTGCTCTCTCAGCTTTCCCTTGTTTACAATAAGCTAATATTATCATATTCCTCGTTATCGCATCCGGAGATTTACCATCGACCACCATTTTCCCTGCTAGCTGCAGAGCTATCCCGGGGAGACCCGCACTGCATGATCCATGTAACAGCGTGTTGTAAGTTGATGAGCTCCATTCCACACCTCGCATGGAGATCTCTTGGGTAAGACCATAAGCTTCTTCTGTTCGGTTTGCCTTTGAGAGCCCATCCAGTAGCTCGTTGTATGTTACAATGTTGGGAGGACACCTGTATTGCTGCTCCATTTGTCTGAACACTTTCTCTGCCCAGTCAAGCCTCCCTGCATCGCATAAACCTTTGATAAAAGCGTTAAACGTCGCCACAGAAGGAGCACAGTTTTCTTTGGACATAATCTCTATAAGAGATTCAGCTTCTTTGAACTTGGAGTGCCTACAAAGAGCTTGCACCATGCTTGTATACACCACAACATTTGGGGAGCACCCATCAGTTAGCATCTTATTCCATATATCAACTACTCCCTCAAGGCTACCTCTTTTGGCAAAGCCGTTGATAAGAGAGCCATAGGTTTTGATGTTTGGAGAACATTCGCTTTCTTCCATGTGTGAAAGGACAGACAGAGCCTTTTCCATATTCCCATGGGAACAAAATCCTTGTACCAAAGTATTAAACGCTACAATGTTTGGCTGTAACCCAAATCCTCTGATCATCCGGTTCCACAAGTCTAGAGCATCGATGGTCGTACCTCTTACAAAACAACCCTTCACCAGAGAACTCAATGTATGGATATTTGGATGACACCCTCGTTTCAACATCTGCGCCAAAATCGAGAAAGAGAGCTCAATTTCTCCAGAATTGCAAAGCGCATTGATAAGTGTAGAGTATGAGATAACATTAGGAGATACACCCTTCTCCACCATTTCTCTCATCAGGTCAAATGCCGCTTTGTAATCATGGTCTTTGCATAACCCATTAATCAAAGCGTTATAGACGCTCACAACAGGTTCAAATCTTGCTGCAAGTTCCCTACCTTCCTTCACCATACCGAGCTCACACATCGATGAGATCACTGTGGTGTAGCTCACAGCATCAGGAGAACAGCCTTTATTCGACATCTCCACCAGCAACTTCTGAGCACCATCTACCTTGTTGTTCTTACACAACGCCTTAAGAAGAACATTATACGTAAATACATTAGGCTCAAACCCACCTCTCTTCATGTCTCTATAAACCGTATAAATCAACTGAATCCTATTCTCACCGAGCAGAGTATCCAAAACATGGTTATATATCTTAACCGAAGGATCACACCCGAATTCCTTTATCCTATAAAACATCTCCAAAGCTCGTTCAGCCAAACCCACTTGCCGGTAAACACTAATAACATTAACAAACAAATCTTCAGAACACTGAAACCCTTGGAGTTTCATTTGCTGCAAAAGATACTGAACACTATCGATCTGACCATCCATTGCAAGCTTTCTGATCATCACCTCGAATGTCAAAGGCGTGTGCTTGAAGAGATTCGAATTGGCGATGGATTTGAAGAAGTGCAAAGCTAAGGGTACACATGACTCTTGTCTCAGCCTCTTTACCACATCTAATTCTTTGATCTCCGTAGCATGGTTTTGAGCTTCAGGGAGAAATTTCCCATTGAGATTTGTGTTGAGGACAAAGGGAATAACAGGTTTTTGAACTTTCAACAGCAACGAACATCCTTCTTTTAAGTACATCACAACGAAACCGGAATCAAAAGGTGACAACTTTTTTGCAAGTGTGGCAGAAACTCACCCATAAAAGAGTTTCCTTTTCTCCAGAAGCCAAATAACACAATTGGATTTCCAAAACTTACGAGACGGGAGATTAAGCTATGGAGATTTGAAGGGTTAGATGGATTCGGCTGCGAGAGAACGATGAAATCAAGCTCATGATTAGACTGGCCGGAGGCGATTTAAACGGCGGCGTTTCCTTTGAGGGTTTTGCTAAGGATTTTCCATTTTCTTCAGTTTCAGATTTTGTTTTCATTAAAAAAATGAAATTCGATAACTAGGGACAAAATTATGGATTTTAATCCCTCAACTTTCTCCGATTTCATTTTAAAACTAAAAAAAAAAAATATTTTAAATTTTATAACTCGAAAAATTATTATGTTAATCGAAAATTATCACCAATATCTGGCAAAAACATTTCTACAAAGTTGGAAATCTTTTCTTGATACACCACAAAAAAAAAAAAGTTGAAAAGAAAAATACAAGCAAACGGTGGGTGATTAGACAGAGATTTAGAAAGATGAAAAAGGTAATATCAATAGTTTGAAATTAGGGTCATTTAACAATACATATAAATGAAATTATATGTAAAAAATGAGAAAATATGTTGGACATCCGAGTTATTTTAGTTGTATGAGAGACGGATTAGACAATGACAGTAATGAGAGAAATCAATCACCACAACTTGTATAATTGCATTTTAATCAATAGACAGATTTGGGTGAATTGTTCTGTCCCTTTTTTAATCCAATCTCAACATTCACTACAACTTGTATAATTGGATTTAATTTTCAAGGTTTTAGAATCTAAAAATAATTTTTGAGGGGTCAAAAATGGAACTGGCGGAAATAAAAGGGTATTTTCATTAAAATCTTAGTGACTGCACAAGCACACACGTGTCAGGAAGTGAACATCTCCTTTTCTTCCCCCTCTCTCTCTCTTCTCCTTCCTTCCTCGATTCGATTCTCCTGAAGACGATTCGCTCTCTCACATCCACTTCTGATTTCTCCAGATAAAACCTAAATAGCTTAACCCAAAGACTTGCCCTTTCGTTTTCTCCAGTAGCTTCACAATCGCAAAACTCGCACCTACGCCTACGGCGGTTCCAGTCTGATAAACTGAAAACAAGAAACCACTTGCCTTGAAGAAATTTATCCATAGAAATGGCGGAATTGCAACCAGGGGATAATAACCAGCAACCAAACGGCGGCGTTCCTCCTCCGCCGCTGGCGTCAACCTCAGCCGAAGCGCCGGTAATTACCGCCGCCGGATCGAAACGACTGAGGAGACCAAGCGTTCGATTAGGCGAAATCGGCGGCGACCAGTACCAACATCACCACGCGGCGTACGATTCTCAGGGGCGGAAACCTAAATGGACACCGGCGGTTAACAGAAAAGATATGAGCAAATCGTCGAGGACTCGAACCCTAACGAATTTGAGTTCTGGGTATGAGAATAGCGGAGCCCTAGATGACGAAAGAGAAGGGAATGTGGATCCTTTTGGGGTTGGGAGTTGGCGGGTCAAGAAACGGGTTGGGTCATCGACCGGTGCGATTACAACAACAGGAACCACAATAGCAGCGAAGCGAGTCCGATCCAATTGGGTATCGAAAATTGGGGAAACCGACCATGGCGATGAGAAAATTAGCGGAGGGGAAGAATTGGAAGGTGGGTTTAGGGATTTCAGTAGAGAAGACTCTGAGAGTCCAATAAAAGAAGAGTCTTTGGTGAGAGACAGTGGCTTTTACGGTAGAAGAAGATACGAAAGCAATAATAGCAGTGGAAACAGAGAATTCGAGTTATCAGAGCCGTCGAATATGGACGGAGTTGGTGGCGGAGGAGGAGGAGGAAGAGAAGGAGTTAAGATATGGCTACAAGAGTTAGGGTTAGGGAGATATTGGCCAATGTTTGAGATACATGAGGTTGATGAAGAGGTTTTGCCATTGTTGACATTGGAAGATCTGAAAGATATGGGGATTAATGCTGTAGGGTCGAGGAGGAAGATGTTCTGTGCAATCCAGAAGCTTGGTAGGGAATTCTCATGAGTGAGACAGAGAGTGGATAGTTTTGATCGGTTAAGAAGAAAAGAAAATGGGTTTTTTGTTTTTTTTTGTTGGTGAGATAGTCAGCCATGGCAGTGTAAGCTTTGCAATGTCGGAAACCATGAAAGCCTTTTTTTTGTTCCTATGTCTATATTTCATTCGTCTTTTGTTGCTTATCTTGCTGTTTCTTGTTTGAATGTAGCATTAGCTACAGTAGTATAAGTAGAAGTGGGAAAAGAAGAGGGTGATGAAAAAGAAGAAGAAGAAAGAAAGATGGAGGTTTTTAACTCTTTGATATCTCTCTTTTCTTCACTTGAGATGTCTCCATGGATGTTTTTGATGATGAGGAACTCTCTATCGAATAGTTATACAGGGTAGAAACCGATTTGCCATAGAAGCTCGAAGGAGATGAAAATGAATGTGTTCAGTCTAGCATTATTAGGTGTTTAGTTATCTCAATAAGTAGAAACAGGAGCAAGTAATTAGACTCTTTTGGTTACACAGGCTTCCTTTTGGCATGTAGAAACAGGACACATGGATATGATAAAATCAGGTATATTGCGGATTAGAGTTAAACGCAAATATCGTCATTCGGGTTCCCCGTAAATTCATGGAGAAGCAAAGAATCAGAAGGGTCTAATAGAAAATAGAATGTATCATGGTTACCTTTAGATTCTGAATTAGTTCAGAATAGATTCAAGGAGCCACAGAAGATCCCACATGCTTTCTCTTTGGAATGACTTTTAGTAGTTTGCCACTTTGCCTTTGGGTTTTAGGGGTTGTACTTCTTAATTTGTTTGAGGAGCCTAATCCGGTTTTGGGTTTGAATATTTGGTTTAGTTAGGTATTTCGGTTTAGAAAAGGTAGCTATCCCTTCATACAATTAACTCTCAATAAACCAAAAAAGAAGGCAAAGTGAAAGAAGACGATAATCATAGGATTCACAACTTGTAGCGTCAATGTTAGAGAGGAGGACACGCCCAAAAGACAAACCGCGAGAAAACCAATACCAATTGCTGGCCAAACGAAATCAGATCGAACCAGACCGGTTCTTTGTGCATCAGTGTTATACAGACCAACACACTGTGCATTACGGTTCTAATCCAATTTGATGCCATCTTTCTCCTCTTCTTGCTCTTTGGAGCTGCCGGAAAATATTTGATTCTGGTAAGGTCACCTACTTTGCTTATAACCTGTGTCATTATACAACGATGGTTCATAAGAGTTTCGGGAAAATCGCATAAAAAACTTTCAAAGTGACAATGACTGACACTTTAAATCTCCAAAATTTTTAACTATCATTTTTAAACCTTCAATGCTTTAAACCACCAACGTGTTTTTTTTATACGCGCCGCCGAAATTTTTAGTGGAACTGTTCATTTTCCGTTTAAAATTGATGATGTGGCTTTTAATTTAATTTTTAATTAAAAAAATAATTCTATATATTATTTATAAATCTAAATAAAAAACGAAAAATAAAAACAAGAAATCTTTTTATAAATAAAATATATTTTTATTATATTTTACAATTAAGTGAATAAAAAAATAAATAAAGAAAACAAAAAAAATCTTCTCTTCCTCCTTCGTTCATCTCAGATCTGAGATTCGACTTGTTGTCGGAGCTCCGCCGTCTCAATCACTCTCCCTCAACACCAATCGCCGGCGATTGGAGGTAGAATTGGTAGACGACGTTGACAGGCAGTTGCGGCCGGATAGTTTGGAAATTTCAGCTATCGCAGCATTGGAAGAAGAAGAAGCGGCGGAGGCACATCGGAGCGACCGTGATGAGTGGTAAGATCTTCTTCCGTAAATTACGGTGGCGAGATGCGTAGAGGAAGAAGAAGTTAGACGGAGTAATTGCTTCAACGGGGTCGCCGTCACACTCCAGACCTTCAACGCTTCCATCTCTCTGTCTCTCCGGTGCTTCTCTGCTCGACTGTGGATAGGTGGAAGAACAACCCAAAGTGGGTTGGGCTTTGTATTTTTAGACACTTAACCCTAAAATCTTGTCAACGATTTCAACTTTTGGGCTTCTCATTTCTGTAATCTTAACCCTCTTTGTCAAGCAAATATAGAATCTTTATTGATTTTGGAGTTATGATTCACTGAAACCTAAGAAGAATCTTTAGCTATCAATCAATTTTCTCCAGGTGTGATGATTATAGTCTTTAAATTATCAAACTAGTAGAACCCATTGACTTCAAATTTGATTTTCGAATTAGTCTTCACAAATCTGCAGATCGAGACTCGTGCTTCAATGGCCGGAGTTAGGTTATCGCTTCTCAGGACACTTCACAAATCAATAAACTCTTCTTGTAAACCTCATCCAGCTCAAGCTCGTAGGCCTTTTTCGAGGCTAGTTGAATATGCTAATCTTCAACTAGTCGAATCTCAGATCCGAGATGAACGAAGGAGGAAGAGAAGATTTTTTTTTGTTTTTAAAACTTTTTTATTCACTTAATTGTAAAAAATAATAAAAATATATTTTATTTATAATTTTTTTATTTTTTTATTTTTATTTTTTATTTTTCTGATTTATTTAGATTTATTAATGAATTATAAATAATATATAGAATTATTTTTTTAATTAAAAATTAAATTAAAAACCATGTCATAAATTTTAAATGGAAAATCAACAATTCCGTTAAAAATTTCGGCGGTGCGTACAAAAAATAATGTTGGTGGTCTAAAGTGTAAACATTGCCATATTGAAGGTTTAAAGTGATAGTTGAAAACTTTGGAGGTTTAAAGTGTCAGTCTTTGCCACCTTAGAGATTTTTATGCGATTTTCCCTAAGAGTTTGAAATAGTTGTCTATTTGAATTTGTTGAAGAACTATACTCTTTTTTATTTATCGACCTCTAAAGAAAGGGAGCGAATTCAATGCAAGATTTTACCTGTAAGGCTTTAATAAGTTCTTGTTTTGAATGTGATGCGGATATGCAAATACGTGCCCTTCCTAGCATTATAGGTGTAGCTGGGAAATCCACGACCGCGATTGCAACCTGTTCATATATAGTTTCATGCCTCTTGTGTGCAAAGCAAATGAGATGTTGGATAAAAGTTAAAGAAGAGAGACTTATGTTTTCTCGCAAACAATCCCTTTGAAAAGGCTGGGATTTTTCCTGGATGGTAAAGCATTATTGGCATGACTTGGAGAATCATTGTCTCCAAAAACCTCAAAATTTCATGTTCTGCAGCTCAGACCGAAAAAAATTGTTGTTCTCTCGTATTCTTGCCAACTTTTGTGCTCCTTTTTACCAAGTTTTTAGAAGGAATTGAGACTATAACTAGAGTTTATGAAGTGCGGCATATATAACTTTGTCTCATGAGTTGCGTCAACCTTGTACTTCTTGCATATCGAGACGATCTCGGGCAGTTTGCAAATCTCCCCTTCCATGCTGTAAATACCTTCAACAATAACAAGAATTTTTTTCCATGGTCTGTGTGTATAGGGTTGTCCCTCAGCGATTTGTTCTCTCAATACTCTTTCCAAATGATCAGGTCCCATGAGAAGTAATTAGCAAGAGAGATTAAAGGTCTCATGAGTTGCGTCAACCTCAAAAGTTTCATGAAAATTTTCTACAACATGGTTTTTTTTTAGGGTGTAGAGTAAGATAGTTTGATGTGTGGTACACCATAAAGGTATGTCATCATCCAATTAACAGGGTTAAGAAAAAAAATGAAAATTGAGGCATAACAAAGCTTACTCTTGTGTTGGAAAATGCGGATAGTAGCTCCAAAACCTCGAGCACCATTAATAATTGAACTATGGTTCAAAGAATCACTTATTATCAATCTGATAAGCCATGAAAGTCGTACATAAGGAAGAAAAGAAGCTGAAGAACAGAGGCTGACACTTAAGTGGATAAGAAGAAGAGTTAGCTGAAGTCATTGGTCAGTTAATGAGCTAGCATCAGAGGATTGGATAAGAAGAAGAGTTAGTTGAAGTTGTTGGAGTGGGTTTTAGCTGTTACAGATTGTAGTGAGAGAGCCTCTAGTTTATAAAGAGGGTCTCGAACATACTTTGGGGACTATTCAGAAAGTAAGACATTTTTCGTGATACTTGTAATTGTTTCATTGGTCAATAAAGAGATATTTTCTGGGTTTACATCGAGAGTCTATCAATTGGTGCGGTGAGCAAGTCTTCGAAGATGCCGAAATCTGGAGAGACGAATCAACAGAAATTACAGGACTTGGACCTTCGGGTGAATCTTTTCGCCGGAAAGATGGATGACATCGCCGCCGAGCTACAGCAATCAAAGAAGACGACGGAGGAGAAGTTTGCTTTGATGGAAGGACAGCTTGGTAAGGTGTTAAAACTTCTTTCTCGGGGAAATCACGAACCAGAGGGGGACGAGAATCAAGAGGAAGAAATCGACGTCGAAATTCAAGGAAACCCTAAGGTACACACTTCTCATTCGGAACAAAACCGGAGTAGTGTAGGATTAGGGAATCAGGGGGCTAGTGTTAATATGCGTAATAGAGACACTTGGTTAAAGAAAATGGAGTTACCAGTCTTTGATGGCGAAGATGCATATGGTTGGATTGCGAGAGCAGAACGATTTTTTCGTATTGGACAGTATGAAGAGGATGAGAAAATGGGGGTAGTATCAGTGAGTATCACAGGGAGAGTGTCCAGATGGTACAATTGGGAGGTGCGAAAGGTACTGTTTGCGAACTGGAAGGAGTTTAAGACGAAGATGCTTAAGCGATTTGGGTCAGGAAGAAGTTTAACACCATCCGAAAGATTATTTGCACTGAAACAGGAAGGATCAGTGGATGAGTATGTGGAAGCCTTTGAGGATCTATCAGCTCAAGTTGACAACTTAGATGATGAAAGTTTGGAGTCTGTGTTTAAAAATGGGTTGAAACCAAAACTGAGGGAAATAATACGGATGTTGAAACCTAAAGGTCTACAGAGTTGATTGCTACAGTCTTAGAGATGGAAGTTAGTGTTATTTCAAGAATGGTAGGAGGCGCAATCAGTCAAGAGAAAGGAGGTTGGAAAACAAATACTTTCAGCCATTCCAAACCAAAATTACAGACATCATCACACAACAATTGGAAGAACAGAACACAACCAGTGGAGAGTTATACAACCAACATGTCAAGTGATAAATCTCAGACCAGTGTAGGTTCTTCGAATAGCAAAGGCAGGAGGAAGTTATCTGAGGCAGAGTTTGCTCAGAAGAAAAAAGATGGTGAATGTTACAAGTGTGATGAGAAATACTATGTGGGACACTTATGTAGAAATAAAGAGTTGCAGGTTATGGTTGTGATAGATGGCCAAGAGGTCAAAGTGTGCCAAGAAGAGGACTGGTTGGAAGGGGAAGAAGATCCAAGTAATAAAACAGAGTTGATGGAGTTATCCTTAAACTCATTTTTAGGGATCAGTTCTCCTACGACTACAAAAATGAGAGGTGGTATTGGGAAAACAGAGATCGTGGTGATGTTGGATAGTGGTGCAACCCATAACTTCATGAAACCAACCATTGCTAAGAGAGCAAAGCTGAAATTACAACAATTATAAAGTGTTGTTGGGAACAGGAGTAAGAGTCAAAGGACTTGGAGTTTGTAAAGAAGTGCAGTTCCAGCTAGATGGACTAAATTTTGAGGTAGATTTCATCAACTTGGAGTTGGGAAATGCGGATATCATTTTGGGGATACAGTGGCTGAGAACTTTAGGTAATTTTCAAATGGATTGGGAAACGCATGAGCTGTCCTTCTCTTACAAGGGAAAGCAGGTCTCATTATATGGTGATCCAACATTACATGCATTGAATGTATCACTGAAATCTTTAGATTACTCACACCAACGACGTAAGAAGGAAAAAGAGATAGTGTTGTGTAACACACTCGTTGCAGGACAGGGGGCTATGCTATCAGAAGGGACTGAGGAGTTATTGAAGGAATATGATCAGGTGTTTCAAGAACCAACAACTCTACCACCAATCAGAGGAAGAGAACATGCTATTAATCTGATTGCAGGGGCTGGTACAGTGAGTGTACGACCCTATAGATATCCTCATGTGCATAAAGAAGAGATGGAGAAGTTGGTTAAACAGATGTTGGAAGCTGGGATTATACGGCCTAGTCACAGTCCATTCTCTAGCCCTGTATTACTAGTAAAGAAGAAGGATAAAAGCTGGAGATTTTGCATTGATTATCGGGTTTTAAATAAGGCCACTATACCTGATAAGTTTCCAATTCCGGTAATTGATCAACTGCTGGATGAATTACATGGAGGCAGTGTGTTTTCAAAGTTAGACTTGAGATCAGGCTATCATCAGATAAGAATGCAGGAGAAGGATGTAGAGAAAACGGCTTTTAGGACTCATGATGGACACTACGAGTTCCTAGTAATGCCTTTTGGGTTGACAAATGCTCCAGCTACATTCCAAGCTTTGATGAATGAACTTTTTAGACCTTATTTCAGAAAGTTTATCCTGATCTTCTTTGATGACATTTTGATATATAGTGCATCAGTAAAGGAGCATAGAGAGCATCTGAAGATAGTATTGGAGATATTTGTGAAGCAGCAATTGTTTGCTAATAAGAAGAAGTGTCTTTTTGCTCAAGACAAAGTGGATTATTTGGGGCACATTATATCTGCAAAAGGGGTATCTACGGATCCATCAAAGACAGAAGCAATGGCCAAGTGGCCTATCCCTAAATCAGTCAAAGAGTTGAGAGGATTTTTGGGTTTAACGGGGTACTATAGAAGGTTTGTCAGAAGCTATGGGATCATAGCAAAGCCCTTGACTGAGTTGCTAAAGAAGGAGAAGTTCTGTTGGGGAGAGAAGGCTTAAGTAGCATTTGAAAAATTGAAGGAAGCAATGTGTTCTGCTTCAGTGTTAACATTACCGGATTTTGAAGAAGCTTTTGTGGTAGAATCTGATGCATCAGGATATGGATTGGGAGCTGTGTTGATGCAGCAACAAAAACCTATTGCCTATTTTAGCTATGGATTGAAGGAAAGAGAACAGAAGAAGCCAATCTATGAAAGAGAGTTGATGGCAATTGTCATGGCAATACAAAGGTGGAAGCATTACTTGATGGGAACAAGGTTTATTGTCAGGACAGACCAAAAGAGCTTAAAATTCTTACTAGAACAAAGAGAAGTAACAGTGGAGTATCAAAGATGGTTAACTAGACTGTTGGGTTATGACTTTGAAATTGTCTACAAGCCAGGAGTTGAGAATAAGACTGCAGATGGATTGTCCAGAATAGTGCAAGGAGAACAGATGGATTCATCCACATTATTGGCTCTTACTGTACCTGCTAGTCTACAGCTACAAGACATATATTCTTAAATAGACTCTAGTGAAGAATTGAGGAAGTTAATGGTACAGGTGCAAGAGTGCACAATTAATAAGAAGGGTTACAAAATCAGAAATGGGAGAGTGATGTATAAGAATAGGTTGGTGTTGCCAAGAGATTCAAAGTATATCAGCTTGATTTTAGAAGAGTATCATGATGGGATACAAGGGGGTCATTCTGGAGTGTTAAAAACGTTGAAAATGATTCAGACACAGTTCAGTGGGCTCAAATGAGAAAGGATGTGCAGAACATGTCTCGGAATGCAAAGTTTGCCAGACACACAAGTATTCTACATTGGCGCCAGCAGGATTATTGCAACCATTACCAATTCCAGCAAGGATATGGGAAGATGTGTCAATGGATTTTATTGAGGGTTTGCCTACTTCTCAAGGGGTAAATGTGATTATGGTGGTTGTAGATCATCTGAGCAAGTATAACCATTTTGTGGGACTAAAACATCCATTCTCTGCAACAGATGTGGCAAAGGTATTCATCCAGGAGATAGTCAGATTACACGGGTTTCCAGCTTCTATTGTATCTGATAGGGACAAGACTTTTGTCAGTCATTTTTGGAGGGAATGCTCAGGTTAGCAGCAACAAAACTGAAGTTTAGCACGGCGTTTCATCCCCAAACGGATGGCCAAACAGAGGTGTTGAATAGATGTCTGGAAACGTATCTTAGGTGCTTTGCTTCAGCTCATCCAAAAAGCTGGAACCAGTTTATGTGTTGGGCAGAGTTATGGTATAACACTTCCTTCCACGCATCATTAAAGACTACACCTTTTAACATGGTTTATGGGAGGGATCCGCCACTATTATTGAAGTTTGAAGAAGGGTCTTGATGATTCAAGAGGCTAAGGAAACAAAGGGACTACACTTTAAACTATGAGCTGGAAAGTATGATGAAACAAAGGGACTTGATGATTCAAGAGGCTAAGGAACACTTGTTAAGAGCTCAACAGTTAATGAAAAATAATGCAGACAAGCATAGAAGCGACTTGCAGTTTAGCATTGGCGAATTAGTTTTTCTGAAGCTCAGGCCTTATAGACAGCATTCAGTGACAAGAAGAATGTGTCAAAAGCTAGCTGCCAAGTATTACGAACCTTTTTTGGTGGTAGACAGAGTGGGGAAGGCAGCATACAAGTTAAAATTACCTCAAGGCTCACGTATCCATCCGTTGTTTCATGTTTCCCAATTGAAACCAGTATTGGGTAAACATCATGAAGTTGCTTCTCTACCAGAAACCTTATCATTAACTGATGAGCTGATCATTGAACCAGCAGAGATAAAAGATTCTAGGTACAATGATCAGGGTGATTTAGAAGCACTGGTGGTATGGAAAGGATTACAGGACCATGAACAGACGTGGGTACTGGTGAAGGACTTAGCGGGACAGTTTCCCACATTCCAGCTTGGGGACAAGCTGTCTTGTATCCATGGGGGTATTGATAAGCCATGGAATTCGTACATAAGGAAGAAAAGAAGCTGAAGAACAGAGGCTGACATTTAAGTGGATAAGAAGAAGAGTTAGCTGAAGTCGTTGGTTAGTTAATGAGCTAGCATCAGAGGATTGGATAAGAAGAAGAGTTAGTTGAAGTTGTTGGAGTGGGTTTTAGCTGTTACAGATTGTAGTGAGAGAGCCTCTAGTTTATAAAGAGGGTCTCGAACATACTTTGGGGACTATTCAGAAAGTAAGACATTTTTCGTGATACTTGTAATTGTTTCATTGGTCAATAAAGAGATATTTTCTGGGTTTACATCGAGAGTCTATCACAATCCTCCCTGTATCAAGTGAAGCAAGTAACTTAGCTACTTCTTAAACATTAGTTTTGCTAAAATCATACAACAACATATACATACATACATGTATATATATATAAACCGGTCCAATTTTTTTGGATATCCTACTTTAAATCAAACGATTATGCCATTTTCCATTTTTTTTACAAATGTAGAATTAGATATGTGCCAGTTTTTGTTAATTAAATTTTGGCTACATACTTCTAAGAACCAAAGCTATGATTTCATTTCCTTATGGGCTGGACATATATATATATATACCTTTCCAATTAAAACAGGAATGACAGACGAATTTGTCGCGTATCCCATGCCAAAGACAATAGCAGAATGCTTTCCCACATATTTAGCAACACATTCCTCAAGTTCTACATGCACACAAGTAGTTCCTGGCAGCAGAAACCATTTAATTATGTCAAGTAATAGAGAGGAAAAAGGACCTACTACGCGCAAAGACATTGTGTACCTGCATCAACGCGAGAGCTGTGTGTACTTGCTGAAAATTTCTTCAAAGACTCAATATCACGAGGCGTGCAATATTCATCAAAAGAACCAAATCCAAGATGATTGTAGGACCCCAGATTAAGGCACCTTATGCTCTTTGTTGTTCGACTGCATGGAGTTGCAACCAAAGGATTAGTTTGTGATGTTAGGAATGCCATTTTGGAAATGAGATGAAAGTTAAATTGGAAGTCTGTGATATTTAGCATATATAGTATCAAAATCCATATTACTGATCCAAGTATGGTGGTCCAAGTAAAGTAAGGTTCGGTTCGAAATAAACTGGAATACTCATCATTTTGAGGAGAAGTGTTATGAATCATCATTTCGAGGAATCCCACATAAGAAGTGACATGAAACCTAAAGTAATATCGAAGGGATTTAAGCCAATCCACTAATTGCTAATTGGTTTTGAGTTGAATAATGCATGGCATTCAAGGGGAAGTGTTATGAACCCATTAGATGGATGCCCATTATAGGTCCATCTTAGATCTATGTTCTAGACTTACTTGTTTCCCAAGTTCTATTTGTTTTCCAAGTATTGTATTCTTATATATATTCTCTATTCTTGATGGAATAAGAAACACAAGTTTCTCTCCATCTTTTTTATTCATAACATAGCATTGATTATTTTAGAGAAGTCGAGGTGGAATGCATTGCATATGGTAAAGTGGCTATCGATTTCAATGACAAGTGGAATTCTCTTGGTGATCATGTAACCATTTGTGTGTTTAGGTTATGGCGTGTTAAGTAAGAAGGTAGAATTCTAATAAAATTTTTTGGTGTAATCAGATGTAGTTTCATGATTTTTTTATTACACCAAATTTTTTTGACTACATCTCGCAAACACCATTCATGTAATAGGGAATGCTTGCGAGAAAACGTAGGTTTCGCTTATGCTTTTTACAATATCTCATTTGCTTCTACACAAGAGAGATTCACCTCTATGTTCAATGTACATTTAAAACTGTGAACATGTGGCAGTTGCGGTTGTCGGTTTCCCAGCTACACCTCTATTGTTAGCCAGGCTCGTATTTGCATATCCGCATCTCACTCAAGAGAAGATCTTATTAAAGCCCTACAGGTAAAAAAAAAAAATGCTGCATTGATTTCACTCGCTTTCTCTCCCATATCATTTACCATGAAAAGCCCTAGTAGTAGTAGAAAATCATGAATCCCCGGTTCCCAAATAGGTTTATAAAATTGATGAATTCACAAAACCTTAACAGATTTTCAGTATAGTATAAACGATTTGAGTCTACCCTAAAAGGCTAAAATGCACAAGAAAGGGACTGTGCTTATAGTTCACACAAAACATCTTCCTCCAAGACCCTACATCATTTACCTGACCCCATATATCATTCAATGGAAAAAAAACTCTTCATCAACCTCATATATGTATCTCAAACATTGGGCAACAACATCTCCCTAAACCCTAAATTGAGAGACCAATGTTTGAAAGAGAGGTTTTGGTCTTATAGGAGTTCGATGTTGACTTTCAAAAAGTTGTTCCCTCCTCCTAAATAGAGTTAGGATCTTGAAAAAAACAGAGAGAGAAGAGGGGACGGGACCCTTCAGAGATTTATTTTCTTGATCATGACTCTATTTATGTTCCCTCCTAATTAATATTTGCTTCCCCCCCAAATCACAGATGGTAGGTATCAAAGATATTTAATTATTTGTGCTCCACGAAAACTATGGTGTTCAAATTTATCTAAACTCCCAACCAATTTTTTTGGAGTTTTAACAAATAAGACGTTGACTTTCAGAAAGGTGTTCATGGAGCTTCTTCTTCTTTGAAGCTTCTTAGAAAAAGAGAGATCAGAGAATGTACTTCATCGTTGTATCAACCTATTTGAGCTGCTGCTTGTTAACCTTCTTCGGCCACCTCCGCGATTTCTTCCGCCGCATCCTCGATTTTCGACTCACCAACAACAATCTCCAGGTTTGTCTCGGCTCGTACCGCCTTTTTCATCTTTGTGTGAACTCTTTTATCGATTGATCTTTTTCAAAAGGAAAAAATATTTTTAACAAATGATTTTGTTGTTACTATTAATAATGTAATAGTGGCCATAGTCGCAAAAGAGTTAAATGATGAATTGCGACAGGAGCAAAATCATATGAAAGTGATAAAATTGTTAACACACCTAAGGAGCTTTCAAAAATGACGTTTTAGCTTTGGTCCAATTTTAGCCAATTTTATCGTAGTAGCAACTTATGAAATTGTCATTTTCATAAAATAAAATATGTATCCTTTCGTAAACTCTGACATCTTGATGTTTCATTTTTATAACTACTATTTAATTTACACGTTTACTCGGTAATAAGATATTCTGATTTTCACTTTCAGTAATAGGGATATGCACCGATATGCGTGGAATATGAGGATTTCTACATGAGACGAGCGTATTATCGGATTCAGGTCATTCTCAAACAAATTAATTAAAGAATTTTTTATAAGGTCCATGAGTTACTTACAAATCACTATTTAAAATTAAAAAAAAATTTGTAACCAAGGTAAATCATAGGCCGAAATTTAAATTAATCCCAAAAGTGTGTAAATAAAATATAAGAACTTTATGTTTTTCTTCAATTCTCGCATTGATTCATAAAGTTGAGATTTTGCTTTTTATAAATATTGTGTTATTTTATTAGTATTTGTTCGACAATTCAATGATCTTAAGAAACTATTCTTTCCAGATATTCGAAGAATTAGTGGATTCAGCTTTATTATTAAGACCTAATTTTTTGTTTCTTCGTCTGCATGAAGGACTGTTTCGCACGTCCAATATCGAGTGCACCGGATGCATGGTTTGATGTGGTCGAGAGATTCTCGAATGGCGACGACAAGGTGCTAGAGTGAGTACTGTCTCTTCCAGTAATTTTTCTTTTGAAAATTTATAGCTTGATGGTTACATTGAGAGAGTACAATTAATGAATTGTTTACAATGGTAATATTCGTTGAGACTCTTTGTCTCTCTCGATATCATTAATGCATGACATTTCCCTTTAGTGTCTATCATTTGCGTGTTTTTGTTATCTCGTTAAAAACCTTTCATAGAAAAATCCAATGGGATAAAAACTATGATAAGGGGAAAAGAGTACAACCATGCTTTATCATCATATTTCTCCTCCTCGAAAATATCTTCTTCAAGAGATAAATTTCGATCATATATATATATATATTATCTTTTTGTAAATTGTTATAAGTAGAGCCTTAATGAACAAAATTATATGATTGTCATATAATCTATCGGGTCATTAGACTTCCGGTCCATAACATATCTTTCACATAGAAGATTAGTTATTGATCTATTTGGACTCCAGGCCTAAATTTCTTTTACATACAATCTTCTAAACATTCTTTTTGTACATACAAATTATTCATGCTCTTCTTATAAAAGTTACCATTTTGGGTTTTACTTCTTGTCATATGAAAGCTCATCTTTCAATCATAAAAGAGATCGATAAATTTCTCAAACATCAATTTAAGTATGGTACTTCTGGACTAACAATATGTGAGCCTTTTTATATAGAATCCTGCAAGGATCTCTTAATATAACATCTTCTTCGCTGGATGTTCAATTTGTAATCCCAAGCAAAACTTTGTCTTTCCAAAATCTTTCATCTTAGATTCTTTCTTTAATTATTCTACTGTATACAAAATCTCTTCAGGAGTTCCAATAATTTTCAAATAATCAAATCCTTTCCCAAGTCTCCTTATAAATATGCATGAACTGATAGGATCATTCTTCTAGCCTTCTCTTTATCAAGTATTCACATAGGCGATTATACCACATATGCCCTGATTGGTTTAATCCACAAAGAGATTAATTCTTATAGGCTTTTATATATCAAGTACTTTCATGCATTAATATTCAGGTTTCACAAAATTGGCACGAAAATAATTCTGTCCGAAATTCGCACGAACTGATTCTGCTCGAAATTCGCACGAACTGATTATGCTCGAGATTTGCACGAGATGGATTCTGCCCGAGATTCGTACGAATCTGATTCTTCACAGAAATCAGATGCTTCACAGAAAACTGGTGATGCCCGTAATTTGCACAAAACAAGTTTTGCTTCTGACAGTTTAAATCTTTCTAGCAGTTTAAATCTTTCTAGGACTTTCATATAAATATCATTATACAATGGTCTTTTCATATATGTCATCGTACTACTTGTGATTACTCTGCCGGAGTTTCGATGATATTCAAACTAAGGATTCCCTTGATCAATATTCTTTTTTGATAAATTTGCATAGGTATACACTTACATTATTATACCCCATGCTACACATTTGCTTTTATTCGATCGAATAGAGTTCTCGGAAATATTATTATGATATTATTAATCCTTCAGGGATTGTATCCTTCATATTTATTGTTCAAGGATTGCATATAGATGTCATTATCCACTGTTCCATCTCCTATTGCCAGACTTATTGTAGGAACACAATTACTACAATATGGGCAAACTGATATTTGTAAAGGAATTGCATAAAATAAATCGATAATACAATAAAAATACCGATACAAGAATTAGAAAGAAGATGGATTTGCAGAGGCAAGATATGATCTTTATCCTTAATTCTGAAAATGCCCCGTAGTATGACGGTTGTGTGGCATTCCGAATCCCAGACAACTGCAATCGATTCTGTTTTGCACAACTCAAGAACAGAATTTAACGAACGCTTTTTCTGCGTTGTACTCTCAGACACAAAAAATAAAATAAAGAAGATGTGAGAGATTTTTGTTGTTGTTGTTGATTATGTTGATAATCTAAATAAAGGATGATTAAGGCTTGTTTTTAATCAAGCCAACAAGCTCAATCGTGCAAGAGCACTAAAGAGGAGATGGAGAATTGATTTCTCATAATCATTGACTAATTGAATTGTAAGTTACAAAATTCAATTCAAAATTGAATTGTAAGTTACAAAACTAATTAAAGAGATATATATTTATTGATTTAATCAACAAATAAATTTTGGCAAAAAAGAAAGATTAATCTTTTGGGTTGTTAGCCCATTTGCCATATTTCGAGACCCAATGTCGAAGCTCGGTCCGTATCTCTTTTCTCCAATACACCAAAATGTATTCAAAGTTTTAACCTTGTTATGTGTTCTCCACTTTATATTTTAAGGATTTTATATCCAAAATTCCAATGTGGGATATTTGCTAGTTTTAACACTTAGTCAAATTTTGAAGCTTTGCAAGCTTTCAAGTCATCTACTTTGGACCTCCATTTCTTATTCAAATCAATTTTGATTTTGACAAGTAAATACACTACGTTATAGTGTTTACGGCGACGATTCTACCGTGCCTAAAATCCGGTCATTCCGATGAACGTCTCCACCGAAAACTCACCGGAAAATGGTCGTAAACCATATTGTCAAAAACGAGTTCCAACACTTATAAGATAGCTAAAAGTATTGCATCCACCAGAGAATACATCTCTTCATAATATATTCCTTGTCTTTGTGATAATCTTTGTTCAACCAAATGTGATTTATATCTCACAATTTCACTATTTTCACTATTCTTTCACACAAAGACTCATTTGTCTTCCACTGGTTTACACTTCAGGTGCACAGACTACTGGTCCAAATATTTCTCTGCAAGAGATTATAATTATACGTCTATTTATTCCTTTCCATTTTGGCCAATCATTATTACTTTGTGTACACTTTTCAATAGACTTTCTTTCATGATTCTCTTTTTATCCATAATATCAACTGCTCATAAAATGCAAAAATATTACGACGTCGATTTGCTTTTTGATTACATCTTATTTCATACATGACATAACTAGCTAGATCTCTTCATTTCCAGGTACCTGAATTTCTTTATTTGTCATGTTTAAGGTCTTTTCTGGAGAGCATTAAGTCTCTTCTGGAGATCCTTCGTTCTCTGCTGGAGATCCTTCAAGAATCTTTCTTTCCTCGATCTGGTCATTCTCAATTTCTGCTCTTTTTCTTTTCCGAGGATTCTTATATTTGGAACCAAATAAGTCTATCACGCTTCATGCGATCTTTAGACTCACTAGCAGTATGATATTGTCCTTCCGAGACATCAATTTTAATTGGAGCATTTACAACTGGTATATGTGATATTGTCACTATATATGGGTCAGCAAAATGTCTCGCAATTAATATGCTAAGTTCTGCAAAGAAATTATCTTTTGGATTTTCAATTCACATTCTTTTGTCCGAGGATCAATGATAATTTATTCCAGCTTTATTTTTCTTTCTTTCTCCAGCTGTTTACTTTCTCCCTTTAATGTTGGAAAAACTGATTCATTAAAATGACAGTCTGCAAATCGAGCCTTAAATAAATCCCTCTTGGATGGCTCTAGATACCTAGTTATCATTCATATACAACATATATTCTTATCCTCCTTTGAGGTCCCATCTCAGAGCGATGTGGTAGAGTACTTTTCACATTCAAAGATTTTTCAGATGGGTACTATTTGGTTTTTGACCCTAAACCAATAATGATGGGGAGAATTGATGATTACTCATTGGCATGATGCGACTTCATACTGCTAAACCACTTTTTGTATGAACATAAGCTTCAGGATGTTCAATATTTGTCCCAATGGATATGTAATAATCATCAAAGCCTTGAAATGTGAATTCACCAGCACTAACAAATCAAATTTTCTTTAAATAAAAATCTGGAATACTCTGGTAATTTAATCAATTAAGAAAGTAACCTCGCAAACTCCAGGTTACAGGTTTATAATAAGGATAAATGTGGCAATCTAGTCGATGCATCCATCGACTTTATTCGTCCATCGAGTCAATGCGTCCATCAACTCAATACGTCTATTAGAACCATAAGGTAACTAAAATATTCCACATAGTGGGTGATCAGCCCATAAATATCTCCTTGTATATTTACCAAAAAATTGATAGATTCCAAATTATTTTGACTGGTGAAAGCCATATTATCAGATTGCTTTCTGTGCAAGCAACATATAAAGAATCTTCTTGTTCTTCACTGAATGTCCACAAAATTTTTTCTTTCATTTATTTTCGCATCATCATTAAACCAGGATGACCAATCCGGTTAAGCCAAATATTTAAATTCTTTGTAAACTTCTGGTTTACTTTTTATTGCTAATTACTTACTCCCTTCAAGAGATATCATAATCAAAATTACTTTCTTTAATCCATGGTAATAAAGCATGTGTCGATAAAACAATAAACGAGATAATGATAGAAGTAACGTCGATTAGGGTTTTGCTCAAGTCGCTAGAATTTCGTTCTTTGCTCAGGTGGTTAGAGTTTCGTGCTGATAACGTGTTATGAATAAAAAGGATTGAGAGAGAATTGTGTTTCTTATTCCATCAAGAATAGAGAATAGTTATAGGAGTACAATACTTCAAGTTCAGGATATGTCATTTATTGTCTATGTGAGATTCCTTAATTCTCCCCCTCGAGATGATGAAACTTCAAGTTCATCCATGCATCTCGAATTGAATCTTACGATGAAGAAATATATTATTATGATCATCTTGTTAAATTGAGACTAAGTAATAATTCTATTAACACCATCACAATTCACTAGTTTTCTACCATGCCATTAAACTAGGTTCTCAATCAATCAATTCACCAAACAGTGTCAGATGACAAATATGTGCAAATATCGTGATCATGAGAACAAACAAGCAATGATGATGTAAATCTTATGTGCAAAATTTGGGTTACAATCATGTTTGCGCAAAACTCGTGTGAAGCCCTAATAATTCCATAGCAAAACTTTCTGTGAAAAATCCGGATTAAAATCATATATGTGCAAAATCCGGATTATAATGACTTCGAGCAAAATTCGGATGAAATAATATTCAATTCAATGACAGAAACCAATGCAAATCTAATAACAGATTTTTGGGTAAAATAAATTTCATTGTAAAAATCCAACAATCTCTACAAATCATCAAAGAATATAAATATGTCATATACTGATCTTAGAAACCTAACTTTTGATGATGGTGGTTTTAAATCTTAAAATCAAAATTATCGTTTTCTCGGATTTCAATTATAAAAATTGTGATCATCCTAACTCATCAAAACAAACAAGTAAAATATTACAATCATGAGTTTCTCTATCAATCACATTTCAATATTTCTTATTTCACATTCACAGAATCCTATAATAATTGTAGCTCACATCAATTGCAATTAGGGCAAAACGTGCTTTAATTCTACGAAAACAATAAAAATATTTTACCATCATAAATCAATATGGATGTGTCGAATAATAAAACAATATTAACACAAGTTTAACTATATCATAATCAAAACGTGACGACATTTAAACATGTATCGATTTATAAATCAAACAATAATAACGAAATAAAACAAATAAGATGGATGAGTCGATCTGTTATAAATCGGATGGATCAAACAAATAATAAAGTCATAAAGAATTTGCTTAAACCAAAATCCTAAGTCAATCTGTAGCTCAACATATGGTTTCAGTCCTTCATCGTGGACAAAAACGAGTGGATATGATCTCATGGATGCCATAAAGCATGCCAATATTAAATAGATTGCCACGTTAATGTTAAAGCAACATGACTAATTATTAAAGCATGAACAATTATATTTCAGAACTCAAATCAACTTAAACCAACAAATTATACCAAACCAAACAATAAAGCAATAATCGATAAAGCATCAGCATGTTTAGTAAAACGATCGATAATTAAGCAATAAATAATAGATGAAGCCATGTGTTCGTTTAAAGCTTGATTTCATTATTATGAATTACCGAAGCATAATTCTAAAGCACGAAGTATTTACTTACCTCGATTAGAGACATCGGAGAAAGAATGGAAACGTCGGAAAAAGAACGAAAACGTCAAATAATAGAAGTAACGTCGATTAGGGTTTTGTTCAAGTAGCTAGAATTTCGTTCTTTGCTCAAGTGGTTAGAGTTTCGTGCTGATAACGTGTTATGAATAAAAAGAATTGAGAGAGAATTGTATTTCTTATTCCATCAAAAATAGAGAATATATATAAAAGTACAATACTTGAAGAACAACTAGAATTTGGGGAAACAAATAAGTTTAGAATATTCTAGAATATGGATCTAAGATTGGCCTATAATGGACATCCATCTAATGGATTCGGTTATGCTATAATTTTTTAATTAATATGCACATATGGTATAACCATAATATACAATTCTAAATCGGTACTATAATTATACTTACTGCATGTCTCTGAGCGAGAAATTGATGTAATATACTTTGTCACCAAGGATTTGTTCATATGGATCATCCTGAAACGACATTAATTCTCCAACTTTAACAATAAGCTCATATAAGTCTACATGTATTCGAGTAGTAAGTGTTAATATTAAACTATAACAAATTAAAAGAAGAATTTTATTTCTGACAAAATAAATAATAATATACTGGTATTCACAACAATACATACCTATTGGTTAATTAGGATCTGCATCTCATCCGAGAAGCTTGTCCAGTGGAAAGAAATCCAATGTTCTTGGATATGAGTTAGTAACCTTTGTGTGCTCAAGGATTTTGATGTGCCAGTCGCTAACTGTGTTTTTTATAGAACTGTGTTTCTTATGTAACCTTCTTTAAAGGTATCCGCAAATTTGTCAGCCAATTGGTTGTCAATAGTTGCTTCAATTTTGACACCCTGAAAATATGAAAGTATAAGTTTATGACAAAATCATGAATAAAAGTTTAGAGAAATTAATAAATCAAACAAATTTATCAAAGTAATCAATGTCAAATAACCAAAAATATTCAATTACATTCGCGTCGCCGAGTATCAAATTTGTTTACGATCTGAGTAACAGAAGTCATCCCATTTTCGTAAGACAGTAACCCAAATTTTCCAGTCATCCTTCCAAGAGTATAAGTGAGAAATCAAGGAAAGATTTCGTCAACAACAACATCGACAACAACGGTCTTCTCTCTTTGCTCTCTGTGATAACAGGAAAATCCACTTGACAACACCATCCTCAGGTGCACCATTGAGCAGGTGGCACTTGAAGATGGTACACATTTTCGCCGTAGGACTTATCGAAGGGAGGATCAGCATGCAGCCATTGTTCACTACTTCAAATTAGGTAACAAATAACAAGTAAATTTAAAGTTTAAATTTAAAATTAAGATTGTGTTTTATAGCGTAAGCTTCAAAAATGAAATGCAAACTTTGTACGAATTTCTTAAGTGTTTTTTTGAAAACTTTTTTCATGAGCTTTCGAGAGAATTATAAAGGCGTTTAGTTACTTCACATTTGCGAAGACCCCCTTAAACATTTTTTCGTTGAATTTTGAAATCTTTATACCATAATTTACTTCGACTTATAATTAAACGATTGATAAACTAATGAAAGAATATTTCAAATTGTGGCATCAAAATATTTAATAGTATTTTAAATTTTGTTTGCATATGATATAAAAAAAGTGAAAATATAAGTTTTCTTGGATTTTGAAAACTATTCAAGGATCAGCAGGTTAAATCAGGCTACCAAACGGAAAGAGAACATAAGGAAAGGATTTCGAGTTTTAGGACTTTCGGCCCTGATTATCGTCCCCTACAAGCCCATGTATGGAAGCTAAAATGCCCTCCAAGATTGAAACATTTCCTTTAGCAAGCATTATCAGGCTGTGTTTCGGTAACATCAAATCTTCGAAAAAGAGGAGTCAATTGTGATATACAATGTTCTAGATGTGGGGAGGAGGAAACAATCAATCATGTATTGTTTGAATGTCCTCCGGTTTTACAGACATGGGCTCTATCGCAGGTGCCATCAGCGCCAGGGGTCTTTCCAATGACTTCTGTTTACTCGAACATGGATTATGTTTTCTGGAGATTACCTAGAACACTACCGGAAATCCCTTGGATCATATGGTATATCTGGAAAGCTAGGAATGACATGGTTTTTAAAAACATGGACCGAGATCCCCAAGATGTCTTACAGGCAGCGGATGCTGAGGCACAATTCTGGTTGTCCTCGCAAGCTAATGCTCTGGTGGAGGACCATTCCTCCCCTCTATTACAGGCGGTCACAGGTCCTCGATGCTTCATTGATGGGTCTTGGAAAGCGGGAGACCGTTTTTCAGGTCTCGGATGGTATTATTTTCAGGAGGACGAAGCAGATGACTTAATGGGAGCACGAAACCTGCGTCCAAGCTTATCCCCACTCCACACCGAGTTCGAAACACTACTTTGGGCGATGCAATGTATGATTGACCAGCAGAAGATGTCTGTAGCATTCGCAACGGACTGTTCGGAGCTGATTAACATAGTGACAAACCCGATGGAGTGGCCAGCTTTCGCCGTCTACTTGGAGGAATTAGAGCGCTGCAAGGAAGTCTTCTCGTATTTCTCTTTGTCCCACATCCCGAGACAAAGCAACACAAAAGCAGATTTATTGGCTCGAACTGTTCGTACTAAATCGCATGATATTATTTTTGTAAACTCTGAACTACCGATTTGGGTTTCTGAACCGCGTTAATTTTTATAAAATCTGTTGAAAAAAAAAAAAAAAAAAATCAGCAGGCAGCCATTGTTCACTACTTCACTGGGTAAGTGATGGGAATACTTGTGTAAGAGAGTTGAAGAACTGCTCCACCGAGCAAAATCCATATCTCTCTCTCTCTGGTTTGTTTCTCTGAGTTTTTGTCTGGATCTTTCTCTCACAGTTTCTATCTTTTTTTTTTTCACTGCACGTTTTGCGTTTTTTTTTTTTAAATCTCTTTTTCCCATAAACACCTTTATGAAAGAACATCCTTAACTCTCTATCGAATAGGTATATATAGCATATAGGAACCAATTTGCTAGGTATATATAGCATCCTTAACTCCCAAGGAGAAGAAAAAATGAATGTGTTCATAACTGAAACTACCCAATACAAATGCTATATATCAATTAGGTTTGAGATATAACTCCTCCTTAAAAGAATTCAACCACTCGAATTTGGTTTTGAATCGAATTTAAATTCAGTTGGGGATATTCGATAAATTCTTTTGGGTTTAGTTTCGAATTGAGCACCACCCTAATTTCGTGGAGCAAAGCAGAAGCACAAACGATCATTCTTCGATAGCATCAGTAATTTTGGGCAACAATTTTAAGAAGGAAACTATACAATTAACTCTCTCTGACAAAACCAAATTAAGAAAAAGAAAAAAAAAATCAAAGGGAAAGAAGTAGACAACAATCACGAGATTCACGACAAGCAAGCATCACAGGAAGGGGACACTAAAAAGAACCGCGAGGAAATTGTAAACTAATGCTAATTAGTACTATTCAAACCTCTTTTGGTAAGAAACTGATGCATTACGGTTTTAATCCAATTTGATGCCATCTTTCTCCTCTTCTTGCTTCTTTGGAGCTGCCGGAAAATATTTTATTCCGGTAAGGTCACCTGCTTTGCTTATAACCTGTCATAACACGGTGACGATTAATCTATTTGTGGATGAAGTATAAGCAC
Source organism: Pseudoturritis turrita (assembly GCA_900406555.1). Lineage (NCBI taxonomy): Eukaryota > Viridiplantae > Streptophyta > Magnoliopsida > Brassicales > Brassicaceae > Pseudoturritis > Pseudoturritis turrita. Next base: position 279,046 of record OVBL01000198.1, on the reverse strand, counting down.
AGATCATAACAAGGCTTCATGAGTTCATCAATCTTGTACTTGTGCAAGATTTTTTACCTGTAGGGCTTTAATAAGATCTTCTCTTGAGTGAGATGCGGATATACAAATACGAGCCCTGGCTAGCAATAGAGGTGTAGCTGGGAAACCGACAACCACAACTGCGACCTGTTCACAGTTTAATATGTCCATTGAACGTAGAGGTGAATCTCTCTTGTATGGAAGCAAACGAGATTTTGGAAAAAGCATAAGAGAAACTTACGTTTTCTCGCAAGCATTCCCTTGAGAAGGCTGGTATTTTTGCTGGATTGTAAAGCATTATTGGCATGACTGGGGAATCATTGTCTCCAAGAACCTCAAACCCCATCTTCTGCAACTCAGCCCTGAAAAAGTTGCTGTTCTCCCTTATTCTTGCTAACTTTTGTGCACCTGCCCAGGTTTTTAGAAGAATTTTTAGACTATAGCTTGAGATTATGAAGCTCAAAGAGCAAAAGAAACTATAGAGATACCTCTGTTTGAACCGTCCTCTCCAAGGATAACTTTTATGGCAGATATGATTTGTTGCGCGGAAGGAGTTGAAATTGATGTTGCGTAAAGGTGAGCCGGGCAATGGCACTTCAAATATTGGATGAGGTCCTACAGAAATTGAAACACAATATGCTTATAAGCCTTTTGATTTTGAGATGAAGTGCAATACTTGCTTCAACAATCACGTGGTCTGTTGTGTAGGATTAGGGCCCTAATGTATCAGCTCTTTAATCATCTTTGACAAGGTTCATTGCTTCATTATAGGAGATCTTTAATAATTGCATACAACCATTATTTTATATTTATAAGTTTTCCTGAAAGGTCCAAATTTTTATTTACCAAAACAAAATAAACCATGGAAATGTGCAAACAAAAGATCAGTAAATGAAAACAAAGGTATATAATTGCCAACCTTGGATCCGGCAATATAGCCACCACACGACCCGAAAGATTTCGTGAAAGTTCCCATCATTATGTCCACATCAGCAGGGTCAACTCCCAGGAGTTCACAAACGCCCCTTCCTGTTTTTCCAATTGCTCCAATGCTGTGAGCTTCATCCAAGTAAACATAAGCCTGAAACAAGGATATAGAAGAAGTTAAAGAAGTTAAGTTACACATCAGAAAACCAAATTAGTCTGGAAAACTTTTTACGTTGCAAATGATAATTCAGTTGATCGAGTTCCTTAATCTATCAACAAATGTTGAAATTTAAAGATAGTTTACCATGTTACCTCACCTTGTACTTCTTGCATATAGAAACAATCTCGGGCAGTTGACAAATTTCCCCTTCCATGCTGTAAATACCCTCGACGACAACAATAATTTTCTTCCACGGTCTGTGTGTCCTGGGTTGTCCCTCAGCGATTTGTTCTTTCAACACTCTTTCCAAATGACCAGGTGCTGAGAAGCAATCAACAAGAGAGCATAAAGGTAGGCCACGCAGTTAATTGGATAAAAATCTGGAACGTGAATCATAAGAATTGCTTACTGTTGTGTTGGAAAACGCGGATAGTGGCTCCTGAACCTCGAGCACCATTGACAATTGAAGTATGGTTCAAAGAATCGCTTATTATCAACCCTCCCTGTATACAAGGCAGCAACTAGGCTACTAAAACATAGGTTTTTGGAGTAACATAAGCGTTCATCACAAGGTGTAGCAGCATACATACCTTTCCAATCAAGACAGGAATGATAGCCGAGTTTGTTGCGAAGCCCATGCCAGTGACAATAGCAGCAGGTTTTCCCACATATTTAGCAACACATTCCTCAAGTTCTGCATGCACAGATGTAGTTCCTGATGGCAGAAACAATGGATGTCAGGCAACAAAAGAGAAGAGATTGTTAAAGACGCAATACATAAAGACACTGTACCTGCATCAACGCGAGAGCTGCATGTACTTGCTGAAAATTTCTTCAAAGACTCAATAACACGAGGCGTGCAATATTCATCAAAAGAACCAAATCCAAGATAGTTGTAAGACCCCAAATTAAGGCACCTCTTGCTCTTTGTTGTTCGCCTGCATGAATTTGCAACCAAAGGTTTATTCTGTGACACCCTTCGATTAGGTGATAAGTGGGGTTCCAAAGTTTTTCAAATAAAATCAAATCCGAGAAATCCCAACCGCAAAATTTCAACCTTTACATTTGGTTTCATATTCTGCCAATATAACAATAGAAGCTATAAACTATAGAGTAGAAAAGTACAGGAAGATTGACTCACTTGAGCGTCTTGTTGTTGTCATTAGAGTACCTCTCGACAACATCAACCCAAGCATCAGGTGCACTTGATATGGGACGTCCAAAACAATCCTTCACACATACGAATAAACAAGATTAGGAATCAAGCACCAACCCCGTGGAACACAAAATCCTATACTGTAAACACACGGACTCACATAAACAATATAGCAGAGCAAGGAACATTTATAACTCTTTCGGCTTGCATAATTACATGATCAAAGACTTCACCACTCAAGCCAATAATTTTCTCCACCATAAGCTAACAATTCCGAGATTCAACATTATGCTAATCAAAAAACGCAGGAGAAACGAACTGAGACAAGTACCTGAATCCGATGATATAATCTTCTGATGTAGAAATCCTCATGAGCCAAGCAGATCGGCGCGTATCCCTGTATCGAAAAAGTGAAATCAGGAGTTCACAAACATCAACACAACACAAGCGCTTACAGATATGTTTAGACGAAAATCGAGCAATTATCGAAACCTGGAGATTGTTGGTGCTCCACCAATCGAAGATTCGACGAGAGTAATCGCGAAGCTGACCAAAGGCGAAGAGCAAGCCGTAGCTGAAGTATGTGGATACAGCGGTAAGGTATGGGATCGTAATCATTGTTCCTCTTTTTCCTCCCAAAGATTCTCTCCTTCCCTCTCTCTCGATCTGGAAAATCTGCGTTTCTGTCACCAGCGAGAGAGAGACAAGAGAGAGATTTGAATTCGATCTCTTCCCTTTCGTCAAAGAAAAAAAAGGATCGGATCATAAAATCATCTTCTCTTCGGTTTCATTTTTTCGTTGTTTTTCTTTTGCTGTTTATTTTTTTGGACCGTCGGACTATTCAATCAATCATTTATATTTTGTCCCATAAATATTTCATTAAGAAATCTTGAATTCTATCTTTGTGAAAGTAATGTTGAAATTATAGATAGTTCTAATTATTTGAAAATTTAAGAGAAAAATTGTTGAATTTTTCGATATATAGAGGAATATTGGAGATCAAAATTGCTGATGTGTCAACACCATAATTTTTTTTAACTTTTTTATTTTTTATTTAATTAATTATCCTAATTGCCAAACAATTACTTTTCCAAACAGCACTAATCCCGTAATAAATTTATCTACATTTCCAAACAAATAATATATTTATTAATTTACTAATTGTTTACCGTCGGTTTATATCTATACCGATATATATACCAATTTCTAATATAAACATACGACTTTTATCCAAATAATTTTTATTTAACCGACATTGATAGAATATGAACCCGAAATTTACCATTACATTCAGCATTTTTTTATTTTTTATTTAACATTAATGGTGCTTCATTTATTTGAGAAATATACATTATATATTAACATGATATAATAAAATTATTAATAACTTAAAAATAATATGATTAGTAAACAAAATATTTTATATATATACCAAACTAATATTGACAAAAACATTACAAAATTTTACAAACATATTTTAATATACTAAAATATTATATATATATATATGTAAACTCAATTAAAAAGAATATTTTAATTCCGTGCATAGAAATATAGTTAACTACATGTAAATATAACAATTATATTAATGTATAGAGTTAGCTATAATGTGGGTATATAGTTAAAAATACAGTTAACTATATGTATATATAATCAATTATATGAATGTTAGCTATATATTTTTGAAATATAGGTAAACTACATGTAAATATAATCAACTATATTAGTGTATAGTTAGCTATAATGTGGGTGTATAGTTAGAAATATAACTAACTACATCTATATTAGTTATTTAGTGTATAGTTAGTTATTTAGTTTTCAGAATAAGCTGATGGTATAATTGAGAATTCACAAAAAGAAAATGTTATTAACTAAATTTCAGATTCCGACATGTTAGAAGCTTAATTTTATACCCAATTCATATTATAGAGCCCAATTTCCCTATTATTTACTCGATTATGTCAAAAAATTATAAAGTATTATTCAAATATAACCATCAAATACTTTAATTCTCTCACTTATGATTTTTAGACCTTAACCATGGTTCATTTATACACATTCAAACTATATTTATCAAATACATCTTTTGAATGAGGATGGTACCACACCTTAAAAACCTCAAACCTTTCTTTGAAGCCATTATTAATTTGTTGAGTGAGGCCTTTTCTCTTTGCACTTCATGCATAAAATCTCTTGAGATGGAAACGACAAGGTTCTTCTTCCATTAGGAGTAGTCTCATTGGCTAGTCTAGGTGGGTTTGAGAGAGTCTTGGCGTTTCATTGGGCCTTATGAAGGTTTTGGGAATGGTCGTTGGGTTTATATGGGTGTGAGCTTTGTTGAGAAGAGAGAGAAGAGAGGAAAAGAACCAAAATGGTTAGTGAGAATAAGAATAAAAAGAGTGAAACCAAAGTGGTTTGAGAATAAGAAAAATGGAAAGTTGTCTAGGAAGTGAAAATAAAAAGGAAGCACTACTCTTGAGTTTAAAAATGTCTAAGTAAGAAACTCCTAGCAAATAAAAAGAAAAGGAAAAGAATCAAATGAGGAGTAAAATAAATAGCAAGAGTAGATGTTTAAGTGTAAAAAGAGCTCCCTAGGATCAATCCCAAAAAAAAAAAAGTTGAGGAGTAATTGGCGTTGAAAAATAAGAGTGACCTTGAGTGAATCAAGAGAAGTTTTTAGTAAGGTTGAGTGAGTTACAAAGAAAATGGGTTGTGTAGAAAAATGGAAGAAAACATCTTGTATGCATAAATTGTTTCCCTTCTCTATTGCTTTTTGTAATGACTCGTGTCTTATGTTTGAGAGAAGTCACTAAATGTTTTGAACCTCCTTTTACTTCACATTGAGCCTATTCTCTTACCAAACCGATTGGACTAGGTCAAATCCCCATTTGTGAGCCTACATGTTTGAAAGAACTTAATGAATATAGGGAGTTGGTGGATGGGAGACTTTTAATCGCTTAACATTTATTCTAGAGACAAAAGATTGGAGTTGCGATAAGTGTCGGAAGCTTGATTGAGTAGATGGTCCAGTATTAGCATTGAGTTGTATTATTTCGATTTGACATTGATTGCTTTGGAAAAGAGCTTTGTGGTTTTGAGTTCTCCCTTTCAAACCTCTTCCTTGTTGCTTATGTTTTGTTTGCTTTAGGGCAAGCAAAAGGCAAGTCCGGGGAGTTGATATTTAGTATTTTTACATCATAAGATCTCGTAATTTTCATTGTTTTTTATCCATCACTTCATCATATTTGCATTATATTTTAGTCTCCGAGTCTCATTTTAGTTTTTAGATGCATTTTAGAGTTAAGACTTGTGTTTATGCATTTTGGTTCTTGTTTTTGGTTGTTTAGGTACTTTTAGAGATCTTGGAGCTATGTGGGTGCATTGGAGGCTTGGGAGAGGCAAAGGAAGTTGAAAGAATGGATCAAACAAGCAAGAATATGAAGATTTACCCGAATCCGTTCTAGAACTCTATAAATGCATTTTTAGCATTGTAAAAACCTAAATTTCCTTATCTCTAGAGCTGATTTTAGATCCAAACTCTTTTATTGATGTTTTGGATTACTCTTCATCTTATCATGCCGTTCTAGTGAATGATTCTTCACCTCTATCTTTTATTTCATGTTTATGTCTTTTATTTTGTTTTTCTCTTTGTTTAGGACTTAACTTTTAGTTGGATCATGGATTAGGCTAGATTTTGATGAATTGATGGTTAGATGGTGATGATTTAGGTTGCATCTTGTTAGATCATTCATTTAGGTTGTTCTTAATGCTAGTTTTGATTTGATCACTCAAAATCTAGAACTTAGGCATTTCATGCCCGGAAGGTATTTGTAAAATGGTTGAACCAAACTTTTTATGAGCTTTACATATCCTAACCAATGGAAATTGATGATTAGGGTGTTTAGTGAACTAAGTGGAATTGTTTCTTAATGCTCATTGATTATGTGATTACGAACGAAAGTTTTTGTTAATTACTTAATTAGTGAAGTGATTAATGCCATGGAAGTGGATTATAATTTAGGGTTTAGGATTTAGAGTTTAGGATGTAGTCATAATTGTGAATTTCATGTTGTTTGTTCACAACTGAAATAACTGTTGCATCATGAGATGGAAAGGGACATTTTTTCAAGGGATCTAAGGTTCTGTCAGAAAACAGAGCTATTACCGGTTTTTGAGCTCTCCACCATGGTATCATGTGTCCTCTTCACTGGTTGTTTTGCAGATTATGCAATTAAACAAGTAAAGTGAAACGTAAAGGGGGTAAAACAATATGAAGAATGATGCAAGATGCACTACAAGAAAGAAGGTTTCTAACGACGGTTTATATAATAGTTAACGGCGGTAATTAAACGACCCTAAAATAATAACGTCGGTTTGACCCCCGACTTAACAACTCCCGACGTTAAGAATATTAGCTTCCCTTAACCAAACGACGTTAAGTTTTTTTTTTTAACATCTGCTTTATCAATTAATTTAATTTTAATACAAGCGATTCATGGATGCAACATTTGTAAGCATCGAGGAAGAGTATTATAAATACAACATTAGATGAATTGCTATCTTCCTATATGAGCTAGCTTGTTTCGTCCGGTATGGAGGATTTGAACACCTGCAAAACATTTAACCCAATGATGAATATCATTGATTATGTTGTCGATTGCTATGTCCTTTTGGCGATGGTTTACTAGGTCCACGAGTTGTTTAGAGTCGTCTTCGAAAATAATCCAACGATAGCCACGGTACCATGAGTTTTGCATAGCGTGAAGTAGGCTATATCATTCGGCTTCCAGTGCATTATTTGTTTGAGGCAGAAAAGAGAAGACTCCGGTAACAAAGTCGCTCAACGTGTCTCTGATAAGCCATCCTGCTCTTATATGTGTGCCGTCTTGTATTAAACTCGCGTCATAGTTACATTTAACCCATCCTCTTGGAGGTGGGTTCCAGTTGTGATGAGATTTTTGATGGTGATGATGGTTCGGTCGTACATTCTGATCACTTGAAATATTAGACCATTCATTGTTTTCGATATCTACTCGGTGAAAAATGTACCTGGGATGCCAACGACGTCCATTGAAAATCAAGTCGCATCTGCTTTTCCTAAGCTCCATAGAAGCCAAAACTAAAAAAAAAAACACGCTATTTTTACAACGTTAAACTTAACGTCATTACTATAATTATTTCTATTTATTCTTAATTAAATACAATTAAAATTTTAAATTAACTAAAAATGTGAAAAATAAACCAATAAAAAAAATAGATTAATGAAATAAAATCTGTTTTTACACTGAATATAACAAAAAATTTAAAAATTAATCCAATAAAAAATCAATATGTGACTCGAGTTACATCAGCTTCCTGCTCATCTTTTGAAACATGAAGGCGGTTTGCTACATTTTCTGAAGTAATCCGCATTGGAGAAATGCAACTTTGTGCTTGTTCAAACTTTGTCACCTGCAACAACATAATGGTTTACATATCAACAGAGCTACTCAAGACATTCCAGAATGAAGAGAGAAAACAACAAGGGCGTACTACATTTGGGATCTGATCCATCTCATTCCCTGACTGGAAAAACATACCCATTACCATGCTACAGTTTCCTGAGAGCTGGGAGGTTAACATAAAGATCTGATCTTGGTCTGCAAGTCATTATCTACAACAATGGAACACAAAAATCTGAGTCTATAATCCAAAGATTTTAGCGTTTCTTTCCTCAAACCAAGAAATCGAAACCACATGAACCAATCCTACAATAAACTATGCGTGGTCTGTACCTCAAGTTTGCTTCCATCTGGAAATGTTTGCGAAGTTGGAGTCATCTCTAGAATGTGATCACTCACACAGAAGCCATTCCATTTCTCTTCTCCACATCTCTTTCTAACCTCCATAGTTGCCCGAACAAGGTAGCTTAATTTGTTTTTAACAATTCACACAAAACACAAAGTCAAGCTTTTGAAAAGATCTGTTGAAAGAGGTAAATACAACAAGTCATGAGAGTAATTCTACATACCACAAAGATTAGTGATTGCGTTTGAAATGGCTAAAGCTGTGCAGACACCATTTCCAGAACCTGACATATCTTCTCCAAGCAGCAATTTCGAAAATCTTTCCTTCATCATCTCAATCTCTACACAGTCAAACCAGGAGAAAAAAGAAACAGCCTTAGATTCAACTCCAGGGGAAAAAACAAAAAAAAATCCAAAAGCTACCAACTTTAAGCTCTGATAAAAAATGAAATTGTCAGTAAGGAATAAAAGCAAACACTTGGCGGGTGTATTTGGACATTGGCCCATTCTGAGTCAGATGTTAAAGTTGATCCCATCTTATTAGAGAAACAAGAATCAAAGAAAACCAAACAAATAATAAGAGTTAATGTCAAAGGCAGCTGATTCGTAAACTTAAAAATTGAAACTGTGGAGAAGAAATCACCTAAGAAGCCATGAATCACATGGATATAGCTCAAATACTAAAACAAGTCATTTGAATCATATCAAAAGAGGATTGAATGTCACCATATTGCTTTCCAAAATTCACCACAGAGACGAAGAAAGATCGAAACAAACATAAAAGATACAATTAAACGAAAAAAGCTTGGGTCGGTTAATTAAACGACGCTTAGTGACGTTGATTTTAATTATTTAAAGTCGGTTGACACTAAAAAAAAGTGACGTCTTCCAGCTTGTACACTAGAAAAAAGGAATATTTTATATATAGCTTATAAAATAGAGATATGGAAGATACCGTTTCTCTGATTTTTATTAATATTTTTTTTTCCTTATTTAAAAAAGAGTAATTAGAGTCCATTGTGATTGGCAGAATAACTAAACAACTGTATACGTTACTGTGCCACAAAATTGAAGATACATTTTGCCCCTACACCATCAGCTGCTTGGGCTCGTGGATTGTGTCAGAAGAAATCAAAGTGTATTCTTCCATATATATATTGAAATTATGTTGCATCTTTTTTTTATTATTGTTTTAGTAGATAAAGACTAAATAAATAAAAACAGAAAAATAAAATAAAATGGGTAAATATTGAATCAATGTCGAGTCTCTAAAAACCAAAGCGTTGCCTCATAAAAAGAAATAGAGTTTTTTTGGGGAAACGTTGAAACTTGAAAGTAGTAAACCAACGACAAATTTGCTTCAGATCGAAGCCGACATCGGACTTCATCATCGCCATTACAGTTGAGAAAAGACGACAGAGAGGGCGAGCGAAAGAATAAGTAATGCATGTGAGGATGTTGGGGTTTTACTGTAGCCAATTGAAGAGATTTCAGGCGTAATCGACAGAAGGTTTGTTTCATTTCGTGCAGATGACGACGAAGAACTTGCCGAAGAGAGTATTCGCCGTCGGTGAAGAACCTGTTGGTGAGCGAGTGACCGAGGTTGTTCAAATTAACTGTCCCGAATCATCAGAATCTGAGGGCGAAGAGGAGAAAGATGGGAGAGATGCATGAAGCCGGACATGTAACTATATCTAACCAGCAGCAGTGACCAAGTGGAATCGGTAAGCTTCTCTCTAGTATCAGTTTAATTTCGGATTAAAACATGGCTTATTCGTTTAGAAAAATCTTTAAGCCAAAACATGCATCAACATCTGCATCACAGAATACTATTAATTCTAGAGAAATTATGTCAAAAATAACATCATTTAATCACGAAATAACTAAAAATAAACTACCACATATTAATCCAGAAAATATATATCAAATCGGAACTTTCGATTTCAAAACTGCATATTCAATAAAAGAACACGAACAAACTTTATCCCTTCAGAATGAATTTGAAGAGATTAAGTTATTATCATCTCTCGCCTTAGATAAATATAAACAAAAGGGATTCAATTACCTTCATTTTGGATTTATTCAAATAGCCATTAAACCTCTATCAAGAGCAGATATAGATTCACCTATATTAATGCTACTAAGAGATAAAACCCTTTTAAAGTTTGAAGATTCGCTTCTTGGAGCGGTCCAATCAAACTTATGCAACGGAGCTGTCTATTTTAATTGTGCTCCAAATTATCAAGTTAGTTTACATGACCCTACGATACTTAACACTTTAGTGTTAAATGTTTATTTACCAGAAATAAAATTTCAAAATGAACGACATGGATATTTATTACTCTACCGAATTTATTTTAAACAATCAGCCTCCGAATTTAATCCAAGATGTCTATTACAAGACGATAAAGGAGAAACAACTATATCAGCAGTTCATAGTAAAGATACTCCCACTGCTACATACACTCCTAAACAATTAAATTGGGACGAAATAACTATTCCAGATCAATGGAAAATAGAAATTACTCAACCTCCTAGGAATTTTGAACAAAAGAGAATTTCTAGAGTAATAGAACAAAGGGATGGGAAAATATTATTACAATTTGGATCCTATAGGGAACCTATTCCTTCTAGAATTAGTTCATATTATTCTAATTCAAGAGCTTCCTTTTCCGAATATCGCACTGGTCAATCTAGTGCAAGTTCGGAATCAGAAAGTATAAATCAAAATATTCAACAAGACAATCCAATAAGGTTTAAGGCTCCTATAGCTGAACCTGATCAAGTAAGGTATCCAACATCCCCCACGCCATCAGATTTCAAATCTATCAATGTGATATTAAAAGAATATGCAATAAATAAACAATATATTAAAGAAGATTTTTATTCAAAAGAAAATGAAGAAAAAAGAAATTGGTACTTCCAAAAATTCTCTAAACAACAAACAACTGAATTTAATGACATAGATACCAATAAGAGCAGATCCATAAATAAATTAAATTTGGAGAAAGCGAAATATTAAAATCAATAGCTAAAAGACTAGAAAATCTAGATAAAGGAAAGAATATTAATATAATAGACGAAAATGATGATGAATCTATTCAAACGACTATACAATCAGAAAGTGATATACAAGAAATTAATCGAATAAAAAATAAAATGATGAGGTCCAGCAAACCTTATTATCCAAGACATACTCCACCAGATTTATTATTCGAAGAACATCATAAGTATTCCAATCATATGTATACTGGAAATGGTATATATGAATGGAATATCGATGGACGTTCCGAATATGAAATAATGAATTTATTACAAGAAATGGGTATGGCATCTGTAGCCTTTAAAGCAACTAGCGAAACCATAACAGATAGACGAGCATGCGTCATGTTAATAGCAGGATTTACAGGAGCACTAAAATATTGGTGGGATAACTCACTAGATTTAAACACACAAAACTCTATAATCAATCATACTGAAATAATTCAAACAGAAGACCAAGACGGTTTTGTTATTGAAACAGAAAAACAGAATGCAGTAGAAGTATTAGTTCATACTATTATGATGCATTTTATTGGTAATCCAGCTGAAGAATTAGAAAGTAAGAAAATAGTATTAACAAATTTAAGATGTCCAACTTTAGGAGATTTTAAATGGTATAAAGATATTTTTGTAACTAATATATTTCAACGACATGATTGTAATCAATCTTTCTGGAAAGAACGGTTTATCTCAGGATTACCGATTTTCTTTGCAAAAAAAGTAATCAATAAATTAAAAGAAATCTCTGGAGGACAACCTGTCCCCTGGAATACTATTACTTATGGTCAATTATTTGCATTTGTTAAAAAAATAGGAATATCAATATGCCAAGAGCAAAAAGATAAAAAAACGTAATGATAAATTCAAATTCAGAATAACCATGGGTTCATTCTGTGAACAATATGGTTATGAAAAATTTAATCCACCATCTAGGACTAAGAGAATAAAACATAGACATCAAAGACCTAACAATATAGAATATTATAACAACAAAATAAATTTTAATAAAAGAACAACTAATCAATACAATTCAAAAAATCGACATTATTCTAAAAAAAATAAAAGTTATAACCCTATTAATAAACAAAAAATAGTATGCTGGAATTGTAAACGCCCTGGACATAAGTCCACTGAATGCAAAATGAAAAAGAAGATAAACGAAATATTCCAAGATCAACCTGATATTCAAGAAAAATTAACTAAATTATTAATATCAGACTCTGAACCTTCAGAAGAATCTGATAGTGAATACTCAGTAAATGAAATAGGAAATTCAAGCGATTCGTCCAAAGAATCACAAGAATTGTCAGATAACTTATGCAATTGCAAAATAATCAACGTGATAACTAGAGATAGTGATAAACAATTTTTATTGGATATCATAGATAAAATAGATGATCCAGAAATCAAAAAAGATTATTTAGCAAAACTAAAAGATTTAATAAATCAAGAAAATCAAATAACCACACCACAACCTTTTAGTCTAAATAAAATATTTGAAAAATATCCGACCCAAAGCCTGTTTAAACAAGTATCAACAGGAGAATTACAAAACGAGATTAAACAAATAAAGTCACAGATTAAGGAATTACAATTGACCCTTAATCAACAAGATCTTAAACAATTACAATTAGATGCAAGATTATCTTTAATCGAATCGAAGAATAATTTTCAAGCATCATCTAGTAATCAAAACCTAGAAAAAAATGAAGAAATAAAAAAACATGATAATGAAGACTATTAAAATAATTAATAAAATTAATTATCAAAAGTGGTATACAAATATTACTTTGCATATAGGACATGATTTTAAGATAAACATAATTGCTTTAATGGACACTGGTGCAGATTATAACTGCATCCGTGAAGGAACTATTCCAACAAAAATTTATGAAAAAACCACCGAAAAGTTAAGCGGTGCTAATGGTAGCAATCTAAAGGTGCAATATAAGTTACCATGCGCAAAAATATGTAACCAAGGGTATTGTTTCAAAAATCAATTTATTATGGTAAAAAATTTAACACAAGAAGTTATTCTAGGAACTCCATTCTTTACTCAAATTTATCCATTCAAAGTAACTGAAATTGGCATAACTACAAAAGTAGTAGGAACAAAGTTATTATTTAACTTTTTATCCCCAATGAAAACCAAAGAAATTCTTAACCTACAACAAAACACTATCCATAAAACAATTAATTTAATAAAAGGAAAACAAAATCATATTCAACATTTACAGGAAGAAATATCATATAAAAAAATAGAAGAACAACTTAAAACGACATACATATTAGATAAAATAAAATCTATAGAAAAAGATCTTTTAAATCAAATATGTTCAGAATTACCAAACGCCTTTTGGGAAAGAAAACAACATACTGTTGAACTTCCTTATATAAAAGAATTTAGCGAGAAAAATATACCAACTAAAGCACGGCCTATTCAAATGAATAAAGAGTTACTAGAAACCTGTAAACAAGAAATAAATGATTTACTTAAGAAATAATTAGTTAGGCCATCCAAATCCCCTTGGAGTTGTTCGGCCTTCTATGTAAATAATCAAGCGGAAAAAGAAAGGGGAGTACCACGATTGGTAATCAATTACAAACCACTTAATGATGTACTCCAATAGATTAGATATCCAATACCCAATAAAAGAGATTTGCTAAAACAATTATACAATGCAAAGATATATTCAAAATTTGATATGAAAAGTGGATTTTGGCAAATCCAAATAGCTGAGAAAGATAAATATAAAACTGCATTTACTGTACCATTCAGACATTACGAATGGAACGTAATGCCTTTTGGTCTTAAAAATGCACCATCTGAATTTCAACATATAATGAATGATATATTCAATCCATATTCAAAATTCACTATTGTCTATATTGATGACGTACTTGTATATTCAACATCTATAGATCAACATTTCCATCATTTAAAAACATTTTTAAATAAAGTAAAAAAACATGGTTTAGTGGTATCTGCCAAAAAAATGTCTCTATTTCAAACAAAAATCAGATTTCTAGGCCATAACATCTACCAAGGAACTATTATTCCTATATCAAGGTCTATAGAATTTGCAGATAAATTCCCTGATGAGTTAAGGGAAAAAACACAATTACAAAGATTTTTAGGATGTCTGAATTATGTTTCAGATTTTCTACCAAACCTTAGGAAAACTATTCAACCATTATTTCAACGATTACAAAAAAATCCAAAACCATGGACCAGTCAACATACTAAGTTAGTTCAGCAAATTAAACAGAAGGTTAAAACCCTTCCTTGTCTAACCATACCAAACCCTGAAGCATCTATGATTGTTGAAACTGATGCTTCTGAAATTGGTTATGGTGGCATTCTAAAACAAAAACTCACGGAATCTAGTCCAGAAACGATAGTCAGATTTCACTCTGGCATCTGGTTAGGACCACAGAAAAATTATTCCACTGTCAAGAAAGAAGTCCTTTCCATAGTTAACTGCATATCTAAATTCCAAGATGACTTAATCAATAAAATGTTTTTTACTACGTGTTGACTGTAAATCAGCAAAGGAAATACTCAAAAAGATGTTAAAAATCTCGTATCTAAACAAATATTTGCCAGATGGCAAGTTATTTTATCCGTATTCGATTTCGATATTCAATATATTAAAGGTGAAAACAATTCATTACCCGACTTTCTAACACGAGAATATTTGCAGGGAAAATCCACAGATATCCAACAATATATTCAAGATGGCAGATAAAAAGAGCAAAAGACCGATGACCGCATCGGACTATGTCAAGAATCAACCACATCTCCATGGTAAATTTGAAAATTCGTCGAAATATTACAGAGAGTTTAGAGTGAGAAAGTAGAGAGATGAAGGCGTTGAATCGCTTGTGCTTCCTCCTTTGGCAGAGCTGGGTATTTATAGGGGAAGCAGAGGGTTGATTATGATTACAGGTGTTACTTCTTAGTGGTGCTTGATACTGTGTCTGCTACGTGTCGTCAAGTAGTGGTGCCGACACTCTGAGTGCTTGCTTGCGTCATTGCTTACGTTGTTTTTGCGGGTCCAGTAGTGGGTCCCTCTTGTGCTTGCGTCCGTCTTCTAGAAGTTCTTGTTCTACAGATATACTCTGTATCTTATTTTGTACATAACGGGTAAGTACATTTGAAATAACAAGTTGAAAATAAGAAACATAATAAGGTATAAAATATTTGTAACTGTTATATGTCAGACATGTAGATCAAAATCTAGATTTGCAGGTCCAAACTATTTATTAGCGATGCAAACAAATCTTTATGCTAAGTTTGGAAGATGTCAACTAAATAGTGGTGGTCTAGTAGTAAAAGGGTTCAGGGGAAGGAGTAAACTCTTTCAATTTGAGTTCGATTCTTTCTGGAAACACTTTTACCTCTATTTGGCCAGTTGAAATGGTGCCACGTTTTAGGTCCGTTAGAAAACCCGGTGAGTGGGCTACTCGATGGCTACATTCATCCTGGAGATTAGTCAAGTGGTTAAAATCCGGATCACCCCTGGTTATTAAAAAAAAAAAAAAAAACTTTAGATCTATATATCTAAACTTAGATAGTTAACATATGCCATTAGCCGGTTGTTAAAATAAATAACATAATGTAAAAAGCGTAATAAATTTCTTTTAACCCTAACATAGATATTATCCGTATAATTTATTTGTTATCGGTGTGGGAGTCGAAACTCGCACAACCAAAACTTGTAAAGAGATTTAGGGATTCGGCAAACTTCTATGTAAAGAAACCAAGAAACTGAGATCCAAAGATGGAGATTTTATTTAAGCTGTTTCGAAAGCTGTTTGTAAAGTAATAAGCGTTTAGCTAGGTCAATTTTCGGATCCCTTCCTCAAAGGGGTACATGTCTTATTTATACCAGAACAAGTCGGCTAGGCCTACTTCCTAAAGATATTTGGAAAACTTCCTTTCTCTGGCTCGGAGGTGGGCTTCTTTCTTAGGCTCGTCATCTTGGCCCACCAATCTCTTACGACTCGTTGTCTTGGACATGTTAAGATATTGGGCTCATCGTCCCTCTCAATTCCGAGCCAGGTAGTTGGTTTGCCAACACGTTGGCTCATCACCGTCCGTTGGTTTGCCAACATGTTGGCTCATCATTTGTTTCTTCATGCTGCCGAGCCAAGTTTGGCTCGTAACCATTTCTTCCTGCCTAGCCAAGGTGTTGGCTCGTTACTCTTTTCTCCTTGCTACCGAGCCAAGTGTTGGCTCGTCTCCTGCTTCTTCCACTGCCTAGCCAAGTTTGGCTCGTCGCCATCTTTCTCCTTGCTACCGAGCCAAGTGTTGGCTCGTCTCCTGCTTCTTCCACTGCCTAGCCAAGTTTGGCTCGTCACCATCTTTCTCCTTGTTACCTAGCCAAGTGTTGGCTCGTCTCCTACTTCTTCCACTGCCTAGCCAAGTTTGGCTCGTCACCATCTTTCTCCTTGTTACCTAGCCAAGTGTTGGCTCGTCTCCATTTCTTCCTGCCTAGCCAAGTTTGGCTCGTCACCATCTTTCTCCTTGTTACCTAGCCAAGTGTTGGCTCGTCTCCTGTTCTTCCTGCCTAGCCAAGATGTTGGTTCGTCGCCTAGCCAAACATTGGCTCGTCATTGCTTGCTTCTGTCGCCGAGCCAAGAGTTTGTGCTTGCTTGGCTAGCATTTTCTCCATACTTAGTCTTATCAGCAGTTGATCTCGACGAGGTGAAAACTGACCCCAACAGTTAGCCCCCCAGCTCGGTAGTATTATTAATAATAGTGACGAGGTGAGAAGTCAAGATCGAGATCAACTATCTTTGGGCTACCGAGCCAGATTTGTGGTGAAGTTGTCACCCGGGCATTGACACATGCCGAGCCAAACTGATAGTTTTACCGAGGTGTTTTATTTCCGAGCCAACACTGGAGTATCTTATCGCCGAGCCAACTCCTTGACGTGCTGCCGATTTTTCTTGCCGAGCCACTTTGGCATGTGACATTTGTTTTTCATTTGCCGAACCGACACCTTTATCATGTTCCGAGCCAACTTATCATTAGTTTGACCGAGCTGCTTTGGCTCGTTATCTTGCTGTATTGCTTAGATTGTTATTTCGCCGAGCCGTCTTCTTTTGATATGCTGCCGAACCAAGCTGTCATTTGTTTTTGGCTCGGCAGTAATGTTGGCTTGAAGTGTCTCTGTTCATGATTACAACTTTATTGGGAACTGTAAGCGTTTCGCATGTTCCCGAGGCTGCGTGGCGTCACGCGCTGTAATTTCATGCTTCTTTATATTCAAATCTTTGTCTCTCCTCATAACTCACTTCTCTTCATTTCCGAAAAATCAGGTAGCTCTCTTCTCTCTCCTCTTTTCTCTCTTTTTTGTTTTAAGTAGTTGGCTAGGTTTTCATCGATTCTTCTGTTCCGCCGCCGCCACTATTGATTTTTCCGATCCATCTTCAAACGTGGCTCGGCGTCTCCTTACATTTTCCGATCCATCTTCAAACGCGTCCGGCGAGTATTTGAATTTTCCGATCCATCTTCATCCGGATCGAGTTATCCTCCTTGATCTTCCGTTTCCGAGCCAAAATTCTTCGCATTGAGTGTTTCCGAGCCAAAATCTCTTCACTCTTTCTAAGTATCAGCTTTACTCCGAGCCAGAAAAATCGATGTCTCATATCACCGAGCTGGAAGATTCTATTGGTTCGGCAACTTCTGCTTCACTGCTGGGTCGCAAGATGGTTTTATCTCCAGAGATTTCCGAGCCAGCCGAGCCTAGTTCTCCGCAGGGTCAACTGCAGGTTGTTGTCCCATCTCTGATAGACGAAGCATTTGATGCAGAGGCGGATGCCGAGGCAGCTTTGATTCAGAGAGCCCTTGCAGAATTCAAGGCCGAGCCGACGGAGTACGTTATTGACGAGGCGGAAAAAATACGCTTGGAAAGATTGTTTGCGAGCTACCAGGCTAGCACGTCGACGAGGCGAAAGCCTAAGAAAAAAGCTCCCAAGAGACGACCCGACCCCCTGGTTCGTCTTTATGCACTGCTGAGTCTTTGGAGGCACTAAGGCATCGTTTTAATATCTCGGAGGATGTAGATCTGATTGTTCCGGCCTCAATAGACCGAGCTGAATCTGCACCGCCTGGGTATTTCACTCTCTACGAGAGTTTCTTTTACGGTTGTCTACTCTGGTTTCCGATTCCCAGCTTGATCATCCGTTTCCTATACAAACATGGGTTAGCACCGAGCCAAGTTACGCCTCGTGGGATGCGTCACTTAGTTGGGATTCTGGTTCGGAGCTACGAGTGTGATGCGACTGTTCGCATCTCCCATCTTCGGCAGTTCCTCGAGTTCCGAAAGATTAAGAACTCCCGAGCCTACTACATCTCCAATAAGAAACAAAGAAAAATAATCGAGGGCTTCCGAAGCAAGGATGGCGACTGGGGACATTATTTCTTCTTTGTTCCCATTAATGATGCTACGGTAGAAGCCGACAGCATCCATTACGTCAAGTCGGAGTGGGGAGATATTGGTGGGCGAGCCGTAGACCCTTCAGGAGATTTACTAAGTTTTGCTTTGTAGCGAGCTGACCACCGTTTTCTTATGTGTTTTTGCAGTTCGGCAGATTCTACCACGCTTCCCAGAAGATACGCTTACGCTTCGGAACACACTTGCCGCTAGGAAGTGCCATTGGGAAAGACATTTTTCCCTAAGAAGAGTCGAAAAAGCCGAGCTATTTTCGCCGGTGTCGAAGTGTCCGACAGCTCGGAGTCTGAATCTTCAGTACCAAGTCCTCCGAAGAGAAATATGGGAAAGAGACTGACGTTTCGCGATAAACAAGCTCTGAAAGAGAAGGAAGAAAAAGAGGCGGCCATCCGAGCCGACGAGGCAACTGTCGCGGCAGATCAAATTGCCGAGCCAGTTGCTCAGACTGTCACCGAGGTGGAACAACAGCTTCTTCCCGAGCCGCCTGCAACTGATGCAGAAAACAGGGAAACAGTTTCTGCCATCGTCCCCGCCACCAGACCTTCTAGCTCGGCGCTTGCCCAGCACAAAGATGTCAAGAAGAAGCGCGCTGCTGCCGAGCCTGACAAGGAAAAGGCCAACGAAAAACAAAAAAGAAAAAGACAAAAACCCGCCGATCCAATTCCCGCCGAGCCAACACCAGCGTCATTTCGTCAAGAAGGATCAGCACCGATCTGTAATGACGCTGAAGCTTCAGCGACTCTCTTCTCGCAGGTTCGCTGCTCGGGTGATAGACTGCCGCCCGTTGATGTCCTAACCCACGGCGACCTGTATACTGATATGTCGCTCCGAGGCACCAAGGTAAGTTCGTATACAAATTGTGGTTCAGTAACAAATCTTGAGAGCTAACTGTTTGTTCTTATGATCAGTTCGTCGCGTCTATCAACAAGATTGTCGCTGCGTTCGAGCACGACATTAGAAAGGATAAACGCCGAATCGAAGATGCCCAGAAGGATGTATCTTTCCTTCGAAGCAGGGTTGCCGAGCTGGAAGGCAAACATGCGGACGAGCTAGCGACTGCTGCAGCTCGGATCGAAGCTCTCGAGAAGGACAAGGCGTTCCTTAAGGAAGAGTGGAACAAAGCCGGTGACTTGGCTATGAGAATAGATCGCTCCAAGCAGAAGAAGGCTGCCGAAATTGAATCCTTGAAGAGGCAACTCACTGCTGTAAAAGCTTTGCACGAGGCAGATGTGAAGAAGGCGCAGAAAGCTGCGAGGCGGGAGATGTCCGAGAGATTCCAGGAACGGCTCGCTAAGATTGAGAAGAAGATTGACGAGCTGAGAGAGGCGAAAGAGAAGGAGCTTGATCTGGCCCAGGTTGACAGCAATCTTCAGTTGCTCGAAATTCTGCAGAAAGAGGATGCGCCTGCCCTTGACTCCGAGGTGGCGAAACTAACGGGCTGGAGAGCTGATCTGGCCGAGGCGGCTGATGAGTTCGAGAAGATTGAGGCCGAGCTGAAGAAAGATCTGACGCTTTCTCCTGTTTCTTCAGAGTCTACGGGCACTCTCCTAGGGAGCGAACCAGTGGAAAACGCGGCGGCGAACGTTGGTGTTGGAGATTTTTCCGGATCGAACGCTGATACGCCTGGGATTTCTGCTCTCGCTGCTGAGAAACCTTCCGAGCCAGATCCTCTCGAATGATCTTTTTTCTCTGTTCCCTTAACTTAAAAACTCCTTTGTCTTTTATTCAGTATTTTTGGGAAGACCAGTGCCTGGATGGCTTTATCCACTAAGCTTTGTAATGATTGTTGTTTGTCGGCATAACCTCTGTTTAAAGATTATCTGCTTTTGCTTAAGTAATCTCTTACTTCTGCTCTGATGTGATATTGCGAACCATCTTTGTTCAGTGAAAGTATGGTTATCTTTGTATTGAGTGCTTTTGTTGTCAGTTTAGGGTTCGCGGTGATCCGACTTACATTCCCGTTCTTTTGACAATGAAACATACTTAATCTCATACTAACTTTTTGGGTCTAGTATAATGTTTCAGAGATGTTTATGACCAGTGTACCAAGAGGCGTTTACTGGGTTTTAGAGTTTAGTTTGAGTGTTAAGACTTGCGAGTTCTCGACTTACGGGTCCCTCTCAAAGATAAACTTGTAAGAATATCGTCCAGGTATACCTTTCGGATATTAGATTAGGATATACCCAACCGGAATTTGTATAGCGCGCTTTCATACCCGTAAGAGGGTGTTGAGAACCTTTAATCCCGTATAGAGATAATGGTTAAAATCCATAAAGGATGTGGTTGTCCGTCTGTTGTGGCCAGCAACGGACGAGGTGATGAATATCCATGAAGGATGTAAAGATGTAACTTGTGTAGACTAAGTGACACGAGTTTACTTAGAAAAAATTTGAAGTTATTACCTTTAAAGAATGATGCGAGGTGTGGGAGTATACATGTATACGTACCCACTCCCCCCCTTTTTTGAGGAGGGGGACAACTGAACTCGTCCGAAGACGAGCTGCCTACGTACCCTTTTCAGGGATCAAGTCGTCCCGTAGTTCATGTGAAGTGATTTAGTTGTAATACCTCCTTAGATGCATTGCGTTCCAAGATCTTGGTATCGGAACATCAAACATGTTTGAGAGCTCGTATACTCCTGGTCGAACTGCCTTGGTGATCTTGTAGGGTCCTTCCCAGTTTGCTCCTAGTTTGCCAGCGTTTGTTTCGGCTGTGTTCTGAAAAACCTTGCGGAGAACCAGATCACCTTCTTTGAACTTGCGACTTCTGACGTTAGTGTTGTAATACTTGGCTGCTGCCTGTTGATAATTTTGAATCCGAACCAGTGCCTGATCTCTTCGTTCGTTAACCAAGTCCAACTCATCGAGTAGCATGAGGTGGTTCAGTCCTTCCTGTCCAGAAAGAAGTCTGCGGCGGACGCCAGGAATTGGACCTCAGCTGGGATGACACATTCGGTACCATGGACAAGAGCAAAGGGTGTTTCTCCAGTGGCACGTCGCGGAGTGGTTCGGTGCGACCATAATACTCCTTCGAGTTCATCTGCCCAGCGTCCCTTCTTTGCATCAAGGCATTTTTTCAATCCATCCAGGATGGTCTTGTTTACTGCCTCTGCTTGTCCATTCCCTTGTGGGTAGCGTGGCGTAGACTTGCTGAGTCGTATCTTCCATTTTTCGCAGAAGGCTTCAAACCTTGTAGAGATAAATTGCGAGCCGTTGTCCGTAACAATTTCATAGGGAACTCCATGTCGGCATAAGATATTTTTCCAGACGAAATTTTCGACTTGGGCATCCTTTATGTTGGCGTAAGAATCTGCTTCTACCCATTTTGAGAAGTAATCTGTCAAAACCAGCAAGAACCTCTTTTGTTTGGACCTATGCAGAGGCCCGACGATGTCCATTGACCAGCGCATGAAAGGGTAGGGCGCTGAGATTGATGATAGCAGCTCCGTAGGTTGATGAATCATTGGGGCATGTCGTTGGCATTTTTCGCACCTGGCAGAGAACTTTTCACAGTCCTTCACCATCGTTGGCCAATAGTATCCATGACGCTTGATCTTGATCGCCAAGGCTCTTCCGCCGGAGTGATTGCCACACGAGCCACTATGGACCTCTTCCATGATGTTTCTCGCTTCGGCGCCTTCGACGCAAGCCATCAGTGGTCCTGAGAATCTCCACTTGAAGACGTTTCCATCTAGGAGAACATATCGAGCAGCTTGAGCTCTGAGTTTTCTAGCAGCCCACTTATCTGATGGTGTCTCGCCGTCCATGATGTATACGCGAATTGCTCCCATCCATTCTTTGTCGCATCCGTAGTCCGTTTCTGTTTGTTGTGGATCTTCCTCCATGTCCACTACTTCACCTTCGGCCGGAGGCGCAGTTTCAGGTTCTTCCTCTATCTCAATTACCTTGTCCTCCACCGATGATGTCATGTTCTGGTCGTCTAGATTGGTGGTGTCGGTGCTGCCCTTTTCTGCAAGACTTGGCCCAGATATTCCTTCGGCTCGAACGGCTGTTTGAGAGCGAGTGACCGCGTTCACGGTGCCAGAGAGGCTGATACTTGGGTTTTTGATGAATTCCACTGGGATTATTCTTTTAAATCCGGATCGGAGGTGGATGCGAGTGCTGCTAGCGCGTCTGCCGAAGTGTTTCCCCGCGTGGTATCCGTGTTAATGTGAACTCTTCGAACTGCGCAGCCAGTCCTTTGACAATCTTTAGATAAGCTTCCATTCGGTCGTCTCTGGCTGTGTACTCGCCGCTAACTTGGTTGACCACCAGCTGTGAATCGCAGTAGGCTTGGATGTGCGAAACCTTGAGTCCAAGAGCAAGTCTCATTCCAGCTATCAAGCTTCATATTCTGCTTCGTTATTGGATGCGCGAAAACCCAGGCGGAATGACTGCTCGAGGATTTGCCTGTTGGAGAGGTTAACCGTATTCCCACTCCGGATCCTTGTTTTGATGATGATCCATCCGCGTGAAGCCTCCATATTGTGCTCGGAGCCGGCTCCTCTATCACTTCTTCTGGGAGTTCTATCAAAAAGTCGGCTAGGACTTGAGATTTGGCGCAGGTTCTGCTTCGATATTCGATGTCATATTCGCTCAGCTCTATTGCCCACTTTGCCAATCTCCCAGACTGGCTAGGGCTATGCAAGACGGATCGCAGTGGGAAGGTAGTCAAAACTACAATCGAATGTGACTGGAAGTATGGTCTCAGTTTTCGAGCGGACATTACCACAGACAATGCCAGCTTCTCCATCTGTGGATACCGTGTTTCAGCGTCGGTGAGAGTTTGACTAACATAAAAATTGGCTTCTGCTCGCTGCGCTCTTCCCTGATGAGTACACCACTTACCGCTGTGGCCGAAACGGCCGTGTATAGAAATAGTGGCTCGCCTTCTACCGGTTTCGTAAGTACTGGAGGGCTGGCTAGGTACTCTTTCAGCTGTTGAAACGCCTGCTCGCATTTTTCTGTCCATTCAAACTTCTTGTTCCCACGTAGCGTATCGTAGAAAGGCAAACATTTATCACTTGACCGAGAGATGAAAGATTCAGCGCGGCGACCCATCCAGTTAGCCTCTGGACTTCGCATTTTGTCTTCGGCGACACCATCTGTATGAGCGCATCAATCTGCTTTGGATTGGCTTCAATTCCACGGTGGGTGACCAGATATCCAAGGAATTCTCCAGACGTGACCGTGAATCTGCACTTGGTTGGGTTCAGCTTCATGTTATGCAGATTCAGTTGCTTGAAACATTCTTCCAGGTGAGCTACGTGATCCTCCTCCTCTAAAGACTTCACCAGCATGTCGTCTATGTAAACTTCCATTGTCTTCCCCAGTTGGCCAGCATTTTAGACACGGTTTACCGAACGGCATGACTTGTAGCTCCAGCATTTTTTAGACCGAACGGCATGACTTTGTAGCAGTATATCCCGCGGTCTGTGATGAACGCCGTCTTCTCTTGATCGTCTGGGTTCATTAGGATTTGGTTGTATCCGGAGAAGGCATCCATAAATGAAAGGAGTTTGTTGCCTGCTGTTGCTTCCACCAATCGATCAATATACGGCAGTGGAAAGCTGTCTTTGGGGCAGGCTTTGTTCAAGTCGGTGAAGTTCACGCATACACGCCATTTCCCATTTTTCTTCTTAACCACCACAGGGTTAGCGAGCCAGTCTGGATACTTTGCTTCGACTATTGATCCCACACGTAGTAATCGTTCCACCTCGTCATTCACTGCTTGTGCTCTGTCCGGACCAAGTTTTCGCCTTTTCTGTTTGACGGGTTTAAAGGTTGGGTCCACGTGCAGCTCGTGGCACGTTACATTGATGCTAATGCCGGGCATATCTTCAGCTTCCCATGCGAAGGTGTGTAGGTTCTTTTCAAGGAAAGAAATCAGCTCTCCTCTTATTGGATCTTTCAGCTCGGCCCCTATTTCGACATAGCGTTCTGGGTGATTGCCATCTATGTTCACCGAGACGATGGGGTCACAAGTTGGTTTGCTTTCCCTCTCGCGATCCTCCGTGATCTGTAATTGCTATAAGAGTTTTGCCAACTCCTTCTCGGGTTCCCTGTCAGTCTTCATCTTCTTTCTCTTGGTGGTGGTTTCTGTGACGGGGTTCCTAAGTTTGTGTTCGGCTAGGAAACATATGCGGGATTCCTTTTGGTTTCCCCAAATTGTTTTGATTCCCCCAGGGGTCGGAAATTTGATGCAGAGGTGATAGGTCGATGGTACAGCTCGCATCGAGTTTATCCAGGGTGTGCCCATGATCACATTATAGATCGCAGGATGATCTGCAACCAAAAACTCCACTATCTTGGTTACCTGTTCAGCTCGGACAGAGAGTTTTATTGTTCCAAGGGTCATGGTCGTCTCTCCCGAGAATCCAGTTAAAGGCTTCGGCGCGGCTGTGATTTTGTCCAGGTCTATGTTCATCCTTCTGAGAGTTTCCTGGAAGATCACATCTATGGAGCTTCCTGTGTCTATCAAAACTCGGGCGACGTCGCAATCATCAACGATCAAATCTATCACGAGGGGGTCATTATGTGGTCGGTCGATGCCGGTGGTTTCCCTTTCTTCGAACGAGATAACATCGTTGGGAAGTTTGGAGGGTGCTGACCAGTTTACACTCGCATCGGCTCGCTGCTGGAAAGCTTTGATTGAAGACACCGTGTCCGAACAGTATTGTGATCCACCCATTATCATATTTATTCTTCTTCGAGAACCTAACTGCGTTGCCTCGTCATCTCGTCTTCCTCGCTTGGGTGTATCATCATCTTGACTTATCTGGTTCAGCTGATCTTTTTCGCCTTCTTGTTCGAAGTCCTTTAAGCTGACTGCGCTACCGAGTTCTCCGGCTACCAGTTTTGCCGCAAGCTTCATTCCCAAGGTTCGGCAATTGGCAGTTGAATGACCGTGCATGTGATGAAATTCGCAGTAAGCTTTTTCATCGTACGAACTTTGACTCCGTGTCCAGGTGTTCCAGGGTGTTTTGCCTCGGCTCGTTCCCACCTGGTAGTTGTGGGCTCCTCCAATATTAGGTTTCTCATGGTGTACATACCCGTTTCCTTGAATACTCTTCTTATGAGGAGGTTGGCTCGGGATTTGGAAAGAATGGTTCGTCGCTTTGGCGGCTCCATACTTCTGAGACAAAACCTTAATCTCTTCTTCGTTGACTATGAAATCTGAGGCTCGGTGTAGTGCGTCCTGGATTGATAGTGGCGTGTTCAGAGCAATCTCTTTTTGGAATTCGGATTCGTACCACAGAGCCCTTTTTAAAGCGAGCACGGCGGCCTTGTCACTTACGTCTTCAACTTTTGACATCACTGCTTTGAATCTCCCTATGAAACTTTGCAATGTCTCCGTAGGCCCTTGAGTCAATGTCCATAGGTTGGCATCTGAGGCTCCTCGATCCATAAACATGGAGTAATGCTTCAGGAAGGCGGCAGACAGCTGCTGGAAATTATCAATGGAGTTCCGCTCTAATCTTGAAAACCATTGGAGGGCTGCACCCTTTAGATGTTCCACAAATACCAAGTAGAAACCGGCATCTCTCGCCTTTTCTCTAAAATTGGCTCGGCCCATTGCTATGATAAATGCCGTTATGTGTTCCTTTGGGTCGGTTGTCTCTTCGTAGATTGGGACTTTGATATTTCCTGGGTCGGAGATCCTTGCCTTGGTAATTCGGGCTGTAAACGGTGTATTGTGCACTTCTTCCAATACGCGGTCAATCTCTGGGACTTTACTGGTTGCCTTGTGCACCTGGGATCGGACGGCTTTCATCTCAGCAGTGGTTCGAATCAATGAGGCTCGGATTTCGTCCAACTCTTCCCTCTGGCTCGGCTCATCGTTCTTGGTTCATCAACAAACTGCGCTCGTTGGACCCAGAGGAGATTTTCCTCTTCCTCTGCCGAATTCCTGGCTCGGTTTAGGTTAATATCGCCTTCGCTGGCTCGGGGGTCTGTTATTTATGGTGCGAACCCCTCGTCAGCAAGATTTTCTGCGTTGTGGTTTCCTTCTTCGTCAAGAATGATTGCTGTAGCCGATCCAACGTCGGTGCGTAGGTCATATCCATCCCTGGTTCCTCTTGCGCCTTGGGTCAGCCGGGGTAGCTCGGTGATATTTGATCTTGTCACCGCGGGTGCCTGCTCGTTTGTTGGATGTGGCGGTGGTAACCCTCCCAAAGTCCTTGGTGCATCGCGTGGTGTTGAAAAATCCAGGGCCGTCGGGTTTAGGCCAAGCCGCCTGGTTATTCCGCTAACAGGTGGGTTCATAGTTGAGCCGACTCCTCCAGATCTTATGTTTCTGGCTCGGCTATCGGTTATTAGTGACTCAATTCTCTCTGTTAGCGAGCTGTTCAGCTTGTCTTGCTCCTCGGCCTTCTTCAGCAACGCGGTCATCATGTTCTTCAATTCTGTTAAAGTTTCTGTGGTGCCTTCCGTGTTCGCTGGAGGCAGATTGGTTCCTGTCCTAGGAGGATCGACGCCGGTGTTGCTCGCATCGTCACCGCTTTGGTCTCCGTCGGTAGTCATCGCTTCAGATCTCGTATTAAGTGTTTCTAAGGTGTCAGAAAGTTTGGGATCCCCTCAGACGGCGCCAAATTGTGGGAGTCGAAACTCGCACAACCAAAACTTGTAAAGAGATTTAGGGATTCGGCAAACTTCTATGTAAAGAAACCAAGAAACTGAGATCCAAAGATGGAGATTTTATTTAAGCTGTTTCGAAAGCTGTTTGTAAAGTAATAAGCGTTTAGCTAGGTCAATTTTCGGATCCCTTCCTCAAAGGGGTACATGCCTTATTTATACCAGAACAAGTCGGCTAGGCCTACTTCCTAAAGATATTTGGAAAACTTCCTTTCTCTGGCTCGGAGGTGGGCTTCTTTCTTAGGCTCGTCATCTTGGCCCACCAATCTCTTACGACTCGTTGTCTTGGACATGTTAAGATATTGGGCTCGTCGTCCCTCTCAATTCCGAGCCAGGTAGTTGGTTTGCCAACACGTTGGCTCGTCACCGTTCATTGGTTTGCCAACATGTTGGCTCATCATTTGTTTCTTCATGCTGCCGAGCCAAGTTTGGCTCGTAACCATTTCTTCCTGCCTAGCCAAGGTGTTGGCTCGTTACTCCTTTCTCCTTGCTACCGAGCCAAGTGTTGGCTCGTCTCCTGCTTCTTCCACTGCCTAGCCAAGTTTGGCTCGTCGCCATCTTTCTCCTTGCTACCGAGCCAAGTGTTGGCTCGTCTCCTGCTTCTTCCACTGCCTAGCCAAGTTTGGCTCGTCACCATCTTTCTCCTTGTTACCTAGCCAAGTGTTGGCTCGTCTCCTGCTTCTTCCACTGCCTAGCCAAGTTTGGCTCGTCACCATCTTTCTCCTTGTTACCTAGCCAAGTGTTGGCTTGTCTCCTACTTCTTCCACTGCCTAGCCAAGTTTGGCTCGTCACCATCTTTCTCCTTGCTACCGAGCCAAGTGTTGGCTCGTCTCCTAGCCAAACATTGGCTCGTCATTGCTTGCTTCTGTCGCCGAGCCAAGAGTTTGTGCTTGCTTGGCTAGCATTTTCTCCATACTTAGTCTCATCAGCAGTTGATCTCGACGAGGTGAAAACTGACCCCAACAATCGGCTAATGTGTTTTTTTCAATTTATTGTGACCGGATCTATCCTCCAAATGATTTGCGAAGCAATCAAAATATTGCCACTATGTTTGAGAAAGAAAAGAGAAGCATCAAAAAAAAAAGAAAAAAGAGAAGAAGCGAGAAGCCAAAAATAAAAAGAGTAATTGGACTCCATAGCAAGAGATTATCCTATATTTTGCTATTTAACGACGCAACTGTTTTGGCCTACAGATTGAACTTTTTATGTCCAAAGTGCCCCTACTTCACTATTCGTTGCATATATAGGCTTGGCGCGTGATGCTCAATATTTGTGTCAGAAACAATAATGCTTATCTTCTCCAAATCTTTCTTTGGATTCTGAGTCCATGTGTTTTCAAATTAAATCAGTGTAAAATGCAAAAAATTTAAAAATATTTTTTAAAAAGTCTAGTAAATGCCAGACGTTGGTTTGGAAAAAGAGAGAAAAGCTCCTATTTATTGTTGTTCACTGAACCGATTCAAGTACCATTAGAGATTTCAGTTTCATAATTACACAATTGAAGAAATAACCATTTGGTCTTTTCATAAACTGGCGATAGCTTCGAAAGTTCCTCCCAACTTCGGAATATAACAACAGAGATAGAGCTTCAAAGGTATGTCAATTAAGTTTTTTTGGCAACACATAATTCTCCTTAATCTATGACTTCCGAATAATCATGTGTCTATTTTTTTGGCGAAGATGACAAAAAATAGCTTGCCCGAGAGGATTTTGCAGCCGGTGAAGAGCCCAATGGAGAGAGAGTGACATCGTACCATAAAGCTTGGCGTATAAAATCAATCTTCAACGCACTTGATGAAGAAGAGATCGACTTGTTGCGTAGGTCGATATTTGGGAAATTAATTGCAACAGCCGAGAAACCGTCCTTCTCTGGCATATTTGGCCGTTATATTATCACTGGACAATTAAATGTTGCAAAAAACACGAGATTTGGATATTGTTTGCAGGGAGACCGATTTGTTTCTTGTTGAGGGAGTTTGCAATTGTGACTGGTCTTCCGTGTGGAGTTTCCAAAGAAGACGAAGAAGAAGACCAAAAAACCATAAAAGAGAAGCCTTATTGGCCTTCGCTTTTTGGAAATTTGGAATCTGTAATGGTTGATTGTGTGACGAAGATGCTCAAGAAGAAAACCGTCACTGACAAAGAAACTAGATTTAAGTACGCTTGCCTAGCAATTGTTGCCTCTGTCTTGTTGCCGACATCTCACAACCTGAAGATTGTCAAAGCACACGCTGAGATTATTAGAGATATTGATGATTTCTTCTCGTATCCATGGGGTAGGCTTGCGTTCGACATGACAATGTTGAGCATCAAATCCAGGGATACGCTTGGTCTAGCCCAAAGCACCATCGCTGTTAAAGGATTTGTATATGCTCTGCAGTTAGTCATGGTTGAAGCGGTTCCGACTTTAACTGATGCTGTTCAACTTAATGAACCTGCTTCATCTGATTCTGAGGGAGGAGGAGAGAAGGAAGGTGAGAAAGGGTGCGAGGCTACCAAACTGAGCTTAAGCCCCCCAGTATGCTAGAGATTTGCATGAAGCTGGCCAGGTAAAGTCATGTTCCAACCGAAATATTAGACATACAACCCGTTTGATTTATAGTTAAAAATGTTGGTAACCAAACTAAAAACCAAACCATTTCATCAGGTAGAAGTTACATGTATAATTTCAAAGGAGGAAGACAATGCTGTGGATGAAGAATCACTTGAGTGGTCTGATGACGAAGATGATGAAAAAGTTGACAACGTGGTTAAATTGATCAGCGAGGATTTCCAATTTTGTAAAAACATGTTCAAGGGAGGCTTAACACCAACTGATCTGCACCGTATGAGGTTAGAGAAGAATGAGAAAAAGGTAAACAGATAGTACTCGACACAATGGAAGTTGTATGTGAAGGTAGCGATGACGGAGAAGGACTGCAGAGTAACCAGTTTGATGTTTACCAACTATCTTCTCTGGTTGCATCGAAAGTGAAGGAAGAACTGGTCCTGTTGGAGTTAAAGGTTAGTCAAACAAACGAGAAAGTTAAGAACCTCAAAGGATCAAGTGCATCAATACAATCAGCCATAACGGGCGCATTTGATGCAAGTATGGCAACTATAAAAGAGGACATTATTTCTAGCATAATAGGATTCCTGGAGAAACCAACGTCATCTGTAGAGCTTGGGTCAAGAAGGACCTCGGACGACCGCACGGTTTGGGTTGAGATGCTCATAAATCAAGGAACACTTGACAGGTCGGTTCAAAACTAATATAACCAGGTAATAACACTGAACCAACAGGCCACTGATATTATAGACGTTGTTCTCGGTGACATCAAAAATGCAGCATATGTTGGAGTTCACCACCACGAGAACCGAGTATATAGACAAAAACTAAAATATGTCTCTAATCCAAAAGTTACAGGGGTAATTTTTATATTTAGATGCCAACAATTATATTAACTGTTCTATTTTTAATAGGTATCCCAACCAAAAACCAGGCCAAATGGAGAGCCAATACAGTCAGCGGTTGCTGGTGATATTGTTGGACAAACAGGGGCAGATGAGAGTGACTCCACATTGCACCGTAATGGAACCAATTGGGTAGGAGGAATCATATCCACATATTGTAGTCAGGACTGTTTGATTAAATGGGGCACATAAGATCAATTACTATATTGTGCAGGTCAAGGATAGTGGACACTCTCATGGCAAAACTAGTCCTGCAGACAAGGTTCACACTCCATCCATGTGCAAACTGTTATAATCGATGATATGATAGTGGTTGTGACTTTAAATAACAAATTTGAACATGTCTTGCAGTTGTTTGAATTATATGATGTACCACCAGTCCCATCCTTTTCCCTTGGATTATCACAGGGAGAGGGGGTGGATGTGGTGGATGAGACAGAAAACATGGAGTTGGATCATGAAAAAGCGACGGAAGCTGCTGGTGACGCACATTTGGTTCTAGATCCTGAGGGCCGGCAACCATGCCGGAAAAGCAAAAGGCAGAAAACTGTCCCACCAAAGTTGTTAGGGGATTATCATTGTGAAAGTCGACTTGTACAACTTCGGATGGGAATGCATCCGGTACTCATCGATGCTGATCCAAAGGTTGACTACAGAGACAAGTTTGCCAAATTACAAAGCAAGCTGCAAGAAAACTTGTAAGTCACATCTTCCATAATTTAAACTAATGAATTACCAGCCAAAATTAGATGTTGCGGGTAAGAGACAGCGTAGATATGCAAATAATTAGCTAACCGACCCTGGCCAATATTAAATGTAAGCATTCACATGTATACAATCACTGTAGCACCATAACCATTGGGAAATGCCTAATTGTAACCAACAAGGACATTGCTGAGATTGCCGAGAGGTCAAGAATTATGCCCGTTAAGGTAAATTGTCAGTATCCATATAGTTTCCTAAATGATACCAACAAACGAAGTTTTTATTTGTGTCTTTGCGGCATCTGTTGATGTTCTGTATCGAAATGCAGATGGTCAACGCCCTTACACAGCTCACTCGCACAGTTTTCCAAAAACAAGGAACTGTTACTAAGTTAAAGAAGATTGATTTCTTTGACTCAACATTTATCTCATATCTCTCGAAGAATTACATTAAATGGAGTAACCACCAGAAGAAAGATGCACACCAGTTCCAAAAACAGCTCTTGCAATATTTTCAAGGGGAAGACGGGATGTATTCCGGAGCCGAGCGCTTCTACTTCCCATTCAATTTCGAAAAACAACATTGGGTGGGTGTATGTGTTGACATAAAGAACACGACTTTACTAGTTCTCGACAGCAACACTGCTTTTCGCTCTGATAGTCAGGTGAAAAAAGACCTTTCCCCTGTCGCGCAAATGTTCCCTTATGTTTTTAGGCATGCAGGTGTCAACGGTACCGCAAACAATACCAAACCATTCTCGATGGAGAGGGCAGAAGGCATTCCCCAAAATGGCAAATACACGGACTCTGGTGTAGCGACAGTGCTACTCATTCAGTCTCACGTAATCTTGGAAATTGATGGGTGCAAGTGCATCAAACCAGAGTTATTAGCAGTGAAAGCGCAGAAGCTAGCAGTTATGTTATATGAACAACATTGCAGTCTCTGTAGGTTAATCTCAATTCCGACTCCTGGGAAAACATAATAATGGAGCCCCGATGATTCATATATATTTATGCTACTTCACTGCTTCTCGTACTCACTGCAATGTAGTTGTATTACAAATGAACTCTATTAGAATTTCTTATCTAACCGACTATGGAGTACCGTTATTATTGAACGGTACATAGTATGACATCGGAATTAAAGAAACAGACGAGACAAAACTGTGTAGTTACTCAGATACCCTACTCTATATATACCCGTTAATAATTGTTACAATATTATTTAACCCGATATTTTTTAGCTAGACATATAACTATAATTTTACCCGATAAAAACTATAATACCCGACCAACTTTTCTGATATCCGATATGTTCTACTCTATTATATTCCGACTCCTGGGAAAAGATAATAAATGAGCCCCGATGATTCCTACATATTTATGCTACTTCACTGCTTCTCGTACTCACTGCAATGTATTTGTATTACAAATGAACTCTATTAGAACTTCTTATCTAACCGACTATGGAGTACCGTTATTATTGAACGGTACATAGTATGACTTCGGAATTAAAGAAACAGACAAGAAAAACTGTGTTGTTACTTAGATAGATAACTATATATTTAGCCGTTAATAATTGTTACAACCGAGATAACTGTTCCTGATAAATAATATTTTTTAGTTAGACATATAACTATTATTTTACCCAACTACGGAGTACCGTTATTATTGAACGACCTATAGTATTGACCTGCTGGTTATTTGATGAATCTGGAACGAAGTAAAGATATAAAATAAATAACTGTTGCTGGTGAAAAAGCAAAGTTAGAATTAATGTTTGAAAGTCACGATATAAAAAAAATCAGAGTCAGACTTTAATGTAATAATTAAACATTTAACATTTCACAATGAAGGGGTAAACTTATTAGACCGTTACATTCATTTATTTAACATTGTGTCCGTCTCTTTTGGGATTTATCATAATATAACACATTTTATACACGAAAATTTAGCTGACCCAAGTACAGCTAACACTTCTTCTATGGTTACCCCTTCCGGACTCGTGCGTACCACGCTACAATCATAGAAGATATATCAGTGATCCATTACAATTATATTAAATGCATAGGAACCCAAACGTAAATCATTTAGCTGTAAATCTCATTATTACCTATATTGGCATTCAGCAAGTTGCTCGATTATGGCCTCTGCCTGAGCACCGGCCACAAATCGTTGGACGCCTCTATATCCCCAGCTGTACCCACAGGTTAAATTATATTAAAGATATAAATACTTTGAACCAAAAACTTCTTATTTAAACGTATAACTAATCTAATAGCCGTATAAGTAAAATCTTACACGGTATTCGCCTCGAGAGAAGAAACGCTTCTTTTGGGTCTTCCTGGGGGACGCCTTGTAATTGGCGGATACAAGTACATCTCTGCAAGGTTGTCAGCAACGTCGGAGACTGAGTCAAACGGTATTGCTGGATTAATGCTACTTTTGTAGGCCTTATTCCAATATGTAGAGCTATACTCCTCCGCAACAAAGGAGTCGACTCGCACTTTTGCTTTCACATCTGCTCCAACAGCATGGTAGCATGGAATATGTAACATCTGAAATTTGTAAGAACTACACGTCTTATTAGCGAGGCTAACATGGTAGGATAAACCATTCTTGTCCCGCACTTTGAATTCCGTTGCATTAATCGTGCGGATATTATAACCTGTGGATTCCTCAAAATTTACAGCAAGAATCTCTTCTGTCTTTGGAGTTACTGTGTTTGTCGCTGCCTCCGCTGCCTCCCGGCATTGTGAAAACCAAGTCATTATCTTTGTCCGTATGTATTCAACCAGAGATATTATTGGAAACCCACGTGCTTCACGAAGCACCGCATTCCACGACTCAGCAACGTTTGTGGTCATTATATCGTATCAAACTCCTCTAAATTGTGATCGCGACCAATGCTCAAACCCAATCTTAATTAAGTAGTCAACACAAGTGTTGTCCAATATCTTGATTTCATTAAAAACAGAGTAGAAATCGCTGAGCCTGTAAACTCGAGCTGCCTTGGCTACCAGGTACTCTAAATGCCTTGCCTTGAAGATTGTCCTGATGTTCCGATTAAGATGCAGAATGCATGCACAATGTCCAGCCTTGGGGTAAACTTGTTATCACACAAGTAAAACTTATTATTAACCGATAATGTCAACATTACCGGGCACCACTATAGTTACGAGTATAAGTAAAATACCTTTTCCAGGCTGACATAAATGGAACAATGTCGATCGGATACAAACACAAGTTCCACAGTGTCTGGCACGAAAGAAGACAATTTACGGAAAAACCACTGCCAGGACTTGTCGTTTTCACTGTCCATCACTGCAAACGCCATCGGAAAAATTTGATAATTCCCGTCTTGTGCGGAAGCCGTTAGTAGACACCCCGTATATTTCCCCTTAAGATGGGTGTCGTCGATCACTATGACCTTTCTCATATAGGCATATCCTTTAATACTTGCACCCAATGCAAAGAAGAGGTACCTAAATCGCTGTCCCATGCCTTCTTGGTACGAATTCTCTACCTCCATCATCGAATCTGGATTGGCATGAACCAATTGACGGAGGTACGTAGGCAATAAATTGTAAGAACATCCCGACGACCCCTTTGCAAAATCCATGGAAACTTCTCTAGACCGCTAAGCTTTCCAGTAACTTATTCGGACATCATGCTCGTCGCGCATCAACTGCCGTAACTCGGTTGGTCGTGGGCCACTTCTAGTTCCTGTGTATTTTTATCTCATCAAATCGCCAATCACAGCCGCGGAAGCTTGCCTTTGAAAGTCGCCTCTCTCATCGATGGTGCAACTGTGCTCGACGCTAGCTCGCCTGATCTCGTATAATTCACACCCATCCATACGTGTGGAATAAACACGCCATGGATACGTAGTACCGTTGCATTTTAGCACCATTAGGCCCAGAGTTGACCTTGAATATCGGAAATGGAACTTGTGTTTTATAGCGTACAAGGCCATATGGAGTTTAAAAGCATCCCGATTCTTAAAAGTCATTCCGATGTAAACGTCATTAGGGTCATTTTGACCTTCACCTACAATGCGATTTAAACTCGTAAGATAAAAGATAAATTTTAAAACATACGTCTAAATTTAAAAATAACCAATATATTTATAGTTAGCGGGTAATACAACTTTCTTGGCGCCAAATTTTTTTTTGCATCTTTTTAACAAACAAATGCAATTTTCTCCGCTATATATGAACTTAGAAACACCCTTAAAATTTATACATCCAAAAAACCTAGCTTATAGATGTTATGAGATCTAAAACCCACCAACGGAAAGACTTCCTTCGGAGGAATTGTCTTCCTCATCATTAAGAGTTTGTTGGATTTCTTGGTTGTCCTCACCACCATAGTTTAGGGTTAGGCCAACAAATGACACACCTTGTACCTCAGCATCCCCAACCTTTTCTTTGCCCGTCCAACGCCCTATAGTCAAACCTGTGTTTTTGGTGGCTGCAACGTCCCCCGATACAAAACCTACAATTGGCACTAGCGTATGAAACAAGGAAAACGAGACACGTCAGAAAGTTTACCAAAACACACACATGAATGAACTTGCTAATTGGCAAAATAGCGCAGTACATATGTCAGAAGTTTCCATTCGTATGGGAATCATCATCAATCATTACAATCTCATTCTCGAATAGATTGCCGATCCTACTCAACAGGTGCACACCATCCGATGAGCCAGTAGATGATTTCTCACCACCATCATCAACCAACGCTTTTACCTGGATTTCATGCGCCAAATTTAAGTTAATACCATCATACACCAACAGGTTATCCTCTGCCAATAAACCATCCACCATGTTTTCTGTTTCAACTTCACTTCCTTCGTTCAGTAGACCTTCCCAGAAAGCCATTGCATCGTCAATCCCACCACAGGAGGCAACTTTTTCTCGTGGTACGTTAGGCTCATGTAACACCAATCCCACATCTACAAACACATGTGAAGGTCCTCTTACGATATCCATAAGTTCTCCCCAACCACCATGCTTACAAACACCATGTCCTATTACACAAAAAATTAATATTAGATACAAATTCGCAAAGGAGTCACTTTCATACTCACGGTCAAAATACGAAACAAGTATGGTCATTTCGCTAACAGAAAACCCTTTTAACCAGACAACTTAAAAAGTATATGTCCATGTACTTTGTTAGACAACCAATAAAACATATACCCTATGTATTCATTCTTTGTTATTCTGGTAGCTTGTTTTTGCTTCCATTTTTTTGGTTTTCCACGTAATAGTAAAATTAGATGTCCATTTAAATTATTAGAGATCTAATAGATAACTTATCCTCACCTCCACCAAGTACATTATCGGTGGTTGTGTTCAGCTGCAAAGATGGATCCCCATCCCCTTTCATGACTATGTCATTATCATCATCTACCAAAAACAGCTCGTTACCCACCAAACCACCTTCATTAGCAACGTGACCATGTGTGTCTTCCGCACCTCCAATAACGTTGGGTTAGGATGGATTTAACATGCATAGGTTGGAACTATGTATTCGCAGCATTTTCTTTTCACTGAATATCTCCTCCAACACGCGCTGGCTTGCCAGAATATGTCCACGCGGTAAACCTCATGGAAAACAAACACAACATGTTGTAAGTATCAAAACAGAGACTTAACTCTTACACATGTGCGAGAGATATCTACAAGCTTATTGGAGTTATAAACATCTTGTCCAAACAGGCACACTTCTGTAGAGGCACCAGCATCGGATGTACCTCCAACAAAGAAGTGGCATCTTTTCTGGAACTGATACTTTGCTATTGCTTCTGGTCCCACCGTCACGCAAATCGCCAGTTCTGTGCAGTCAGCCCGAGTCGACATGAAGAGCCCAATGTCGTCGTTGGTTAAGATATCAGTTGGACTTGTTCGCTTGCCTTCCGGTACGAGCATCCATTTGGGGAACCGAAATGTCAAGGACACTAGATTATGCGGAGCCAACATATACCTAGTTTTGACCATATCCATGAGGGAGTCGGAGCTTTCATTTTTCTGAACCAACACACTGTAACTGATATCCTCAGGATCTTGCTTAAAATCCCAGTCATCGTTTCCAGCCTTAAACTACTCTCTTCGACGGAGCGTAACTAGTTTCACCATACTCAGATATCCTACAAAATAACGGATATAAATAAAGTTAGATCTATTATCTCTATCAGCTCAAAAAAGGGGTACAAACTAATAAACAAAACGACAGAGATTCGGAACCATTAATATGCTTTGTCACCGTTATCGGTGGTTTAACTGCATCAACAGGTGAATAATGTAGACAAAGCGTAAAAGCTAAAAAAGACCAAAAAAAGAAATAGTACTTTTCACCTACGAAAAAACACAACTCGATTTGGACAGAAAACAAAACTTTTTACAGGAGAGAGAGCATGTTTCCTAAGGATGAGTTCCCAACCTTCACAGATAACTCCATTTATAATGGGGTAATAAAAAAGGCAACGCAGATACATACACCCGAAACAGTGAATATGTGTGTATCCAGAGTAAATCTTCGGTTTATACGCTTTTAATGACCGACTGACACAGCCAAATTTTGTGGCTCACAATCAATATGTGTAACCGCTATATTATGAATAGAAGCCTAAAATATCTAGCTAAAATCTTCTTCAGATATTACTGTCAGCTGCACACAGTCGCTCAGATATGCCAACTAAGAGAGTTAAAACGACTTTTAGCCCCCAAATGATAACAGTGATTTTAGTTTTAGATTAGTTTTTAGTTACTTTGCCAATTAGGATTCCGATTCTAGTTTTTCAACTAGTTAACTCAAAAAATAAAGAATATGTAAAAGATATTTTGGAAAAAGTAAATATTGCTCGGATCTTGTAATCTTAGCTAAAGGGCAAACCGTAAAAAGTCATTCAAACTACAATAGTACAACTACCTATATGTCTTGTCATGGTTGGTTACTTGTTTAGCAAATTATGCATCATGTTTTTGAACTAATTGACTCTTTAAAAAATAAAATAAAATAAAATAATTTAGGGTTTCGTAGTTCCCTTTTTTTTCTACGAGTCTCTGTTGGGTTCGACGACTCTTTGCCTCTCAGAAAGTTAAAAGTCAAAGCAGAGTCAATCCATTGAAGGAAGAGTCGAGTTTTGTTCTTCTATTTCAGAACTCGTGAGAGACGACTAAATTAAGTACAATCATGTCTTTGTCTTCACCAAATCTATGCTGTCATCTTCTTCACTCCACGAATCCATGGATCATAATAGTGGATACATGATTGTTGATGATGCCATAAAATAGCTTTCACAATGCGTTCTCAATCATCCACCATCGATTTCATTTGCTTTTTATTTTTGTTGATTTGAAAAATAACTCTTAGTCGTCTTTCAATATCTCCCTACATTTCTAGTTTTGATTGTTCCGATTTTCTCTCGAACGATTGTTTTCTTTCACGTTTTGCTCTTGAGTTTTTTTCTGTTTGTTTGACCTAACAATTTCTCGAAAAGAGAACTTGATTTATGCTCATGATTAAGCATTTACCAGTGTATAGAAATTTTCTATTTCGAACTCAATATAGCTTCAGCTTTGTCGAACAGGTCATGGTGGAAGGGATGGACTTCATGCTTATGTTCCTTCTCTTGATTTGGTATAGACTCTTTTTAAGTTTCCAAGATCGACTCGCCAATCCCTTAAACCCATACGGCCATACCGCTGCTTAAACACTATATTTACCTCTGAAAAACAAATATTTGCAGAACTAGTTTCTTGAGAAGGTACGTAATCGTGGGAAATCGGGAATACCCTGCTTCTGCATTGGCCACCCAACAGGAGAAGCCATCGTCTTAAAGGTTAAAAAGATCTTTATACATATTCATATCATTGCTCTTGAAACCATATGTTGACTATAAAATGCTAGATCCTTAAGCTCGATTATAAGAAATTTGTTTGGTTCGTTTTATTTAGTCATTGTAACAATAAGAGAGCATATATATATATATTTTTAAACAATAAGAGAGTATATACATTTTTATTGGTAAAGTATTTTAATTGTGCAAACATGTTTACTTTTTTTTTTTGTAGTTTACTCATCAATGGAGAAGAATGATTGGAAAAAGGCATTTTCACCAAATGCAAGCAATACAAAACAACAGAAATCTTCGCAAAGCTCCATTCGTCGTCATCAGAAACAAGATTTGACGTGGAAATATGTTAGTGAAACTACAGATTCAAGAGGGAAGAAAGTTATAGCTTGTGATTTCTGTGGTAAACAATATGTTGGAAGTGAAATCAATAGAATGAAACAACATTTGGCTGGATTGAATCAAAGTAGAAGTGCATGCAAGGCCAAGGAGGTTTCTTCAGAGGTTCGAGATTCGATTATAAAATGGCTGAAAGAAAACGAAGAGAAAACCAAGGAGAAAATCGTGGTGGATCTTGATATGGAAGACTATGAAGTAAATGATGGTCAAAGTTCTCATCAATCTTGCACTTCTCTAAATCGAAAAAGAAAGGTTAGTATCGACTTAACATTTGTACTTTAAAACGAGTTAAGAAGATAAAACATAATCTACTATAAAAGCAAACGTACATGTAATTATATATAGCAAAAAAAGATTTATAGTACATGATATAAACTTGCATTATTTTGATCAATGTTCTAAAAATCGGTTGTTTAGAGGTTTGACGTATTTTGATTAAAAAATGATCAATTATTTTTTTTCCCCTATCAATTGGCGTTTATGCGGCCAGTTAATTCGTAGAAATTTAATAATTTTAATTTATGTTTTAAAGAATTTTTAAAAGTATATATATATTTATAAAAGAAACGTTAAACCTAATTAGTGTATAGACGGTCTAGGCGTTTGACAGAACCGAACAATTTTTAGAACATTGATTGATTTTTATGATGCATGTATCCCATGAATTCGATAAATTATAAATATTTAAGTACATAATGTTTCGATGCTTTATAATGGTTTTGATCACATCTTCCTTTTAAAAAAATACTACATTTACGACAAGAAAAATACTAAATTTATTTTTAAGTGAACTTTTGTAGAGACCATGTCATATATGTGTATATCATAGTCATAAATTTTATTTAAAAGATATGCCATCCATGTTTAAAAAAAAAAAAAAAGTTGTCAAAAACATAATTTAGCGTATTGATTATAATCAGACCCATAAACTAAAACATTGTCAATTTTTTTTTATTTTTTGGAAGATCAAAACCCACAAGATTTAAGTGCTCCTAAAAATAAAATAAAGTGGTTGATTGTTTATCCATAATGAATTATTTACGAAGAACAAAGAAAAGAAGAATTAATGATATACTTAGATTTACGAAGTTGCATAACTTTATCTTGTTAAATTTATAAAGTAGAAAAAGATTACTTTTTGGTAAGCCAATCAAGTTATAGTCTTTTTGCTTATTTCCCGTACAAGAGAGTGTCACATCCATCGATATTGCTTCAACTCCTTAATTCCCAAGTTCACCTTCCCTGTGAAGTTTCCTTCCTTCTTCTCTCTTTAAATAAAACCCTCACTCTCTCTCTCTCTTTTGTTCCCTCACACGCAGAGAGAAACCAAAACCAAAACCAAACCAGGAAGAGAAAAAACAATGGCGGAATCGGCGAAGCAACACATTGATCGTATTCGCAGGACTAAGTTTTCAATCGGCGGAGCCGAGAATCCGCTGACGGAGGATCTTCATCAGGCTGTGAAAAATCTCTCCGCTGAGCTCTACGCTAAGGATGTTCACTTCCTCATGGAGCTTATCCAAGTAACTTTACTCTCTCTCTCTCTGATGCACAAATTTCTCTGTTTCTCTTTGTGAGATGGTGTTTTTGATTTTGCTCAGTTTTTTCCCGAGGGTTTGTGCTCTTTTCCCGAGAAAATCTGGAAATCGAATTTGAATTATCTAATTTTCCCGCACTATATTTCCTCGTATGCATATCTCTGTATATTTTGGGTTAAAATATGTGTGTTTGCGTTGATGTGTGTATAGTGGAATTTCTGATGTTGTGTGGACGAAAGTCTATTCTCTGTATCAAAGGGAAGGAATGATTTTTGTTTCTGGAAAATGTTGAATCAAAGCGAAGGAATGATTTTGGGTTAAAAATGTTGTGTGTTCACTTTGCTATGTTTCATGTATCGAACCGCATTCATAATTTCACATGATGAGGCCTTGTTTCGTGTATACGTCAGAATCATCATGTTTGCTCTTTGCACACATGAACATAAATGGTTTTTGATTTTTGAAGTGTACATATCAAAATGCAACTGAGTTTATGTGAAATTTCAAGTACCGGTTAAAGTATTGTCTCAAATCGATGTACATTTTATTCTGCTGGTTATAGAAAACATGTGTTCCTGGACTTTTTGCTAAGCATAAGATGTTTACTTTCTTATATATTATATTACAAAGATCAGCATTAGTTAGGAAACTATTTTAACCAGGAAACTGGTTTTCCTCCTACGATTTTGCTAATGCTAGGCATTGAATTTACCTTTGGTTTCCAGAACGCTGAGGATAATGAGTACCCGGAAGGTGTGGATCCATCTCTTGAATTTGTCATCACATCTGATGACATCACAGCCACTGGAGCTCCGGCCACTCTTCTTATCTTCAACAATGAGAGAGGTTTCTCCGAGAAGAACATTGAGTCCATTTGCAGTGTTGGAAGGTCCACCAAGAAAGGCAATCGAAAACGCGGGTATATTGGAGAGAAAGGTATGTCTTTGCCTTCTACTATGAACCTCAAGCCAAACTCAAATTTCAAAGACCCTTGTTCTTAC
Organism: Pseudoturritis turrita; assembly: GCA_900406555.1. Taxonomy (NCBI): domain Eukaryota; kingdom Viridiplantae; phylum Streptophyta; class Magnoliopsida; order Brassicales; family Brassicaceae; genus Pseudoturritis; species Pseudoturritis turrita. The sequence continues at coordinate 236,905 of OVBL01000198.1, read as the reverse complement.
ATGTGTTTTCTGTTTCAATCTTTTCGCAGGAATCGGATTCAAGAGTGTGTTTTTGATAACTTCTCAGCCTTATATTTTCAGCAATGGGTATCAGATTCGATTCGACGAGGCACCTTGCAGCCACTGCAGCCTTGGCTACATTGTTCCCGAGTGGGTTGAGCAACATCCTTCTCTAGTTGATATACAAAGGATTTATGGTTCGGGTTCTTCTCTTCCCACAACAACCATTATACTGCCTCTGAAGAGCGACAAAGTAAAGCCGGTGAAAGAACAGCTCTCGAATGTGCATCCTGAAGTTCTGCTGTTTTTGTCGAAAATCAAGCGTCTCTCTATCAGAGAACACTGCCAAGATCCTAAGCTCAGCACAGTGAACTCGATCGGGATTGTAAGCGAGACGAATTTTGTGACGAGGAAGAGCATTGATGCCGAGTCTTACACAATTCATCTTTCTGCTCGTGAAAATAGCAATACTTCTGAAAAAGAATGCAGTTACTATATGTGGAGGCAAAAGTTTCCGGTGAAACATGAGAACCGTGTGGAAAGGAGAAGCGAGGTTGAGGATTGGGTGATAACTTTGGCGTTTCCATTTGGAGAGCGTCTTGGCCTTGGAAATAGCTCTCCTGGTATCTATGCATTTCTTCCCACCGAGATGGTAACTAATTTTCCTTTCATCATACAAGCTGATTTTATCCTGGCATCGTCTAGAGAAACTATACTACTTGATGATATATGGAACCAAGGGATTCTCGACTCTGTTCCGTTGGCTTTTGTGAATGCATTCACCTCCTTGGTGAAAAAGACTGATGCTCCGGTGTCTAGCTTGCTGCCTGCTTTTAAGTTCTTGCCTGTAAAGCAATCTACTTACGCAAAGCTGAATGTTGTTCGAGAATCTGTGAGGACGAGGGTTTCTGCAGAGGAAGTTGTGCCAAGCGTCTCACATTTGGGACAGAAGTTCTTCCACAGGCCGTGCGAAGTGGGTCGTCTCATTCCTGCTTTCTGGGACATTTTGGAGAAAGCGAGAAGAGAAGGCGCGAGCCTGCAGAACATATCATCACATGGCTTGTACATTCTGGATTCATCTTTTGACAGACCCGAAAACGACAACGTTCTGGAGTTCTTGGGTTTGCAGAAAGTCAGCAACGAATGGTATGCAAAATGCATTCAGGGCTGTGATCTCGTGACGAGTGTTTCAGAAAATACGTATGTGGAGGTTCTTATTTTCATAGCTGAGAATTGGCAGTCTCGGTTTCAGAGTACAAACATGGGTAAAGTTCCGCTTATCAAATATGTTGTCCGAAAGGGAGTGACTTCACTTGGCAGTTTGGCAGATTTCAGTCCACGGACATTATGCTTGTCCACAGAACAGAATCAGTCATGGCTACTGGATTGGAACGATGAGTTCAGATGCATGTCTAAGTTCGTTTTCCTGCCACAGACAACCTGGGCAGCGTTGAAATATTGCTTGAAGAAGGAAACAATTCTCAATTGGCTCAAAGAGAAGGTTACCGTCGCAAATCTTAGTGTCTCTGAGTATGCAAAACGTCTCCGGGAGAATCTTAATGGAGATAAGAAGCTTGTGGTTGCATATGCACACTTTCTGTATCACTCACTCATGAAGGATGTGTTATCGAATGATGAGGCTGTTAAATGTTGTAAAGACATGCCGCTTGTGGACAACTATGGGAATGTCAACACAAGCAGGAATGGTGTTCTTGTTCCTGCTAGTGCAGGTAAATGGGTGAGCTTAATTGGGTCTTATCCTTGGAGGCAGGAAGGCTTTATTGAACTTTGGGAGGAGTATTTGTCGTCTGGAAGGTTTGCTGGTGTGCGGTCTAATCAGAGAGAGCTTCTCGAGTTTCTGGAATCTTATGCTAAGGCTGGAGATATACCTGACATAAAACCACCAAATGCCGCTATACCTGCGTTGTCTGGGGCTCTAAGAAAGGAGAATGCTCTGTTGCTCTTGGAGTGGATTAAGTGTAATAGACATTCTCTTCCTTCCAAGTTTCTGGATTCTGTTAAAGGAGGCAGTTGGTTGAGAACAACCATGAATGGGTTCTCTGATTATCGGTCGCCTTCTCAGTCATTTTACCATACTTCATCATGGGGAAGTATTCTGCAGAACAGTTCGATTCTTGTGGATATTCCACTGGTTGATCGGAGCTTCTATGGGAAAAAGATTGAGGAGTACAAAGAAGAGTTGAAAACTGCTGGTGTCATGTTTGAGTTTAGTCAAGCCTGTGAATTTGCTGGCGACCACCTTATGAGTTTAGCTAAGACCTCGTCACTGTCAAAAGCCAATGTGTTCTCGATTCTGAAATTCATCAGGCACTTGAGAGAGAAGCTCCTCCCACCAGATGATTTCATTAGAGCCATCAAAAATCGCCCTTGGCTAAGGACAACTTCCGGGGACAGATCTCCAGATGGAGCTGTTCTGTTCAGCCAAGACTGGAAAGCTGCGTCTCTGATTAGTGATATTCCATTCATTGATAGAGATATCTATGGTGAAGTTAACATCAATGACTTCAAGAAAGAGCTTGAGTTGCTAGGCGTTGTAGTTCAGTTTCCCGATCGCAGCCTCATCGTCTCTCATTTGAATCCTTCGAAGCTGAATTATCTGACACCTGATGCAATGCTCTTGGTACTTGATTGCATGCGTCATTTGAGTCCTCCAAAGTTGATGAATGCCCTGAGAAATTCTCAATGCTTCAAGACGAAAAGCGGCTACAAAAGTCCTGCAGATTGTTTCATACCTGATCCGGAATGGAGTTGCCTTATATCGGTTTTTGATTGTTTCCCTTTGATCGACGAGGATTTCTATGGAAGCAAAATCTTTTCCTACAAAGAGGAGTTGAAGCAGATTGGTGTTGTGGTTCAGGTAGAAGAAGCTGTGAAAGGGTTTGTGCGCACATTTAAGCACAAAGCTACTACCTCTGGTCTAACCCGATGTACCGCCACGTCTCTACTATCTTGCTACAGGAAACTGATGGGAAGTAACCACAAGTATCCTGATGATCTCATGAAAAGCTTCAAAGAGCTACAATGGCTGCATACCAAACTTGGCAACTTCCGTGCACCAAAGGACTGCATTCTCTTTGAAGAAGACTGGGAACCTCTCCGTCTCATAGCGAATCTCCCCTTCATCGATGACAGCTCAAACTGGTACGGCAATAGCATACACGATTACAAGAAAGAGCTAGAGAGCTTGGGAGTTACGGTTGAGCTGAGAAAAGGCATGAGCCATCTGGTTAGCTCCCTAAGTCTCCCTGATCCATCTCGCATCACTCCTTCAAGCGCACTGTCTCTTCTTAAGTGCATCACGTTCTTGCTTAAGGACAGATTTGGGAAACTCCCTGAAGAGTTTATTGAAAAGGTTTCTGTCAAATGGTTGAAGACACATGCTGGTTACCGCAGTCCTAATGAGTGTCTCTTGTTTGATAACAGCTGGGAATTAGAGCCGTGTGATGGTCCTTTCATCGATGAAGAGTATTATGGCTCAGAGCTCAAATCGTACAAGGAAGAGCTAATTGCGATTGGAGTTAGCCATGATCAAGCCAAAGCTTGTCAGTTGCTTGCTAGCCACATTTGTTTTGCTGATTCTGACGCGATATCCCGGATATATTGTTTTCTCTGTAAATCTGGATGGAAACCCGAGAAGGGTGCGTCTTCAGGCCGAATCTGGATCCCCGATGGTGAAAAATGGGCCGATGTTTCTAGCTGCGTGCTCTATGACAAAGACAAGCTCTTTGGATCACAGCTAAACGTTCTTGAAAACCATTACGACTGTGAAAAGGATCGCGAGCTTCTTGGCTTCTTCTCATCTGCATTTGGCGTGAGAATTTACCCGTCGATTGAAGATTACTGTGCTTTGTGGAAAGATTGGGAGATGACAAAGGACAGATTGTCAAACGATGAGTGTTGTGCGTTCTGGAGATTCGTCGTGCGACACGGTAACAACACTGTTCTGGAGCTCCTCTCTGAATCAGTTTCGCGTTTGCCTGTTAACGCAGCAGATAGCGGCAGCAATGGAGGAATCATGTTATCGAACATAAGCGACGTGTTCATAGCTGATGACTTGCTCTTGAAAGATCTCTTCATAGATTCCCCTGTTTTCGTCTGGTACCCAACTCCAAGCATCCCTACCTTGTCACAAACGAAGCTTATGGAGCTTTACAGAAAAATCGGCGTCAAAGAGATCTCCAAATGCGTCGAGATGGCAGAAGCTAAGTTAACCGATGGAGTCAAAATCGAGCAGCAAGAGAATAATCTGATCGGACCGGGGCTAGTCAGTCTAGTTCTCGGGTTTCTCTCTGATCCATCTCTCAAGATAGAAGCTGGGGAACGTTCTAGAATGATACACGGACTTCTTAACCTTAAGGTTCTGGAAACTTCGGAGACAATCTCGACGGAGTATACTCTGAAGCTACCGTCGAAGGGAGAGAAGTTAATAGCAAAGGCTAAGCAGATGATAAGGTGGGAGAGAGAGAAAGGAGTTGTTTATGCAGAGAAGATTGAGAAAGCGTGTGGGAAAAGAAAGGTTTTGGAGTACGCCACGTGTTTCGCAGAGGTGATTGCTAAAGGAGTGATGTGGGAGAGAGAAGATCTGATCGGAAGGTTATCTGAGCTTGTGAAGATGGCTTACTTGGTGGAGTTTGATGAAGAGGCTTTAGAGTTTCTAATGAAGTCCAAGAACCTTCAGGTCTATGAAGAAGACGAGAAACTTATCTCAGATGCCTTCTCTCACAAGTAACCTAAGGTACGTTGATGTTGAATCTCATTTCTCGTTTTGTATGCTTCTGTATATTGGTATTTTGGTCTGTGAATGTGCAAGTCGGCTTCTGTAAATGTAAATATGTTTCTTTTCTGTTTTTTTGCAGATGCCTTCTATCTCAAGTAACCTCAAGGACCTCTATGTTCAATCTCGGTTACTTTGGTATTTTACAGCTTTGCAAACCTCATGACTCTTTTGAAGTTTCCCTATTAAAAATGAAATATTGAAGTTTTTTCTCTTTACTACCAGCAATTAAAAAGCTTTTATATCCTTTGAACACTTTACACAAACGCGTTACAATGAGGTAAATAAAGAAACAAACAAACATGAATCACAATCTTGTGTTTTCGTCTTCCTTTTTTTACTGAAATCTTTTTAATAGTGTTATCGGCTTAAACCGGTGACTATGACCGTCCTAAACCAGTTCCGGTTCTGCCTCTACCTGTTACTGCATCAGATATCTCAAGTCGTAGTTCTCTGGAAGCATCATTGTCTGAAGACTCTGAGCTATCCTCACCGACTCTTTTTGATACAGACTCATCTCTGGTTCTTAAATCTTCGTTAACACGGCTTGAAAATTCCCAGCTCCCTCCTCTCCTTCCCCTGCTCGACTCTCTCGAATGTATAATTCCGCGTCCTTCAGATTCTTCTGGTGGAAGCATTCTGCTCAAATCCCGTGATGTAACTGATGTTTCCATGTCCTTGTCCATGTCCCCGAGCTCTTCTTCTACTGTCTCGTGCCACACCGGTTTTCTCCCCATCTCTATGTCGTGGGAAACTTTCTGTAAGCTCGGGCTTGCCATCCCTCCGTTTACTGCCCTTGGTGGGATTGCTGCCTCCTTTGAAACCTTTGCTCTGAAACTGTTCTGAGATAAGGCAACGCTTGTGCAGAATACTTCCATGAAATTCCCAATTATCCCTTTGTTGAAGGGGTTCTCGTGTCTATCATACCGATACCTAAAGTTTTCGTAAGTTGACTGCCAAAATCACAACATATCAAAACAACAGAAAACCGATGTTACAATCAGCTAAATCATCCAACGGTTTCAGGGCATTGTGAAACGAGATTTTAGAGATTTTACCTGATTGGTACTGATTAGGTACAAGTGGAAACCGGTAAGCCCACCAACGAACCAGATCGAGATGAAAGTGTAGATTATTAGTGCGATGGAAGCAGGAGTCTTGATAAACGATCTCCATATGTTTATCTTCTCACCATGCATTATGCGCTTAACGTAAATCCAGCAAAACACATGGACATAAATGCAGAGAAGAGCCGAGCACAACACAAACATGAAGTAGAACCTGTAGTTTCTCTGCATTAACATTAGTTTCTCTGCATTAACATTAGTTCCTCCAGGTATATGCAATAATCCTTTTTAGCAGGTTGATTATACATTTAGTGAAAAACATTTCATTTAACCGGTCGGTTATTCTCTGCAAAGATAGTTTTAATTCTTTTCTCCAAATTTAGAAACCTGAGATGGATAATACGTGTCGCGTTTTGAGAGCCTCAAATATTCACAAGGTTCAATCAGAGAGATGAAAAAAAGAGTGAACAATAAAGATTTTTGTTGAGGCAAAAGAATATCCATTACCAATCCAATGCACTGACCAAGCCAAGGACAGTGATGATCAAATTTCTCCACGCAGTTGTTGCATATCGAGCAATGAGAAGCACGGGGTGGCCTATAAAGCATGCATGTGTCACAGTATTTGATCTTCACAGTGATTCCATTCACAATCATATCCTTTGTCCGAGGCAACCGACTCTGCGGAGTATGAGCAAGACGTGGTTCTCCATTGCTTTCATTACCCTCTGGTTCTGGAGGATATAGATTACGTGGTATTATTCCTGGGTCTCTCCCAGAGGTTAGAAGAAGAAATATTAGATCCTGTGGACAGACAACGATAGAAATTTATTATCAAGATTCAAAGAGTAAAGGATGCAGAAGAGATATATGTAAGCAGAAGCGGAATCGAATTCAGAATCAGGGACCAAACATTCATCAGAAAGAGCAACTCACTAATAAATTCAGACCAACAGCGACGGCTAATATTGATACTCCTCTATGGTGAGGGAAATCATCAATAAATTTTCTGCCAACAAAAACACAGAAAATAGTGACAGGAGCTGTAATCAAGAAGACGGTGATAAGAATAGATCGAGCATCGGGTCCAAACACGAGCCTTCCTCCAAGGAAGAACACCTGGAGAGAGAGAGAAAAAAGAATAAATCAAAGATCAGTACGATATCGACAAAGCTAGTTACATACATCACCAAAACAGTTGAATTAACAACTCTTGTAACTATGACAAGACACATCTTGACAAATCTTTACTGAAGTCTGATAAATCCCACACACACAAAAAAGCTCTAACATTGTCAGAGACCAGCAACTTTGACAGCATAAGCTATGCCGACCAAATCTCTTCAGCTTAAGAAGACACATTATCCAAATAACTGTAGAACCTCTAGACAAAGTACATGAGGAACTGATTTAGGAGACCAAACCAAACAAGGTAAAGCAGAAAATCATATGCCAAATGGACTGGGATATAAAGAGATTTCTCTGATGGTTTCTTGCAAGTGTTTTCTCTAATTCTCTCAGGGAAAGCACAGATCTTGGTGAATCATTAGATGAAAAACATCATGGAAACTAGTTTTTAAGTTTTAACGATTGGAAAGTAGGATTTGATGTCTTTTCAAAGTCAAAATCCCAAATTAAGAAAGAGAATGAGCTAAACCCCTAAAAAAAGCTGCAAACAACTTCCTAAAATCATACATCTCAAAATTAGGGCATAGAAGTCAACTTATAAGTCTAAACTTCTGAAAAACGAACAAACCCAGAAAAAAAAACAAAGAAGATGATGATTATGTGATGACTTCTGGGTAAACAACAATAGTTCCACCAAAAATCTGAGGATTTCGATTCAGATCTTACTCAAAGACCTTAAATCTGACCCAGAAAACACAAAATCATAAGAGAGAGAGAAAGAGACTCACGTTATTCCCTTTCCAGCCTCTATAGGTTCTGATCAGCTCATCTCCGCCACCGCAACCGCCGCCGCTAGAAGCCGGAGCTCCGGGACGACGATTTGATGGCTGCAAATCTATCATCGGAAACAAAAAAAATCGTGTTTTTGCTCCAAAGTCTCGAAAGCAAATAAATTTGCTACAAAAGGAGAGAAGAAAATTAAAAAAATCAAAAAATCAAAAAAGGGATTATTGACTTGGGACAGAGAATTATGTTTTTCTCTCCGGCTACTTGGCCTCCTTAAGCCACCTTTTCCCTTTTACTAGTCAACTAATTTCAAAGAAAATCAATTAAATTAAACGTGTTTATGGTAAACCAATTAATGCCTTTTTTGTTTTGTTTCTGTCACAAATTAATGGGTGTGTAATAATATGTAGAGGAATCAGTCTTGCACCAAATCTTTTGAATATTTTTTCCCTTTTAAAATTAGAAATTATCATTTCAACTATTGTGATTTTTCCCTTTTAAGTTTATCTTCTCACCATGCATGATCTGCCATAAGTGCATATTTTAAAGTTTGAACTTTATGTGTTAAACGTTATTCAAAATAATTCATGTGTGAAACCGTTTTCTCTTAGTTAAATGTCTAATTAAACCGACCATGCCTTCATAAATATTAGACAATTTGAATGTAAAGAAAATTTTAAAATTTTTATTTGTAAAAAAATGCAATTCTTTATTTATATTTTTACCATATATATATATATATATATATATATATTATGCGTGGACAGTTTTCTACTAAATCCTCTTAACTAATAAAAGAAACACTTTCTCCTTCCAATTTAGCTGGAAATTATTTCATTCCATTGAACCACAATTAAAAAAAAAAAAATTGTAAGAATTTCTTTTCTAAATAAAAAATCTGAGCATTTGACTTATACTTCCCACGGTCAAAATAGGCAATTAGATGTATACATTAGGTTCACAAACCATAAATCATTTTTATCAAACATATTCTTTTTGTCTTTTCATTTTCTAATTTATTATAAAGAGCATAAGAATTTTTTTTTTTTTTTGGGTTAAATTCAGACATACAAACACATTCTTTTCATATTAGAATATGGTAAAATTTAGGATAAATATAAAAAGATTCATTTTCTATATAGTTATTGAGATTTTTATTTGGAAACATGGATTACAATTTTAACCCAAAAATGGATTACATAAACATTCGTTTTTAAAAAACAAAAATTTGAGCAATTTTTTGGATTTATCTATTTTAATTAAAACTCTGGTTGATGACTATTTAGAAAAAATTTGTACGTGGATTCAACTATTAGGGTAAGTCTTTTATACAAACAACAAATGTATCGAGGCCGAAAAAATACGATGGTGAGATGTTTTCTAACTGCTCTCCGCACGATCAGAAAGACCACAGTTTTGAGGTATGGAAAATCTAGAAAGAAGTCGAAAATGGAAAGAAAATGGGTTTAGTGACATTGGATCGAAATGGGTGATCTGCGGTGTATCTGGAAGTTTAGAAAGCACTTTAAAGTGAAAGAAGTAAAGAAAGAACAAATATTTTGAGTGGAGAATGACCAAGAATGGCCAAAAAAGTAACCAAAAAATGGTCGGAGTGGAAGAGAGACTAGGTCTCGAGAAGCAAGAAATGCTAAATGTTTAGTAAACAGTGTTAAAGAAGGACTTAGGCAAGACGTAAAAAAAGATATCCCTTTCTTTCGTTGGAGAAAAATGTATTTATAGAATTTCACCTGTCCGGGCTAGGATTTTGGGTCATACGTCCTGGGTTGGATCGAGTTAGGTTCCATCCGTTTGGACATGTATGAAGCATTCAAGTGATTTTTAGCTACCACCTCTATCTTTATGTGCCAGCTGGCCGACAAGTTAGTCTCGAGACTCAGAGTGATGTCACTGCCGATGAGGTGCAATGTATGATGCGGCGGATCAGGCGCTCGGAGGCTCCCTGGAATCACCTATGTTGCTTAATCGTTCAATAGAGCAAATCTAGCTGTTTTACCTATCACATGCGCAATGTAAAGAATATTAACCATTTGACCGAAGATCAATTTGAATATATTTGAATATTTGAATTTGCGCCATTGAAAGTAAAAGATCATACTTCTCCCGGGTTTCTGATACGAAAATCCGGGGTGCGTGTCTTACTCCCGTCTGCTTATTCCCTGTATGTATGACCACTCAGTCTCCTATCCGGTTTGTCCCTAGCGGTATGGCCACACCGTTCGGACACGAGAGATAAAGACATGTGGCCTTACCCATCGAATTACTTGGACCATTGTATATCATGTCCAAATACCTCTAGGATTGGCCCAACACACCAAATAAACAAATGGCGTTAAAAAATTCGCCTAAACTAATTACACGTAGTGGTAAGAGATTCGTCTAAATTAAGAGAATAAATTTACCCAAACAATGACGTTAAAAATATAATAAATAAATATATTTTGGGCATAACAATATATTTGCCAAATTCTAACAACACAATTTTGGTGTTAGTTACATGTTTTATCTACAAGTGCTACCTCAATTATTATTTTTAACATCAAGTGCTAATTAATTTTATTTATGTCTCTAGGATTTAGTTCTTATATAATAAAGTAGATGAAATTATGTCTTTTTGTCATCAACAACTTGCTTACACACTTTATGGATTATAATTTTTCATGTGATAACCACGGTACTAATACAAATTATTAGACTACATCACTAATAATATTAAATTATGTTAGAATGAAATTTTTTAAATTGTTTAATTAATGTAGAATATTTATTTTATAAATATAGTTACTCAATCTAATAACATTATATTTAGGCAGACTTATAAGTTTTAACCATATGTGAATTATTTTTTTTGTTAAAATGTGAAATTTATTAATCAACAAAAGAAAAATATTTACAAAATCTGGAAATCAAAAACTGAATTAGACCAGAATAAATTTGAGAAGATCGAAAATTATCTATATATACGTGGGAAGGAAAATCAGCCACGTACTTGTCCAACAGGTAAGCCTATTGATGGGGCTTTCATCTTGTAGGGAGTGGAGGGATACGATCATACGATGCAGTTCTAATAATTTGATCTATTAAAAATCATCGATTTAATATATATGAATTATACTCGAATGTAAAAATGTGCATAGTCTAATAATCCTTTTTAAAACCTTTTTTAGATTCGATTATATAGTGATTTCAATTTTTACCTTCCGGATGAGAACATATCCATAAAACCGTCCACAGCATATCCATATTGTTAGTTGCTGATTGATTAATATCACAATTATGTCAACATTTTAGATGGTCATCAGATAATGGATCTATTATCTTCTTCATTTAATTTCTATGAAATTGACATTTGATTTCTTTGAATTTAGACTAACCGTAAAATGTATAATTCAATACGTGTTGAACAGTTCTTCTCGTCAACTTTGGTCTCGTTTTATGATTTGTTGGACCCTCTTTTCGTTAAAAACTAAAAACCATCTTTTTCTTCTTCTTTTTTTTTCCAATGGACCATACACTACAAGAAAACTGTGTTTTTACCTCGAAAAATAGCGTCGAATAATAGCCGACGCTAATATTGTATCGAATTTGCGACTACTTTACGTCGAGATAAGCATTCGACGCAAAATCGACGCTAAAAAGCGTCGAAAATTTTCGATGCTAAATCGATGCTAATTAGCATCGATTTAGCATGAAAATAGCGTCGAAATGTGTAAATCGACGCTAAATCGATGCAACATTAGCATCGATTTAGCATCATGTATTTTCAACGCAAATTAGCGTCAAAATTAGCGACGAAACTGTAGTTAGGTGAAAACGTTTTTTAATTGGTGCACCTGTTTTTTCGCGACGATTAAAGCGACGCAAATTCGAAGCTAAATTTTGACGTAAAGGACGCAAAATATTTCGATGCAAAATATCGATGCAAATTCGATGCTAAATCATTGCAAAAAACTCTGAAATTTCCTATATATAGCTCACGCCACAATGAATCAAAAACACAACAAAAAACCATACAACTTAAAAAAGTAGTTTAAAAACGCTTTTTAATCAAAATTTCAAAATAAAATGTCTTACGGGGCGACATATACGCATTAAGAAGCTGGATGTATCGGCGCAGAGATTCAAATGGAGGCATTTCACAAGAGTTCCTCAACGGACTTCAAATATTCATGGCTCAGGCGAGTAGCGTGCACACGATTCAATGGACCGGAGTGATGGTGTGCCCGTGTCGGAAGTGAAAAAATGTGACGACCCAACTGGTTGATGTTGTTGGTACGCATTTATTTAATAGAGGGTTCACACCTGAGTATTATGTTTGGTTTTATCATGGGGAGGGATATGTGAATGAAACTGCGGGTATAGTAGTAGCAATTACTAACCTATAGATCATGGCTATTCGAATGAGCAATATGATCAACATCATCATCAATTTGTTAATTATGAACATGATGTCGGAGTAGAACATAATAGGTTTGAAGAAATCGTAACCGATGCATTTTCTGGAGTTACGTCAGCTCATGATGATGTTGATGAGGAACCTAATGTGGATTGTTGGGGTCAAAACCCACTCAGCTGTGATCAATGGGAAAATGGCTAAGTATGGATATACGAAGAATCAGACAAGGCCGAAGTCGTGGCCTAAGTCATTTCTATATAAACCCACTTAGGCACGATACGAGCTCACTACGGCCATGATACGAATCCACTTAGGCACGATACGAGCTCACTTCGGCCGTGATACAAATTCACTTAGGCATGATACGAGCTCATTTCGGCCATGATACGAGTCAACTTTGGCACGGAGAATCCCACTTCGGCAAGGCCACTTCGGCACAGAGAAGCCCACTTCGGCAAGGCCACTTCGGCACGGAGAAACCCACTTCGGCAAGGCCACTTCGGCACGGAGAAGCCCACTTTGGCAAAGCCACTTCGGCACGGAGAAGTCCACTTCGGCCAGCGATACGCCTCCACTTCGGCGAGCTCCACTTCGGCCGCAACTCCACTTTGGCAAGGCCACTTCGGCACGGAGAAGTCCACTTCGGCCAGCTATACACCTCCACTTCGGCAACGCCTCCACTTCGGCGAGCTCCACTTCGGCCGCAGCTCCACTTCTGCAAGGCCACTTCGACACGGAGAAGTCCACTTCGGCCAGCGATACGCCTCCACTTCGGCAAGGCCTCAACTTCGGCGAGCTCCACTTCGGCGAGCTCCACTTCGGCCGCAGCTCCACTTCGGCTATGATACGAGCTCACTTCGGCCGTGATACGAATCCACTTAGGCACGATACGAGCTCACTTCGGCCACGATACGAGCTCACTTCGGCCGTGAATTGTTTCTATACGAAGCTGTCTGGTCGAAGTCATTTCAATACGAAGCTGTCTGGCCGAAGTCATTTCTATACGAAGCTGTCTGGCCGAAGTCATTTCGATACGAAGCTGTCTGGCCGAAGTCGTTTCCATACGAAGCTGTCTGGCCGAAGTCATTTCCATACGAAGCTGTCTGGCCGAAGTCATTTCTATACGAAGCTGTCTGGCCGAAGTCATTTCCATACGAAGCTGTCTGGCCGAAATTGTTTCTATACGAAGCTGTCTGGCCGAAGTCATTTCCGTACGAAGCTGTCTGGCCGAAGTCATTTCCATACGAAGCTGTCTGGCCAAAGAAATTTTTATACGAAGCTGTCTGGACGAAGTCATTTTTATACGAAGCTGTCTGGCCGAAGTCATTTTCATACGAAGCTGCCTGGCCAAAGTCATTTCTATACGAAGCTGTTTGGCCAAAGTCGTTTCTATACGAAGCTGTCTGGCCGAAGTCATTTCCATACGAAGCTCTCTGGCCGAAGTCATTTCCATACGAAGCTGTCTGGCCGAAGTCATTTCCATACGAAGCTGTCTGGCCGAAGATATTTTCATACGAAGCTGTCTGGCCGAAGTCATTTCCATACGAAGCTGTTTGGCCGAAGTCATTTCCATACAAAGCTGTCTGGCCGAAGATATTTTTACACAAAGCTGTATGGCCGAAGTCATTTCTATACGAAGATGTCTGGCCGAAGTCATTTCCATACGAAGCTGTCTGGCTGAATTCATTTCCATACGAAGTCAACAAGCCCATCTTCGGCCGATTTCGATACAAAGGCCCACGAAGCCAAGCCGACTTAGCTAAATAGAAATCCCGAAAGTTTAGGAAATTTTTCTTATCTCTTTGGGATTGAACTGGCCGACTCAAACTAGTATATATATATATATCAATGTACATCTCTTGAAAAAAGGATCCGCAATTTACTTAGTAAAAAATCCTAGACTTTTTTGCTCGAAAACACTTGTACGAAAAGCTTTTCGAAACAGCTCAATAAAACCATCTTTGGATCTTCGCTTTCGTGGTTCATACATAGAAATTTCACCCCTCTTAACAAACCTTCGACAAATCTAATTGTGTTGATTTCGACTCCCACATGGATGCTAATTTTTTTTATGATATGCTTGATTCTGCAAAACAGCCACTCTACAATGGATGTAGAGAATGTCTGTCTAAATTGTCATTGACATCTAGGATGATGACAATTAAGTCTGATCATAATGAATTCAAGAGTTGCATGGATGATTGGGCAGCTCTGTTGAAAGAGTATTTGCCAAAGAGTAATAAGGCAGCTGAGTCATATTACGACATACATAAGCTGGTCTCTAGTTCAGGTTTGCCCTCTCAGATGATAGATGTTTGCATTGACAATTGCATGATATTTTGGAAAGATGATGGAAATCTGCAGGAATGTCGTTTTTGCCAAAAGCCGAGATTTAAGCCCCAAGGGGATGGTAGAAGTAAAGTGCCGTACCAGAGAATGTGGTACCTGCCCATAACTGAAAGGCTACAACGGCTATATCAATAAGAATGGACTGCTGCGTCAATGAGGTGGCATGCGGAACATTCAACTAGTGAAGGAGAAGTTCATCATCCTTCTGATGCAAAAGCTTGGAAACACTTTAAGTCGGTACACTCCAATTTTGCTAAAGAGAAGCGTAATGTTTATCTTGGGCTATGTACAGATGGTTTTAGTCTATTCGGTATGTCAGATAGGCAATATTTGTTGTGGCCGGTTATATTAAGACCTTATAACCTTCTTGTTCTTGAGTATTTTAGTCCCTGGTCCGAAGCATCCAAGAAGATCTCTTGATGTGTTTTTGCAGCCGCTGATACACGAGTTGAACCAGTTGTGGGCTACCGGTGTTCGTACGTTTGATTACTCTAGGCAAATGAATTTTACAATGCGGGCTGTGCTTATGTGGACTATAAGCGATTTTCCAGCGTACGGAATGTTATCTGGTTGGACAACGCATGGAAGATTGTCATGTCCATATTGCCTAAATGAGACATATGCCTTTCAACTCAGAAATGGTAGAAAATCTTGCTGGTTTGATTGTCACCGCATGTTTCTCCCTATGAACCATCCGTACCGGTGGAACAATAGGTTGTTTAGGAAGGAAAAACGTGTACGTATCCCCGCACCTCAGTCTCTATTCGGGGAACAAATTGAAGAACAAATTGATTATTATGGAGGTCAAGACACAGTCAAACGTGGGGGTAACTGGCTTAATATTCCGGCCAATATGCCAAATAGATATCATGAAGAACACAATTGGCATAAGAGGAGCATTTTCTGGGACCTACCATACTGGAAGGATCATCTACTGCACCACAATCTTGATGTGATGCACATTGAGAAATTTTTTTTGATAACATCGTGCACACAATCTTGAACGTACAGGGCAGGACTAAAGAAAACATCAAGTCTAGACTCGACTTACCTGTTATATGCTCAAGAGCTGAGTTGCATCTCACGGGAGATGGGAGAGCTCCAGTGCCTATCTTTAGATTGTCATCGGAAGGGAAATCGGCATTCTTCAACTGGGTTTCTATCCACGTCAAGTTCCCTGATGGATACGTCTCAAAGCTCTCTAAGTTTGTTGAACAAGGCAAAAAGTTTTCAGGTATGAAGAGTCATGATTGTCATGTGTTTATGCAGAGATTATTGCCTTTCTCATTTGCAGAGCTTTTACCAGCGAACGTACATGAAGCACTTGCAGGTAAAATTTGGTTCTTGTAATATATATATACATATATAAACAAATTCAATGGAAATTGTAAGTAGACTGGTTTTTGATTGATATAAACATTGTTTCAGGTGTTGGGGCATTTTTTTGGGATCTGTGTGCGCGAACTCTAACTAAGGATGGAATTCAATAATTGGATAATAACATTCCAATATTATTGTACAATTTAGAGAAGATCTTCCCTCCGTCTTTCTTTGATGTGATGGAGCATCTTCCTGTCCATCTCCCGTACAAAGCTGCCCTAGGAGGACCCGTTCAGTTTCGGTGGATGTACCCTTTCAAGTGCTTCATGAAACATTTAAAGGAGAAGGCAAATAACCTTGCAAGGGTAGAAGGATCAATTGTTGCGGGGAATTTAACGGAAGAAACCTCACATTTAAGCTCATACTACTTTCCCCCAACTGTCCGCACACGGCAAAGAGCTCCGCGTAGGTACGACGATGGTGGTGTGGCACCAACTTATCCAGTTTCTGATGTGCCAGATATATTCTCAGCAGTTGGTAGGCATGCCGAAATCATAAAAGAAGAAGAATGGTCCTCTCACGAGGACTACAATTGTGCACACACGTATATTCTATTACAATGTGACGAAGTGGGCCCATTTGAGAGGTATATATATATATATATATATATATATATTATTCTATTACATATATTAAGGTTCCGAATCTAATTATATTATATGCTAAAGAAACAAATATATACTATAACATATTTCTGCCAGTGAATTCATTCGACAGGTTTACGAGGCTTTCCCAAATGCATCACCAGATGAGATTGAAAAGCGTAAAGCCAAACACTTTGCTAAATGGTTAAAGATCCAATTAAGTTATAAATTTTTATCTATACATATATATATGGTTTTCAAAAGCACCTATTTACATCGTGCATAATTTATTTTTCAGGTTGCATATAAAGACACGTCATACCCTATGTGGTTTAGAGAGTTGATTCAGGGTCCTATGGAAAGATAGAGTCATCCCCGATGTATTTTACACGAGGTTATATGTTTCACACGTTCGAATGTGGCAGAAATCACGCTACTGCAAATTACGGTGTGGTCGTTCGAGTTAGGGATAGCAATTTCTATGGCATTATACAAGACATTATTGAAGTACATTATCCTGGATTGGTTAACTTAAAGTGCACACTTTTCAAATGTGATTAGTTTGATCCAGTTGTTGGACGCGGCGTTATATTGGGCAAGTTTGGTGTCATTGATGTTAATGGATAGCGTTCTTATACAAAATATAAGCCATTCATCCTTGCATCACAAGTAGATCAAATCTGTTTCATTCCATATCCACGTGTTAAGAAAACCGGGATTTCATGGTTATCTGTGCTTAAAATAGCCCCAAGAGGAATTATAGTTGAATCTGACGACGAGCCTATGCAATGTGAAGCTGCCGTAGATATGTCAACTCCCACACAACATATAGACAATATCATTCTCATTGATCTGCAAAATCGAGAAGTTGAAATACTTCCCGATGCTACAGACGAAGAAAATTCCGAAGACGAATTTACTAATGAGGGCCAGGAAACTACTGATGAAGAGGACGAGGATTCGAATAATGGTTCAGATGGTGAAGAATAAATGTTAAGTTTTATATTTTGAATGTATAAATATGAATTATAATAAAATAAGTAGAATATTTGATAATTTACATGTTTACCATATATATAGATTGGATAGACAATAAGATTGATATTGTTACGAATTTATGTAGTAATTAGATCTATCACAGAAAATTTTAAATAAATGTAAAATACATGTAAATTGTAATCAGGGTAGCATCGATTTAGCAACGAAGTAGCGTGGAAAAGCTTATAAATCGACGCAAATCGACGCTACCTGATGAAATTTGACATTTAAGGTATAAGGTATAGCGACTCCTTGTATAGAATATTTAGATTTTCCGTCGATTTTCATTCCAAAATTGTGCCGGTTAAATGAAAATATTTTGCTGTTGCGTCGATTCGACGCAAAATCCAAATATTTTCAGTCCAAAATTTTGGGTCAAAATGAAAATATTTTAATTTTGCGTCGACACTATTTTCCTATATATGCTCGACTTCTCCTCTCCCCTCATTCGCACCATCTCTCTCTCTCTCTCTCTCTCTCATCCGATTTTCCAGCAAAAAAGGTATTTTTTTATCTAATCTTTTAAATTTTTAATTGCTAGATTTTTAAGTTAATTTAGATGTTTAGGTATGGAATATATACTTAGGTTTGGATATTAGAAATTTGATATCGATTTAGTAATAGAATTTATTATATTATAACGAAATATTTATTGTTTAAATATTATTTTCCAAAATATAAATTATTTTTGCTAGATGCAACCACCTACGTACCAACAATTTCTTAGCGAGGATACGCTACATCCCCGATCTTCAGATTCTCGCCATGGATCTAGTTCGCGATCTGTTGCTTAGTCCCGTGAACGGGCGCCACCACCTCTTCGACATCTGCCTCAACCACAGCCGCCGCGTTAGCCACATCCGGTACAGGGAGTCGAGGATCCCGAGGATGAGTACCAGCCTCCTCCGCCGCCAAACCCGACTCTTATGATGCGGATTACGGAGCTTCTCCGGCAACCGGGCCGGGATGAACGGGTTAAGATTTTGGATCCTGATAGGCGTCCAGGCACTTATTGGTACGATAAATATTTATAATTAATTAATATTTAATTATTTAGTTAAATTAATATTTATTTATATCTAATTTCTTTTTATTATAGGTTTACCATCGATAATCCGGTTGCCCGTTCTGTCACCGCACGATCAAGGGCTATTTCACTATGTCACATGCTAACTGGACGCACACGCCGCAGACTATTCGAGACATTTTGTTCGAGTCATGGACGGTTAGTGATACTCCCCAATTTTAATTTTTAAAATAACTATTAATTAATAAATTTATTTCAATTACTAATTTCATTTGTTTCTTTTTTTCCAACAAAAGTGGCATTGAGACGAGTTTCGTACGGCAGAAGTGAGAGAGGCGTTCGAAAAAAAGGCGAAGCTTCGTCTCAATGGCACCGTGGGCAATTGGAAGAAGGCTTGACAATAGAAACACAATGACGCGATGCCTCGAGGGATGGACCCCGATGTTTGGGATGGCCGAGTACTGTATTGGGTTGATCCCCATTCCGTAGTTATTTCAGGAAAGTGTCCGACTTCCCGTTTGACTCCAGTCACCAAAAGAGATGGTCTTTCTAAGCATTGTGCGGGTCAAACCTCGTACGCCGGACTGCGACTCAAGATGGTACTACTTTTAAATTATGTTATTTACATTTTAGTAATAATTAAATTTGTATATATATATTCTTTGTAACAGGTAGATGGCGGTCCACTTCCTTGATCGTCGCTGTCATGGAGAAATTCCATTGACGCAAGGATGGAACGTTTGTTACCGCTTTAGCAGAACAAACGTTCAACACTTATACGACACGCGTCACGGAGTGTCATACGCAATTTTCTCCAGGTGGTAGTTCCGTCCAGTCTACATTGGGCATCGAAGAACTTGACCAAATTTACGAAGAGGTAATTCATAAACATTCACATTTATTTAAGTTTCCAAATTTTATTACCAATTCGATCCTCTAACATCTTTTTTCTACATGTTGCACCGAAGAAGAAGGGACAAACGCTGGGTGTCGGGTTCATCAACGAGATCCCAGAAGCTTCCTCTACCTCTCATGCTACTCCTTCTCCGGGTTCATCTACGCAATTGCGGACGCAGTTGACCGCCGCTAATGCCGAGATTGAGCGGCTCCGGATTGAACAAGAGGCGATGCGGACCAACAATACCGCTATGCAGACTCAACTCGCGTGTCTAACGGCTCTCATGGACATCATTGCCGTGGACAATCCGGTTTTAGCAGCGGCTCTAGATCGTCTCCCGCGTGCTCACACCTCCACCACCTTCTGGCCCGACGCAGTTCGAACAAGAGGCCGAAGCGGAGCTCCACACCTCCACCACCTTCTGGCCCGACGCAGTTCGAACAAGAAGCCGAAGCGGAGCTTCGTGGGGATTTTCCAAACATAGATCTCAGGACCGATCGTGTACCTGATTTCGGATCTGGATCCGGTCACTAGTATTTGTATTTTCAGTATTTTAAAACAATTTTAATTTTTAATTTCAGATTTATAATTTATCTTTTTATAAAATTTTTTTTTTTAATTTAAAATTTGAATTTGAATTTTTAATTTTAATTATAATTTTATTTTAATTAATTTCAAGTTTAGAAAATAATAATTCGATGCTATTTCGACGCTCTATTAGCGTCGATTTAGCGTCGATCTATACTACAAGGCGACGCTGAATCGACGCTAATTTAACATCGAATTATCATCGACTCTTTCGTCAATTCGATGCTAAATTAGTTTCGAATTACCATCGGAGTATTAGAATAATCGATGCTAAATCGATGCTAATTTAGCAGCGATTTAGCTTCGATTTTTTGCATCAAATTAATTTTGATGCTAAATCGAGGGTAAGTTAGCCTCGATTTAGCATCGATTATTTAGTTTCGAATTACCGTCGAAATTTGATCGACGCAAAATAGTGTCAATTTTGCGTCGATTTGAAATTAGTGTCGACGATTTAGCGTCGAAAGTGAATTCATTGCAAAATCGACACAAAGCACTTATTAACGTCGATTTTGCAACGAATAGTGCCGACGCAAAAAGATTATTTTCTTGTAGTACATATTACTAATTCCTAGTCAAAGCTATCAGATCAATTTAGGTATTATATTTTTGTTGTTAATTTTCAGGTTATAACTATTGGCACATTACGTGATAATATTATGCACAATATAAAAGATGATGAACGAAGTTTTGACGTGAGCAGTAAAAAATTTCAAGAGCAAAGATACAATGATGAAAATTAATTATATTTGTTGGAAATTTCTCTTTGAAAAATAGAGCCAAAAAATATATAAATAATTAAATCAGTTCTACGGACACCTCACTTCCTCTTGTATATATCTCTGGTCTCACGTTAGCTGTAATGTAGCCTGTAGGCTTTCATTAGTCGGCCCACACGAAAACAAAACCTTAATAATTTTAATTTTCTATAGTTTTCTGTTTTTTTTACTCGCCCTGATTTATTATTTTTTTATTTTAATTATAAATTATGAGATTTATTACGTAGACAATTCTATAATGGATAATTTTAACCGATCTTTATAGATCCACGCCTTTACTTGTTTGATCATGGCGAATGGTTCTACTTGCATAATGTTGGAGATTTTCTGTAAATTTGCCTCTTATAAATTTTTCTAAAAAACTAGATTATATGATTTGATTTTGCGGAAGCGATTAAAAGTTTAAAGATAAATAAAACGACACACGGTATTGATTGGTTCTTTCAAACCAACTATTAATCCTCGGCTGCAAAACGAGTTTATTAGATATCTTTAAAAAGACAAACACAAGATAGAAATCACATCTATCTAAGAACATGAACTAAGGTTTAACAAGTAAAAACCAATACTCCCTCTTAATCATGGATGTCTTCTTCTTGCAGAAGTCTTTGCTCCGTGCTCTTCACAGCGACTGCAACCTCTTCTCAAAGATATCTCTCCCCAAACTCAGCAGCAACACAAACTTGACACAACTTATATGAAATTCTATTTTCTGATTCTCTGTTTAAACAGCAGATTTGTGTGTGTAGAAGAAAGTTTATCCATCTTTTTATAGAGAGACCACCAACGTTTTTTTGCATAAAACCTGCAACCTCTTTGCATAAAACCTGCAATTTGTCTTTCCTTTTCTCAAATAAAGAAGTAGATCAACGCCACTTAAAAAAGAGCTTCGACACCACTCCCTAAAAACAAGGAAAAAATTATCTTCTTTTCAAAAGTAATACACAATAATATTTAGCTCATAATGTCAAAATAAAATAATCCAGCACAATCCTTAAGCATATTAAATTCATATTTCAACAATCTCCTCTTTTTGACTTAACAATATAGAGCATAGTAAAACTTAAGATCATCTCATCAACCAAAGGCAAATATACGAAAACCATATCATATCGTGCAACATAATACCATCTCTCCCCTATATGATCTATTTGTTAGTCAAAAATAATATAGAGAAAAGATATAAACAACTCCTTTAAGGCTAATGTCTCATTCCTTAACTTTGTTTCTCCCTATTTTTTTGACTCTGTTTTAACAGACTGAAGTATTTTACTTTAATTTGGAGATTAATGTTCCTGCAAAAAAATTGTACTCTTTTTTGGGGGTGAAAATAAAGAAAATAAACATAATCACAAGAAAAAAATAACATAGTAACTAAAACAAGCCAAATGAAATTAACATTTAATTGGAATATAATCGTTATATAGATCACACTTTCTTACCCATACTTGTTTGTATTTTCTCGGCATATAACAACGAATATACCTAAAACAACGAGGTCTGATGTGACCTATCTCACCGCAATGATGGCATATGGGGAGAAAAGGTTTGCGAAAACCTTGCTGATTTTGGTTTGTTTTTCCATTGTCTTCCAATTTTCCACCTGAAATAAAGACAGTTTTAGAACTAGATTCATTACCTTGACAGCCAAGACCTTGGGGTTGATGTCCCACTCTTCCAACAGTAAGAATGTAATCAAGCTTTGTTGTTCCAGTGTTCAACATCTTTACTCTTTTTCTGGTTTCTTCAAGATAACGATGTACCAAAATTAACTCTTCTTCTTTATGTTGAAGCTTATTTTTCAAGTCTTCAATCTGAACGCTTAGCTCCTTTTTCTCCTTTATTAACTTGACATTTTGACTGCATGTGTTGATAAAGTTTTGTAGCAGCTCTCTTCATAAGTAGGCATCTCCTCATCATCCGAGTAGTCCTCCTCTGTTTCAGCACTTTCTATTTTAACAGACTCTGTTTTGACAGGCTCTTCTATTTCTGCAACGTAAGCAATCATGTTATTCTACGAGACAGGCTCTTCTTCATCACTTTCTGTTGCTGATTCACTTAAAATTGTTTTAAATGATTTCTCATTTCGTTTCTGTAGATTTGCACAATCCGCTTTGACATGCCCAAACCCTTGACACTCGTAGCATTTAACGCCAATTTTGTTGTATTTGTCACGATTCTCCTTTTTGTTGAATATGCTACTAGAATTTTGAGAGTGCTTGTCCTTCAATAACTCTAGCTTCTTCATGTATTTTCCTATCTTCTTTGTGAGCATCTCGTAATTTTCATCCTCATCTTCACTTTTGTGTTTGTTTTCCGTCGAAACAAAAGCAATGCTTTTTGCTCTTGCTGCGAGACCTCTATTTTGATCATGCATCTTTATCTCCATTTCATAAGTTTGGAGAGATCCAATAAGCTCCTCAAGCTTCATCGTCATTACGTCATTGGATTCCATCATTGCAGTTTTTTTGGGAGCAAACTTGTCTGGAAGAGATGTCAAAACCTTCATGACCATATCAAACTCTGAATATGTTTTTCCAAGAGCATACGATTCATTTGCAGTATCTCTTAGTTCTTTGTAGAATTCTGTAATCGAGCTGTCAGGCTGCATTAACAAACTATCAAATCTAGATTTAAGCATAATAAGTTTGGTTTTTTTAACCTTAGATGTTCCTTCATAGGTAGTTTTCAACGCATCCCATACTTCCTTTGCTGTCTTGTAGGAGGAGATCGTTCGGAATTGACTGACATCAATTGCATTGTATATTGCATTTAGTGCCTTGGCGTTGTTCATGAATTTTTTTACTTCTTCCCTAGTCCATAGGGACCTCGCTTTTGGTGCACTGTTTCCTTGAGCATCGTTCAGAATTGGCTCTTTGTAGCCAGTCAACACCGAGTTCCAAACATCTCCATCAATGGAACTTATGAAGGATTGCATTCTGATTTTCCAGTAACCATAGTTCAAGCCGTCTAAGAAAGGAGGACGCGTCACTGAGCTACCTTCTCGTGGAGGCTCCATCTAGTCTCAAATTTGGATCTCACTTTCAAAGTTTAACAACTTAATTAATGACTTGCTCTTATACCATGTAGATTTTTCTAAGAGACTAGATTATATGATTTGATTTTGCGAAAGCGATTAAAAGCTTAAAGATAAATAAAATAACACATGATTTAACGAGGTATCGATTGGCTCTTTCAAACTAACCACTAATCCTCGGCTGCAAAACGAGTCTATTAGATATCTTTAAGAAGACAAACAAAAGATATAAATTACATCTATCTAAGAACATGAACTAAGGTTTAACAAGTAAAAACCAATACTCCCCCTTAATCATGGATGTCTTCTTCTTGCAGAAGTCCTTGCTCTGTGTTCCTCACAGCGGCTGCAACCTCTTCTCAAGGATATCTCTCCCCAAACTCAGCAGCAACACAAACTTGACACAATTTATATGAAACTTTATTTTTGTGATTCTCTGTTTAAACAACAGACTTGTGTGTGTAAGAAGAAAGCTTATCCATCTTTTTATAGAGAGACCACCAACGTCTCTTTGCATAAAACATGCAACCTCTTTGCATAAAACCTGCAATTTATCTTTTCTTTTCTCAAATAAAGAAATAGATCAACACCACTTTAAAAAGAGCTTCACACCACTCCCTAAAAACAAGGAAAAAATTATCTTCTTTTCAAAAGTAATACACAATAATATTTAGTTCATAATGTCAAAATAAAACAATCCTTAAGCATATTAAATTCATACTTCAACACCTCCATTAATCTGCATAATTATTAATAAATCGCATTTTCTGGGAATCGAACTCCAGACTTCCTGATGTAGAAGTATTAATGAACTCTTGATCAACCACTGGGTCAATGGGGCTTCCACATAGTTTTCCTGTTAGATGATGATATTAAAAAGGGAATTTTTAAATTAAAATAAAAGTATATATAAGCAGCAAATCATATAAACTAAAAAAATGTAGATCATCCATAAAATGAAAAGATATTTACCGGAAGAAAAAGAAAAGATTGTAAGATCAGGATCTAAAATCTAAAATCTCTATATTTCAGACTTGTCTCCTATTCAAATTGGGAAAAGATTACAAAACTTAAGCCCAAAAAATTAGGAATTAGGAATTGCTTTATAAATATGCACTTAAATTTTGTACCTAGAGAGTCATAAATTAGTTAGAGATGGCATCGCTGGAAAAAAAAAGAGAGCTTTGTATTGGATAAAAAGAAGAAAAGCCAAAAGCAGAGTCAATGATGATGATACTTAACAAGTAAAACAAACATGATCGATGATTTATAACCTGGGAGCTTATTGTTGCTCGAGATCCTCTCGAGGCTACGTAATCCCGGAGATGTCATCGTTTGCAAAAGAGTGAGCAAGAGATGAAACTCTCTAATATCTTCTTCTTCTTCTTCTTTCGATCACAACCCGAGCTCTGCTTTGTTCCATCTTCAGTGTATTAGTACAAATTGTTGGAACTCGTTTTTGACGAAATGGTTTTAGATCATTTTCCGGTAAGTTTTTAGGCGAAAACGTCGGAATGACCGGATGTTGGACACGATGTAATCGTCGCTGTGAGCACTATAAAGTAGTGTAATCACATGTCAAAATACGAGTTGTTTTTGAATGAGGGATAGAGTTCCAAAGTGGATAACTTGAAAATTTTTAAAAAATTTCAAATTTTGACCAAATGCCAAAAGTGTTAAATCCCACATTGGATATTTGGATTTGGGTTTGGATTTGTTAATTGGACATTATGCCCATTAACTTATTTTTGTAAACCATTTTCATGTTGATCTTTTGTGTTTGATTAAACAGAAGAAAGCAAATCCATTAAAAGATTTTTTTTTTCATCAGAATAATAAATTGCTTTACCACGGTTCGGTTATCTAAATCGGTGGTGATGGGTTTACATAAAAAATATCAGAAATAACTACTCGTGCACCATTCGCAAGCCTGTTGGCCTTTGAATTGAGAGTATGAAGAATATGAGATAAAGAGAAATAAGAGGACTTCTCATTTAGCTTCAATAATTCTTCAATATGGATTGCAAATGTCGGCCACTCCGTCGGTGTAGACGCCATCTTTACCAAGTCAGAGCAGTCTGTTGCGAAAGCTGCCTTCGTCTGCTGCATGTCGACCAAAAAATGCATGGCCCATACTAGAGCTTCAATCTCCGCGTGTAGTGGGGAGATGCTTCGTCGCAGGTTTCGGGCTCCCATCATGATCCATGTGCCTTCGTCTTGAAAAACGTACCATCCGAGGCCTAAAAATTTATCTGATTCTTTCCAAGAGCTATCAATATAATATTTCAACCCTGAATATACCGGGAGTCCCTTTTGTTGCCCATCATCTGGCATAGGAATATGGAGCTCCTCCGATTGAGGCCTCTCCCAAACGACAGCTTCAGTTTCCATTTCGCAAGACAACATGTGGATCTATATCCAGTCCTAGAAAAACCTTTTCCTTTCGTGCTTTCCAAATATACCACATGATCCATGGAAACATGTGGTCCTGATTTCCAGGAGGCACTCGCCAGAATAAGAAATCCATATTCGTGAAAATAGATGATACCGGGAAGACTCCATTGGCCATAGGGATGGTTGAGAGCGCCCATATTTGAAATGCGGGAGG
Organism: Pseudoturritis turrita; assembly: GCA_900406555.1. Classification (NCBI taxonomy): domain Eukaryota; kingdom Viridiplantae; phylum Streptophyta; class Magnoliopsida; order Brassicales; family Brassicaceae; genus Pseudoturritis; species Pseudoturritis turrita. The sequence continues at coordinate 210,427 of OVBL01000198.1, read as the reverse complement.
ACATTCAAAAAAGACATGATTTATAGTCTCTTCCACACCGGGCACACTGTATGTCACACTTTATCCCCCTGATTTTCAGGTTCACACTAACCGATAAATATTCTGTAATTACTTGCCAGATGAAGTGTCTTAGTTTTGGCGGACATTGGATCTTCCACGACTGCGCCTACAGCAGTCGCACCATTGGGGCGAAGGTTATAGGTTGTTCCGTAGCCATATTCAGCTGTTCAATTTCATATCCCGATTTGACCGTGTATCTTCCAGACTTTGTATAATGCCATCCTAGAGAATCAGATCTTAAGATATATCCCACCGGAATACTTTGGATAATTTTCACGTCCTCTGGGATAATGATAGCATTTAGCAAATCCGTATTCCAGGTTATCATCTGAGAGTCAATCAACTGGTTGACCATTAAATTTGGATCATAAATTGGGATTTTAAAAATGGCTGACCTCGGGTGTTGAGCTGGAATCTAAGGATCCTTCCATACAAAAATGGAGGTTCCCGATCCAACTCTTTTAATTAGCCCTTTTTAAACCAGAGATCTAACCGATATGATACTCTTCCAACCAAAGAATAGTGAATATGATTTACCTAAGTCCAACGGATTAGATTTCCGAAAATAACGTCTTTTTAATATTGCAAAAAAGATATTTTCTTGTCTTTGAATTGGTCAACGCATAATATCTTCTTTATTCAACTACGTGATCAAGTCATATGTTACAAAAAGGTAATTAAATCTCCTTTATGATGATTGGTATGTGAGTTGAATTTCTCTATTAAGGGCTTGATTGGTTCACCCGCTATCACCCGCAACCACTACATTTGCGGACGGTTGCGGTTGGTAGCGTTTGACAACAATCACATAAATTGCTCCAAACCGTTCCGTACCGTTTTATATCGCTTGGAATCGCTCTAAATCAAAAGCTCTTTTCCACGAGCGTTTGCGGACGGTTGTGGGTGGTTGAAAAAATATATTTTTTAAAAAAATATTATTTTAAATAATAAACTAAAATTTACAAAAAAAAAGTTATTAAATTTTTTTTTCTTTTTATATAAAATATTATCATATAAAATTATTTACACTTGATATATATTTTATTTAAACTAAAATAAACTTGTAATTATTAAAAAAGTTATTGTAAAATACTATTTAATTATTCTATGATTTATTTAAAATATATAATTTTAATTTTTTATAATAATATATTTTTGATTTCAATTTTTAATTTAATAATTATAAAAAATGTTATTGTATATATATAAAATGTTACAAACATCTTTAAATTTTTTATTTAATTATTCTATAATTTATTTAAAATATATAATTTAAATATTTTGTAATAATATATTTTTGATTTCTATATAAATTATATATTATCTGTATTTTTTGGTAGTTTTATGTAAATCCGCTATCGCACCCGCTGTAAACCAGTCATAAACGTTCCGCAAACGCACCCGTTTCCAGCCGTTTTACCAGTCGTATAAATTGTCCAATAACGCTAGAAACCGCTACCACCCGCTTCCGCAAACTCCCGCAGTCGCATCCGCACCCGCTGTTTTTAAACCAGTCAGGCCCTAAGTCTCCTTTGTCAGTTTTGGTCTAAGGCCATAAAAACGTGAAATGGAAATTCATTTTAACAACGACAAGAAAACAACACAATCAACACAGAAAAATCCCTTCAAATTATTTTCTTTAGTTTATCGAATCTGATAGTACAACACATAAAAAATATTCGTTAGATTATGTTCTTGGTTTGTGCAAGACAGAATAATTGCAGTTGTATCCTGGAATTCGGAACGCCATACAACCGTCATACTACTGAGAATTTACAGAATTAAGGAAAGAGATTCGTCTCGACTTTGCAAATCTCCTTCCTAATTTCTGTATTGGTATCATTTTTATATTATGTTTATCAATATGTTATGTAATTTCTTTACAAATGATCAGTTTACCCATATTGTAGAAATTGCGTTCCTACACAAACGACATATGCTTAGAGGGTTGGAAAGGTTTCCAGTTATGCCTATATCGATCCCGAGTTTGATTTTCCGGTTTGTGTGCTAGCCTCCTATAGAAATGTCTTGCTATGCAATAAATATTCTTCTTCACCGCCTAAGGCGCGATCAGAATTCTACCCTCTGAATCCCGTGACAATGCGATGGACCCGACTTTCTGAAACTGACAATGGGATCTCAATATTTCCTATTGAGTTATCAGGGAATGGGTCGAAGGGCAGGTACTATATGTTGTCAAGCTGGTGAAGTCTACACCTTAAACTGGCGACAACTAACCAACACAGTATGTCCTTTGTCATGAAAGTTTTCATGCATCCACGTCCAGGAACCAGGAGAGAGCGGATCATTTTGTCCACAGCCTTTACATTGCCATCCAAACTAGGGCTGTGCAAATTATCCGTTAGATTCGCTCCGATTCGATCCGAAAAATTCGGATATCCGTTATGAATCAAAGCGGAGCAAATAGTAAAATCTAGTATCCGTCTAAAGCGGAGCAAATCACAAATACTAATTTTAAAAATCCGAATATCCGCTCCGATCCGTATATTACTTATATATACATATAATATGATAGGTTTATAACGTATATTTGCATTTTTAGACTTTTTAAATACATTTGGCGAAATATTTATAGTAAGAATAGGTAGATAGATACTAGCTTTTAATTGAAAATAGATTTTTTTGTCTTAAATAAAAAACACATGTTTCATTTTTCACCATCTTAATCTTCAACTTTTCATTTTTATTTAATTATATCAGATAAAATTATGTAATTTAATATATTTATTTACTAGTTAGTTTAAATATTATATTAAAACAACAAATTTTTTTAAAAAAATATGGTGTTTTGATTATTTTTTTGGTCTAAAACGGATATCCGTGAATATCCGGATATCCGCAAATATCCGAAAAAATCCGGATATCCGCAATTTCGGATATCCGAAATTTTTCGGAGCAAAGCAAATCGGAAAACTAGATATCCGACAAAAACAAATCGGATTACAAATACTGTATTTTTTCCGGATATCCGCTCCGTGCCTAGCCCTAATCCAAACAATCCTCTTCTCATCTACTTGTATTTACCGGAAAACATTGTCTCTCTTGATGTCGCTGCGGTTAATTACAAGAGTTAGCAAAAGAAGAGGACTAGGCAGCCGTTACTAGAACCGATATGACAAGGTGATGATACAAATGACACTTGGCTTAGATCCATCATTGGTCCCGGACCATGAGCGTGTGCTGCTGCGCACAGTCGTAAGATCCGTTGGAATTGATATAATTAGATGACAGGAGCTTTGTGATTGTGCCCGAAGATACAAGAATATAACATCAATTTTTCTAGCATGATATGAAATGTTGTTTCCTTTTTCTCTAGATCCAACGCTACAAAGAGTTTTCTTGAATTATCACTCAATCAATCAGCTTAATTACTTTATCGTGTAAGATTCGCTTAATTTGTTCCATCATATCAAATATGTGATGACTAAATTTTATCTTATTTAAAATAAGAAGATTTCTTTTAAGTCCATATTTTTCTTGAACTTCCCTCTATTTAAAAGTCTTTATGTTTTATTGTTTACATATTTTCATGTTTTTAATTTTTAACATTTCAACCTCTCTTTTAAACGTTTCACATTTCAGATTTTTGGTGTTGGATCCATGACTGATGTGATTCAGTATATTGGCAGCAGACGGCTAGATGATCTGTCGTCGCTGTTTGCTTGAAAATTTGCGTGGCCGTTTATGAAAGTCGAACGTAGCTTTTTTTGTTTTTTTTCATTTATCGATAAAGTTTTCTTTGTTTATCTTTTTTTTCATTTATCGATAAAGTTTTCTTTGTTTATCTTTTTTATTACACCAGTCGCAACCATTTCTTTCAAATTATAATTTTTTTGCAATAATTTTTTGGCCTAAAATATTTTCTCACGTTTGTTATAAAAGTTGGCATCGGACCACATATTCTCTTCATCTTCCCAGTCCTCACAAATAGTCACAGTGAAGCCAAACAAACCTAAACCACTTAAATTCGGCCACGTGGTGGCCATGCCTTGGCCCGGAAGAGGCCATATCAACCCAATGATGAACCTCTCCAAACTCCTTGTCCGTCGCCACCCAAAACCTCCTCGTCACATTCGTCGTCACCGAAGAATGGCTCGGTTTCATCGGATCCGACCCTAAACCCGACCGGATCCACCTCGCTACTCTCCCTAACCTTATCCCTTCCGAGCTCGTCCGGGTCAACGAATTCATTGGCTTCATCGAAGCCGTCTTTACCAGATTAGAGGAGCCGTTCGAACTGTTGGAACATTTTTTTAAGATAATCAAATGGATCTTTAAATGGACATGTTGATTATGCAAAATGGTTTCGTTTTGAATGACAAATGTGGGTTATTGGGCTATAAGTGAAAGCGTGAACATGCATTTGTCCCACATTTGAAGTTTGGAAAATTTTCAAGTAGTATATAAAGGAGAGAACTTATGTTTATATTCAAAATAAAATATGAGAGAAGAAATAAAAAGACAACATGCGTGCGCACTCGCTCGCCTCGCTGGGCCGGGCTCGGGCTTGAGGGCTTTTAATTTTGCACTTAGGACACTTGGTTCGGATAAGAAATCCTGAACATGCATTTGTCCCACATTGGAAGTTTGGAAAATTTTCGAGTAGTATATAAAGGAGAAACTTATGTTTATATTCAAAATAAAACATGAGAGAAGAAATAAAAAGACAACATACGTGCGCACTCGCTCGCCTCGCTGGGCCGGGCTCGGGCTCGAGGGCTTTTAATTTGCACTTAGGACACTTGGTTCGGATAAGAAATCCTGCCCACGTATCCGCTTATCCTTTGCCCACAATGTCAAAAGCGCTCCTTGATTTCCTCCGCAGTTTCATCTGTGATTTGTGGGAGCCGAAATCACACTTCTTCGGTTTTAAAAGAAGTCTTCCTCTCTCTCATTCGGATAAGGTTATGAAACATATCAAAAACGAAAAATCTCTCCAACTCTCTCTTTGTGATTTGTCTCGGTTTTTTCCTAAGTAAGTGTTTTATTCGAGAGTATCGTAGAAAAATTAGTTCGATAGATCCGTGTTTCAAGTGATAGCGAAAACGGTTTTTTGGTGGTTGTATCCTGGGACTCTTGAATCACAGATTCCCGTCGTACTATGGGTGATTCAAAGAGTTAAGAAAAGAGATTTGTAGTCTCGACTCCACTTTTTTCTCTTCCCTAAACGTTTATATTCTCGTTGTTTAATCGCCATTCTAGTAGTGTTCCATTTTTTGTCCTACAATCTTAACTCTTTGAATCCGGTTGTTGTTCTATAAACATCAAACGGATTGAATAGCGAGTATACAAAATGTTTCAAACGCAGTTCAAGCTTGTATCGCGACCGTTTCACAAACACTCTCGTGATTGCTTTTTTGCTGTGAGGAAGAGGATTCGTTTAGCGTTTGCGAACGTTGTAAACCGGACTCTCATTTGAGGCTCACATTCGAACGCGCTTTTGCGGTTCTTATTGATTCAATAATAGTTTCTGAATTGCGTTTTTAAACTGTGTATCGAAACTTACTGCTTATTAACGATTTTTAAGTATCTTAAATCGTTTCTAACTCGTAATTTCGTGTGTTTATTTTCCAGAAATAGAAAACGAAAACGTTTATGTCTCCAACGTTGTTGAAGTCAACGAGAACACGATCAATAGGGCTAGTGATGAGACATATTTTAAATCCCAAACTAATACCCAAGTGCAAGCAATCAAGTAGTAATCGAGGTATCGAATCACAAGGAGTCAAGAATAACACACTAAGAATGCAAGTAATTAATTAAGCTAAGCTAAATGATATTTTCGCGTTTAAAATCCTAATTACGAAATAAAACTAGGTGAAACGAGCAAACGATGATGCAAACAAAAGATTAACAATACCGAACAAGTAAACAAGATATGAGCAAGATAACTTAAGAGTAAACAAATTAAGATGCAAAAGTCAACCGTAAAGTCAACTACTAATAACTTGATCAGATAATGGAAAACATGGGTTTTGGGCAAAGCATTTGACTTGGGATGATCAATGAATAACTAATGATGCTAGGACTAGCAATTCAAACTCAATTCTATGACATGAATCACACAAATAGACTAATCCACTCCCATGGTACTAATCCATTTATTAACTATTCAATTAAGCTAATTTTCCAATTGCAATCAAATGATCAATAATTATTAAGCATAAGTTCAATAAGCAACTAATCACCTTAAACATCAATTCCCATTGGTTAAGAATGAAAAGCAAGGTTAGGATTCTCCTAGACATTTTATCGAACACCTTCCGGGCATAAAATGTCCATGATCAAGATTTTGATTAGCTAAATCTAATCTAGCATTAAGAACATCCTAATCTTTAGGAATCATGAGAATCTAAGCCTAGACATCACTAATCATCCATCAAACATCCCTAATCTACTAAGCCCAAAAATCCATTGTGAAACTACTCACTAATCATAATGCAAAACACAAAGATAATCATAGATGAAGACATAATCATAAAGAAGAGATGAAAGGTTAAGAAAACTTCACTAGAAATGGTAAGATTGCAAAATCCAAGTAAATATCATAAGGTAAGAGTTTGGAGAATAAGAGAGGAGAAAAATCAAATCAAACTTAGGTTTTTCTGTTCTAAAAACATATTTATAGGTCCTAAAAACGTTCCCGGGTCAACCCGGGACAAACCGGGTCGGATCCGGGTCAAACCAGAAAAATCAACATAAAAACAGAAAGTCAACATAAAAATATCGATCTGATCGACCCAGATTTCGACCCATGGGTCGATCAGATTGCACGCAGGAAGGGGGTTTCTGGCCATGTTTTGATCGACCCGGATTTCGACCCATGGGTCGATCAGATTGATATGTCCTCACTAAATTGCCCATAACTTTTGAACCACAACTCCGAATGACTTGAAACTACTTCCATTGGAAAGCTAACTCAATTTCCTATCTTTCCACAAAATTTCAGATTAATCCGATCAAGGGAAGGCCTTCAACAGAGATGATCTGTGAGCCGATTCGGACTTTTTCTGCATGTTTTTGCATTCTTGTGTTTTCTTCACTCTCCTTCATGCTCTTCCAACTTCATTTGGTTCCTCCAACTCCTTAGCCTTCATTGTACCTGAAAAAGACTAAAAATGCAATGCAAATGCATAATATGAAGCTTATGACTCTAGGACTTAACATATTCAATATGAGACTCAAAATGAGGAGAAATATGCAAAATGCAAGTCTAATGACTATAAATGCACATGAATGTAAGCTAAGGGAATGCACAAAAACACAATACATCAACTCCCCCGGACTTGCCTTTTGCTTGTCCGCAAGCAAACAACAAAACACAAACCCGGGAGAGAGGTTGAAAACGGGAATTCATATCTAAAACCAAACTCAAAAATCTATCCTAAACACCCAACATCCAATCTCACAAGAAAAACAACTCAATGATCAATTGCTCTTAACTAATTCTCATCACAAAACACAAGCTTTCTTTCCAAAGAACTAAATCCACACTTCCACTCAAATCCTCAAGACTCTTTAACATTCATTATCCGAGATTCGTGAATCCTTACCAAGGGAGTATCTTTTGCTTCTAATCGGTTCAAGGGTGAAAGAAAGGGGCTAATGCAAAGAAAAGATGGCTAACTTGATTTAACGGTGGTTTCTCTCAATGAAAGGAGTAATGCGTGTCAATGCGTAAAGTAGCTCAAGATGATGGAACAATTGATTCATACAAAACATTTGCTTCCATTTCCTACCCAACCTTAAGCTTCAAATCCTAGAGTCTACCCCAATGACAACATCTTAACTACCCTTTCAAGAGAGTAATCCCAACCCAAGGCTCTTTTCTTTAGCCAAATATCAACCAAAAATATCAAGTAACCAAGCTTTTCCATTCTTTTCTTTTCTTTGTGAACTTTTCTTTTATAAACACAAGCTCTTTCATTTCAGTTTTGGATCCTCTTTCCTAGCATCTTTGCTCTTTTCTCATCATTTGTTTTTCTTTTCATTTTTCTTCTTCTTACTCTAGGGAGGATCTTTCTTAAAGGCTTAAGAGCCATTTACTCAACTTGGTTTCCCTTTTCTTTCTCACAAATCTTCCACCACACTCGGTGTTTTAGATTTGTTTTCCTCACATTTTTATTTTTTTGCAATTTTCTTCCTTTTACCACTTTGGCTTTAACTACCCATAACTCTTCTCAAGAATCAACAAAACAAACCCACCCTTAATGATCCTAAGTGCTAGCTAAATGTGATTCCCAAGCTAGCCTATGGAAGCATTGATTTTGTCGTTCCGTATCTTCGACCATTTTACACTTGAAGTGCAATGCAAAAAGGCCTCACTCAACAATGCAAGGGGTTTCAAAGAAGGTTAGGGTAATTAGTGAGGTTCCATTCTAAAGATGAGAATGGTCATTCAAGCCCTCAAAGGGTTGGTAAAAATATAGCTTAAGACTTGAATGAATAGCTAAAAAGCACCATAGATGCGAAATCAAACCCCTAGGTAAGGATAATTAATCATTCATTAAGGTTTTCACTTGATAGAGTCTTAATTCTAATCATGCAAGGTTTTTCTAGTCTAAGGAAATCCAAGAATGTGAATGATCAAATCTTAGCAATTGCAACGTCTCAAGAGTGTTTTTCAAGTTCAAACATCAAAAGGGGTTTAAGGTCATGGATTTACAAAGAAAGTCAATCATGATTCCCAATGCATATGCAAATACAACCTATGAATGCACCAGACTCAATTCTAACATGCAAGAATGTCATGTGAACTACATGCATTTTTTTTTTTTTTGGATTTGATTTTTCGGTTTTAAAAGTATGTACAATGCAAATGCTAAAAACAACCGAAAAACAACACAACTAAAACGTGATTAGCAACGTGTTCCCTCCCCCGAACTTATCTCTCATCGTCTCGGTGAGAAACAAGAAACGAAGAAGGGATCAAAACACAAAGGGCAAACAAAAACGAAAATTATGTATAAGAGAGAGAATGGTGTACCTTGGAGCCTCTAGAAGAACTCGGGAGGCTCATAGTAAGGAGTAGGCGGTGGAGGAAAGGGGGCTTGGGAGAGTTTCCAAGGGCGCGTTTAACGTCGCTAGCTTGACGGTGTTTCTACAACTCAAACACATAAAAACAAAACCAAAGAAAATTAAAAATAACAAGAAATAAAAATATGTACAAGAGATACCTTTGGGAATACCTCCCAAGAGCGCTTGTTTCACGTCCCTAGCTTGACGTTTTGAGGAGATTAGGCGGAGACGGGAGTGGAGTCACCTTCAAAGCATGGTCCCCAATTGGTGAGCTCAATCTTCAAAACATTTGCCATTGTCTCCTTGATTATGGCTATCTCTTCTTTACTCAAACCGGGAGTTAAGATCACTTTCACCTTAGAGAAAGGCTTAGAACCGCTTGTGCTCTTCACTTTGCACTCTATAGCACCATCAACCAACTTCATGGGATACAAGAAGAGGGTTGAATTCTTCTCCTCCTTGGGCTTATCCCTTGTGACTCTAGGTATTTTCAATTCTAACCCCATCTTCAAAGGTTCTTCGAAAAGTAAGCTTAAGCAACCTCCATCAAAAATGTCTTCCCCAAATTTCTCACCATCAATTCTTAGAGACTCATTCACCACTTGAGAAGGTTTATCCTTTACTTGAATCCTCGTTGAATCATCCTCATTGGTGCAAGTGATTGTTCCACACAAATTGGTAGTGGTGGGAGTGATGGGATAGTATACCTTAGAGTCCACATTGAAGAGTATGGCTCTCTCATTCACAAAATCTATGCTTGCTCCCGCGGTTGCCAAGAATGGAGTTCCAAGTATGAGAGGTAGCTTTCATGTGGTTTCTATCTCCACCACCATAAAGTCCGTTGGAACCACACAATTTCCAACTTTTAGTGGGTAGTCTTCAAGCATGCCAATTGGACACTTTGAAGATGCATCTGCAAACGAGATTGAGTTAGTGTTTCTTTTCAAATCCTTTATCCCTAGGCTCTTCACCATCTCAAGAGAGATCAAATTGACACAAGAACCCGAATCGCACAGAGCATCATCTAATTTCAAATCACCAAGAGAGCAAGGGATTATGAATTTACCGGGATCATTCTTCTTAAGGATCAACCTTGGCTCAAGTGGTGCCTCATGTTGTTGCTCATAGGTCTTCATCACGTCCATAACCTTTGCATGATTTGCTATGACGTCTTTTATGAACTTTCTTTGGCTTGGGACTTGACTCAAGTCATCATTCTTGGGCAAAGACACTCCAACATGATGCATATCCTTTTTAAACTTCGAGAATGTTTTCTTTTGAGCCTTAGTGTAGACCGGTTGTGGGAATGGAACTTTTGGTACATAAGGAGGGGGTTCTTCCTTAGGGAGATCAACTTTAGATGTACATTCCCTTTCCTTATTCTTAGACACCATCTCTTCTCCTTTAGCACTTTCCAAAACATCCTCGTCAATCTTGATAACTTGTTCATCACTTGGAAACTCAAGAAGCTTGGCTAGTTCCTCCAAGTATTGTTCATCCTTATCCAATTGTAGGTCTCCAATGGGTCTTTGGTGAGTCTCCAAGACTTTCTTTTCATCCAATAGGACCATGTTACAAAAGGACTTTGGGTTTGACTCGGGTTTACCCGGTAGAGTGTTTATTGGACTCTTTGAGGTTGAAGCAACTTGGGCTATTTGGTTGTCCAATGTCTTCATATGTGTAGATAAATGCTCAAGCTTGGCATTTAGATCATTATAAGCACCATCTACCTTGTTGTGTATCTCCACCATCCTCTTGTTTAAATCAATAGCTCCTTTTCCTTGTCCCTCTAGAATTTGCTTGAGAAGAAGATTTGTCTCATCATTTTTGGGTTGTGGTTGAGAGGAACTACCTTGTCCTTGGTAGTTTTGATTACATTGTGGTTGAAAAACTTGTTGGTTGGGAACAAATGGAGCATTGGGTTGATAGTTCCCTTGTTGTTGGAATTGAGGTCTTGCCACGAACCCTTGTTGTGGAACAAATCCTTGTCCTTGAGGTTTGCTTTGAGGGTAGACTTGATCTTGGGGATTCTTCACATTTGTGCTCCTATAGGACAAGTTGGGGTGGCTTCTATAGTTTTGGATAAAACCCCCTTTTTGGTTGTAACCTCCTTGCATGTAACTCACTTCCTCTTGTCTCTCTTGGAAAATCTCTAGGCAACCCTCTTTATTCCCATCAAACTCTCCTACATAATGCATGGTCTTTTGTGTGGACATGATTAACTTGTCCAACTTCTCATTTAGCTCCTTGATTCTTGTATCATCTCCCTTAGGCTCTCTCACGGTTCTATCATAGTCTCCACCATAGCATTGGTCACTTTGAGCCAAGTTTTCAACCAATTGCTCTCCTTGCTCCACCGATAGACTCGGGAAGCTACCATTACTCGCGGTGTTCAAAGCTATGTGATACTTCTCGTGAACTCCCCGATGAAATATTCCCAAGAGAGCTTCCATTGCCACTCCATGGTGTGGGCAAGCTCTTGTATACCCTTTAAGGCGCTCCCAAGCTTCATACAATGACTCATTCGCTCCTTGCTTGAAGCTTGTAATATCATTTCGAATTTTAGCCGTCCTTTGATTTGAGAAGAACTTAGAGAGAAACCTCTTCTTGCACTCGTCCCAAGTGGTAATGGAGGATGTGACAACACTCTTCTTCCATTGTGAAGCTTTATCTCCAAGAGAGAATGGAAAGAGAGTCAATTTGATGACATCTTCGGATACTCCATTCATCTTAACCGTGGCACAAAGGCGGTCAAAATTATCCAAATGCTCAATTGGGTGCTCCATGGGCAAACCGAAGAAACGATTGTTTTGCACCATGTTGATCAAGCTTGACTTGATCTCCCAATTGTTGTTCCCGCAAGGTGGAGCTCTAATATCCATCCTTGTGCCATTGGTTATAGGCTCATCAAAGTCGCCTATTCTTCTTGCTTCTCGCGGTTGGTGGATGGGCTCTCACATTTCCTTGTAATCCAACTCCATGAGCCTCTCTCTCTTGATCATTTCTTGGTGGTTCCATATTCAATCTCCTCAAATGATCTTGTCGTTCCTTTTCTCTTCTCGTCTCTCTTTCCAAACGCCTAATGTCCAAAACAAGGGGTTGGAGGTTTGTTGGTCCTCTACTCCTCAAGTTCATACACCTATAGGGTTTAGGAAAAACAAACTCAAAGGAGATAAGTTAGTATCAAAAGAAAAATAAAAACTTAGTCTTAATCAAATACCAAATCCTAATGGCTATTGCTAAACTCCCCGGCAACGGCGCCAAAAACTTTATGAGACAAATTTTAAATCCCAAACTAATACCCAAGTGCAAGCAATCAAGTAGTAATCGAGGTATCGAACCACGAGGAGTCAAGAATAACACACTAAGAATGCAAGTAATTAATTAAGCTAAGCTAAATGATATTTTCGCGTTTAAAATCCTAATTACGAAATAAAACTAGGTGAAACGAGCAAACGATGATGCAAACGAAAGATTAACAAAACCGAACAAGTAAACAAGATATGAGCAAGATAACTTAAGAGTAAACAAATTAAGATGCAAAAGTCAACCATAAAGTCTACTACTAATAACTTGATCAAATAATGGAAAACATGGGCTTTGGGCAAAGCATTTGACTTGGGATGATCAATGAATAACTAATGATGCTAGGACTAGCAATTCAAACTCAATTCTATGACATGAATCACACAAATAGACTAATCCACTCCCATGATACTAATCCATTTATTAACCATTCAATTAAGCTAATTTTCCAATTGCAATCAAATGATCAATAATCATTAAGCATAAGTTCAATAAGCAACTAATCACCTTAAACATCAATTCCCATTGGTTAAGAATGAAAAGCAAGGTTAGGATTCTCCTAGACATTTTATCGAACACCTTCCGGGCATAAAATGTCCATGATCAAGATTTTAATTAGATAAATCTAATCTAGCATTAAGAACATCCTAATCTTTAAAAATCATGAGAATCTGAGCCTAGACATCACTAATCATCCATCAAACATCCCTACTCTACTAAGCCCAAAAATCCATTGTGAAACTACTCACTAATCATAATGCAAAATACAAAGATAATCATAGATGAAGACATAATCATAAAGAAGAGATGAAAGGTTAAGAAAACTTCACTAGAAATGGTAAGATTGCAAAATCCAAGTAAATATCATAAGGTAAGAGTTTGGAGAATAAGAGAGGAGAAAAATCAAATCAAACTTAGGTTTTTCTGTTCTAAAAACATATTTATAGGTCCTAAAAACGTTCCCGGGTCGGATCCGGGTCAAACCAGAAAAGTCAACATAAAAACAGAAAGTCAACATAAAAATATCGATCTGATCGACCCAGATTTCGACCCATGGGTCGATCAGATTGCACGCAGGAAGGGGGTTTCTGGCCATGTTTTGATCGACCCGGATTTCGACCCATGGGTCGATCAGATTGATATGTCCTCACTAAATTGCCCATAACTTTTGAACCACAACTCCGAATGACTTGAAACTACTTCCATTGGAAAGCTAACTCAATTTCCTATCTTTCCACAAAATTTCAGATTAATCCGATCAAGGAAAGGCCTTCAACAGAGATGATCTTTGAGCCGATTCGGACTTTTTCTACATGTTTTTGCATTCTTGTGTTTTCTTCACTCTCCTTCATGCTCTTCCAACTTCATTTGGTTCCTCCAACTCCTTAGCCTTCATTGTACCTGAAAAAGACTAAAAATGCAATGCAAATGCATAATATGAAGCTTATGACTCTAGGACTTAACATATTCAATATGAGACTCAAAATGAGGAGAAATATGCAAAATGCAAGTCTAATGACTATAAATGCACATGAATGTAAGCTAAGGGAATGCACAAAAACACAATACATCAGCTAGAGTTGAAGATTTTCAACAAGTGCAGTTCGGTACTCGTCCAGCTGTAACTTTGACGGTCTCTGCTACTGAGCAAACCGCAGTCTCTGATCCGTTTCCAACGGTGCAAATTCCAGCTGCAAATTTAGCAGGCCTCCTTCCTGACAAGTTTGATGGAAGCACATTTAAAATGTGACAGAAGAAGATGTTCTTCTATCTGACAACGCTCAAGGTGGAAAAATACATCCATGAAGAGAAACCTTTTCTCCCAGCGGATAACACTGATCCCCGTGCGCTTGCGAGCATCCACGCTTGGGAACATGGTGACTTCCTTTGCAAAGGATACATCCAAAGTCGTCTTACGACCAGCTGTTCAACGTGTACTGCCATGTTGAAACCTCTAAGGAACTGTGGAATTCTCTAGAAAAGAAGTATCGCACCGAAGATGCTGGATCTCATAAATACGCTCTGGCAAAATCTCTAAATTACAAGATGATGGACTCGCAGCCTTTAATGGAACAAGTCGACGAGCTGCACAATCTCCTCCACGAGATACATGCTGAGGGATGAGGCTATGTGAGACCTATCAGGTCGCATGTATGATCAAGAAGCCAAACTGGATGGACTTCAAAAATTACCTCAAGCTGAAGAGGAAGTGGATGAGTCTGGAAAACTTGACTATGCGACTCCGTATTGAGTCAACGAACCGGAGACAAATTAGAGTTGGTGTGCAGATTCATGAACACAACGTGAATCTAGTAGAGCACCAAAATGCCAATAAGAAAACAAAGAGGCAAAACAAAGGGAGTCAAGAAAAAATGAAAAGAAAAGTCACTCCTTAGAACTCGCAGAAGTTCAAAAATAAATCTGGTGAGAACTCGAAGCAAATGTTCTCAGGAAACTGTCGCAATTGCGGCAAGATAGGCCACAAGTCCTTCAAGTGTCATAGCAAAAAAGGCTCCAAAGAATAATGAAGCCAGAAACGAAACTAACCTCACAGAAGCTGACATGTGTGCGGTCGTCACTTAGGCTAATGTTGCAGAAAGCCATCCGAAGACTTGGTGGTATGATACTGGTGCAACCAAGCATATATGCTTGGAGAAGTCGATGTTCTCTACCTACAAAAAGAACAAGAGTGACGAAAAACTCTTCATGGGGAATTCTGCCACTTCGAATATCGAAGGTTATGGAAAGGTTATTCTGAAGCTTACCTCTGGCCGTGAGCTTATCTTGACAAACATGGTCCACGTGCCGGAAATGCGCAAGAATCTGATCTCGGGATCTATTCTAAGCAAGCATGGATTGACTGTCAAGTTAGCTGCAGATAAGCTGGTGCTAACCAAGCATGGGATGTTTTTGGGTAAGGGGTTTGTTTATGATGGGTTGTTTAAGATGTCTATTGAGGCTGTAATTCGAAACAATGATGTTGTGAACAATGATGTAACCGAGGCTTCCACCTCGAAGAAGAAGAATAATAAGAAACCAGTTGCTTATGTTGCGGAGTCTTTTAATTTATGGCACGAACGTTTATGATATGTTAACTTCAAGTCTATGAGTAGATTGATGAACATGAATTTGACTCCAAAACAAAAATTAAGCAAAGATAAATGTGAGGTTTGCGTTCAAGCCAAACTCACGAAAACTCCATCACCAAACATGGAAAGGACAATCGAACCTCTAGATTTAATTCTTACATACTTGTGTAATTTAAAATTCGTTTAGACCAGATGAGGGAAAAAATACTTTGTAACCTTTATTGATGATTGCACCAGATACTGTTATGTATGTTTACTACGCAGTAAGGATGAAGCTTTGGAGAAATTCAAAGAAAACAAGTTGGAAGTCGAAAATCAACTTGATAAAACTATTAAAATAGTCAGAAGTGATAGAAGAGGGGAATATGATGAACCCTTTAATGCGTTCTGTAGGAAACATGGGATTATTCATCAAACTACCGCCCCCTATTCACCGGAATCCAACGGAGTTTCGGAACGAAAGAACCGAACTCTTAAAGAAATGATGAATGCAATGTTGCAGGAATCTGGGTTAGCCCAGAACATGTGGGGGGGGGGGAAGCTCTGCTTACCATAAACTACATCCTGAATAAAATACCGCACAAAGTAACTGGAAAAACACCGTATGAACTTTGGAAAGGTAATGTACCTTCGTACAAATACCTGAAAGTGTGGGGGTGCCTAGCAAAAATTGCAATTCCACCTCCAAAAAGGTCACAATAGGACCTAAAACGGTAGATTGCATTTTCATCGGATACGCACATAATAGTAGTACCTATCGGTTTCTGGTACATAAGTCAGATATACCAGATATACATGTGAACACAATAATGAAGTCAAAGAATGCTTTATTCTTTGAAGACGTGTTTGCATGTAAAGATAGAGAAAGTAATAAACGAACTCGTGAAAAACGAGATGCTTGTACCTCTGGAAATGAGGCAAGCAGTTCTGGCACTACTATAAATGACGAAGAAAAAGAAGAATCTAGGCGGAGTAAAAGACCTCGTAAGGTAAAGACATTCGGTTCCGAGTTCTTAGTAGCTTTTCTTGCAGAAAATGAGCCAAGAACCTTCAACGAAGCCATGTCGACACCAGATGGGCCTTCTTGGAAAGAAGTCGTTACTTGTGAGATGGAGTCCATTATGCAAAATAATACATATGAGATAACCAATCTACTGCAAGGGTGCAAAGCCCTTGGGTGTAAATGGATATACAAAACAAAGTTGAAAACCGATGGAGCGGTAGATAAATATAAGGCTAAGCTTGTGGTTCAAGGATTCAGGCAACAAGAAGGCATGGATTTCTTCGATACATATTCTCCGATGACGAGAATAACTTCAATCAGAATGCTCATAGGCATTGCTGCCTTACGAGATCTCGAAATCCAACAAATGGATGTAAAAACTGCATTTTTATACGGTGATTTAGAAGAGGAGATTTATTTGAAACAACCCGAAGGGTTTGTTATCTCAGGACAAGAACACAAAGTGTGTAGACTTGTAAAATCATTATATGGACTTAAGCAAGCTCCTAAACAATGGCATGAAAAGTTCGATAATGTAATGATGTCAAGTGGTTTTAGCATAAATGAATGCGACAAATGCATATACATCAAAACTACTCCAAAAAGGTACATCTTGTTGTATTTATATGTAGATGATATGCTCATTATTGGTAGCAATAAAGACATTATCAACGAAACTAAAGGCATGCTCAAAGGAAAATTTGACACGAAAGACATGGGATTAGCGGATGTAATTATAGGAATCAAAATTATAAAAACTTCCGAAGGAATTACACTATATCAAGATCATTATGCTGAAAAAATACTTGAGTGGTTTAAGAACAACTCAAAAGGGACCGCAAAAACTCCTGTTGACCATCACCTTCATTTGACAAAAAATTTAGGTGAACCATTATCACAAGTAGAATATGCACGAGTGATTGGAAGTCTAATGTACTTGACAAATTATACTAGACCTTATTTGGCGCACTCAGTAAACGTACGAAATCGCTACAAGTGTAATCCAGGTCATACTCATTGGATTGCCATAACTATAGTATTGAATTATGTTCGATACACCAAAAATTATGGGTTGCACTATGGTAAAAAACCAGCGGTATTAGAAGGCTATAGTGATGCCAACTGGATTTCAGATTCTAGAAACTCGAAATCAACAAGTGGATATGTCTTTACTCTTGGTGATGAAGCAGTATCTTGGAAATCTTCCAAACAAACTCTCTTGGCAAGATCAACCATGGAGTCAGAGTTCATAGCTTTAGATAAAGCTGCGAAAGAAGCTGAGTGGCTTCGGAACTTCCTGGAAGATATCCCAATGTGGGAAAAACCAGTGCCAGCTTTATGTGTACACTGTGATAGTCAATCGGCTATATCTCAAGCACTGAGTAAACTATACAATGGTAAATCTCGTTATATTAGAAGATGACACAAGACCATTAGACAATTGATCTCAACTGGTGTACTCGCGATAGATTACATCAAATCGGCAGAGAACTTAGCTGATCCATTCACCAAAAGTTTGCCGAAATATCAAGTTATTAGATCATCAAGAGGAATGGGTTTAAAACCTATAACCAAAGATGACGCCTGATGGACACCCCACCTATATGACTGGAGATCCCAAGATCTAGGTTTAAAGGGATAACGAAATCAAGTTGATTCAGAACTGAGCACTGTGAGACTATGTCTATACCCAGTTCCTAGGATGATAAAGAATGTTACATGTGTGTGATAAGGCTAACCATTGGCTTATAATTATTCCATAACTTTGAGATATTCGTGGAGTAATACATGGTGCTTATACAAACAAATTTAATGGTAGATCACCTAGTGAGTGTGAAATGAGGCTGTTTCTAGGAGAATGAAAGTAAGGCTATATTCTCCAAGTTCACTCATGAATAACCAGGCATGTTCAAGGCCAAAACGAACACAATAGAAAACTGATCTCTATGAGAAAATGTCGTTATGCTATAACTGTTGTCTCGGTTTACATTAAGTTCGGGTGGTTCAAGACATCATGTTCACCTTCTGGCCGAGTAAACCCGACATATATTAAAAATGATTGGTTCAAAGCTGAAAAATGCTACCTCTCAGATATAGTTACATTTTCGTATACTCTCAAAAGTCTGTCTAGTCTAGTCAGTAGAGTCTCTCGAGTCTTCATTTGTTTAGAGTCATTTCTATTCATGTGGGGGATTGCTGTTACATTTTTTTAAGATAATCAAATGGGTCTTTAAATGGACATGTTGATTATACAAAAATGGTTTGGTTTTGAATGAGAAATGTGGGTTATTAGGCTATAAGTGAAAGCCTAAAAAATGATGTTTAATGTGGAACATGCATTTGTCCCACATTGGAAGTTTGAGAAATTTCCAAGTCGTATATAAAGGAGAGAATTTATGTTTATGTTCAAAGTAAAACATGAGAGGAGAAATAAAAAGACCACACGCGCGTGCGCGCTCGCTCACCTCGCCTCGCCGGGCCGGGCCGGACTCGGGCTCGAGGGTTCGTTGGCTCGTAATTTGCACTTAGGGCACTCATAAGTGCTCGGGTCGGGTTCGGTTTCGTGATCGGGTCGGATTCGATTCGGGGTCAAAGATATTATTTTTGATCATGGTTCGGATTTTTTCGGATAAAAAATTCCGCCCACGTATCCACTCGCATCCTTTGCCCACAAAGTCGAAAACTCTCCTTGATTTCCTCCACAATTTCATCCGTGATTTGTGGGAGCCGAAATCACACTTCTTCGGTTTTAAAAGAAGTCTTCCTCTCTCTCTCATTCGAATAAGGTTCTGAAACATATCAGAAACGAAAAATCTCTCCAACTCTCTCTTTGTGATTTGTCTCGGTTTTTTCCTAAGTAAGTGTTTTATTCGAGAGTATCGTAGAAAAATTAGTTCGATAGATCCGTATTTCGAGTGAAAGCGAAAATGGTTTTTTGGTGGTTTTATCCTGAAATTCTTGAATCACAGATTCCCGTCACACTACGGGTGATTCAAAGAGTTAAGGAAAGAGATTTGTAGTCTCGACTCCACTTTTTTCTCTTCCCTTAACATTTATATTTTCATTGTTTAATCGCCATTCTCGTAGTGTTCCATTTCTGGTCCTACACGAACGGCTTCTTGACCGCCTCGATTCGCTGTCTCCCACCGTAATCATCGCCGATACGAATGTCGTGTGGGCAGTGAGTGTTGGCAAACGAAAGAATATTCCGGTGGTATCTTTCTGGACTAGTTCGGCCACGATTCTCTCCTTCTCTCTTCATTCGAATCTACTCGTAACTCACGGCCATTTTTCAGTCAAACCATCAGGTAACCCACTCACCATGGCAAAAAACTTAAAGCTCAATCCTTTAGGACACAGTAAAACACATGACCTCTGTTTGTTAGTCACATGGACGGCAAATGGAGGTTGGTGAACAAAGGCTCAAATTGTCAAAAAGGGAGGCTTGGCTTTTTTTGTCAATAATTTTGGCTCAACAACCCCCAATATCTCCTATAAATACATGAGAGATCTCCTCTCTAAAACCCATCCCAAACACACAAAAAAAAATCAAAATCATAGAAGGAGAGAAACGTGAGTGAAAGAAAAGAAAAAAAAAAAAAATTTCTTTCTTTGTAAGAAATTAAGAGTAATTTCTTGTGTGTAATTGGGTTCGGGGTGAGTTGAGAGTGTTGTAAATTTTTCCGGTGAATAATAAAAAGATCTGCAGCAGGTCCGGAGATGTAGGCAAAATTAGCCGAACTCCGTTAACAAATTTGTGTGTTTTTTATCGTTTCCATAAATCTGATTTATCGGAAATTTGACGTTATTTCCTAACAACTGGTATCAGAGCTCGGGTTGTGGTGATTTCGGTCAATTTTTTGCGAGGTTACTATTCACGTGAATAGTGAATTCGTGAATAGTAAATTTTGTCGGCGATATCGGTTTGTCGACGGAGGTGTTCTAATACACGGTGGTTCGCAAAAATAATCAGAAACGATGGGAGGCGAAGATGGTTCAGCACACAGTATCGGAAAATTTGACGGTACAGATTTTGCATTTTGGAGAATGCAAATAGAAGATTATCTGTACGGAAGGAAGCTTCATCAACCACTAAGCAAAAAGCCTGAGAAGATGGTCAAGGAAGAGTGGGATCTCCTTGACAGGCAGGTTCTGGGTGTTATCAGGTTAACACTGGCGAAAAACGTTGCTCACAATGTTGCAAAGGAGAAGACCACGGAAGGGCTGATGAAAGTTCTCTCGGAAATTTATGAGAAACCTTCAGCCAATAACAAGGTGTTTCTCATGAAGAAACTCTTCCACTTGAAGATGGAAGAAGGTGGCCCTGTTGCAACACATGTGAATGAGTTCAACACGATTGTCAACCAATTGTCATCCGTTGAAATCGAGTTTGATGATGAAGTGCGAGCACTGATTTTGCTTGCATCTCTGCCAAATAGTTGGGAGCCAATGAGGGTTGCGGTTAGTAATTCTGTGGGCACTCAGAAACTAAAATTCAATGATGTTCGAGATCGTATCCTTACTGAAGAAGTTCGTAGGATAGATTCTGGCGAAACATCAACGAGCTCTGCTTTCAATGTGGAAAACAGAGGGAGAAACCAGAACAGAATGAACCAGAGTAGGGGCAGATCAAAGTCAAAGAATGGAAGGGGTCAACCCAAGTTCAGACAGCCTGTTGAGTACTGGAACTGTGGAAAGACAGGTCATATTCGAAAGAATTGTAGGGCGCCACCAAAGAAGGATGACAATAAAGGTGGTGGAGTCAATGCAGTTACACATGTAATTGCTGATGCATTGGCATTGACTGTTGATTCCCCGATAAAAGGTGAAACTCATGATGCAGCTGTAAATACCACCAAAGCATCGATCTCCTATGTTGATAGCCCAATCGATTCTTGGGTTCTTGACTCAGGAGCGTCATTCCACACCACACCACACCAACATTATGGAGAATTCTGTTGCGGGAAATTATGGAAAGGTATATCTAGCTGATGGTTTACCTTTGGACATAGTTGATATTGGAGATATCAATTTGAAGATGTCTGATGGACGCGTGTGGAAGATCACAAAGGTTAGACATGTGCCAAAGTTGATGCGGAACCTAATCTCCGTAGGACAACTTGATGATACGGGGCACAATATTAGCTTTGGTGATGGAGCCTGGAGAGTGAAGAAAGGTTCCATGGTGGTCGCTAAAGGTCATAAAAGAGGCACTCTTTATATGACGATGAGTTGTCAAGATACAGTTGTTGTTGTCAAGAATGCCAAACAGACTAAGTTATGGCATTGTAGGTTGGGACACATGAGTGAGAAAGGGATGAAACTTATGGTGGCAAATGGCGTGCTTCCAGATTTGAAGACGGTGGATCATCAGATGTGTGAAAGTTGCATCCTTGGAAAACAGAAACGGGTTAGTTTCTCAAAAGAAGGTAGAGAGCCAAAACCTGAGAAGCTAGAGCTGGTGCACACTGATGTGTGGGGACCCGCTTCTGTTGCATCGTTAGGAGGTTCACGCTACTATGTGACCTTTATTGATGACTCCACAAGGAAGGTGTGGGTTTACTTCATGAAGAACAAGTATGAAGTGTTCTCGGTTTTCAAAAGATGGAAAGCCATGGTTGAGATTGAGACGAATCTCAAATTGAAGTGCATAAGGTCTGATAATGGTGGAGAATACATTAGCGAAGAGTTCAAAAGATACTGCGCTAATAATGGGATCAAGATGGTGAAGACTATTCCTGGAACGCCACAACAAAATGGAATAGCTGAAAGGATGAACAGGACGCTGAATGAGTGTGCAAGGAGCATGAGATTACATTGTGGATTGCCTAAGACTTTCTGGGCCGATGCAATCAATACAGCGGCTTTCTTAATAAACAGAGGACCGTCTGTTCCATTGGGATTCAAGATCCCTGAAGAAGTTTGGAGCGGCAAGAAAGTAAATCTTCTTTTCTAAAAGTGTTTGGTTGCTTAGCTTATGTTCACGTTGATGATGCTGCAAGAAGTAAACTTGATGCAAAATCTAAGAAGTGTTACTTCATTGGTTATGGTGACACGGAGTTCGGTTACCAGTTTTGGGATGATGAAAATCGGAAGATCATCCGCAGCAAGAATGTTGTGTTCAACGAAGGAGCGTTGTACAAGGATAAGCTAAAAGAAAGCTCAGAAAAGAAGGAGTCTAAAGCTGTTGATTTTGGAGATATTTTGGCACCAGAGTTGCAGCAGGATACTACAACAGCAGAAGAGCATGTTGCTCGAGAAGAGGACAGTGAGGCAAATCAGAATGTTGATTCTGAAGTTACCCCCCAGACGCTAGCTCCACAATTACGGCGGTCAGATAGAATCAGCAAGCCTACTGTAAGATATTCTCCATCTCTCAGCTATATTCTGCTCACAGATAGAGGTGAGCCTGAATGCTTTGAAGAAGCAATGCAAGCTGATGAATCGATTAAGTGGGAGCTTGTAATGAACGATGAGATGGACTCGTTGATCTCCAATCACACGTGGGAGTTAGCTGAGTTGCCTAAGGAGAAAAAGGCATTGCATAACAAGCGGGTCTACCGGATAAAAGAAGAACATGATGGAAGCAAGCGTTATAAAGCAAGACTTGTTGTGAAGGGATTCCAACAAAAAGAAGGCATAGACTACACAGAGATATTTTCTCCTGTAGTCAAGTTGGTGACAATTAGAACTGTTCTTGGGCTGGTAGCAAAGGAAGATTTAGATCTTCAACAAATGGATGAGAAAACGACATTTCTTCATGGTGATTTGGATGAAGAAATTTATATGAAGCAACCTGAAGGCTTTGAGGTCAAAGGGAAAGAAAATATGGTATGCAAGCTTAAAAGGAGTCTGTATGGCTTGAAACAAGCTCCAAGACAGTGGTATAAGAAGTTTGACAGCTTTATAAAAAATGCTGGTTTTTTGAGGTGTGAGGCTGACCACTGTTGTTACTTCAAGAGGCTTGGAGAGTCCTACTTGATATTGCTCCTGTATGTTGATGACATGCTGATAGTGGGAGCAGACTTGCATGAGATCAACAACTTGAAGGCGAAACTCTCAGAAGAGTTTGCGATGAAAGACCTAGGAGAAGCAAGAAAAATTCTTGGGATGAGAATTTGTAGAAGCAAGGAGGGTCTTAAGCTATCACAAGAGGAGTATGTGAAGAAAATCCTCAAGAGGTTTAACATGGATAACGCGAAGCCAGTTAGTACTCCCCTGGCAAGTCATTTTCGGTTATCCAGAGATCAGTCTCCAGTGATTGAAGACGATATGGCATATATGGATAAAGTTTCATATGCTTCTGCTATTGGCAGCCTGATGTACGCGATGGTATGTACAAGGCCAGACATTGCACATGCAGTGGGAGTCGTGAGCAGATTTATGAGCAATCCAGGCAAGGAACATTGGGAGGCTGTTAAGTGGATTCTTAGGTATCTGAAGGGTAATCCAAGTGCAGCGCTATGTTTCAGGAAGTCTGAGATAGGATTACAGGGATATGTTGATGCTGACAATGGTGGTGACATTGACAGTAGAAAGAGCACAACCGGGTATGTATACACTTTTGGTAGTACTGCAATTTGTTGGTTTCAAAGTTGCAGAAAATCGTAGCTCTGTCAAGCTGTGAAGCTGAGTATGTTGCCGTCACAGAGGCAACAAAGGAGATGATGTGGCTACAAATATTTCTACGAGAGCTAGGCCATGACCAAGAGAAAAGTGTGTTATACAGTGATAGTAAGAGTGCCATTGATCTGGCAAAGAATCCGGTTTACCATGCTCGGACGAAGCACATACAACTTCGGTATCATTTCATCAGATCAGCGTTAGAATATGGAGTGTTGGTGCTTGAAAAGATCCCAGGAAGTAAAAACCCGGCAGACATGCTGACGAAGGTCGTGCCGTTTGATAAGCTGAGGTTATGTACAACCTCAGTTGGCTTGCTAGAGTAACAAGCCTAGAAGACCTGCTGCATTGATCAAGGTGTGAAGATAGATTGAAATCAGTCTTCAAGTGGGAGATTGTTAGTCACATGGACGGCAAATGGAGGTTGGTGAACGAAGGCTCAAATTGTCAAAAAAGGGAGGCTTGGCTTTTTTTGTCAATAATTTTGGCTCAACAACCCCCAATACCTCCTATAAATACATGAGAGATCTCCTCTCTAAAACCCATCCCAAACACACAAAAAAACAAAATCATAGAAGGAGAGAAACGTGAGTGAAAGAAAAGAAAAAAAAAAAAAAACAAAATTTCTTTCTTTGTAAGAAATTAAGAGTAATTTCTTGTGTGTAATTGGGTTCGAGGTGAGTTGAGAGTGTTGTAAATTTTTTCGGTGAATAATAAAAAGATCTGCAGCAGATCCGGAGACGTAGGCAAAATTGGCCGAACTCCGTTAACTAATTTGTGTGTTTTTTTATCGTTCCATAAATCTGATTTATCGGAAATTTGACGTTATTTCCTAACACTGTTTTTATCTGAAAATGGGGTTTGCTTTTTAGATTCCAAAGAAGACGAAATTGTTGATTAGATTCCCGGTTTATCTCCGACGAGACTCGGTGATCTGCCGCATATCTTTCATGGTTATGGTCATCAAGTCTTCAATAAATTAAAAAAGTGTTTCGATGAGCTCTCCAAAGCTAAATTAAAAAAGTTTTTGATGCAAAGATGATTGTTGAGGAGTGGAAGGTCGAAATGAGGATTGTGACCAAGAAGAAGAAGAAGAAAGACGGAGTTGTTGATAAGGAAATGCGAGATCAAGGAATGTGTGAATAGATTTATGGATAGAGAGAGTGAAGAAGGGAAAGAGATGAGAAAAAGAGCTTGTGATCTCGGTAAGATCTGTCGAGGAGCGGTTGCAAGAAGCGGTTCTTCTGATGTTAACATCGACACTTTCATTAAAGATATTACCAAGATCGTGTGAGGTTCTATTGTTGTTTAAGATTACCATCTATGAGTATTTGTATAAGTTTGTAAAAAAAGATTCAAACTTTAATACATTTTATAACGAACCCACACAAGGCTAGTTGGAAGGGCAACTCTAATCCAATGATAAGAGTTAAAACTCTAATCCAAGCGTAAGAAAGCAAAGCTTCAGACTGTTTGTTAAATAAATTCAAAGGTAATTTCAATCAATCTTGCTAGG
Organism: Pseudoturritis turrita; assembly: GCA_900406555.1. Lineage (NCBI taxonomy): Eukaryota > Viridiplantae > Streptophyta > Magnoliopsida > Brassicales > Brassicaceae > Pseudoturritis > Pseudoturritis turrita. Next base: position 184,791 of record OVBL01000198.1, on the reverse strand, counting down.
CAGAAAGTTGTTGATGAAATTATGACATCTTTTTTGGGGTTAAAATGATATTATGACATCTTGTGCGGTCGATATAATAGATTTTGGAGCTTCAATCTCTTACTTGTTATTTATGTTTTCAAACAGGAATTGAATCTTATTTCAATTGGGAAACTATTCCAATATAGAACGTAGCCAGGAAAGCTTTCGGGAGAGGAAAAAGGATTTTTTTTCCCCGAAGACTCTTTGACGTCCAAATTAAGCATCCACACGAAAGTATAATCATACAGCGAATGCCCATGAAGCCTCATGCTGCTGTTTGGAGTTCTTTGCTCCACGCATCTAGAATGTACAAGAACCTTGAACTTGGAGTGCTTGCATCTAGAAAAATGCTGGAGCTAGAGAACGCAAATCACGGGGCTTATGTCCTCTTATCAAACATTTATGCAGATTCAGACAATTGGGACAATGTTAGTCACGTTAGACAGTTGATGAAATCTAAAGGAGTGAGAAAGCAACCAGGGTGCAGGGTAATGGAGGTGAATGGATTGAGATTACAAGAGATACATCTTTTAGTACAATTTATGAGATCAAACAATGCATTAACGATTAGCTGATAGGTTTGTGACTTGCATAGAACATATTTTAACATTTAATCTAGCAATGGTTGGTTGTCGACAGCGAGTCGGACATGTGGAAGTTCTTGTGGATGAGGACGGTCGATGAGCAAGTTCTCGTAGATGAACCCGGCGAGTCCACCGCCGATCAACGGTCCAACCCAATATACCCAATGGTCAGTCCAATTTCCGGAGACCAAAGCAGGTCCAAAGGACCGGGCTGGGTTCATGGAGGCGCCAGAGAAGGCACCACCTGCAAGGATGTTGGCTCCGACCACGAATCCGGTGAGAAGTGGGCCCAGCCCGTCAAGGGAGCCTTTCTTCGGATCCACAATAGTGGCGTAGACAGTGAAGAGAAGTGAGAATGTTAAGATGATCTCCCATATGATCCCTTGAGTGTAACTCACTCCACTTGCTAACGTGTGAACCGGAGTTGCCTGAGCACAAAGCGTAATTGTACAATGTCAAACTAAGTATTAACTCGAAAGGGTGGGAAATTGAATATTCTGTACCATTCCTCCGGTGAGGTAACTGAGGAGGAAGCAAGCTGCGGAGGAGGCCAACAACTGATCAATCCAATAGAGGAATGCACGGAAGACGCTGATGTGGCCGCCCAAAAGTAGGCCGAGGGTGACGGCGGGGTTGAGGTGGCCACCAGAGATATGGCCCGCAGATATCATTACCGCCACCACAAATGCATGAGCCACCGCAACCGCGAAAAGTCCCATCAATGTGTTTCCGACTAAACTCTCTACATCAAGAAAAACATATAAACAACATAAATGTTATATTCTGATTGCACCATGGTTGAAATACATAGGTAAGGTTCCCCAAGAAATAGAAGCCTGTACGAAATCGGAAATGAACTTTGTAGGATCAAAGTGTAACAAAAAGCATGAATGCGATATATATGTACATAAAGAAATTACCAGTGGCCATGGCGGATCCGACGCCGGCGAAGACAAAGAAAAAGGTGGTGATGAATTCGACAATGAGGGCTTTGATGCAGTCCGGCTGAGCCGCCTCGCCATGGTTCCCTAAGTCAATCTTCCTCATGGCTTTAGATTTATAGATTTTGAAACGAAAGAAATATACTTGGATGGTTTAGTTGATATTGTTGTGTGTAGTACATTGGAGCTACATATAATGAATTTTTTTTGTACAAAGAGACTATTGTTATATATATATTTTATATAAGGAGAGAAAGAAAATGCTAAGGGAGCACACGGAATAAAATTATTGTATGATAATGATTGATTTGAGTTTAGAGAGTTGACTTAGTTTTTATATTGTGCAGTTGATGAATTTATTTCCTTTAATATATCGTTTTGGAGATTAGGTAACATGTTGAGTTTTTATATTGTGTAGTTGATGTATTTATTTCCTTTAATATATCGTTTTGGAGATTAGGTAACATGTTGAGACATGCTTACACATTACAATGTTCTGACTTCTGATTGGTATCTTTGAAAGGTAGTATGGATTGTACCGGTTTCCATCTAAAGTAATAATCTAATTAAAGCGGTTCTACAGACAATTCACTTCCTCTTTGTATTTCTCTGTACTCCCGTTGGCAGTAGGCTTTCATTAGTCGGCCCATCCGAAAAACAAAACCTTGATATTTTAATTTTCTATAGTTTTACTTGTAGATGCGGATATTAAAAAAGGGAATTTTTAAATCAAGATAGAAGTATGTAAATTTTAAAAAAAAATATATATATATAGGCATTAATTCTAATTTATGAGGTCGATTTTAATAAATACAGTAAAACCTCTATAAATTAATAATGTTGCGACTTTGAAAATTTATTAATTTATAAAGTTATTAATTAATCGATAAATTAATATTTATTAATTTATAGAGATTTTTCTAATTCATGATTTTTGTAAAATATATTTTATATAAAATAAGTAGTTTACTTTAAAATTCCTACAAATTCTTCTAAAACTTTATTTATTTAAAATTTTGTATGTTTTATTGTTTACATATTCATTTTATTCGACATTATGTTAATAATATTGGTTATTGTAATAGAATAAACGTTAATAGTCCACTAGACTATCCGGGTTAATAGTCCACTAGACTATCCAGGTAAAAAGGATCCATCCTAAAAAATTCAGTTTAGAAAAATTACGTTGATGATGTTGAAGACGAGATAACACTATCCAAAATATTTACGCTTAATAAATAATTATCAAGTCTAAAACTCTTCATAATTTTTGAAAAGAGATTTAGATGACAACACCAAAAGTTTTTGATGCAGTAAGGAAAATTAGAGATTAGTTTCAACGAAATTTTAACTTTAAATATAAACATACAACACTATAATCATATTTTACTAAATTTGCTAAGATATATATTATATATATATATATAAATTTATAATTATTAATCTAAACTATTATTGGGACCATCTTTTACATTGGAGTTTCAAAAAAATTATTATCTTATCGAATTTTGCTATTTTTTATATTGGCCCAACCCGGGACCGAAATTTTTTATTAAATTATAGTGATTATTAATTTATAGAGTATTAATTTATAAAAAATTCTACAATGGTGATATTTTGGGATATTTATCAAAATAATAGTATCAAGGCTCACTCATACCACTTGAGAAGTCAAATAAAGTAATAAAATAAAATAATAATAATAATAATAAATAATAAAGTGTGTATGGTTGTAAAAGAGTTGAATAAATGTATGGTGAGATGAGAGTAAGTTAGGTATAAGTTTGGTATAAGTTTGAAATATCTAAGGAATATACCATGTAATATTCCTTAGGCTTTGTAGTATAAATACAAGGCTTAGGTAAGAGTTTAGAACCAAGCCAAGTGTGAGAAATAAGCTTGAGAGCATTTGTAAAATCTTTGAGCGTTCTTTAAAATAAAATCTCCCCCCTTTCTATATATCTCTTGGAGTAATCTTTATCCTTCATTCCTAAGTATAATGTGTATCCTTCATTCCTAAGTATAGTTCTAATACCCTTTAGATCCTAAAACCTTCATTCGTGGTTGTACCCACTATGTGTCTGTAAATTTGGTATCAGAGCCATGGCAGTCTAAACTTGAAAGTCTTATCTTCCTAAGGGATATTATGTCTGTGAGTTCTCTTCTATTATAAGCTAGTATGGAAAGTATGTTATGTGGTTGCCACATAATGGATCCTCCACACCAGAAATTCATCTATGCTAAGAAAAAAGAATATAAAAGCAAAGTTTATGAGGGAATAAAACACATGGAACCTTGAGACTCCATATATGAAGTTATTGTCTCGGTTATGTGAAAAAACCTCGTGAATATTTTCTCTATATTCTTAGCATTAAGGAAAAAAAGAAAAAAAAAAAAAAACTCATGGTCCATAATTCTCAAAATGTTAGATAAGAATTAAAGTATTATGTCTTGATCTCTGGTCTTAATGCACACATGGAAAGTATATCTCTTCTTCCTCGCCAACCTTCTTTCAGAAAATCAACCTCTAATAAAATAGACTATCTCTATGAAATAGAATATGTAAGCGATGATAGTAAAGTACCTATCACCCAATTACCCCTTCTTAATCCATATAAAGTTTTCACAAAACCAAACTCCACCCTTCCAAAAATCATAAGACATGCCTTTAATCCCAACAAGCACACCGCAAAAGAGCTTGTCTTAGCCTCCCAGCTAGAGCAACACCTGGTGCGAGCAACTGAAACAGAAGGGATGATTCCTCTCCGCCTCAATGAAGGGATGATTCATCAGTGGAGATCTCAAGGCTACACTCATCTTCATTACGGAGCAATACGGCTGGCGTTAACACTTCACGGAAGAAAGGGTCTACCTGTAGTGGCAAGAGTCGCTCTACTCGACACTAGATACAGAGAATACCAACATGCTTGCATAGCTACTCTCCAAACAACTTTAAATGCGGGCACGGTATTCGTCACCCTCTTCCCAAATTTCAACATAGCACTTGATGACCCTCAAATCTATCAAAACATGCAAATCCAGCTACAAATCACAGGTGCTCCACAAGTTGGCAATACATATGCAGCAACGCTCCACCACCAGATGGCGTATAGGGTCCAAAATCATGTCATGGATCTGAGTCTCCCACGAGACACAGAAGGTGCACTACTCATACAACTAGAATCAAAACACAGTCCATCGTGCATCCATATTCCCAGGCAAATCCCTAGAGACGAACTAGTCAAGCTACTCCCGGAGTCATGGGTAACCAATTATGAGAAACTCCATGAAATCAGCACTCCAATACAATCTGTCAATTCCTTCATTCACAAAAGGAAAGATGGAGCCGTGGAGATCGCTTTCAAACAAGAAGAAGAAAAGTCAAGACCCACAGCGTTTTGCACAGAAATCAATACGATTTCTCCAACTGCAAACACCCCTATCATAGAAGAAGATAGACGCTTACCTGGTGTCCCGATTAGTTCTTTCGACTCACTCGGAAATCCCATCTACTCTTTCGCCGATGAAACCGGTCACAAATTCTTTGATGTTTGTGACTGTGAAAATTGTTTGATGGATAGCTCAGATGAAGAAGAAACTCCAAGGCGAAGAAGACGAAAGAACTCTTCTCAGCAAAAACTCAGAGAACGTTATGAGTCGGGAGATCCACAAGTTAGACTTCTTGGAGAACCTAGCGGGAGAAATTTCGAATACTATGTCTTGTACTCAAGTAAATCAACTCCAACAACTCATGAACAAGAAGAGGTGCCTTTGAGCTACATGTTTGGTCCTCCCTCCTATCAAGAACTACTGATTCCACCACATGAATTTGAAGAAAACAACACCAAGCATTCATGGAAACTCCGGAACCCAAACATCAAAAATCCAGATGGATCGATGAAACAAGTCAGTGCAGCGGAGGCAACCTTAAATTAGCAGTCACAAAACGCGGTGACTCAAAACCATCTCTTGGGCCAAATCGACAAAAAGTGACAATATTGGAACTTTCTCTTAAAGACCTAACCAAGAAAATATCCTCTCTCCATCAAGAACTCCTTCACCTAGCCACTACTGTATCCATAAACTCTCCCCTTATGCATTAAAAAGAGTCAGAACTAAAATCTCTTAAAGCCCAACTATCCTCCTTACAAAATCAGCCTAAAAATCAGCCTTACATACCACCTGACTTTTTCACCCCCTATCCTATTTACACCTCACCTCATACAGCCCAAATACAACCTCTCTCATTTGCCCATGATCCAAGTATTTTTGGATCATCCTCCTTTTTACCAACCCATATTGTTGAAGAACACCACACCACAAAAAGAAAACAACCCACTCGGAAAGGAAAAGAGTCTGACCCAGAAACTTCAAAGCCTAAAATACTACCTGAAAGGAGCGACTCACAATTTATGGTAGAACATATCAGCAATCCTATCTCCGCCTTTCTTGAGAAGGTAACAACAAAACAATATGTTCAAAAGCAAATGAGCATCACACAAAAGTGTGAAGATGATTCAGACGATGAGTTCTTAATTCCAGATTTTAGGATGGCTGAACCAACTGTAGAAAACGAAGACATGGAGAGTGACAATGGGGGCATATATGAAGATAGAAAAGAACCTCGGAGAGCTCCACCAGAGTGGAATCACTTATACCACATTGAGTCACACAATGGTTTCTCTTTTGATGATGTCCCTCCATCAAAATGGCGAGATAGGGTCTATGAGATGCATGCATGGCTTACCGAACAATTGCTCAACCCAGGAGCTACTCTACCCACGGTCATAGACAAGTTGGTCTCAAAATTCCAAGGGCGACTTCGACAATGGTGGATAAGTCTTGCGAGTATCGACAACTTCAGATACGGCAGTCTCCAACAATTGATGCATTGATTGGACACATCCACAACGAGTTTCTTGGTACGTGGGATCACTACACTGTCCAAGCAAGAGAAGAATATCTTAGCATGAAATGCTGTTCTTTCTGAAGGAAATATTTGGAGAAGCATTATGAGAGGATGTCTAAGAGGTTTTATGCCTTGAATGGAATAGACGATGTCAACCTCAAGCAATCATATTTAAACTCACTCCCATAACCACTTGGGAATGAAACTTCGCGTATATTATCCCTCAAAAATATGGCCTTCAACCAAGCTTCATTGGGAGAAATATACCAGATATCCCTTGTAACACTTGAAAAGTTATGCAACCACCAGAAGTTTTTCAAGCAACTACAAGAACAAGGAAAGCTTCTTGGAGAAGCATGTGATCGTCCAGAACTCTCAATCAAATGCAAGAAGAAAATGTGTGAATGTTCATCAAATCATGGGTGAAGGAAATGGCAGAAGAAGTATCCCCAGCTGTCTGGCAGGAAGAAATGGAAGTTCTTCAGAAAGAAGAAACAGAGAGGCTTCAATAAATCAGACAGGTGCTACATCTGTAAGAAGAAAGGACACTATGCGAAGCAATGTCCAAGCAAGAAAAGGAGAGATAACCTTCCGGGATACTTGGCCCAGATTGAGGATATTGATGATTCGGATGTCGAATCAATATTTTCTCTCGACGATGAACCTACAGATGATACAGTTTTTGCAATGGGAATTGAGCAAGATGACGAATCTTCAGACGATTCTGGCATAGAGGATAACGAAGATGTTGATGACCAGTTCATGTTGTTCGATCTTTACACACTTGATGTTTGTAAAGAAGAAGAACCGGAGAAAGAAGAATTGGTGTACCTATCCCAACCATCTCCGAATGCCAAGATATACATATTCCCTATAAAGTATGATAAGCCTATACCAGTCATTGCTTATTTTGACACTGGGGCCGCGTCCTCCATCATCAAACCAAACATCCTCCCACCTACACAGTGGAACTCATGCTCGGTGGCCTTCAAAGCAGCCAATGGTCAGATTTTCCACATCTCCCTGATTAGTAAACCCATCTACATCCAACTCTTTCCAGGGTACATGATAAAGACTAAGGTATATGGATCTGAACTTCCTGGAAAAGATTTCATACTTGGATTTGATGTGATGCGTAGCCTCAAAAGAGTATCATGGCATCCAAAAGGACTCAAACACAAAAACCACTTGCTTCCATGGACGACTATCTCTCATCTCTATCCTATGGAGATTTTCAACCCTATCAAAGATGAGATTGTCAAGACGTCTTGCGCCACCTCCCACTCAGAATTCCTCACAAAATGTTCTTCACCCTAATGGAAGAACCATGAATTCTTCATCTCCTTGCCCTTCAAAAAGAATGAAGATGTCAACCCAACCAAGGCAAGCCATCCAGGGATGAATCCAGATCATTACAATCTTGCGCTCGAAGAAGTAAACCAGCTCCAAAAGGAAGATCTTATTGAGAAGACTACTTTACCATGGGCATGCGAAGCTTTCTATGTTAATAAGCGAGCAGAACAAGTTCGAGGAAAATTGAGATTGGTCATTAATTACCAACCCCTCAACCACTTCCTCGCTGATGATAAGTTCCCTTTACCTAAGCGTGAAGTCTTATTCCAACGACTTCCTCAAGCCCAATTCTTCTCAAAGTTTGACTTAAAAGCAGGATTTTGGCAGCTTGGAATGAAGCCAGAAGACAGGCCTAAGACGGGGTTTTGCATTCCAGACCGTCACTATCAATGGAAAGTCATGCCGTTTGGATTAAAAGTTGCTCCTTCACTATTCCAAAAGGCTATGATCAAGATATTCGAGCCAATCTTGCCAAATGCGTTGGTGTATATCGATAACATTCTGCTGTTCTCTTATGACGTGGATACCAATACTCAGCCGTTGGCAAAGTTTCATGGTATCGTACAACAGTATGGCATCATGCTATCTGAAAAGAAGATGGTTATTGGTGAAACGGAGATCGATTTTCTTGGCATGCACATTTCAAAGGGACAATATCATCTCCAGCTTCACATTGCAACCCAGCTTGATGAATTCCCAGACGAGAACCTCTCTTTCAAGCAAGTCCAACAATTCTTGGGGATTGTCAATTATATGGCTGACTTCATCCATGATTTAGCGAAGCCTAGATCAGTTCTCTCAGCACAACTCAAGAAAGATGCTCCTCCGTGGAACCAGAAATGCACAGAAGCAGTGAAGGAACTCAAGAAAATTTCGAAGACCCTTCCGGCATTAAAGATTCCCTCAAAAGGCAAAATAATCCTACAAACCGATGCAAGTGATTACTATTAGGGAGCTGTTCTTTTAGAAGAAGATGAAAAAGGAAAACGAAGTATTTGTGGATATAAGAGCGGTGTTTTCAAGGATAGTGAAAAGCACTACCACTCTACCTACAAGGAGATACTTGCAGTTAAGAGGGGAATAGAAAAGTTCGAGTTTCATCTGGTTGGTCAACATTTCATGATAGAAATGGACATGTCCTCATTCCCTAAGATGATCCAGTTCAAACAGAAAGTCCTACCACTAGCACAACTCCTCAGATGGGCAAGTTGGTTTTCACAGTGGAAGTTTGACGTCAAACATATCAAAGGAAAAGACAACTTCCGCCCGGACTTCTTATCCAGAACTCAACGACAAATCTCGACAATCATCCCAATGATATATGTCCTCAGCCCGGAAAACCCATCGGAAAATACTTTAAGGAGTCTGATGGTAACTATGCACAAGGTCTACAAGAAAGGATGTTGGATACTGTTCTGATCTATAGAGGAATTGAGACGTTACATGGCTTCCTGAAATTATATATCCACAGGTATGGACTTGACCAAGGACCTCTTCTCGGTCTACCTTACCATCCGGTATATCATTTCCTTACCACCATAGAAATGAACCCAGTTCATTATGGTAAATTCCCGAGAGAAGCCTACCTCCTCCTCTGGTATTTGGCAGACCTTTACACTATTGGAGTACTCATTCATAAAAGCCAGTTGCTCCAGTACTTGGCAAAGTGCATTCTGACGAGAAGAAAGCCACATTACAAATTACTGTACGACTGGCTCACTCTGTTCAAAGAAGTAACATGGTGGCAGGAGCATATTCGAGCACAAGAAGGATCCATGATTTTTGTCATATTCAAGATCACTACAATCCAAAACCATGAAGACGATGGGGTTGTAATCTAAAGACAATACGAGTCTCATATCAAGACAGGCTACAATGATGATGCTTTTACGTGGACCAACTTCCATCAACGAGCACGTGGGATAATGACGCTAAATGGATTCGTCCAATCAGACGTGGACAACGAGTTTCTTTACCCACACACAGTACACTGGCACATAGTGGGTACAACCACGAATGAGGTTTTTAGGATCAAAAGCAAATTTACAGACACATAGTGGGTACAATCACAAAGGAGATTTTAGGATCAAAAGGGTTTTAGAATTATACTTAGGAATGAAGGATAAAGATTATACATAGGAATGAAGGATAAAGATTACTTCAAAAGATATATAGAAAGGGGGGAGATTTTATTTTAAAGAACGCTCAAAGATTTTACAAATGCTCTCAAGCTTATTTCTCACACTTGGCTTGGTTCTAAACTTTTACCCAAGCCTTGCTATTTATACTACAAAGCCTAAGGAATATTGCATGGTATATTCCTTAGATATTTCAAACTTATACCTAACTTACTTTCATCTCACCATACATTTATTCAACTCTTTTACAACCATACACATACACACTTTATTATTTATTATTATTATTTTATTACTTTATTCCCCCTGTCTTCTAAAAGAGGAGACGTGTCCACCTTATCTGTCGTCAGACTCCGTGCTGGCTACTTCACTGTCAGAAACTACTTTGGACACGTAAACCTTGTGACCCGGGATATATCTTTTTATTTTGTACATTTTCCCTTCTACCCTATAGATTGGATGGTCAGGGTTTGATCTTGGCCACGCGTATTGATCATGGAAGCCTGCTAGTAGTTGGCGGATTTCATCGGCAAATCCTGGAGGGTACACGTCTCTGTTGTGCCAGTGTACTGTGTGTGGATAAAGAAACTCGTTGTCCACGTCTGATTGGACGAATCCGTTTAGCGTCATTATCCCACGTGCTCGTTGATGGAAGTTGGTCCACGTAAAAGCATCATTATTGTAGTCTGTCTTGATATGAGACTCGTATTGTCTTCGGATTACAACCCCATCGTCTTCATGGTTTTGGATTGTAGTGATCTTGAATGTGACAAGAATCATGGATCCTTCTTGTGCTCGAATATGCTCCTGCCACCATGTTACTTCTTTGAACAGAGTGAGCCAGTCGTACAGTAATTTGTAATGTGGCTTTCTTCTCGTCAGAATGCATTTTGCCAAGTACTGGAGCAGCTGGCTTTTATGAATGAGTACTCCAATAGTGTAAAGGTCTGCCAAATACCAGAGGAGGAGGTAGGCTTCTCTCGGGAATTTACCATAATGAACTGGGTTCATTTCTATGGTGGTAAGGAAATGATATACCGGATGGTAAGGTAGACCGAGAAGAGGTCCTTGGTCAAGTCCATACCTGTGGATATATCATTTCAGGAAGCCATGTAACGTCTCAATTCCTCTATAGATCAGAACAGTATCCAACATCCTTTCTTGTAGACCTTGTGCATAGTTACCATCAGACTCCTTAAAGTATTTTCCGATGGGTTTTCCGGGCTGAGGACATATATCATTGGGATGATTGTCGAGATTTGTCGTTGAGTTCTGGATAAGAAGTCCGGGCGGAAGTTGTCTTTTCCTTTGATATGTTTGACGTCAAACTTCCACTGTGAAAACCAACTTGCCCATCTGAGGAGTTGTGCTAGTGGTAGGACTTTCTGTTTGAACTGGATCATCTTAGGGAATGAGGACATGTCCATTTCTATCAGGAAATGTTGACCAACCAGATGAAACTCGAACTTTTCTATTCCCCTCTTAACTGCAAGTATCTCCTTGTAGGTAGAGTGGTAGTGCTTTTCACTATCCTTGAAAACACCGCTCTTATATCCACAAATACTTCGTTTTCCTTTTTCATCTTCTTCTAAAAGAACAGCTCCCTAATAGTAATCACTTGCATCGGTTTGTAGGATTATTTTGCCTTTTGAGGGAATCTTTAATGCCGGAAGGGTCTTCGAAATTTTCTTGAGTTCCTTCACTGCTTCTGTGCATTTCTGGTTCCACGGAGGAGCATCTTTCTTGAGTTGTGCTGAGAGAACTGATCTAGGCTTCGCTAAATCATGGATGAAGTCAGCCATATAATTGACAATCCCCAAGAATTGTTGGACTTGCTTGAAAGAGAGGTTCTCGTCTAGGAATTCATCAAGCTGGGTTGCAATGTGAGGCTGGAGATGATATTGTCCCTTTGAAATGTGCATGCCAAGAAAATCTATCTCCGTTTCACCAATAACCATCTTCTTTTTAGATAGCATGATGCCATACTGTTGTACAATACCATGAAACATTTCCAACAGCTGAGTATGGGTATCCACGTCATAAGAGAACAGCAGAATGTCATCGATATACACCAACGCATTTGGCAAGATTGGCTCGAATATCTTGATCATAGCCTTTTGGAATAGTGAAGGAGCAACTTTTAATCCAAACGGCATGACTTTCCATTGATAGTGACGGTCTGGAATGCAAAACCCCGTCTTAGGCCTGTCTTCTGGCTTAATTCCAAGCTGCCAAAATCCTGCTTTTAAGTCAAACTTTGAGAAGAATTGGGCTTGAGGAAGTCGTTGGAATAAGACTTCACGCTTAGGTAAAGGGAACTTATCATCAGCGAGGAAGTGGTTGAGGGGTTGGTAATTAATGACCAATCTCAATTTTCCTCGAACTTGTTCTGCTCGCTTATTAACATAGAAAGCTTCGCATGCCCATGGTAAAGTAGTCTTCTCAATAAGATCTTCCTTTTGGAGCTGGTTTACTTCTTCGAGCGCAAGATTGTAATGATCTGGATTCATCCCTGGATGGCTTGCCTTGGTTGGGTTGACATCTTCATTCTTTTTGAAGGGCAAGGAGATGAAGAATTCATGGTTCTTCCATAAGGGTGAAGAACATTTTGTGAGGAATTCTGAGTGGGAGGTGGCGCAAGACGTCTTGACAATCTCATCTTTGATAGGGTTGAAAATCTCCATAGGATAGAGATGAGAGATAGTCGTCCATGGAAGCAAGTGGTTTTTGTGTTTGAGTCCTTTTGGATGCCATGATACTCTTTTGAGGCTACGCATCACATCAAATCCAAGTATGAAATCTTTTCCAGGAAGTTCAGATCCATATACCTTAGTCTTTATCATGTACCCTGGAAAGAGTTGGATGTAGATGGGTTTACTAATCAGGGAGATGTGGAATATCTGACCATTGGCTGCTTTGAAGGCCACCGAGCATGAGTTCCACTGTGTAGGTGGGAGGATGTTTGGTTTGATGATGGAGGACGCGGCCCCAGTGTCAAAATAAGCAATGACTGGTATAGGCTTATCATACTTTATAGGGAAGATGTATATATTGGCATTCGGAGACGGTTGGGATAGGTACACCAATTCTTCCTTCTCCGGTTTTTCTTCTTTACAAACATCAAGTGTGTAAAGATCGAACAACATGAACTGGTCATCACCATCTTCGTTACCCTCTGTGCCAGAATCGTCTGAAGATTCGTCATCTTGCTCAATTCCCATTGCAAAAACTGTATCATCTGTAGGTTCATCGTCGAGAGAAAATATTGATTCGACATCCGAATCATCAATATCCTCAATCTGGGCCAAGTATCCAAGAAGGTTATCTCTCCTTTTCTTGTTTGGACATTGCTTCGCATAGTGTCCTTTCTTCTTACAGATGTAGCACATGTCTGATTTCTTGAAGCCTCTCTGTTTCTTCTTTCTGAAGAACTTCCATTTCTTCCTGCTAGACAGCTGGGGATACTTCTTCTGCCATTTCCTTCTCCCATGACTTGAGGAACATTCACATATTTTCTTCGTGCATTTGATTGAGAGTTCTGGACGATCACATGCTTTTCCAAGAAGCTTTCCTTGTTCTTGTAGTTGCTTTAAAAACTTCTGGTGGTTGCATAACTTTTCAAGTGCTGCAAGGGATATCTGGTATATTTCTCCCAATGAAGCTTGGTTGAGGGCCATATTTTTGAGGGATAATATACGCGAAGTTTCATTCCCAAGTGGTTATGGGAGTAGATTTAAATATGATTGCTTGGGGTTGACATCGTCTATTCCATTCAAGGCGTAAAACCTCTTAGAGATCCTCTCATAATGCTTCTCCAAATCTTTCCTTCAGAAAGAACAGCATTTCATGCTAAGATATTCTTCTCTTGCTTGGACAGTGTAGTGATCCCACGTACCAAGAAACTCGTTGTGGATGTGTCCAATCAATGCATCAACTGTTGGAGACTGCCGTATATGTAGTTGTCGATACTCGCCAAGACTTATCCACCATTGTCGAAGTCGCCCTTGGAATTTTGAGACCAACTTGTCTATGACCGTGGGTAGAGTAGCTCCTGGGTTGAGCAATTGTTCGGTAAGCCATGCATGCATCTCATAGACCCTATCTCGCCATTTTGATGGAGGGACATCATTAAAAGAGAAACCATTGTGTGGCTCAATGTGGTATAAGTGATTCCACTCTGGTGGAGCTCTCCGAGGTTCTTTTCTATCTTCATATATGCCCCCATTTTCACTATCTATGTCTTCGTTTTCTACAGTTGGTTCAGCCATCATAAAATCTAGAATTAAGAACTCATCGTCTGAATCATCTTCACACTTTTGTGTGATGCTCCTTTGCTTTTGAACATCTTGTTTTGTTGTTACCTTCTCAAGAAAGGCGGAGATAGGATTGCTGATATGTTCTACCATAAATTGTGAGTCGCTCCTTTCAGGTAGTATTTTAAGCTTTGAAGTTTCTGGGTCAGACTCTTTTCCTTTCCGAGTGGGTTGCTTTTTTTTGTGGTGTGGTGTTCTTCAACAATATGGGTTGGTAAAAAGGAGGATGATCCAAAAATACTTGGATCCTGGGCAAATGAGAGAGGTTGTATTTGGGCTGTATGAGGTGAGGTGTAAATAGGATAGGGGGTGAAAAGGTCAGGTGGTATGTAAGGCTGATTTTTAGGCTGATTTTGTAAGGAGGATAGTTGGGCTTTAAGAGATTTTAGTTCTGACTCTTTTTAGTGCATAAGGGGAGAGTTTATGGATACAGTAGTGGCTAGGTGAAGGAGTTCTTGATGGAGAGAGGATATTTTCTTGGTTAGGTCTTTAAGAGAAAGTTCCAATATTGTCACCTTTTTGTCGATTTGGCCCAAGAGATGGTTTTGAGTCACCGCGTTTTCTGACTGCCAATTTAAGGTTGCCTCCGCTGCACTGACTTCTTTTATTGATCCATCTGGATTTTTGATGTTTGGGTACCGGATTTTCCACGAATGCTTGGTGTTGTTTTCTTCAAATTCATGTGGTGGAATCAATAGTTCTTGAGAGGAGGGAGGACCAAACTTGTAGCTCAAACGCACATCTTCTTGTTCAGGAGTTGTTGGAGTTGATTTACTTGAGTACAAGACATAGTATTCGAAATTTCTCCCGCTAGGTTCTCCAAAAAGTCCAACTTGTGGATCTCCCGACTCATAACGTTCTCTGAGTTTTTGCTGAGAAGAGTTATTTCGTCTTCTTCGCCTTGGAGTTTCTTCTTCATATGAGCTATCCATCAAACAATTTTCACAGTCACAAACATCAAAGAATTTGTGACCGGTTTCATCGGCGAAAGAGTAGATAGGATTTCCGAGTGAGTCGAAAGAACTAATCGGGACACCAGGTAAGCGTCTATCTTCTTCTATGATAGGGGTGTTTGCAGCTGGAGAAATCGTATTTATTTCTGTGCAAAACGCTGTGGGTCTTGACTTTTCTTCTTCTTGTTTGAAAGCGATCTCCACGGCTCCATCTTTCCTTTTGTGAATGAAGGAATTCACATATTGTATTAGAGTGCTGATTTCATGGAGTTTCTCATAATTGGTTACCCATGACTCCGGGAGTAGCTTGACTAGTTCGTCTCTAGGGATTTACCTGGGAATATGGATGCATGATGGACTGTGTTGTGATTCTAGTTGTATGAGTAGTGCATCTTCTGTGTCTCGTGGGAGACTCAGATCCATGGCATGATTTTGGACCCTATACGCCATCTGGTGGTGGAGCGTTGCTGCATATGTATTGCCAACTTGTGGAGCACTTGTGATTTGTAGCTGGATTTGCATGTTTTTTGATAGATTTGAGGGTCATCAAGTGCTATGTTGAAATTTGGGAAGAGGGTGACGAATACCGTGCCCGCATTTAAAGTTGTTTGGAGAGTAGCTATGCAAGCATGTTGGTATTCTCTGTATCTAGTGTCGAGTAGAGCGACTCTCGCCACTACAGGTAGACCCTTTCTTTCGTGAAGTGTTAATGCCAGCCGTATTGCTCCGTAATGAAGATGAGTGTAGCCTTGAGATCTCCACTGATGAATCATCCCTTCGTTGAGGCGGAGAGGAATCATCTGTTCTGTTTCAGTTGCTGGCACCAGGTGTTGCTCTAGCTGAGAGGCTAAGACAAGCTCTTTTGCGGTGTGCTTGTTGGGATTAAAGGCATGTCTTATGATTTTTGGAAGGGTGGAGTTTGGTTTTGTGAAAACTTTATATGGATTAAGAAGGGGTATTTGGGTGATAGGTACTTTACTATCATCGCTTACATATTCTAGTTCATAGAGATGGTCTATCATATTAGAGGTTGATTTTCTGAAATAAGGTTGGCGAGGAAGAAGAGATATACTTTCTATGTGTGTATTAAGACCAGAGACCAAGACAAAATACTTTAATTCTTATCTAACCTTTTGAGAATTATGGACCATGAGTTTTTTTTTTTTTTTTTCCTTAACGCTAAGAATATAGAGAAAATATTCACGAGGTTTTTTCACATAACCGACACAATAACTTCATATCTGGAGTCTCAAGGTTCCATGTGTTTTATTCCCTCATGAACTTTTTTTTTATATTCTTTTTTCTTAGCATAGATGAATTTCTGGTGTGGAGGATCCATTATGTGGCAACCACAGAGCATACTTTCCATACTAGCTTATAATAGAAGAGAACTCACGGACATAATATCCCTTAGGAAGATAAGAGTTTCAAGTTTAGACTGTCATGGCTCTGATACCAAATTTACAGATACATAGTAGATACAACCACGAATGAGGTTTTTAGGATCAAAAGCAAATTTACAGACACATAGTGGATACAACCACGAATGAAGTTTTTAGGATCAAAAAGGGTATTAGAACTATACTTAGGAATGAAAGATAAAGATTATACTTAGGAATGAAGGATAAAAATTATTCCAAGAGATATATAGAAAGGGGGAAAATTTTATTTTATTCAACGTTCAAAAATTTTACAAATGCTCTCAAGCTTATTTCTCACACTAGGCTTGGTTCTAAACTTTTATCCAAGCCTTGCTATTTATACTACCAAACTTATACCTAACTTACTCTCATCTCACCATACACATTTTATTATTTATTATTATTTTATTTTATTATTCATACACATTTTATTATTTATTATTATTTTATTTTATTATTTTATTTATTACTTTATTCATTCAAGAAGGCAACTCTTCCAAACATAATCCATGTCATGTCAATAATCAAATTGATGAAAACACCCCTGATCCGAAAATAAAATAGGATTTGATTATATAAAATCAGATGATAATCATCACTACAATTATACAGAAAAAGTGACATAATACGATGTATTGCAAAACAAAAACCATATAGGGGCATATTGTTCTTGGTAAAAAAAAAATACACGAAAATGATCTTAAAAGCTTAGAAGAAGAAAAAAAAGCACACTCAGTATCCTTCTTTTTTTGGTACTAGAATAAGTAGGAAAGA
Organism: Pseudoturritis turrita; assembly: GCA_900406555.1. NCBI lineage: Eukaryota > Viridiplantae > Streptophyta > Magnoliopsida > Brassicales > Brassicaceae > Pseudoturritis > Pseudoturritis turrita. The sequence goes on along the minus strand of OVBL01000198.1, from coordinate 167,384 downwards.
AACTCAAAAAAGAATAAACAAAACCCATTAATATTTGTTCTTCATTTTCTTAGGACTAAGATTGAAAGATAATTATATATAGAATGAAGGAGATTACTGGTTTTAGCCTTTCTAAGGCATGACGCCAAGATCCTTGAAGTAATCATGCTCCAAGGCGGCTCTTGCGTTGATTCTTTTGGTCGGATCCATTAGCAGCATTTTCTGAAACAAATAAAACAGAAATATTACCATCCTAGAGACCGAAATGAAAGAAACCTATTGATGAATTTATAAGACAACTAAAACCTCAAATGGTTAAAGCTTCTCAGTAGAGGAAACATGAAATCAGACCCATCAAAATTAAGCATCCAGGTCTCTAATGCCGCAGAAGTAGAATATATAGATGAGTGAGTGAACTTACAGAAAGGAGATCTATTCCATCGGGATCCAGATTCGGGACAAAAGATTCCAAGTCCTGTGGTATAAGAAAAAACAACATGGGCAAGAATCATATTGTACTGCGACCTCCTGTCTACTGAAAACGAGGCGTACAAGTGAATGAAGAAATTTAGAGTACCGTTGATTTCCATTTAGGGAAAGCAGATTTATAATCAGGCAGCGAAGTTACCCCGGGCCATGTATCCTCATATGGAGTTCCCATGATTCTGGGAGATGACAAAAACACATGGCAGTAATATAATTATAATCAGTTAACACTTCAATATCTGTGTTCTTTACTACTACTCCCTGAAAATTAGATTTCAGGTTGAGAATGTTTTCAGAATCCCTTGTGATATCATTGCAGACAAGTTCTTTTCACTTGTAATATATAGAAGAAAATTGGATTGAGGAAGTTAGTGACGAAACCTGAAAATCTTGAAGAGTTGATCAATCTCGGAGTCTCCAGGAAATAACGGCTTTTGGCTGATCATCTCGGCAAATATGCATCCCACAGACCAAATATCAACTGGTGTAGAGTAATGATGAGATCCTAGGAGTATCTCTGGTGCTCGGTACCAGAGAGTAACCACCTAGAAGGTACAATATGCAAAAACTCTGTGAATGACCATGAAGAGATGTGAAATCTCAATGGAGCACTGAATTTTTATTCTTTTGATATTTTGAATCTAACATAGTTCAACCGTCAAGGGAAATATCTTTAAAGACTTTTAAAATCTATTCACATTCATCAGATGCAAAAGTGAGATAATACTAAACTGGTTTGTTACTCTCTCTCTGATAAAAATAACGAAGGAAGCAAATATGAAGCCATGCCAAAAGATTTCATAATGGAAACATATAAACAAGAATTAAGCTGTTTGGCACCTCATGAGTAAATGTCCTGACAGGGATACCGAATGCTCTGGCCAGTCCAAAGTCTGCAAGCTTCAGTGAGTTGGTGCGGCGATCAATCAACAAATTCTGTGGCTTTAGATCACGATGGAGAACCCTGTGAGAGTGGCAATACGCAATTCCACGGAGAATCTGGTAAAGATATGTCTGCAAACAGTGGATGAACATTACATGTATTGAGTTTCTCTGATCAGCCTGTATTGAGTACTCAAAAACGCATCGGGAGGACATTACATAACTATATTTCAACAATATTCAGCGAAACTAAACATATAGAGGTGTTAGAATTTCCAGAAGGAAGTTTATGGCATCATGACCAACCAAACAGCTCAATAAGACGGTCTTTTTAGGGGTTTCTGATTTGTTAATTTAAGAAGTGCCTTCACATACAGAAGCATTAAGCACATAAAAGAAACAATGCCTTAATTTCTTAGCACTCACTTTGATCATATGTAGATCCTTTGCGAAGTCTGGAGATGAGTCCATATGCTTTTTGAGATCCAAGTCGAGATACTCAAAAACCAGATACAAACGTTTCTCGCTGTGCACCACATCCTGCAACCTGTGTACCAAAAAAAATCAACCAAAATTGTTCACCATTGCTGAATTAGTTTTTGACAATGGTATTAACTTCATACTTGACAATGTTGCTGTGCTGCATTTCTTTCAAGAGTGAGATTTCTCTAATTGCTGTGCTAGGTACACCTTCATCCTCTTGCTCCAGCCGGATCTTCTTCAAAGCTATTGTCTCATTGGTCACTTTGTCTCGTGCCTTATAAACCACACCGTAAGTTCCTTCACCGATCTTCTCAACTTTCTCGTACTGCATTAGTATATGAGCATTTAAATTGAGATTCGCCAAAGAGTAACCAGTGACTATGAACTGAAACAATTATTTCACCAACCTGATCCATCACTTCAAGAATAAACAAGCTGACACAACTCCACACTTGTAAATCGAAATGTCACAACACGAATAAGCGAAAACTTCACCTGCAGATTGACAATGAAGGCATCACAGCCAATATTAGTTAAGCTATCTCTGCACATTCTACAGCAAGTATTCTATGAAAACAATCTCAAAATTGAAGTCAAATATGTACCAAAAGACGCAATGAAATCAAGAAAACCACAGATCCGGGCTACGTTACTAACCGAGTATGAAACTGTGGTTTTATTCTTTGGACAGATTGTGAAAATGAACAATCAAACAAGACGGCTAGAATCGTTAATCGGAAATCATAAGAACAAAAATCAGAACAATAAAACAAAAAATCCAAAGCAGCGAACTCATAATTTTTTCCAATCCAGAGAAAAGCGAAGGAACATAAACACGACGACGAAATGCAAAACAAACAAAAACCCGTCCAAATCTAGTGGAAACACTAAGAAACGCCACTGAAAAATGCAAAATGGTGGAAAACAATTAGAGATCAGCATCGAAGCAGTACGATAATGGGAGATGGAGAGAAGAGAAATCGTTTGGAATTGTGAACCAAGTTCAAGTCAGAATTCGAACGGAAGAGAAGTTTTCCTCCGGTAAGAAACTCATCGGAGAGTAAGGAAATCATCTTACCGGCGACGATCGGATGTAGTGTCAGTGCCTACAGATCCTCTCTCTCTCTCTCTCTCTCTCTCTCTCTCTCTCTCTCTCTCTCTCTCTCTCTCTCTGGAAAAGGCAGTAGAGAGAGACGGTGGTTTCTGTGCAGCAGCTTGAAAGAGAGAAGTAGGGAAGGCGATTGACTAATAGAGTAAGGGTTTTTTTTTTTTTTTTTTTTTTTTGGGTGTGGAAATTATGTTCGTTAATTTGTTTATTTTAATTGCCAATTAATTGGATTACCTAACCGCATTAACTTGGTATGATTTGTATTCTTTATACCCAAACAAAAAAGAAAATTATTTCTTGTATATATTTACACTCGAGAACGTTTTAGATTGCATTGTGAAAATTGATAAGGTTTGCTTAAAGTCTAAAATATTTAAGGTTTTGAGTGGTTGTGGATATACCAGACTAATCTTCAAAATAAAACTGTTTTTATTTATCATTCATAAATTTTGGTTGTAGTGATGCAAATAGAAAAAAACATTGTAAACCAATTATAAACCGTTTATATAGAAAATTTGACCCACAAATGGTTATTGTCCATCCAAAAAAAAAGTGATCCAGAACATAAACATATTAATCTATTTCGTTTGTTGTAATTATTCAAAACCTAAATAGAAAAAGATGGTTTAGATTTTAGATCATTAGGAAATGAAGAAATGAATTTTACGAAAAACAAAATTCGTTGTGATTATATTGAGGGAACAGTTGCAATGGTGAAAGCTAATTAAGATTATAAGAACAATTAGTCAATTTGATTAATCCTAACATCTAATGTATTTGATAAGTCTTTGCACTTTGCACCAACCATAACGAAAAACGGACAACAATATGAAACTTCTGTTAGTTGGTTATAAATCAATAAACAACTCAACATTAATGTATTTAGTCTTTGCACCAATGACCTACCCAAAGATAAATGAACAATAATATGAAAACTAATATTTTTTAATGTTGCAATAAGAGACAGTAGTCTTTATTCATTTGAATCTTGATCAATGCTGATTTTAGTATCTAAAATTAGGAGTGAATTAAGCGGTTAGCATTTATATTGATGTGATTATATAGTAAAAAGATTTTACACGAGTACTTCCCAATACCCTTATTTATGTGGTGCTCCTTTGATCTATAAAGAGACGATGTAACAATAAAAAAATGGAAAACCATACTAATATTTATAAGAAAGGGTGAATTAGGAGTATAGCCAAAAAAATTATATATATAAAAGGTAGCAAAAAAAATTTAAATGGAGGGTTGAGATTAAAATATATGAATGTGTTTTTGTTAGATTTTATGTTTAGTTTTTTTTTTGGTGTTAGTTGGCCAATTTTCTCTATAAAAAATCATGAGTAAAACGACAACAATCAAACAATTCATTGAATCAAAACCATCTTCGATCTTATAATATTTCATGAAGACACCCGAAATTTTGTAATTCGGATAACACCAATTTTTTTTTATTTCTTTTATTTTTCAGCAGAGAACCTGAAAGTTGTGATTTATAGTCTTTATAGAAAAGAATGTTAAACTTATAAGTTTTCTACAAATGGATCCGAACTTGTAGATGTTCACTACAAAACTCCATATGCCATAACTAAACATGGATTTGAAAGCTTATAAATCCATGTTTAGTGATCTATTTATTCAATTAATCTTTGAAAATATAATTGCCACAAATTAAATTCTGAAGTAACCAAATATAAAATTGGTGAAAATTGATCCCGATTTTAGACAACTCTTAAATTTCTCTCAAAGAGTTTCTTTGTAAAAGTGAGATAAATAATGTTCGGAAAAAGAGAGTAGGGAAACAAAACTTGGCCCAGTTCCACCCTGTATGGGCCGAATATTTGTTTTATCAATCATAAGTATTGCATCCTAAAACACACAAGCTAAAAGCCCAAACAAACAATAAGTAAAAATTTAGTAATAAATTTTTAAAAAAGGTCCTACCGGGAGTCGAACCCAGGTCGCAGGATTCAAAGTCCTGAGTGCTAACCACTACACCATAGAACCGGATGGTTGATATTGGAGGAGTTTCTTTATATCACGTTTCCATGTTAGAAAGTGTTCCCAAGTGTTTTTTCCGATGGACCTCGAAATTTCAGAATTTTTGGCTCTTCCATCTCACAGGGACCAACCAGGATTACTCTACACAAAAAGAAAAATGAAATGATCAAAGAAAGGAAAAGATTTCGATATTTCATCTCGACCCCCCCCCCCCCAAAGGCATTGGGATATGTCATTATTGACTCCAAAAAGAGACCCTCCTTTAGAAAAAGAGGATTCACTCTCTCAAATAAATACGAATGTGAAGTCGTTTTTAGTATGAAAAATGAGCAAAAAACCAACAAGAAAAGGAAATCATATACCAAGTGCTTTTTTAATGAGATATATGTGAATTGCATTAATCCGTGTAACTATGTATAAACTTTTATTACTATGTATTGTTGACTACATAAGCTTACATATATAAGGTTTCTCTAAGATTTTTGGGATTATTAAAGAGTACTATCAAAACGCGACAAACTTCTCGAGAATTTAAGAATTAGTTTACGATCATAAAACTTCGTTTTTATACGCCAATATATATACACCAAAAAAGGTATCGTAATGCTTTTAAGATCTTCTTGATTAAAATCTGATTACACACACACATAAATTCCATAATTTTTTTTAGTATTCTCCGGAATAGGGTGGTAATCTATTCCCTCCAAGATCCAGGCCTATTAAAAGCATAATGTATACCAATATCATACTTTATATTAATTTTCTTTTGACATCTTTATATTAATATCTATATATGTGCGTATACATGCATAAATAAATAGTATGATTTTATAATACATTAGGAGATAAACTTAATAGCATCATAACAAAAAGTAATAATGATAAGGGGAAAAGGAGGGACAAAAATTGGTGCACCAAAGCTGCCGGCCAACTGTACACAAGACAAGAAATCTTTTAAACGTTTTTCCTTAATGGATGACTAATGTACTGTTTTTATTTAATTTAGAATTTCATATTCAATCAAATTCCCTAACCATTAAAGGCAATATGATGATATCGGGATAACGCATATATATATATATTTTTTTTGAGAAATTCTGAAAAATACCACTTTTGAAATGCTTTTTTTTTTTAAATATCATCTTTTTAAAAAAATTTCAAAAAAATTTCAAAAATTATATCATTTATTCAAAATATCATTTATTTTTTAGGTTAACTATTTTATGTTAGGGTTTAGTTTCAGGGTTTAAGGTTTGTTAGGGGTCAAAAAGTTTATGATTTGGGACAATTGCAAAAATGCCCTTTTTGGTGTGCCACTTTTCAAAAATACCATTTTTGGTGTGCCATTTTTCAAAAATGCAATAATGAGTTGTACATTTTCAAAAATGCAATTAATTAAGTATTTTACCCCTAAAATTATAAACCCTAAAAAGGGGTTTGACCCCTAACAAATCCTAAACCCTAACATTAAATAGTTAACCCAAATCTAAATAATATTTTGAGTAAATGATATTATTTTAGTTGCATTTTAGAAAAGATTTTTAAAAAATGTGATTTTTTGAAAAGTGGCATTTCAAAAGTTGCATTTCTTAAAAATTATCTTATGATTTTAGGGTTTAGGGTTTAAAAAATCATTAATAAGTGGCATTTTTGAAAATAAACAATTCATAGTGACATTTTTAAAAATTGATACACCAAAAATGACATTTTTGAAATTCTCCCATTTTCTTTTGGCATGTAATATGGTTGTCCATCATTTATAGCTAGTGTGAAGATAAAATAATAAAAAGCTAGCATAATGTTAAATGTTTAATTATTCTAAAAGAACTATGTTAATCATCTATATTTTTTTCTGAAAAATGAATTTCGGCAATTATCTGATATTATTTATTCAATGTTTATATGCACACAAAAAAAGATTTGAAAATTTGTAAAGAAGAGTTCTAAAATAAATATACAACTACCCAAGTTGCCAAGTGTTGTATCGAAATTTGGGGAAGACAACAAAAAAATCATAGATGTTCTTCTTGTAAATGCACAACTAAAAAGAAAACTAAAAAAGAAAAGGAAAAAGGAGAAAAATAAAAAAAAATGAATGAAAAGAAGAAAACAAAGTTGTGATATTATCTTGTTCTCTCAAGAAGAGTGGAATGTTCACTCATAGAAAGGCTAATAAAGCCCTCAATAATTAGTCTATCATGCGAACAAATATAAGAAGCAAAAAAAATCAACTTGCTACGTTATATGTAAACTTTTATCCCCAACGAATAATTAAAAAATCTCTTAACAGAACAACTTTTTATCCCAAAAAAAAACAAATTTATTTTCGTTTTTGCTAAGAAATCATATTTTCTAAAATTATATTTCAGTCAAATAATACTTACGAAAACAGTAGCGAATGGCAAATAGGTCACGAGTTTGGGTCTGTTTCTATGATTGTAATCGATTTGGATTGTGCAAACTGAAGCAGCCACATATTTTGTGTGTGTGTGTGTGTGGGGTAAAAAGGAAAATACATAAACGAGTAGCAAAGATGCACAAAGCCTCTCTTTTTTTTTCATTCTTCATTTTGAGTTTGAACACCATTGTAATACTATAATTTAAGTTTCCACACTCAAAAAAAAAAAAATATATATATATATATAATATATATATATATATATATAGTTATTTATTTATGAGTGTTCATGTTCGTGAAATACATTTTTTGTCTACGTAATTATTTTTTTGTCCGATAGCCAATTCGGTACTATTTAAAATAGCTTGCATTATTTATCAACTATCTCTATAAATTACCATAACTTTCATTTGTTTATCATGCGCTAAAAGATATTTACTTTAAATTTATATTGATTTAAGCACACGAAATTACTAATTTTTTTCAAAAAGGAAAACTTTTTATTTTAGTGAAATCATTTTTTAATATATAAAATAATTAGAAAAATCTAAAATGTTACAATATGTATTCAAAACAGACAGACATATTTTATCAAGTCAATAAAAATACTCAATTTCAGATTTTTTTTTTAATCGATAAAGAGTTGCAATTTTGAGTTAATTTTGTCTTTTCCCTAAAAATTGAAGATATTAACATGAAAGGAGCACACACAAATTCGAATTTTTTTTATCAATTCTATTTTGTAATAAAAATATTTTAGTTCGAAAGATAATAGAAAAATTATTGATGGAAATCAATAAGAAATTTTTTGAGAAATATCTCTTTTGTGATACCCTTTTTCAAAAATACCCATATTTGAATTTTTTTTCCAAAATACCTCTTTTCAACTTAGCATATAAACGCTTATATTTTTTTCCATGTTAAAACATAACTTATAAATGTTTATAAATATTCTTTATTATCATAACTACATTATTATTAATGTTTTAAAATTTGAATCTTTATATATGATCTTATGAAAATGTATAAAAAGAGTATTTTTGAAAATTGACAACAACGAGTAATATCTTTGAAAAATGGCATGGTATTTTTGAAATTCTCCCAATTAATAAAACGGTAATCATAAACATATATGCACGTTATCGACTAATGACACTATCTAAACATATTTAGTGCCAATTATGAAAATAACAACTGAATTAGTGGTTCTACTTGCGTGGTTTCTCCCCCAAATTAAGCTTAGTTCTAATTATTCAGTGCGAAGTCCTTCAATGCCAAGTTCTGTTACATCGGAATCTATTAGTGTACGGACTACAATGGTTACATTAAAAACAAAATAAAATTGTCAACCGGTAAGGAATTACGATCTAGTAAAAGTCAATGGTACGTGTAGTAAAGAAGAAAGAAAAAACATTTCATGAGTTAAAAACAAAAAAAAATCATTTCATTAAATAGTTTGTCATTTTCCAGTTTAAATGGTAAAAATAACTAGTGTTGGATATTTAAAAAAGCCAATTGGTAGGAGTAAAAACACAATAATCATTATATATATACACTAGTTGTGATGTCAATACACTAGCTGGTACCTAAGTTAATCACGCCAAAATACCAATAACTTTTATATAGAACTAAGATGAAACGGTTCTTTCTGGGATGAGAGAGGAATTATGGTTGGTTCATGGATTTGGAGGAATCTCCTTAAACTAAGGCCACTTGCAGTGTAATTTCTCCGTATGGAATTACATAATGGTAAATCGGTGTTGCTTTGGTCTGACTATTGACATTCTTTAGGGAGACTTATAGAAGTTGTTGGTGCTGTGGGAACGAAAAGCTGGGAATTGGGAGATTTGCTAGAGTCTCAGAAGTAGTTGTGAACTCAATTTGGAGAATGAGAAGATGTAGAGATAGTAACCTCCAGAATCTGGTTACGCAAGTACAGAGTATACCAGTGCCAAGCCCGGAGAGTGGAGAAGATGTAGTACTCTGGCGTTACGCTCTTAATGAATTCCGTACCTGGTTTTCCTCCCCTAACACTTGGGACCAGATTCGTATTCATAAGGAGAAAGAGGTTTGGAGTAAGGTTGTCTGGCTCTCGGAAAGTGTGCCTAGGTATGCGTTCATTACTTGGCTGGCGATTAAGGACAGGCTCTCTACGGGTGGCCGTTCTCGTTGTTGAGGACATATACAAGCTTGTTTGTTTTGTGGTGAGTCTGATGAAACTCGGGACCATCTATCTATTCTTTGCATGCCCATATACATTTACTTTATGGATTGAAGTTGTTGGAGACTTAATTGGTACACAACCGGATCCATATTGGAACGCTACTCTACTTCGGCTTTCCTCGCACAAGTATGAGTTTCTGACCTTTATCTTATTGAGGCTAGTGTTTCAAATCTCGATATACTATATTTGGTGTGAACGAAATGAAAGGAGGCACAAGCAAATATCTCTCGCTTAGTGAGTCGGCTAGCAAGAGTGATTGACAAAACGGTCCGAGCTAGGATTATGTCTACAAATTACTTTGAGAAGCCGAAGCTGCAGGGCCTGTTCCAACGATGGTTTGTAGCTCATGGGGAAAATATCTAGTTTGCTTTTCTCTGGTTGTTAGCGTCTCAAACTTGATACTAGTTGTATATAAAACATTCATTCATTTTTTAATCAATTTAACATTTCATCAAACAAAAAAAGTATGATACTATATAAAGAGAAGTTTGCTTGATTTTAATTTTCTTACAAAATATTATCTTTGTGAAGAAATAAAAGATAATATAAGGCGTTAACTATTATTGCGATTATCATTTAAAAAATATATTTTTCAAAATTGTCACTTTTTCTGTTTTTTTTTTATAACCAGGGGTGATCCGGATTTTTATCACCCGACTAATTATCCAGGATGAGTGTAGCCGCGAGTAGTCCACTTTTTCTGCTTTTCACGACAAATATAGACTAATACTGGTAGATTTATATGTTTGTACTAAAACTATAAAAAAATTGTTGAAACACATATTATGATAAATAAGACATAAATATTTGTTTTAAAAAAAACTTAAAAAACTTGTGCAGCTGTGATATTATTTTTATGATAATTTTTGAAAAATGCCATTTTTGAAATATCCTTTTTCAAAAATTCCATCTTTCTAAAATCTTTTCAAAAATGCCATTAAAATTATATCATTTACCCAAAATAACATTTAGGTTTGGGTTAATTATTTTATGTTTAACGTTTAGTTTTTAGGATTTATCAGGAATCAAACCTTTTTATGGTTTAAGATTTTAGGGTTTAGGAGTTTTAAACCGTAAATCCTAGATCATAAACCCTAATTCATATAAAACTCTAATTTCAATAAATGAGGGTAATTTAATCAATTTACACTTAATGATTGGCATTTTTGAAAATGGACAACTCATTATTCTTTTTTTGAAAATAGACACACTAAAAATAGCATTTTTGAAATTGTCTCTATTTTGCATTTTTGAAATTGTCCCTATTTTTATTGATGCTATCAATATTATCGAATGACCTATACGAGAAATTTTGAAAAATAATATTTTTTTGTTAAAAGAGAAAGTAGCACTTTTGGAAATCTCTTTTTCAAAAACACTGCTAAAGAAATATATCAATGTTGCCTCTAATTGATAAGACTGTGGAATTACCAAATTATAGAACAAAATTTTATTAAATGGAGTAACATATATTCCATGACCATTAAATGAAAAAGCTTAACTTGATTGCAAATTCTTAGAAATTCATGTCAGTCTTGTCATTAATCATATCAATTAAGAAATTAATGACTCATTATAATACAGTTTTTCAGAAAGATTTTGTCATTTTTTTTTATTTTTTTTTGCTGAAATAATTATTATTTTTTTTTTTGTAATTGGTCAAACCTAAAACCATGTTCTACATTTTAACCAGGTGAAATTATCCGACTATTGTTTCTATTCATAAACATCAAACTTTTCGTAGATCCAAGACATAAAATCAATTTGAATTTTATTATCCGACCTTATATATATAAGGTTAGGGGCGGCATGAAAAGAAGAAGAAACTTGACAAAAAATCATTTATAAAAATAAATATAAATAATGCATTCTCATTAAGTGGCAATAACAAATACGGCCAATCATATCATATCCTCTCCAATCTCTCTTTTAATCTTTCTCTTTTTATAAGATCTCAAGATAAAGCCGATGTGATCGCTATCTTCATGGATGTTTATTTTCCTTTTTATTTTCGTATATTATAAAACATAATTTTGCATGAAACGAACTCGTACATCACGAGTCACGATGGACATGGTTAGCCATGATTTGCCAAAAGTTTGGAGTAAAAAATCAATCATGACATCATCATAACAAATTAATGGAATTTCCCTGTTTCTTGTAATTCTTTCCATTAAATCAAATTGAAATTTATTCATTGATCAGTTATGTTGGGTCAATGTCTACTTTTCTCTTCCATCTACACGAGGTCAAGTGTTCGACTCTTTCTGTATAATATAATTAGCAGATACATTTTCGAGACAATGTACCGAGGGATTGTGTTGAAAAAAATTGGAATGCTTTTTGGCAAAGATTAAAGTAACTCGATGTCTGTAAATTATGGCTCAAGATTGATACCTTGTTTTCTAAGTTTCAAATAAAAGTAAATATTCAAAACTTGTAAATTATTGTGTTCCACTTTCTTTTCTTTTTATGTTCTTATTGTTCTTTGATATTTTCGAATTTTAGGATCTTTTCTTCAATTTTTTTTTCCCTTCACGATGGACTTTTTTTCTTTTGAAATGGTTTTTTATTTAATAGAAGAACTAATGACTATTTTTACAGTATAAAAAGACTCTTTTGATTTTAGGAAATAAAAAATGAATCAAATTTGAATTTAATGTTCAACTGTTAACCAGAAAGATAGAAGGTTTTTTTTTTTTTTTTGTTCTTGCGATTACTTCTTTCACGCTAGATATTCCGTATTCGTATGCAAGCAAATAAAGTATATGTCATCGGATTGAGATTCGGTTTGAGGTTTTCCGTGTAACAATTTCAAATAGTATAAAAATGATATTTCGGGATCAAACTCTTGCTCCGGATACTTTTAAAGTGTTATAAACGCAGACCACACCAACACCACTTACGTATATAGATCTTCATGCAATGCAAGATTTTTGTTTGGTATAAAATGCGATGCAATTTGGTTGATAACTAAAAAAATAGAAAGATACCGAAGAGAAAAAAAATATGCATGGAGAGAAGGAGATTGGATGGAGAGGCTGAGAGCAACTACGTACAATACAAGAGCCACATTTTTTGTTGTTGTGGCTCCTCTTCTCTTCTTTTACTTTTATTTTATTTATTTGTTTATTTTTATTTTCTTTGTTTGATATTTTTCTGCCATTCGAATTCTTCTGTCCTTATCAGAGAAAAAAGTGATCTAAGGATATGATCTGGTAGAGAAGCCTTCAAGACATAACTATTATAACGGGCTGAAAATATCTTGTTTTGAAAAATTCTTTTTATTAATATCCTTATTACCAAAAAATTTGTTCTTAAATCTTATGTTAAGAATTTAACTATAATAGTTTGAAAGCTGATATTTCTGATTCACTGTTCTACAGTAGAATTTTTATAAATTAATAATCACTATAAATTAATAAATTATTCCGATCCCAAGTTGGGCCAGTGTAAAAAGACGAAATTCGATAAGATAATAATTTTTTTGAAACTCCTATGTAAAATATGGTCCAATAATAGTATAAATTAATAATTATAAATATTATGCGCATATATATATATATATATATATATATATATATATATATATATATCTAAGATAATTTAATAATGTATGACTCTAGTGTTGTATATTTTTTTCTTAAAGTTTGAATCTTGTTAGAACTAATCTCTAATTTTTTTTTTTTTTAATCAAAAATTCATGGTGTTGGCATCTTGATCTTCATCCAGTTGAAGAGGTTTAGACGTGATAATTGTTTTCATATGATTAAATACTTTCAAAAGTACTGTTATCTCATTTTCAACTTCATCATCAATACCAAGAATTGTAGCCGCAATTTTTTTTTTTTTTCGTATGGATAGTCAAGTAGGCTATTAGCATCCATCTTATTATGATAACAGAGATTATTAACATAATCTGGAATAAGATGAATATGTAAACAATATATAAGAAATTTTAAATAAAAAACAATTTTAAAAAAATTTGTATGAATTTTTAGGTAAAATTTTTATTTTAAATAAAAAAAAATTTTCAAAAAAATTATGGATTAGAAAAATCACTGTATAAATTAATAAATATTAATTTATCGATTAATTAATAACTATAAATTAATAAATTTTTAGAATCTCAACATTATTAATTTATAGAGATTTTACTGTATTTAACTACTCAAATAATTTTTTATTGGTTCAAATTTTACCGCTGCATTGAAATAATACACGAGTCGTGGAAGTTTGAGGAAATATCAAATAGATAGTAGCAAATTGTGATAATTATTATAGACATTAATTGACCTATAACATCTTAAGTATCAAACTAACATCTTTTAGTTATTATGACGAAGTAATCTTATGTATCATGCATATTTTATAGTTATGCAATTGAAAAATGCTATTATTATAAAGTGAATTTTAAGGTATTTTGCAAAATAATTTATGATAAGTGTTACCAATAACTAATTCGATATATGTGAGTCGTGATGATGATATTAAAATAAATTTAAAATATATAATTTGCTCGTGTATATATTTTAGTTTTTTTTTCTTTTTTCTTTGTTTGTCAACATGTGAAATCTAGAAGCGTAGCGCTTTGATCCAAACTGGTAGGTGCAAAAGCAGAATTTTTAATATTTTATTCACTAAATTCTAAGCACTTTTAGATAATCTATCCAGTGTAACTTCATCATTATTACTATCACGTAATTTATATGAATTTTTGACATAAGCATGACAAAGAAATCAGATATGTCACTTATAATTCTATGATTGTTTTGGACCAACGTGGCGGTTTGGAATAACAACAAATTAATTATTTGTTCATTGTTGTTGTTTTTACAATATATATATAAGCATGACAAAGAAATCAGATATGACACTCATAATTCTATGATTGTTTTGGACCAACGTGGCGGTTTGGAATAACAACAAATTAATCATTTGTTCATTGTTGTTGTTTTTACAATATATATATATATATATATATATATATATATATATATATATATATATATATATGTTCCGAGTTAAATAGATGCATTGAAATTTTGAAGAATACCAAAAACTACTAAAAATAATTTGTTTCAAAAAAATACCAAAACATTTTCTGGCAGAGCGATTGGAAAAGTTTAGAAAATTCCATAAAAGTTAAGAATTTTTTGTTTGTTTAAGCAAGCCTTCCTAAAACTTATTTAGAAAGCTTAAAAATGCGTCTTATATCTAAGAAAACTTCATCAATCTTACTAATCGTTTTAAAAGTATTTTGTGGTAGTTTAGAGGAAAAACGTGTGTTATTTTAAAAATGCTCTAATCTTTCTTTCTTTTTTGATAAAAATGCTCTAATCTTTATAACTTTTTTTTTGTTTCTCTTAGTTTCGCCATATTTTGAGCAGTTCAATATTGTATTAACAAATAAATAAAACGAGAAATAACTAAAAGTTTAGGTTACTTATCGATCATTTAGATATTGCTATGGCCTATTTTTTTTTTTTTTTCTAGAAATTGCTTTCTGTTGTTATGTTTAGTTATAAGGGTTCCATGTTTCTTTTTGCTTTGTGTGCGTACTTTGTATAGAAGCTGTTTTGAGTTATATATAATTAATTCCGTAATCATAAGAAATAAATTAAAATTCCTTTGCTATTTTTAGTTGTCAACATCATATCCTATATATTTAATAGATGAGATATTCACAAAAAATTCTAGGAAAAATTAAAAAAATGTCACTTTTAAAATATCATTTTGCAAAAATGCCACCATGAGTTATCTATTTAAAAAAAATACCACAAATTAATGATTTTTAACACTTAAATCCTAAAAATTTTAAACTTTAAAAAGGGGTTTGACCCTAACAAACCGTAAACCCTCAAAACTAAACCCTAACATAACATAGTTAACCCAAACATAAATGATATTTTAAATAAATGATATAATATTAGTGGTATTTTTGAAAATATTTTGAAATTGTGGCATGTTTGAAAAGTAACATTTCAAAAGTGGCATTTCTCAAAATTTCTCAAAATTCTAGGTGTCAAGCAATGAGCAATTTAATGGACACACTATTTAATTTTAACCAATCAGAACATTTCAATTAAAAATATATGACATGGTAAAAATCTCTAAATATTCTCATTAATTTTATAACATAAGCCCATTAATACATGTTTTACAAATTTAAGCTCAACTAAATATAATATTTTAGACTTGCCATATCTATTTTTAAAATTTTATGATATATTAACAAGTTTTTTTATTATTATGAAGATCAATTTAGACGGAAAAAAATGAAGATCAATTTTACACTTCAAAGATATTGAAATAAATAATATTTACATATTTTAAATCAATTTTACACATAAAAATATTAAAACTAATGGCATTAACATATGTTTGATGATTGATCAAAAGTATTTTAACTTTATTACATTTATGCACAATATATATTATTTTGTACGTTTATAGATATTAGAAATCGTATGCTTTGTTATACATGTTTAAATATTAAAAAAATTATATATGTCAAAATCGATTCGTCAACCTATTTAATCATTTAATCCCGCGCTTGGCGTGGATCAAAATCTAGTATATATTAATAGAGGAAAAATTCACAAAAAATCCTAGTTGTCGTGCAAAGAGTGTTTTAGGGGACATGTCATTTAATTTAACCAATCAGAACATTTCAATTAAAACTATATTCCATAGTGGAAATCTCTACATATTCTCATTAATTTTATAACTTAAGCCCATTAATACATATTTTACAAATTTAAACCCAATTAAATGTAATTTTTAGACTTACCATATCATCTATTTTTAATATTTTCTGATATATTAACAAACTTTTTATTATTATATTTATAACAATATTATCTATTGTGTATATATGTATTTAGATTAGTATACTATACAAATATTTTTATTATGATATAGTCTATTATACATATTTAATCACACTTGCAAATATTTATACAATTCATTATTGGAAAACATATTTTATCGTTTGTTATGTCCCACAAATTCATATAAATCTAAAATTTATCTGATTTATCGTATACTCTATAATTTACACTAATAATGAAGATCAATTTTACACTTAAAAGATATTGAAATAAATAACATTTGCATATGTTTTGATCAATTTTACACATAAAATATTAAAACTAATGGCATTAACAGATGTTTGATCAAAAATATTCAATTTTATTACATTTATGTACAATACATATCATTTTGTACGTTTATAGATGTTAAAATTCATATGCTTTGTCATACAAGTTTAAATATTAAAAATTTATATATGTTAAAATCGATTAGTCAACCTATTTAATCATTTAATCCTACGCTTGACGCAGATCAAATATATATATATATATATATATATATATATATATATTGTTTTAAAGAGTTCTTTGAAAACCACCGGTTTAGCTTGCTGAATTTTTAATTAAATCTTAACATTATTGAAAAAAGGACAATCTCAAAACTACCACATTCAAAACTGACTTTTACAAGCGTGCCACTCCCATGTGGCCATTTTCATTTGTGCCACTTTTTAAAAACAAGTTTTCTATTTTACCCCTGTCAAAAACCTCCTGAATCAAACTTCATTTTCTCTCTCTCTCTCTGTGAAACCCTAAAATCGTCGTTGATTTTGCCGTTTCTCTATCGGGAAAATCTAGATCCTAATTGTCGTTTCTCTCTCGGGGAGATCTAGATCATAAACGCCGTTTCTCGAATATACATATCGATTTGTGTTACAGATGTGGGGTTTTTTTATTCTCGCAAATATGGTTTTATTTTATTTGTGTTACAGATCTAGGGTTTTGAACTTGATTTCAATCTATCAATCTTGGTGTGATTTCAATCTCGGTTAATTTTGTTCTTGATGTTTTTTTTTTAATCAAACGATGTGCTTCTTTCTGATCCTTTTTGTCTTACAGTTAATTACAAAAATGTAATTAGAAAGGTTTTGTAAATTTTAAAAGATAATTAAAAGGTTTTATAACCTAATTTTGATGTTAGAATCTCTGTTACATGACTGCATCTAAAGCTGGGGACTATTGATCTCTGTAACTGCAAACACAAGTGCTTTATCAGTTTTCTGTAAAAGGTTTATAAGATTTTTAAAAGGTTTTATAAGTTTGATAATAAACTATAATTAGAAGATTTTGTAAAGCTCGATTATAAACTGTAATTATAAGGTGCATTTTTTGGTTTTTGGATTGGAAAAGTAGTTGAATTTATAATCATCTTGATCGAAAAATTGAAGTATTTTTGTTGTTTATTGGGTTTTATTTGCGAATTTTGTAGTTGGTGATGCATAAATCACTGACCATTGTCGAATTGGGAATCAAACTAATTTGACTTTAGATTTTTTCATGTCTGATATATGCCATTAATGATCCCGTCATAATCTAAAGCTTTCCATTGTTTTGGTCAAGTTCTTACTAAATGTTGGTTCTCTCGTTTCATTCTTTTGAAGGTTTTCTCAACTGCAGCCGATAATCAGACACAAGTTGGAATCAGAGTGCTTCAAGGTGAACGTGAAATGGCATCAGACAACAAGCTCTTGGGAGAATTTGATCTAGTGGGAGGCAATGATCAATCTCCAGAGGCACAGTACAAGGAAGTGAAAAAGTGAAGATGAGTGTATGTGTGTGTAGTAGAATGATGTGCTATTTTTCTTGTATGTACTAGAACAACATATTCACGGGTAATATTGGAAATGGTCTATGGAATTTGTCCATGTTGCATCTATTTGACATGTCAATTTTATAAGGTGTTTTTTTGCTAGAATTTTTTTTATAAGGTGTTTAAAATGTTCTATAACCTAATTAATAAAAGTAACCTCATTTTTTTTAGTAAACACAAATATTTATAAGCTTCTATAAGTTTTATAAGGTACTTAAAAGATTTTATAAACAGATTTATAACACAGTATTTATAAGATTTTGTAAGTCTTATAAGGTGTTTAAAAAGTTTTATAAGCTTATTTATAAAACTAACTTCATTGTTTCATCAAACATAAGTATTTATAAAATTTTATAATTTTTATAAGGTATTTAAAAGGTTTTATAAGGTACTTAAAAAGTTTTATAAGGTACTTAAAATTTTTATAAACAGATTTATAAAACAGTATTTATAAGATTTTGTAAGTCTTATAAAGTGTTTAAAAGGTTTTATAAGTTTATTTATAAAATTAAATTCATTGTTTCGTCAAACACAAGTATTTACAAACTTTTATAATTTTTATAAGGTATTTAAAATGTTTTATAAGGTATTTGAAAGGTTTTATAAGGTACTTAAATTTTTTTATAAAAAGATTTATAAAACAGTATTTATAAGATTTTATAAGTCTTATAAGGTTTTTAAAAGATTTTATAAGCTTATTTATAAAACTAACTTCATTGTTTCGTCAAACACAAGTATTTATAAACTTTTGTACTTTTTATAAAATATTTAAAAGGTTTTATAAGGTACTTAAAAGGTTTTATAAACTAGTAATACAACAATTGAGAAACTGTTCCAAAATTTTTTTAATCAGTTTTTTTCAGACAACCATGAGATCACCATAGTTACGCATGATGAAGACTCCTCCTGCAAACACTCCAAATGTTCTCATAAGTTTCTGCATCAATAGAGACAAAATAAGAACAAAAGTATTCGTGTAAAAATCGACCAAGCTATGTAAACAACAAAGTCAAACATCACAAGAAATAATAACCAAAAAAACTTGAAGGCATGTACTTCTAATTGCTTAACCCTAATTCTTTAAAAGACGTTATATTCTCGAATTCGGATTCCAACAATTGCTAACAACATCGTCAGACCTAAAACTGAGAATTGCTGAAAACCCCCAATTTCATAATTGGTACAGAAAAAACAAGTCCTGATTTGGCTTCTTGAAACATACAAAAGAATCAAATTATACACTTCATTGAATCAATTCGGGAGAAAGCCATAAAATCATATTCAATATTTGTGTAATACCAGAAAATTCAATAGAAGGCTAAGAGAAATCTCTGTTACAGCATCACCAAACATACAAATCTCCACTTTTCAAGTTGAATCAATCAGTTCTGAGACATTCATCGCGTATGTCATCAACAACGAGATCTTAGAGGACGCGACGGGAGATCGAAGACATCAAAATTGGAGACGGCAAAATCGGAGACGGCGAAGTCGGAGACGGAAAGATCTGAGATGAAAAAATCTGAGACGGAGAAATCGGATTTGAGAGGAGATCTCGAGTTGAGAGGAGATCTCGAGTTGACGGTGATTTGAGAAGGAGATCTCAAGATTTAAAAAAATTAATACAAAAAGTTAGGGTGAAATGAGTCAAAGGGTAATTTGAAAATATGAAAAAATGGGAGTGGCGCGCTTGTAAAATTTTTTAAGCAATGTCATTTTTAAAACATGGCACTTGAAGAATGACATTTCTCAAAATTTCTAAAAAAAATGAATTCTTTAAAAATATATTTGTCATATTAACTAGTCTTTAATTAGTGGTAAAAATAGACGATAAAAAGTAGCACTAAGTATAAATATGAACAACTAAAAATGTCATTTTGTGACTTAAAAAATGGGAGAATTAGCCAAGTGACCATATTAAACCACGAAAAGAAGAATATAGTCATGTTAATTCGGTATTTTATCAATAATTTTTTTTTGGTATTTCAATAAGTCTCCTATACAAACAACAAACGCGTTGAGACAAAAAAAATACGATGGTAAAGTATTTTTCAATGGCTCTTCGACGCTCAAGTCAGTAAAAAGAGAGAAAGAATAGAAAGACCACATGGTTGAGGCGTGGAAAAACTAGAAAGAAGTCGGAAAATGGAGGAAAAGAAACGGGGTGACACAGTGTTAAATGAGATTGTGAAAGAAATTTAAGAGGAGAGAGGAGACATGAAGTATTTCAGGGAAGGAAGGGCTAAGAGTAGCCGAAAAAGTGACCTGTAGTGGTCGATAAGATGACAGTGAGAGATTGGGAAAAGAGATTTGGTCTCAAGGAAATAAAAAAAGCACAAGTGTTTAGAAAAATAGTGTCTTTAGGAAACTAGGTCAGAAATCCAAAAAAGATCTCCCATTTCTCTAACGGGAGAGAAGAATATTTATAGAGTTTTATCTGTCCGGATTAGAATACCGGGTTACGCGCCCTAGGTCGGATCGGATCCGGATCCCTCGGTTTGGACATGTACGAAGCACTCGAGTGCTTTTCACCTACCACTTTTTCCTGATATGCCAGCTGCCCGACAACTTAGTCTCGAGGCTCATGATAATGTCATCACCGTACGAATGGCCGTGGATAATGCAGTTGATCAGGCGTCGACATGTCCCTTGAAATCACCTCGAAAACATGTTTTACCTATCATATGCACAAGGTTAATAATATTAACCGTTTGACTGAAGACTAATTTGAATATTTGGATTCGCGATATGGAAAAATGGGAATTTATACATTGCCCGGATTTCTGAGACGGAAATCCGGGCTGAGTGTCCAGCTCTCCGTCTGCTTCTCTAGATGTACGTCTGACCACTAAACCTCCAATTCGATTCGTCTCGAATGGTGTGGCCACACCGTTCGGGACGAGGGGTGAAGACAGGTGGCCTAACCCATTAAGGTGTTGGATTATTGTAGATCATACCCAAATTCTTTTAGGGCCGATCCAATGACCAACTATACAAATGACGCTAAAAGATTCACCTAAACTAATTACACGTGGTGTTAAGAGATTCGTTTAAATTAAGAGAATAAATTTATCCCAAACAAAAAATGTTCTTAAATTTTTCAAAAGAAGTTCTAAATAGTTTTAGGACGAGTTCTAAAACTTTTTCAGAATCCACCCTAAATTTTATGGTTTATTTTGTAATTATGGTAGATTTGGAAAATAAAACATAAAAATTGTGTTTTATGAAATTTCTCAAAAATAAATAGGATTATATATATATATATATATATAATGCAGAATTTTCATTTATTGTATTCAATTTTTCTTTTTCGTCGTTGTTTTTCTTGTAATTTATGTTTTTAACAGACCTGTGAATTGGAAATTCGAAAGAGATTATTAGATGAGGATTAGTCACTACACTCAATCAATATTGTAGCAGAATATCTGTCATCACAAATATTAACAATTCTAATTATCGCCATGAATTATCTTAGAATATAAAAAGAGTTTAAAAGGAAATGTGGTGTGTGACCTCTTTCTTTAAAGCAAAGGCTCAAGTTGTGTGAACTTTCCAAGTGGTGCTCGGATGGTGGAGGAGGTTGGAAATTGGAAACGTAATCAATTATGGGACTACGGTTTTTTTTTTTTTTAACTTTATTTTTGTATCCATAAAAATCGTACAATATACTATATATATATATATATAAAAACTTTATTTTTGTATCCATAAAAATCGTACAATATACTATATATATATTCTATAGATATATATATATATATATTTTTTTTTAGAAAATTCTTTTATTATATAGTATAGATATTCATGAAGCATAAGTTTATAACTTACCAAAATTTATAGTTTAGTAATTTATATTAATGTCGTATATGTGTTACTATCCAATTCAAATATGTATAATGCTTGCTGTTAAAAAAACCATAATTTATAGATAATTATAATATACTAGATAAAAGATCTGCATATATGCGGATTTGTAATATAATATTTTATAACATGTAAAAAAAATTAATCAATTAAAAGTAGAAATCAAAATTAAATCATCCGTAAAAATAAATAAAATAAAATTGAAAACGCTGATGTAAAACCACTAATTCAGAAGTCTAACATTTATTTATTTACTTTAATTATTTAATTATTTTATTTTCAATTAAATTTTATCACATACTTTCAAATTATTAGTTTTTCTATTCTATTTGAATTAATATTAATTTTTAATCTATTTTTAAAATCTTGATGAATTTATTCTCATATTTTAATTGAATTATTTTGCCTCCTTTAATATTTAATAAACCGCACAAAAATGGAAAACAAAATCATATCACTCGTAGAAAAGCTTACAAATTATTTATTGATTTTGATTCTACTACTTTTTTTTTATTTTAACTGAATTTTCAATTAATTTTTTTTACATATTTCTAAATTTTTTTTTTCCTATTCCTATTTAAATTATGTTTACTTTTTATTATGTAACTACTCATAATTTTTTTTTTTTAACTCTTGACAAATCGATTTATGTATTTTTATTTGAATAAACTTACTCACATTTTTTAATCATATTTGAATTTTTCTTTTTCACTTATGAATCAAGTATTATCTTTCTTCCAATGAAAAACGAATTATATGTGTTTCATCACTTGGTTTCTTACTTTTTATAATTTTCACAAACATGAGAAATTTTCAAAATAATTTCTTCTCATACATCAATTTTACAATATTTAGGATGTTTACATAGTGGTAAGTCTTTAAAAAACCACAATACAATGTACATTTTTTAGTCTGATTTCAAAATATAATGATATTAGATTTTTTTTTAAATGAAAATTTTTATTTTGACATGTGGGTAAAGCTAATTAGAAACAAAATTTTTAGAAAAGTTATTGAAATTTTAAATTGCTTGGCGGGAAGATCGAGAGAATATAAAATTGTTTAAATAAAGGTGAAATATTATAATCCTTAAAGATTCGGGTATGTAAACCTAATTCTATTCAAAAGATTTTTACACGTGTATTTAATATTTTAATGAGAAAACGTGTTTGATTTTTTGTCATATCTATTTCTATTTAAAATCAAAATATATGTAAGCGTGTATATGTGTAGTTTATTTACTTTTTTTTTTTATGAATTACTAAAATAAGCTAATTAAAAAATATTGAGATATGTTGTTTTTATCGAATAAGAGAGTAATCGATAGTTTTTTATAATAAAAAGTTGAAATAAAATTTGTGGACGAGATTATTGAATTTTGAATTTTTTAGTGAGAAGATTGAGAGAGCACAAAAACTTGTTATATAAAAGCAAAATATTATAATCTTTGAAGATCTGGGTATGTAAACCTAAATCTATTTGAACTCAAAAAAAATTTACACGTGTATTAATTAATATTCTAATGAAAATTTTTTGAAACATAATTTATCTTAATAAACGTAAACGAAAAGAGGGAAAAAACGAATGGTTGTACGAAAAAAAACAAAACCGAGACATAAAATAAAGTCGATATTTAAAGGAATAGACCATGCTTATCAACTAATTATGTTAATAAATTATTTATTAGAAACTAATTAATTTTATTTTTGATATATGTTGATTTTTATAATCTACTCGATAAATACAAATATATAAGTTTAAAAAAAAATAAGATTTGTATGACACATGTCAAAATTTAATTGAAAAAAAATTACATGTGTCAAAATCCGATCGACCGGCTGACACGTGTCACGATCGTGTTAATTACGAAATTTGATACATCAAACTTTATATAATAAGATATTTTTAATAATATTTAAATCATATAAAATACATAAAATTATGTAATGGCAACAAGCTAAAACTTAGTAGGTAACTCGGATACTAGTTTTGTTGGTCCGAGATTCAATCCAAATACACTGATTTTTTCTTTTGCCAGCATCCAAATAAACTGGTTATGTAAACAAAACTGAAGAATTGACAAGTGAAAGAAAATGGTCTGGTAATTTTGTTTTAATCTTTTGGCACAATTTTTCCGTGTTTGTCAATGATCCATCAAGATGGATTTTATTTTAATATATCCAATAATATTAGGTTTATCAAAATAAAAAATAATAATTTTTACAATAAATACCCGAATCAGTCGTGTGGTAAAAATCTGGATCATTCCTCGATTAAAAACAAAAAAACTTTTACAACGAGTACGTACAAGGTTAATTTCAGCATAAATAATTGGTATTTGGCTGAAAAAATAGAAAAATATGGGGTCATCAATCAATTGAATTTATTTGGTTTAATTGACGAGTTGAGGGGAAAAAACCGTGTGTTTGTTTTCTAGCCTTTTTGTTTCACCGGTTCGAGATTTAATTATATATACAGATATTACGATGATTGGAGACTATGAAATTTGACTAGAGTCTGGTGACTCAGGTGGTTAACCACAGAAAGGTAAAGACAAATAATAATAATTTTACTAAAGAGATAATAATTTAGTAGTAATATAAGAGACTTGATTTTTTTGTGCTTCAGGTTTAAATTTCTATTAGAACAGAATGTTATTCTTTAAATTGGAATATATAAAGTCGGACTCCGAATACCACAAGGATTATGGACCGAACATTCGGATCCAGAACTCTTACTGCTTATAAAAAAAAAGATAAATAATAATTAAAAAAAAAAAGTTTTTTCCTAAATGAATCTAAAACGAAGAAACATTATTTATACAGAAATAACGGAATTATTGTTTGTAGTGGGAAGATTCCACGTAGGATAATCAACATCTAGGAGAATCTTGTTTCTTTGTCTAATATAGAAAGAAAGAAAAGGAAGTATATTTATCCTTAAAATTCTATATATATAGGTGTCAACAAATTCAATTAAGTTAAGCCATAGAAAACTACATGATAAAATATTGAGATCACTTTTCTCAAAAAAAAAAAAAAAATATATATATATATATATATATTGAGATCACACTAGATAATAGTAGCTGGTTTCTTATAATATGTTAAGTGATTTACCTTTAGAAAATAAATTCATAAAAAAAGTGGTCATGACCTCACACTAATCACAAGAAGCCATTGTGTAAATCTAATCTCACATAATTAAGCAACCAACAATTAACCCGAACTACAAGCTTCCAATTGGATTAAATGGGACAATCGAGCCATACCAAAATTAAAGCGAAATTATAATAAAAACTTATTTGGGTTGTTTTATTTATTCAATAAAACACAAGCAAATAAATTAAATTTACTATTAAAAAAACATAAACATTTTTAAAATCCAAAACTAAAATTAGATTTTGTTAAAATAAACTTATAATCGACTGAACTACCTAATGATTATTTAGTTTAGATATTTAAAAAAAAAAAAAAGTGGTCAAATAAACACCTTTCAATTGTATAATTTGTTAAATAGGCAGTTCACTATTTATAATTGGTAAAATAGGCACATTTCACTATTACACTAATACACCTCTTTCTAATACACTATTCATGGTAGATTGTGGACACACTGCTCACAGTGGATACTATTAACCATTGACACTATTCACTATGGACGTCGACACTGTTCACGGCAGAGATATTCACTGTGACGGTAGACACACTGTTCACGATGGACACTATTCATGGTTGACACTGTTCACGGTACACAACGTACCATGTGAATAGTGTCCACCGTGAATAGTTTTTCACCTTGAACAGTATCCACCGTGAATCATGAATAGTGTGTCCACCATGAACTGTGTCCTCATCGTTGACACTATTTACAGTGGACGCCGACACTGTTCACGGCGGAGACTATTCACTATGACGGTAGACACACTGTTCACGGTGGATACTATTCATGGTTGCCACTGTTCACGGTACACAATGTACCACGTGAATAGTATCCGCCGTGAATAGTTTCCGCGTCCACCATGAACAGTGTGTCCACCGTGAATAGTTTTCGCATCCACCGTGAACAGTGTGTCCACCGTGAATAGTTTTCGCGTCTACCGTGAACAGTGTCCGTCGTGAACAGTGAACAGTCTCCACCGTGAACCATGAATAGTTTTTCCCCTTGAACAGTATCCACCATAAATCGTGAACAGTGTGTCCACCATGAACAGTGTCCACCGTCCACCGTGAACAGTGTGTCCACCTTGAATTGTGTCCACCATCCACCATGAAAAGTGTGTCCACCTTGCATCTGTAAACAGTGTGTCCACCGTCCACTATGAACTATGTCCACCGTCTACCTTGAATAGTAAAAAGTGCATATTTTACAAATTATAAATAGTATAATAGTGAAAATGTGTTTATTTTACTAATTATAAATAGTAAACTATATATTTTTCAAATAATTTTTAAAAAATGTCTATTTTCCTAATTCACGGAAAAAAATGAGTCAAAAGTCAGATTAGACGGGACAAAACTATTGAGTGAAAAAAGAAGAAGATATAGCTACGTTTAATGCATTTAATTATTATATCTACGTTTGTAAGACATGATGTAACCCCTTTCTCACATATATACGAGGATAACGGCCTATATAAGTATATATAATTGTACGTACTATACATGATAAATTTGAAGTTACATGAATGTTTTACCTATTTTCTGAATTATGTAATGTAACATATCTACGATGTAATCATGTATGTAATTTTTATTTGTAGATATGTTATTCAACTTATTCTTGCTAGGAATTGAAGACGACGCGAAAGTAAAAGAGGAAGACACACCGCAAGAGGAGACCAACCTTCAAATTCTCTCTTCTAGCTTGCTTTTCTCTGGAGGTCTCATGGTTCTTCCTTTGTTTGTAAGCGAGGATGTAGCTTTCGATTCTTTGTCTAGACAAGGTTTTACATTGTGCTGCTCTGTTTTTGGGCTTGATGGGCTTCTCTTTGGTCTGTTTCGGTGGTTCTATGGCTCAGTTAAATTCCTTCTTACCTCGGGCCGGTGAAGTCTCTTGCTTAGTTTATCGGCTTTCGGAGGATCGGTGTGACAATTGGGTTCGTTTCTCTTCTTAGTCTCGACGGCTCTTCTCGACAAAGTGGAGTTTTAGAACTGTGTTGAGTCCTTACTCAGACACTTCTTTTCCTATTGTCGCTGATGGTTGATTAGCTTTGCTGGTTTTCGCTCTATCTCTTTCGGTGGATCGTCATTTCTCCGAACAAAATTGTCGTTATATGTCTCTTAGTATTATTTTTTAATTTTTAAATGTGTAGCATTGATGCTTACCGTAGTTTACTGTTGTTCTTATGTTATATTTTCTTCATGTTGTAATAGTTTCATCCATTTTCAATAGAATACTCTTTATAAAAAAAAACTTATTCTTGCTAGGGTTGGTTAATTAAAGGAGTTGTGATGTACATTTAATTAATTGGTAGGGTTCATTCTTTTCTATTTTTAACTACAGAATTCCACAATATGCATTTTGTTTACGTTAGCGTGTTAAATGAAAACCGTTTTTCTAACTTTGATAAATTAGATGACTATGATTAATGATTAAGCAAAAAACATACAATGATAAAAAGAAAAAAATACAATTATATTATGTGTATATTTAAAAGTAAAATAACATTCGATTTACAAAAGTAAAATTACTCCATGAGATCGAACTCTATGATCGAATTCTACAAAGTAAATAACATTCTATTAGCAACAAAAAAGATTAAAGAAAAACAAAGTAAATAACATTCTATTAGCAAATTTTTAACAGATTATTTACGATTTTATCATTTGTTACTTTTTCTAATTTTAACCAAATTTTGAGTCATTGACGGCATATTCTCTTATATTTAACTAATAAAAATAGATATAAATATATTACAAACATGTGTTTTAAATGATTAATCAATCGCTAAAGCCAATTAATCATATGTTTAGATTGATTAATTCGACACCTATAATAGTTATCATCAGTGGCGAACCCACTTGAAGTTTTGAGGATTCATATATGACACCTCTAAATTTTAATATAAATTATATTTTGGTTAAAAATGCATTGATTTTTGAGAATGAAACGGTACAAATACATATTTTAACCCCATTCTATTATATTATTTCATTCTTCTTCTTTTTTTCCACCCTCAATTATACCTTTTCCATTTTTATACACATTTATTTAATCCTATCCTTTTTAAGCATTTTTCATTTTTCAAAAAAAAAATTATATATTATTTTAATATTAAATTATTATCATATGATATGTAAAAAAAAATTCTAGATCTACCACTGGTTATCATCCATTTTTTGATGATCTGAAATACTTACTAATTTTGCAATGTCATATCTTTTTTACTGATAAGAAAGAAGGAGGTGACAATACTCGAGTTCTCGTCGATAAAATCCCAACCTTTGAGTCGATAAAAATGATTAGTGCAACTTCATATTCGGTCCAATATACTAGTTTGGGATATACAATTTCTATAAAATCCAACATTCTTCTCACTTGAAAATGATCTAATTTTAGATATATTATAAAATCGTAGATGAAAAAAAAAACAATTGAATCCGTAAGAGATTAGAGAAAAAGCATATTGAGGTGAATACTCTTTTGTCTAGGTTTTTCATTAATTATGTGAATAATGATTACAAATTTTTATGACCCATGTATATAAATTCCAAAAACTGATACAAGTAGGAATAGGAATAAGAAAATATTTCTAATCCTAAGATAGACCGTACCATGACATTTTTTCTACTCGCTTAAAAAGACCCTCATTGTAGTACATTATCAGATTTTAAGTCACCAAAAATATAAAAACATGCTTTTAAAAAAAAAACACAGACTTTGTCTATTCCATTTGAACGAAAAATTGACATTTCTCTCTTCTTTTCACTAGAGAAAACTAAGGAACGACAAACAAAATATGTCGTTTGTTTTTTTTTTTTTTCCGATCCGACGTACCTCAAACCCGTTTTTTCGTTCTCTGTTTTTAAATATTTTCTTATTTCCGGCCAAATTCAGTGATTGTTTAGACTAATTTAAGTATGGGAGAGTGCTCGAAAACACAAAGCCGATATTCTAAAATTACTCGGTTTTACTCACATAAAATTATGTCTCTAATGGTTGAACCAGTTTATAGCGATTTTCCACAACAATATTATTATGTATATGCGATGTTTGAATTTCATTTAGTTATTAATTAGAATATCAAAAACCACATGATGTCTACCTCTGATA
The DNA here is from genome assembly GCA_900406555.1 of Pseudoturritis turrita. Classification (NCBI taxonomy): domain Eukaryota; kingdom Viridiplantae; phylum Streptophyta; class Magnoliopsida; order Brassicales; family Brassicaceae; genus Pseudoturritis; species Pseudoturritis turrita. Next base: position 137,996 of record OVBL01000198.1, on the reverse strand, counting down.
CATAATCTTAAATTACTATTTTGTGTTTTGTATGTTAATTTAAAATTTTATTACTTCTTTATATTTTTAATTTCTTTTGTCATCTTTTATATTTTTATACTTAAGAAAGGTATTCATTAGTATATCACAAACAATTTTTTTTTAAATTAATAAAATGCAATAAAAACACGTAACATAGTGATTTGTATTAGTATCGTCGTTATATCAACATTCAAATGAAAATCCGATAATATACTTATTTTCGACGACAACAACAAAACAAATTAATAGATCACATAAACCCTATTAATCAGATGCTTAGATTGATTGATCGGACGTTTAAACTGCCTAAACTAACTAATCAGCCATTTTTGGTGATTCGACATTCTTACCAAATTGGCAATGATCATATGTTTTCGAGCATCAAAACAATGCGATTAAAAACATTTCCTTATATGTAGATGCGATCATACAACTATTACAAAGCAAAGGTGGATACGTCTACTGGCGAAAAAAAAAGAGAGGAAAAGCTTATAACGTATAATTGGCACTGTCTCTAAAGTTTTGCCACTTGTAACGCTAACAGAGCTTTCTACATCTAACGCGCGCGTGACGTACACACGCCTTCAAAGGCATGACGTAATGAAAATGATTTTACTTTTCTATTGTTTTCGGTAGGATCGAATACAAAGCGGATATCCAAAAAAATACAATATTTGTGATCCATTTTATTTTTATCGGATATCTAATTTTTCGATTTATTTTTTTCGGATATCCGGATTTTTTTGAATTAAATTTTTTTTGTTTTAATATAATATTTAAACTAATTAGTGAATAAATATATTAAATTATTTAATTTTATTCGATATAATTAAATAAAAAAGAAAAGTAAAAAATTAAAATGGTGAAAAATGAAACATGTGTTTTTTATTTAAGAAAAAAAATATATATTCAATTAAAAAGTTAGTATCTACCTATTTTTACTCTAAATATTTTGCCAAATGTATTTAAAAAATCTAAAAATATAAATATACGTTATAAACCTATCATATTATATGTATATATAAGTAATATACGGATCGGAGCGGATATTCGGATTTTAAAATTAGTATTTGTGATTTGCTCCGCTTTAGACGGATACTAGATTTTACTATTTGCTCCGCTTAAATTCATAACGGATATCCGGATTTTTCAGATCGAATCAAAGCGAATATCAAATCGGAGCGAATCTAACGAATAATTTTCCCAGCCCTAGTCCAGACAAAAAAAAAAAGTAAGCGCTCATTTCTAACTAATACGGTTGGGATGGTTTTGCACTAGTTCCCCAAGTTAGTAAAGGTGACGTGGACACTTCATTCCACGGCATAGTCTAGCCCTACCTCCATATGATAATGGGCAATAGACCTGCACGAGAGACGACTGATATGTTATAAGTATATCTTACATGCCACCACCAAAGCAGAACCAATCACTACGAAGGAGATGGTGGACGATGTGATCTGACATGGAAGGCATGAGCCATGAAAAAAGCAAAGGTACGTATATCTCCTCCTATAAATACCATGCAGAGACGAAAAGAAAGGAAGAGGCCAAGGCCGGAGGCCAGGGACGAGAGGCAAGAGAAGAGACGAGAGAGAGAGAGAGAGAGAGAGAGAGAGAGAGAGAGAGAGAGAGAGAGAGAGAGAGAGAGAGAGAGAGAGAGAGAGAGAGAGAGAGAGAGAGAGATTGGCCCTGGGTAAAAGAAAAGATAAAAGGAACTATAGAAGACGACGAAAAGAGAGGAAAACCTAAAGAGCGGTATAAGAGATTCCCCTCGGGATCCCTGCTCCTATTATCTTTCACGGAAGAGAGTTCCAACCCTACTTTCTCTAAAGACTTCTTTATATTCTCTATTCTCACCCCGAAATACGAGATGGTGTTCATGATCCTCAGACATGGCATCGAACTAAACCCCTATTCGCCTCCCGAATAAACCCATTGTTGTGCGATGACCTGACTTGTGCGACGGAGACTCTTCGGGAGGAAAACCCCTTCTCGTCCTCCCGAAGACATTTCCTAACCATGTTTCTTGTGAAGGTCCTACGTATCGTCCGCCCGATCCTAAGGGACCGTATTACAATTATATAAGATGGAACGATGCGCCTTTCTCCCCCCCCCCCTCCCAGAGGACAGAAATCCTATCTGATGCTCTCGAGACTATTCTTCGAAGGCATTCCAAGTCTAATGCATGAGATCTACGATCTCTATACGGAGAACCCGAAATCTGACCCGAATAATTAGCGCTAGAAGGAGGGGATATAACATGCGCAATATCTACCGACCTCGCGTTAAAAAAATACCGACTTCGACCAAGAACACATTCGTGGCTACGAAGATAGTCTTCTGATAGTATTCATATTTACTTCTTTTGACTTTCATTTCATCTCATTTCTACCTCACATTTGCATTACATTTAGACATTTTTAGGTGCGTTTGCATTTTTTGTGTTTTCATAGAACTGAAGATAGTCAATTTTGGAACGAAGTGATTTAGAGCTCGTTTTGGTTTCAAAAGGATGGAGAATTCATAAAAGAATCAAGGAAGTACAGGTTGATGAAGATTGGAGTTTCAAATGGTGGCCAAGAGATGAAGAAAAGAAGAGAAACTAGAAGTCATACCAGATCCGACCCTGAAACATTTTGGGCCGGAAGCGGAAAAAAAATTATAGGTTTATAAGCTAACAATTATAAAAAAAAAAAAAACTGATTATGAGTTTAGAAGATTCGAACCTCCCATCTTTTTGAACCAAATTTCAGGCATTCACCAACTGAACTACTAGAGATTTTGATAAAAAAAAATATGGCCGAATAATTACATATTTTAAACAAGACAAAAAAAACACATGCTTCCATAGCTTGTACTCAGGGTCGCCATTGGGTCATACCGAACCCCTATACCCTATACCGGTGGACTTAAATAGATATAACTTCGACAATATTCAACTATTCTTTTAATCCAATAAAACCTTAATATTAATTTTAATAGATAAATTTGATAATGTTTATTCAATAAGAAAAGAACTATGAGTTCCTACATATGTGTAATTGAAAGAAAGAATCTGTTATTATATTCCGATGGTACGGACAAAAGTATAATGATTGAGAAACGGCTAATTATCATTTGTTCTATAAAGAAACATGAATATCAGGATTAAAAAGAGCTAAAAGTGAAAACGGCATAATGTTTTGACACAGTGTCACGTGAACTAATTTACTTGGTAACGTAAATTTAGTGAGAACTTTGCAAATCTCATTTTCTTTAACAAAATATCTACGGCAGTTTCCAGATTGTCGTAATATTTTAATGATAGAGAACTAGTGGAGATCACAACATTTATATTTATATAATATAATCACAACATTTATATATATATATATATATATATATATATATATAGTGTATCTATTAGGTTAATTTATATTGGTTGTACATTCTTATTTATTAAACGCACGTAAAAACTTTTGAAATATAATCGTCCACTACATGCCAAATTGTTTTTGCAAAGTATATAATCATTAATTTTGATCATTTGTAATTACTAGGTTGGTCTTAATTAGTAACACTACGAAATCACGTAAGCTTAATAATTAATAAGCAAAATATGTCGAATAAAATTGAATGACATATATATATATATATATATATATATATATATATCAATTTCACTACGAAATCACCAAATAGCAAAAACAAATATTGTTGATGTCATTTAAAAAAAATTAAGAGGATTGGTCAAGATCACAAAATCGTAAAATATTTAGGTCATTATTTAATTTATGTCATTCTTGAGTTTTCCAATTAGAACTATTTTGTGTATATATGGATGCATAAAAAGAATCTAGACATAATCCTTAAAAAGAGAGCTTGCCTAAACTGAGATTGACAAGCATTACTAATATAACTAATTAAAAGTATTAATCTCTTAAGCCAAAAAAAAAGAAGAAGCTATTTTAATTTGGTAACGGATTTGTGTTTTTGTATGTCAACATGTATACAATTTGGTAATGGATTAGCGTATGAATTATTGTTATAGGTCTATCACATTTCTTTTTCTTTATTTTTTTTGTAACACAACTACAATGACACTAATGCTTTTTTTGTTTATTAAAATTTTTTTTTCTCTTTTTTCCATCTCTCCCACACAAATCCCATTCCTCCCTTTAGCCCTAACCCTCTATATATACGTGAAGTCCTAGAAATGCTAAGCTCGTGCCATTAGCGATTATATTAAGAGAAAACACTTACAAATCTAAGTGCGATTTCTCTTCTTCTTCCTCCTAAAACCCCTAAACAGTTTAGATACACCAAAAGAAAATCATGCCTCTCTTTGACACTCACAACACATGGGCCTTTGTTTTTGGCTTGCTCGGTATGATACTAACGTTGTGTTCATTTCGTTTGGATATTTTTGATCAAGTTCTACAACTCCAACGTAACCTAACTTCTAGAGATTTAGGATCGATTTATTAATACCAAACTTTTTGTTATATTCTTCTATTCTTTTCAGGCAATCTCATTTCCTTCGCGGTGTTCCTCTCTCCTGTGTAAGTTATATTCACATCTTATACCTCAACATCTATTAGAAAAAATACGTATAGAAATTATTTGTTTATATCACGAACTAGTCTTGCTTTCTTCATAATTCAATATGTCAAAAACGAACATAACACATGTATACGTACGTCAACAATATTTTCCTTTATATATAGTTGAGTAATATTCAAATTATATGAAATGGATGCAGGCCAACGTTCTATAGGGTTTGGAAGAAGAAGACAACGGAAGGGTTTCAGTCTCTTCCTTACGTTGTGGCGCTCTTCAGCGCGACGCTTTGGCTTTACTACGCGACACAGAAGAAAGATGTCTTCCTCCTTGTCACCATAAACTCCTTTGGCTGCTTCATCGAAACCATCTACATCTCTATGTTCCTTGCCTACGCCCCCAAGAAAGCCCGGGTACCTATAAAACCCTTGATTCATATATAAACATGTGTTTACACAATCAAATTTAGTCGCTAACTAAAACACTTCTTTATCGATGCAGATGTTGACAGTGAAGTTGCTACTTCTTATGAACTTTGGAGGATTCTGTCTGATTCTCCTTCTTTGCCAATTGTTGGCAAAAGGAACCACACGTGCAAAGATCATCGGAGCAATCTGTGTCGGATTCTCTGTCTGTGTTTTCGCTGCTCCATTAAGTATAATCGTGAGTACTTAATTCAGTGATTATAAGAGCTAGTTAAGGATAATATAAAATGATGTGATTAATCAATATTTAGTTTCAATGATTTAAATGTTTTTTTTAATCAAAATATAGAGGACGGTAATAAAGACAAGGAGCGTGGAGTACATGCCCTTTAGCTTATCCTTAACACTTACAATCAGTGCTGTCATATGGCTCCTTTATGGTCTTGCTCTCAAGGACATCTATGTTGCTGTAAGTCATTTCCTCTCTCTCTCTCTCTCTCTCTCTCTAACTAGGTATTATAATATATATACATATATTCATTTGTACAAATATATGGTTTTGCGCGTAATATACATGTTGTATAGATCCATGTATATACCGTCTAGACAGACGTAAACACACATACTCAATTTTGAAATTTTACTAACCACCGTAATCAATGATTCAATATAAGCAGATCACGTATAGTGAAAAAGTTAAAGTTCAATAAATAAATCTGATTTTTGTTGGTTAAAAAGTGAGTATATATGTTTTAACGTTAGATATTATCATGCCTTGAAGCATCATAATCATATGTTTAATCATTATCATACGTGAAATGGGTGCTTTTGTTTCTAATGTACCTGAGACTTGGAGGTTCTAATCATAGATTCATAGATAACAAGAGATATGGATTGGCAAAAAAACAATTAAAAAAAAAAAGCAAAACACTTTTGTTTGGTATTGTCCTTTACGATTATAATTTATAAAACAAATTATAAAGAGACTCGCTTTATATTCCAAAAATCATTAAAGAACTTAGCTTTTGCAAAAGAAATTCATTATATATTAAGTTCTTTTTTATCTTTATTGTTACATAGAAACTATATTTCCTACGTAACTTCTATCGATGCCGCACAAGTTTGCCATAAACTTTACTTTTGTCATAAGTTTATTTTACGTACTTTATTCATAAGCTAGAAAGTGGAAAGTGAGTATAATTAAATAATAATCATGTTATATATTGTCCCTAAATAAATAAATAAAATTATTTTTCTTTTTTGGCAGTTCCCTAATGTGATTGGTTTTGCTCTCGGTGCACTCCAAATGATACTCTACGTGGTATACAAATACTGTAAAACGACGCCGCATCTAGGAGAGAAAGAAGTGGAAGCCGCCAAGTTACCGGAGGTGAGCTTGGATATGCTGAAGCTAGGCACAGTTTCATCCCCTGAGCCTGCACCAATCTCAATCGTCCGTCAAGCGAACAAGTGTACCTGTGGAAATGATCGTAGGGCTGAGATTGAAGATGGACAAAACGCTAAAAACGGCAAACAGTCCTCTTCCGCAGAAGCTACATGAAAAAAAAAAAAAAAAAAACAATTTCGTTGACTATGAAATGTTTGACTTTTTACCACCCCAACTTGATATACCAACCACCACGTGTACCCGTTACGCTGTCGTATTTTTCTGAGTTTATCAAGTGTGCGAAGTAGAGAATTAATTTTCCGGAATATTATATATATGGCATTTTCGGATGTTATATATATGTTTTTTCCGGAATTAAATTCTCTACTTCTTTTTTAAATTTTATGTAATTATCTATTGGGGATATATGTATATTTCCTATTTTCCGATTTAACGAAAACCACTAAAATTATCCAACCTGATTTTATCCTCTTTTTTTAAGTTCATTACTATATGTTTCCAGTTTTAAAGGTATCATATCAAATATACGATTAATAAACTTTTTTCTAAATCGAAAGAAAGCTACTACAACAACAAAAGAATTTACTATTTGATCAACGTACGTGAGAAGAACACATGAGCCTTGTAATAATAATAAAAATAATAATGTATGGACTCAGTGGGCCAAGTGTTGTGTAACGGAATCAATATTTATATTGGACCTGGGCCTATTTCTAATCGTTCTACGTTCCTTAATTTGATCAAAATTTTCTTCATCGTAGTGCTCTTCACGTAGGTAAGAACTCAGTATCGCCCACATCATTGCCCCTCTAAACTTCTTCCATCCACACTTATCTATGTAGTGGAATCTCGAGTGAGTTTTTAAGAAACGTTTCCGACAGTGAGTTTTCTATAAATCTCCAAAAACTCAAGATTCCACTTCATGGAGAAGTCTAGATGGGACAAGTTTCTGAGGGACATTGCTTTGGGGGATAATCAATTTCTTACCTTCACTTAAGAAAGATGAACATAGATGTCTCCAAGAATGAGTTGTCCCTATGAGGGAAATAGATGTCTGAAATTAGATAAACCAAGAATGAAATATGTTTCTTCAACTACAGTGAAAAGCAAAACTGTTTTGAACACATCCGTCACACACAAACCCAACAGGTATTATTGGAAACGAAGAGACAACCAAAGATGGAAAATAAAGCATAGATTCTCACATCTAGACAGAGAAGCAACAAATCAATATTCTTGGAACCACAAAAAAGGAAGCAAACAGACATATGAAATAGAGGTTTTCAAAGGAGAGAGAAATGGTTTAGGGTTTAGCTCGAGGTAGAGGTTGCCAACTCCAAGCTAAGCTAACGTTGGATTTTGGCAACCTTTACCTCGAGCTAAACTCTAAACCATCTCTCTCTCCTTTGAAAACTTTCTACCCCAACTCCAAGCTAAGCTAACCCGCAAGCTTTTTTCCTTCTACTTCCTCTTTTCTCTCTCTCTCGTTCTATCTCTCTCTCTGTCTGGTAATGAGCAAGGAAGTTTGAGACAGAGTCTAAATACAACTAATAGATATATTTCGTTAAAGAAGAAAGTAAATTATATTTGTTATTTTCTTTTCCTCATAATATACAGAAATCATAGTTGTTTTTGTCTTCACAGACACGCAAAAGCAAAGCCGTTAGCTTGTTTTAGTACCTGCATCCCTCATGTGGTAAAAAAGTCACACTTCAAACTTGCATATTTTTGTATCTTGCTTTTGTACAACTTTTTAATCCATTTATGTAGGGGTGTTAAAAGTGGGTATCCTAAACCCTGTTGAAATTTTAAGCCCATAATCCTATTTTTTTACGGTTTTACCTCAAAAAATGTGGGCTTAAAATGGGCGGGTCGTGGAAATTCCCTTGGCCCAGTGATTGATCAAGGGTTCATTAATACTTTTACACTATGAGGTATGGGGTTCGAATCACAGAGAGTGCGATTTATTATCATTTATGCAGATTAACGAAGACAAGCTTACATGAGATCTTCAGCATAGTGCAGGATAGAATCGTCTGGCGTGGATCAAAGCGATAGATTTGTCCGCTGTAGAATCGTCGATGTAACAATTCTCATAATTTGTAATAGAATAATAAATCAGTGTTAAAAAAAATAAGCGGGTCTTGCTATGCAATTTACCCTATAAGGTTTACCTATAGAGTTTAGGATACCCATGAATTTTCTGTATTTTATTTATTTATTCTTTATTTTACAAATTTATCCTCTTATATTTAATAATTATATTAAAATTTAACTAGTTAAAATATAGTAACTATTTTTACTTTAAAATGTGATTCCGTGGTTTTCCGTAAAAATATGATTGTGTTTTTCTGCCAAAAAACGTAATTTTGCTTTTTTTCCGCCAAAAATGTGATTTCATGTTTTCTCGCCAAAAATATGATTATGTGTTTTCGCGTCACGTTTTCGCCAAAAACATGATGAATGATTGCGTGATTTGTAAATTATAGATTTAATTAGTATAATAACACATTTGTGAGAGATAATTTAGAAAGTAATATGTGGAAAAAATAATTTAGGTAACTAGCAAAAAGAAATTTTTTTTTGACAAAATTGCCCTTACATTAACTATTTTCGAAAAATAGTTACATATTCTATTGATCTCAGAACATAGTTAACTACATCACAATATTTCTGTAAATATTAAACATAGTTACCTATTTTCAGAAATAGCTACCTATTTAAAAACATAGTTAACTATATTCATAGTATAATTATTTATTCTATTAATTTTAGAACATAGTTGACTACATAAAAATGTTGTTGGAATAGTTACTTATTTAAAACATAATTACTATTTGTCAATACAAAACAACTATGTGGATATATAGTTTGCTTTATATATAGTTAACTATAAAGTTTACTTATACTAGATATATAAAGAGTTGTTTACGTCTACATGCATTTTTAATAGAAATATAGGTAACTACATGTAAATATAACAACTATATTAATGTATAGTTAGCTATAATGTATGTATATAGTTAAAAATATAGTTAATTATATGTATATATAATCAACTACATGAATGTTTAGCTAAATACTTTTGAAATATAGGTAAACTACATGTAAATATAATCAACTATGTTAGTGTATAATTAGCTATAATGTAGGTGTATAGTTAATAATTAACTACATATATATTAGCTATTTAGTATATAGTTAGCTATTTTGATTTCAGAATAAGTTGAGAGTATAATCGAGAATTCACAAAAGGAAAATATTACTTACTAAATTTCAAATTCTGATTTGTTAGAGACTTAATTTTATAAACAATTCCTATTATAAAGCCCAATTCTCCTAAATTATATGCACAAATTATAAATAACGTCATTTATTCATCATAAATAACATTTTTCCCCGATAAATGATTTATCTTTTAGCTTTTTTTTGTACAAATTATTTTTACTTGTATATATAATTGTATTACTATTGCCTATTGGCTTCATTTAACAGCCACCTAACATTGGTTATGATTCATCAATGCTGTGAAGATGATGAAAATGTGTGGTGCATAATAATATTGTTAAAACAAAACATAAATTATTCAGCTTGATTTGTTTACTGAAGTCTGAAATCTGAAATCTGAATCCACCAACATTACTTGAAAGTTTTAAATTATGTTCAGTGTTGGTTAACTCCGGTTTATTCCTAGATTTAGTGGGCTCCGGTTATCCATCTATCTACCGATAATAAATATAAACTCACTACACAAGAATTCCCATCTGTTCAAATCCGTATCAACGGAAGAAAATGAGAACACGCTAAGAACAGAACACTAGATGGCTCTCTGGTAGCTTCCGGAACATTCTAGATCCGACTTAGAACCTTCTCGGCTGCTGCGATCGTGAATTGGATGTCTTGTTGAGTGTGAGCCAAGCTGGTAAAACCGGCCTCGAATTGAGAAGGTGCAAAATACACACCTTCTTCCAACATTCCTCTGAAAAACTTTCCAAACTTCTCTGTATCACTCTTCTTCGCGTCCGAGAAGTCGTAGACAGGTCCTTCTGTGAAGAAGAAACCAAACATCCCGCTTATGTAACCGCCACACATAGCATGCCCGGTTTTCTTCCCGGCTTCTAGTATTCCATTTGTAAGCTCTTTGGTAATCTTGTCCAAGTATTCATATGTCCCGGGCTGCCTTAACCGCTTCAGCGTGTGAATACCCGCTGTCATAGCCAGCGGATTACCACTTAGCGTACCAGCTTGATACATCGGTCCTGCGGGTGCAACCTGCAAAAAGACATGAATGATAAAAGCTCAAGACTTTCTTCTTCGCTTCGACAAATTTCTAACAACTCAAGCTTTACCATGTCCATAATGTCTCGTCTTCCACCGTATGCTCCCACGGGAAGACCGCCACCAATGATTTTCCCGAGAGTTGTTAAGTCAGGTGTGATTCCAAAGTATTCTTGAGCTCCACCATAGGCTAAACGAAAACCCGTCATGACTTCATCGAAAATGAGAAGAGCGTCATTGTCTTTAGTAATCCGGCGTATTCCCTCGATAAAGTCTGGTTTAGGTGTAATGAAACCCGAGTTACCAACAACAGGTTCGAGAATGATGGCAGCAATCTCGCCTTTGTTTGCCTCAAATAGCTTCTCAACAGCAGCAAGATCATTGTATGGAGCTGTTAGAGTATCTGAAGTAGCTGATTTGGGGACACCGGGGGAGTCAGGTAGACCTAAAGTGGCTACACCACTACCTGCTTTGACAAGGAAAGAGTTTGCGTGGCCGTGGTAACAACCTTCAAACTTGACGAACTTTTGTTTGCCAGTGAAGGCACGGGCGAGACGCAGCACTCCCATACATGCTTCAGTACCCGAGTTGACAAACCGAACCATTTCAATGCTTGGAACAGCTGAAATCACCATCTCTGCAAGAACATTCTCTAAGAGACAAGGAGCACCAAAGCTTGTTCCTTTCTTCATCGTCTCAGCCAAAGCTGCAAGAACCTGAAGTAGACACAGGACTATCAAAAAAGCTAAACTCCAGCGTCTCGAAATTTGGAAAGAATCGAAGAAAGAAACCTCGTCATCGGCATGGCCAATAATGGCTGGTCCCCAAGATCCAACATAGTCAATGTATTCATTTCCATCAATGTCTCGCATTCGTGAGCCTTTTGCGGAATCAATCACAACTGGTTGTCCACCCACTGATTTGAAGGCTCGGACAGGTGAGTTGACACCTCCGGGCATTAAATTCTACACACAGAAGAATAAACCATTTTCAATACACTATTGAAACCATTTTCTCACATTCTGATTCTAGAAGGTTGATTTAACAAACAAACAAAAACGATCCAATTCTCGAAAATCAGACTAAACATAAAGACGTAATCGATCTGAATGAGAAGCTTACCTTGGCAGTATTGAAAGCTTCCTCGGATTTCTGGAGAGTAAAATTCTTCTTCTTCTCTTCTACCGAAACTGACATCTTGATGCAGCAACGGTTGGACGAGGAAGAAGAAGAAGAAGCTCTCTTAGAGATCTTTGCGGAACACGAAAATCCAAGAGCAATCCCGGATCCTGTAAACGTCGCCGCCATTGTTGCTATCTCTCTACGTCTCTCTCACTCTCGCTCGTAGTACAAGTGAAGAGAGAGTCAACAAGATAAGGCGATGATGGTTTTTGAGATTTGAGATGGAGCCGACCCGGTGGTTTTAAATTAAGACCCGATCCGGTTAGATCCGGCCTGGAATCTGAAACTTATTTCTCCCCCAAAACCATCGTATAGCACCAAATCTACACATATTTGGGCTTCGATCTATTTCTCCATAAATCAAAAGTTAAAGACTTATTTCTACACAAAATGAAACTTCGAAACTTGTATACATACGTAATGAAAGTTCGAAACCAAATTACACACAGACCATAATTTATTTCGGTTAATTATTTACCAATCCAATCTTAACCACCTAAACACAAAACTAAACCGAAATTAAACCGACTATAACCGATTACAACTAATAAACCACTACCCACTATCTTTACCCGATTATGGTGCCGAAGTAAATCACACGGTGAGCTTCGAGCCAAAGCCGGAACGGTCACTAGAGATTCCATCGATGTCAATGTCTTTAGCTCCACCGTCGCTGTCGACTGGACTGCCATTGAAGAGAGCTTCAACTAAAAACCGTCATACGAAGTTTAAAGGAAGAGGGAGAAGGATACGGATGTCTGCCATGTGTGCGGCTAGGATTTTTCAATTGACCCGAGCTAGGTCACAAATCCGACGGCGAGATGATTCGGTGGTTGTTGGAGAACGCTGACCCGGCGATTATCACTGCGACGGGACGGAAAATGCTTCGACCATCACTATGTCTATTAACAGAACCCTAAAAATCCCAACCACCACTAACGCCGATTCTGATTTGAGAGAAAATCAGGTTAAGAAGATTCTGATGGGATGATTCCGATGTGGAAAATTCCATCAAACGCAGTGATTCCGGCGGTCGGAGCTTTCTTCTTAGTTCCACCACTGGTCCATCGAATCGGCAGTTCGTCTACAACAGCAACAACGACTCACATGCGCAGAGATCTAGGATTTTATCGGAAAATATTATTTTTACAGATCTAGATATGTATGTACATGATTCAATTCAAAAAATTTTAAAATGTATGTACATGATTGAGCCACAATCGATTTTGTTCCAAACTATGGAATGATCAGAATCATGGTTCACTTTATCATCGACATCATGCTTAGAGTCAGAGTAATGGGTCAAGATTTTGGTAAACTTGGTTTTGTGATTCGGTTTCATGTCTAGATTAAGTGGTTAGTATCAAATTTAGGTGGTAAACCGATAAAACCAACACCCGTGTATATACAAGTTTCAAAGTTTCATTTGTGTGGAAATAAATTTTTAACTTTCGATTTATGGAGAAATATATCAAGACTCAAAGTCTGTGTAGATCTAGTGTTATATGATAGTTTTGGAGAGGGGGAATAGGTTGTGGATCCTGTATTTCTGGTTTTAAGACAAGTCAATTTTTGCATGTTTGACCATTTTTTTTTTTTTTGGTTACCCTATAAAAATTACAAAATTTACATAGGTAAAATCTAGAATACGTGATCAAATTATGCGCTAAACAATCTGTTTTATTGTTCAAAGTGCAGAGAATGTGGGAGATGAACATTTTTTTCTTTCAAAAATATATAAATTGACCAATATTTTCCGAAATTACATAAAGTTTTTGAAATCAATACTAGCAACAATCCAAACATACATGTATAATAAATAATGATTAGGTATCATTTTTTCTTTTAATTATATTAATCATTAATTCTTAGAAATAAATCATCATTTTGTTTGTGAAATTTATAGTATTCTTTTCAGATCTTCATAAGCTCTTCAAACACTTCCATAGCCGAAGCAGGAAGTCCAAGGAACACATTAATACTCTTCATATCGTCTCCACCTGGCAAGAACAGAATCACTTCCTTCCCCGGTAAACCGACAGGTCCAGAGAAAACCGGTTCTCCCCAACCGAAATCCAGTTTGTGCAATGTCAATTTAGACCACGACGTAATCAGAAGCGTCGCGTTCAGACTCGGCCTGGTCCGGTTCACCTCGAAGTAATCCATAGCCGACCTCATGAAACCGTCCGTAACCAACTCGACCATTCTCCTAACCAAACCAACCGAACGAGAAAGAGGGTTCCCAACCAATTCCTCCGATGACGTCACCAAACCGGTCAAGACAATCCCGTTCCCGGAATATCCTTCCGGGAGACGTGGGACGAATCTCGAACGTCCATCCGCCGCAAAAAGAAGCTTAACCGGTTGTTCTGGTTTAAACCGTAACGCCTCACACCGTGATCTCCAAAGAAACCCGGTCAAGGCTTGAAATGTTGTAACCTTATTATTATCTTCAATTGCCATGGTCTTGAGCTTCTCGAGCTTTTCTGGTTCGAAGAGGAATGATTTGTAGACGAGTTTCTCTTCGTCGTAGAGTTTTCCGGTGCCGGAAATGTCTTCGATTTCGTCGAATTCACTGTGTTGGAACTCGATTTTGGGCGGGTTTCGTGGCCGGAGAATCGTACGGTCCAAGAAAGGCGGGAGGGATAAAGGGAGGCCCTTGGCCGTCTCGCACCACGAGTTGAGAAATTCATTGGCCGCGACTCCATCGAACATGTTGTGGCTCATGCCTAGTCCTAGGACAAAACCGCCGCATTTGAAATTTGTCACCTAAGAAAAGAAACGGAACACAAATTTCTATAAACGTTATTTCTATAAATGAAATAGTAATATACAATTAAATTTAACTAACTATTAGCCGTCGTTATTCACTTTATTTAGTTAACTATTATGCCTGATTCTACTTAAATGGTGTATTATATTGGTGTGTACCTTCATTAGGGTTAGAACACAAAGAGAGTGAGTGACCACTCTAGTCCTACCTTAACTATATTTAATGGATAATTAACGTTCAAGCATCGGATCATTTGTCAATTGTCACTATATATTTTAATGTATGTTCGTTACAAAATCAGACATAGGAGAGTTGAAAAGGAAAAAAAAAAAAAGACATACCTAGACATGGATCTTTTGTCAAATTTTTATCCTAATTGCTACTAGGAAAATCTTCTATATATTAAAAGAGGAACATTGGAAATCAAAATTGTTGATATATCAACGCCACAATTTTTCTCAGTTTTTTTATTTTTTTATAATATTAATTAATTAAACTCTTAATACTATCATAATTGTCAAACAATTACTTTTCCACACAGCACTAATCACGTAATAAACTTATCGACATTCCCAAACAAATAATATATTTACTAATTTACTAATTGTTTACCGTTGGTTTATATCTATACCGATATATATACCAATTTCTAATATAAACATACGACTAGTATCCAAATAATTTTTATTTAACCAACATTGATAGACTATAAACCCGAAATTTACCATTACATTCAGCATTTTTTTATTTTTTTATTTAACATTAATGGTGCTTCATTTATTGGATAAATATACATTATATATTAACATGATAAAATGAAATTATTAATAACTTAAAAATAATATGATTAGTAAAAAAAATATTTTACAAATATACCAAACCAATATTGACAAAAACATTATAAAAATTTACAAAAGTATTTAATATACTAAAACATTTTATATATTTATATGTAAACTCAATTAAAAAATAATATTTTAATCCCGTGCATACCACGGATGGTAACCTAGTTGTTATTAAAATTAACGCATTTTTAGTCATTACATTTAATTTTAATATAAATATTTTTTGTGAACTATTTAAATTAAGATTTTAGTTAAAAAAAAAAAATTGGTCATATATCAATAAATAAGAAAATTATCCGCAATATTAAATACGATGATTGCTACATCTGATGGCTGATGGCTACCTACAAACATGTCTTGCCTGGTGAGTAAAAACAATGATAGATATCTAGAACCAATCAACATCCTCCGACAAAACACAAACTTATTTATGTTAAAAACATAGCAATAATTCTTATCAAACAAAATAATTCATTGAGCAAAATTAGGTCGATCAAAACCTCACCTGAACTACCACCGGAGGAATATCAAGAATATTCCGAGCACCGGGAACGTCGTAAACAAGTTTATCAAGCGTCTCCATTCTATTCTCAGAGATAGCCTCTTTGATATTTTCTATCCTACAATTGGCATCAGCTTCCACAACCAATACTCCTTCTCCGGTGCAATTCACGGCGATCTTCCCTTCTGGACTGATCGTCAGCCTCCCGGCGACAGGATAGTAATGAACAAGAACCTCCGAGAGGGATTTCTTGATCACATTGTAGGATTCTTGGTTGGTTCTTGACTCTGATTTGTAGTAATATAACGTTTTGACGCTGATGGCTATGTTTTGATCGAGATTTGAGAGATAGTGGAAACCCTTTGGAGTTTCTGACGCCGGAGGGACGAGTACAGGGTTTTTCCTAGTTACGACGAACTCGAATGATTCGACCATTTCAAGGGATTAAAAAACCGAAAACTGTTTGGTTAGAAGTCTTTGAATGTAATGGAGAAAGTGAGGAACGGAGATACAATATATGTATTTATATAGGGTTTTTAAATGGTTAAGGATTAGGGCTAGATGTATCTTGTGTAGCAAGTGTATAGCTAGAGAGGATAAGGGAGAGAAAGCTTACCGACCACTTGAGTTTTTGAATCGAATTAATGGAAAAGTGAAGAAGCAAGAATAGATCTTGATATATTGGGGTTAAGTGGAGATTAGGGTTTAGGTATGGAGGAAAAGAAAGCTTAATAAGGACCACACACTCTGGCGACTTAAATACTTTTTTGGACTGTATATGGACGGTTGATTGAATAAATCAGTACTTATTAAATAATTGGTTGGTTGTTCGATAAGATCGTAATTTATAACAATAGGGTCTTATTTGATGTAACGGTTCTATTATTTTATACCAATAGTCAAAGTTGGATATTTCTTTTAGTTATAACGAGGAGTTTTAGTTAGGTTCGGAATTAACTTTTAATAAATTAAATTATTTCTCTGAGATATAGTCGGAGTATCAAGATTTATTTGAAATATATGTGTATTTTTAGTGAGATATAGTCGGAGTATCAAGCCCGGAAGCTGTGTTTTAGACTTTTAGTGGGAGCTTCCGTGCTTTGCTGAGTTTAACCCAATTGTATATTGAAAAATATTTGTATGTTGAGAAATATTCTTATGTTGATATATTCAATAAAAAAATTATCGAAACTAATTTTACTTGCACATAATTTCGCATGCATATCTAAATTCACATTTTCACTATAATTTTAATTTTAGAGAGAAAATTACTTTAATAGTAAAGTATATAAATTGGGTAGGTTTAGTAAAATTAAATTTTTATGGTGCTAGCTAAAATAAATATTTTCATTTTGTTTTTGACCGTCTGTCCAAAGATCACAAACGGTAACCATATTTCAGCAAATCTAAAATATTCAGTTTGTCAAATTTTGGAGGAAAACTTAGAAATATAATAGTTTTTCTCATATTTATTGATTAGCCAATAGATTTACTTATACAAGGTCATAACTTGATTAACAAATTATTTATAAATATAAGAATAGAAAATCTACCTTATACATAATTATTAATTTTTCTAATAACTATAAAGAAATATATTCAAGGCGATCTCGTAATCCCTGAGATTACCTAACACCTTCCTGAAAGCTCATACATGGTAACACGTATGAGATTGGACAATCATCAGGTCATTTTCACGGTTCTTCATACCCACTGTTGGGTCATCAATGGCGTTTATACCTCGCCATAAGGTCATCGATTCGGTGGAGGATATTGTAGTAGTTGTGTATCTCCATCGTCTCATGTCACCATGTGAACTGAACGAACTCATCAATTGGTTCATGCTCATAATTCACAGCAACATCATCATGTCATCACGTCACCGTCGGATCCGTATATATCCGCCGGAGTCATCATTCCATCAGTATCTTCGTGGCCACTATCGAATTTGTAGTTGATAGATAACTACATGAAGACTTGGTATCCAATTTCTGTATTTTGAACAAAACACAACACCACACTCAAACTTAGAAGAACATATCACGTCTATTTCATTTTCTTTCTTTTTTTCTTTTTTTTTGAAAGCAAAAAAAAAACTTAATTAAATTATAAAAAAAAAGATAAAAACATAGACTAAGAAGATCGAAGAAAATAAAAAAGGAGAAGAGGTCAAAGAGTAGAAACTGTAGAAAGGAGGTTAAAGAGAAGAAATAGGGAGACGACAAGTTTGTCAAATACGTAGTCATTTAATAAAAAAGAGATGGCAAGAAGCGGCCAAAAATCGAGAAGAGCCAAAAAATTTGTATGATTTGGCGATTGCTCTGATACCATGTCAAATTTTGGAGAAAACCTTAGAAACATAATAGTTTCTCTCAGATTTATTGATTAGCCAATAGATTTATTTATACAAAATCATAACTTGATTAACAAGTTATTTACAAATATAAGAATAGAAAATCTACCTTATACACAATTATTAACTTTTCTAATAACTATAAAAATATATATTCAAAGCAATCTCGTAATCCCTGAGATCTCCTAACATAGGTGACTCACAAAAATTTGATACTTATCAGACCCAATAGAATTCAAGAATCCATGAAAATCTCTTTCTCATCTTCAGTTTCAATATATTCGTTTTTGTTGTTTTAGTAACACATGTGTTGTCTTCATTGCAAGTTTGGTTCTATCAAAAGATTTGACATTTAGGGTATATGTTTTTTTGTTGTATTGCAACGAATTAGCGTCGATTTATAACCAGTTCGACGCTAATTCGTTGCTAAATTGATGCTATCTCGATTTTACAATCTACAAATTTATTAGAAATATGATACATTTGTGTAATAATGGACACTTATAAATACATTACGCAATCCATATCATTTTGTTTACTATCAAAATTTTTAAAAATTTGGAAATTTATATATACTTCTTAAGGAATATTGTTCTTAAGGTATATTGTTTTTCAAGGATATTGTTATAATTATATGTGTAAAAGAAATTTATTAAATATCAACTGAATATGTTTATTTAGCTAATTTGAATACATACTCATAAATCCACAATAGACAACAAAACAATTATGATTCATCGTCCGAACTGTTGTTCGAACCCTCTTCCTCGTCATCGGTAGTTTAATTTTCGCCCTCATAATTAAACTCGTCTTCGGGATTTTCTTCGTTTGTAGCATCGGAAAGTATTTCAACTTCTCAATTTTGTGGATCAATGAGAATGATGTTGTCCGTAGGTTGTTCTAGAGTTGACAACAACAATTTGCATCGAAATTTTGCAACGATTTGCATCAAAAAGTTTTGCTTCGATTTTGCATCAAATTAGCGTCGAATATAATCGTTGTACGAAAACCGGTGCACCAAACTGCATATTCGACGCTATATTCGTCACAATTTTGCTTTGAATGAGGACGACGCTATATTAGCGTCGAACTAACATCGACTTTGCCACATAGACGCTATTTCGATGCTAAATCAACGCTAATTAGCATCAATTTAGAATCGAAAGTTTTTGTCTCTTTTTAGCGTCTAATATTTGATTCGTTGCAAAATCGACGCAACTTAAACGCAAAATTAGTGTCGACTTATTTTTGACGCTAATTCACTATTTTTTTATAGTGTAGTCCATATTGAACAGTTGTGTTAAATATGTCAAATACTCGACTTAGTCTCATGTAGATTTATTACCGTCTTTTACCAATTCCACAACAAGTTTGTGAGGATATATCCATGAATTTTATTAAAAATTTGTCAATTTCCCATAAAGTAAATGTAATTTTTATATTGGTGAACATGCTGAGCAAAAACTACCATTTTATTGGTCTTATGCATCTTTTTAGATCGTTGGATGTAACTTTTGTAGTCAAATAAATTCATCAGCTAATTATCGTATATATTAATATTGTCATGCCAATTACAATTTTTTGGAATTATGATTAGATAATGACACGTCAATACTAATCCGAAATAAATTAGGATTTGTTGTGAGCTAATAAATAGAAAGATTTTGAAGAATAGAAAGGGGATCATAGAAAAAAAATCTTAAAATCTATATTATGGGATTTCGAAGATAGAAAAAACTAAAAGAAAAAAGAAGAATCTTAGGTTGCTTCGATGGAGAGCCGGAGATGAATGATTCGAAACGACCAAAAAATCAGATATTCGACAATCGACTATCAAATCTCTGAAGATTCAATTTGTTGTAATTCAAAACGATGATGATTGGATGTTTTATACCACTAAAGAATATTCTTTTCGCCATTCCGTAGAATTGTTTCAATTCGAACTGGTTAAAATTTGTCCAAACAGTTTGGCGCCACAAAAATAGATCAATACAATATCAATCAATCATAGAACTATCTTAATTCGAATCGGTTAAAATTTTCTCAAACAATTAGATGTAAAATAGGTATTCTTTTAAAATGACAGTTATTTCAGAATAAAAAAATTCTTCTAAAACAACATTTAAACTTAAACAGAGTGTGGAAGCCCCCTTATTCCAGTGTTTGACTAATGGTTCATTAATGCTTCTATACCAGGAAATATGGAATTCGAGTCCCGAAGAATGCGATTTATGCAAATTAATTGAGGCAAAAATTACAAGAGATTTCCAGCGTGGTGCAAATTAGGGGTGGGCAAAAAAACCTTAACCGAAAAAACCGAACCGAACCAACCCGAAATAAGTGTTTTGGTTTGGTTATGGTTTAACCTAAAAACCCATTTAGTTATCATTTTGAAAAGACTTCGGTTTCGGTTTGGTGTGGTTAAAAACCGTAAAACCGAATGGTTCTTTCGGTTTAAAATTAAATTATAAATAATTTTATATTTTTTAATTCTTTGTTTAATTATGGTTATTTTTTTATTGGGCTTATCTAGTTAGTAGTTATCTTTATAGTTTATTAATCCAAAGGCTTAAAAGTTAAAACCCTTATCTTATTTATTAGAATGAATCAAACCCTAAACATCTGATTCCCACTTCCCTAAACAAAACAAAATCGCCTGTGGCTGATGAGAGTGATAAAAATCATACTCTGAGTTTTCTCCATCTAACTTTTAGTTTTTATAGACTTGATTTGGAATGATTTGGATTTAGAGTTTATTTGATTTGGATTCTATTATTTGAGTTTTTTTTATATTGCTTTAATCATTAGCTTAATATATTATGTCAATTCATATATTTTTGTGTTTATGCGATGCAGCAAAGTTAATTTTTTTTAAGTCATGGAATAAACCCAACAAAACCGAAACCGAACCGAACCAAATTGCATATGGTTTTTATATGGTTTTAATTTTTATATAACCAATAAACCGTAAACCAAAAAAAACCGAACCGTACCAAACCGAAATACATATGGTTTTTATATGGTTTACATTTTTATAAATCCGTAAAACCGAACCGAAACCCGAAGTACCCACCCCTAGTGCAAATAGAGTCGTTCATCTTGGTCCCGCATGTTCGTCATGATTTTGTATGTCAAAATTAAAATTGTCCGTCGTAAAATCATCCATGTAATTATTCTTATAATTTGTAATAGTTAATATTCCATACATTTAAAAAAAAAAAACTGAAACAAAGTACAACATAACAGAGGTTGAGAAATTATGTAACTAACTATTAGACATTAAGAAAATAGAAAAGGAAGAAAGTTTCAAATCCTTACAAAAACATCCCAATTAACTCAAATCCACAAAATATCCAATCATACAATTAAAAAAAGAAAATAATAAGTTAGAAGAAATGTGGCAGCTACACAAGTAGAAGGAAGAACCTGAAACTACATGAGCCTAACAGATTACACAATACAACAAAGTACAAACAAATCCCATTCTGCAAATCATTCCTATGATTCACACATGAAGGTTAAGTTAAACCGTCTTCTCGGCTTTTTTCTCTTTCTTTCATATCGGATTTGCGGAAAAGAGAAGGACAAAACTAATCCTTGCTCTGTCTTGTTTCTCTTTCTAACCTTCATCCTCAGTGTTTTCCTCTCTTTCATCATCATCATCACTCATCTCATTAATGGCATCTGTGATGATATCCTTCACCTCTGTTTTTCTATGCATAAGATCAACTCCGAAATGGCTCCCTAATATTATCACAAGCAGCAAAAATAGGTTTAAATGTAAAATTCCCTGCAAATTTAGAAGAAGAAACCATTTGGATTGAAAGAAAGGGGAAAGCTTTCAAGAAACTTACCAAGCTTCCGCAGAATATCAGATAGAGTTGCCTGTTTTGAAACAAAAACCAAAATGTCTTTTGAGATTAAAGATTTGGTAAACGGTTTATAATCTGTTAAATCTCAATCAATTGAAGCCTTACCGTGTTGAAGTCTACTTCCTTCAGAATCTTGGCCACCACTACATGCATTTCTTTTCTGGTGGGTTCTGTTTTACCTTTCTTACTAGCTTTTCCTGTACCCCACACAATCAATGAAAGAGAGATTCAATTAAGCATTGAAATGAGATTTAAGCTTTTGAAGCAACGCTGAGAAATCGTTCAAACCTTGATCTTTGGATCCCTTTGCCTGTGGTTTACTCGTCTGTTTCTTGTCTTTGCCTTTCTCTTTAGAGGAATCGTCTTTATCAACCTTTTGCTTCTTGCTTGATGATGAAGTTGATTTATCGACTTGTTTGGAGGACTTTCGACCAGATTTTGCAGAACCTTTAAGAGATTTCTCCTCTTCAGTTGCTGGCTTCTCTTTCTTAGTCCTTTTTGACGAGCTTTTCTTATCGGTTGACTTTTTCTCCTCGGCTTTATCTTTCTCATCTTCAGTTTCATTATCTTTGTTTTTGTCGTTTTCTTTCTCTGGAGCTGCATCATCTTCTCCACGAGAGCCATTAGTTCCTTCAGAACCAACATCTCCCTCATCATTTCCTTCCTCAGTTTCAGATGGCTGATCTTGCTTCTTTCCAGATTTTTTCGTCTGCCTTCTCTGTAAATATCAAACAGACACAGACAGTGGATGTTTATGAAACCCTCTTCTTAAAAATCAAGTTACCCAAAGACATAAAGAGGATTGTTATTCATCAAAATCTCAGAACCTTTGGTTCCAGAAATTTATACATGTAAAGAAAAAATTCAAAACCATATCATGCAAGGAGCTAAATGGGGAAAAGTAAACAACAGGAACATGGGAGTGCCAATGAGTAGACTAAAATACGAGAAAGCTTGGAAATAAGCTAGTGGTGAGATGTAGCCAAGAAAATTTCACTGAGCTCTCCAGTAATACCTTTCCTGACTAAAATCAGGCAAATAAAAATTGACAGCCTTGAAACTTAACTTGGATTTACTACTATTCCCAAGTTTTTTTCATTATGGTATTACAGACTGCTAATTTACTGAAACCGAATGGCAGCTGTAAGTACAACTTAATAAATTATGACATGAAAATCAGATTACAACGCATGGATGCAATTTGGAAATTAGCAGAGCTTCCTAAGTAAAGTTCAGAGTTCAGAGTTCAGACGAAGATACTCGTATCATAAAGACCACATGGTTCCAAGTAACAACAAACTTGATTACAAATTTACAAAACTAGAAAATGAGCTACAGTAAACAAATCAGGTCAATGATTACAAATTATAAAGAAGAGGAAGGTTAACAATCACAAACCTTGGCTGTGACATCTGATGATTCTCCAGACGTCACATTTTTTGGTGTGCTCTTCTTGCGTTTTTTAGTTTCCTAAATTATGTATTCAAAGAAAAGAGAAAACAATTCAATACGCGGTATTGAATAAAAAAAAAACATTTGGGAACAGTAATCAGATTAAGCTGCTAATTAAGAGTACCTTTTCACGATCAGCAAGTACAATATCCCTTGTTGCCTTGGGAGATACCAAAAATTCAAGCACTCGTACAGCGAGTTCTTCCTGAAGGTATTGGAACAGATGTATTAATACAAAACAGAACAAGACACAGATAGATAGATAGACCAAACTTTTTTATCACTTACCTTTTTCACATTACTTTTGTTTATCGGTATGTCAAGCACATCACAGAAATCAATTAACTTTTCTTTGATACATTTCTCAAGCTTCTCCTTTGCTCTTGCTCTTTGCTTCTCTTCCTGGAGAACATTTAGATACCGCTATCAAAACGAGGCTAATCATCATACACATCCCTGGAACTAAATATCTATGAGATGGTGTTACCTCTTGCTCTGACCATACAAAACCCGAAAATTGACCAATGTTTCTCTTCAGCATCTGCACCTGCACGAATATATTTCACACAACTTGTGAGTAATCAATCATGCACTCTGGAAACAGAGAACAAAAAGTTGAAATCCCAAGACAATATTCATACCATATAAACAGAGACAGAAGCTTCAAAGAGGATTATACATATGAAATGAGACAATACGAGATCAAACAATCGAAAGCACCTTTCCTTTCTTCCCATAAAGAATGGTGTGAAGTAAGAAGAGGTTGTCGTCAGGCTTTCTCTTGGATAGTTTATAAGCCACTGAAACGGTTTAACACTATCAGACAACATTCTAACAGTAGACTAAGTCAGAAAAGCATACATTACTTGGTCAACAGAACTAAGATTCACACTCTTCACGTAGACATATAAAAGAAAAGGAACAGAACAGTTCATCATCTTCTCATTACGTAACTTGTAGAGAATCTTCAAAAAAATGAAGTTGGCTCTCAAAGAGAACACCAAATTGAAATCTCTTGAGGTAAAACCCAAATCACGAATAGTGGTAAATACATACCATTTGGAATTTCCTTAAGCCTTGTCCCACGACCCTGAAACAACCAAAGGAAACCAGGAACATCCAATTCTGGACTCAAAAAAAAAGAAATTTCATCCAAAATTCTCACAAACTCAAAATCAGAAAAGAAAGAAACAAACTTTCAATCGTTATACCTGCTCAATTAACACAGGCTTGCTCCCAGACGATCGAGAAGGAGTAGGCAAAATGTAACGCTCCGTTTTCTTTCTCTCCCTTGTAGGCCTTTCACTGACTGGAGTCACCGGCTCCTTGTCCGACGATTTACCTCTTTTTCCAGTCTGTTCCTCCTCGCTTTCTCCACCATCTTCTTCGCCTTTCTCCACCATCTTCTTATCGTCACTTACCGGAGCTTCCTTCTTGTCCGTATCCTTGTCGGAATCAGCAACAACATGTTCCTCCTTCAACGGAGAATCCGCTTCTGGTGTCTTCACCTCTAGGGTTTCAGTCGCCATGTGAGAATAATCAGAGACAGATGAAGAGTGAAAAGGAGAGAATCGAATTAAGGGTTAAAGAAAAACCTAAATTTCAGAGCTTTTTGGGAGAGATTCGAAAAACCCTAGATCAAGAGAAAGCAACCAAAATTGGGGATTTCAAAAAATTTGGTGCCAAAAACTGAAACACAAAGGCGGGCTTCTCGTCTCCTCGCCAATTTTCACAGCTCGCGGCAAAGCTAAAGCTGAAAGCTTTCCAAAATGTAATGCATAGAGAGTGTGATTTTAGCAAGTGAATGAAATTTTTGTAACAATAAAAACGACGGCGTTCACGTTTGAGGTGCGTTTTCAACGCTGTAAACGCACGATCACGGAAAAGCGTTTGGGCGTTCCTTCTTCTTCGTTTTTTTTTCCTAACATCAGTGGTAGGGGTGGACGGATCGGATATCGAGAAATTTAAAGGTATCCGGATCTGATCCGTCGAATCCGTGAAACCGGATCCGGATCCGTGACTTCCGGGTATCTGACAAAAAATTAAGATATCCGCGGATATCCAAATCCAGATCCGGAAAAAAAAAATAATAATTAAATAAATTAAATTAAAACACTAAAATTTTTTTAAAAATTATAAATTTAAACTATAAATTAAATTTTTGAATAATTTTTTTCAAAATAAATATGATATATTAGAAAAAAAACTAAAATCAATATATATGCATATATTTTTATATAAAAATAACTTAATATATGTAAAACTATATGTTTTTAATATCTTTAATGCGTCCGGATCCGGATATCCGGGCTTTGCAATTTTACTATCCGGATCCGTTTTTCACAGATCCGAGATTTTACTATCCGGATCCGGATCCGGACGTTCCGGATATCCGTATTTCCGGAGCGGATAGTAACGGATAACGAATCGGATACCGAATCTCGGATAATAATTCCACCCCTATCAGAGGGTATACAATTTTTTTACGCGAATTAATCGGAGAAAACAATCCAATTTCCGGAAAACATAAGCCCGATTTCTGGGAGTCCCAAGTCCGATTTCCGAGAGGCTAAATAACATACACTAAGATCTTGATTGGAAGACTATATGCGAGACGGAATTTATGCAAAGTGGGATGGGTCAAATTCAATTCACCATTCAAGAAAAATGTGTACCACACATATTTTGTAATTAAAAATAAATGAAAATTCTGTTAATTAAAATTGCACGGTAGGCGGATCATTCCAAAACCAAAATCAAAGGATCGCACCACACTCTTGTTAATCGTCAATTATCATGCGGGTAAGGTGCATTTTTCAGTGTAATATATATATATATATATATATATATATGTGTGTATATATAGATATAATATATATACTTTTTAAAGCTCATCTAAAAAAAATTGTATTAGTTAATTTTATTTAATAACATTGTTTTGGTCATTGAGAATATTTTTTTTAATAGTTCAAGTTTTATAATTATTATACTTGTGATAATCACCATTCAACATTAGTTACTAAATTAACAATTTTAACTTATGTCAATAGTAATATTTTTCGTAAAATTGTTATCTAAAATAGATGTATTTCAAACCGCTTTTATCACTTTCACCAATCAAACAGTTGTCTTGCACCACATAATATTTTTTCACCAATCAAACATTGTTCTGTCCCACTTTTCTCACACAAACCGCACTAGTTTTGCATACCGCACGATCCGCACTTGTACCGTACCACTCTGCAAAACTTTTTTACCCGTATCGCTCAATTCGATGTCACCATTCGGATCCTAAGGCTTCGAATGGTGACAGCAAATTGGACGGTGCAGGACAAGTGGATTAGGAGGTGCCGTGCGACTGAAAAAAATGCATCATGCAGGACAAATGTAGTTAGTGTGTAAAAAACGGTGTGAGACAATATTTGAATGGTAAAAAAAATAACATGTGATATGAAACAAATGTTTGAATGGTAAAAAGCACAACAAACGGTATTAAATACATATTTCAAATGAATATTTTATAAATTAGGATTGATTAATAAGTTTAGTATCATTATAGATAAAAATTGTTAATTTGGTGTTCAGTTAATGAACATACGGTTTTATATAAATTCTTATATTATCTCTAGAAAACATGTGAATTAATTAAATTTAACTTATATAGATATAATCAATACGTATGACATATGCATTCACATATGCAATTGCATTTGTACATATTTCTAACATGAAAATGACATGCAAATGTGGACGAAGGAGGAAAATAAATATTAATGTTTTCTATATTTTTTGGCAAAAGAAATAGAATAATTAATTACAAATTGAAACAACTATCAACGGTAAACCCAACCACACCTTATTACCTTCTTCTCTTCTTCTCTTTCCAACCGCAGTCCATGACCAAATCTGTATCGCACTTATTTTTCATTTTTTTTATATAAAAACAAAAAACCATAAAATAGTGTAAATGGTGAAATAATGTTGTTCCGCCCTCCTATTCGCTTGTCCCGTGTCTTACATTCAAGACCTAAGAAAAAGAAATGTAAATTCCAAACCCAAACAAAACTGAAAAGATTCATTCACGGAGTTGAAATCGGAGACCTATGAGAAGACAACCGAGACATAATCCTTAGAATAAAAACACAGATTTGAGACTGGAAGCAACACCCAAACGGATTAAAAATCAAGACTCTCATTACCGCAAGTAATGTACGGATGAGTCGTCACTGAAACCTCTTTATTCTGCTTCTACGAAGCGGAGCCACCGAGTTGGTAATGACGAACAAAACATCATGAGACGCAAAAAAAACCGTCTCTTGAACATATCGCAAGGACATGGAGCCAACAATGGTGAAACCTCTAAATCTGAGGCAGAGAAAAAAGCAGTTTTGAGGTCCGCCACTGCCGATGATGAAAACGGCCAGATCTTAAGCAAGGTCTGAGAGAGTCACCCCACAGAGTAACAAAACCGAGGAAGAAAGAATCTAAACCGCAAAAAAAAAAACCAGATCTACAACCATGGGTCATAAAAAGCAGAGGAGATCCACCGTAAACCTCATCACTTTACAGAATCTAGGCTTTCTATCAAGGATTCGTCGGATTTTACCGACGAAATCAGATGGACAAAGCCCACCATAAAAGTGACGAAAGCTAAAACACAACGGATCTCATGAAGAAAAACCAAAAAACAAGGAAAATAGAAGAAAAACACAACTCCGGCGCTATAGAAGCCGCCGAAGTTGTTAAACGACGGATATCCTTTTTTTTAGAGAGAAGATAGAGCAATTTTTGGTGTATAATTATGCACCAAAATTTGTGGTAGTGCTACAAAAACAAAATATATATTGATGGTAGTGTCAAAGTTAAATAAAACTAAATTTTTTTAACGAATTCTTTTACTTCATCCGTTTCACAAAAAGTGTCATTTTAGAGTTATTTTTTTATTTCGAAAAGAATGTTATCTACATTTTCATTGTGACTTTTCAAATGCATTTTCTATTTTACCCTATACTAAAGCTAAACCTCTTTGAATTTAAATCATTATCATCTAATTAATGATATATTAAATAGAGACATATTTGTATGTTTTAATTTTTTCTTAATTCACATAAAATATATCAAAATAACACTCTTGTGAAACAAAAGGAGTATTTTTTTAAACACTTTAATGTAAAAGCAATTACAATAGAACCTCTATAAATTAGGGAAATTGGCATGGATAGCATGTTTGGTGGTGCAAACTGAGAATCTAACATATTAGTAAAATAATCAAAATGTACACATTGGAGATGACCTTTCTCTCCTTCTTATAATCGGAATATTTTTTAAAGATTTCTCTTACAATTGCTTTTTCATTTTTTTAAATATTTATAATTTATCTTCTCGACAAAACTGACAAAAACATGTTTCTGGAGAAACACATTTTCTCAGGTTTTAATGTAAATTTTAAATTAAAAGTGAGAGAGAAATTTTATACATTTCTCGTCTAAATCGTCATAACCTCTTTTTTTTCTTCTCCTGCCGACACTCTCTCTCAACATCAGTCGCTGATCTTCAAGTCTCCTCTTCAGGCCATTGTTGTGACCGACGGTCGATGGCTCCCATAGCGCCACCGCCTGATTTTTGTTATATATTGTATAAATCTATCCCTTGTCTTCTTTTTACGGTAGTTCTCCGGTGATGGTATGGTATGGCAGATCCGATGGCTATGAGAGGTGTTGTAGTGATGTTCACGGCCGTTTCTTTCAGAGAATCTGATCGGCGATTGATGATGACGACGGATCCATCCATCTCTTCTCGTATGCTGATGTGGCCGTGCTCCTTTGGCAGATAAGAGTCTGCAGATTCGTCGAAACTTTCGCCGGCTCTGGTTTATATGATTGTGGTGGTTATGTCCGGCTGTGTCGGACTCGAGCATAGGGAATTAGTCGATTTGGTTCCGATCTGGGTTTCCAGCCGGATCAGTACTTTCTTCTCCAACATGGTTCTCGACGTTTGTGCCTCCGTGACTAGGAAGGGTCATGGTCTCGATCTGTTCTTGTTGATGTACAAGACTAGTCAGAGATTTTGTCCTCTTTTTGGTTCGGGTTTATCTGGATTTTACCCAGATTTTTTGTTTTAGAGTCACTAAAACCTAGGTCTCGGAATTGTCAGACTGTGTCAAATGTAGTCGGCTATCTTACTTCTAGCTATACATATCCAACGATTTGTTCTAATGTAGTCTCGACTACTCAGACACGTCTTAACCAAAGTTTTGCTCTATTTACATTTTTTGCAGGGACAAAAATTAAGATAATGGCTCAAGGAAAATTACCCGAAAGATTGTTCAAGATGGGGAAAGAATCTGAAGATTAGTCAACTATTTGTAGTCAAATATGCATACTCACCTTTAATTAGCATGCAAGTGACATGTACAACATTAGTCAACTATTTAGTTAACTTTTTACAACTATATCTTATTTATAGTTAACTATTTCTACTTAATAGACAACCATTATACTGAATAGACAACTATTTAATTGACATGCGTAGTCAACTATTTTCAACTATTTATAATCTAATGAGTTAGACACGAAATATTTTATATATCTTCTCTGTAGCTAATTACTTCTACTACATAGATAACTATTTCTACTGAATAGACATCTATTTCTATTTAATTGACATGCGTAGTCAACTATTTATAACCTAACGAGGTAAACACTAAATATTTTATATATATTCTCTGTAGTTAATTACTTCTACTGCATAGACAACTATTTCTACCGAATATACATTTATTTCTATTTAATTGAGATGCGTAGTCAACTACTTTCAACTATTTATAACCTAACGTAGACACTAAATATTTTATGATAATTTACAACTACTTCTTCTTTGTAGTTAACTATTTCCAACTATCAGCTATTTGTATTTAACTAATTCTACAACACAAACAACTACTTATGTTTGTGGTGTCTCGACAACACCTCACATCCCCAACATCTTCATACTTTTTTTAAAGAAACAATTTTTTTAAATGTTTTGAAATTTTCAATTTCATAACTTTATTTGTCACCTCTAAATATTCGGCTGATATAGGGTAAATGAGTTTTTTTCCGATGAATCTTAAATCAATAATCACAGAAACTCTTTTATATAATAAAAGTTGAAACTACGTTAAATCATAAATAGTTGTCTACTATATTGGTATATATGACAACTATTTCGATATATAAATAGATGACTATTTGTGTGGAATGATAGTGAAAATATCATGAAAAATAGTCGACTATTTTTGATGGAATCGATGCAACAAAAGATGAGAAAAGAACATAAATGCCATATAGCTGAGCTGATTTTTTTTTTTTTAAAGTAAAACTGGGCTAGTTTTCAGATATTAATATACGCTATAAACATAAAGCTGAAGTATTTATATATTTGATAAAAGATGGGTTGTATTATATATATATATACTTGATTAGAGTTATATTGGGTTGTGTCAGATGTTGTTCCCACTAAATGTCTCTCCAGCGTCTTCTCTCTCATAGTTTTCAGGGCATAACCGTCACTTCCATTGCCTAAAAATTGTTGACTATTGTTAGTTTCTTAATTGACCAATTTTCTATGCTATAGACTCAATTGAGACACCAATTCGTAATATACACCCAATTCACCCTATAAATTAATACTTATAAATTAATAAATTATTCTGGTCCCAAGTTGGGCCAGTGTAAAAATTAACGAAATTCGATAAGATAATAAGATAATAATTTTTTTTGAAACTCCTATGTAAAATATGATCCCAATAATATCATAAATTAATAATTATAAATTTTATGTGCATATATATATATATATATATATATATATCTAAGATAATTTAGTAATGTATGACTCTAGTGTTGTATATTTTCTTCTTAAAGTTTGAATCTTGTTGGAACTAATCTCTAATTTTTTTTTATTGCATCAAAAATTTATGGTATTGTCATCTTGATCTTCATCCAATTGAAGAGTTATAGACGTGATAATTGTTTTTTTATGATTAAATACTTCTAAAACTATTGTTATCTCGTTTTCAACTTCATCATCAATACCAAGAATTATAGCCGCAATTTTTTCTCATTTTCATGTAGCCTATTAGCATCCATCTTATTATGATAACCGAGATTATTAACATAATAAATATGTAAATAATATAGAAGAAATTTTAAATATTTAAAAAAAAAAAAAATTTGCATGAACTTTTCGTAAATTTTTTATTTTAAATAAATAATTTTTTTTTAAATAATCATGGACTAGAAAAATCACTTTATAAATTAATATTTATTAATTATCGATTAATTAATAACTCTATAAATTAATAAATTTTTAGAGTCCCAACATTATGAATTTATAGAGGTTTTACTGTATTGTATTCGTCAAAATTCGAAATAATTTTATTTTAATTTTCAGTTGTAAGAATTTCAATAACTTGAAAAATTAACCGTTTACAGGAAATAAAAGATACAATAAAAAGAAATAAACGAAATGACATATGTTTCCTTGTGGTAACTATTAATTGCTAATATGTATACTCTTTTCGTTTCACAAACAGTATTATTTTACAAATTTTTACATATTTTAAAAAAATTATGAAAAGTTTTATTTTATTTATTATTAATATACTAAATAAAATTCCTTCTCTAATTAACACACTAAAAAAGTAGAGTTAAAAATTAATTTATGTTCAAAATTATGCATTTAAAATACAAAACGACACTTTTGTAAAACTAAAATAAAGTTTTATAATAACATTTTTTATAAAACGGAAAGAATACATTATTATTTTATTCCATCAACTTTTTTTTACATGCTTGATTTCATTTTTCCAATATAAAATATGTATAAATCTAAGGCTCTATCTTATTGTCGAATGTATAATTGAAGTTTTTACACGATTCGGCCGTGTAACTTCTTGAGAATTGATCCTAAATTGACCTTCATTGCTTATCAAGGACTCCTCTTTGTCGGCTCCCATATCCAGCTCATTATTTCCACTACATGCGAGATCGACAAATTTCATTGGCTATTAAATTATGGTCAGAGAATACAAAAAAAAAAAAAAACAACTAATTATATGCATGGATCAAATTAAATACCCAAATTACATTAAGAAGCAATAAGGCAATAATACTTTGGTCAAACAATTATGGATAATTTAATCCAATTCCATTGGGTATATTGAAAGCCCTTGAAAATTTGGTCGACCTAATCCGACTATCCAACTGCACTTAAAACTAAAGAAAATTGCAACAGGTTTCGACATACATTTTCTCATAGAGACATTGTAAAAATAAAAACATCAAACCCATAATCGGTAACTCAACTGGCTGAACCCGAAATCATATTTTGGGAGGAGTCGGACCAAATCATGAATTCAAGCAGGAGATTAATTTACCCGTTTTTGTCTCTTTGCTAAAAAAAAAATGCGTATTATCTATCGCCCGTACAAAAAAGTGATATTTTTTTGTTAACATAACCTAAGCATTTTTTTTAAAATAACAAATGATGATATTGTTATAAATTAAATGCTTAATATTTATATTTTTAAAGTGACATTATATCTATTAGTTGTCATTAAACTCGTACCCAAAAAATAATTGATTTCAACAGTTATTTTGAATAGTTATAAATTAAATGATAAGATGATCTTACTACTCACTCCTGTGACAAGGACACTTTTCTGAAGGGAGCATAATGAACAGAGGCATGAGAAATCCCTCCACCCGACTGCACATTTTACCCCCTCATTACAAAATTCGGTCTATAATAAAGTTATTTCACTGCGCTTCAGAGGTAAATTTATGCGAGGAGTTAGTTTGAGTGGTTTTACACGACCAAATTTATTGTAACGCTCTTTTTCTTCCCACCCACTGCTGTACATAAACACCTTTTCGTTTTTAACATTTCAAAAATAAATAAATAAATAATTATTAAAAAGATGTTTACCCGAAATTCCATTATTCCCATCAGTTACAAACTCTCGTTTTTTTTTTTGTTTTTTGTTTTTAAATTTGATTGCATTATATAATTTTTTTTTTGTTTTTTTGGTTTTTTAAATTAAACAAGTGGACCTAACCAACATTCCCAGAACGGACCTGGTTAGGTACCCATATCCATTATGCTAAAAGACCTAAGCCACTGCACTACCTGGCCCAACACAGAAACCCATCCCACGAAAAAACCCTAGTTCCCAAAAACCCTAAACGAACACAGCACACAACCGCCGCTTGTTTGGAGAAACAACGCCGGAAGAAGACTTTCCAACGACTCAAAAGACCATCGCCGGAGCCGAAGATAGAAACCCTCGAGCAGATCAGAAGACTCAAACAACCAGACCTTCAATCACGGCAACAGAAGATAGTAGATCTGAAAATACTCGCCAAAAATCCCGTGACCTCTACTTGCCGAGAGAAGCCGTCGAGATTAGAGGAGGGCCAACTCGCAGACCATAGCCAACTCCATCAACCAAAGGAGAGATAGCCAAGCCTAACGTCCAAATCCGCAGAGCGAAGAGAGCCAAAGAAGATGCAAAGCTACACAGCACACGACTACCTTAGTGGGAGACACACCTAGGCTAGCTGGAACCGGAGGAGAAGAAGAGTTTTACCTATTCACGGGAGATAGAACCATGGCAGGAAGGGAAATGACCGTCGGGAAGTAGATCCGTCGGAAAAACTTCTCCAATCGGCGTAACTCTCGTCCCCAAGGAGAACACCTCTCAGGGAAGACATCCGGCGGGCTCCGACCATAGGGCCACCCACCATTGATCCACACCAGCAACATCCGAGCCACCACATCTTCATCCATCCAGATCTAGCCACCGCATGAACCGACAGGAGAAACCACCTTGAGACCTCAAGGAGAGAACAACCCTAACCAGATCTCGTCCACAGATCCGGTGAGAGAGCCTTCCGCAGACATCACTTTAGAGCCAAAACCAGACCAGAGTATGAAACCGCCGAAATTCACTGCCGAGAGATAGGGAGGCCAAAGCACAACAGAGATGAGTACTTCACCACGGGTGAAGAGCCGTAGGCCACAAAAAAGCGGAGGAGGTGAAGCCTCGATCTCACAGCGACGGTGGAAGAACCGACCGTCGAAGAGGCGAAGCAAGGTGGTTAACCGCAAACTAGGACGAACTAGTTTTTAGTGAGAAAGGAGAGAAAAAACTTCTCTCTATCTTCCTCTTTTCTTAATTTTTCTCCATAGTTACAAACTCTCAGTTCGAATTATAAATTTTAAAGTTACAGCGCCATAATCTTGTTGAGTTAGTGATTACAACCATAATCTTGTTGAGTTAGTGATTACAAGGAGATAGTTTTCATAATTTAGATTGAAGTGAATTAGTCGTAATAACTAATACAAGAGTCCGAATCTTCCAAAGCTAGTCCCGATTTAAGATAATGGAAGCTCCAATTCCAAGTTCAACTTTTATAACGCCATCAAAAATCCGAAGGCACTATTCTCCTGAGATGACTAGCTCCGAGATCACGTGGTGGACACGTGACAAAAAGACACATGTTTCGCTTTCCTCCTCCAAAGACTCCACACGAAACAACGTAACAGGCGTTCTCCTATAATCTTAAATCTTCGATTACAAAACTTGCTCCATATTGAAAGAAAAATAAATAAATCTATACCTGTTGATCCACGAAATGTAGACAACTTTCTCATATGCTTTTCTCCGGAAACATTTTAACATTAGGTCAGCGTTGGCAAAAGCATGATGCTATGAGAGAAATAATTCACATAAAATATGTGATTTTTTTCGTAATAGTGATATTGGCACGGCTCAATCAAATCAACTGACTCAAATGAAAGATGGAGTAATTTGATTAGATTCAACCGTACCAATATCGCTACTTCAGAAGTTTTACCTGTCGTGTTTGAGAGATTTGAATCAATTTCACAACCACACTATAATATGCAGAAGAAGGCGAAGAAGATATTGGAAACGTATATGTTGATGTTGGTGTAGTGAAAGGTATGATATATATCAACGCTATATATATATATATACAAATTAAGGGGTAAAGAAAATAAATAAATTGGATTGGTTGATATGTCAAAGTCTATGATGAATGGATTTTGGTTTATAAAAAGCTTTTTTCATGTGGACTTTATTTTTGGTGAGATAACACAAGCATGTTGTTTATGGTAATGATAAGATGATGATAATAGTGACCTCCAAGACCGCTATTATCCACGTTTGCTTACAACCAAACCATGAGATAATCAAAACAATGTTTTTATACATCATGCATAACTTTACATGATGATGATGATGATGATGATGATGAGAAAGCAAGTAGAAAGGGAGTAGGTAGCAGTTGAAGAGGGGTCCCGAATGAAGAAACTTTTGAAACTTGAAAGCAATACCTTAACTAATCTCCCACAATAAGTCATATATACAGTATATATAGATGACATTTAATTCCGGTTGATATTGAGAAAATGTTTTATTTTAAAATAAAATTTCCTAAAATATGGGATGAAAATGTGGCCAGAAAGATTTTGTTTAGAACCCGGTCAAGATTTTGGAAAATCCAGAGCGTATCACAAGTCGTAGACTATTTAATGTAAAATCAAAAATGAGTTTCAGAGTTCAAAGCTGGATTGCCAAAATTACAAAAACAAAAAAAGTATATACATGTGCAAACCAGAGCATTAAGGTTTTGAAAGCATTGATGTTCAAACCTTTCTATCCAAAAATTTGTTTCAAAAACAAAAAACGTCGATTAGGATAATATCTTTTCACAAATAAAATTATGCAAGTTGCACTTCCAACTGAAAATATTTTTAAAAAAAAAATTGAACAAATTAATATTAGTTTTATAAGAACAATAATCCGCGCAGCATATCCTAATCTAGTTGATTTACTAAAACGTAAACAAAATTTTCTTTACAAATACTATCAAGATTTCTTGTGTTTACACATAATTTTTTGTTTTTAAACTTTTAAAAACTAAAAAAGTAGGATATAAAAATACATAAATGAAATTAAATTAATAACAAGATATACGAGATACAAGTGAATAAGGATGATTAGGGTTTAAGGATTATATACGTTATGTATCTGTCCGAACAAAAAAACACTAAAAGAAAAAGAAAAAAACTGATTTTCAACAGTTTATTCCGCTAGAAATCTCTTGTCAAAAACTTTGAAATCAGTCGAAAATTTTCGACGACAAATATTGGTCGGAAATCGGTCGGAATGGATATGAATTATATGTGAATCCATTTTCAAACAATATGTATTGGCGCACGATAACTAGAGAGACCGTGAACATTATCCAGATGCACAAGACGAGTGCAACAAGTGTTGCTCCCTTATTTTGTTTTGTTTTGAACATATTTTCTGTTTTTGGGTTATGTGACTATTCGTGTTGTGTTACAATCATATCGAGAGCGAGGAAATTGTGAGTTTGTATATAAATTCTTAACACAATTTTTTTATTGGCCTATTTCCTCTCGATATGCTTGTCCCCAGAACCACATCAACGTTGGGATTCTGCCTCAAGAAGTGTGGGATCATCAATTATTCATACACATACCCTCTGATGAAGCATGTCATCCCCAAAAACTTCATAAGCATGCATGACGTGCTCATTGGTTGGAGACCCACTTTTCCTGGAACAAAAAAAAACAGAATAAGTTTGCATACATATTGGTCTATTAAAAACAAAACTTCATAAGCACTGATGTTTACCTATTTCCATTTCTCATGAATGGTAAAGGAATATGTTCATTCTTCTTTAATAGCATGGCATGGACTATACTGCTGTGAAAAGACAAACTATATAGAGAAAAATATCGAATCTCACCAACCTTTCTTGTGTTTGTGTTTACTTTACGCTTATTTTATTGGATGGCATGATTAACACACAAGTAAAGATCAAGTGTAACTATCTCAATATAGTCATTGCTCTCCGTGTTTTACCTCGGAACTCGGAACAAACTGTGATTTATGTTTGAAGAAAAGTGAAAGCTCTTTTTATGTTTTAAGCTGATTATTTGGTTCCTTTTCGTCCTCTGCTTCATTGCTCAACCATTTTTCTTTGAATGTTCTATCTATCTAGTTTGTTGTGGAGTTCATATTTCTTGTACCTTTCTTGTTTTAGGTAATGAAAGGTCTCTTTTAATTTGTACATACAATGATTGAAAGACTTCTATCAAATGCGAAATGGCACTGAATATCGGGTGACTAATTAGGCTTCTATTCCAGACATTGGATGGCCATGAGGCATTGTTCCAGGATTTTTGGTAAGGTTGATGTTTTTTAATTCAAAATTATTATTACCCCATGGCTTCTTTGGTAGGGTGTTATCCCATGGCCACATAAGTTGTTGACACTCACTTTGACTTCAACGGATCTGAGGAGTTGTACTGAAACTGAAGGAACATCCATAAACCCATTTTCTGCCGCTAGCTTTACAAAAGCTTCCAGATGTGCCTTAAGCTTGGAAAAGGCAAGAACAGGTCAAACAAATCTGTGAGGAAGCATGGTGGGATCAGTGGCGGATCCTGAATTATTTTTGACCAGAGCTATATTTTAAAATAATCATATTAATAATAAACTATTTATTTGAAATAAAATTTTACAGCTTAATTTTCTAAAATGAAATAAAGGTAAGAATAATGTGAATATTGTTATTAATCCTATAAATTATAGTTGTTTTGACTAGAATCTATAAAGTTTTTTCAATTATAACTTATATGTGATTTTAGAAATATTTAACTTTCGTATAAAATACACTAAATATCAATTTATCTAAACGTATACTAGTCCACATTTATTAATTGATGTGTCTATCTAAAATTATTCTTTTAGGTGAAATACATATTTAAAATTATAGAAGAAAAAATAATCATAGTTTATAAAGTTACTAGATTAGGATCCGCGTAATACGCGGATAATAACTCGCCAGATCGCGATACATATTTTGTTAATTTAGACTGTGACACATATCAATATATATTATAAATAATGTAAATTTTCATTCTCTATATTATTTATTTCTTACATCAAATTATAGTGTAAATAAAGAAAATAATAAGTAAAAGAAAAACAAAATAAGACATATTATTAGAAACTTTAAAGAAAATAGTAAGTCAAACATATTATTTTCAATCTCTAAAAATATTAGTATAACACATGACAAAATTATTTATTCATAAAATTACAGTCAAATTTTAGTTTAAATATAATTTTCCATATATAATAGGAATTATATGATTATATATGTCTCACTATATTTACGAGATCTCAAGAACTTATATTCTTTCCAAAAAAGAAAATTTAATAATATATTTACATATCAAACCATCTTAACAAAATTATAAAAAATGATAATTTTCCATTCTTCAACTATGTGTTGCATTATATATAGTGAGTTAGAGTAGACTACTACCAATATGCACAATTTATAATGTTATTGTATTTATTCATTTTTTTAAAACGAAAACTTAGGTTTATTAAACTAACGTCTATGTTCTTTTGTAATAATTATCATTCACGTATGTCTTTGTGTTCTTTTTTGTTTTGATTTTTTTATTTTGTAGTTGACATTTTTATTTGGTAGTTTATATTTCAAGCACAAAGGTACGTTTTTGAAATTATATATCACTTCTTAAACTTCATTTTTTTATATTCATATTTAAGTAATTAAACATAATTTTCCTTTTTTATGACTCTTATTCACTTGGAGCCAAAAAGCATTTGTTATTCACGATTATTGATTTTTTTTTTACTTTTGATTGATAGTTTATAATTTATTTTCTGTTTTTATTTTATTATATTATTTTTATCATTTTATAAAAATAATAAAATAATATTTTTATATTTGTTTTGTTTAGATAAGAAGTTTGGATTTACGATCCAAATACATTTGGAGAAGAAAGTTTATTAACTTAGTTTATACGCGACCACCAAAATTTGAATATAAAATCTGCTATTTTATAAATTTAAATATTAAAGTTTTGGTGGTAACTATGATGAATTGATTGTGATTACATATTGACAATAAATTAGAAATGTAAATTAGTTTTTTCTCACGAAAAATAAGATGATTTAAACAATTTAAAATTCAACAAAAATATTGGTTATATCAAAAAATTGGGTAAAGATTTTGGTGGTAACTATGATTAAGATAAGTTGTTGTAATACATGT
Source organism: Pseudoturritis turrita (assembly GCA_900406555.1). Lineage (NCBI taxonomy): Eukaryota > Viridiplantae > Streptophyta > Magnoliopsida > Brassicales > Brassicaceae > Pseudoturritis > Pseudoturritis turrita. The sequence goes on along the minus strand of OVBL01000198.1, from coordinate 98,153 downwards.
TGACAATGAAATCATATATATGAAAAGAGGTGAGCCCTCTCCATATTGTGCCACATCATACATAAGGAATTGACATGTGTCATTGCATTAATTGTAAATATAAAATTAAATAAATTCAAATTTAAATTAAGACTTATAAACACTTAATAATAAATAGTATGGTGTCATAAAAACATAAATTTAATACAATTAAATAATATAAAGTTTGAAACTTAGTTTACCTATTCATCTTCCTCTTTTGTGAAATTTATTCTCCAATTGAATCATATTTTCCTATATTTATATGCAAATTACTTTTTTTAGATTCAATGATTTTGTTATTCATTAGTATATATTAACTATCAAGTTTATATTAGTTATAAATAAATTTCTTGACAGAGGTAGGAAACAAGAATCCGGGACGGAATTTTTCGGGAACGAAAACGTGACGGAAATTAGAAAAGCAAAATAGTTGTTCCATTTATATCCCATTTAAAGTTCGGCATAGAAACAGAATGGGATGGGACGAAACAAAAATACTCAAAAATATAAAGAAATGTGATAATCATAAAATTCATATAAATTAATTATTATTTTATATAATATAAAATATAAAAATAAATAATTTTGTTACATTTAATAAAAATAGCAAATAAAGATAAAATTTGTGTGTAATATTTTGTCTTTTCTACTATTATGAGATACATATTCAATTTTATTCGACCATATCTTGGATGGATAAAATATAATTACGGCACAACTTTAAATTTCGTAACACAGCAAATCGTTGTTGGATGGATTGTTCGAAATTATTATGGGATCACAAAATATAGGGGATCATCGAATTTGGGCTATACAAGATCAGCTTTAGAGGCAAAAGGGAAGGTTATATTAATGGGTATACAAAGTGTATATTTCATGGTTTTCCATCAGTGATTTTTGAAGAAGATTGACAAGTTCTGATAAATATTATACATGCCTTGTTTCGAGATATAAGCATGGAAATCATATGTAATATATTGATTTTTGGTCAGAAAAATCCAGAGCTTGTTAATTTTATCATGTAAACAGGTATTAAAATGTCGATGCACACACACTTACAAAAAATAGCGTTTTGAATTTTTTTCTACTTGAATTGTATTTATCTTCCGCATTTGCTAATTGATATTTTGTTCCGTGACAATATAATTTCCCAATTTGCATAATGTAATGACTTGACGAAAATAAAACGAGATACATGTTCAATTATTTATATAATATTACTTATAAAATTTGTCCCAAATGAGATTTTGGGAATTTTTTTCCCCTTAAACAAAAATCAAAAATTTATATCATACGGGAATGTATTTCTATATGAAATAAAAATTCGGGACAAGAATGTGACCGAATGCGATGAAACAAGATATGACATAAATTTTGCTCAACTCTAAATTTTTATAAAACCATGCGCGTATACGCGTGTATTGGCTTAATTGATATAAAATGATGTAAATAAGTTTCTTATCACTGAGAACAAAGTGGATTATTTTACTCTCTATCTTCGGGTTTGAATTAGACATTTGGTTTACTTCTTTTCCAAAAAGAATTAGATCCAACTATTTACGAGCAATAGTTATTTTTTCAAAATCATATAATCCTCGCAATGCGAAAGTTATTTTTTTAAAAATCATATAATCCTCGCAATGCGAACGTCCTAATCTAATATTATATATTACAATAGAATTTATAGAGGTTTAAAAAGATTTATACAAACTTTGAAAACGTAGTGTCTAATGATGATGAACATACACTCAGGTATTATATTGGTTAATCTGTCGTTGGTTTTCTTCAGAATTGCTGCCGATAGGGCTAGGGTTTAAGGTTTACAAAGTTGTTGTCGATTTGTTCTTCATATATATGATGCTACAATAGGATTGTAAGAACACAATTACTATAATATGGGTAAACTGATATTTGTAAATGAAACATATAAATAAATCGATATTACAACAACAATACAGATACATGAATTAGAAAAAAGAACGGATTTGCAGAGGCAAGACACTCTTTTCTTAATTCTGAAAATATCCCGTAGTGTGACGGTTGTATGGCGTTCCGAATCCCAGGATACAACTGCAATCAATTCTGTCTCGCACAATCCAAGAGCAAAATCTAACGAACGCTTTTTCTGTATTATACTATCAGACACAAAATAAAATAAAAATAAAAATTGTGAGGAATTTGTGTTATTTATCGTTGTTGTTTATCATATGTATTAAATGAGAAAAACATGGCTTGATTTTATAGCCAACACCTCAACATTTATCAACGTATGAGTCATAAAGGGGATTTGCGAATTCAATCTCACCATAACTATTTCAACGTAAGTGAATTAATATTATATAAGTTACAGAATCAAATCATAATTGAATTTGCACTTAATTACCAACATCAATTCACGTTGAAACTCATTATTAGAAGAGATATGTGTTTCACTTGATTAACACTTAATTAAAAAGAATCTAGGCAAAAAGAATAAATCTTTTGGGGCGTAGGCCTATTTGCCAAATCCCAAAACCAAAACCAAAATCGAAGCCCAGCCTGGATACTCCTCTCTCTAATACACCAAAGTATGCACAATGTTTTGAACCTTGTTATGAGTTCTCTACTTTATATACTTAAGGATTTTTCATCCAAACTTCTGTGATATTTGCTAGTTTTTCACTTAGCCAAAATTTTGAAGCTTTCCAAGTCATCCACTTTGGACCTTTATTTCTCATTCAAATCAACCCTGATTTTGACAAGTGAATACACTATGTTATAGTGTTTACGGCGATGATTCTATCGTGCCTAAAATCCGGACATTCCGATGAACGTCTCCACCGGAAAACCCACCGAAAAATGGTCTTAAACCATTTGATCAAAAACGAGTTTCAACAATCCCCCACATGAATAGAAATGACTCTAAACACATGACGACTCGACAGACTTGACAGACGCGACAAGACTTGAGAAAATGGACTTTTGATAGGACAAGCGAAAAATTCACTGTCTATGAGCTAGTAGTTTTTTCAGCCTTGAACTAGTCATTGTTAATATATGTCGGGTTTACTCAACCAGAAGGTGAATATGATGTCTTGAACCACCCGGATTTTGATGTACACCGAGACAACAACTATCACACAGCTTCATTTCCTCACAGAACTAGGTTTTCTATTGTGTTTATTATGGCATTGAACATGCCTGGTTATCATGAGTGAATTTAGAGAATATAGCATTTCATTTATTCTCCTAGAAACAGCCTCATTTCACACTCACTAGGTGATATTTCATTAGTCTTTGTTTTATGAAGTATCATGTAATACTCCACGAACATATCAAATCTATGGTGAATATCATTAAAAGCAACACTTATCTTTTTATACAGGAGCACTTTACATCATCTTAGAAACTGGGTAGAGACTGGAGTCTCATAGTGCTTTTAGTAGAATCAGTTTGACTTATAGTTTTCCCCTTGAACCTATTTCTTGGGATCTCCAGTCATATAGGTAGGATTTCCATAAAACATCCTCGTAATTCATAGGCTTTAAACCCAATCATTTTGATGATTTTACAATTTGATCTCGTGACACACCTTTAATAAATGGATCCTAGGTTATCATTTTTATTGGATATAATTTATTTAAATTACACCATTTGAGATCCATTGTCTAATGGTTGTATGTCATCGTCTTAAAAGATATGACTAACCATTATACACAATCTCAATGTTGAGCTATATTCGTAATGCTCACACTAGCTTTTTCCACATCATGATATCTTTTACCAAGTTCTGAAACCACTAAATTTCCTTAGCTTTATCCCAAGCTATGAACTTAGGTTCTATGATTAATCTGTTCCACATAATTAATTTAGAATATTTTAATGATGTTGCTTCACTGCCAAGCATAAAGACAAATCCACTTGTGGATTTTTAGTTTCTGGAATCAATTAACTATTGGTGTTGTACCATAGTGTAATCCATAACATTCAGTATATTGCACGTATCTCAATACTCCTGAATTACGCATGTAGCGACTTAGTATATGGACTTAGTCTACCGATCGGTTAAGTACTTTAGGCTTCTGATCACATTTGAGTAGATCTTGAATCTCTCAAGTATCGTTTTAGCATAATGATCTTAATAAGGTTATTCCTTTGGAATATCTAGTGATTCGTATCTCTAGAATCACAAACTTAGTCAAACGTCACACTAAGACCAATCTTACTTTGTTCGAGCATGTCTTTGTTGCTTCAAACAAGGTGATTTACATATAAACAGAGCAAAATGTATCTGTGCAGAGTACTTTTGATGTACATAAACTTATCACATTCATTGATGCTAAAACTATTTGACAATGTCAAATATTTTGTGTTACTGTTTCAGAGCTTTTGTAAGCCCAAACAGAGACTTCACAAATCTATACGCTTTGTGTCTTTTTGACTAAGCTATCGTTTTGTCGACTAAAAACCATTTATAATTTTAGGACTATACACCCTTGTGATAAATTGATTATCTCCCATATATGGTTTTTCATAATGGAGTCCATCTCACTAATGACGTTTTGCTTCGACGAAGGATGGCTTTAATGAAAGTTTATGGTGCATTCTCTCGGAGAAAGAACATTACAAATCTTTACCAAAAGATTTACAGAATCTTCTACAATATCTCACAATGTGACGAAAGTACTCTACTCAATTATGGAGGTGATAAAATATTTTTATGCACGAGTTGGTTTTGGATTTTCTTTATCCTTATACCGAAACACGTGTTCCAAGAAAGATGAATTTATTGATTTGATGATTGTATTTACATGGATATCCGGTACGTCTGATTTATAAACCAGAAATCGATAAACATTATTTGTATGTGTATATCTGATAAAATACAATCTGCCATTTGGTCCGATTGTGACCCTTTATGAGGTGGTACTGTAACTTTTGCCAGCACCCCCACACTTTCAAATATTTGTACGAATATACTCTACCTCTTCAAAAGTTCATATGACATCTTGCCAATGACTTTATGTGGTAAGCAATGCTTCCCCCACCCCCCCCCCCCCCAATTTCTTGAGATAACTCAAAATCATGGATATGTGCATTCATAATCTCTTTAAGAGTTCACAATTTTTCCATTGTCTCTACATGGTCAATCATGGTACGACATTTATTAGCATTGCTATGACATGCGTAAGCCTTTTGACCACCCATAATGCCACAATTGGGAAAAAAAAATTCCATTGAATTTCTTTTGAACATTATGCTTTATGAAACTAATGGAGGTTTTCATAGAAACCTTATGTTTTTCTTTGTTCTTGTGTTCACATATGTGAACACCATATGCTTTACAGTTTGTAGAGTCAATCCGCTGCCTGACAATCAAGTTTTCAAGGCTCGCAGCCTCTCCTTTTGCCAGAGATGATTCTTTGAAATATTTACAAGCTAGTGGAAAATTTTCAATTAAACAATAAACTAAGTATGTCAAAGTAATTGACATCCATGCGGTCTTATCTCATGCATCAACAATCATAGTTTTTTGACTTTTATATGATGAACTTAGAGCCCACCAATTTAAAGTCCAGAAATTTCGTCGTTGCGAATTTCTTAAAACGTGTGTTCTTAGACTTGTACTTCATCTCAAGGAAACATGAGTCCCTTAGAAGTTATAAACTTACTGTAGATTTATACAGCAGTTTTCCAGGCGACATCCAACCTTGCATAGAACGTTTGCAATGGTACAATATTCAACACTGACTAAAGTTCTCAAGAGAAAGCATATGCTATCCTCTTTGAGTTATTTCTCTAGTTTCAGCATGGTCAGGAAAATAAACATCTTATCCTGCCACGTAATGAATCGAGTTCCGGAAAAACTGCCAATTTCGACCCGAGCTTTTTCCGTCGTGCACTTTCATACCCGAGATTTGACTTGTGGCTTATTTCGACACGAACACAAAAAAAAATTCAAATCTCATACCTGATCTAATTTCCGTTGTGCCAAAATCTATATTGACCTAACCCTCGTTAGTAACGTTAACGGAATGCTGACATTGATGACACGTGAGTTAATTGGCTCGGTTCCGTGGATTCAAAACGACGTCTTTTTGTTTTTTTCCGACACAAACTCAAGAAAAATTAATAAGAATTTTGACAGGATTCTTCTTTCTTGAGTTCGTGTCGAAAATTAAAGTTGTTTTTTTACTAGAATCTATAAGAAAATTTCGACTAGAACTTATATGTGTTTTTAGAAATATTAACTTTCGTATAAGATACAAGACGTATTTATTTATCTAAACGTATAGTCTAGTCCACATTTATAAATTGTTGTGTCTATCTAAAATTATTCTTTTAGGTGAAATATAAATTTATAATATATAAACTAATAATCATATATGAATGAAGATTGATACATAAGAAGGACCAAAGGAGTTAGAGAAATAATACGGAAAAACAAACATAAAAAAGAGGTGGACAACGTTGATGTCGATTCAAGAGGTTATGGCTCGGTGTTCTTGCTGTTTCGGATCTGCTTAGGGCTCGGCGGTGGAAGAGGATATGTCGGTTTCTTCTCGGCATTGCGAGTGGATAGGGTTGGGCAGATTCGCGATAGTCCTTCTCTGCTTACCGAGCTATATTTTCTCACCGGATCTTAATCCTTCTCGTCGAGCGTGGTGGTCGAAGTTGCTGTCCGTGGCTGGGTTGAGATTTGGACCTTTTGTTCATTTTGAAAGATTGTGCTTATTTGTGTTCTGTCTCGATCTTTGCTTTGGATGGGTTAGCGATTTTTGGCCCATCACCTCCTCTTGGATTCTTTGTCTCGGTCTGGTTTTGTTTTAAACTATCGGCTTGGTTTATAGCTAGGAGCTTGTCTCTAAGTGTTGGCATCTTTCTGTTAGGATTAGATTCTGATTTCTTGAGCAGCTTCTTGGTTTGGATTAGTTGTTTAGTTTTTTTGTTTGTTTGGTTATCTAGAATTTGCTCTCTTTCACTATCTGAGAGTATTGGATAGCAGCCGCTAATTTTCAGTTTGGGTGTGCGTTGTTGTTGGTCTAGGTAGGATAATCTTCGATTAGCATCTTTTATATCGGTAAATCTTTTTCAGTCTCCTTCCACCGTCCTTTAGTTTAGCCAATAATCAGTTTTCGCCTGTGGTCTTCTTTGGTCAGTTCTTGTAAGGCTAATCTTTTGGGAGATGCAAAATTCTAGATTTAGACCATTTAGGGTAAAGATTAGCTGGGTAGGAGTTTAGATTTCCGTTCGTGATTTTTTGTTCTTGTTGATCGTCGTATTTGGATATTTTTCTTTGCGGTTTCCCCTTCCCTTGACGCCGCCTGGTGAGCTTTGTTGATCCGCGTCTGCCGCTCTTTTCGCGCTCTCCGTTGATTGCGAGTGTCTCTTCCATATTCTTAGTGGTAGTTTTAATTTATAGATATCCGTACTCTTTCGTATTTGTTTTCCGGTAATATTTCGGATTTTGTTTCCCGGTAATCTTTCGGGCCATGTTTTCCCGGTAAACTTTTGGGATATGTTTCCCGGTAAACTTTCGGGCTAAGCTTTTGATGTATTCGGTTTTGTAATTCGATCCGATCATAATATAATATCATTTAGATGAAGAAAAAAACCAAGAGGTGAAATAACAAAAAAATGGGCAAAAGGAAGACTTGAACTTCGGATGGTAGGATAAAGTTGGAGATTTTAGACCAAATCATCTAATAATTATTTGAACTAACTATTGAAACCACAATTTTATAAAAATTATAGGGGGTATAGGGGGTCATCCCTCCTCACTGTATAGCTTTGCCGCTGGATGGAATAGCAAGAGACATTATAACTGTCATAGTTTCTGGAGATCTGAGTGGTGAAGTCAGATGTTTGGTGGTTCTTCAAATTAACGTACTAGCAACAGATTAATCTCTAATCATCATAATCATATAATAAGCTTGTCACGTTAATGATGCATGTCGTGGTAATGATGTTGTAGATATACCAATCAAAATGGTACAAACGAATCAGACTAAACCGAATGTCTAAAAATAAGGAAAAATAAAGATAAACTAGTCAACAACTTAACATCTACACACTACCGTTTGGGCTTTACCGGAATTTACCCGGTCAAGGCTATTTTGTGCTTGTTGTTTTGCTTCTCTGACCTTTTTTCGGAGGTAGTTTCTGGTTCTGGGTGTTTATCTTGTCTTACAAGTCTTTCGTCATCGCTTTGCCTCACATGATTTCTGGCCGGTTCCGATTCTGGTGCTACTCATGGTTTCAGCCGGTTTTGAGTGGTTTGCTCCTTGTTCCTACAGCTACAGATTAGTTCGGGATTTGTCATCTCTCTGGACTTCATTTCAGGTGCGGTAAACAATAGTTACTTTCCCACCATCTTTGGTCTTGCCAAAGGTTGAAGTGTTTGCGCTTTTTGATGAGGTAGAACTTAATCGCAATAGGAGGTTTCGGATTACTGTATTTCCATGTGCTAGTAATATTTGTTTAATCGGTTTAGTTAAGATAATTGCTTAGTTTCTCTCTATTTTTAGGTATGTAGTCTATAGTAATATATTTTTGTGATTCTCGTTTCAGCTGTAATAATCTCAAATGACAGAAAAAAAAAAAAAAAAAAAAAAAAAAAAAAAACATCTACACACTACCTTGGATTGTGTGGTAAATAAATCTTCCGTGTAACAACAAGACAACTCACGTGTCTCAACCAAACCAAGCTCCTATTAGAAATCAGAGACGCACACCAATAATCCCACAGACCCACACCATTCAATATAAATCCTCCACACACATCAAAACACTATCAAATCTCAATCTTTTCACCATTCAATATAATACCAAAACACTTATCAAAATCTCAATCTTTTCACCATTCAATATAATACCAAAACACTTATCAAAATCTTCCCAATCAACCAAACATGGATTCCGAGATCGCCGCCGACTGCTCTCCGTTGTTCAGGGTCTACAAGAGTGGCCGCATCGAGCGTCTCAGGGGTGAAACCACCGTCCCACCGTCTTTAAACCCACAAAACGGCGTCGTTTCCAAGGACGTCGTTTATTCTCCCGACAACAATCTTTCCGTCCGCATTTACCTCCCGGAGAAAGCCGCAGAGACCGGCGAGAAACTCCCTCTCCTCGTCTACTTCCACGGCGGTGGATTCATCATTGAAACAGCTTTTTCTCCGCCTTACCACACTTTCCTCACGACGGCTGTCTCTGCGTCTGACTGTGTAGCGGTCTCGGTGGATTACCGACGTGCACCGGAGCATCCGATTCCGATCCCGTACGATGATTCGTGGACAGCTCTCAAATGGGTATTTTCCCACATCGCCGGATCTGGCTCGGAGATCTGGTTAAACAAACACGCAGATTTCAGCAGAGTGTTCCTCGCCGGAGACAGCGCCGGCGCGAACATTGCTCATCACATGGCGATGAGAGCTGCGAAAGAGAAACTCAGTCCCGATTTGAGCGAAACATCATCATCAGGAATCTCGGGGATCATCTTGGTTCATCCTTATTTCTGGTCGAAAACTCCAATCGACGAGAAAGAGACGAAGGATGTGATGGTTAGGAGGAAGATGGATGCGATTTGGACAGTGGCTAGTCCTAATAGCAAAGATGGGTCGGATGATCCGTTGCTCAACGTGGTGCAATCAGAGTCGGTGAATCTATCAGGGTTGGGTTGCGGAAAGGTTTTGGTATTAGTGGCTGAGAAAGATGCGTTTGCGAGGCAAGGTTGGGGTTACGCGGCGAAGCTTGAGAAGTGTGGTTGGAAGGGAAGAGTGGAGTTGGTGGAGAGTGAAGGAGAAGATCATGTTTTTCATTTGACGAAACCTGATTGTGAGAAAGCTATTGAAGCCATGAAGACATTTGTAGGGTTTATTAAGGGAGACAAGTAGTACGTAGCTTGTGTGATGCAGAGAGATTGAATAAATTTGGTATTTTAGATGTGTCTCCCAGAAGTCTCTGTAATGTTTCGGTTTCAGTGATTAGTATATTGTCTAGAACAACACAAGAAACAATAAGAAAATTAAGAGATGTTTAAGTCAGAAAAGCTTCGGTATGAAATCTAAAGTGAATGAAATAAAGTAATCTTAAAAAGAGGACATTACCTCAGGAAAGTCAGAAAAAGCTTATATTTGTATGTCACTCAACTCGCAACCACGAAAACTATCCTGACATAACTATAATACCTACACTAAATTAATATTCCATTCGTTTTAACTTAAATATCATTTTTGTTTGGACAAATTTTAACACCTTAACCACATATTTTCTTGGAGTTTATTTCCAAATATCTCGAAACGATCAAAATTAAGTAGTTTCCTCAAATCCGGAAGCCATAATTATTTTTGACCGGAGCCATATTTTAACATAATCATATTAATAATAAACTATTTATTTGAAATAAATTTTTACAGCTTAATTTTTTGTAATGAAATAAAATTAAGAATAATGTGAATGTTGTTATTAATTCTATAAATTATAATTGTTTTGACTAGAATCTATAAAGTTTTTTCGACTAGAATTTATATGTGGTTTTAGAAATATTTAACTTTCGTATAAGATACATGACATATTTATTTATCTAAACTTATATGTGGTTTTATAATCTATATGTGGTTTTTTGACTAGAATCTATAATGTCAAGATATATAAGGAAGGAAAAACAAAGATAAACTAGTCAACAACTTGACATCAACACACTACCTTTGATTGTGTGGTAAATAAATCTTCCTGCATAATTATTTATGACTGGGGTTATATACTAAAATAATCATATAATCATAAACTATTTATTTGAAATTAAATTTTACTACAGATTTTTTTTTTAAATGTCAATATTGTTATTAATCCTATAAATTAGTGTTGTTTTTGACTAGAATCTATAAAGTTTTTTTTTTTTCCCTGAATCAATATATATAGACTTGAAAACAAAGTTTCTGGATACAACAAGCAGAATATATGAACCAAATCCAAGGCGAAGGACAAACGGTTTGTCACAAACCCACCTAAACCAAAAACCAAGGTTCTTAACATCAGGCTTTAGCCTACCATGTATATCACAAACAAACGTAAAGCAACACAAGAGGATCAAACATTATCAGAGTTAAATATCTCACGAAGCCATGCCGGAAAACTCACTGCCACATAAGATTGAATTCTCAACTCATTTGTGACACTTTGAGCTATAAGAAATGCTCCTCTATTAGCTTTTCTTGATTCCAACTCTATTTTCCAACATTGAAATCTTTCCAAATTCTTGAGGATTTGTTCTGATTGGAAACTAAAAGACGGCCAGGCCTTAGGTCTTTCCACGGCACCAACCAATTCCGAGTGCTCTATGGCAAAGATAACACGGTTAACTCTGTGAAAACTCATGCTCTCCATTGCCCACAACACCACCATCAATTTAGCAACATCAAGATTTGCCACATGTTCAAAACATTTTCTACTATGCAACAACACAGTCCCTCTAGAATCTCTCAAAACCCAAGAAGCACCTACCAACCGATTCCTTTTGGACCAAGAGAGCCCAACATTTCATTTCACCCATGAATCTTGAGGCTTTTTCCATTTCTTGGTAAAGTCTGATCTAATATCATTTTCTGACAATTGAACCCCAACATCTACAATCTGGGCAGCTAACCAAAGATCTCTTTCTTCACAGGCTTTCCCAACAGAATCTATAAAGTTTTATTCGACTAGAACTTATGTGGTTTTAAAAATATTTAACTTTCCTATAAAATACACGAAATATTTTTTTATCTAAACATATAGTCTAGTCCACATTTGTTAATTGTTGTGTCTATCTAAAATTATTCTTTTAGGTGAAATATAAATTTAAAATTTATAAAATAAAATAAAAATAATAATGAAGATTGATACATAAGAAAGACCGAAGAAGTTAAAGAAATAATACGGAAAAATAAACATAAGAAAACAAGAGGTTAAATAACAAAAAATGAGCAAAAAAAAGATTTGAACTTTGGACGGTGGGATAAAGTTGGAGATTTTATACCAAATCATCTAACAATTATTTGAAGGGAAAATGTCTTATTAAAACTACACCAAGACCACTAGCATATACCGATTCCTACATCAGGTAAGAGATTCCGCTTAAAACTATACTAGGACTTTGAAGACGTAACAAGTCACTATGAGAAAACAGTAATCACGGCCTAAGCCATCATTAGGCTAACTTCCGTTTAAACGAACGTTAACCATTCTGATGTGGCAATTACTTGGCATTTCTGATGTGGCGTTAATACCAGATCATATCTAAGTTGGACCCAATTTATAAATATGTTAAGACTGGCCCAAATGAAAAAAATAAAAAATCTTATCGAAGCCCAAATCCACTCCACCTTTTTTTATCAGACCCGAAAACCCGACCCGATTCCTTGTTTAAACGATCGACGATGAACCCTAAAATCCCAACCCAATTGCCTCCAACCAAATTGTAGAAGAAATAACGAAGCTCGACGAATTTGTAGGTGTAAGAGACGAGATTTGTGGTATTTGGAGATGAATCAGAAGAATGAGTAATGTATCAGTACATTCGAGCTGCACCAGAGAAGCAAACGGATCTGCGATTCCGAGGATTTGTGGTTGCGGTGGAAAGATTGTGATTCTTACATCAACGACAAAATGGAACCCATATCGCCAATTCTTTCGTTGTGAGTTGTATAGAGGGAAAGAACGAATTTGATTTATTAGAAGTTTCATATAATGATTGATGATTTTTTATAAAACCGATTTATTAGAAGTTTAATATTATGATGCAGCCGAATTTCGATCATGTATATAAACGGCTGGATGAGACGTTTGTTGAAGAATTCGATATCTTGCGGGAGCAAAAGAAGTTCGAGAAAGAGGTAAATGGTTACATGGAAGAACAGAAGAAGCTATCTTGCGAGCTAAAGGGTTCCATGGAATAGGAGTGAGGAAGGGAATGGAGTTGGAGAGGAAGAAGATGGAAACTGAGTTGGACCATTTGAAGATGAGAATAAAGCAAGGATTCTTCGTTATATTTGTTGTCGGGTGCGCTTTTATGTATTACCATTCTAAGTGAGTTTGGTGATAAAAGATATATCAACTCTTTTAGAAATGTAATGGGAATGAAATTTGGTTTTGGAATGAAATTTGGTAATGGGAATGAAAGTTTGTAATCTTTTAGGAATGTAATGGGATTGTGATATCAATCAGTTTGTGATATGAATCAGTTTGTAACCTTATATGTCATTAGAGAAAGCATAAAAAGCATTAGAGAAGCATTAAGCCACAATGGACAATTCCTCCACGTCTAGAGAGTTTCACTTTCTTCTTCTTTGGTGGAGACTCATGTTGCCCTTTAATCCTTCCAAATTTCTTAGGCCTGCCTGGTCTATCGGGCATTAACCTGTCCAATGGTGGCTAAATGGTGGCCAAAGGTGATGTCTTCCAGAATTTGTCTCCATTAAGTGGAAGAATGGCATGCATGTAAGTTGCTCTGATCCGAGTAGCTAAAAAATACTCTGACACGTACTCTTCTACCTTATCCCCCTTACTTGTAATATCATTAAATGCATGCTGGCAAGGAATTCCAGTCAATTTCCACCTCATGCAGGTGCATGTATGCCTCAGAATGTTAATCTTGTAGGAATGTCCACATTCACTCACTTCATACCACCCATCTGTTCCATGAAAAGTAGTAAAATTCTTTGCATGTTCTTCCTCTAATGCAATGTACTTCTGGACAAACTCAGTGTAATTCCCTTTCCAGCTATTTGCCTCAACATTTCTTCTAGCAATCCGCTTCATAGCTTGTCTTCTTATGATCTCTAGCATCTCAACCATTGGTTTCCTTCTTCCTGGAACTATGTTGTTGTTGAATGACTCCACAAAGTTGTTGTTTACCTCATCACAGCAGCTTCCTTCAGCCATAAAGGCTTTTGACCAGTTTTGTGGTTTTTTGTCATAATGTCATGATAGACAGTTGGGTTGTAGTGCTTCAACTCCTCAAGTTTCTCCTTGAGTTCTCCCTCATTGTAACTCCTAGCAACCCCCCAAGTTTATCCTTGAGTTCTCCCTCATTGTAACTCCTAGCAACCCCCCCCCCCCCCAGAATGCAAGTTTCAGACCTGGTGTGCCACCAAATTTCTTTTTTAAGTTGTCATACAAGTGCCTCACACACATACAGTGATCACATCGTGGCAACTCTTCCCCAATCACTCTAAGTAATCCATGTATATTCCAATGGTTTTAACTAAAGATTAGGAGCTGTCCTAGAAATATAAAGTATTGGTAAGATAAAAAACAAACAAAACAACATAGATTTTCTTAGCTTTTACCGATCTGATAGGATTGTAATTCCAGTGCCATCATCATGATTGAAGTCTGCCTTTAGCTTCTGTATGAACCAACGCCAATTATATGTGTTCTCAATTGACACCACAGACCAAGCAATAGGAAAATCTTGTTGTTCCCGTCTCTTCCAACAGCTGCCAATATCTCTCCTTTGACAGTGCTCTTCAAGAAGCATCCATCAAGTCCAATCACGAGTCGACATGTTGACAACCAAGCAATTATGATGTTAGCAAAACATACATAGAATCGAAAAAAATACTCAGTGTCATCTGGTCCTGGAGTTGTTTGAATCTCCACAGTTGTTTCCGGATTAGACCTACCACATAACAACATGTTAATTCAAACTTATTCTAAATGAACAGTTGCCTAATAAAAAACATAACATACTTATTAACTTACTCTTTTATTTCATTTTCATAGTCTCTGAGACGAGAAAACTGACGATTATACTCTTTTCGTATCATGTCCAGTGCTTTACGCTTCGCCTTCTGACATTGGTTTTTTGTGGTTACCAAACCCCACTTTCTCTGAATTGTTTGTTGGATCCTCCTAGGTGGCAACTCTTAATCAAACCTCAACTTCTCTTTGAATAAGCGTCAATGACAGGAATATTCATAATTTTAGACCTCTCATTGGACACAAGTGTGCTGGCCATCATAAACCTTCACCATAAACCCACCAACAGTCTCTTCTTTTGAACAGTAGATCCTCCAGGGACATTCTATGTCCTCAGCACAAACTAGTCCAAGCTTAGTCTTCTCCCATCTGTTGTACTTGATGTTAGCCCTTGTTCTCAGAGCATAGTCCATAATTGTCTCATGAAAATCCTTTCGAGTCTGAAAAACTCTGACCTAGCCAAAGCCTGCCATCTCCATTCCTATTAGCCATACGAACATGCTCTCTTACTTGTGGAATCTCATCATCACTAGACCATGTGTCTGGATATCCCTCTCCTTTATGATAAGCAGCCTCATCCACAAATCCAACAACATTCCTTTCAACTTCAGCTGCACAACGGTTAGGATTTTCTTCATCCTCTTCACTAGATACATCATCATTAACATCATCAGCAACTC
Source organism: Pseudoturritis turrita (assembly GCA_900406555.1). NCBI lineage: Eukaryota > Viridiplantae > Streptophyta > Magnoliopsida > Brassicales > Brassicaceae > Pseudoturritis > Pseudoturritis turrita. The sequence goes on along the minus strand of OVBL01000198.1, from coordinate 82,734 downwards.
TCCCCTCTTCTGGATCATTTGCGTCTTCTTCGATGAAGATATCCACAGCAAATGTCCACTTACAAACTTTATCCATCGTTCTGACTAGGGCTGGGCTTAAAAACCGGACCCGAGAAAACCGACCCGAACCGAACCGAAAAAATGAAATCGGGTCGGATTTGGTTAGCTGCTAATAACCGAGCGGTTCCTATGTAAATTTATTTCGGTTCGGTTCGATTATAACCCGATAACCGAATGCATACCCGAATATAACCGAACAAAACATGTTTACTTTACTTTTTCCCCCAACACATGTTTGCTTACATTTGCCAGACGTCTCATTATTTTTTATTAAGAATGACCCATAATGTTTTGTACCTTCATTATTTTATATTCATACACCCATAATTTTGCACCTCCCATTATTTTATATTCAGACACCCATAATGGATTAACAATTTAGATGGATTATGCATTCTCTCTAACATAAATATGTTATGTGTTTATAACAGTATGTTGCTCATGCTCATGAGGATATATCTTGAGTCTTGACTCCTCCGGTTTGAAGCTTAAACAACATGGCTCTCTTTTATTTTGAATCTTTGATTATGTGTTATTTGGTTTCCTCAATAACGATGTGTGTTTATTTTCGGTTGTTATTTTTGTATCATGCTTGTTATTTTTTTTGTTATTTTTGGGTTTATTTTCGGTTTAATTCGGTTTATTTTCGGTTTAATTCGGTTTTCGGTCCTTAGTGGATACTTTTCTAGTATTTCGGATAAAATAAACCGAATCGAACCGAAATTGATTCGAAACCGACCGGTTTTCGGTTATTAGGCGGTTCCCAGAAAGCTTACCAGATCCGAACCGAAACCCGAAAATACCGAACCGAAACCGACCCGAAAATCAGAAATAACCGAACGGTTCCTAAATTACTATACCCGAAATAACCGAAAACCAAAAAACCGAACCGAAACCGACCCGAATACCCGAACGCCCAGGACTAGTTCTGACGTTCTCCTCAACGTCTTTCCATAAAGGCTTTCGAGCTACGTCTGGTTCATATGGTAATTTGTACCACATGCGTCCTATCTTCACATTTGCGCCTAGTGAATCACGAACAGATTGAAGAATCGTACATGGCTTAACTTCAAGAATATGAACTTTTCCACCGGCAAATGAAGCACCTACAAACCTTCCCGAGTGATAGCATGTGACAACTATGTCTTGCTGGCCTCTGCATAAGAAAAATCAAAAAAAAAATTGAATTTACCCTAAATCGATTTCTCTCAATCGACAACAAATACACAAGAAACCTAAATAAACACATTCAAACGAAACAAAGACGAGTACTTACGCCATTTACGAGCCGAATCCAACGCCTTTCACTCGAAATCGCCTCCAAATCGAAATTAGGGTTCTTCTGCAATCGCCTCTCTCTGATTTGGGAATTTAAGGTTTTTTTTGTTTCGGGTTATCTTTCTTAGGATAGAGATATTTCGTGGTGTTGAGTCTGATAAAAAAAAGGTGGACTAAACTTAGGCTTTAATAAGATTTTTTGTGTTTTTAGTTTGAGCCAGTCTTGACATATTTGTGAATTGGGCCAAACTCAAATCTGATATGGTATTAACTCCACATCATAAAAGCCACGTAATTGCCACATCAGCATGGTTAACGTTCGTTTAAACGAAAGTTAGCCTAATGATGGTTTAGACCGTGATTACTATTTTCTCATGGTGACGTGTTACCTTTTCAAAGTCATGATGTAATTTTAGGCGGAATCTCTTACCTGGCATAGTAATTGGTACATATTATTAATTATTGAAACCACAATTTTATAAAAGTTATAGGGGGTCACCCCTCCTCACTGTATAGCTTCGCCGCTGGATGGAATAGCAAGAGACATTATAACTGTCATAGTTTCTGGAGATTTAAGTGGTGAAGTCAGATATTTGGTGGTTCCTCAATTAATGTACTGGCAACAGATTAATCTCTAATCATCAGAGTTATATAATAAGCTTGTCACGCTAATGATGCTTGTCGTGGTAATGATGTTGTAGATATACCAATTAAAATGGTACAATCGAACCGGACCAAACCGAATGTCCAAAAATATAAGGAAGGAAAAACAAAGATAAACTAGTCAACAACTTAACATCTACGCTACTTGGATTGTGTGGTAAATAAATCTTCCGTGTAACAACAAGACAACTCACGTGTCTCAACCAAACCAAACTCCTATTAGAAATTAGAGACGCACACCAATAATCCCACAGACCCACACCATTCAATATAAATCCTCCACACACACCAAAACACTATCAAATCTCAATCTTTTCATCATCTCAATCAACAAAACATGGATTCAGAGATCGCCGCCGACTGCTCTCCGTTGCTCAGGGTCTACAAGAGTGGCCGCATCGAGCGTCTCATGGGCGAAACCACCGTCCCACCGTCTTTAAAGCCACAAAACGGCGTCATTTCCAAGGACGTCGTTTATTCTCCCGACAACAATCTCTCCGTCCGCATTTACCTCCCGGAGAAAGCCGCAGAGACCGGCGAGAAACTCCCTCTCCTCGTCTACTTCCACGGCGGTGGATTCATCATTGAAACAGCTTTTTCTCCGCCTTACCACACTTTCCTCACGACGGCTGTCTCTGCGTCCGACTGTGTAGCGGTCTCGGTGGATTACCGACGTGCACCGGAGCATCCAATTCCGATCCCGTACGATGATTCGTGGACAGCTCTCAAATGGGTATTCTCCCACATCGCCGGATCTGGCTCGGAGAATTGGTTAAACAAACACGCAGATTTCAGCAGAGTGTTCCTCTCCGGAGACAGCGCCGGCGCGAACACCGCTCATCACATGGCGATGAGAGCTGCGAAAGAGAAACTCAGTCCCGATTTGAGCGAAACATCATCATCAGGAATCTCGGGGATCATCTTGGTTCATCCTTATTTCTGGTCGAAAACTCCAATCGACGAGAAAGAGACGAAGGATGTGATGGTTAGGAGGAAGATCGATGCGATTTGGACAATGGCTAGTCCTAATAGCAAAGACGGGTCGGATGATCCGTTGCTCAACGTGGTGCAATCAGAGTCGGTGGATCTATCAGGGTTGGGTTGCGAAAAGGTTTTGGTAATAGTGGCTGAGAAAGATGCGTTTGTGAGGCAAGGTTGGGGTTACGCGGCGAAGCTTGGGAAGTGTGGTTGGAAGGGAAAAGTGGAGTTGGTGGAGAGTGAAGGAGAAGATCATGTTTTTCATTTGACGAAACCTGATTGTGAGAAAGCTATTGAAGCCATGAAGACATTCGCAGGGTTTATTAAGGGAGACATTTGTAGTACGTAGCTTGTGTGATGCAGAGAGATTGAATAAATTTGGTATTTTAGATGTGTCTCCCAGAAGTCTCTGTAATGTTTCAGTTTCAGTGATTAGTATAATCCTACAGCACCGGTTGCCGGTCCCTTGTTTACATGCTTTCGTCTCCTTTAATTTCATCTAAGTTTGTTTTGGTCCTTCTCTTAAACGTAGTTTCTTTCCGGTGGAAGTCAAGGTGGTGAGGTCGTGAAAAATCAGCCTCGACGGTGGTCTGTTAGCCGGAGTTGGAGATGCCGGGTCTTTCTGGACGACAGCGTTGTGTCGGTGACAAACACATCTACCTTCGTTTAATAGATCTTCACCGGTGGTAGCGGTTCCTCCTTTTCTTCTCGACGGTTATGGTTCCTCTTTTCATCGGCTCTGTTTGTTCCTCCCTACTCGCATGTCTCTGTTGATTTGCTCAGGTTTTGGGTTATCGTCGTGGTTGTTGTCTCTTCCTTTCTTTGTCTCAGGTGGTTTCCTTGGCCCTAAATCGACTCGGCCCTATGCCAGGCATGTTCCTTCAAATGGTGGTGATCGGTTTTGGGCGGCCTATTCTATAGATGCTCTTGGCTCCTCCTACCGATTTTAAGTTGCGTAGTTCGACTTATTCGGCCCAGGCTATCAATCGACGGAGATCTATTATAGCCTCTAGTGAGGTTGCTCCGTCTAGCCACCCAACGGTTGTTCAAAGTTTTAATTTCTGAAGTCGTACCATTACCAAGTGAGGACTGAAATCTAGAAGTTTGTGCATGTTGAGAGCGTGGCTCCGTCATTATTTCTCTAAGCTTCTGGTTCTTGGAGACTCAGGCTAAAAAGGTGAAAGGACTAGCGATTCTTAAAGCTTTGTTTTTAAGTGTTTTCGTTGTGGTGTTTGGGTTAAATCCCTCTTTAGTTTCGTTTGTTTTTATTTTCTTTGGTTCTCTTTTTTAGGTTCTTGGCTACGGGGAAATGTTACCGTGCCAGCTCTTGGCTACGTATGGTTCTATTTCTATACCGGCTCATGTGTAATATAAGTTTCCATGTATCAATAAACGAGAATAAAGTGTTAAAAAACAAATTAACACTCTCTACATTTCGACTTACAAATGTTAAAAATAACTGTTGTTTTATGATTTCAAAGTAACTTCTAGTAAAACATGTCATTTGTCCCTAATTAAATGAAGAAAATATATTAAACGTTATGGAATTCTAATGCTAATAGTCAATCAAGGCATAATAGAACATTTAGTTCTTTTCTTAATTCCCGTGAAAAGTGTAATACAACACTAGGAATCTCCAATCCCACTCCATTTTTCACTCCAAAATGGAGTTTGGAGTAAAATCCTCTCCACTCTACTCCATTTCCAACTCCAAAATAGAGTAAAAAATGGATTTACTCCAACTCCATTTTAAAGTTATTCCATTTTAGAGTAAAAAATGGAGTAATGGATTGGAGATGGTCTAAGATTTCAAATGGCGACATCCCGCACTGTTTTTCACTGAACAGTAACAAAAATCTATATTTATATGTATGTATGTATTTTGTTACTATTCAAACCATCCCGCACAGCATTGTCACCATTCGGAGCGAAGTAAGTTTTCCAATTGTGAGAAAAGAAAAAAGAAGTTTTCACTTTTTCAGTTTTCACCATTATCATCATCTTACAGAAAGTTGGACCACAAGGATAATGAATTTAACAAAAACAAACAGAGAAGACAACACTTGAAACACAGCTTTGCTTTTTTGTTGTTCCGCAGCTACTTATTCAGATTAGATTCCAAAAACAAAAACAAAAAAGCTTCTAAATGAGGGAAGTAGCCAGAAACCTGGAAAAGGAAAGCTTTCTAGACGGCAATCCCAAGGGATTTCTTGAACTTCTCAACCTCTAGATAGACAGTTGAGTAAGGTAAGAACTCAGAGAAGTAATCTCCACTAAGGTGGTTAATGGCAACCGCGAGTTTCGGGATCTCTAAAGTTTCTTCGTTTGTGAGTGTTCGAATAAACCTTGCTGGATTGCCTCCCCAGAGCTCACCAGATGGGATTCTTCTGCCAGGTGGCACAACAGAACCAGCTTCCAGGATTGACCGGGTCTCCACCAGTGAACCTTCCATTAGTATCGAGTGTTGCCCGATGATGCATTCGGGTTCGATAGTGCATGATCTTAAAAGACTGTATGCACCAACTGTCACGTACCTGTCGATCAATGTTTCCGCTGGTAATCCTGAAAAAACCAAAGTATTTCGTAGCTTCTAAAATCAGGTTTTTTATCCAACATATCAGAATCAGAACTGCAGATACAGAGTAAAGGTTTAATGCAGTATGTAACCAAAACCAAGAGATTCTACCCTTTAAGATCTTAGTATTGCCAAAATCCTGAAGACTGTATAATGATACAGTACTATTTTCGACAATGAGAACCGAAAAAATGGTTGTATGCTACAAAGATAACTCAGTGTACTTAAAAACCAGAGGTTAATCAAACCAAGAGGCAGTTGTACAGTACAGCTTATGTGTACAATAACTCAGTGTACTTAAGACTTTGACATGGAATCCATCTTGGTAAGACTAGAATAAGCTTATGCTCGTTCAGCTTGACGCAGCTTTAGAATCCCCGTTCCAACCACAGAATAGGAAATCAATTTTGTCCATAATTCTTTCCGCATAACTAAGAATCCCTACAATGACATAGTTCCTGAACATCTCCAGAGCTGCTAAAGCAACTTTCTACAACTACACAAGATGGCATTTGTGGTAATCTATCCAACCTCTGAATAACCTGAATATTAAGATCAAGCACATATCATCAATGAGATTCTTGCTTCCAGTATCACTAACCACCTAAAGAACAACGCGTTTCTATGCATCCTCGTCTCGTTAAGCGAAAAATGCTCGGAAGAGTATCTTTACTGAACAACTATCATTCAGGATTCTTGATCTAAGAATATCTTCATTCGAAACACACTATTTGTGCAAAACCAATATGCTTACTTATACATCACTACTCCAGAGAAAAGTGAAAAAAAAATCCCCTCAAATGTGAGCCTCTTTCGATAATCTAAACGGACGACGAAAATGAAACCCTAAATTCCAATCATCACTGATTCCATTTCTATAGCAGGCAGTAACTACAGAAATTGGATAACCAGAACTCAATATCTGATAGAAAACACATAACAAGTTACAATGGAATCATACAGAGACTCAAATTCCGAAAAAAATAAGGAAGAACAAGAACCTGTTGGGGACGACCACGCGGCATGAACAACACATCGTTCCTGGACATTTGAGCAGAATCCAACGGTGATCTTGTTGAGATCTCCTCTCAAAACGGCACCGTTCCATACGGACGACCCGTCCCAGACGGTGACCTGACCGGCCAACACAACGTTAGGTGCCACGTAAGCATCGACGGCGACCTTTGGTAGCCACTGACCCAGAGGAATGATCTGTCTTTGTCCTCTGTAATCCCACTTCACCCGATCCGGCGACGGCGTCACCTGCGATTTCGGCTTAGGTGTTTCCGTCGTCGCAACCGCTACCGCTTCCGCAGCGAAGTAACGCCGAATCAGATTCGAAGATACAGCCGATGTTACGCCTCTCCTTGAGATTCGAGCTAACGAGGTCGCCATTGCTATGGAATCAAGATTCTTCAAGGATTTGTGGAGAGAGAGAGAGAGAGAGAGAGAGAGAGAGCTTCCCGGAGGAGAAGACAGAGACGGGTCGTCGGGAGATTCTTCGAAATCTGAAAAATGAATGGAACAGAAAGTAGTATTGGGCCTTTATGGGCTACGTTAATCTTAGCCCAAATATTATGGGCCTAGTACGCTACTAAGTAGAACTTTTTGTCTTAAGCAAGGTAATTAAGGCTTTGATTAGCAAAACGCAGTAACTGAATTGCTTCTTACTTGTTTTTTAAGAGTTTGGTCAAAACAAAGGCTAAAACTTAATGACATTTTGTATCATGGAGAAAGTATATCATCTAGTTCTTTTGTTTCGAATTCGCAAATTGTAAAAGCAAACGATATAATCTCTTTTTATTTGCGTTTCACGTTAGTGTTTACAAATTTCTAACGACATTTAAGTTTTATAATGTAAAGTTGTAAACACAATATTTGCATACATAGATGCAGAAAAAAAGTAAAGCTCTATCTTTACGATTTTTTATGTTATTACCGGTCTTTTGGCAAACTAAATGCTCAAATAGGTATAATATATAGTTGCAACATATTTTAGTAAATTTGTGACCATGGCAAAACCATTTATGAGTACTTCAAATAGCTTAGCATTGTTTATTTCAATTACGGAAAGAAAAAAAAACTACTGCAAGGAAAATCGTTTGGATTATTGGGAGCTGTGATCACTAATATAAAATCAAAAGAAGAACGTAACTTCTTAAACCTAGAAGCTAACAAGTAGCTAGCAACATTTCCATTGATTGTGTAGCCTTCATTTGTGTGTTGCTGATGGAGCCGTGGCAATGCGCGCGCAGTTGTTCTTGAGAAGAGAAGGGAAAAACGGGTTCAACGGAAACATATGAGGCCAACAGTTTGTGTCTACTGCTGAAAACGTTTTGCAACACTCTGCTCCAAAGTGTGCAAATTGACCAGTAAAGATCGATTTGTAGATTTCTTCCACACATCCTTGGACTTTAAAGAGAGATGACCAACATTTTGCGATATCGATATCAATAGTAGAACCCGGTGGGAAAAGTCCGGGAATTGTAGGGACTTGAGCTAATCCTGGCCTCACTTGAACAACAATTGCCATAGCTAAGATCACAAAGACAATAGCTCGTGATTTGTTTTCCATCTCTCTCAGGCTGTTTTTGCTTTTCACTTTTTTATGATTTGACAACGATGTTTACGAATGGTTAGATGTTTGGATGATTTGGGCTTAATATGGATGCAACTTAGATTTTATAGGGTCATGAAATTAAAACGGAGGCATTTAGTTTTGAAACGCTAGGATAATAATCAAAGAGTCAATATTCAAGTTTTTTTACTTCGAAAAGTAACTCATGTCAAAGATTTTTTTTTTGTTTGGTTTGGTGTTGTAAGTTTTTTTTGTTTTCTTTAAAGAATTAGTGTTGTAAGTTATTCAAATGAATTAATGTCGATCGAATTGACCAAAGTTTATGATCTTGTTTCGGTTGTTAAAATGGATACATAAATTCATGTTGTAAAGGTTACTACTATGTTCTTAACTTCGCTTAGTTTTTATGTTAACAAATCAATTAGTCTTTTATGTTTACTAGGAGAGACCTGTGCATACGCGCGGGTAAATTTCAAAATTTGTATTGTTGAAATATGTCAATTTTATGTATCAACTATCAATTATGCAACATTTGAATTTTGTTTCACATATTTTTGGGGATTTTAAAAAACATTCTAGTTTGATTGGTTATAAATTTGACTACCTCTTTAACGTTGAATGACAATTTAACTATAAAAAGAGTGATAACAATTTAGAAGTAGGATGAATGCTTTGATCTTAATATGTTTTATTGTATTTTCTTTTTCTTTTGGAACAAAAAGGTTCTAGATTTTAGGTATACAGTACATTCGGCCGGAGATGATAACATGTTAATTTACTCTTCTCCTCAACAGTGAGATTCGAACTTTAGATATTGAGGAGCGTACCCTTTGAAAAGTCCTCTCTACACGATTAGAGCTATTAACATGAGTGCGTTTATTGTTTTTTTGGCAAGTTTAATACTAATAAATTTTCTTTTGAATAGTGATAATTTTTCTTTCTTTCAACTTTTAGAATCAAACATATATATAAATAATATGATGTTTTACATTTCGAGTGGTTAATATAAAGATGAATGTAATAGTTAATAAAATAATTCGAAATTTATTTGTACCAGTTTTTTTGGTATTTTGTGTTTTAAAAAAATATTTTCAAAGCCATTTGAGATATTCATTTTTGAGTGTTATCAATTCATATCTATGACCCGACACTATATTTTTAAGTGATGTTATCCGAGCATCATATTGTTTCAAGTTGTAACATAATGTCTCCATAAACATAAATGCATAGACTTCTTGCAACTTTGTAAGAGAACACAAAGTTGACGTAAATATTTTAAGGTTTTTTCACTAAATTGAAAATTTGGTAACATTAGACCTTCTGTATATATCTAAAAGCACTAAATGCATAAAAGCTTCGATTCCACCTCTTGGTATTTTTGCTGGAATTTGACTTTGGTTTGGAGGCTTAAGACGACTACATATCTGCTTCTTTTGCGATTTGAAAACTTCGACTTTGATTTCACTTTTGGAGGGCTTTCTCCTCCACTTTTTTCTTTCTTTCTAGCTTCGTTGCTCTAGTTTCCAGATTCGTAGTTATATTCGAACTTTAATGACCATGCCTTTGCACTCTCATTGTGATCTAGTGAAGTGAACTCAACCCCCAAGAATAGTTTAGCCATCAAAAGTAGATATGGAAAAACTTTATTCAAAGTTTTTGAAAGCATGTCTAATTAAGAGTTCAACATGAAATTAATAACGGAAGCCGAAAGGGGTGCCTAAGAGACCAAGAAAATGACAATAAGAGTAAGAGATAATAAAGCGAAATCGGAGACAACCTGAGTTTTACCGGGACTAACCGGTAGATCGGAACATACCTTTGCCCAACCACACATTAGAAAGTCCTTTCTTCTGAGAATGTACGCAGTGAAGCTACAGCGATGAAAACCTATTATAATTCCATTTCTCCAGAATATGGCACTTCCAACCATCATCTCAACCACAATTTGATCCAAATAAAAATAGTTGGCCTGACAAAAAATAATATTGATAAGGTATAGTTAACATGTGAGGTAACCTTTATAATTTCTTGTTTTCATAAATCAAGCAATTAAGCGCTCTATTTACAATAGACACATATGTTCACTTGTGATCTCATAATTTTTTCTTCTTCAGGATTGTCTGAATCTGTAAACGGCTTATATTCAAGTTACTAATAAACACACAAATCTTGTGACCAATAGTAGGTAGGATCTAGATGCAACTTGGATGGTATGAGCCATCTCTATTGTTTGTCCTTTTTCTGTTAACTGATAAGAATGGGTTCTAAAGGTAGTTGGTAAATTGACCAGAAAATAAGGGTAGATGATCTGAAATACCTTCAGGTAATAACCAGTGGATAGTGGTGTTCCCTCTCGCTCCAACAAAGAAGATGATACGTGCATCCCTGTGATGTACCCCTGTGCATTGAGACAAACTCCCTTTTAACAATATTGTGATAAATGTGCTAATATCGCAAGCATAGAGTCCTACGATATATCTAAAACTATAACCGAATGTCAGCTACAAAGAACATTAGAGAACTTTAAAGTTTAAAGTGGGAAAAAGGTTAATATTGAAACAATGAAAGTGCTCGAGAACATCAGTGAATTCTTATTGAACTTAGTCGAAAACAGTGTAAAACAACAAACAAAATGTATTACCCACCTAATGAGAGCGAAAAACAAAGTAAGAGAAAGATAAATTGGAAAATATCTTGAAAAGTATGTTAGCTATAACATGATTAGATATTGCAAATTTTAAATGGTTTAACGCATACCTCAGTCTTCCCCACCGTTGCGGACATTGCCATATGTTCATCATTCAAGCTTATAAGCTTACAATATTCCAATATTTGAACGCTCACCTTGTCCTGATTTTTCAGATGAGACTGAAGAGTTTCTGCAAGTGATTTGGTTGGAGATATATTTTCGGTGAGTTTCAAATTATGTGATAATCATCAACCCATTGTGATGCATATCACACGATTGAGGTAAAATAACAATTTGGCTTAGAATTAAATGCAAACCAAGCAGGGAAACTTAAGTATAAAATGAACTCTGGAACGCTTTTCTTATAGATGCTGCATAAGCCAATACTCAAATATATAGCAACAACACATAGAAAAAAGAGGAGCACGATCATTTCAGGTAATCATCTATAAACAACTACTGTAAAGTTCAAAGAGGCTAGGAGCCTAGCTTAACACAAGCTCTTGTGAAAATTCTCACTGCTTCTCTAAAATCAAGAGAGACAAGGATCCTATATAGAGTAAAATATTTGCCAAAACAACAAGAGCAAGAAAAATCAAAATCTTTGGAAGGAATGAAAATAGTCACATAGTCAACACATAAAACAAACCTCAAGTTACCAAAGAAAAGCTTTCAGCATCCCTACCTTTATACCAATGATAGCGAGCAAAGTCAATTCATCTTCTGGTAAAGCCCATTTATCCAAGTCCTCCCGTTATTTGGGAACTTTGTTCAGCTCATGTGTTCTACATGCAATAACAACTCATCGAAAGCTATTTTTTGCCATGGCATCAATAGCAAGTCTAAAAAATTCCTGTATAAAAAATTTCCAAACACGAATGATTTTCAAAATTGAGATGAGAGGCATAGTATAGGCAACCTTTAACACAAATGTTTAGTCCTCCTAGGCTTAAAGAGTGTGTCCTTCAAGTCAAACTTTAACACAATTTTTTTTTTGGATAGTAGTCCCTTCTCCTAATTTATTCTCTAAAACCAATAAGATCTTACAGAGATTTGTTATTCCAATTTTTTTGCGTCACCTCACCTTGTGGTTGTCAATGGGCTATAGAGTACCATTTGTGTCCATGTATTGTGTACAGCAAGGCAGAACTATCTCCGCTGCTCCCTTCCAATGAATGAAAACTTCAGAATCACCCTGCAGTGAATTAATATACTCCCAATCTGCTTCATACTAATATTTTTAGAGTTTGTTACTGTCCTTAATGAATGGCGATGAGAAGATGTTCAGCAGAACATAACTATGTGCTGAAGCAACCACTTATGCAGTGCCTCCACAATGTTTTCCAAGGTGATGGTATCAAACTTCATCCCCAACTGCAACAATAGCTTCTTAAATATATTGCCCATACTTAGGAAAAATATGTCAAAGACGGAGCTGAGTAAATTTGATACCTTATACGCCCATGACAGAATAGCCTTCTCTGTGGGAGATCCAGAGATCTCTACCTCTCCACGATCCTATAGTAAAACGGTGTACGACCAGCATATATTTAAAATCTCTAACAAGTATTTAATTTTACAAGTGTATAATCTTTTCTTATAGATAAAAATATGTAATTCCACAACGAAAGTGAACACAAAACCCTTCCCAAGAGTGTCTTATCCATTGGAAAATCATAAAACAACAAAAACCCTAAGCTCATTTTTGCTCGTTCTAACGGGTTTGCGCGAGGCTATGAACTAATAACGTTGAAGATAAGTCTCCGGTGTTTCACCCTTAGCTTGCCTTCCCCTATGTTGGAACGGACAAGTGGTTGCGGAAATTATGATCTGTTTGTGCTAAAAACCCTAGACGAGAAGAGAAGGTGCAGAGGGAGAGATGTTTTTTCTTAAAAAAATATTTCGGCAGTGTTTTGTTAAATTTTTTGACACGTGGTTTTCACTGGCGTGATGACGTGGTATCTCCTGGAGAGAGCCATTCTATTAAAGTAGATTCTTTGGGTAACCGAGTTTTGTAGATTGAAACACATATTAATCTCCAGCTAGAAATTGATTTTCAGTTTTAAATTGATAACAAACATAACTTTATGAGCTACCTTAATCTTAGCCCAAATATTATGGGGCCTAGTACACTACTAAGTAGAACTTTTGTATTAAGCAAGGTAATTAAGGCTTTGATTAGCAAAACGCAGTAATTGATTTGCTTCTTACTTGCTTTTTAAGAGTTTGGTAAAAACAAAGTGTTAAGTTATATGGACTTTCAACTCAAAATCAATTGACAATGGGTGAATTGGCCCATATCCCTTATATATTACTTAGAATCCCTTTTACCTTCCGACGTGGGACTTTAGTCTCTAATACGTTCCCTCGAGATGATGGCTCTTTTGGCCATTAATTTTGGAATATTGGGCATGGAGAGGCGGGACCAATTTTAGGGTCCGACTTAGTTTCGATGGACCAATTTTTGGATCAGATCGATTTTGGATCGGATTCTGATACCATGTTAAGTTATATGGACTTTCAACTCAAAACCAATTGGCAATGAGTGGATTGGCCCATATCCCGTATATATTACTTAGAATCTCTTCCAACTTCCGATGCGGAACTTTAGTCCTAATACAAAGGCTAAACTTAATGACATTTTTGTGTCATGGAGAAAATATATCATCTAGTTATTTTGTTTCAAACGTATTTGCGTGTATGATTTCGCAAATTGTAAAAGCAAACGATATAATCTCTTTTTATTTTCGTTTCACGTTTGTGTTTACAAATTTTTAATGACATTTAAGTTTTATAATGTAAAGTTGTAAACACAATATTTGCATACATAGATGCAGAAAAAAAAAAGAGAGTAAAGCTCTACCTTTACGAATTTTATGTTATTACCGGTCTTTTGGCAAGCCAAATGCTCAAATAGATATTTTATTATATAAAATTTGATGTGTCAAACTTCGTAATTAACACGATTGTGACACGTGTCAGCCGGTTGATCGGATTTTGACACATGTAACTTTTTTTTTAATTAGATTTTGACATGTGTCATACAAATCTTATTTCTTTTTAAACTTATATATTTGTATTTATCAAGTAGATTATAAAAATCATATATAAAAAAAAATTAATTAGTTTCTAATAAATAATTCATTAAAATAATTAGTTGATAAGCATTGTCTATTCCTTTAAATATTGACTTTATTATATGTCTCGATTTTGTTTTTTTGTACAACCATTCTTTTTTTTTCTCTTTTCCTTTACGTTTATTAAGATGAATTAAGTTTCAAAATTTTCTCATTAGAATATTAATTAATACACGTATAAAATTTTTTGGAATTCAAATAGACTTAGGTTTACATACCCAAATCTTCAAAGATTATAATATTTTACCTTTATATAACAAGTTTTTGTGCTCTCTCAATCTTCTCACAAAAAAATTTCAAACTTCAATAATCTCTTCCACAAATTTTATTTCAGCTTTTTTATTATAAAAAACCATCGATTACTCTCTTATTCGATAAAAACAACATATCTCAACATTTTCCAATTAGCTTATTTTAGTAATTCATAAATAAAAAATGTAAATAAGCTACATATATACACGCTTACATATACTTTGATTTTAAATAAAAATAGATATGACAAAAAAATCAAACATATTTTTCATTAGAATATTAAATACACATGTAAAAATCTTTTGAATAGAATTAGGTTTACATACCTAAATCTTTAAGGATTATAATATCTCACCTTTATTTAAACAAATTTGTACTCTTTCGATCTTTCCACCAAACAATTTAAAATTTCAATAACCTCTTCTAAATTTTTTGTTTCCAATTAGCTTTAGCCACATGTCAAAATAAAATGTACAAGTATTATCATTATATTTTGAAATCAGACTAAAAATGTACATTGTATTGTGTTTTTTTTAAGACTTACCACTTAAAATTGATGTACGAGAAGAAAATTATTTGGAAAGTTTCTCATGTTGTGAAAATTATAAAAAGTAAGAAACCAAGTGATGAAACACATATAATTCATTTTTCATTGGAATAAAGATAATACTTGATTCATAAGTGAAAAAGAAAAATTCAAATATGATTAAAAAATGTGAGTAAGTCTAATTCAAATAAAAATACGTAAATCGATTTGTCAAGAGTTAAAAAAAAAAGAGTAGTTACATAATAAAAAGTAAACATAATTTAAATAGGAATAGGAAAAACTAATAATTTAGAAATATGTGAAAAAAAAATTAATCGAAAATTCAGTTAATATAAAAAAAATTATGAAAATCAAAATCAATAAATAATTTGTAGGCTTTTCTATGAGTGATTTTACATCGACGTTTTCAATCTTATTTTATTTCTTTTTACGGATCATATGATTTTGTTTTTCATTTTTGTGCGGTTTATAAAATATTAAAGGAGTCAAAATAATTCAACTAAAACATGAGAATAAATTCATCAAGATTTTAAAAATGGATTAAAAAGTAATATTGATTCAAATAGAATAGGAAAATTAATCATCTGAAAGTATGTGATAAAATTTAATTGAAAATCAAATAATAAAATAATCAAAGTAAATAAATAAAAGTTAGACTTCTGAATTAGTGGTTTTGCATCAGCATTCTCAATTTTATTTTATTTATTT
This sequence comes from Pseudoturritis turrita, assembly GCA_900406555.1. Taxonomy (NCBI): domain Eukaryota; kingdom Viridiplantae; phylum Streptophyta; class Magnoliopsida; order Brassicales; family Brassicaceae; genus Pseudoturritis; species Pseudoturritis turrita. The sequence continues at coordinate 67,269 of OVBL01000198.1, read as the reverse complement.
TTACGGGTGATTTAATTTTAATTTCTACTTTTAATTGATTAACTTTTTTTACATGTTATAAAATATTAGATTATAAACCCGCATATATGCGGGTCCTTTATCTAGTAATAATATATAGTTGCAACATATTTTAGTAAATTTGTGACCGTGGCAAAGCCATATATGAGTACTTCAAATAGCTTATAGCATTGTTTATTTCAACTACGGAAAGAAAAAAAAAACTACTGCAAGGAAAATCGTTTGGATTATTGGGAGCTGTGATCACTAAAATCAAAAGAAGAACGTAAATTCTTAGACCTAGAAGCTAACAAGTAGCAACATTTTCATTGATTGTGTATCCTTCATTTGTGTGTTGCTGATGGAGCCGTGGCAATGCGCGCGCAGTTGTTCTTGAGAAGAGGAGGGAAGAATGGGTTCAACGGAAACATATGAGGCCAACAGTCTGTATCTACCGCTGAAAACGTTTGGCAACACTCTGCTCCAAAGTGTGCAAATTGACCAGAAAAGATCGATTTGTAGATTTCTTCCACACATCCTTGGACTTTAAAGAGAGATGACCAACATTTTGCGATATCAATAGTAGAACCCGGTGGAAAAAGTCCTGGAATTGTAGGGACTTGAGCTAATCCTGGCCTCACTTGAACAACAATGGCCATAGCTAAGATCACAAAGACGATAGCTCCTGATTTGTTTTCCATTTCTCTCTGTTTTTACCTTCACTTTTTTATGATTTGACAATGATGTTAAAGAAAAGTTAGATGCTTGGATGATTTGAGCTTAATATGGATGCAACTTAGATTTTATAGGGTCATGAAATTAAAACGGAGGCATTTAGTCTTGAAACGCTAAGATAATAATCGAAGAGCCAATATTCAAGTTTTTACTTCGAAAAGTAACTCATGCGAAGACTTTTTTTTTTTTTTTTTGGGTGTTACAAGTATTTTGTTTTCTTTAAAGAATTAGTGTTATAAGTTATTCAAATGAGTTGACCCAAAAAAAAAAAAAAGTTATTCAAATGAATTAATGTTCGATAGAATTGACCAAAGTTTATGATCTTGTTTCGGTTTTTAAACTGGATACATAAATTCATGTTGTCAAGGTTACTACTATGTTCTTAACTTCGCTTTTTTATTAGTCTTTATGTTTATTCCTTGGGTAAACGAGTTTTGTAGATTGAAACACATAAATCTCCAGCTAGAAATTGATTTTCAGTTTTGAATTGATAACAAACATATCTTTACAGAGGATAATTGTGTTCCTGGATTCCAAAAGAGGAGGATGATAAGAACACGAGATTCCTACATAATTTTGTCTTCATTTTTTTTTTTTTTTCCATATGAATTTCATTGAATTTAAACTTTGCCCAAAAGAGTTTCATCCCAAAAACCATACAGAGTCCATGCACTTAGCCGATAGATATCTACACTTAGAGGCTAATTTATGCCTAGCCAAAAACCGATCAAAGACAAAGCACAAAAATGAGAATCAACACTAAATAGAGGAAGAGACACTCTCAACAGCAAAGAGATCTTTCAGCCATGCAGATGCACCAGTGGCAACATAAGACTGCCTGCGATCGTCCCGCATAACACTTTGAGCAATGAGATTTGCTCCTATATTCATTGGTGGTTCTTCAATATGTACTCTCCAATCATTTAGAGAACCTAAAAACCTCATCAGAGAAAATACATTATGTGAAAGAAGGCCAGGCTTTGGGACGTAAAATTGCTACAAAAATATCATGATCTTGTGAAGCAATGATCACCTTATTGAGGCGATTATCTTTCAAACAGCTTATAGCCCAACTTAAGCTTTTTAGATTTGCTTTCTCTCTGCTTGAGATACGTGAGAAAGACCTCGTACTATGTAACGAAACTTTTCCTTGGAAATCTCTAATAACCCAGGTGCCTCCACTTGTCATGGTCTCTTTTGACCATGAGCTTCCAACATTACACTTCAGCCAATTCAGAGGAGGAGCTTTCCACTTTGCTCTATGTTTCTCCTTATCAGCTGAGGTTTGAGTAATTGTGTTATCAACGACTTGTGCCATGAACCACTTTGAAGATTTTTTTTTGATTTTCTTTATGGTGTCATCTTGCCATAATCTTTTTCCTTCAAAGAAAAGAGAGTTTCTATTTTTCCAGATAAGCCAAATGACCCAAGGAATGTTTCTTCTTAAGTCAATGGGGATCTCAGACTTATGAACCATGGATAGAAGAAAGGCTATGTTTGAGTAAATGGAACCTGTTTTTCAAAACCATATTTTGGCCCCGGAAGTTGAGAGAGTGCCCATACTTGTCTCGCAACTGTGCAAGCAAATAGAACATGGTTTATAGACTTTCCCACCATACCACAAGTCGGACATCTGTCATCCAATCTGATCCCTCTAGCAAGTATTTTATCCACCACAGGCAGTGGCACCACCAATGGCTCTCCATATGAAATTTTTGATTTTTGATGGTGCTTTGAGGGTCCAAATCTCTGTCTTTAATTTATTTAAGGATGGTAAGGCTGCAGCTTCTCGAGTTAGTTCCTTATTCTTCTCTTGGTTTGCTAGCCAATTTCCAGATTTCACTGAATAGTCCCATGTTCTGTTATGTTTCCAAATCCAATAGTCTTTTTGTAAAGCCACTGGTCTTTTCCGTAAAATGAGGTCGATATCTTGCTGATAGAACAGATCTTTGAGGAGAGGCAGGTTCCAGTGTCCTGAAGTTATGTGAATCAGATCACTAACCTTTAGATCAATGTTGGTGAAGATATTTTTCATGAGAGGAATCCTAGGGTGTCAATCACCAATCCAAGGCTCACTCCAAAAATTTATAAAGGATCCATCACCAATCATTTTTGTCATTCCTTTCACCAGTAAAGACTTTCCATGGAGTATGCTTCTCCATCCAAAGGATGGTCTAAGACCTTCAGCAGCTTGAATAAAATCCCCTTGACTGTAGTAACTACTTTTCAAAAACCTGGCACAGAGACTGTTTGGGTTCTGAATAATCCTCCATGCTTGCTTGCCTAATAGAGCTTGATCGAAACACTCAATGTCTCTAAAACCCATGCCTCCTTCCTGATTTGATAGACATAACTTATCCCAAATGAGCCAATGTACCTTTCTTTTGTCTTCCACTGAGTGCCACTAAAAATCAACCATTGCACTTGAGAGAGAAACACAAGTAGACTTTGGTAGCTTTAAACAAGACATAGCGTATATAGGCATTGCTAGGGCCACTGATTTGAGCAGTATCTCTTTACCTCCCAAAGATAGTGTCCTAGCAAACCAGCCTAAAATCCTAGACTTCATCTTCTCTTTTATGTAAGCTAGCATGTCCACTTTGGATCCACTGAAACACTCTGGGAGTCCTAAATAGTTACATGTGCCTCCTTCTTTGAGAATGCGTAGAGATTGTCGGATGCTTTCCTTGAGATCCAAGTCCACATTCTCTCCAAAAGTTATGGCTGACTTGTCCAGGTTGATGGTTTGGCCAGTAGCTGCTTCATATATATTCATAATCTTTTTGAACTCTTTGCATTGGTCCAATTCTACCCTACAGATAAATAAACTGTCGTCGGCAAACAACAGATGGTGAATTGATAGACCATATTCTGTAAACTGCATTCCACTGATCTTCCCTTCCTTCTCTGACTTATTAAGCATATGAAATAACCTTTCAGTACAGAGAATAAAGAGAAAAGGGGAGAGATAGTCCCCTCGCCTCAATCTTCTCTGAGGAACTATAACTCCATATGGCTGATCATTTATCAAAACTGAGTAGGTAACTGTGGACACAGAAAAGAATCCATTTTACCCACTTTTTATCAAACCCCATTGCCAAAAGCAAAGCCTTGATATAACCCCATTCCACCCTATCAAAAGCTTTTGACATATCTGATTTAATGGACATATACTCCTTTGAGATCCTAGGGTGAGTCTTAAGGTTGTGAATGACTTCATGGGCCACTAGGATGTTGTCTGATATCTGCCTATCTGCAACAAAAGCTGACTGATTGGGAGATACTAGTTCTGCAAACCAGGGTTGTAGCCTCCTAACCAGAATCTTGGATATGGATTTATAGATTACCGAGCAAAGACTAATCGGCCTAAGGTCAGTCATTCTAGTGGCATCAACTATCTTTGGGATAAGGAAGATATGTGTATAGTTCCATTCAGTAGAGAAGGTACCTGATTCGAAAAACCTCTTTATCTCTTGTGTTAATTGCTCTCCCACCACCTCCCAGTATTGTTGAAAGAACAGGCATGTCATACCATCCGGACCAGGGGCCTTTGTGGCTTTTGCTGAGAATACAACATCCTTTATTTCCTCATCAGTAACAGACCTGATAAGAGCCGTGTTCATCTCCCTAGTGACTGATGGAGTGAAACCAGAAAAAATCTCCTGAAAGTTGTGAGAATTTGATTAGGCAAATAGATGGGAGAAATAGTCAAAGGCCACCTCTCCTTTTGAGGCCTCTGATCTTTGCACATTCCCTTTTGAATCCACTAGACTTTCCAAGGAGTTTCTTGTTCTGGCCGCCTTTCCAGAAGCATGGAAGTATTTTGTATTTCTATCACCATCTTTCAGCCATCTATCTTGGCTTTTTTGCTCCAATACATCTCCTCCTCTCTGTAGGCTAAGCATAGATCATACTTTAGAGTATTAATATGATATGTAGAAGACATCATAGCAGATTGCTCATTCTCTAAAGCCACTTAGATATGGTGGATATGATCCAAAGCGTTACTATTATTCTCCTTTTCCCACTTACCTGTTGTTCTACACTTTCTTATCTTATCAGAGACTGACAGATTCTCTCCTACGCCATGAGTCAACCAGGCTTTCTCCACACATTCCTTCACTAAGGGCTTGTGCAACATCCTTTTGTCAAACTTAACTTGCCCTTTGTATATTTCCTGAGAGGCAATCAAGTTGACTAGAACTGGCCTATGATCTGAGCCTCTCTTCTCTAAGAAAACTTGATTAGTAACATGAAACATACCGAACCAGGCTTTATTCCCAAAACACCTATCTAACTTAGATTGGATCCACATTTTATGTCTCATACCCCCCCCCCCCAAGTGAATCCATTTCTGTGACTAGGTAGCTCAGTCATTTTGCATCCTTTTATCAAAAGCCTCAAAGGACTCTGCAGACCTGGCTGGACCTCCAATATTTTCTCCATTGTGCAATAGCTCATTAAAATCTTCCAGCATGCACCAGCTTTCAGTCCTACTAATACCAGTGCGAATGATTCTTTCCCACACCATGTGTCTATGTTTCAAGACAGGATCTCCATAAACACAAGTAACAAAATATGAGAAGGAGCCAAACTGAATACGACAGTCCATGATATTCTTATATGCATAAAGCATCTCCATATTTACAGACTTTTTCCAAAAAAATAGCCAACCCCCCCCCCCCCACTATTCTTTGTTTCCATAATAAACATTACCTCAAGAAAATATTTTTTTGCGTATTTCCCTTAACCTTGGAATCACCACTTCTTGAGCCCCCCCCCCCCCCCCCAAATCCTTGGCAATTCTAGCTGAACAGGCCCATTAGATGGTGGACGGTCCCTCATTTGGGACCACCTCAAGTTTGCTACGAATAGATGGATGATAAACTCCTTGAACATCTTCTTTAGCCTTCCTTTTCTCAAGGCACCCCTTTATTGTGCCTTCCTTCTTCTCTATCTCCTTCCCTGAGCTTTGTGTTTCTTTCCTTTTTGGTTTCCTTTTGCTTTTATCTGGTCTTTTCCTTGGTTTACTCTTTTTTGAACTAGACCCGGAAGCACTAGCATAAGGAATGCAGTACTAAAAACCGTTGGACTGTTCTCAAAGATAAATCCCAGCTCATTATAATTAGTTGCAAAAGCCTCAGACTGAATCTCAGAGAACATTGGTTTCCTTGTCATGGCTAGACCAGATCTTATGGCTGAATGTACAAGCTTTTGACCCTCAACCAAATTTCCATGCTCTGTATTTGTTGACTTCTGCATCTGGAAATCAAAGACTCTTCCTTTGCCCTTATCTATATCCATAGACACTCGGGGGCTTGGCTCTAATCTCAGCATTGTTTTTTGCCCATTGGGGTCATTTGCCAATTCCAGTATGGAGCTTTTAACTCTTTCTTCTCTTATTAGCCGTTTTGAGCCATTTGCGGTCTTGAGGTATTGTCTCATCTCTGCTACCACTTCGGGAGCTATTCTTGGCTTACCCGTCAGTGAATCCCAACCCACTTGATTTTCCTTAAGGATTCCATAAAGAAGATCTGATTCTTTGAGAACTGGACTTGAGCTTCTCTGCTTTTGATTTGCATTGGAAGACCCCTTTACTTTCTCTGCTTCTGATTTCTTTACGAACAGAGGGAAAACATTTTGCTCATGTGTCAAACGCTGGTAGGAATAACAGCACTTTTGTACTCTTTCATAATCGTATAGGATGTTACTTTCTCACCTGATGGGAGGTTAACAGTCTTGGACCTTCTCAGCGAGTTGGCTACATTGAAGGGGACCCTAACTCTAACATAATCTTGACTTGTGGCTTTCTTGGGTCATAAGCCACCTCAACAACTTGACCTGCAAACTCCCCTACAGCCGTGATTGTCTCCACTGTGTAATGATTTACAGGAATGTTTCTTATTTGGACCTGTAGCTTGATTAACTGAAGATAATCTGGTGGTGGATTCTCAACCCATCTCTCCATTACCAAGCTCCAGAGATTGAAAGTATGGACTCCCTTTTTCAGAACCTCCTCTAGATCATACTCATGCTTGAAGATAAATTGGAACCTCTCTTTGGATAGAGCCACCCCTCGGACCCTTTCATACAACTGCCATTTTCTTGGCATGTCCAAGATGATTTCCGCCACTGATTGAGTCTCAGGATTTAAAACCCTTCCGATTAAACTTAGTGAATTTCTCTCACTTGAGCAGTACTGTGGGATATTAGGCAAGTCGAACGGAGCCTCTTCTTCTTCCACTAGATTCATAGACCACATAGCTTTATCTAAAGTCGACGACATCGATGTCGCAGCTTTCTGAAAAATCTCAAACTTTTCTCAATCCCCAAACTTTTCTCAGACCCCAACCTTTTCTCGGTCGCCTTTTCCAAAAATCCTGACTCGAAACCTTCTCTCAAAACTCTTTATGTTCCTGAAAACACCTGGCTTTTCTGCTGGATCTGGTAAAAACTTCAAGTTTGCTTTTTTCAGATCTAGAGAACTCTTGACTCTGAGACGGAATACCTTGAACTGAGTAATGTAGCCGCGATAAATTTTGAAACCCTAGAAAAAGCCAAAGGGGAAAGTGTTTTTTCCAGCCAAAACTCACTTTCCAATAAAAACCAAAGCTTCTATTCGAAAGGGAGAGTTCTAAGCTATTACTGAGCTTTTTAATAAAAACTCGACCTGGCGGGAGAGGTTTCAATTTTGTCTTCATTGTATCTATAGTTTTTTTTTTTTTTTTTTTTAAGTTTTTTTTCCTCTAAAAACATTCATGCAATAAGCATTTAGAATATTAATCTTGCATAAAATTCAATAAAAGGGTCCTAAATGACATGCTTAAGATATGAGATACGAGAGAGATTAAATTTAGTAGTTTTACATGTGAATTATATTACAATGATATGCTACATTTTATTACTGATTGTCCAAAGAGGTCAAACACCTACGAATGTTACAATGAAACATCGAAACGATGCAAGACAACAAAGTTGTGTCCATAGTCCACAAGTTCCGAGTAGAAAACAAACATAAATCATCCACCAAAGTTTCATCAAACCAAAGACATCTCTGCAACTACAAACCGCATCGGCTTTTTATTCAGTCCGGTTTCCGCCCTCTTGCAGCTGCAAAACAACAAACCAAATCCTATGAGCAAATATATTGGCAAAATGAACATCTTTTTGTTTGGTTATCGGAAAAAAACATTTTCACCTTTAAGCCATTCCGCGCTTGCGTTTCGCCTCTTCCCATTGATCAAGTAAACAAGTGACACCTTCTTCAAGTGTAGCCTTCCTATCTTCTTTTAAATTCCATAGCTCTGATGTAATGTACCTTCCACTTGGGTTATACTCGTTTATCTCCAGCAAAGCTTTTGTTACCGCATTGTAAGGACCATTTCCCAAATCTTCCTTAAGCTCCCTCAGCTTTTCGTCTCGCTCATCTATCACTTCCTAAACCCAATTAATAGCAACAGAAAAAGTTTTAAGCTTTCAGAGAGATTCAACATAACCAAAACACCAAACCAGGTCAATAAGGCGGACTTACCACTTCACTTTCTTGATTTTCGAGCTTGATCCGTTTGTATGGATGCCAATCTGGGTCTTTGAGATAGCCTTCCCAGAGCTGGAGAACGTCAATTGCTCGGTCCTCCACGTCTTGCTGACAATACTTCTGCTGCATTGCATCCATGAATGGTTTCGTCACGAGCTCTCCCATTCTCTTGACACCGATGTTTGATTTCCATTCTTTCATTATCTACAAATGCAATGAAATAAATAAACCAAGATTTAGGCGAAAAGTCTATTTTATGTTTCAGTGTTATCAGAGCTTTTTGATATGAATGAGAAGAACAACCCTTCGATACGTACGTTTACCAATTCTTTACGAGCTTCTTGAAGCTCATCGTTGGTCCTGCGCTCTCTAAGGATAAGAGTTTGGTTAAATTTATCGAGGTCTGAGAGTTCTTCTTCCTTCTCAGTTAAATCTTTATAAATAGAGTCCACGTCTTTCAGAATTTCAGCATTGCCGTCTGATCCCATGTGCTTCTTCACATTTAGCTTTCCTTTCAACTGCTCGATCTGTAGCTCGATCTCTTGTTTCTGATCTCTATGTCTTTCTAGTCTTATGATTTTCTCATGAAGCTCCTCCTTTTGCCTCTGAGAGGTACATCAACATTGTCTTTCTCAATGATCATGAAAATAAGCCCAACCTTTTTAAGAAGAAGAAAAAGACACTAACCCTCTGATCTTCCGCCAATTTTTTAACTTCTTCGTCCGCCTTTTGTTGTTCTATGGAGGCTAGTTCAAGAGAACTATTCTTAGATGCATTCTGATAAGAAAAAAAGAAAAAGAAAAATACTTTTTATTTAATTTAAGCCTAATTATATTTGAAGAAGAGAGATAGAGAGAGTAAATGGATACCTGTTCTAGCTCTGCAGCCAAATTCTTTCTCTCTGTTTCATTGTGTGCTTCGCGCTTTGCCAACTCAATACCTTTCTCTTCGAGCTTCTTCTTCTCCGACTCCAACTGCATCTTTAATTTCTTGTGATCATCAAAGATCTTTTGAATGTGAATCATTGTTCTCTCTTGTATAGCATTCAGATCTCGGTTATGCTTTTGGAGATTCTTTTCCTTCTCTTCCATCAACTGATTAAGTTCCTTTGACTTCAATGAGCACAGTTCCTCGATCTCTTTCATGTCTTTCTTTTTCTCTTCTACAAGTTGTGTCAGATTCTGCACAAGTTTTTGCTGCTTCCTCGCCTCCTCTTCCGTAAGCTCTGCTATAGTTTTGAGATCACCCGTTTTCCTAAGATTTTCGCCAATAATATTATTTCCGTTATAATCATCAGCACGAGCAAGCCACGCGTAAAGCCCCGATTTGGGTCCATCTTTTTTCAACCAATCCTTTTTTCCATGACCATCTCCTCGATAAGCCTTGTCGAACAAAAGAGCATTGTGAAGTCCATTCCAATCTTTGTTAAACTCCACGATTGCTGTTCCTGAATGTCCCCAGTAATTCCATAAAGGACGAACCCTAGTCGGATTGAATCCTCTTTGAATGTACTCATCCCTTAGCTTCGATCCGCTCTCACCCGCAGATCGACCATCTTGAGTCTTTGTAGTTGGAATATTAACCACAATACCTGTTTCAGCCACATATACACAATCGATAAACCCGGAATATCAATTTCAATTTAAGCAAAAGTAATAACCTTTGAATACACATCCAATAAAACCCTCAATGCGATTAAACCTAAGGATAAAGTAATAATAAACTTTGAAAACATATTGGATAAACCCACATTGCAATTCAATACAAGGAAAAAGTAAGAACCTTTGGATACATATTCGATAACCCCCCCATTACTCCAAAATTCTCATATCTTAAGATGAGCTAACAAAGTTTGTACCTTTCCAAGGACACACGAGCTTCTCGTCGTGGTCGCAATCTTGAATAGGATTTCCGGTTTTCCTGCGTTTGGATGAGGGCTCTGCTTCTGAAGCTGAATCAGCAAGATCCAGTTGGAGGTATTTGACAAGAGCAAGGTGGCTTGCTTTCTCCTTTGCACTTCTTTTATCAGAATTGCTATTACCAACTCCAGAAGCATGTTGAAGGAGATCTTTGTATTGAAAACTGGGTTTCTTCTTGTTCGGACAGTAAGGACACACAAAAGCTTGAGGAGAGAGTTTGACCTTGAGCTTCCCACCTTTAAGAGTTAGGTAGATTTTGTCACCATACTCTTCCATTTCAGATTCACTAATATCTGAATCTTCTTCGTCTGAGCTCAAAATCACCGTGCTCCCCATCTTCTTCCTTGCTTAGGATACCAACAACAAAAAATTGAAATCAATTATCCCAAAAAAAAAAAAAAAAAAATCCAAATATCAGAAGAAAAAATCTGATCTGCTTTTGAATTTGAACAATGCAACTCTCTTTCCCTAAAGATGATTCCTTTTTAAAGTTATTCTCTTCCCCTTTCTCTTTCTCTCTTGAGCAATGTGAATTGCATGTTTGATTTTTACAGAAACTATGACAGATGTGTTTGTAATCAAAGAGTTTCAGAGGCTTGAAGTAGAAGGGAATTGGAGAGCGAGAGTTTGAAATCAGACAAGATCGATCTCAAAACCTAAACCTCTGTTTTGTCAGAGGAATGCAGAGAAGAAAAACAGTAATTGGGGAAACTTACCAGAAAGAAGAAGAAGAGGATGACGAAGCCGGCGATCGGTACTCAGTGTCCGGAAGAAGAAGAAGAAGAAGAAGAAGAAGCTCTCTCTCTCTCCCCTCTCTCTCTCTCTCTCTCTTCACTTGTTTTGTGACGCCCTCTTTTTACTTTAGGGTTGAAGAAAAATACTGTGTGCTTTTTTATTTTTTCCATCAGAGATTAAAAGAGAGAAAAAATATAAAAAAAGTCAATAAAAGAAAGATGCCTCAACTGACACATTGAATATTACGTCTTTCGTTCTCTCCATATCCAACCTTTTTTTTTTCTTATCACTTAAAAGTAAGTTTTAATGTGGCATTAATTTTCTTTTGTTGAGTGAACGTCACTTTATATTTTCTCTTGATTCTTACGTTCTTGGAATTTGTAAAATTTTTGTTTGTTTATATCATAAAAACTTCAATTTACAAACAATTTTTTTGGATTCCAAAGGGTTTTTGTGTGTTCGCGTGGTGTTGACGCGCTAGTGAAGCGCGTTTATAAAAAGCATAAGTGCCATAACGGGGAGTGACTCATCACTTACAAGGTTACATCGTACTCAGCGTCCACATTTTACACAGGTCCTACTTTTATCAGATGAGAATCTAACATCGAGTCAGGTCGGGTCGGGTCGGGTCAAGACTTTATTCATTTTCTTCTAGGCTGTCATATGTCGGCCCATTTGGAACTTAATTTTAAAGCCCATTTGTTTCTTACTGGTCTTTAGACGCTTTTTGTTAAACAAAAAAATTGAAGAATAACTTTTTTTTGTCAACATCGGGCACAGCTGACCGATCTATTAACCTAATCTATAATATTTGTAAAAAGTGAGATTCGATCCTGAGTGTGATGGTGCTGAAAAAATTGAAGAATAACCTTTTTTTTGTCAACTTTAGGACACAACTGGCCGGTCTATTAGCCTAATTCCTAATATTTACATGGAGTAAAATTCGATCTCGAGTATAATAATGTCTGTTCGACTTAGAACTTCCACTAGACTAACGTCACTTCACATACCTCAAGTTTTCAATCTTGGCATTGTGGCGATTTAATTGATATTGTTGGCATTATGGGAATTTATTTCAATTGACATTGTTTCAGATGGACATTTACTTTGTAGATACGGTCAGACTATTTTACCTAGGGACTATATATATATAATTATTTTTTATTCAGTTATATATGAATTTTTCTCAAAATACAAAATTTTAAATTGTGAAATCAAATTACGAGAAAGTTGAAAATCAATATTATTTCACATTTGGCAGAATAATTACCTAGCTTGGGTGATAATTAATGAAAGATATAAACTGCTTTTAAATATCGAAGGCCCACAAAAAGTACATAATCCACAAGCCAAGTCGGTTATCTTCATTTCTGGCAAACTCGATATTCGTATACAACGAACCGAACCACCAAAAGAGACTAGATGCCATTAATCAACCGATGAGTAACAGAAAAAAGTTAGTAACTCACTTGCAATTAAACTTTGAAAATCAATAACCAAACTAAGGCTAAACCGGGTAGACAAATGATACCATACCATACCGGTATAGGTAAGAATCGATAGGCTTAAACCGGATTCTAACAAACCTCATGCAAGGTTTTTTTCAGTTTCACACGACGAAGCACGGTGCCTAACTGCCTACCGATCACATTCAAATCCACACATCAAACAAATCACAAACCCAGAACCAGATGAAACTAGAAGCCAAACAAGGTCACAAAACCCTAAATCAAACCCAGAATCGAAAACCAGAACAGTTTGAAAATTAACTTAAAGCATATTCAGAATTCAGATTTACATATCCCAAATTGTTTCCACAAATTATAGCCAAAAGCCAGAAAAGAAAAGGACCGGATTTTAAAATCCAAAACAAACCATAAAACAAGAAAACCGGGAAATTTTCCGAACCGGTAACGGTATAATTAGCCGGTGTAGATGTGGAGACGAATGGCGATGGTGAAGATGGTGATGAGACCGAAGAAAATGATGGTGTGGACGAGAATCGAAGCACCGCTAGTCTGCATATTCCCGAATTCGACGACACGACCTCTCGCCGGGATCTGAAAGAGAAGTCCCGGAGTCAAAAGCACGAACAGTATCACAGCGATCACTACAGGTCCCCAATCCGCCATGTTTTTTCACTTTGGTCAGAAGTTAGAGAGAGAGAAAAGTGGATTTTTGAGAGTTTTGTTTTGTTTTGTGTTTTTGAAGTGTCCGAAACTTCCTCGTGCGGTGTGAAAATGAAACGGCCGGTGGAGATGTCACGTGCGGATACGTTTTGTTTTCTGTTTCCAACGACCTGACACGTGAGTAAGTGACTAATGTAAAACAGTTAATGAGGATGATGGGCTGATCGAATTGGGCTGATCTCAATTTGGCCCAATACAACATATTATAAAAAAACACTTCTATACTTTTTGTGTTTCAACTCTTATTATGGCTAGATTTGAATGAACAATCCCAAAAATACCATATTTGAAAGCGATTTTTATAACCGTATTATTTTTATGTGGCAATTTTTATTTGTGTCACTTTTTACAAATAAATTATCTACTTTATTCCTGTAAAAAAAGTCATGAATCAAATTTTGTTTTTTTCTCTCTCTCACACAACTTTCGTCGATTTTTTTGAGTTGGAGATTTCTCGCGCTCAAATCTCTTCGTCGATCTCTGATTCTCTCTCTCGTCGATCTCTGGGTTGGAGATCTCTCACGCTCAAATATTTCATCGTCGATCTCTGATTCTCTCTCTCGCATATCGATCTAGATCTAGATCAGATTTTGTCATTTTTTGTTACATATCTGGTTTTTTATTCTCGAAAATTTGGTTTTATTTTGATTTGTGTTACAGATTTGGGTTTTTGATTCGATTTGGATACAAATCTAGTGTTTTTTATTCGATTTGGGTTACAGACCTAGGATTTGTTATTCAATTTTGTTGAATGTAATAATAAATATGGGTTATATTTGGGGTAACTTTCAATTTGTCAATTTGGGGTTGATTTCAATCTGGGTTAATTTTGTTACATATCTGGTTTTTTATTCTCGAAAATTTGGTTTTATTTGATTTGTGTTACAGATCTGAGTTTTTGATTCGATTTGGATACAAATCTAGTGTTTTTTATTCGATTTGGGTTATAGACCTAGGATTTGTTATTCAATTTTGTTGAATGTAGTAATAAATATGGGTTGTATTTGGGGTAACTTTCAATTTGGGGTTGATTTCAATCTGGGTTAATTTTGTTGTTGAATGTTCTTCTTCTTCTACTTTTTTCTTTTAATTTTATCAAACGATGTTCTTCTTTTTGATCTTTATTTTTGTCTTACAGTTTTGTAATTAAAATATTTTGTAAGTTTTAAAACATAATTAAAATGTTTTATAACCTAATTTTGATGTAGAATCTCTAATAGATAGACATCTTCTAAAGTTGGAGATGATTGATCTCTGTAACTGCGTACAAAAGTGCTTTATAAATTTTTTTAATAGTTTTATAATGTTTTTAAACAGTTTTATAAGGTATTTAAAATGTTTTATAAGGTATTTAAAAGGTTTTATAAGGTACTTAAAAGGTATTTAAAAGACTACTCCTGCAAACACTCCAAGTGCTCTCAGAAGTTTATGCATCAACAGAAACAAAACAAGAACAAAAGTATTCGTGTAAGAATTGATCAGACTATGTAAACAACAAAGTCAAGCATCACAAGAAATAATAAGGTATTATAATGTTTTATAATATTTTTAAACAGTTTTATAAGGTATTTAAAAGGTTTTATAAGGTATTTAGAATGTTTTATAACCTATTTAAAAAGTTTTATAAGGTATTTCAAAGGTTTATAAGGTATTTAAAAAACTCTTCCTGCAAATACTATAAGTGCTATACCTTCAAAACTAAACCCTATTTAAAAAGTTTTATAAGGTATTTAAAAGGTTTATAAACTATTCAAAAGCGTTTACGATTCTTCTTCTTCTGCGATTGCGTTTTCTCTTCCTCCTTCTTTTTCTACATTCTCTGGATATTACCCGGAAGTTGACTTTTCACCTTTGTGACCTAACACAGGTCGGATCTTCAACAAATTGGGTCATTAATCGGGATAAACAAACTTTCTTCTTTCCAAATCCACCATATCCAATCTCAGATTCATGTTCTTCATCAAACGCACCACCAGATCAACAACAACTCTTTCTCGAATCTTCTCAGAGGAGATCGCGACGGAGTTCGGAGACGGCAAAATCAGAGACAGAGAGATCTCAGATCGGAGACGGAGAGATTTGAGATCGGAGACGCGATTTAGAGGAATTCTCGAGTTGGGAGGCAAGATCTGAAAAAATCAATACAAAAAATTAGGTTGAAATGAGTTAAATGGTAATATGGGGATATGGAAAAAATTGGAATGGCACGCTTGTAAAGATTTTTAAACTGTAGTATTTTTGCAAAGTGGCAGTTGAGAAGTGGCATATCTTAGAATTTCTCAACTATTAAATGTGTATCCATTTTCAACAAATTTTCACTTGTACTATATTATTCAATTCCTATTTAGCTTACAAAAAAATATTTATTATTAATAATAAATTGTAAATTATATTAGGATATAAAGAAGTATATACAAAAAATAAATTTTTAAGAACTTATAGTAGTATCAAATATATAGATAATTCATTTATTTATTATCTATAATTTAAGTCAAATCTTATAAAGTTGAAAAAGCATGATTTGTCTTTTTTAGTATATTAGGCTTTTTATCCGCGCGTAAGCATTTTAGATTTTTTGTTTATTATTCATAAAATAAAGAAAATATATAGTATTAATTGATAAACTTATTATATTTGATGTTAGTATTTTTAGGGATGTTCAATTTAGATAAATTGATCCCAATCAAACCGAACCGAAATAATTAATGTAAAAATCGGATCATATATTAATAATAATTTAAAGAAATTTACTTATCATTATTCGAAAAATCGATTTTAAACCAAACAGGAAATAAAAATCGATCTAAAAAAAAGTTTCTTAAAAATAATATATTTGACTAAAACTCAAAACCGGAACCAAACCAAATTAAAAGCTTGATAAAACACTCTAATTATATTTTACTCAAAAAATTTGGGTTACGTACCTACTTTCTTAGATATAATTGTTTTACTATTGTATCACCATAGTTACAGCTTGAAATTTAATTATTTTATAGAGTGAATATATTCTTCTGTTTCATAAATTAATATAAGTCTATTCATAATACGATGAATAATATTGGCTTGTAGTTTTATAAAATCTGCAATAAAATAGTAAGTACCATAATACATATCTACAATTTTATAGGCATTTATACATATAGAACACATAGGTAACACTTTTCTTTTGTTTTTATTTCTTATTTTGTGTATGATTCAGTCACTTGGCTCCCACATAACACGTTCGTCTCATTTTTCTCTTATTCAAAAGACTGTGAAAATTAATGGTCATAACTCATGTTTGACTACGTATTTAATACATATTCAACCAACACTAACGAACATACATATATATAATGTAAAAATATATCTACACTATATATAAAGTTGTAACATAAACAAAATATAGACTAAATTGAGCAAGTAAAATAAGTAAATTTTAATCGTATTGGAATTATCCCTTCCTTGAGTCGCTTATTGTCATAAGCAAAATTGAAGTTTGAACGCAAACTAAAACCTACCAAGAGTGGCTTACTCATAGCTTACAAAAGAGAACTTATGAAGAATGAAGAAATAAAAAGAACTTATTAAGCATTTTTTAACAAACATAATTTCAAAGTAATCCATTATATTATTAAAAACAATCAGTAGTACCACCAAAATTTTAATATGAATATTTAAATATAATACTAAGACTGGAAGCACATCAAAACATATATAGCAAAAATATTTAAAAGTTCCAATTGCTACATTTTTGGTTCAAAATACCAACTACTACTCAATCACCTAATTTAAGATTGGTAGGGTAAACAAAGTTTTGAAGCACCAATATATCTACACCTAAAATGTGTTTATGCACTTCTATTATATAAGTTATTACGTGTACAATAGACAATATCAAATAACATCTATGCAGCTAACTTTAGTCAAATTGTTAAATAGAAAATATATAATGAGAAAATTAAAAACAATGTAGATAGCTGAAAGAAGATAGCTGAGATAAAGAAATTCCTTCTTGGCGGGATTAAACTCATGTGTTTAAGAAATATATGTTCCAGTTTGAAATCATCTTGGTATAATAAGAGTGATTTCTCGTAGTTTATTCGTCAAATGTTGCTTAATTATAGTAGAGAGAACAACGCTAAACTAACTGAAAACTTAAGCATTGACCATGTGTGATTAAGATGAATTATCACTCAAATAACATTGAAAATACCCTATCAAATTTCCTAATATCACCAGTGGCAAGAAAATGACTTCTCAACTATTTGAAGCAGCTTGAAACGTGCTTGCAAATTTCGTTTGGAGGATATTTTTGTTGGTTAAGTGTTTGTGTCTTAGGAATTTTTGTTTCTCATCATGGGCCACAACGGGCTTAATAATTTTCTTATTGAAATCATTATCTTATAGTTAAGAGATTTTTCTTTTTGTTGGTTTATAAGAAACCAATACATAATTTTCTTATTTCATAAATTCAATATAATTTTCTTTTTTTTCTCTTATCCATAATTTTTTTCTTTTTTATTTTTGAATATTGATGTGACATGTAATTATTGGTTGTTTAAATCCAACGTGAACATTTTTCTTATTGTTCATTTAAAAAAATTAAGACATAATTTCCTAAACTCAATCTATTTTTAATATATCTAATTATATAATCATAAAAACTCAATATAATTTTCTTATTTCATTAATTCAATATAATTTTTGTATTTCATTTTATACATAATTATTTTTGAATATTGATTTGAATTCAATATAATTTTTGTATTTCATAAATTCTATGTAATTTCCTTTAAAAAGTAATTTTCCTATTTTTTAAGGTTGATGTGGTATGTTAGTATTGGTTATTTTAAAAATCTTGAACTAATTTACTTTTTGACTTTAAAAAAAAACTAATTTATTATAATATTATGTTAGCTTTCTTTCACATGTTTTTAGTTATGTTGTATATATTTTTTTTTATTGTAAGTTTTACATTTTTATATATTATTGTCTTTAAAAAATGATAGGCTATTTTTATATACATATTGTTCTCAATTTGTTTTCTAATACATATATTTCTTTTTTAATGTTGTTTTGAATGCTAATTGTAATAGATTGTCTTATCTAATAATAACTTATTTTCTATTTAACAATACTATTTTATGATTAAGAATTTTTCTTGATTTGAATATTTGATGTGGCATAACACTATTGGTTGATTAAAATTCTACGTGGACACTCTCAAGAGCTTATAACATGAACTTTTATATAGATATAGATATACAACTCTAAACTGTGAATTATATCGTTGGAAAAGAATGGAAGAAGGCCAAAATATTCATAAGAGAATTATTACATCAGAGGATATAGTTGAAGAGATCCTTCAACATCTTCCCATGAAATCACTAGCTAGATTCAAAGTCTTATCGAAACAATGGAGATCGATGATCGAATCAACCTATTTTCCCATAAACGCCTTGTTCGTTTGGGATTACCAACCCGAACATGAAACTTCTTGTTGTTCATCGACCGTCATCGAAGTTTAATGAAGATTCAAAACTCAAACTCAACAACTTTTTTTTTGCACATTTTTTCTAGAGATCACGACAACAACGGAGAAATGTGTCTTTTTCTAGTTCTTACACTTTCCCTGATAATCCAATCGACAAAACTCAAGACAAAACTAATCAATGATTTTATTTCTAACATCCCTAAATTGATATTTTCCTCCGGCCGGTTAGAAAAACTTAAAATTTAAAATGATGTGAAAAAATGTTCAAAACAAATTGTTAATGGAGCAAGATTAGAATGGGCTGCTCTAAGATCCAATTCAGTTGTGTATCTTGCTCAATCTCGCCCAATACAAAAGAATTATAATGCAGACCTACAATTGAAACCCTTTGTAAATTATTATCAATCTCTTCTTTTTGTTGTCAAGTTGGATTAATTTTCTTAATCTCCCTCAATATCCTCCAATCCACTTGCAGTCTTGCACTGAGTCACTGACATATACTTCTCATCTTTCCAGAAAAAGGTGATTCATTATATTTTAAAATTTTGGTTAAATGACAAACTAAAAGGTCTTATGGCTTATATATTCAAATGTTCACACGACCAAATCTAGTTGGTTGGTATGACGTGATCAGTGGAGTACTCACGAGCTCAGTGTCGAACTTGTGGGCGATTGTTTTTTTTTTCATCTTGTTATTATTTTATTTTTTTGGCTTCACTCTTCTGCCTTTTATCTATTGCTTACACTTTACTCTTTTGATTGTTTTCTTTGTACCTAGCGTAGACAAGATCATATTAGCGAAAGAAATGTACTTGTCCCTCGGCATCTTCTAATATCACAAACTAAAGATACAACCTTCTAACAAATAAATTTTGAGATTTAATAGACTTTTCGATGTCAAATAATACTAACTTTTATTGATTTTGTTTTTAACTAATTATTTAATTGATAAAAACAGTAGAATCCCGAAATAATGTTATTCTTTTTTATTATTTTTTCATATGAATTATTTTATAAAAATTTGGAGGAATACAACGCCGGGACATAAAGACATAAATCCCGGAAACTAAACCGATGGAAAACAAAATATTCGGAAACTAAGTCCTAACATAGGGAAGCAAACAAACTTTCCAAAAAACAACGCCAATAACTAACGACAAATGAGATCACAACCCAAAAACGAAACAAAAATGCAACGACTTAGATTTGAAATCTAACGGATATGTCTCACCAACAAAACTTACTAACTCTTGGATGATCTAGGCAAACCGAAGAAGACGATATGAACCCAAACAAAAACTAGTAATTCCTCCTATAGCGAAACAATACTAGCTCCCGAAAAAAAGTTCCTAGGCTTCTATTCTGGCAAGAAAGAGTCAAAACGAAGCGTATGATTCTCTATACTTCTTCCAGATGCGGTGATGTCGAAACCACGACTTTAGACACCTCATTAGAAACTTTTGAACTGACCATATATCGATAAGATCTTGCATGTAGAAACAAGGAGCGACATAAATCTCCAACCGAATGACGTCATACTCGAACAATAACAGCAAAAAATCGAACCATAGAAATTACTAAAAACCACCAACAAAACCGCAGAGCAATAAAATCAAAGATATGAAGCAGCTAGATAACAAACAAATCACTGCTTTGGTTCTGGATAGGGCTAAAACACCCCAAATCACCATAGACAAAAGCGAGGAAGGCCCGAGAAGAGACCACGACCAAGCATAGAAGGAGCCAGGACCCAATGGTTAGGAAAGACGATGACAGGCTAATCAAAATACAATTGTTAGGATTATAGTGGTTTGGTTGGAAGTTTTTTTTTTCGTCATCAACTTATCTCATTAATAAAACAGAAAACTTTACGAGACACTTGACAACTAAAAAAAAAAAGAAAGGAGAATTGTCTCACTCCAATTCGCCCTACACAAACCAGCCGCCGTCACACTTATATTATCAACGCCACCTCTCCGGTGGCCGGCTCTCCTCGTCGGTGCCGGAGAGGCCTCCCCTTTTCGTCTTTCTTTGCTTTAATGCGTTGTTTCTACCCTCAACGGCTTTGAGAACTCCTCTCCGATGGTTGCATCTTCGTGGTGGGGAGGCATTTGCGGCTCTAATTTTTTGCCAGCACGGTGGTTCGTTATGGTAAAGGTTAGTGGCTATTCGTCTTTCCTCAACGGGATCTTATCGGATCTCGTCTCAATCTCAATCTCGTCAAGCTTCTCGTGTTGGATGTTGGGTCGATATGGTCTTGATTCCTCCGCCGGTGATTCTGATTTGTGTTGGCTTCTTCGGGATTGGATCGTTTACGTGGTGTGAGGTTTGAATCCACTGTTTACTTCTTCCAACTATGAGGTAGTTTGGTCCTTTGGAGGGCTTATTAGATAAGGGATTTCGCGGCGGTTAAAAGCTTATCCGGCGACATCGGAGGCTTGGCAATCTGGTGCGGGAGTGTGGCTTCGACTTCACCGGCAGCGTCTCTGTTTCTGTTTTTGTTGGTTTCCAGCTCGATTGGACCGAGATGGTGGTTCGAGTGATATATTCACTTTCTTCTTGGCGTTGGTTCTCCTGGGCTTCGAAGACTGGCTCCGGCGACAACGACAAGTAGTGGGTGTGACTTGCTCTTAACCTCACAGTTGTGGCAAATGGCTTTATCCTTCGTGTTCTCTCCATCGATGGCTTATGTATTGGGCGACGGTTTAGAGGGATGGTGAAGCACGGTGTGGGCTCTCTCGGCGACGATCGACGGAGATGCTTCAACGATGATGGAAATTCAGAGTTCCTCTCTTCGTTGTTTACATATCGGTCTTCTCAATTTGTTCTGGCCTTCGTTGTGACTCCATCGCTATCCTCCGATGCGTGTTTTCTTTTCCCGGCAAGGTCCAACGGTTCTTGGAAGGCTCATAACTTCGATATGATACGGCTCCGTTTACCGATATGATGGTGATTAGGTGTGGAATAGAGGCGGCGCGACTGATTCGACGACTACTGTACTTCTGTGGGAGATGGTTCTTGTAGTTTTGCAAACTCGAGAATGGTTGTCAGAGGCGGTTTTTCTAATAGCCCCAAAGAGGCTCCTGTGCCGCCAGTTGTAGGGTGGTTCGTCGGAAGAATTTCATTATCGTATTAGTCCTCAGAGAAGCTGTAGGCACTACTATTTACGAGGTTTGAGGACTGGCCTCGGTTCAAAGGTGCTCGTGGCAACGATGATGAGGACTCGAGTTCCAAGGAACTGTGGCAGCAACACGGTTGTCCGTACTTCGGTGTTCGGAATCGGTGTTTCTTCGTCAGGGATCTACTAGTTTTGCTTAGACGTGTGTCCAATTTGTAGTTTGTTTATGACTGTTTTCTTTGTTATTTTTGTATCTTGCCATTGCTTACAGTTTTCGGTCTTTTTATTTTTTTAGTTTTCTCTGTATTTCTGTCACAAATGAAAATGGTATAAAATTTTAATATTTTATCAAAAAAAAAAAATACAATTGTTTTTCTTTAAACATCAATTCCTTTCAAACAAATGAACAGTATGGTAAACTATAAGCACTAAACTTGTGGGAAAAAAACGAAAACCATAAAACATTTTTTTTTGTATGAAAAATCACTAAACAGCGTTGCTTCTTTAACTCTCGATTTTGTTTTTCTTAATGGAATATGAGTGGGGCACATTAGCCTAAAGTAATTACCATGATGGCGTTTTTTTCTTTCGAAAACATATTTAAAGTATATTAATACTTTTGGTACATGTAATTTATATAATACTCCTAGTTTTTTCAATCAGATTTAAAGTTCAAACTCTAGTATACAAATTTTTATACACCGTGGAGCCAAATTGAAATTCTTTTTTTCTTATAACCCGGATCATTCTAAACTGATTTCTGAAAGCTGAAGTTCATAAAATTTTAAATATTTGTTTTATTTAAAATGTTTACGGATGACCAATTAAAACGATAGATTCATTTCACGATTGAAAACATTTGTTCTTTAGCCTTAACCAATATACCGAATTTCCACCAAAGTAAAACCATTTATCCATTAATTAAAAAGAAAGTTATAATAGACAAATTAAATCTTTCTTCAAAATCTCACAAATGGTAAATTTAGGGGTGGACAAAATTTCCAAACCGAATCGAATAACGTAATTTGGTTTAGATTTGGATAATCCAAATAATCCAAACGGATCCATCACTAAACTTATTTTGTATTTGATTCGGTTTGGTTTTTTACCGAATACCAAATTACCCAATTGGTTAACCGACATTAAAATACATATCACTATTATAGTTTCTTATATTTATAGTTAATTGGTTTTAGATTAATGTTCATAACTTCATTAGTTTTATACTTTTGAAACTTGCAGCTTTGATTTTTCGTTTGCTTATTTTCTAACGCTGTTGTTTTGTCTCCGATGAACAAATCTAACTCTAGTGTTTCTGACGAGTGAGAATAAAAAATAAAATATTTGAGAATAGAAAACACGATGACATTTATTTATTTTAAAAGAATTTAAACGTTGGAATTTTATTTGTTTTTAAAATTTGGATTTTTTATTATGAATGTGTATTTTTTAAATAGAAAATAACTAAAATTTGGTCAATAAAATAAACGAAAATTAATTGGGTAATTGCTTTCAAAACCCGAACCGAACCGAACCGAATCAAATTAAAAGTAAATCCCAAATGAAATTTATTTTCCTAAAACCGAAAAAAACCAAAACCCGAATAACCCGAACCGAACCGATTAATCGAATATCCACCCGTAAAATATTAAGAAGTCTAGGTATCCACATGTAACATCTACAAGAAAACAACATTTAACCCTATGGTCATCTACGTGGTTTTCTCAATCAAGGCCATGTCTTGTCGTGCATTAACCCAAGCTTAATTTACCTATAAATAAGCCTAAATTTCAGATTTTTATTGACCAGGAAAAATGAGTAATTCTGTGAGTTTTTAGTTTTTTTTTGCTCAGTGAGAACAGAATCTTCTTTTACAAAACGAGCCCACTAAATTAAAGGAGTAGTGGGAAAAAAGCAGTAAATAGACGCCATAGCTTTGTTCCACTCTCAACACTTCACACAGTTACCCAAAAATTTTCCTGTCATTTTCTAGGAGTTTCTTGTATTAATCACTTTTCTTCGTGCTTTTGATTTTCTTCTCCTTATTTATATATTTTTGCTTTTTTGGTTTTATTGTCTTTCTGAAACCAATCCAAGGCAAAACAAAATCACAGAATCAAATCCTCTTTCTCAGATTTTCCCGAGAAAAAAAAAACACATTCATGAAACCATCAGCTTCCAGATTTTCTTTTACTTTCTCACGCATTCTCGCACTCTATTGTCTTCTCACACAGACCCATGTAGCTCAAGGATCCCATCAATGGCAATCACCAATCAAAACCGTCGTCGTTTTGGTAATGGAGAATCGATCCTTCGATCACCTCCTAGGCTGGATGAAGAAATCGGTTAACCCGTCGATAAACGGTGTAACGGGTCAAGAATGTAACCCGGTTCCGAATTCTACACAAACAATTTGCTTCACTAGCGATGCGGAGTTTGTGGATCCGGATCCGGGTCATTCGTTCGAAGCTGTGGAGCAACAGGTATTCGGGTCGGGTCAGATCCCGTCGATGATGGGTTTCGTTGAGCAAGCGCTTTCTATGCCGGGAAATTTGTCGGAGACTGTAATGAAAGGCTTCCGGCCTGAAGCTGTACCGGTTTACGCCGAGCTGGTTAAGGAATTTGCTCTGTTCGACCGGTGGTTTTCTTCGATTCCCGGTCCGACTCAACCGAACCGGTTATTCGTCTATTCGGCTACCTCGCATGGTTCCACAAGCCATGTCAAGAAGCAGCTCGCTCAAGGGTACATTATCAAATTATTTCTTTTTAATTTAGCTCTAGTGAGTTTAATTTCACTCTTAATCACGGAATTTATTCGATTAGTTTCCATAGCAAATCTTAGTAATTGAGTTAGCAATAACTAATATATATCCCATTTGAGAAAAAAATGTTTTTCATTTTCCTAAAATAACATTATATACTACCACTGTTTTAGTTGTTTTGGTCCATTATTGGAAAGCAATGTATAGTAATTAGTTAATTTTGGTTTTAACTTTTTTCTATATATTAATAAATATTTATAATATATGTTTTGGTCGGTAGTCAAGATATTAGTTGATTTATTTATTCGTATTTTTTAAATACACTAAAAGATATTACGTAAATTTGCATATAATTTTTTTTTAAAATTGCATAAAATGAATTTATGTGGAATTGAAGGAGTAATTTCTAAATATACTTTCATTATTTGACTTCAGGTATCCACAAAAAACAATATTCGATTCACTCCACAGCAACGACATCGACTTTGGAATATACTTCCAGAACATTCCGACCACATTATTCTACCGTAATCTCCGACAATTGAAATACATTTTCAAATTGCATCAATACGATCTGAAATTCAAGAAAGACGCAGCAAAAGGGAAGTTACCGAACTTAACCGTAATCGAACCGAGGTATTTCGATCTCAAAGGCTTACCGGCCAACGACGATCACCCATCGCACGACGTGGCTAATGGTCAGAAACTGGTTAAAGAAGTGTACGAGACACTTAGGTCGAGTCCACAGTGGAACGAGACGCTCCTAGTCATAACCTATGATGAGCATGGTGGGTTTTATGATCATGTCAAGACTCCTTTTGTCGGTATACCGAACCCGGATGGGAATACCGGACCGGCTCCTGGTTTCTTTAAATTTGACCGGTTAGGTGTTCGGGTTCCTACCATTATGGTTTCACCTTGGATTCAGAAAGGAACCGGTTAGTTCTCTTTTTTTCATTACTCTATAATAATTTTACAAATTTGTTTTTAGTGTGCATTGCTTTTTGGTAGATTATTTTTTGTCAAGCTTTTTACCAAATAATATTTTAAAACTCCGGTTTTGAACATGATTTATTGACATATAAATAGATTTATAACTCACAGTTGACTATATATGCGTATATTATGCCATTTGCAATTAATGGTGTTTACTTATTTTACAAAATTTTACCATTTCAGCAGTCTATTTTTTTTTTAAATTCGTTTTCTTCTAGATTATCTGAAAAATTTGTTAATGAAGAACATCCATCGTTGAGTTGAAAAGTATTTATTTCTCTAACCCAACAAAGAAAGTCATTTGTATTTCATGTGTTTCCACTTTCTACTACTATTTTCCGACATTTGCTAACAAAAATTTAAGGCTGAAAAAACCAAATCACATGGATAGATTTGACAACTGCAAAACATTACTATATAATATTTTCTTGATTGTATCCATAAATTGTGGGTGGAAAAAATCATTGAATCTATTGATTATCCCATTGAAAGATGTAATATTATAATTTGTCGGCGACGTCTCGTGACTAATGTTTTCATCCATTTTCCGACCCCATTCAATTTAGTATAACAAATTCTTTATAGTATTTTAATACTGATATCTTAATTATGTGTGTGAGTGAAGTGGTGAGTGAGGCAAAAGGGCCAACAGTGAGCTCGGAGTATGAACATTCATCAATACCAGCGACCATCAAGAAACTCTTCAATCTCTCTTCAAATTTCTTAACACATAGAGATGCTTGGGCTGCTACTTTCGAAGACGTTGTTTCTCACTTAACCGCTCCTCGAACCGATTGTCCCATGACTCTACCTGAAGTTGCACCCATGAGAGCCACTGAGCCTAAAGAAGACGCATCCCTTTCTGAGTTTCAGAGTGAAGTGGTTCAGCTTGCAGCGGTTCTCAACGGTGATCACTTCCTGAGTAGCTACCCGGACGAAGTTGGGAAGAAAATGACTGTGAAACAAGCTCATGAGTATGTCAAAGGAGCTACTTCTCGGTTCATTAGAGCTAGCAAAGAGGCAATGAAGCTTGGTGCCGATAAATCTGCCATTGTCGATATGCGATCTTCGCTCACTACACGGCCACGCAACCTGTGACCAACGCAAAAAAAAAATGATTACAAACCTTGTGAAGTAGGTTTGTTTCTGCAACCTGTGAGGCTGTGACCAACGCAAAAAAAAATGATTACAAACCTTGTGAAGTAGGTTTGTTTGTTTTGCTTGCATTCTTCTTCCTCTGTTTTGATTTGAAAATGTGTGGTTTGATGTTTGAAACCCTGGAATTGAGGGAAAAGGAAGTAGACAAAAAAAATCATTATTAGTGTCACTATATCAATTACTAGCTTCATCTGTTCCTACCATTGTGGATCTAGAAGTGATCTTAAAGTGTTTTAGTTATTAGAAGTTGATCTTATAACCTGCAATTACTCACAAGGAAATGAATTTGGATTCCTGAGAATTGATGGATATATTGCAAATGGATATGAAAGATCCCTCAAATAGACGAGAGATGTATCGTACTTAGCAAATAATTTACTAATTGAAAAATCAAAAAGTCTTCATAAAACTTTGAAGAGAAAAATTTCACTAATGTTTTGCTATTTGTTTCCTATTTTGAAGATAACTAGATAAGGTTAGTTGAATTTTTCTTTCTCTCTCTATCAGATAACTAGATAACGTTTGTTGAATTTTACTAATTAAGAAAAAATTAGAAAATTTATCCGACTCTCTCACTCTCTATCAGATAACCATTCTCAAAATTTTCTATTTATAGATTCACATACAGTCCTATATAAATCGCCACTTCTTTCATCTTCTTGAAAGAAACACAAAGATTTAATAATCAAAAGAACATTAAGAATGAGATCAGGTAAACATCTTTCTTTATTACTACTCATTGTCTTGGCCTCCAATGAAGTTCTTGCCAAGCACAAGTCTTCAACACCTAAATTAAGAAGAAGTGATTTCCCACACGATTTCATTTTTGGGTCTGCAACCTCTGCTTACCAAGTCGAAGGAGGTGCTCGTGAAGATGGTAGAGGACCAAGTATTTGGGATACATTCTCTGAAAAATACCCAGAGAAGATAAAAGATGGTAGCAATGGGTCTGTTGCAGATGACTCTTACCATCTTTACAAGGAAGATGTGGCTTTATTGCATCAAATTGGCTTCAATGCCTACAGATTCTCAATCTCTTGGTCAAGAATCTTGCCTCGTGGAAATCTAAAAGGAGGAATCAACCAGGCCGGTATTGACTATTACAACAACTTGATCAATGAGCTTTTATCCAAAGGAATCAAGCCTTTTGCCACAATTTTCCATTGGGATACACCACAAGGTCTTGAAGATGCTTATGGTGGATTCCGTGGCGCAGAGATTGTGAACGATTTCCGCGATTATGCGGATATTTGCTTTAAAATTTTTGGTGATAGAGTGAAGCATTGGATGACATTGAACGAGCCGTTGACAGTTGTGCAACAAGGATACGTTGCTGGTGTAATGGCTCCAGGAAGATGCTCCAAATTCACAAACCCTAATTGCACCGCCGGAGATGGAGCCACCGAGCCTTATATCGTCGGTCACAACCTCCTCCTTGCTCATGGAGCCGCAGTCAAAGTCTACAGAGAAAAATACAAGGTTAGTTTTTAAAAAATAAAAAAAAATCCATCCTGTTTCTTGATCGTCAAGTTACCAAAATCCGACTGCGTTTATAACCATACCAACTCTGAAAAAAGTCTATATTTCGAATCACCGAATCTTAATATGTTTATTCCACTTACGATTGTGACGAAGCTGCTCTTGAATGTTGTTCAACAGGCGTCTCAAAAAGGTCAAGTTGGTATTGCTTTGAACGCGGGTTGGAACTTGCCCTACACGGAATCAGCCGAGGATAAGCTAGCCGCGGCACGAGCCATGGCCTTCACATTCGACTACTTCATGGAACCACTTGTGACGGGTAAATACCCGGTCGACATGGTCAACAATGTAAAAGGAGGTCATTTGCCTACATTCACTGCAAAACAATCCAAGATGCTTAAGGGCTCATATGATTTCATTGGCATAAACTATTACTCATCCTCTTACGCAAAGAACGTCCCTTGCTCCACCGAAAACGTTACATTGTTCTCTGATCCTTGTGCAAGTGTGACAGGTGAAAGAGAAGGAGTTCCCATAGGTCCAAAAGCTGCATCGGATTGGCTTTTGATATATCCAAAAGGAATACGTGATCTTGTTCTCTATGCAAAATACAAGTTTAAGGACCCGGTCATGTACATAACCGAAAACGGTAGAGATGAAGCTAGTAGAAACGGTGAAATCTTGCTTAAAGATGGTGATAGAATCGATTACTACGCTAGACATCTTGAGATGGTTCGAGAGGCTATCTCGGTTGGAGCCAATGTGAAGGGTTTTTTCGCGTGGTCGTTGCTAGATAACTTTGAATGGGCAACGGGATACACGGTCCGGTTCGGGTTGGTTTACGTCGATTTCAACGATGGATGTAAGAGATATCCCAAGAAATCGGCTCACTGGTTTAGAAAGTTATTGCATCAAAAGAAAAACAATTGATGAGATTTGTACCATTCCATTTTATCAAATGTCTCCGTTATTTCAAAACCGAAAAATAAAAAAAGGTCTCCGTTATTCTGAGAGATTTAATTTGTTTGTTTGTTAAAGGTTATTATTAATAATAACTTTTTTCATATCGAAATAATGTTCAGCAATGGTTTTAGTTATTTAAGTAAACAACGAAGGATTTTTTTTTTTTTTTTGAAATAATTAAATTTTCAAGTACATTATTTTATTTACTAAATGACGATTGAAAAGGTGATTCTCGGACGGTCACCAATCCGACTAATTCTTATTGTCCTTGCGACTCTTCCTGTCTTCCTTACCGGTGTAGCGGTTTTTGAGACCCAAAACCACTATCCGGCAGTTATCCCCACGTTCTGTTCCTTGTAGAATCGTGATGCACGATTTCGAACAGATCTATTGATCCAGTTCTTCTATAAGAAGAAATATGAAGTTATGCTCTTTCGACAACATCACTACTCTTCAATTCTCTATTTTCCCTTTCGATTTTACATTATTCTCACACAAATGGCTGATAATCTTCGAAGAGCAATGCAAGACATCAATTTGGGTGCAGACGATGAACCAATCCAACTTCCAGTGGATGTGGTGAATCAGGCAGCGGCGGAGAATCGATTCATCATCATGGGGCGGCCAACAATACTGAGACGACAAAATCTTCGATCAATTGTGGCTGCTCTACCGAGAGCTTGGGGACAAGCAGGAATAATTCACGGCCGCATCATTGAGGATCGTCGATTCTAATTTGTTTTCCCGACTGAGGAATAAATGAAAACGGTTCTTCACCGTGGACCATGGGCTTTTGCTGATCAAATGTTGATTCTCCAATGGTGGACGTCTCTGATGAACCTTTCCATGCTCAATTTCATTTCTTTTTGGATCCAAATCTGTGGCATCCCTCTCCAATTCATGAACCAAGAGGTTATAGCACATATTGGAAGAGCAATTGCGATGTTAATGGATGTTGATTACAATGAAGAAGCGGCATCAAGAGTAGAGTATATTCGTGTGCATCTTAACTGGGATGTTAACTAACCGTTACAATTCCAGCGAAACTTCCAATTCACTCCGGGTGTCAACACATTGCTCCGATTCTGTTATGAGCGTCTTAGAGGATTCTGTGAAGTTTGTGGCATGCTCACGCATGATTCTGGGAATTGCTTGATCCAGAATGGTGGAGAAGAACACCAACCACATGAAGAGGATGATGATGAAGACATTGTTGAACTCGTATCGAACCAGGGAGTTTAAATCCATGAGATTGAATAGGCGAAAGAGGAACATCAGATTGACAAAATAGTGCCTATCCATCAAGCTGAAGAAAATGGTCAAGACGATCATGAAGATTTGTTTGAGGAAGGTAATGAAACCATGTATAGGCAAGAGTTAGAGATGAATGAACTCTTTAACCCTTATCCGATCTTTCCAAATGCCACTGGAGATATTCCACATGATGCGGAACCAAATGATGGAGATGACATGCGATCAATCTATGAAGTTCACACTGAGTTAAATGCTAACGAGTGGAAAACCACAGGCAAGCGCAAGTATTCGGAAGATGACGAGGACATGGAGCCAAGGAAGCAAGTGTTTCGTGAGAAAGGGGAAGGCAGTGGAACTAGTCCACACAACATCACACAGATTCAAGACACAATGGGTCTCAAACCATCGGATTTAACATGAATACAACCGTTTGAAACTGTCAAGGTCTCGGTATAGACCTTACAGTTCGACGCCTAAAGGAGATAAAGCGAAAGTATCTTCCGGACATGGTATGCCTCCTCGAAATAAAACAAAAAGATGATTTTATTCGTGATCGATGTAGTGAATTAGGTTATGATCATTGTGTAACGGTCCCACCACGAGGTATGAGTGGTGGAATCGCTATAAGAAAGTAATTTTTGTTTCGGTTATTTTTAGTTCTCCAAGCCTTGTAGATTGCCTTGTTGATTTTAATGGAATCAGTTTCTACTTGTCGTTTTTATACAGACCACCCATCCGAAGTGATCGAAACAACCTGTGGGAAAGATTAGAAAGAATCTCAATAGTTAGAGCTGCTCCTTGGTTAGTAATGGGAGACTTTAATGAGATTCGAGGAAACGATGAAAAGCAAGGAGTTCCTCTAAGAGCAGAGAGTACCTTCACTGATTTTCGGAGAATGATAAACACTTGTGAATTCCATGATGTGAATTCTATTGGGAATCGATTTGTTTGGTATGGAAAACGGTACAATCATGATGTACGTTGTTGTCTTGATCGAGTTATGGCAAACTCAGAGTGGATCACCTTGTTTCCGTCAGCTCAGACAGAATTTTTACCTTTTGAGGGTTCAGACCACCGACCGTTGGTTACAAATCTGTGTCAGTCTATAGAATGACGATGAGTTCAATTTCGCTATGACGAGGTGTTTTGACAGAGATGGTTTCAAAGAGAATGTGCTTCGAAGTTGGAAATATAGTCCACCACAATCGATTCCTCTGAGTTCCAGAACTCAGTATTGCTATCAAGCTATGTCTGAATGGAAGTATCGAAACAAACCAAACTCTGCTCTTCGTATCCAAGATCTGCAACAACAACTAAATCAAGGAATTACACTTGGTACTTTGAATACTTTAGAGATTCGACAACTACGAGCTCAATTGCAACAAGCTTATATGGATGAGGAACAGTTTTAGCAACTCAAGAGCAAAAATCGATGGCTACAGTTTGGAGATCGTAATACAAAATACTTCTATGCATGTGCAAAACAAAGACTTTCTAGAAACATATTGTTAGCAATTGAAGATAACCACGAGAATGTACAGAGAGGGGAACAAGACATTGGAACTACGGCAGTCCAATACTTTACAAATCTCTTCAAATCTACGAGAAGTGATGAAGTTGATTATACTCGGGTTTTTAAAGGCTTTCAACCCTGAGTTACGGATGATATAAATACGGTATTAACGAAGCCTATCACAGAAGAATAAGTGCGATCTGCAGTTTTTGATATTGGTCCGTACAGAGCTCCGGGACCAGATGGTCTCACTAGTAATTTTTATCAACAATTCTGGCCGGAAATCAAGAACGAGATTATGGAAGAAGTTGATAAAGTATTCAGAAAAGGAGAATTTCATGGAGCAACAAACCACACCAACATATGTCTCATTCCGAAACCAGATGTTCCCAAGACAATGATTGATTTTCGACCTATAACATTATGCAACGTTAGCTACAAAATTATTTCCAAGATTTTGGTTGGAAGACTCAAGACGATCTTACCGGAGATCATTTCGGAAACACAGGCTGCATTTATCCCAAAAAGAAACATCATGGATAACGTCATAATAGCTCACGAGATGTTACATTCCCTAAAGCATAGAAGGAGATGGGAGAAGTCATATATGACGGTCAAAACTGATATTCCGAAAGCTTACGACCGAATGGAATGGCAATTTATCCGAGATACAATGGTCAAGATGGGATTCAATGATGTGTGGATAAAATAGATTATGATGTGTATTGAATCGGTCTCCTTCTCCGCATTGGTAAATGGAGTTCCTTTCAGCATGATTAAACCACAACGAGATATTCGACAAGGCGATCCTCTCTCTCCATATATATTCATCTTATGCACTGAGGTTCTAAGCTACCTATTCACGAGAGCATCAGAGTTACAACAACTCAAGGGCATGAAAATAAGTCAAAATGG
Organism: Pseudoturritis turrita; assembly: GCA_900406555.1. Classification (NCBI taxonomy): domain Eukaryota; kingdom Viridiplantae; phylum Streptophyta; class Magnoliopsida; order Brassicales; family Brassicaceae; genus Pseudoturritis; species Pseudoturritis turrita. Next base: position 34,523 of record OVBL01000198.1, on the reverse strand, counting down.
GTCAAGTATCAATCATTTATTATTTTCAGACGATGCGTTGTTTTCTGTCATGCCCATCAGAAGTCATGTACAACGATAATGAGAATTCTTGCAGACTATGAACAAGCTTCTGGTCAGGCTGTAAACCTCAACAAATCAGCCATTTCATTTGGCGCTAAGGTCTGTGATGATGTGAAAACAAGACTTCGCAGAATACTCAATATCCATAATGATGGAGGGTGTGGAAAGTACTTGGGACTTCCTGAACATATTGGGAAGAAGAAAAAAGAAGTTTTTCAGTTCATTGTTGAGATGGTTAAAGAGAGAACTCGAAGTTGGTCTCATCGCTTCTTATCTTATGCAGGAAAAGATATCTTATTGAAGACGATTGCCTTAGCCATGCCCGTATACACTATGAATTGTTTCAAACTGCCAAAAGGTATTTGTGATGAGATTAATAGTATTATTGGTGGAGTAAAGTATCCGGTAGAAGATAAATGCATTGGGTATCTTGGAAACGAATGGGCTTACCTAAGAAAGAAGGTGGACTTGGATTTTGCGATATTGAGAACTTTAATCTCGCATTACTTGGAAAACAAGTGTGGCGTTTACTCTCAAATCCTACTAGTTTGGTTGCAAGGCTACTTAAAGGTAGATATTTTCCTACTACAAACATCATGGATGCAGGAGATGGTTATAAAGCCTCGTACATCTGGAAATCTTTAATCGAAGGACGACGTTTAGTACAGAGAGGACTATGTTGTCTCGTAGGAAATGGACGTGAAATCAATAACTTCTCTGACCAATGGCTACCTACTAATCCACTAAGATGTCCTCAACCACGAGAAGGTATGAAAACTGATCTACAATCAGTACACGAGTTACTCATACCTGGAATACAACTTAATTGAGCAATTGATACAGCCTAAAGATGTTTGTGCAATTATTAAGCTAAAGCTTAGTCATATACCGACTCAAGATCTTAGTGGATGGTATTATACAAGCTCAAATACTTATACCGTAAAATCGGGGTATTGGTTGAGTACTCACCTTCCAGATCAAGAACTTATTCATCCTCCACCAGATGACACACGATTGAAAAAAGCAATATGGAAACTAAACACAGTCCCAAAGATTCGTCATTTTCTCTGGCGTATCCTCTCTAAAGCCTTAGCAGTAGGTACGATCCTTAAACATCGAGGAATTATCTTAGATTCTCAATGCCGATGCTGCTGCTCCGATGATGAATCTCTTGATCACCTATTTTTCCGCTGTGGATATGCACAAACTATTTGGCAAAACTCTCATGTTGTGAATACAGTCATTCTCGATCCTACAACTACCTTTGAAAGTAAAATTCAAGGCATCATTGACACACACAACAATCACCATTTGTCAGAGTTGATGAGACAGTCTCCCTTATGGATTTTTTGGAAGATTTGGAAAAGTAGAAACCTTATACTCTACCAAAAACAGAGTAGTGATTGGAGACAAGATATAAAGAAAGCTGACCGAGAAGCAGCTTAATGGATTGAAGGTTCCAAGGCACCAATAAAACAAATTTGATTGGTATCTCCAAGACATTCATCAACAGTATCTCATTGGACAAAACCGAAACAAGGTTATCTCAACTTCAATTATGACTGTCATTTTAAGAATGATGGATCCCCTTCGGGTATGGCTTGGATTGTTCGAGATTCCCAAGGTTTCTACCTAGAGGCTGGACACGATGTAGGACGAGTATGTGATTCTGTTCTCGAAGCAGAACTTCAAACTGTTTTAATGGCTACTTAATTTGCGTGAAGGAGTGGTTTCCAGAACATGATATTTGAAAGTAATAATCGAATGGTAACCCGTTTGATTAATGGATTTGAGAATAACTTTAGATTACATAATTGGATCACTGTTATCTGCTACTGGCAATCAAATTTTGTTAATACAGAAGTAGTTTACGTCCCTGGCCAAAGCAACCAAGCTGCTGATCGTCTAACAAAGGAAATAGTTCATTCAACTTTTTCATTCACTTATTCCTTTGTTCCTTGTTTTCTTGTATCGATATTATATTGGGATCATATTTCTTCTAATCAATGAAAGTAGGTTGTCGTTAAAAAAAAAAAAATTAAACAACGAAGAAAAAGGGTATATGTATGAAGAAAATATGGTTACTTCCAACCATGTTGAAAATAAATAAATAAAATTGAGAAATCGATAATGTATATTATTTTTATTTAGTAAATTTCACATTATAATTTTTCCCTCAAATTTTACATTAAAAATGATTCATATGATAATTTAGAAGTTATAATTCAATATTTTTTTAAAAAATGTTACATTCAAATTGATTATTTATTTTCATATATAAATGTAATCAATTTTGAGACTGAAAAAGGGAAGAAAAATTAGGGTTTTCGGAAAAAAAGAAGGGGAATAGAAAAAGTAAAAATCAGCTACATCGCTGTCCACCTTATCCACTTCTGCCCCAATCCCTTTGTCACACACTCACACCCTTCGATCCAATCACAAACACCAAATCAACGCCGACCAATGGACAACAACAACCAGCAACCGCCTCCCTCCGCCACCGGAATCCCTCCTCCTCCTCCTGGAACCTCCGTCACCGTCGCCGGAGGAGCCTCTTACCACCACCTTCTCCAGCAACAACAACAGCAGCTCCAGATGTTCTGGTCCTACCAGCGCAAAGAGATCGAGCAGGTTAACGATTTCAAAAACCATCAGCTCCCTCTCGCTCGGATCAAAAAGATCATGAAAGCCGACGAGGATGTTCGTATGATCTCCGCCGAAGCACCGATCCTCTTCGCTAAGGCCTGCGAGCTCTTCATCCTCGAGCTCACGATCCGATCCTGGCTTCACGCCGAGGAGAACAAACGCCGTACGCTTCAGAAAAACGACATCGCCGCCGCGATTACAAGGACCGATATCTTCGATTTCCTTGTAGATATCGTTCCTAGGGATGAGATCAAGGACGAGGCTGCGATCGGCGGGATGGTGACTCCCACCGCGAGCGGCGTTCCTTACTATTATCCGCCGATGGGTCAGCCTACAGGTCCTGGAGGGATGATGATTGGTAGGCCGGCTATGGATCCGAGTGGCGTCTACGTGCACCCTCCGTCTCAGACGTGGCAGAGCGTTTGGCAGACGCCGGGGACCGGAGATGATGTCTCTTACGGCAGTGGAGGAAGCAGCGGTCAGGGGAATATCGACGGCCAAGGGTAAGTTTTCATTCTATTACTCCCATTTTTGGGCAATGTACATACACATTGATGATTAGGGTTTCAGGATTTGGAATCATAAACAACCTCTAGCCTTCAGTCCAAGATATGAGCATTGATTTGCAAACATTCCTGAAACAAACACCTTCTTTCAAATGTTCTGATACTCTCTTGCTCTTTTGCTCAATCTGAATGGATCAATCATTTCCTTAACCTGCCCTATCAATGTCTTTGTATCATGTTTGCAGTTAAGCTCGTATTCGAGATGATGCCCATTTTAACTGCTGTTGAAGACTCCGCCTTGGATTTTGGATGTGTCTGATTGAGATTATGCCTGAAATTCGATTTAAAAGGCTTTACATTAAAGTAAAAAAGAACTCTTATTTATCTCTGTTAACTTATATGTTATTGCAGCAAAACCATCACTGCTGCGACTTTGCCTAACTATATATATATATCTAATGTGCAGTTTCTAATTTATGCTGCTTCTCGATTTTGCTCGTATTTCACTTCTTGGGATGTACATATCTGAGAAAATGCAGTCTTGTAAAGTCCTTTTCAGAGGTTTCAGTGCTTGTAAACCTCAAGCAAAACCCAATATGATTTATCCAGCTTGGTTGGTTATGTGTAAATGTGTATCTGTATATGAACTGGTGACATAGCAATGTAGCTAGCAGCGATGACAATAAAGTTGTTATTTTAGTTTGATGATTAGTATTTGATAGGAACAGCTTATCATAAAGCATGTTACAGTAACATGTGTTATTTTTTTTTTTAGTTTTGTTGTTTTTGTTTTGGAGGCTAACCCTTTGACAGGATTGCTCTTTCTCTAACCGTAACTTCTGCATTCGTGAGGAACCTTTGGATATCGCTTTCTGTCAGAGCAATAGTCATAATCCAGGTACACCTTCCTTGCATTTGTATACAGCTTCCTCTCTCTAGAGCTTAGCCGCCAATTCTCTTTGCGATTCCACCAGAATGTAGGACCAGTGCATTTCTCTATGCCGAAAAACGTAGTTACACACCCTTCAATCTTTGATGCCTGGAACTTAGCAGTATAAGGCATCTGCTTCGGGTCGATTTTCGATCCGTTTTGCACACTTCCCATTATGAACATCGTCTGCACCGATGGGTAGTAAATATCTGGATTCTTCCTGTACACCCGGATCGGTGTATTGTCTACATAAAACCTGAATTTGTAGAAACAGTTTTTCTTTTGTTACTGATGATAATGAATGGATTAGGTCTTGATCAGATAAAAGGGATATATGATACTCACACAAGTTGATATGGGTTCCAAAGAAGCCTATAGGAATGGTAATCCTTAGTTGGATCAAACCAGAGTCGAAACCTCTGATCTTTGTCTCCTACACCGTACAGAAACATATTTGTATTCAGCAAATACGGTGGCCCATTGCTTCCCAAAATCTCGAAACAGAGCTCGTCATGGCGGCCTGATCTGGACCGTATCTGCCATATAGCAGACAAGATCAAAACATATTTCGAGAAGCTCTCCAGGTACGTAGTATGATCATCTTTATTTCAGGTAAACATAAGTTAATGTCATTCATACATACGTAGAAGGAAGTAATGACTCCCGTAGACTTGGTTTGAGGTGCCTTGATTCTCATGTTGAAAGATCCTGATCCGTATATCGAGTAGGATTCAAACCCGGACCCTGTTAAGGAACATGAGACCAATCATAAGCATCGTCTAGACACAAACACAGGTTCATTACACATATAGAGACAAAATACACACACACATATAGACAGAAAGAGAGATAGAAACCAGAGTTATGATCGAGGGTTAAGTGGAGCTCAGAGGTTTCATTAAGGACCAGAGCTTGATGTCCCCATGTCAGGTAGTAATTATTGGCCCATGTCACGAAACCACTAGGCTCTTCACTTTGAGACGCCGCTGCAACCGTTACAACCACCATAACCATCAGTAGAATCTTCTGATCAGATCCTCTCATCTTCATCTCTCCCTTTCTCTTTGCTTCTTCCTCACTTCACTTAACCACACTAAAACACGACTCTCTTTGGCTGTGTGATATAGATATAGAGCAGCCACCACGTACGTTACGTTCTTGCTTTTTAACTAAATGGTCTATATCCATTGCATCATCGTCATAACTCATTATCCCAATCAGTTAATTAAAATGTTTTTGTTGTTTTTCTGAGTTTGATCCCTCTATGTTTTGAGCTGTTTGCGATTAAGTTTGGTTTTTAGTGTGGTGAAAGCTGTTTCCAACTCGTTTTATACGCATCAAGCATTGCATCTCAAAAGCTACATATTGAGTTGAGTTAGCTTACCATATAAAGTAAACTAAAAAAAATCTCTTGAATAAAAACCATTTATTTGTAATTAGTAATCATTGTGTCGAATATTCCAAACTTTTCATTATGGTAAGCATTGATGCAAAGTCCTAATTATTATTAATTATTAAAATTCCTCCTAATCAAATGTTTGTCACTAATCAAATCAATATTCAATTTTCCAAAAAAAAGTTTCTAGAAAATAATTCTCCTAGACCATTTTCAATCTTATTTAAAAAAAAAAAAATTAGTTACTGCATTTTTTTGTGTCCTTCGTTCTAATCCGTTTATCACGTGAATTCCGTGTTTGTTTCCTGCATAGTCAGAGAAAAAATGACTCGTAGTGGCAAAGCCGTAATGTTGACAATTGTTATGCTGATCAAATAATAGACAATTTTTTAGATTAGTAGATGTTGGAGATGGGCTGTCATCAAAACCCGATCCGAATGAAGATTAACCCACAGAGATATCCGAATTCGGCCTAATAAATATACGAGCTCGTTCCATAAAAATCATAAAGTCCACGAATTGTTCGAGTTCGGCCCACATGCTAATTCGGCCCACGAGGATCGAAAAATCCAAAAAACTCGTAAGATCGGTCATAAGACCGACCTCCGAAAAGAAAAAAAAGTTCGAAAAAAGAAGATTCCGAAGAAAAATGAAGATTTATAAAAGGATTAAAATTTGATCAACCGATTCAGCTATGTATAAATAAAGAAGTATCCTCAATTAAGAAATAGATCCGAAACATTGTATTCCAAAGACTAAATAATAAAGACTTTGAATTCGCTAATAAATCTAGTTTTTATTTTTCTTTGTCAGTTTGTCATCTCGACGAACTGACTTGTTCATCATATTACTGATTTTGATTTTTATCCAAACGAATCTCTACAAATTCCTCGACTCAAATTGACTTATTAATCATTTAGTTGATATTCCAATTCAACAGTATCATTTGAGATTTGTAGCATAGGATGGTGACTATTGTTGGTTTGTTTGAATAATGAATTAGCATTATTAAATCGTGCCGCCAACTCCCTAAGTTTTATTTTTTTTGTTTGGACGTTGTGAATAAATGCGGAAAGAAAATGCCAAAAAGTTGCCACCAAGGCGACAGCTCATTTCATAACATGTCAATACCACAATATACCACGCGCCTATTTGTCCAAATTGTGTATATAATCACATCTAAATAAAAATTGCTGTAAGAATAATACTTATTTTTTGAACGATTTAAATCTGATATAATTAGATGTTTGATATAATTAGTTGTTGAGAAATTTTGAAAGATATCACATTTTAAAAATATTTTTAAAAATGATATTAAAATTATATCATTTATCCAAAATAATTTTTAGATTTGTGTTAATTATTTTAGGTTTAAGATTTAGTTTTTAAGATTTAAAAGTTGTTAGGGGTCAAAATATTTTTAGAATTTAGGATTTAGGGTTTAAAGTTTAAATCCAAATCATAATCCCTATAAAATATTAATTTCAATAAATAAAAATAATTTAGTCAATTTATATTTAATTAGTGATATTTTTGAAAATAAATATTTCATGATGATATTTTTGAAAATTGACATATTAAAAAAAGGTAGAATCACTCACTGCACTTACCCATACGAATATGAATAATTTATCAAATCGAATTTTCTATAGACCGAGAACTCACAAAATTCAATTTTAATCTCATATATCTTCGTTGACATCACGGAAGCACGCAAAAACATCAAACAAAACGAAGAACGTCAACACAAAAAAGTATATTGGTTTGTTTATATTTAAATTATTGTGTGCTAACCATTTGATTGATTGTGTCAACGACATGTCTATCACCATTTCATTAGGAGATAAAAGCTTTGTTGTGGACAATATCCTCCATTTTGAATAAAAATATAACATATCAGGTTTTTGAAACAGATTATTCAGAGTTGATTAATATAACTCAATTCTCAGAAAATGGCCTATTTTTTCTATCTTCACAGATATGTTTTTACCGGATAAATGGAATATAGTGAACGAATTCCAGAGGAACACTGCTCTGATTCACAAGAGAATGACATTGGTTTTTAACAAATAAATGGAATATAGTGAGTTTTTTCGAGTTTAGTTGTTGGAAAGACACCAAACTATATAATCCTGTACACGGGAATATTCCCATTCTTTTTTAGGAGTTTCATTTACATTTTTAATGAGGTGTTGTCTACTCTTTAATGAGTTTTTTGCTTCTCCTTGTAAAATGGTTGTACCTTTTAGAAAATTTATCTGATTTAATATAACATGTTGGACAGAAAAAAATCAAGAATATAACCACATTTATTGGTACTACATTTATTGGTACTATAAGATGAAGAGATCTCATATATACAATATGAGGATCAAACATATGTAAAAAATGGTATTTTGTGGATCTGAAGTCTCAGCCGTTCTCATATGTAGAAGGGAAATGCCATGATCTTATAAGAAGACAGGGGGGGGGGGGGTTAAGTGTCACAAACGTTTTTAAGATCGTAATTTAAAACTTCTTAAGATGTTAGAATCAACACTATAATAACACAAGTGTCTCTCCATGTGTTAACACCTCAGCTTTTTCAATTATTCTAAAACTGCCAACTCATAAGAAACTTTTTATTTACAACCAATAAGAACATTTTAATTAATATACATCATATTAAATTTTCCACGTCACAGAAAGCTTTCACAAAAAAAAAAATTCTACATGTATTAAAATTTGGACATCAAACCGTTAGAAATTTGGACACACACACGGAAACTCAGTTGCATATTGGGCCTCATATATTTTTCCAGCCCAACACCTAAAAAGAGTTGTTTTTTCCCCAGTGACAATTCACCGCCATTTCTTTCTTCTCCTTTATGGGAGTGTAAATCCACGCCAATTGAATTTGTCACGTCTTTTAGAGAGATCCGAAAATTCTGAGTAAAAACCACCAAAAACACAAACAGAGATCCAAAGTTGGTCATTTATTAAGCTGCTTAGAAAGCTTTTTGTATGAGAGAAAAAGTACAGAGTTTTGCTAGGTAAATTGCGGATCCCTTTTTCAGAGGGTTTACATGAGTATATATATAAGTTTCAGTGGGCTAAGTCAATGTCTAAAGAGATAAGGAAGATTTCCTAATTCCTAGGGATTTCCTTTTAGCAAAGTCGGCTACCACCATGGACTTTGATTCATGGGCTTTAACCTTGTCATCTCTCTTGTGGGCTTGAATTCGTGGGCTCGTCGCCTCGGCCCAAATCTCTACCATCGAACCTTGGCTCGGGTGACATCATGGTTCACGGTTCGGGTGATACCATGGTTCACGGTTTGGGTGATACCATGGTTCACGGATCGGGTGACACCATGGTTCACGGTTCGGGTGACGCCATGGCTCACGGCTCGGGTGACGCCATGATTCACGGTTCGGGTGACATCATGGCTCACGGCTCGGGTGACGCCATGGTTCACGGTTCAGGTGACACCATGGTTCACGGCTCGGGTGACACCATGGTTCACGGCTCGGGTGATACCATGGTTCACGGCTCGAGTGACACGATGGTTCACGCTTTGGGTGACATCATGGCTCACGGCTCGGGTGACGCCATGGTTCACGGTTCGGGTGACATCATGGCTCACGGCTCGGATGACGCCATGGTTCACGGTTCAGGGTTGCTTCGTGTCATGGCTCGGGTGGCGACAACTTCGATCTCCTTGCCTTGTCCTTGATCCGTTTGGCTTGACCCCGATCCAACTTTTCCTTCATGGTTAGGAATTCCGACCCAACTCTTCTTTCACGGTTAGGGACCTCGATCCAACTCTTCCCTCACGGTTAGGGATCTCGATCCAACTTCACGGTTAGGGATCTTGATCCAACTTCTTCACGGTTAGGGATCCCAATCCAACTCCTTTACGGTTAGGAATCCCGATCCAACTCCTTCACGGTTAGGGATTCCGATCCGTGACCTTCACGGTTAGGGATCCCGATCCAACTCCTTCACAGTTAGGGATTCTGATCCAACTTCTTCACGGTTCGGGATTCTGATCCGTGACCTTCACGGTTAGGGATCTCGATCGAACTCCTTCATAGTTAGGAATTCCGATCCAACTCCTTCTGTCATGGTTTGGGATCTCGATCCAACTTCTTCAAGGTTAGGGATCCCAATCCAACTCCTTCACAGTTAGGGATTCCGATCCAACTCCTTCACAGTTAGGGATTCCAATCCATGGTTAGGGATCCATCTACTAGCGCTTCTCCATAGTTAGTCATTTTTCAATCTTTGATTCTCAAGAGGTGGAATCTGACCCCAACAGTTAGCCTCCCAGTTTGGCAATATCAGTGATGTTATTGCCGAGTTGTAAGTGGTCAAGTCTGAGATCAACGATTCTCGTGGTTGCCCCTAACTGTCTTTTTGATGATGATCCCGAAGCGTGACTTCGCGGAAATCCCGAACCATGTCTTTGGTAATGATCCCAAATCGTCATTTGCTGATGGCCCCGAACTGTCGCTAAGCGGTATCGTCGTACTTGTAGTATCATCAGTTTGGAGGGATCTAGTTTGGGTTTGGATCCCGTTTGGGTTTGCTATGTCACACAAACTTGGCTCGGGGTTTTTCGTAATTCTGATATGCCATCATCTTTATCGGGGAGTGCAAGCATTTTTGCTGATTCCCGAGGCGAATGACATCATCATTTGCCTATATATCTTTCGATACTTCTCATTTCCTCACTACTTCATTTCTCCGAAAAAATTTTCATAGCAGGTAACCTCTCTCTTCTTTCTCGCTCTAATTTTCGCTTAAGTTATTTTTAAGTAGAAACCCCGTTGTTCTTCCTTTGCCGTCGAGCCGTTGGAATTTCCCGATCCATCTTCAACCATCGCTGCCGTCGTTTTTGAGTTTTCTGGCGGTTTGCTTGAAAATTTGGATCTGCGTTAAATTATTTTAGAAGATCCTAATCCGTTCTTCGACTCCTCTGAAGGCTTTGATTTGTTTTGACGAACTGCTGGCACTCCCGATCTGTTTTCCCAATTTTATAGCGCTTAGATCTTTTCTTCTATGCTCCTGGAGATCTCAACCTGTTCGTTTGTCTTCTAAGGATCCTGATCCGTTCCTAAGTGATGTCTCGGTCACCCGCGTCTACATCGCCCAATCCGTATACCCGTTTGTTCAGCAGTTCAGGACAATCTTCAAATCCCGAACCGTCTTTCTCTTCTGATTTGTTTCTCGCCCAAAGCTGTAGTCGGGAAGATTCTTCTGGTGCGAATATTTCAGAGGATTTGGATGATTCAAGTGGTTCGGGGGTAGGACCTTCTCTCCTTAGCAGGAAAATGGTACTTTCTGAATCCTTGAGAGCTAGCAGCAATTCTGGGAATCCTTCGAGACTCGAAGTGCCTCAACTTCACGATTCTCCTTTCGACGAGGCGGTGAACCCCTTTACTAAGGCAATGGATCCCGATCCACCAAAAGTTGAACTAGAAGATTGGTTTTTTGATCCAACCGTGGCTAGACGGGAATTAGAAAGTTTGATGGGTCCTAACCGTCAAGCTCCAAAGAAGAGGAAAACCAAGAGGCGACCCGATCCACCCGGTTAATCCCTCTCAACCTTGGATTCGTTAACGGCTCTTAGGCATAGATTTGGCATTTCAGAGGAAGTCGAGCTTGTGCTTCCCTTGCCATCAGACCGAGCTAGTAATCCTCCCCCTAACCACTTCACTCTTTATGAAAGTTTTTTCTACCACTGCCTGCTATGATTCCCGATCCCTGAAGTTATTTCACGGTTTTTCTGGACGTTCAATCTGGCTATTACCCAAATAAATGCTCGGGGAATCAGGCATATGGTTGGCATTATGATCAGGAGTTATGAATGTGATGTGGAAGTCGGCGTCGAACACTTGATGCATCTGCTCGAATTCAGGCGTTGTAACAAGAGAGAGCTAAAGTACTATGTGTCGGGTAAAGCCAGGAGAAATATTATAAGAGGTTTCCCGACCAAAGAAGACAACTGGGAAAATTACTTCTTTTTGTCCCTATCACCGAAGCATCGGTGGGTCCGAACTGTCTTCAACTTGTCAAGTGTGGCTAGGGAGAAATTGGTAGCCGATCCATTGCTCGACTTGGGCCACGACTCGGGTTTCTATTATTTAGCAATTTTCCTTTTTTAGGTTTTTCTGATCTTGCTTAAATATCTCCGATTTTACAGTGCGTCATCTGCACTTTTCTTTGCCTCCCGATTTGTCGGAGATTCACGAAGCACTTTCGGCTCGGAAGTGCAATTGGCTAAGAGACTTCAACCTTGGACGAGTAGAGAGAGCCCGAGCCCTTTCCGAAGGACAATCAGTTGAGCAGTCATCTCCTTCTCATTCTTCACAAGATACCATGGGAAGACCTACTTTCAGAGATCGGGCTGCTGCCAAAGCCAAGGCGGAGGCAGAAGCTAAGGAGAGAGCAAAACAAGCGAAAGCGTTGAGTCAGTCTCGTCCCCCGAACCCCAACTTGCCACTACTCTCGTCCCCAAACCAACCTCCACTGATAATCACCCCGAACCAACTCTTTCCTCGATTCCTCAAGGAGTCGTCTTAGGACTTCGTCCAGCCGACTCTCAAATATTGCCGCATAAAGATAAGGGCAAAGGGAAGGCCAAGGAGAAGAAGGCTCCGAGCAGAAAAAGACAGTCATCAGTGGATGACAAGGGTGAAGGAGCGTCGAAGCAACTACGACGCTCAGAAACAACTCGAGCTATCCCCGAAGCAATCCCTCTTTCTGCCATTCCCCTAAATGCTGAGGGGGCTTACAATGATGCCTCAGCGTCAGCGACTATCTTCTCAAAGATCACCTGTCCAGGTGATCGTTTTCCGCCATCCGATACCCTGCTTAGGGATAAGGCCTATGGCGAGATGTCACTTTGGGGCGTTAAGGTATGTGGTGTTTATTTGTTTCGTTTTTGTTACCCGATCCCTTTAAGCTTATTTAACAGTATTCTTGTTGTTGTGCAGTTCATATTCCACCTTAACAGGATGGTACTGGGGTACGAATCTGATGCCCGTAAGGATCGCGAGAGGGTTGAAGATGCCAGGCGGAAAGCCATTGAGCTAGATGGGAAGCTCAAAGAAGCCAAGGGAAACCAGGATGCTGAGCAGGAGAAAACTGTCAAGAGGATCAAAGACCTTGAAACCGACGCAGAAGGGTGTAGAAAGCACATCAAAGAGGCCGACGAGCGGATCATGCGGATGGAGTCTGGAAAGGCGAGACGGGATGCTCATATAGCTAGTTTGACAAGGCAGCTAGAGTCTGGAAAGGCGAGACGGGATGCTCATATAGCTAGTTTGACAAGGCAGCTAGAAGCGGCGAATGAGCTCCATGAGATTAAGGTCGAGCAAGCCATTCTAGAATCCAAACACGAGACCATGATGATGCTCGAAGGCAAATTTTCCCGAGCCGAAAAGCTTCTTGGCCAGATTGACGGTGAGTCGAAGGAGAACATGCTTGACCTTGCTCAGATTGAAGGTAATCTTCAATTAATTGGGCTGCTCCAAGGCGACGAACCGCCCTCCCTTGATGCCGAGGCAAAGAGTCTAGCTGAGAAGAATGAGGATTTGGTGGGAGCTCACTAGGCATTCGCTCAGCTCGTGGCAGACATGAGAGGAATCCTGAGACTGTGTCCAGTCCGTTCTGACATACTAAAGGAGCTTAACGATGGCGAGCCCATGAAAACTGCTGCTGCAAGTGTTGGGATCCAGGATTTTTCCGGCTCCAACAAGGGAACGCCTGGTTTAGCTGATCTTCGTTCAATGGAGATTGCAACCATCTTCTGAGAGAGCTCTCGAGGCTGCTCTAGAGGAAAAAGTCGTAGAGTTTGCTGAGGCGCTCCTTGAGGGAGAAAAAGCGTCGGGAGGCGATATAGCTGAGCAAATGGTGGAGCCGGAGCAGAGGGTGGTTACGACCCTTGAGATAACAGAGGATTATCATCCTCTTTTCTTTGTCTAGTTTAAGATTCTCCTTTTTTTTTGTTTAATTCCTGGACGGCTTTATCCAAGTTGTCTAAGAACTTATTGTTATTGCTAAGTTGCTGATTAGCTAATTTTGGTTGATGGAATATATGTCTTTTGTTTGAAAAACTTCCAAGTGCAGTGCTTTCATACGATAGATTCGCGAATACTTTGCTTGCGTTGTCTTTGTTTGAGAAGTAGTTGTTCCGACGAACGGATATAAGGGGTTGCTTTGCGTAGTTATGAGATGATCAGTCTCGGGATGGTCATTTCGGTTTACCGACAGGTTACTATAAACTTCTCTGCTCTGACAAAGAACATCTGTTTGCATAGTTTAGTTTGAACATTTCGGTTTACGGATGCGTTACCAAGAATGTTTCCGCTCCGATAATGAACATATGCTTTGTATAGTTTAGGACGAATATTTCGGTTTACGGATGCGTTACCATAAATGTATCCACTCCGATAATGAACGAATATTTGTATAGCGCACTTAATCCTGAGACAGATGTGATAGTGTAAATCCGAGATAGATACAACATTTCATTACTGTGGCCAGCAATAATGGAGATGTGGCGTAATGCCCATTGTAGCTTGATTTGCTCGAATATGTCTGTTTTGTTAAGACCTAGTGATCCTCGAAGGATGTTTAGGTGAAAGCTGTGTTCAAAAGTAAAGCTTTGATAGATCATAGAATCTGTTACAAAGATGGGAGTATATGTATACGTATCCACTCCCCCCCTTTAGAAAGGAGGGGGGCAACTGAACCCATCCTAAAATGAGCTGCCTACGTACCCTTTGTAGGGATCAAGTTGCCCCGTAGTTCATATAAAGTAGCTTAGTGATAGTACTTTTTGAGATGCATTGCGTTCCATGATCTTGGTAATGGAACATCCGTCATGATGGCAACTTTGTAAACGCCAGATTTGACTATCTCTGTGATTCTGTAAGGTCATTCCCAATGTGCTCCCAATTTTCCGGCATTCGTCTCTGCTGTGTTCTGGAAAACCTTCCGTAAAACTAAATCACCTTCGTAGAATCGTCATTCTCGAACACTGGAATTGTAGTATTTTGCCGCTGCGTTCTGATAGTTCTGGATCCTGATCAAGGCTTGATCCCTTCTTTCGTTGATCAAGTCCAATTCGTCAAGCATCAATAGGTGATTAAGCCCTTCTTGTTCTGGTAGTAGTGCGGGGAATTCCTGGGAAATGTATCTCCAGTGGGATGACACACTCTGTTCCGTATACGAGGGCGAATGGGGTTTCCCCCGTTGCTCGTCTTGGGGTGGTGCGGTGAGACCAAAGTACTCCTTCCAGTTCTTCAGCCCAACGTCCCTTTTTCTCATCAAGACGCTTTTTCAGGCCGTCGAGGATTATTTTGTTGATTGCTTCGGCTTGTCCGTTCCCTTGTGGATATCTTGGAGTAGACTTACTGAGTCTGATTTTTCATTTATTGCAGAAACCTTCAAAATGATTTGAGATGAACTGTGATCCATTGTCCGTCACGATTTCGTAAGGCACTCCATGGCGACATATGATTTTCTTCCAGACAAAGGCTTCCACTTGTGCATCTTTAATGTTGGCATATTAGTCGACTTCGACCCATTTCGAAAACTAATCTGTTAAAACCAGCAAGAAACGTTTCTGTTTTGAAGGATGTAGCGGCCCGACGATGTCCATAGACCATCGCATGAATGGATATGGTGATGAGATTGATGAGAGCACTTCTGTCGGTTGCAATCTTTGGCGCGTGGCATTGACATTTCTTGCATTTGGCTGAAAACTCGTTGCAATCTTTGATCATCGTTGGCCAATAATAGCCATGACGTTTGACCTTTATAGCTAGTGCTCTCCCTCCAGAGTGATTGCCACACGTACCGTTGTGAACTTCCTCCATGATCTTCCTTGCGTCTTTTCCTTCCACGCAGTTTAGCAATGGTCCTGAGAATCTCCACTTGAAGATATTTCCATCAAGTAAAACGTAACGTGCTGTCTGGGCTCGAAGCTTGCGAGCTGCCCATTTTTCGGTTGATAAGACACCGTCGTATATGTATGCTCTGATCTCGCCGAGCCATATTTTGCTTTGCCATTGATTTCATTTGCTTCTACATTGGTTTGTGGTTTGATGACAGGGCCGTCACTACTTTCGACGAGTGGCGGTTCTTCGAGAATGTCTTCTTCCATTGGGGCTGTATCCAGCTCGACGGACGAATGGTTTGCCCATTCTTCTTGTATTCCGTTTGTCTCCTCTTCCCTGATCGTGACTTCCGTTGCTTGCTTAGCGGCTTGTGAACGAGTTATGGTGTTCACCGTACCGGAAATACTGATGCTCGGGTGTTGGATGAATTCCACTGGGATTACTTTCTTTAGATCCGGATCGGAAGTTGATGCAAGGGCTACAAGTGCGTCGACTGGGGTATTCTCCCCATGTGAGATACGTGTTAGGATGAATTGTTTGAACTGCGCCGCCAATTCTTTGACAATCGTCAAGTAAGCTTCCATTCGATCATTCTTTGCTACATATTCACTGCTAAAATGATTTGCGACTAGTTGGGAATCGCAAAATGCATGGAGTTGCTCGATTTTTAGGCCATTAGCAAGTCTCATCCCGGAAATCACGGCTTCATACTCTGCTTCGTTGTTAGATGCGTGGAAGCCAAGGCGGAATGATTGTTCCAGCAGTTCGCCAGTTGGAGAAGTTAGTCGTATCCCCACTCCTGAGCCATTTTTGGAGGATGAGCCATCAACGTGGAGTTTTCAGAGCTGGCTTTGCATTTCATCGTCGATGCCTTCTTCAAGTAGTTCTATAAGGAAATCAGCCAGGACTTGGGATTTTGCGCACGTTCGTCCGCGATATTCAATGTCATATTCGCTCAGTTCTATTGCCCAGTTTGCTAATCTTCCTGACTGACTTGGGCTGTGCAAAACGGACCTTATCGGGAAAGTGCTTAGGACGAAGATCGAGTGAGATTGGAAGTACGGACTTAGCTTTCTTGCCGACATGACTATTGATAATGCCAATTTCTCCATCTGCGAGTACCTTGTCTCGCCGTCTGTAAGGGTTTTGCTGACGTAAAAGATTGGCTTCTGCTCCCCACGCTCATCTCGAATCAACACGCCTCTTACTGCTATGGCGAAAACTGCTGTGTACAGAAAAAGTGGTTACCCTGCTTCTGGTTTCGTGAGGACTGGAGGAGTGGCTAGGTAAATCTTTCCGTCCACTCGAACTTCTTGTTCCCTCGCAACGTATCGTAAAAAGACAAGCATTTATCGGTGGACCGTGAGATGAATCTGTTAAGTGCCGCTACCCTCCCGGTGAGTCGTTGCACTTCCCTTTTCATCTTTGGTGAAGTCATATGGATGAATGCGTTGATTTACTTTGGGTTAGCCTCAATGATGCGGTGAGTTACTAGGTAACCAAGGAATTCTCCCGAGGTGACCGCGAATCTGCACTTGATCGGGTTTATCTTCATGTTGTGAAAGTTCAGCTGCGAGAAGCATTCCCTGAGATGAGTGACGTGATCCTGTTTTTTTAGTGATTTCACTAGCATGTCATCTATGTAAACCTCCATTGTCTTTCTGAGTTGGTCAGCGAACATCTTGTTCACCAGACGCTGGTATGCTGCTCCGGCATTTTTTAGGCGGAATAGCATCACCTTGTAGCAATATATTCCACGATCTGTTATGAAAGCGATCTTCTTGCAATTGCCGGGGTTCATCAAGATCTGGTTGTAACCTGAGAATGCATCCATGAAAGAGAGGAGTGCATTTCCTGCCGTTGCTTCGACTAGGCGATCGATATGCGGAAGGGGGAAACTGTCTTTTGGACAAGCTTTATTTAGATCAGTGAAATCCACGCACACATGCCATTTTCCATTCTTCTTCTTGACTACCACTGGGTTAGCAACCCAATCCGGGTATCTCACCTCAGTTATTGAACCGACACGCAGGAGTCTTTCTACCTCGTCATTCACTGCTTTAGCTCTGTCTGGCCCAAGCTTTCTCCTTTTCTATTTTACTGGTTTGAACGTCGGGTCAATGTTCAGTTCATGGCTCGTTATGCTGATATCGATGCCAGGCATGTCTTCTGCTTCCCATGCGAAGGTGTTGATATTTTTCTTCAAGAATGCAATGAGTTCTTCTTTGATTTTTTCATTTAACATTGTTCCAATTTCTATGCATCGCTCATGATATTTATTGTCGATGCAAATCGATACGACAGGGTCGCAAGTTGGTTTAGACACTTCTTCTTCGCGATCCACCGCCTTCTGTAACTGCTATAACAGTTTGGAAAGCTCTTTCACCGGTTCTCTGTCCGTCTTTATCTTCTTGCGCTTTGAACTTACCGTCGGATCAGTCACCGGGTTTTTGAGCTTGTGTGCGGCGAGAAAGCAAACACGAGACTCTTTTTGGTTTCCTCGAATCGTTTTCACTCCGTTTGGTGTAGGGAACTTGAGGCAGAGATGGTAGGTTGAAACGGCTGCGTGCATCGAATTTAACCAGGGGGTCCCCATGATGACGTTGTAGATGGCCGGGTGATCAGCTACCGAGAATTCGATGATCTTCGTCACCTCGCCAGCTTGGACAGGCAGTTTGATTGTCCCAGTAGTCATGGTGGTTTCTCCAGAGAATCCAGTCAATGGTTTGGGGGTAGATATCATTTTGGACAGGTCCACATTCATTCTTCTGAGAGTCTTGAGGAATATTACGTCTACAGTGCTCCCGGTGTCTACCAATACGCATGCTACGTCGCAGTCATTGATGATTATCTCGATTATGAGGGGTCATCATGCGGTCTGTCATTCCAATCGCCTCCCTTTCCTCGATTGATATCACGTCGTTTGGAAATTTTGATGGTTTAGACCAGTTGATACTGACGTCCACCCTTCGCTGAAATGCTTTGATTCATGAGACGGTATCTGAGCAGTAGTGAGATCCTTCCATAATCATGCTTATTCTCCTTCTCGTTCCGGAGGGTGGTGCCTCTTCATCCCGTCTGTCACGCTTGGAATAATCTTCTTTCGTCAGATCGGGCCTGTGTGCGTTCATATCCATCTCGAAATCCTTAAAGCTAATGTTCCCTCCAAGTTCGCCAGCTGCTAATTTTTTGGCGAGTTTTAAGCCAAGGATGCGACAGTTTGCGGTTGAATGTCCATAGATGCGATGTCGCAGTAAGCTGTTTCGTCATAAGAACTGTCGCTTTTGGTCCATGTGCTCCATGAGCTTCTTCCACGGCTTCGGCTTATTCCTCGACCGAATCCAGGAGCGTCGATTTGATAGTTATGAGCTCCTTGAAAATCTTCCTCGTGCTGGATATAGCCGGAACCTTAGTTGTTCTTCCTAGCGTTGGAAGGGATTGAAACTTGGGGAGAATGGTTCATTATCTTGGCCTTCCCGTACTTCTCGGTTAGGATTTTCATCTCTTCTTCTTCGGTGATGAAATCCGCGGCTCGATGCATAGCGTCATGTATCGTCGTGGGGGCGTTCAGCGCAATTTCTTTACGAAAATCGGAGTTGAACCAGAGTGCTCGCTTCAGGGCTAGTAGGTCTGCTTTGTCACTCAAGCCTTCCACTTTGGACATAACAGCTTTGAATCTTCCGATGAAACTCCGGAGTGTTTTGTTCTGCCCTTGAGCTTGGGTCCACAGGTCGGCGTCAGATGTTCCGGGATCCATGAATGTGGAATAATGTTTCAAGAATGCCGCAGATAGTTTGTTATAGCTATTGATGGAGTTCCGCTCAAGCCTGGAAAACCACTGGAGCGCCAGTCCCTTGAGATTCTCCACCAAGAGAAGGCAATGTCCGGCGTCTTTTTCGTTTTCCTTGAAATTCGAGCATCCCATGGCTATAGCGAAAGTCGTCAGATGTTCCTTTGGATCGGTCTTTCCCTCATAGATTGGGACTTTCATCTTTCCAGGATCTGGAATTCTTGTGCTAGTAATCCGTGCTGTGAACGGGGTGTCCTGTGCTTCCTCCAGTACACGATCTATCTCCGGCACCTTGCTAGTTGCTTTGTGCATCATGGATCGGACAGCTTTTATGTCGGCAGCTGCTCGATCCATATCTGCTCGCATCATAGCCATCTCTTCTTTCTAGGCTCGGACTCCTTCTCTACGCTCTTCGTTGATCCGTGTTTGTTCGGCCCAGATTATGTTCTCCTCCTCCTCGGTTAGCTCTTGATCTCCTTCAAGGATGGCTTCGCATCTTTCAGCTCGGGTCTGGCCAACTACTAAGGGTTCGGGGTTATCACGGCTTTCTATGTTTTGCTCCATTCGATTCTCCTCCTCCAGATTGATGATTGGGGTAGGCTCCTCTTCGATCGGTGTGTCGCTTGTTCCTTGCATTCCAGAGGCTAGGTTTGCTGAGCTTTGATGGAGTGGCGGCAATCTTCCACGGGTTCGCGGCGGGTTGAGCGAAGTTGAGAAATCTAGGGCTGTTGGGTTGAGGTGCCTCCCGACTCATCTTGTTGGATCCAGACCTGGGCCTATCCCACGGGTTCGACTTGCCGTCGCCAAGGCCTTCAGCTCGCCCGTCATCGTGTTGTTGAGTTTGTCTTGCTCCTCCGCCTTCTTGAGCAGTGTCTCCAGCATGGCCTTCATCTCTGTGAGTGTTGTTGAAGCCTCCCCAGCATCCTTGGATTGGTTCGTCTGATCCTACACGCCGGTATTTCTGGTATCGGCAGCATTCTCGTCTCCGTCGTTGGCTATCCTCTTCGGATCGGTTTTGTGGTGGTTCTTTGGTGTAAGATAATTTCAACCCCCCCCCTCTCTCTTTCTCGAGCCAAATTGTGGGAGTGTAAATCCACGCCAATTGAATTTGTCACGTCTTTTAGAAAGATCCGAAACTTTTGAGTAAAAACCACCAAAAACACAAACAGAGATCCAAAGTTGGTCCTTTATTAAGCTGCTTAGAAAACTTTTTGTATGAGAGCAAAAGTACAGAGTTTTGCTAGGTAAATTACGGATCCTTTTTTCAGAGGGTTTACATGAGTATATATATAAGTTTCAGTCGGCTAAGTCAATGCCTAAAGAGATAAGGAAAATTTTCTAATTCCTAGGGATTTCCTTTTAGGAAAGTCGGCTACCACCATGGACTTTGATTCATGGGCTTTAACCTTGTCATCTCTTTTGTGGGCATGAATTCGTGGGCTCGTCGCCTCGGCCCAAATCCCTACCATCGAACCTTGGCTCGGGTGACACCTTGGTTCACGGTTTGGGTGACATCATGGTTTATGGCTCGAGTGATACCATGGTTCACGGCTCGGGTGACACCATGGTTCACGGTTCTGGTGACATCATGGCTCACGGCTCGGGTGATGCCATGATTCACGGTTCGGGTGACATCATGGCTCACGGCTCGGGTGACGCCATGGTTCACGGTTCAGGTGACACCAAGGTTCACGGCTCGGGTGATACCATGGTTCACGGCTCGGGTGATACCATGGTTCACGGCTCGGGTGACACCAAGGTTCACAGTTCGGGTGACATCATGGCTCACGGCTCGGATGACGCCATGGTTCACGGTTCAGGTGATATCATGGCTCACGGCTCGGATGATGCCACGGTTCATGGTTCGGGGTTGCTTCGTGTCATGGCTCGGGTGGCGACAACTTCGATCTCCTTGCCTTGTCCTTGATCCGTTTGGCTTGACCCCGATCCAACTTTTCCTTCATGGTTAGGAATCCCGATCCAACTCTTCCTTCACGGTTAGGGACTTCGATCCAACTCTTCCCTCACGATTAGGGATCTCGATCCAACTTCACGGTTAGGGATCTTGATCCAACTTCTTCACGGTTAGGGATCCCAATCCAACTTCTTCACGGTTTGGAATCCCGGTCCAACTCCTTCACGGTTAGGGATTCCGATCCGTGACCTTCATGGTTAGGGATCCCGATCCAACTCCTTCATAGTTAGGGATTCCGATCTAACTCCTTCTGTCACGGTTAGAGATCTCGATCCAACTTCTTCACGGTTAGGGATCCCAATCCAGCTCCTTCACAGTTAGAGATTCCGATCCAACTCCTTCACAGTTAGGGATTCCGATCTATGGTTAGGGATCCATCTACTAGCACTTCTCCATACTTAGTCATTTTTCAATTTTTGATTGTCACGAGGTGGAATCTGACCCCAACATCCTTCAATCGGGTTTTTGCATTTCCATCATTTCAAAAGAAGACGAAGACAACGACGATGGTGGGATTTGAGAGCTACGTGTTGTTCACAACATAGCGAAGCGGCACAACGTCGGAACATTAGCTCGATTCGTGTTACGGACTTCATCCTCATCGATCTACGTGATTTCAACGCCTTCGGTGCTATGGCTCCGCTTCTCACATCCATTTCCGCCATTTTCATTCCCTCTCCTATGCTCGCACCTACCTAAAAGTCTGATTTCAGAAATTTGAGGTTTGTCCAGTAGCTCTGTTAAATCCAATAAATCACATCATTGCTCTGTGGTATTTTTGAACTTTAGTTCTTAAAAATTTATTGTCAAGGTTTATTAAGTCAAAACAAGTGCATTAGTATTAATAAAATATGTGTCTACATAATGTGTTACATATTTATAATTAAAAAGGAATGTGTGTACATAAAAACTTTCAAATCAACTTAGACATAATGCATATAATCTATGAAACGAAATATTTCTTTGTAGATGAAGCAATTGTCGCATACTCTCCAACGACGCAATTGTCACTAACTTCAATTTGAGATAGCAGCATATCATAATCACGGTATTGCCTCACACTCAACTCTAGAATAACCGGACGGCAATTTAGTTGGCATTGTCTTACTACTCCGATCTCTTTCTCTTTCCAGAGTTTTTTTAATGTAGTTAGACCCTTCATGCAGCTGATTATCATTGATCAAAATCATACCATAAAGATACATAGCTTCAGGATGAGTTAATTCTGCCGCTAACAAGAGTTGACTAGATCTTGTAATTGTTTTTTTTAAGAAAATAGAAATCTATTAGACCACATAAGAATATGGCATGCAAATTTCCATACTTAGCACACTCATATAGTAGCTCACATTTCTCAGGTTTTCTCTCCCAAGACGGTGGAAAAGTCTGGACAGGATTAAGTTTCTTCAAAACGTCAGGAATTTGGAGATTCTCTGGAATGTTTTGCACGAGATGATGCAAGCTTGAAAATCAGGATGAGATGATTCTCCTACTGTTCCAAGTATGACAGCTAACATGTCATCAGGCAAGTCAATAAGAGTTTGTGCACACTTTTTCTTTTTCATGATATCGTTTCTGATTTTTGATAAAGAATGATTGAAAGTATATAATCATAACCATCTTATTTATACTCAATCTAATAACTTTAAGAAAATGTATGTGTGCATGGTTTTCTACTCCCATTTATTTCAAATTGAGTTTTTAGGGAAGTACGACATTTAGTGTGAAATTTGGACCATTCCATTTGACTTGAATCAGTCTATTTAATAATTAGTATGTGAATGACTCATGATAAATTGATAACACTCTCGAAAGTTTATTGTTTTCTCTTCCTAAAGTTATGTAAACGCTTTATTTGCAAATTAAATGACTTTTAGACTTCCAAGACATATTACTACACTTTAATCTAAAGAAAGTCTAAGTTCATAGTATTCATAAATGTAAAATGTATCTATCGAAAATGAAAAGATCACATATATATATATATATATATATACCCAATTAAACATTGCTCTAATCACATATTCTTTCCAAACTCATAGGTTTGTCATTTTTCTCTGTTCTTTTCTCCATACTTAATATATGTATATTGTTGCAAGTGTTAATACTTTTTATTAATCTCAATAACATATTCCATCAATGGATGCAAAAAAGCAAGTTTGGCCGGCCTTTTGCCGGCAAAGGTCCCTCTCGATAAACTGGTCCTAGGGAAAAATAAGCAACATGTCGTCATATGCGTCTTGCGAATGTGGGAAACTAGAAACTTTAAACTCAATGCAACACTCATGAGTCTTGATTTACTGCTTTTGGATGAAAAGGTAATCTGTTTTTAAACTTCCAAAATAGTCCTTCTTATCTCCAATACATTGAGATATCTTGGCTAAACCATACGAATAATATTTACATGCAGGATACTCTAATAAAGGGTCAATCTATCATCGACGAATACACATATTCAAAGATCTGCTTAACGAAGGAAATATATACCTAATCAGCCATTTTGAAGTTGTCCCCACTTACAGTCACTATAAGGTGGCGGACAATCCGTTCACTATCCGATTTACCGATACAACTCAAATCATGGAAATTGCTGAAGGGGTTTGTTCTATCAAACTTGAAAAATTCAGAAACCACACATATGCAGAATTCCAGAGTTTTGCAGGCACTAGCGTTCATTTGCTGGGTAAATTAATCAATACTACTTTTCTAGTAATAATGTATTTCCAAATTTAATATGCTATCGTTATTGATGTTTATGGTGGATTAGACGTAGTTGGTTAAGTAATAGAAGTCCAAGGCTCAAAATTGGACGACTCAAGTTCCAACTAGAAGATTATCTTACTTTTTTTGCTACAAGAGTCAATTTCTGATTCCATACTTGGCTATTATACGTTTATCTTCACTATATTTTTCAAACTCAATTAGTTTTTATGATTGAGGAGCAACTCAACCATCCGGGTAACTCTTTGGGACGATTAAGCATCTGACTTTCGCCAACAATTCCAACAGGCTGGTCGAGAGTACACTGTGATTGTATGCACATGCTTGAACCCTAAAATGTTTGCAGGTAATCGAAAATTTATTAACTTATTGGAAAATAATATTTTTTCAAATAACTATGTGTAACCTTTAAATTACTTTAGGGAAGCTGCATTTAAACTCAAGTGGATCAACAAAGATATACATCAATTACAACTTAGAAGTTGTGAAAGAGTTTATGAAAATGTAAACTTTGAAGAGAAGATTCATCAGTTTATTTTCACAAAGATTAATAAGATCTACGTTTGTGTTTTTAATAAAACAAATGCACATTACATGATGAGAATAGAAAACATTGTCGCTCCTACAAAAATAGTTGAAGAGGATAATGTTAAACTCAATATGGAGATTTGGATTATTGAGCAGATTTTAGAATACATTTCAAGTGGAGCCAATCAGGAGAAAGAAGTGATTTGTCGTGGGAAAATAGTTGACATCAACAGCCGTAATGGATGGAAATATTCTTCTTGTGCTTCATGCTCCAAAAAACTAGGACGCTCTACAACATTTTTGATATGCAACAACTGTAACAAAAGCACAACTATTGGAGTTGCAAAGTATTCTTCACCTTTCATACTATTCAAATAAAAAGAAATTCCAAAAATATTTAACAGTCTATTAATTTAATATTATACATAATCAGGTTCGGAGTGAAATTAATAATTGAGTCTGGTGATAGAACAACTACGTTCTTCTTATTTGACAGAGATGCAAAAAAGCTTACACACACCACAACTGAAGAAATTACTGCAGCAGAGATAACTTAGAATTCTTTTATATTTCGTACATTCCATAACATACATTCTACTATTTAATCCATCTATAAAAAATGGAATAAAACCAGGAAAAGAAGGAGACAAAATTCCAACAATCAGATAATACCAAAATATCTGCTACACATGATTGGAAAAATAATGGATTTTCAAGTCAAAATCTCAGAGTACAACTTTCAAACCTCTGTTCAATCTTTCATATTTACTCGAGTTGCTAAAGAAACATCGCTTCGTGAATCGAAAGCCAACAGCATAACAGCAAATGTTATGTTTAATTTAAGTTCATCATTCATAATGTTTAATTCAATAGTAATATTAATTTATATTTCTAAATACAGCTTATAACAACAACCAATGAAACTGAAGATGGAAATGAAGAGAAGATCAAAACAGAAGATGAAGAGACTCTTCCTACTTTTCGGACTATAAGTATGGTTAGCGAACTTGGAAATAAAGAGAATATTGAAGCAGAAGATGCAGAGAAACATCCCATTTCTAAAGAAAATATTGAAGAAAATACCAAAAAGAGGCGTGTCATATGATCGGCATTGAGAAACTTAGTAGCTAAGTTATGGTCATAGTATATATATATACATCTCAAACACTTTATTTATTTATATGGCTTGTCTTATGATACTATAGAAGGATAAATATTTTATTGCCTACTATATCATCGATTTTCAAAAAATGAATAAAATAATTTCATCATCTATTCTTTTTATCTCATTGATATATCAATTTTATCTAAATGCGTTTGAAAATATGATTTGTACATTATTAGTTTATATAAATAAATTATTTCTTGAATCTGTCAAAAAATAGTAAAAGACAATCATTTTCTAAACACATAATACACACACATTTTTGACCATTTGACATATTAAATTATTTGAGCTAACCTAGATTTGAATCGATAACTGAACGGAACGTATCAACAGGTTTAAACAACAAGCATTTATGTTTTTGTTCATTTACAAAGTTACTATCAACTAACTGTAAGTCACATATAACACTGAAGACATATATTTCCGGTTTATTTCCGGTTAAGCTTCAGGTTAGAAGCATCGAAGACATAAAGTAAGAGTAAATATTGGTTGTTCTTGATCTTGATCATCGAAGGTATATTATACCTATATAAATCTTCTCGAACTTAGTATATAATATTAAGTTATTAACTATATAAGTCATGCCAGTGTAGTTGTTACACCTGGAAAAATACAAAAAAGTAACATTATATTAGAGTTTAGAATTGATTATTTTTTTGCTAAGGAAATAAAAAGTAAAGATAATAAATTAGATACATCTCACTTAGACTCACCAAAACAACATTCAAATTATAATTAAACAACGTTCATGCTTTCTTCCACTAAATTAAAAATAATAATAATAAAAATTTAGGAAAATGAAGCATTTAGTATATATTTTTATTATATGCAAGTCTGTGAATTGTGTAAACTACAAAAAAAAAATCATACACAAATTGCAAAGTGCCGTTCATGGAAAAAAACTCAATAAACACTTGAACAACTTCTAAATGGACACACGTAAACATAAGAGACAAACACAAACAGCAAATCAAGACATATCAAGGTCAAACAGGTTGAATAGAATTTAAAAACTCCGACAAAAGACCAGGTTTGTTATGAACTAAAAGCAAATAACAATATAAGTCTATTGTGAATTTAACCCAATTTTTTTTATTAATGCCACAGAGACATCAAGCTTGCATGCTGATCCCAAAGTTAAAGTATTCGTTATCTTTAAAAATACTAAAATTGATTTTAACATTCTATAACTAAACATGATTTCAACTTGCACTAATTTTTAACCAAAAAAAAATGCAGAGATTTCAAGAGAAGGTAGGAAAAGAAGATTTCAAATACTTCAAGCTAAGCGACAAAACAGGATTACAAGAACCGCTTCGAAAAAAAGTAAGCAAACCATTTTATAAAACCAAATTTGTAAGCTGTTCTAATAATTTCTTAAATAGGAAAAAAGGAAGCGAACAAGACGAGAAAAAAATCTCGTGGAATGCATCTATTGTCATGCATTAGTTTGGGAAAAAGAAAGCAATGAAAAATCTAAAGAGGAAAAATAGCTGTTTTCATTATGTTGTGGTAAAGGAAGAGTATCTTTACCAGCCATTCGGGAACCGCCACAACAACTAAAAGAGTTTTTGGGATCATCTCACTTTAGAGAGAATATCAAAGTTTACAACTCATTGCAAGCTGTCACTTCTATTGGAGCTGAAGTGGATCATTCACTAATGTCAGGTTACGGCCCATACACATACCGAATTCAAGACCGGATTTATCATAGGCTATGCTCATTGTTACCACCTGAAGGAAAACCCGCAAAATTCGGTCAGCTATCCATTGTTGATACTGGAAATGAAGTTCAGAACTATATCAACACAATATCAAGGAATAGCAATTCATCCAAGCTTGATGAAAATATTGTGGAAGGTTTGATTCACATGCTAGACGAAAATAATTGGATAGCGGCTGAATTCAGGAAAGCCAGAGATAAATACGAATCAGAAAGTTATGAAGAATTCACAATTCGCCTTGTTGGAGTCAAAGAAAAGGGTAGACAGCATGATTTATCTACTTCAGATGAAACAGCAGGACTAATTGTTGGAGAATTTGGTGAACGAGATATCATTGTCCAATACAAGACATCAGAGCTTCAACGCATTTCCTGTTTACTCACTATATGGCTCTACAGTATCCATTGTTGGTTCCTTATGGAGAAAGCGGATTCCATATGCGTATTCCATATGTTAGTGAAAATGGGAAGAAGATTATGCGAGAATTTGTCACAATCCGAGAGTTCTATGCATATCAAATACAAACAAGATTATCTGAAGGAAAATCAATCATCAAAGGAGGTCGTCTATTTCATCAATTTGTAGTTGACGCATATACATGTATTGAAGAAGAACGCTTGAAGTTTAAAAGGCTTAATAAAAAAAACTCAGAGCTGGCCTCTACAATAATGTATGTGTTGCGGTTGAAAGAGGAGACACTGATCCTAAATCATTAGGAAATAGAATAATTTTGCCAGCATCATTCACAAGAGGACCGAGATACATGATTGAAAATTATCATGATGCAATGGCAATTTGTCGTACTTATGGAAATCCACATCTGTTTATCACTATAACAGCAAATCCAGGGTGGGAAGAAATCAAAGCACACTTGCAAACCTATGGAAATGACTCAGCAAATAAAAGGCCTGATATAAGTAGTCGTGTGTTTAAGATGAAGTTGGAAGATATGATTTTGGATTTGAAGGAAGGAATATTTTTTGGACCACTACTTGCAGGTAAAATTTTACATTATTTTAATATTCAAATATAAATCAGTAAGCATGATTCTTTCATTTTTAATTAATCGTTAACAAAATTTTTAGTTGTCTACACAATTGAATTCCAAAAAGAGGACTTCCGCATGCACATATTCTCCTATGGCTAGAAGAAGTTATTCAGAATCCATCCATTACTGATATTGATGAGATCATAACAGCAAAGATACTTGATGAAAATCAAGACCCTGAAGGATACGAGTTGGTAAAAAAGCACATGATGCATGGCCCCTGCAGACTAGACCGGCCAAAAAACTCCTACATGGAAAACGGGATGTGTTCAAAAAATATCCAAGATCATTTGTTGAAAGTACAACTACTGATAAAGATGGGTATATCATCTACAGGAGGTGAGATCATGAGGAAAAGTTTGTTATGAAAGGTGAAACAAGGCTAGACAACCGCTACGTAATCCCGTATAATATGCCTTTACTAAAAAAGTATAAAGCGCATATCAATGTTGAGTGGTGTAATACTTCAAAAACTATCAAATATCTTTTCAAGTACATCACCAAAGGAGTTTACAAAGCTACCATTGTTTTCGAACACACATCAAATGGAGAACAAATTGCACTAACAGATAAGGTGGAAATCAATGAGATTCAAAATTTCCAAGAATGTCGATACCTATCAGCCTATGAAGCGGCATGGCATACGTTTGCTTTTGAGATACACCATCAGAAACCACCTGTACAGAAGCTGACATTACATCTCGAAGGTGAACAAAGCGTGATAATTGATGATAATAAAAGTTTAGAAGATGTTGTCACTAGAATGACGCTGCAAGATACAATGTTCATGAAGTGGATGGAAACTAATGAACGTGATCCAATTGGACGCAGCCTGACATATATTTAGTTTCCTAAAATGTTTGTGTGGGATAAGACAAACAAGGAATGTTCAAGACGAACAAGAGGACCGAGCATCGGCAGGATAGTTAACATCAATCCATCAGCAGGTGAAAAGTATTATCTATGAATGATGATAAATCACGTAAAAGGATGCAGAAGCTTTGAATAAATACGAACAGTTGCAGGTGTCACATACCAAACTTACAAAGAAAGTTGTTATGCCATGGGTCTCTTAGACGGAGATAAAGAATGGCATGAAGCAATGGCTGAATCATCGCAATGGGCTTCTGTGTGGCAGTTACGAGAGTTGTTTGTCACAATGTTAATATAATGTGAAGCCAGTGATCCTCTGAAATTATGGAACAATTGTTGGAGAAGCCTTGGTGAGGATATCTTACTCATGCAACGTAGAAGATTAGACTTCCAAGGGTTGAACTTAGAAGATGAAGAAGTGCAACAATATGTTCTGATTGAACTCCAAAAGCTTCTCAACCAGAGTGATGAATCATTATCAGATTATCCAAACATGCCAGTGCCTGAGAAAAACATCCTCAACAATGTCAAAAATTCGATGCTACTAGAGGAGAAGAATTACAGAGCATATGAAGAAAAAGCTACACATTTGGAGTTATTTTCAAAACTCAATTCAGAGCAACTATCTGTTTACGAAGCGGTAATGGATTCAATTAACAGTTGCAAAGGAAAACCATTCTTCCTCTATGGACCAGGGGGTACCGGAAAGACCTATCTTTATAAGATACTGATTTCAAAACTACGTTCTGAGAAACAAATAGTTCTACCAGTTGCTACTTCGGGAATAGCAGCAACACTATTACCAGGTGGAAGAACCGCTCATTCATGGTTTAAAATACCTATAGATCTCCATGAGCATTCAATGTGTGATATCAAAGCAAACACAATACTTGCAGAATTGGTTCAAGAAGCAGCTCTGATCATATGGGATGAGGCACCTATGGCACACCGTCATACCTTCGAGGCATTGGATCGAATACTAAAGGATATCATGAGTTATGTTGAGCCTGCTGCTGCTGATAAACACTTTGGAGGGAAAACGGTTCTGTTAGGTGGAGATTTTCGACAAGTATTGCCAATCATTCCACAAGGAAGCAGACAAGATATAGTTTTGGCATCACTCAACAGATCATACGTATGGGAAAATTGCAAGAATATCTCAGTGTAGACACTATTGGAAACGATGAAAATGATGTGGAGTGAGTTAATCTTCTATACCGAGAGTATTTACGAGTTTGTGCCATCCTCACCCCAAGGAATGAAACAGTGGATGAGATAAATGATTTTTTCTTAACAAAAATCAGAGGCGACATGAAAGAATATCTCAGTGTAGACACTATTGGAAAGGATGAAAATGATGTGGAGGGAGTTAATCTTCTATACACAATCGAGTATCTAAACGAACTCAAGTGTTCAGGATTACCAAATCATCGACTTCACTTGAAGCAATACGCACCGGTCGTACTATTAAGAAACATAAATCAAAAAGAAGGATTATGCAACGACACTAGACTGGTGGTTACGCATTTGGGGGACAAAGTACTCGAAGTAGAGATTTTAGTCGGGAAAAACGTTGGCAAGAAAATCCTTATACCAAGGATCAGCATGACAACAGCGGACACAAATTGTCCATACAAGATGAAAAGAAGGCAATTTCCAATAAAAATTTGTTATGCTATGACAATAAACAAAAGTCAAGAACAAAGTTTGGAAAATGTTGGCATTTATCTACCAAAGCCTGTTTTCAGTCATGGACAACTCTATGTTGCTTTATCTCGTGTCACCTCAAAAAAAGACTGCACATTTGGAGTGAAGCAACAAGAAAAGCAACAACGCCAACAATCAAGAATGTCGTTTACAAAGAGATCTTTAATAATCTCCAATACAAAGAGCCAGGTATTTTTCATTCTATTCGTTATGAAAAAATTTAACATTTCAATTCTTAAAAACTAATCAAACCAAAAACAAACAAGTAGGAGAAAAAAACCAGCAAAGACAACAAAACCAGGAATGAGCTTAGTGGTGGAGTAGTGGAGCAGAGAGAGGATATAGACGGAACAATGGAATAAATCAGAAATGTCTAGATCTGTTGGGTATTTCTCTTCTATCTTTTACTTATTAGATAAAACCTATCAAACAATGTTATCTTTTTCTATTATCAAACACTTTTCTTCACACGATGAGTAACCATAATCACAAAAATTCAGAACAGAGGTAATTGACAAGCACATTAGACATTGAGATTTAGCTTAATAAAAGATACTGTAGTTGAATCTTTCTGTGAATTCAATAACCATCGTAAACATTGAACCCTCATATTTCTAAGACAAATAAGGCAATATGCTTACATCTATGCTCAAGGACTTTGAAATCAACTGACATTAAAAAAGAAGATAGGCTCAGGAGATCTTACAAGAGAAAACATGATTCAGAGTTCCCCCAGAAGCAGCTGAGCCAACACCCACAAACGGCTCCACCGCTGGATGTTAATCTCAAAGAGTAATTCTAAAAACTGACTTAATTCATTAAGAGAAAACAATGGCTTAAATAGCCTTACAGGAAATAGAACGTGAAACAGAATGAGGACAACTACTCCTAAGATATAGCAAATGGGATATAACACGATGACCACATTTGACTGAAACAAAAACAACAGACTCCTAAAGAATAGGACCAAAGACCACTTAAAACTCAACATTCCCTCCCCTAAACTAGACAATGTACTAGTTTATAGTTGTTTCATCACACACTCCTAGCTTCTTTCTAAATTCTTCAAACGCCTCCAACTTGAGTGGCTTGGTAAAGATGTCAGCTACTTGATCTTGTGTGCCGCAGAACTTTAGCTTCACTGCTCCTTCATTGACCAAATCCCTTAAGAATTGAAAGCGAACATCAATATGCTTACTCTTACCGTGCATCACTGGATTCTTTGATAACTTGATGGCTGAGCTATTGTCGCAGAACATGACAGGACTTGGACTCCCATCGTAGCCAATCCTCTTCATCCATATTAGTTGACATGTACTCGCTGCAGTAGCCACAAATTCTGCTTCTGTTGTGCTTAATGTGACAATGGCTTGCTTTCGAGACGACCAAGCTACTGCAGCATTACTCAATATGAATGCATAATCCGACGTACTCTTTATGTCCTCTACGCACCCTGCATAATCGCTATCTGTGAATCCAATGAGCTCTGCATTTCCTTTCTTCTGATAGAAAATTCCATATCCAGTTGTTCCTTGTAAATATCTGAGAATTCTCTTGGCTGCGGTAAGATGAATTTCAGTGGGTTTCGACTTGTACCTGCTGATGAGACTAACAGCGTACATCACATCCGGCCTTGTCGTATTTAGGTACATCAAGCTTCCAACCAACTTCTTATAGAATGATTTGTCTACCTTCACACTATCATCGTCTTTGTGAATTTTAAACCCGAGAATGATTGGATTTAAAACCGAGTTACTTTCTTCCATTCCAAACCTCTTCAACACTTCTTTCACATACTTTTTCTGGCTAACAAATATTCCTCCATCGACCTGCATTACTTCGAGACCCAGAAAATACCTCATCTCCCCCAAATCCGACATATCAAACTCTTTCATCATTGATTCCTTGAACTCTCTCATCATTATTTCATCATTCCCAGTGTAAATCAAATCATCAACGTATAAGCTAATGATGAGAGATTTACCTTGTTCATTGGTTTTAGTGAACAGGGTTTTCTCACTCGCATCCTTCTCAAATCCCATCTCTCAAAAGTAATAGTCTATTCTGCTAAACCAGGCTCTTGGTGCCTGCTTGAGTCCGTATAAAGCTTTACGAAGCTTGTAGACTTTGCTTTCCGCATTCTTCAGTTCATATCCCCTTGGTTGCTCAACAAAAACCTCTTCCATTAACTCTCCTTGCAGAAAAGCGGACTTCACGTCTAGTTGATAGATTGTCCAACCTCTTTGAGCTGATAGAGCTAAGATCATTCTGACTGTATTCATTCGTGCAACAGGAGCGTACACCTCTTCATAGTCAATTCCTTGTTCTTGGGCATAACCTTTCGCTACGAGCCTGGTCTTGTATTTCTCAATTTCTCCATGTTGATTCAGCTTGGTTTTATATATCCATTTGACTCCTATGCTCTTAGCTCCCTGTGGTAAATCGGTTAATGCCCAAGTATCATTCTTCTCTATTGAGTTGATCTCAGAATCCATAGCTCGTTTCCATTTTTCACTTTGGATAGCTTTCTCGAAGTTAACTGGATCTATTCCAGCAAAAAATGCAAACTGAACCATCCCATCCAGAAATAACACAAACTGAACCAACTCATCTTCTTCATCTTCGTTTTGATCTCCGGTGACATAATCGCTTAATCGTATTGGTGGTCTTGTCTTTCGCCTCCCTGCTACTCTTGAGTTTTCTGGAATATTGAGTTATGTAGCAGCTACCGGAGAAGTATGTGGAGAGGGATAAGTATTGTGATTCTCCACAACTTCATTGTCTCCATCTTCTGGTTCTTGGTCGGTTACTTCTTCTGCATTTTCTTGAGCTGCATCATCTTCTTCATCATTACTCCCCCATTCTAAATCAATTTTCATTGATTCCTCATAGCTCGCATCCCAATCCCACTGCTTATCCTTCTC
This sequence comes from Pseudoturritis turrita, assembly GCA_900406555.1. Classification (NCBI taxonomy): domain Eukaryota; kingdom Viridiplantae; phylum Streptophyta; class Magnoliopsida; order Brassicales; family Brassicaceae; genus Pseudoturritis; species Pseudoturritis turrita. Next base: position 636 of record OVBL01000198.1, on the reverse strand, counting down.
AAAGATGACATCTCTGCTCACAGTCATCCTTTTGCTTACAGGATCAATAAGTTTGTATCCTTTTGATTATGTATTTAACCCAAACAAAACACACCCGCGACTCTTGTCTTCAAGTTTTGTTCTCTGCGCATCAGGGATGTGAGCATGAGCAATGCAACTGAATACTCTTAGATGTGCTACCGATGGTTTAATGCCACTCCATGATTCCTCTGGTGTAGCGTCTTTTACGAAACTTGTTGGACACCGATTCAGAATATAGAAGGCCCAGCTAACAGCTTCTGGCCAGAATACTTTTGGAACGTTTTTCTCCACCAACATGCTTCTCACCATATTCATCACTGTTCTGTTCTTCCTTTCCGCAACACCATTTTGTTACGGTTTGTAAGCTGTCGTCAACTGCCTCTTGATCCCGTTATCTTTGCAGAATTCATTGAATTCACTTGAAATGAATTCTCCACCATGATCTGTCCTTAAGCACTTGATGGACAAACCAGATTCTTTCTCTACGCCACTCTTGAATTGCTTGAATGTGGCAAATGCATCTGTTTTATAGATTAAGAAGTACACCCACGCCTTTCTATTAAAGTCATCGATAAAGCAGATTAGATACCTCTTTCCACCGTTAGATATTGGAGA